>CM074738.1:121912926-123206558 GCA_037367245.1 Phrynocephalus guinanensis
AAACCAAGACGTAAAATCTACCATTTAAAAGCAAACCATCCATACACATACTCCAACATTCACACGCCAAACATCACTTACACTCATTTAAAATTGACATAAAAACCAAACATACACACACAGCCCTACACTCTTTCACCTGACAACATTCATACCCAATCCATAAAAACTACAATTAAAACAACAACAACAGCCATACACAATGCCCCATACAATATATATGTAACACATTCAACACTGATATTTACCCGTCAACTTAATTTTTAACAGAATTTAGCATGGTTACTGCTATTGGGTAAAAACTATTTCTGAATTTCTGCATGTGTGTCCCAGGTAGTAAATGGCATGGTAATTTCCAGAATCCCTGAACCACCACAGCCTGTAGCTATCTTAAGTTTCTACCACGTCTCCCAATGTTGTCTTAGCCAATGCCATCTCACAGCGACGAAAGTGCAGTCCCGATCCCGTCTCCTTCCCGCTCTGCTTTTCCCCTGTCTCGAGAGTGGAAGTCACTGGGCACTTACCAAACTGACTGAGGATGGAAGGCTGTGAAACGGAAGGCTTCACTTCCCAGGATGAGGCGGCTGTCGTGGAAACGGGGGTGTTCGTACTGAGCGAGCCTTGCGAAGGGAACTGGCTCAAACCGGGGGTTTTCAGTTGCTCTAAGAGTGCAGATCCAGTGGAGTTGGCCAGTTTTGAAGAACCAAGCTCTACAAATCCCGAACAGAGGGCTGACGACTAGGCGGAAGGAGGTGGGGAGAGAAATAAGGGACTAGATTACACATAGATGGCACAGGACACTGATTACAGTTACATGTCTCTAGGTCATGAAGAGTCAGTCGGTCACGACTGTAACCACACACGCACACACGTGCGACATCACTGCGTAGCAAAAAGAGGACATATTTATTCATAGTGATGCAATGAAAGCACAGGCTATTATCTAGGGTAGGTTGTAAGTCCAACTTTCAAATGAGGCAGGTTTCACTGAGTTGGAACCTACAGAGGTGTACTTCTGATATCTAAGCCTACACAAACTCACCCACGTTCACCTTACATCCAGTCTAACATGTGCAAAAACCTCCAAAGAAGGAGACTCCACCACCCTCCTTTGGGGCAGCATATTGCACTGCCAAACAGCTCTAACCGTCAGGAAGTTCTTCCTAATGTTCAAATGGAATCTCTTTTCCTGTAGTTTGAAATCATTGCCCCGAGTCCTAGTCTCTGAAACCATGGAAAAACAAACCTGTTCCCTCTTCAATATGATATCCTTTCAAAGATTTAAACATGGCTATCATATTCCCCCCTCAGCCTTCTTTTTGGAAAGCTAAACATCCCCAGCTCCCTAAGATGCTCCTCGTAAGACATTTCTTCCAGACCCTGAGCCATCTTGGTCGCCCTCCTCTGGACCCGCTCGAGGTTATCAACATCCTTTTTAAATTGAGGCGCACAGAACTGGACACAGTCCTCCAGGTGGGGTCTGACCAGAGCAGAATAGAGTGGTAATATCACCTCCCTTGATCTAGACCAGTGGTTCTCAACCTGTGGGTCCCCAGATGTTCCTGGACTGCAACCCCCAGAAATCCTGGCCAGCTCAGCTAGTGATGGAGACTTCTGGGAGTTGCAGTCCAGACCAGGAACATCTGGGGACCCACAGGTTGAGAACCACTGCTCTGGACACGATGCTTCCAAATCTATGATTCTATGATTCTAGGTCAGAAGCATTTTTTAAAAAAATTAAACACTTTTCAGAAGTTATCATAGAATCGTAGAGTTGGAAGAGACCTCAAGGGCCATCCAGTCCGACCCCATGCCATGCAGGAACCCCCCCATCACAGTATTTCTGACAGACGGCCATCCAATCGATGCTTAAAAACCTCCAAAGAAGGAGATTCCACCACCCTCCTTTGGGGCACCATATTCCACTGCCGAACAGCTCTAACTGTCATGAAGTTCTCCCTGATGTTCAAATGGAATCTCTTTTCCTGTAGTTTGAAACCACTGCCCTGAGTCCTAGTCTCTGAAGCCATGAAAAACAAACCTACAGAACATATATGTCTGAATTGCAGAATTATTTTGTAAGACAAAAAAAAACCCACCAGCTGACTGCTAAATCTTTTCAAAGTCTGAAAACACCTTTCCCATAACGTCTATGGCTAATTCTTCACTTCCCCCTAATAGAAGTTAATCTTGTATGCATATTTAACTGCATTTCAGCATAAATTTATGCTCTTACTTGTTCCCTTCTTTTCCGCTCTCCTCTCCTTTGTCAATATTTACTCTGAAACCTGTGTTTATTTGTTATGTTTATTTTTAAATCTTACTATATAAACCATCACACGTGTGAATACAGTTAAAATTAAAAGATGCAAAACAAAACAAAACAAAACAAAACAAAACAAAACACAAAAAGACATGTGGCACCTTAAAGACTAACCATTATATTTTAATGTCAGCTTTCACGGATCAGGTCCACTTCTTCAGACATGCATCAGCAGAAGGAAATGTCCAATGAAATATACAATGTTTTCATACCAAATATTCATTGGCTGTTGGGTGTATGGTACATTTACATTCAGTGATTGGCTTGTGTTGCTTCAGGGCCATGTAGTGGCAGTAACCAATTATAGAAAAACAGGTAATCATTCTGAGAACTGGCTAGACAGCTCAGTGGCTTAGGCATTTGACTTCTGTACAACACGAGAACTCAAAAATTCAATTCCCCCTGTGCCTATTGGGAGAAGAGCTAGTTGGTGCTATATTTATTGGGCATTTATGGCTGAACTACTGTTGTGTATAGCACACACCACTACTACTATATCCTACTCCTACTCCTCCACCATAAGCCTAACTGGTTGGCTGGTCAGGTGAAGAAGGGATAAAACTTTTCTGAACTTGGTAAAACATTCCTCATCTACTTGGGAGTCGGTCGCTGTCCATACTTGCAAAAAGAGTTTTTATAAGGCCAGAAGACTCAGGAATAATTGATTTCCACATGCAGCAGTCAGATATGTGCTTGGAAAGAATAACCACATCACAGTCTGCAGGCCTGGAACACAACAGTTGGATTCGAATGTCTCTGCGCTGAGGGTCAGCCTCATTCCCCTCAAGAATAATTCACACAAGCAGGTCGTTTCAGGATATGCTCTTCTCTGCATCTCCATCACATTTCAGAACCACCTCATTAAACTTGTGCAACAACCAGGGAAGACGGCCCACCAGATTCAATGCACAAGAATTTTTCATTAGCCCAAAGGGCGACATTACCAAGCTCTGAGGGGAATAGGAGTTCACGGCACCGGCACTGCTGGCTCCCAAGGCCATCTGAGTGTTGTGTTGGGAATTTGTGAAGACCAAGGCCTGCCCAAAGTTCTGCTGCTTGTTGGACACCTCAAAGGAGCTTCCTTCTGTTTCTTGGCCAGAAGTCGCAGGCTTTTGAAGCAGTGCAACCAGGTCAATGCTACGAGAGAGCAAGAGTTATGAAGATTTCATAAACAACAACATTGAGAAAGCAGAGACATTGAGTTACATCAAAAGGATCACTAGTGAATTTAGGAGTTTCAATTCATGCCACAAAACCAGGTCTCCTGCACCAAAGGCACCCTTCACAAAGGCCTATCACACCTTTTTATAGGAGCCTTGTGGTGCAGTGGTTAAATGCCTGTATTGCAGCTAAAAGTGTGCCCACGGCCTGGGGTTCAATCCCAGGTAGCTGGCTCAAGGTTGACTCAGCCTGCTATCCTTCCAAGGTCGGTAATATGAGTACCCAGTTTGCTGGGGGGGGGGGGTAGCCTGCATTACTGTAATTAAAACCGTAAACTGCCCTGAGACTACTTGAAGTGGTATAGGGCGGTATATAAAAAGAACACACTTTGCTTTTTTTTTGTGCGAGCAGAAAAAGGGATTCCGTGATTTCTAGAACACAGTCTTTCACTAGAGACCCTTCTCCAGGAGTTTCACCGTACCAGCTCTGAGACACACACACAAAACTATGTGGGGTGCAGGTAAGTCACTCTTCTATATATATATATAAAAGGCTTGGGAGGAAAAATACCATGGCCACTGACTCTGGGAGCCCAACACGTTATGGCCCTGAGGACTGCAATCATGGATTGCACCAGTATATCCACACTTGCATAGATCCTAGCTTGCCTCTCTCTCCTCATCCGAAAGCTCTCTTTCCCTTTTGACTGTCACTGGGGGGAGGGAACGGAGTACAAATAACAGCACAGTCCATCTGTTCATCACTCGAAACAGCAGGAGGAAGAAAGGGTCCTGGTTGAAATCAGCGGGGGTATGAAAAGAATTATGGTGCCAAGTTAAGTACATTCAGGCACCTCTGGTGCAAAACAATCAGGTTTGCAAACTCCAGTGCAATACTCCCATCTGCAGGATTAATCGCCACTGATTCACTTATCCACTGCCAGAAAATAACTGCACTTAATTTAAAAAAAAAAAACCACCCAAATCCACGTTTGTATTTATCCCCAGGATGTATTTACCAGAACTGACCACTAAAAGGAGGCAAAAACTATTTAAGCCATAACATCGAATATTTGCATGCTTTCCACCATGTGGGTAGTGCTTAAAAGGCTGGCAGAAAACAACTCTATTCCATTTCATGTGGTCTAAATCCTAATCTTAGTCCCCAGTGAGTTCCTAGTTGAACAGTAAATGAAGGTTTACATAAATCTGACAGATTCAATAGATCTACTCGAGATTAGAGTACCAATAGGATAGTGGCCATGGAATTGATTTCTGAGAACTGTTGTGCATTTCTTTAGCTTTGAATGTACACTCTAAGGACTAAGTTGGGAGAACACCTTCTCCAATGAAGAAGAAGAAAGCAGGGAAGGCCATACCTTTGACCACCAGCAACCTGGTTCTCAGATGAAGCAGTTGAAGCAGTAAAGACCTTAGTTTCTGAAAGCTTGGAGAAAGAGAGAAATGATGTATTAGTCATTTTAAGTATGGTTCTTTTTTTTGCAAAAAACAAGAAGAAAGGTCATATTGAAGGAGACTCAATGGTCCAATAATGGAGCCCAATCATCTTGCGTCCACCACAAGATTGTTTCAAGAGATAAGCAGTGCTATAAAGCATAGGCTCTCATGCTTCACAATTCCCCACAACACACACACACACACACACACACACACACACACACACACACACACACACACACACACACACACACACACACACGGAATATCATGGGATGGCCCTGGGGGGGGGGGGCCAGAGAAGGATCTTCTGGGACACAAATAAGACAGCATGAACAGCCATGGAAGAAAATAAATTCATATATGTACAATCAAAAACCAATGAAAACTACACTGAAAAGGCCTCTCAGTTAAGACCACTCTTCTACCAACTCATATAGAAAAGCAAGGAGGGAGAATCCGTCTGACTGGCCACCAACACTGCATCCGTTTTGGTGCAAAGACCTCTGTGTGAATTCACA
Source organism: Phrynocephalus guinanensis (assembly GCA_037367245.1). NCBI lineage: Eukaryota > Metazoa > Chordata > Lepidosauria > Squamata > Agamidae > Phrynocephalus > Phrynocephalus guinanensis. Next base: position 121,918,389 of record CM074738.1, read on the forward strand.
GATGCTACGAAGCAGGCACCGGCTGTTCACTCCAGCACGTTGTCCTTAGCGAGATCGCAATTTGGGCTCAAGTGTTTGTCAAGGGTTAGGACTGTTTTAATGGCATTTGATTCATTTTATCACATGCTCAGTTCTATCGAAACAGGTTGAGGATGGAGAACCTCTGACTGAAGGATAAACAAATGGGTTTGGTGGGCTAGCTAGAGAAGTAGTTAAGCACAACTCCTTTCCCCTGCGAAGGGATGGGGAAAGACCTGAAATCCTGGTGTTCAGCTTGGAGGTTACAAATGGGAGATGCCTGAGGTTGAGATGAAACCAAGTGCAGTTTTTTGGAAGTCAACGGCATCTCCCAGGAAGAGACCTGAGGCCTTTTATGGAAGACACCTGGTGCCTTCTATACATCAACAACGTGTTCTTCTAATCCTTCTCTTCTCAGTGGGGAAGGCCTTCAATCCCGCACAAGAGCTACTGCACTCAACTTCTTCAAAATTCCAATGGAGTTGACAGGCCACCAAAGCATGCCCCAGCCTGACATACACTGGCAGGTCCAAGGAAAACCTGCATCTCCTGAGGAAAACTCCATATTGTTTTCCAAGGGAGAGACTAATCCCAGGCGGCGAAACTTACCAACAAGTGGAAGGCAGTTGGATGTGCAGATTTGTACTGGGTGATATAAAATTTCTGTCTTCTCACCAAGACAAATACTGTCAACAGCCTTTATAGCTTCCATACTTTTGCATCACTAGATTTTGCTGCCTATTCTACTGTGCTTCACTCCAGGGCATCAACAGCCTTACCCAGAGCAAATCAGAAGGCCAAATAAAGTCAGCAGGAGGCCAACTCTTTAAGGCAGGTGTGGGAAAGACACAGGGTCAAGGAGTCAATTTTCAACCCATAGATGAGAGGCCTCTACCTTTATTTAAAGGAGCATTGCCCGCACCTGGCTGCATCCTGGAATGGCCATTTCTCCTTTTCTTATAATGCCTTCCTTCCTTCCTTCCTTCCTTCCTTCCTTCCTTCCTTCCTTCCAGGATAGAATCTCAAGAGCAGCACAAGCGGCAAGGGAATGGAGCCCAAGTGTTGCCAATCCTTGCACTAACACGTGCCACCAGGACCCACAACTGATCTGCATAATGGAGGTGCATTCATTATGCAGCACCATAAAGCAAGTCCAGAAAGGGAGCATGCACTCAAAAGTGGCGGATCTTCCGGCAGTGGTCTCCTTGCCCTCCAGAGTGGAGCCTGTGGCAACCAAGCTGCTGCCTTAAGAGACCCCCTTTGCTGGAACGGTGGCATGCATCAGACCAGTTGATGGGCCCAGCAGCTGAAACGGTTTCTGTTACACGGAGACCATTGCAACTTGAGTTTTCTGGGAAGCAATTTAATCCGCTTCGGAGCAGCTCTACGCAAAAGCCCACCCCCAATCTCATCACGACAGCAAACAACAAATCCCTCGCTGACTTGCTGGCACGCTCCTGGAAGCGAGCAGCTGCTCACAAACTGGGGAGGCCAGTTGCTCTGCATGAGTCTTATGACTGCGTTGGACCTCTTTTAGCCAACGTCATCTGTCCAGAAGTAACCTCGGGCCTGCCTTATTGTATGGAACGACTCAGGGATTCCTCACACATAGAACGTGCAATAGAACAAGACAAAAGCCACCTTCAACTCCAGCTGCTCGGAATATTAAGTACCCGGAACAGGCAGTGGCGACTAATCACTTCCCCTCCCTTGTGAAATTTTCCTTCTGGAAGTAGATGGACCCATCAGATTGTTCCAATTTATTTTATTTTATTAAGTATTTTCATACAGTAAATACTTGGGGTGGGTCCAGAACACTTGTGTTAAGGCTACTGCAGCAAAAACAACAGGGAGTCTTCTGCCATTTGAAAAGCAAAAGAGTTCTCTTTGGCACCAGCCTTGATGGACCACAGCCCAGTTCATCAGATGCACTGGATGCAGAAGGCCCCAAGATGTAAAAGCTAGATCAAATCTGTTGCTCTTTCAAATGTTAGAAAACTCTTTGCAACCCCCTACTCTCTGTGACATGTCACATCAAACTGGGATAGATTTATAGTGGCCCTAATAGGGTTTTCAAGGCAAGTGGAAAATTTAAGGATTAGTTTTACAAGTTCTCTGGAGTTCTAATCCATCACTTGATCCACTACACTACACTACACTGGGGATCCAATCCAATCCAACCGAGATACTCACAATTTGTCTTTGCCAGAAAAAAAAATCTTTCAGATGTAGGATATTGTTCAAGGGCACCCTTTCAAAGAATGTTTGAAATCCATGCTAGGTAAGCTTTGGGTCGTCTGCACCAGAAGCATTGTTTTAAAAGGAATGTTTGAATGTTCCTTTCAAAATAAGCCAAGTCAAAAGGAGCATCCTAAATCCGGCAAGGTAATCTGCTCAGGATCCCCAGCAGGACATAAACAGCCCTCGCCAATCACAAAATGATGCCAAAATTTCCACACAGCCAATATCTTACATCTTCGTTCCAGTCTTCAGCTGTCCATTCCTCTATCGAGTTCTTCCATGTGCCTGTAACCACGAAAGAAAAACAGACTTATCAACCCACAGGTCCTGATGGCTGTACCTCTGCTTGTAACATGTCTTCAGTCTGAAGAAAGCTAGTGCAAGTCCTCCATCTTATAGTCAGTCAGCTTTGACCTCTTGTCACCCTGGTCTGAATTAGGCTCATAAGATGAACTATGGCCTGAATAGGCTCGTTAGGGAGACAATAGTATCCATAGCCTTAAGGTGAACAATGGCCTAAGGTGCTGAAACCTATCAAGAATGGGTTGTTAGCTATGGCCTTGGTGGTGAAGGCTTTTTGATTTGTCTGGGTACTTTGGAAAGCACAGCCAGGGTGACAAGAGGTCAAAGCTGACTATAAGATGGAGGCCTTGCACTAGCTGTATTCAGACCGATGAAGCTGTTATGGATGAACAGCGAAACGTTTCTATCTCTCAAAAAGAAGCCCAGTAGCCATGACTCAACTTCCAGATAAACTCACCTGGATGACTGAGAATCTTCACAGACTTTGAAAAAATTATTTCCCCAACACCAATTTAAAAATGCTTCTGCCATCAGAAGACCAGAAACTCAGCTTCCACATAATCTCCAACCGGGCAACCCTGTAACTTGGCGTTTTTCTGTGGGCTGGCAAACTACATACCCTGACAGATAAATATAAATCCTTGTAAATTCAGTTTATTTGCAAATTTGTTTCTGAATAATTGTCAGCTATTTGTTCATCACATGAAGACCTCGTGTATACCATCCCCAATGCATGCTATAGAATGTGCAACATGATGTAATTTGCTGTCACCAAAACACGTATATTTCCTCTTCTAACTCACATTGGCTTACCAAAATATTCCTTTTTAAGGATAGTCATGGTAGGAAAGGGGGGGAAACAGCACTTAAAACCTTCGAAGAAAATTCAGAGTATAAAGGGTGCTAGGGCAGGCTGTGGAAAATGCAAACTACACACAATGGCTGTTGTACAAAAAAACTGCATCCAAATACCCCCACCACCCCCTTTCTAAAGCTTCATGCACACAAACCTGAGAGCCCATAAAAACACTCCGCTCCAGATGCCGTTTTGTGGAATTTTGGTGAGACCCACTTCCTATTTTATGGAGCTGCCTCACCTGTACCATCATCTCCATCATTCTGTCCGGGCTCCCACGACTCCTGTTTTGTTCCAAAGCCATCTGCAGCAGAGGGTTCTGTATAATCTGCAGGGTTAAATGTCCTACAAACCAAAAAAGTAGAGAAACTGAGAAATCTAGAAAAACTAGAAGTAACAAGTAACTGTCTCTGGCAGAGCCAACGCACTCATCTTCCGAGCCGGGACAGTCATCTCAATTTGTGCAAGGAAGCTCAGTTTTTTTTTTAACCTCAAACGTCTTCATTCGGACACATGGAACGGAGACAGAATGAGGAAATGGCACACCGAATGTCTCTATCCAAAGGTCCAAAAAAAAAAAAAAAGCTCCTCCACTTAGATCACTGGAAAATGCTCAAGGTGGAGAGGAGAAGAAAAGAGCTTTTTAATCCTGCTATTTCAATCAGATGGCTCTTCAGATGGCCCATTCGTAAGATGGAATGGGCCGCAGCATGTTTGTTCTACATGCCTAACTTCTCTGGATCAAATACCATATTTTCCATTTTGAAGGACATCAGACAACAAGAATAGAAATTTCCATCTATAGCTATATCTACAAACACACACACACACACACACACACACACACACACACACACACACACACACACACACACACACACACACACACACCTCTTACCTTGTTCCAGGTTGCGCGGGTCTAAGCTCCAACAAGGAAGCAGCCTCTGACGCATCATCTTTCTCTCTCCCTGGCGCTGGCCAATCAGGAGCTGTGCTGGGACATGCATCATCCCGCCTCACTGTCTGGCCAGCACCATGGAGAGTGAAAGATGACACGTGACGAGTGAAAGATGGGATCTGCAAGGTTATGAAATGAACCACACAAGCCCAGGTGGTCCTCGAAACCGGCTGTTACACGCAGATCCAATTGCTTTACCATTCTCTGTCTCATGCAAGGTTAAAATCCAACAAGGAAGCATGCTGCAACATCATCTGTGCTGGATCTGTGATGCTGGCCAATCAGGAGCTGTGCATGGACAGGCATCATCCCGTCTCCCTCTCTGATTGGCCAGCAGCACGGAGCAAGAAAAATGACGTTGCAGTGTGCTTCCTTGTTGGATTTTAACCCTGTGCGAGACAGAGAAAGGTAAAGCAATTGGATCTGCGTGTATCAGCTGGTTCTGAGGACCACCTGGGCTCATGTGGTTCGTTTTGTAACCTACTGGCTCCAAAACAAAATGCCCATCCCTAATTGTTAATCATTCTGACCACTTCTGGGCTTCTGAAGGAGAACATTTGCTTGTGTCTGAGAACTGTCGCTTAGACCAGCTGGAGCAGCCAGGCTGGAAAACGTGAACTGCACATCAAGGAGTGTTGCAAGCGAAATGTGCAAATAATTTGACACTGCCAGATGGTACCAAACAGCAACCATTAATTATTGCCAGCAGAGGATGTAATTTCAGAAAGCTTCAACTACAGCATAGCTGCAGTAAACGAGCTTAAGTAGTCCCCCTTTAAACTCTTGATCTGCTCTTCCCCCTGCCTACTGCTTTAAGATCGGACAGGCTCTGTGAGCAGTCACACAGTGCTGGGTAGTGCATTGTGGCACTAGGTAACTAGATTGCAGCAGGAAAACACAAAGATAAACATGAAACATCCTGAAGCCTCTGACTGTCATCATAGCAACAGCTTTTATGGACTACAGTCTGCTTCGTGAGATGCAAAGTGACTTGACAGCTGACATAATAGTCATTATGAGTCATCATTTTCATTCCCAGATGCAAAACAAAGGTTCCTAAATGCCCAACAGCTGCTAAAAATGCCTCTGGGTGGAGGTGGGTAGCTGCCATCCTCTCTCAGGTAGTTGCTTTTTCGATTTGACAGATTAATTGATCTGGATGTCAGTTGCTCCCAGTTTCTTCTTAACGTGAATCGTGAGGAGATTATTTATAATCAAGATAATTTGATACTGTGTGGTTCATCCAACTTTTTCTTACTATACTTTGGCTTTTGTTGGAGTGGACAAAGGGGGCAGTTATTAGCTTGGCCCAAGAGACTAATTAGCTTTTTAAATTGCCCCTTTTTAAAACAATAAGCATAGCTATATATGTGACATGATTTATTTATATATTAAAGAAATGCCTCTTTTATTCCCATCAATAAAATGAGGATCTAAGACACACACACCCAACATGCATTATCTTTCCTTTAAAAATCAAAATTATTCCTTCAGGTTAATGCATGTGAGGGGGGAAACTATGAATGGTTATTTCCATCCAGTCTCGTAATATCCAATTTTTGGACAGTTTGCTGGAGCAGGTTGGGGCTCCTCAGCTCCAAGGGTTTCTGGACGAGACGACTGTCTAGATACATTTCAATTTGACTTTGGGTCTGGTTGTGGAATGGAGACTGCATTGGTCACTTTGGTGGATGATTGACACTAGGGATGAGACAGGAGGAGTGTGTCCCTGTTGGTTACGCTGGGCCCCTCACCAGCTTTCTATGCCATGGTATCCTTCTGGGCTCTCTCTCTTGGATGGGAGGCTGTTTTACAGTGGTTTTGGCCCTTCCTGATGGGAAGAAACCAGAGGGTGATGGTGGTGAAATACTGTTTGACGCCCTAGCTGTAGGCCTGTGGTGTCCCTCGGAGTTCTGTTTTGTCCTTTCCGCCATTCAGCTTCTACACAAAACTGCTGGGAGAGGCTGTCCGGAGTTTGGGCGTTTGGTGTCACCAGTAGGCAGATGACACCCAACTTTCTCTCTCTCTCTCTCTCTCTCTCTCTCTCTCTCTCTCTCTCCTTTTTATCTAAATCTGAGGAAGCTATCTCGGTTCTAGATCAGTGTCTGGTGTCAGGAATGGACTCGATGAGAGCGAATAAATTGAAACTTACTCCTAACAAGACTGAGATGTTCTTGGTCAGCTGAGAAGCAGATCAAGGAATACGCCTGCAGCCTGTGCTGTATGGGGTTACATTCCCTCTGAAAACACAGGCACACAACTTGAGGGTGGTCCTGGACTCATCCTAGAGCCTGGATGCCCAGGTTTCATTAATAGCCAAGAGTCCCTTTGCTCAGTTAAAATTAGCTGTGCCCATTTCTTGGGAAGTCAGACTAGGTCACGGTGACACACGTCCTAGTTGCATTTCAGCTGGATTATTGGAATGCACTCTCTGTGGGGCGTCCGTTGGAAAGTGTTTGGAAACTGCAAAGGGTCCAAAAGGCTGCAGACAGCCTATTAATTGGGGCTGGTTACAGGGAACATATAACTCCCCTGTTGGAGCAGCTCCATTGGCTGCCAATCCATTTCCAGGCACAATTCAAAATGACGGTTTTAACCGACAAAGCCGTAAGTGGCTTGGGTCCAAGCTATCTCAAACATTGCATCTCCCTCTATGAGTCTGCCCAAGCACTAAGATCATCAGGGGAGATCTTTCTCTCAGCCCCACCACCTTCACAGGTGGGATTGGTGGGAACACGGGAGAGGGCCTTCTCTGATGCTGCTCCCAGACTCTCAAGCTCCTTCCTACAGGAAACGAGGAAGGCCCAATCTCTGCTGTCTTTCTGCAAGCAGGTAAAGACTTTTTTTTCTTCAGATGGGACTTTTCCTGAGTGAATGGTAGTCCAAGGTTTTTTAAGGACTGTTGTGCTCTGTTATTTTTTTTAAAAAAATTACTGACCAGTTTAAAACTTGTTTAACTCTTTATATATATAAATTTTTACCTTTTAAATAATGTCTTAAACTGCCATGGGTCCTAAGAGAAAGGCTGGTTTAAAATATTCTAAATAATTACATGAATAAACAACTATGTTTAGTACAATTCAGAAGACTCAAGCTCCAGTCTTCTGAATCAGACTAAAACTCAATCATCTTTCACTCCGGATTGAACGAGAACAAATTGTGCCCTCCTCTGTACAACAATCTTTCAACGATTAAAAAAGTGTTATCCTGTCTCCCCCTCAGTCTTCTGTTCTCAAGGCCAAGGATGCTCAGTTCTTACAGTCTTTCCAGAATTCTTGTCTTCTGCTTTTAGTGAAAGAAACCAACTAGTTCATTGAGATTGTATCAGTCCCTTTGTCTCTGCACATTTTCCTTGGACCACTCAGGAGAGACAGCCTACCTACCGCATGGACACTGGAATGGTGGTAAATTCATTTCACTCAAGACTTGATATTTTACTGATTATGATCTTTTCCCTTCATGTTTCTGGGATGAGTTACGCGGTGTTGACTGACTGTCTTTTGATTCACGGTAAGATGATGGTAATGGCGATGGTGATGATTAATGCTCCACCAAACAAACTCCGAAAAACCTACCCCATGCCTTGGGATGAAAACCTTCCCATTCCTCTTCCTCGACCACGTCCAAATCCTAGAGGAAAGGAAGGAAAAGCCTCGTTTATAGATAAGAGCATTTGGGGGGGGGGAATAAACCTGCATATCCAATTCCTGGTTTCCAGAAGATAATTCTTCTTGGATTAGAGAGATTTTGCAAATGCGACAAACCCAATCAGTCTACCGTTTCCCTTCAGGAGGGCCACACAAAACAAATAGGTATAACCAGGTTAAACCATTCTAGGAAGACTTTTTTTAAAAAAATGGAAAAAAAAACCCCATTCTAGGAAGACTACAATTCTCTCTCTGCCTCTTTTGTCGCTACTAAGAAGAGGGGAAGAGTCGTACCAACCCAGCTACGAAGACTAAAACACACACCGAAGCAACAGCATTGCCACACCATTAAGGGGGAAAAAAAAACATTTATTTCAGGAGGAGCCTTCATGGGTTACAATCTACCTCCTCTTCAAGGCAGCCAGTCCGGGTCATAGGTTTGTACTCAAGGCACACTGTGTGCTGACGGGAACATCCAAATGGAATGGGAGACCGAAGATGGAAATTTCAGATTACTAACACCTGGGAATGAGTTTCCAAGGTGACGGTGGCCTGAGAATGCAGGCAGCATTCAAGGTGTTGATTACATCAGCATCCTGGCCATCAGTAGATGCAAATGACTTCCATTTTTAGGAAGTGGCTGGATTGATCTGAGATCAAGAGTTATGGAGTGTTGATGGCAGAAGAGGCAAATGAAATGGAGGATTGAGGGTGACAAGTGCATATTAACACCTGCTAGTAAGCTTCCAAGTTGACGGGGAAATGACCACATTGGCAGTGGGCATTCAAAGCACGGGTGACACCCTACCAATAAGCAAATGCAGGTCACTTAAGGTTTGGGGGCCTGCAGTTGCCAGAAATCCTACCTGTCCTGAGGCCACAGTTTTGACAAAAACAACTATCAGATTATAGACCAGACTGTCAATAAAGCAGCTGATTACAGTAGTTACCCAGGAAACCCTATGTTCCTCTTCTAAGCTTCTAGGACACTGGAATTTATGATTGTGACCCATGTCTCTTCTCTCCCTCTGCCTCGGTAATTACTTTTTCCACAATAGATACTTGGAGGTCACAGAACGATAAAATCACCATAGGTTTGGATGGGGATGTTGGGAGGTCAGCAAAAAAGTGCCCAGGTAAGAAGTCTTCCTAGATGTTCCTGTTGCTGATGTCAGATGCCTACCCATTTAGTGCCTTCCACAGAGAGCGCCCCGGTTAAACTATATATAGCAGCATGCCTTTCTGTTTAAAAGAAACTAGGATAAGATCTGTTCCTAAGAAAGCCAACATGGGGACAGAAGAATTAAGAAAATATAGACCCATTAGGACCATCCCATTTTTCAGCAAGCCAACAGCTGATAGGTGGTAGCTGATCAGCTGCAAGGTGTTCCTGGAGGAGACAGATGGTCTCGATCCATTTCAGTTGGGGTTCAGACCCTGTCACGAGACAGAGGCAGCACTGGTCACAAGGAAAGGTTAACAAGGGTGGTGTAACGCTGTTGATGCTTCTAGATCTTGATACTGTCAGCCACAGTGTCTTTCTGGGAAGGCTACTGAGTTTAGGGATCAGGGATTCTGCTCTTCACTGGTTCCAGCCCTTCCTTGATGGCCGATCCTACTAGGCAACTAGCTTGGGGATTTTGTTTTGACCCGGTGGAATCTTTGCTATAGGGTCTCACAGGGATATACCATTTTCTCAATGGCTTTTAATACCTGCAAGGAGCAGTAGTTTGGAGATTTTGGAGTCAGCTTCCACCAGTACACTGACGACACAGGTCATTCTCTCCTTGGCGTCAATTGTCGGGAATGCAATTTGGGACTTTGACGTCGGTTATGGACTGGACGGTATCCCATTTCATTTGGCCCACTGCAGCCCATCTCTGCCATTCTGCTTTCTGGACAATTCCCAATCAAATGTCCACCTTCATTTGCACCAATTTCCCCCTACCCAGTGGTACGTTTCTTCAAGCAGACTCTTTTCACTCAACAGCTGCTTCATTTACCCCAGTCTAACCATTTTAAAGAGCATTCTGATATTATTCATAATCTCCAGAAAAGTTCAGCGCTGCTCCACCGTGTCAAGAGCACGGTCTGGAAAGCCAGATAGAAACTCAGAGCTGGAAGGGACTATTCCAAATACAGTGGTACCTTGTATAAAGTAATTAATTCGTTTCTAAATGAAATTATGTTAAGCAAATTTTCCTTTATACAAATTTCCATAGGAATGCATTGAAAATGGAGTAATCCCATTTTTATGTTGTACAGATTTTCCCCATAGGCGGTTATGTTAAGCAAATTTCCCCTATCTCCGGAACTTTTTATGTTGTACAAATTTTATGTTATACAAGCTGTTTGTTATACAAGGGTCCACTGTACCTAGATTAGCAAAATAATACAGGCAAGCGGTATTTAAAATGTAATAAATGAACTGCATGAGTTGGGAGTCATCTTGCTGTATATTTCAAGGCCACCGGCCACTATGGAAGTACTTCCAACACAAAGAGATGGCAACTTCTGCTCTCAACAGATGGCTCAACCTCTCGCACACCTTTGTGTCTGGAGGTGTGTGGAGCTGTCAAAGACAGTCCTTGGTCCCCATGATGTGCCAACAACCCTGCAACTTAGCCGTGGAAAAAGTTGTCTCAGCAACTAATCCACACTCCAGACAGAGAGCCAAGAAAACTCCGGCCTGTTCATACTGCCCATTGTCATGTGAAAGATGAAAGACAGAATGTCAGCCTCAGGTGAAAGACACTGCATTTGTTTTCTCACTCGCAGAAGACAGACATTCACCTGCTAAGTGATCTTTTCCAATGAAGATGCCAGAGACTGAATCAAGTGTTCCTAAAAAAAAACAGTTGTGCCTCTTCAACAGTGAAACGACAGGCAGCTTTTCTGAAGCCCTCCTCCAGCCTGACAAATGACTGGGACAGCACCCGTGTTCCCTCACAGTGCTCCAGTCTTCCTCAATGAAAATCAAGGCCGTGTTAAATGATGCAACCATAAGAATGCAGCACAGCACAAAAACTAAAGACAGCACAAAACGATATTGCAGCGTTCCTTTCCTTGCAGAGGTTTTTTTTTTTTAAATTCCACTCAAGGCTGTTGTGTTGTGTTTTCAATCTCGCACTGAGAGATAAAGCCAAGACACACATTGCTGGCAGGCAAGGCCGGTGTTATTAAATCTGACGACATCCCAAGTCATGGTTTCTGTTTTAGCTTTAGCTTCACTAAGGCCAGAGTAGAACAAGACCAAACTCCATTCTCATCCAGGGCACAACCCAAAGGAAACACCTCCTGGGCAAACCCCATGGGCACAACAAGAGGTGGGCGAAACCATGGATTCGTCTTGACTCCACGTTCCGTCCTTCCTATCAGACCCCTACAGCAGAGGGTCTGATCCTTAAGGTCCCCTCCGAGGGATGGACACACAGTGCTGGCAGCAATGCTGAGCAGACCTGTTTTGTCCCCAGCATTTATAATCCAGTTCAGAAAACCAGAGCAGCTACTGCTTCAGGAGCTACCTGCTTCCATGCCCGTTTCTGAGGCAAAGGCAAGCTATAAACCCAATTAAATACATAAGCAGTTGCCGTCTGGAAGAAGAACACGAGCTCAAGTCTCATTAGTAACGAGATGATGAGCATGCACTAGGACTGCGTGGCTCCCTTGACAAGCCAGGGGAGTGTCAAACACACACGTTCTCTCTCTTTCGACTGTTCATCAAGTTGTTCTTGTAAATCTTTTTTAAAAGTTAGTAGTAAGTCTTTTTAAAAAGTTACTTTGGAAATACAACCCTCCAAGTTGCTCAGTCAGATAACGGGAAGTGCTTGCAGTTGCAGTCAACAGGTAAAAATGAGACCAGCTGTGAGCATCCCTGAGTGTTAGTGATAGAGGAGAACACCAGATTTGTCTTACCTCTCCCTCTGCCACGCTTCCCGCGATCGGAAGGTCTCTCCCCTTGGCTGTTTTCCACTCCATTCTCCTCGACTCTAACTAGATACGGGAAGAGAGATACAGAGAAATATATCTGCACCTTAGACGGTCAATAAAAATAGTTTCAATGCTGTCTCCCTGATAAAGATATATTCCAACTGGACATGGGTCAGAATCACACAGCTCTTGCAAAATGGGTAGTTGGTTCTAATTAGATACAACAGTTAAGACCCCCCAGCTGCTACCACTGCCTGTTAGCTCAACCCTAGGAGCTCCACAAACTACCCAAATAATGTGATGACCGCTGAACTTTTCCCCCAAGCTCCTACTTTAAATGAGAAATGCCATTTCTTCCCTTCACAGCTGTGCTTTTTAACTTTCTCTTGCTTTAATGAATATTGCAATATAAATGACATTTTCCATTCTTGTGAGCTGTTTCAAAAGTTTAAAGGAGCAGGCCTTAAGAGACAAAACCAAAACCAAACATTTCATGGCTTCCTTCACATAATACATCCCAATTTCTCTTTTTGTTTCTTACAGAAAGGGAGTTTAAAAAAAAAAAGACATGCCAGCATTAAGTTTTCACGGCCAGGCCCATGGCATCAAAGCTGGACAAATCCTCTGGTTAAGAGAAGGTGTGATCTGTAGGTGGCATGGGAGGCTCCTTCCCCCAGGACCCTAGGGCGAGTATACAGCAAGGCGACCCACGCCCAACACGCTCCTGCTATTATACGAACTCCAAGGCAAACTAAGGCATCCCTTGGCGTAAGGTGCCTGCGCTTACACTCTCGGCCACGGCTGCCCCCTCTTCCTCGTCTGCTGGAACTTCCCCGTCCACGGCTCACTTCTCTGTCCCCTCGCTTTTCTCTGTTCTCTTTGTTTTCTGAACTCTCTTTTCCAAGACTTTTCTTCTTTCCTCCCACCGTCTCCCACGAAGTCTATTTAGGGGGAGAAGGAAAACACAAAACAGTTCAGAAGGGATCGAGAGGCTGCCTGGCAGAACACCCTCCTGCAAACTCACTGCCCCCAGAACTCTAGGGGAAAACGAGAGTCCTTCGCACGTACAAGACTCATGATCAAACACAGTACACAGAGGGCATCCATCAAGGCTGCACAACCAAGGTCACTCGCCCTGGCATCCCTCACTTTAAAGGTTATTTGTCAATAGAGCATTTTAAACTGAAAAACATTTTTTTTAAACAGAGAAACTAGATGACACTACAGAACTGATTTAATATAGTGCATATAAATAGCAGGTTTGGGAAATGCACCCAGGAGATGGTTCTTCTTGCTACAGTCCCAATGAAAATCCCCTCCAAGCTGGTGTCTGGTGCATCAAGCTGCGTTCCTTCACCACTCAGCAGCTGTGGCAACGGGGACACTATGGTAAAATGGGGGCAGCGAAATAAAATAAAACCCTGAGTGGATTTAAAGTTAAATGGTTTCTTAAAAATCTATTTGATTTAAATCACTGGATGATTTTTTTAAAAAAAAATATATATTTAAAATGTCAAAAAAAAAAATCTAATTTCTAAAATGTACCTCATGATTTAAATCAATCTGATTTAAATCAAATCTACTTTAAAACAAACAAGCACCCTCCTTGTGATTCAGTTTGTTACTGGGACCCTTCCCAGAGCCTATTCATTAAAAAAGATAAAAGGCATGACATGACATTAATGATACTGTATAATGTGGCATGCCCAGATTTGCCCATCGTTTTATTTCTATGATCCAATGAAGCCCTAGTTTTAAAACCCTCATGGTTCTCCTCCACTGACTCTTGATTTATGTGGAAGTGGGGGATTTTACCGCTGAGGTTTACATGCAGAAGTGTTGAGCCCCTGTGGCGCAGTGGTTAAATGCAGGTACTGCGGCTAAAACTGTGCTCACGACCTGGGGTTCAATCCCAGGGAGCAGGCTCATGGTTGATTCAGCCTTCCATCCTTCCGAGGTCGGTAAAATGAGTACCCATTTTGCTTGGGGGTAGATGTGTAGCCTGCATACTGTAATTTTAAAACTTGTAAACCTCCCAGAGACTACTTGAAGTGGTATGGGGCGGTAATATAAGCAGGGGCACTTTGCTTTGCTTTGCTTTTGTTTATAATGAGCTCCACTTGCACCTTCTAGCAAGCAAGGAGAGCATTTTGAGAATAACACAAGAGCACACCAGTCAGTGCAAGAGTTGTGACCTAGGCAGTAGCTGAGAAGATAGCAGATATTCTCCAAAACAAGGAGAAAGGGCCCCCTCTTTCCTCACTGACGTGCCTGGGTGTGAGGAGGCAAACCTAGTAGTCTGACAGTGCCACGAAGAGGCACAGACAGATCTTTCTATATCTTGTTGGAGATGGACGGCCTTTCTTTCAGAGGGACAGGCATAGGGTATACACTCTCAATTGTCAGTAACTGAGTGACATGCAAACCATTTTATGCACACATGTCTTACTGACTTTCTTAGTTTAAATATCTGGAGGGTGTGGGTAGGATTTCTGATTTGGATTCTTCTTGCCACAGCTAGGGTGCTCAAAGCACCAGGGATGGATTGTGGCGTCAAACGCGTGTGAAGAAAAATACAACCACAATTGATGATGTGATTCTACCAAAGATCGGTTCCACTGCATCCAATTCTACCCAACCGCCTTCTTTCATCAATAGGTGCCCAAAATAACTCTCAGTAAACCCACAAGAGCCTCAGACTTGGGCATCCGCATCACTCCACTTCAACGCCGCTCGTGGGGTAGTCAAGAAGGAAATAAATGTGAGAGCATAAGCTTCCTCCTTTAAGTGGAAGGAAACCAGTCATCCGCAAGAACTTGCACTCCACAAGAACTTACACAGAATAGCAGAACTAGGGGACACCCACTCAGATTGAGGGTTGGGAGAGTGAAAACAGACAAAAGAAAATATTTTTTCACCCAGCGCATTGTTAGTCCCTGCCACAGGATGGGGTGATAGCATCTGGCCTGGATGCCTTCAACAGGGGATTGGACAGATTCCTGGAGGAAAAGTCCATCACAGGCGACAAACCATGATGGAGATGTGTAATCCCCAGGGTCCTTCAAGGGCCAGGTGCAGGAGAGTGGTATCAGGAGACAGATATCTAGTCTCTTACGCTCCCAGAGGCATTTTGGTGGGGCCACTATGAGATACAGGAAGCTGGACTAGATGGGCCTTTGGCCTGATCCAGAGCCCCAAATGTTTTAGCCTTTCCTCGTAAGGGAGGTCCCCCCAGCCCAGTAATCATTTCAGTCACTCTCTTCTGCACCTTTTCCAGTTCCACTATGTCTTTCTTAAGATGCGGTGACCAGAATTGTACACAATACTCCAGGTGCGGCCTTACTATCGTTTTGTACAATGGCACTATAATGTTGGCTGTTTTATTTTCAATCCCCTTTTTGATAATCCCTAGCATGGAATTGGCCTTCTTCACTGCTGCCACACACTGGGCAGATACCTTCATTGATCCGTCACGGATAGCCATAAACATTTTGGCTTTAAAGGAAGTATCATGTATCACAGGCCTGCACAATGTGTCGACCACGTGCAACCGTTAGCCCATGGCTGTTGGAAGTAGCCCACCAGGCCTCCTGATCCCCCGGCAGTGGCGGTGTGTTCGGGGCAGGCCTAGAGTGGCCTGCACCCTCGGCCCTCTCCAGGCTGACCAAGTGGCCTTACAGCCGTAGCCGTGGCAGTAGCTGCGGCAACAGAGGAGGGAGAGGAAAGGAGGGAGAGGAGGACCAGACCAAGCGCTGTGTGTGTGACGGAGGAGGAGGAGGGGGCCCAGGCCATGTGCTGTGCGGAGATCAAAGTAGACCACGGGGGCGTTTGGGAGAAAAAAGTAGACTGTGGGCTGCTCAAAAGTGGACAGCCCTGATGTATCACATCATAACACAAGGCAACCTTTGGGAATTGAAGCAAGGGATCACATTGGCCTCCTTACTGTGTCTGAGCTTCCTTCTAGCAAAATATTGATCGCTCTGTTCACATCCCCGTTACAGTCATGTAGGGCCACGATGCAATCATCCTGATTCTTCCCAGTCACCTCCATAAGCTGAAAAAATACGTGAAATATTAGAAGCTTGTTAAAACATGCTGGAGAATCTTTATGAATATAAGTATGAACTCAAGTGGTAAGATTTCTGGCAACTTTGGGGGAAAGGTGAGGGAACCCTGCTTTCCCCCCCCCCCAATTTTCTCCCCATGGTTTGACAATTTCCAGATATTTTACATCTCTGGCAAGAAACAAGAATATGAATTCAAAAGACCAAGATGGATACGGACAAATACATAACCACTCAATCTCTTTCGGGATTGTTATTCTGGTTTTCTTTCTTTTCCAAAAAAACAAAAACCAAAGAATTCCAAATTTATGAACTATGAAATGTTATAAGGAGCTATACAATCAAAAAGAGTTATAGATTTTTTACGTATATTGAACTATGGAGGTGTATGCTGGAATAGAACACAGTCTTATGTGGTTCAACATTTTGTTCATAAAATGGTTAATGAGCTGCCTAGGCATCAGCACAGCTTGGAAAAGAATGAACAAAAAGCCTTCATTTCCTGTGAGCTGAGACATCACAATGGATTTCCTTGGAATGCTGGATGGCAGGTTCTTTTTCCAGCATTGTACAATAATTATCTATTTGACCGTAACGAGAAACTGGGTACTCCCTTGTGGTTGTGAAAAAATAAATCAAGATTGCTTAGCCATATTGTAATACCTGCACTATCGCACTGGAAAGCCCAGTTAAAAATACTGAAACAAGAACATATTGGCTTAGCTATGAAACAATACAGGATATGTTTAATTAGCTGTTTTATAAAATTTCGCATTAGCAGACATTCAAGTTTACATATTGACATCTTTATATACAGTATAATGCCTAATGGGACATTCCGTACAAGCCACCAGCTGCTTGAAGTAGTGACATGGGTAGTTTTTTTTAAATCATCTTTTTAAGTTCCTTCTAAGCACAGTTAGCATCCAAATTAAGAATTAGGACAGACATGTAGCTAGTTTTGTGGTTTCACTTGATACTTGCAATGAACTTTCAAAGGGTAAAACTCTTCAATCTTTCTTAGAAAGAAAGAAAGAAAGAAAGAAAGAAAGAAAGAAAGAAAGAAAGAAAGAAAGAAAGAAAGAAAGAAAGAAAGAAAGAAAGAAAGAAAGAAAGAAAGAAAGAAAGAAAGAAAGAAAGAAAGAAAGAAAGAAAGAAAGAAAAGAAAGAAAAAGAAAGAAAGAAAGAAAGAAAGAAAGAAAGAAAGAAAGAAAGAAAGAAAGAAAGAAAGAAAGAAAAAAAAACATAAAACACAGCATAGGAATAATTAATATATTCATTACACATCTTAACTGAGATAAAACTCCCAATAAAACCATTAAGGTAAACCTGATGAAGGTTTAGGAAAAGTTCAAACCATGTTTGAAAAGTTCAAGCAGTGTTTCCCAATATGGAGGGGAGGGAGGTGTCACAGGTCACTGTATATATGTTGTATACATGTATGTATGTCTTCCTTGAAGTTTCAGAGCAGGAAATTAAAGGGCAGCATGTACATGTATGCATGAGCGACAGGATCTTTGGGGGAGGGGGGGGAGAGAGAAGGCAGGCTCTACTTACTGAGAAGGGATAACTTTACCCCATTAAAATGCCTCTTTGTGCAAATGCAGCATGGAGGTGTTGCAGGTCACCTGGCTATTGAATAGGACTGCAACTCATAAAAGGTTGGGAATAGAGGTGGGCACTTGGTGCTTCAAACGGAGCACAGCTCACCAGGTATGGCAGAGCTCCATCACCCAGCACGCATGCTCAGTTGAGATTGTAACCCTGGATAGTAGGGACCAGAAGACATTGGAGGAGCCAACAACCATTGACAGCGGTGATGCCCATGTGCAAATTATGTGTGCAGGGCTAAACAATTTCTTGTTAGCGTTGTTGCTTGAATCAAACTCTAAAATACACTTGGTAGAGCTGGGTGGAGAAAGAAAAGAAGCAAGAATATCTCACTGGCTATAGTAAAGCCAAAGCCAGCACAACGGCTGACTCTGATTTAATTCCAAAAACGTTAGAAACACAACAGAAGGACAAAGACCAGAAAGAAAAATGAAGGTCACCAGCTGCCTATTATTTCTGGAATCCTGTTCATACAAATCCTAATTTAAAAACTTGGCTTTCCAAAAAAGAAAAACTGGGTAATCATCTTTTATTTTAAAGAACTTTCTACATCACTAGGAATTGTGGTGTGTGTGTGTTTTTGTGTGTGTATGGTATATTGTGTTATGGTGTGTGTGTGTGTGTGTGTGTGTGTGTGTGTGTGTGTGTGTGTGTGTGTGTGTGTGTGTGTGTGTGTGTGTGTGTGTGTGTGTGTGTGTGTGTGGTGTCTGTATAAGTACGTGAACAATTGGGACTCAAAGTTCAGCAAACATAAAGGGTAGAGAGCATGGAATTTAAATGCAACAGATGCAACTACATCCATTAGTTCAGTTTTATGCCTGCAATACGTCAGAATTTTGCCATTCCGTCACCCCATAAAACCCAACCTTCTGCCCCACAAAAAAAGAAACATGCCTGTTTCACTTTATCCTCAAAGTCTGCGTCATTCTTATCGTAAATCATCTGGGCAAGACGAATTTGTTCTGCTGTTGCCTGAAAAATATAAAAAAAAAACCATGCATGTAAGGCAAACCCGTCTCCACACTGGTTGCTTTATGCTGAACTCCAGGAACAAAAAAGGAAAATTAAGATGAACTCAACCTTCTTTTTCTGATCAACAGCCCAGGACTCTAGATTTTAGGGGAAATGAGACAACAACCAGCAATGCTCCAACTCAAAACAGATCTTCAAACAGAGGTTTTTAAATCTTCTTTCGAAAGATCACAGGAAGCGAAGAGCTCAGAAAAGTCATTTATAAATATATTATATTAAAAGTTATATTATATTTAATATATTATATTTAATATATTATATTAAAAGTCACCATAGCTACAAGCTGGAAGCCTCAATGCGCAACAGAGGAGCCTCATGGAGCAGGGGCTAAAGTGCAATACTGCAGCCAAAACTCTGCTCATGACCCAAATTTACTCCCAGGTAGGGGGTTTGAAGTAACTTGCATAATTCAACTGCAAACCACCCAGAGAGCGTTGTAAGTGCTACAGGTCAGGATCTAAGCAGCACACTTGGCTTTCAATGCTAAGCATCTCTTTTACTCTTTCACTAGATTGATGACTGGTGGACCTTCTCCCCCTCTTAAAAAAAGATACGAGGGCTCCAGAGCACGGTGCCCTGAAAAAAGCTCTCTGAAAATGAGACCGATGCCCCTTTTACCGATGCATCAAGCAAGGAGATTTAGGGACCTGCCACATCAGCAAGATTATTAGCAGGGAAACCAAAACAGCGTTTTAATTATTAAATCACGACATTGTTGAACAGACACAATGTGGACCAAGATTTAATGCAAGGCTTTAAAGATTGGATAAGAAATCTAGATGGAATAACCAACAATGGCCTGGCCAGGACATGAAGTATTTGGAGCAAAATGCATCTGGACACCTCAATAGCCCCGTAGCCGTTCCTCATCTAAGCCGTAGTTTGGTGTCATGTTTGAAACACAGGGTCTAACTGGGAATGTTTCTGAAGAAGAGGGTGTCTGATTACTGTGAATACAATTATTTATTCAGAAAAATGATTGGGCAGGATGTGCTGTCCTAGCCTGGTCTGGAGGTTGAGGAAGATTATTTGGACATCTGACTCTGCAATTAAGAGATTGGCAATCTGATGTCCAGCTGAGCCTCCCTGACTGTCTGGGCTCAATGACCCACAGGGTCCTCCTCAACTCTGCAGTTTTATTATTATTATTATTATTATTATTATTATTATTATTATTATTATTATTATTATTATTATTATTATTATTATTATTATTATTATTATTAAACAACCCTAGCCATAGAAGAATACACCCCAAAATCATACCTTCAACCCATAAAATGAAATAATGCAGCCAGTTCTACTGTGTGTGTAGGCTGCTCGTGGAAGGAAAAGGGTTTGGCTCCCAACCTCGTTCTATGGTTAGGGTTTCCTCACGAAAGGTTGAAATGACCAGGACATGATGCAAGTGTCAAGTAGGGTGAGATCATCCTGAGTTTTGGAGTCTGCTGTCATCAGTAGGCTGATGACACGCAGCTCTATCTCTCCTTTTCCACCTGTGCAGTGGAGGCCGTCCAGACCCTTGATCGCTGCCTGGCCGCAGTTTTGCAATGGACCAGGACTCACAGGCTCAACCCTGGAAAGACCGAGGTTATGTTCTTCGGGGGCGGCCCCGATGGGTACAGTGGCCCTCTTCCCAGTCTGGATGGGTCCGTCCTCCAGCTGGTGCAAAGAGTGAGGAATCTGGGAGTCGTCCTGGATCCGGGTCTGACCTTGGAGTCCCAGGTGTCAGCCGTGACCAGGTCGGCCTTTTATCATCTAAGGTTAATCGCCCAGATTCGCCCTTACCTTGACGAAAGCTCCCTGAGGACTGTGGTATAGGCACTGGTCATGTCGAGGCTGGATTATTGCAACGCCCTCTACATGGGGCTTCCCTTGAACCTTGTTCGGAAACTGCAGCGGGTCCAGAATGCGGCGGCCAGGTTGGTGGTAGGTGCGCGTCGTTTTGACTGCATCACCCCCATCCTGGCTCACCTTCACTGGTTGCCCATTGCCTCCCGAATAAGGTTCAAGGTGCTGGTTTTGGTTTACAAAACCCTCCATGGCTTGGTCCCTGATTATTTGGCAGAGCGTCTCTCCCGACAATTAGATCTGGCCCGACCTACCCGTTCATCATTGGCCCTTTCGCTCCGGACCGTCCCTCCGAGGGAGGCCCGCAAAACGAGTACTCGTGGGCGGGCCTTCTCGGTGGTGGGGCCGTCCATTTGGAACAGCTTACCGAACGACCTATAGCAGGCCCCGTCGTTGGCGTCTTTTAAGAAAGGCTTAAAGACCTTGCTTTTCAGGGACGCCTTCAACAATGACTAGAGATACAATTTTTTTTCCCTCTTCGCCCCGGCTTACTCATATTCGTATGTGTTTGGATGGCCATTGTGATTGCTCCTGTCTTTGCAACCTTTTTAGCCTTTTAATTTTTATGTGAACCGCCCTGAGTTCTCGCTTAGGAAGTAGGAGCGGTATATAAATCTGAAAAATAAATAAATAAATAAATAAATAAATAAATAAATAAATAAATAAATAAATAAATAATAGGGATCCTTTCAACCTGTGTTCTGGTAGTAATCCTGA
The DNA here is from genome assembly GCA_037367245.1 of Phrynocephalus guinanensis. Classification (NCBI taxonomy): domain Eukaryota; kingdom Metazoa; phylum Chordata; class Lepidosauria; order Squamata; family Agamidae; genus Phrynocephalus; species Phrynocephalus guinanensis. The sequence goes on from CM074738.1 coordinate 121,939,617, forward strand.
TTAGAGATGGGCACGAATCGTCTACCAGCCGCACAGCTGATCTGCAGTTGGGCACCCTGCCACCTCCACCCGGTGCCTGCTCAGAAGCAGCTCCCACAGAAGGCAGAACAGAGAAGTTGGGGTGCTGCCTCTGAGTGCGCGGCTGCCGGACAGGGTGGGACAGCGAACCACCGAACAGCTTTTTGGCCAGTAAACATACCCGTGACCCAGCAGTTCCTGCCCATCTCTAATCCTGAACTCATCTCTCTCTCTCTCTCTCTCTCTCTCTCTCTTCTCTCTCTGTGTGTGTGTGTGTGTGTGTGTGTGTGTGTGTGTCGTGACCGACTCTTCGTGACCCCATGTCCATGGAGTTTTCTTGGCAGGCATATTGCAGTGGTTTTTGCCAGTTCCTACTCCAGGCGCCAGCCTGAAAGACCATTTAAAGGCTCAGGAAGCCTTTGCAGGTGTTATGAATTCATTAGCTGATTAGAGTGGGACACTTTGAGACTAGAATATTGAACCTTTTCACACTATTCTAATTTTCTGAAATTGTGAATTTGGGGCTGTGCACCATAATCATCACAATTATACCAAAGTAAGGCTTGACATATCATGCTTTGCATGTAATGAGTCTACCTCATATATTAGTTTCACTCTTTGAGTTGACTTACTGAAATAAATGAACTTTTGCTCAATATTCTAATTTTTCATGTTTCACCTGTGTGTGTGTGTGTGTGCATTTCTGTGTGTGTGGAGAGAGAGAGAGAGAGAGAGAGAATCTTTGGGAAGCAAGGTAGCTAGCCAGGTTTGTCTCATCACCTCTCCTCGGACTCTAAAGTATCAAAAACTTAATGAGAAACTAAAGAATTAACACCTGCTAAAGATTGACTAAACGAATGTGATTACCAATGGCACACTGAAAAAAAAATCATTTTTTTGTTAAGGTACTGCCTCTAAGAGGTCACAGATGCAACTGCTGGTTTGGTATGAATTGCTACTCAAGGAACCTCAGTGGCAGCTTGCAAGGGAAGTATGATTGCACTCCTGCACCCCCACTGCAACTTCACAAAAACTCAACAAGGTACAAATAGACAGGTGAGGCAAGGAGTGACCCAAGGTACAGCCAAGAAGTTCATTACGAAGCAGGGGTCCGATTCAGCTAGTCACATCCGGGAACCTGAATCCCACAATTTCTCAGTCACTTTAGCCTAGCAGTCATGCTTATTTCTATTCAATTGGACTTTCTTTACACCAAGGTAAAATGTACACCACCCTCAAGGCTCTTGTATAATCTGCTGAGTTGTGAAGACTGAGGATCTTAATTGTTGTTTTTAAAAAGGCCAAAAACAAGGGAGTACAACCTTCAAAATTAAACACAAACCTGAAAGCGCAGCAGCAAACACAGAGACCAATAATACATCTCAACTGGTAATTTTCCACTTTTCAGGATGATTATCATGAATACTTTGGAAGTGCCACCTAATTTTCAAGGCACATACAGCAGCGGTACTGGTTAGATGCTCACTTCCTTCACTCGTGGCAATTTTTAGTATGCACAACAAAAAATAACACCACAATGAATATTTAGATGTCTACCCTGCCCATCTGGTGACTGTGAACCACTTACCTCCGGTCAAGAAAGCGGTTATGGTAGGCCCTCCGTACTCTGCCAGGTGCCCTGAGCGGCAGCTGCTACAGGTTCACCACCTTTCTCCAACCCAAGGGTTAGTCATAGGACACCCCCAGCTTCAAAGGTGCTTGTGTGCTTGCCCTTTGAGTAGCCCAAGTTCAAATACTCAGAGCATCCCCAGCTGAGTGTGACCACATAAATCACCCACGGAGAAATAAAAAGGCAACTTTCCCAAGTCCCTGCTTGGCCTTCATTCATTGTTGCAGGTTGACATACATGGATCAATCCGCCATGATTAAGAGACCACGGGTCCTACCTGTACAACTGGTTTCTGTGGTTGTGTCAGCTGTGCGGCCGAAATCTGCACTTTGTCTCGAGTGCCCCGAGGACGTTCACTGCCCACTGAAGTCATCATATACAGTATATACAAAACGATGTATGTACAAAATAGAAAATCTGAAAAGAGGGGTAAGAAACACTAACAGTTAGTCATTGCTTGTAGGACAAGAGAGAAGCACTGCTACTAGGGTAGAATAAACAGAAAGAAGAACTACTCAAATGACATCGCTTTGGCACATATGGAAGCTGGATTCATTCATTCATTCATTCATTCATTCATTCATTCATTCATTCAAGCAGAACTGAACCAAAACTGAACAAGAACTTCTCCTGCAAAGAAGGACAGGGTCAAGACTAAGAAAGATACTTGAAGTGAAACCTGAGGAAACACCAGTTTTCCTTCTTTAAATCTGAAACACCATTCCATGCTGTATGCAATCCTCTTGAGAGGATGATCTTCCAAGAAGGTCATGTTTAAAACTATCCCACCGGCACATATTCCTGGATTCCTTGCATTTTTACTATGAATTGTCTGGAGAACTTTAAGTCAGCTGATTCTCTCACCATTTTGTTTCATCAGATGACTCCAGGTTATAGTATCACAGAATGTCTAGCCTTATAAATGAAGCCAGGGATATAAATTGCTATACCCAATGAGATCTTAAAGATGGTCTTTTAAAGATGGTCTTTTGAAGACCAAGAGCCCAAAATGTGATTCAAAACCCACCAATTTTTCGCAAAGTGCCAATACGGCAATTTAACCTGAATACAGGTGGCTGTGAAGGGACTATGTTGGGTGCCCACAGAAAGGGCTCTGAGAGCCACCTTTGGCATCCATGCCATCGGTTCGCCAACACTGGGCTAGAACAAAGGTCATCATATCCACAAGCAATGAACCCCAAACCTGGATGTCCCATTCGTGAAAATGGCAGAGGCTAATACAGAGAACAATGCATTTTGGATGCAAGTGTATGAATCATATACAACCATACTCATTCTCTAATTCTATACATTTCCTTATCTTTGCAGAGCCTGCTATTTTTAGGGAGTAAAAACTCCCATTTAACTCATTCCAAAAGAGAAAATATTGCTGGGTGGATTGTTTTAACCCACCCAAATTTCTAATCCTTCCATTGGGAAAATCTGAATTCTGTGCCTATTAAAAAAAATGAAGAAAACCTATCTGCTTCCCTAACGTTTCCAGTTTACACACACACACACACACACACACACACACACACACACACACACACACACACACACACACACACACACACACCTGGGCCTTCACAAACCTAGCAGTAGCATGATGTTATGTGAACACAGGATCTCACTGTGCCAAGCAGCCTATTAATTTCAAAGTTCTCCATCTGTGTGATACAAACAGCTGTCCCCATGTGGTTAAAACATGAAAGGCTTGGGTAATTTGCAAACCTTCTATCCATTACAATCCCTTAGGTCAAATAAGTGTACAAGAAATGAGGAAGCTGCAGTTTGCAGCCGACTCAGGTGCATCGGAATTCAAAGTACTGTAATTTTGGTGAGCTGAAACAGACTCTTAGCACTCAGTATCCTTATGCCAGTCATCTAGCATTTCCTTGCTGAATGGTGCAGACTCAGCTGGCATTTTAATTTCCTCTTCCATCTATTGACAAATTCAGTTTGTATTGACCAAGCTGCACCTAGCAATTAAAGCCTCCAAAGCAGTAAGGAAATACTCTTCCGCTGGATAGCTTGAACACATGCAGCACTTCCAAGAACCTTTGCAGAGTTAACTGCAAAAGTGACACCTACATCACTAATTGATCGCAGTTCTGTAACGTACCGCACAAAAGAACAACACACACACAAAAAAACTCTTTCAAGTTTTATGAAAGGGCCTGTCAAAGCCATTTTGCCCTCTATGCTAGCCCTGATTTAATGCTGGCCTCTCATTTTCAATTTCATTTTCATTTTCATTTTCATTCTCTATCTCTCTCTCTCTCTCTCTCTCTCACACACACACACACACACACACACACACACACACACACACACACAGAGAGAGAGAGAGAGAGAGAGAGAGAGAGAGAGAGAGAGAGAGAGATAAGATGAACAGGCAGAGGAAGTATAAATACACTAACACTGTCAAAGACCTTTCAAGAACCGGGGTTCTGTGCAAGAATCAAGACAAATCATATGTAGACTTTGTTAAGGCAACTGAAGGCTCAAATGTTCACAGTGAACATGAAGATAACATAGCATGGCTCTTCTTATCTTCTTAGGCTCTTCAATCAGTCAGTCATAGCTCCCTAGTGTGTACAAACTACTAAAAGACAGCAGTCACTCCTATTGAGCGGGCCTCATGGTGACTTATGAAAACCTAGGTTAAATACAACTTTGAACTACCGAGAAGTTGAGTCATGGCAACTGGACTTCTTTTCTTGTGAGATTCATATATTTATTTCTCTTGCAACAACTTTTCTTAGACTGGCAAAGCTAATTGGATGAGTAGTGAAACATATCGATTTCAGAAGAAAAGAAACCCAGTTGCCATGACTCAACTTCTGGATAACCTCATCTGAACGACTGAGAATCTTCACAGAAACGTTGAACTACTGTACCATCATACTCTCCATTGATCTTCCTATCCTAGATGGCCATGAAAACAACCACCCCACCCAAAAGCTTTAACAAGGTGTTCACCATCTACAGGTTAAAAAACATCACACACACACACACACACACACACACACACACACACACACACACACACACACACACACACACACACACACACACACACACACACACACACACAGCACTAACCAATATTGTTCATTTATTTTAAAGGATGCCTAATGGAAGCCAACATTTTCAGTGGATCAATCACAGGTTTTAGGCATTATATATTGCAGATCTTCCCAGCCGTTTTAAAACTAAATAGCAAAAATAAAAAATAAAAAAACAAAAAAACACACATGGGCATCACCAGATGGACAATACCAGAATCAGATTGATTATGTTCTCTGCAGCCAAAGATGGAGGAGCTCTATACAGTCAGCAAAAACAAGACCTGGTGCTGACTGTGGCTCGGATCATCAGCTTCTTATTTCAAAATTCAAACTTAAACTGAAGAAAGCAGGGAAGACCACTGGGCCAGTCAGGTATAACCTAAGTCAAATCCCTTATGAATACACAGTGGAAGTGAAGAATAGATTCAAGGAACTAGATTTGGTGGACAGAACACCTGAAGAACTATGGATGGGGGCTTGTAACATTGTACAGGAGGCTGCAACGAAAACTATTCCAAAGAAAAGAAAATGCAAGAAAGCAAAGTGGTTGTCCAATGAGGCCCTACAAATAGCAGCGGAGAGAAGAGATGCAAAATGCAAGGGAGAAAGGGAAAGATACAGAAAATTGAATGCAGACTTCCAAAGAACAGCAAGGAGAGACAGGGCGGCCTTCTTGAATGAACAGTGCAAAGAAATAGAGGAAAACAATAGAAAAGGAAAAAACAGAGATCTATTGAAGAAAATTGGAGATATTAAAGGGGCATTTCGTGCAAAGATGGATATAATAAAGGACAAAAATGGTAGGGACTTAACTGAAGCAGAAGAGATCAAGAAGAGATGGCAAGAATATACAGAAGAATTATATCAGAAAGATCTGGATGTCCCTGATAACCAAGATAGCATGGCTCTTCTTATCTTCTTAGGCTCTTCAATCAGTCAGTCATAGCTTCCTAGTGTGTACAAACTACTAAAAGATAGCAGTCACTCCTATTGAGCGGGCCTCGTGGTGACTTATGAAAACCTAGGTTAAATACAACTTTGAAACTACCGAGAAGTTGAGTCATGGCAACTGGACTTCTTTTCTTGTGAGATTCATATATTTATTTCTCTTGCAACAACTTTTCTTAGACTGGCAAAGCTAATTGGATGAGTAGGCCGGAAAAATGCCTGCCGTGCCTCAGGGCACCTACCAGAGGGGTTGTTTCTGGAGGTCCCCGGCCTCCCCCCCCATCCCCCGTCCTGGGCTGCTCTGGTGGGACTCGCCGCAGGCTCGCAGGCAGCCAGCAAAAAGCCCAGTCTCGCCGGCCGCCGCAAATAAAGTGCAAGCAAGCGGCACGGACGGCACAGGAAAAAACTTTTAAACTCTCCCCCCACCCATTCCCGGGCCAAAAAAGCAGGCGGGAAAATGCCTGCTTGACTAAGGGCGCAGGGCACCTACCGGAGGGGTGGTTTCTGGAGGGGGGGTCCCGCCTCCCCCCCATCCTGGGCAGCCGGACTCGAGTCGCCATGCCATGCGGTGCGGGCGGGGGATCCAAAATGGGGCGGCGAACGCAATATTGCAGATTTTGAAATCGTGTTCCAAAAACACACAAGCACAAATAGAAACACGACGAGAAAAAAATAAACTGCCAGATTTTTCACAGTAGTACGTTTTTTCTTGCAACAAAATGTCTCTCCTCTCCTCCTCTGTCCTCCATTGATTTTATTTTATTTTATTTTATTTGCACCTGCGCAATGATGGGCTGGCCGAGTGGCCAGCCATGTGGGAGTGGACGACCATGCAAATTTTTGGAGCCATCCCACCAATCGCATGGCCACTTGGCCATGGAGACTTCTGGGATGTGCCAAAAAGCCCCCTAAAACCTGCCCTAGCCCCCGAACCCTAACCCTAACCCTTGACTCCGTACCCATACGTCACAGAACTGATCTTCCTAGTGGGTCAGAGAGGCACCCAGAGGTGCAACCCACTAGCCCACCGTAACCTTACCCGTCACTAGCCTAACCCTAGCCCTAACCCTAACCCACCTTAACCCTAAGCCAGATGTACTTGCATTGCACTACACGCAAGTACAATTCCCGGCTGTGTGAGACATGGTGGTGCGAGAGCCTTAGTTAGGCATCTCAAGATGGCTCTGGGTTCAGTGCCATCCACTAGTCTTCACAGACACAGTCTGAACAACTGGTATGCAATATCCATATGGCTATTGCATCCCATTTTGCAGCAGCAGGTGAGGAGGGGAGACCCCATGTTGAGGGGTCTCTTGGAGCCTGCTTCCCCTTCCTAGTGGGTGAGGATAGGAGGCACCCACGGGTGCCTCCAGGAGCCCACTTTCCCTTTATAGCGGGCCAGAGGAGGCACCCACCCCACAGAGGTGCCTCCAGGAGCCCGCTCCCCCCCAAAAAAACAGTACTAACGAAAACGAAAAAACGAACCGACTAATTTTTGCGAATTTTCGCGAAAAACGGAAACAACCCGAAACGGAACCGGCCCGACTAACGACAACTCGAATTTTTTTTTCAAGTCGTGCCCATCTCTAGTGGAAAGAGAACTTCCAGAAGTACAAGCTGGATTTCGAAGGGGCAGAGGAACTAGACATCAAATCGCCAACATGCGCTGGATTATGCAGAAAGCCAGAGAGTTTCAGAAAAACATCTACTTCTGCTTCATCGACTATGCCAAAGCCTTTGACTGTATGGACCACAACAAACTATGGCAAGTTCTTAAAGGAATGGTAGTGCCTGACCACCTTATCTGTCTCCTAAGACAGTGTTTTTCAACCTTTTTTGGGCAAAGGCACACTTGTTTCATGAAAAAAATCACGAGGCACACCACCATTAGAAAATGTTAAAAAAATTAACTCTGTGCCTATATTGACTATATATAAAGTAATTCTCTTGAATAGGAATCCAATAAACACAAAGAAAGTATTTTATAATTACTTTAGGAACTATAGTAAACAGCCAATATGAAAAATTATAAAATACTTTATTCAGTGCGCAACCTGGGCCTGTTTGGCTGAACACAAAGCTGATATTCTTCAGCTTTTCCAACGGCACACCAGGCAACATCTCGCGGCACACTCGTGTGCCACGGAACAGTGGTTGAAAAACACTGTCCTAAGAAATCTATATGTGGGACAAGCAGCAACGGTCAGAACTGGATATGGAACAAATGACTGGTTTAGAATTGGGAAAGGAGTACGACAAGGCTGTATACTGTCACCTTGCCTATTTAACTTATATGCAGAGTACATCATGCGAAAGGCAGGTCTGGATGAATCACAAGCTGGAATTAAGATTGCCGGAAGAAATATCAACAACCTCAGATACGCAGATGATACTACTCTGATAGCAGAAAGTGAGGAGGAATTAAATAACCTCTTAATGAGGGTGAAAGAGGAGAGTGAAAAAAATGGGCTGAAGCTCAACCTCAAAAAAACTAAGCTCATGGCCACCGGTCTCATCACCTCCTGGCAAATAGAAGGGGAAGAAATTGAGGCAATGACAGAGTTTATTTTCTTGGGCTCCTTGATCACTGCAGATGGCGATTGCAGCAACGAAATAAAAAGACACCTGCTTCTTGGGAGGAAAGCAATGGCAAACTAAGATAGCTTCCTCAAAAGCAGAGACATCATTTTACCAACTAAGGTCAAGATAGTCAAAGCTATGGTTCTTCCAGTAGTGATGTATGGAAGTGAAAGCTGGACTATATAAAGAAGGCTGATCGCCGCAGAATTGATGCTTTTGAGCTGTGGTGCTGGAGGAGAGTCTTGAGAGTCCCCTGGACTGCAAGGAGATCAAACCTATCCATCCTGAAAGAAATCAACCCCAAATGTTCACTGGAAGGACAGATTGTGAAGCTGAGGCTCCAGTACTTTGGCCACCTCATGAGAAGAGAAGACTCCTTGGAAAAGTCCCTGATGCTGGGAAAGATCGAAGGCAAAAGGAAAAGAGGACGACAGAGAATGAGATGGTTGGACGGTGTCATCGATGCAACCAATATGAATTTGACAAAACTCCGGGAGGCAGTGGAGGATAGGAAGGCCTGGCGAGCTCTGGTCCATGGGGTCACGAAGAGTCGGACACGACTGAACAACTCAACAACAACAACAAAGCAAAAATATTTGCAAAACGTATCCAATTTGCTTAACCTGTAGTGGTTACTGAAAATGTTCGCATTTTGACTTCCAGAAACATAAAAGCAACGTTTGTCCCTCAAGAGTGCTAAAGTACCTGTCTGGAACAGAGCCTCCTCTGACTCAGAGGTCAACTATCCTTTTGAGTCATCTGTTCTCCATCATTTAGTAGTGCATAAAATATATTTACCAGCAATGCCCCTTGCATTCCTGGTTTTGAAAAATTATGGGAACAGACCTTCATTTGGATATACAAACAGACCAAACCTTTCTCCTTGGGCCTTTTTTTTTTTAAACATAGTGAAAGAGGGTCTATGACTCTTTTTGCTGATTTTCGTAAGTTTCCAAACTAAGAGTACTCCCTCAATAACGCAAGGGCACAAAACGTCTTCTGGTTCCTGTCTCCTATTTTTTAGATTTCTCAGAGGCATGATGATGGACAATGTATGCACAATATGGCAGATGAATACACCTTTAGTCTGATTCAGAAAGAATCTTTATATGCTCTTTTAGTTCAGCAGTCAAGATTTGTCCCACATGAATGAATGATGGGCTAATACAGGAAAAATACACAATCATGGTAAATGGTCATCATATCAGCAAATTCTACCCAAATTCCACAGCGTAAATCTACTGTGCTACATAATGGGAATTTCTTTCTATTTCCTTACTTACCATATATACTTGAGTATAAGTCGACCCGAGTATAAGTCGAGGCCCCTATTTTAACCCCCCCCCCCAACTAGGGAAATGTATTGACTCGAGTATAAGTCTAGGGTGGGAAATGCACCAGGGCCTGGCAGCTCCTTCTTTGTGAGCTGGGGGAGTGGTGTGTGATGTTTAAAATGACTTTTAGCCACTGATGCAAATGCTTGGGTCAGTGGCTAAAAGTCATTTTAAACATCACACACCACTCCCCTGTGATGCAGAGGGGAGTCATGAGAAGCGGCACGCAATGTTTAAAATGACTTTTAGCCACCGACCCAAGTGGCTAAAAGTATTGACCTGCATATAAGTCGAGGGCCCCTTTTTTCAGCCCAAAATTAGGGCTGAAAAACTAGGCTTATATTCGAGTATATACAGTAAATAGTTTGCTTTTAGATTAAAACTTTGGTAAACAAAATAAGAAAATACCCCCCAAAAATCTAACTGTAATTATATGAGTATTCTACACAGAAAGATAGGTGGCCAATGTACCACTCACATGCCCACTACCAGTCCAAATATAGCATCACCAAAAAAAGAAAAAAGAAAATAAAATAAATTAAAATAAATTACAGGTGCCCCAATGAAGAAATTCAGCTACAACTGGAAAAGTCACATTTTTAATTTAGTCTCAAGGTGTACAGGTAGAATGCACTTGGTTTCAGAACAGATTCATATTCTCACAAACACAATTCTATGCTAAAATAAAACCCAATCACTATAAATCTTAATTCTTAACTTTACAAAGCTTCCAGTTCTTAAACTTAGCTGTGCAAGAAACTATGTGGGACGGTAAAGGGGAGGGAGATAGGATTTTTATGGGTGTGAATTCACTGGCCCGTATATTGGAGACTAGAATAAACCAAATTGTCTCCATTTCTGGAGACTAAAGAAAGCCATGCTTAACCCGTGACTCTGCCAGAATCTAGATTTTGTCCTCCTGCAGGTCAAGTTGCTCAGAACGTAAGCTATAAGTCCAACTAGGGAGGCTGCCACGGGTGTGCCAAGTACATAGAATGTGTGGGTAGAAAGACCACAGCTCAAAACACAGGCTGAGTTACGGCATGTGGACTACAACCCATTTCCCTGGACACCAGAGCTGCATCAGCTCCTTCCACAGGATCAGTCATCACAATGTAAGAGCCTACCTTGCTATGCTTTCACAATGTCAAAACAGCCCCATAAACTGAACGAAAGCATTCAAGAAGCTACCTGCAGAGCAAGGAGGAGGCTAGAAACAAGACTTGCAAACAACAGGAATCTGCAAGGGCTGCTGGGTCCCATATATCAGACACAAGTCTTCTGAAACGCAGGAATACAAATCAAAGGATCCAGAGAACTTAGATTCTTGTTTTCTTCGCTGAAGGTTCCACACATGTCATGCAACTTGTTAGCAAAAAATTAACACAACAACGTAGAAGAAGCATAGAACTTCAAATGCAACGTTCTGCTTTCTCACTGGGTAGGCTTCTAATATTTTCATTTTTGGTCTTTTGTGAAACTGAAAAAGCTCTAAATCTAAAACATCACTTATGCCTCCCAATATTGAAAATAATGTTTATTCCTAAAAAGCAGGTTTTAACAGCAGCTAGTTTCTTCGTCAAATTGTCCCTTGCCACCACCCCCTTCACTCAGATTCTAGCAGGTTAATCAAACCCATCAAGCCTGTTGCCATGGAGATGGCCAGGATGTCAAATTCAGGCATTATGTTTTGATTGCAAGAGCAAGGTGGGGTTGGGGGGGTGGCAGCAAAAGAGACCTCAATATATATACAGAAATGTTCACGGATCATTCATGATTCAGCAAGTAAAGTGACTTAAACAAGGGCTGTGAACAAACACATATCAGAAGTTTCCATCCACCATTCTTAGTTTTTGGGGGTGAGAGACATGTTAGTATGTCCCTGGTTATAGCAGATAACCATCTGGGGGGCCTGTGGATTCAAACCTTCAAGCCGGTCTCTCACAACATTCAATCCTCTATTGCAGTGGTGGTGAACCTTTGGCACTCCAGATGTTCTGGACCACAACTCCCACCGTCCTTGTCATTGGCAATACAGGCTTGGAATTCTGGGAGTTGTGGTCCAAAATATCTGGAGTGCCGAAAGTTCGCCACTGCTGCTCGATTATCTTGCCAGTCTCTGATGAAATTCAGCCAATTCCGTTGTACAGCACATGGACTCAGCATCTGAACACCCCCTTGCCATCTCTTATCAGAAGTGGAAGGGAACAAGCAATGGAAGGACTGGGTCAAGACTGCAGAATGAACCTCCCCCAATCCAAGTACGTATGGCTGGATTTAAGACTACGGATGTAAAAAAATGCTCTCTAAATTCTTCATCCTTAGGCCATCCCAAATTCACAACTGAACAAGAAAAAATTAAGCTCTATGAGATCCCATATTTCCAGGTGAAAGTGAGATTAGGAACAGTATTTTTTCCATCAAGATCTCCATAATTTTCTCATAGCAGAAAAAAATTCAAAGAAAAACAAAACAAAAGCAGACCATTACATTTTAATGTGAGCTTTCGTGGACTTGTCCACTTTGTCAAGCATACAGCAAGAGCATGGAAAGAAATCTCAGTGTTACAAAGAGAGCTTTCTAAATATTCATTGGCTACAGGAGTCTTGGGTATGTGACACATCTCAAACTGACTTCTGAGAAACTAGTGCCATTTTGGTTATAGAAAGCATAAACAAAGAGAGAGAGAGAGAGAGAGAGAGAGAGAGAGAGAGTACACAAAAAGAAAGCCACAACCCATATTCCATTATTGTTGGCAATATAGGCACAGGATTCTGGGAGTTGCAGTCCAAAACACCCAAATGTTACCCACCCACCCACCCCGGTTTAAAAGGAAGCGAACAACCAGTGTGACGCTTATCCTTAGAATTCCCCACAAGGTTGTTTTGCACAGGGTGAATTCAACAATTACTGTATCTCCATAATTTTGCATAACGAGAGTCAAAACTCTTCTTGTTCTCTTCTCTTGCTGAAGCAGAAGAATAATTTTGTGGCCCCTCATCCCTGCACACCAAGATAAGAGGAGCTGGTATTTACTCTTTGAGCTAGACAGGTCAAGGATCCAGACTCTGCCCCAGGCAGCTTCACACATCTCCCCGGTGTCCTTCTTTTCACCTTTTCCCCCCAGCCGTTTGGTTGTCGCTACAACTCCTAATTAAAATGTTCCATTGACGCTCACATTCAGGCTGGACTCAACTTTATAATCTGCTTGTCAAATGGTTCAACCATTTCAGGACTCTAGTAATTGGGATTCTGCCAGGCGCAGCCTGAAACAGCTCACTCTCCTCCTTGCGGTTCTCAGATCTCTGGGGAGGGTGGTACACGCCTTGACCAGACAGGGAAAAACCCGAAATAAAGGAATCTATCCCAACACCACCCAAGGACAGATACATAAGAGCTAGAGCATTCACACTTTCCTACCGAATGCGATGCAGAAAACCTGGAGTTTGCTTGTACCACATCTTGTTAAGAGCTTAGAAGCCGTCTGGAGAAGATTTCTTGACCCTTATTTCCAGGGGCAGATGGAATCACAGAGGAAAACACACGGAGGAAAAGCTGCTGGGCTGTCAAGGCACAGATTTCATCTGAATGAGAACTTGAAAACCAGCAGTAAACTGACTGTTGCAGCATCACTCTACTAATCCCTTTACAGCTATGTGTTAATGTGTAGCAATTTGTACTTCTAAGCCACCCCTCCTTACAAAAGGCTCCTTTCCTCCTGGATCAATAGCCTATCATTAAAAGTCCAAGTCTATTCAAGCACACAGACCATTTTAACACAAAGTCTAATTGTCTGACTGCTACAGGAAGGAGTAGGTTACTCATATTTAATACCTGTTTTGGCGTGGGGTGGGGGGAGAAATGGTAAACCAACAAGTAGTAGAAAACCAGATTAGTCTGTAAGATTAGGAAAAAGAAACCTCAGTTGAAACTCAGTATCTCATTATTCATTTAAGCTGATCAAGTCTGCTTCACTGGACAGTCCCTTTAGACTTAAGCAGACTTTTTTTTTTCAATATCAGAAGGAGGGGGTGAAAATAAACGAGTTTGGATGAAATAAAACACGGGGAGTCCCCCACAGCCTATGTTTTGGGGGCCATGTATTGACAGCCACTAAGAAAGAATCTGGGCACTTTTCTTATTCCTCACATGGAGTTAACTTTGCAGAGACGCAACCCTTGATATAAGAACCACCAAATATACATTTGCTAAGATACACATGAAAAAGCAGGGAAGACTGACTCAAAATCACTAGGAATGGATTTGGAAGAGGTTTAATGATAAGGGAAAACCGGGGAAGCCAATGGTGGGAATGAAAGTATTTTGAGATGTGTTAAGAGGAAGAAGAAAACAACTTGAGAACGCTTACAAGAGAAGCCACAGGGATTTACTCTGTCTGTCCAAAAAACACAGACTCAGATAAATGGGGTTCCTCCATTTTATTTTCCCATTATCACTGCAAGGTTGGCAAAGCTAAGAGATTTTGCCCAAGACCACTGGAGGAACTTCTTATCTGAGGACCAATGCAAACATGGATCATCATCAACAAACTACGCTGGGTTTTTTTCAAGCAAAGTATTTCACCTTTTTTTTTTGTCATTCCCACGTTACCCCAGCCAAAGCTGCAAAACATTAACAGGTACCAAAAAAAATAATACATAGAGAGCATTTTGTCAGCACCTGTATTTGTCTGTCAAAATCAGCTCTTAAGAACAGTCATAGAGTCATTTCCCAAAACCTGTCACTGCAACATAAAAACTTGACAACTTAATAGCAGCCCATAAAGCTCAAAGCTAACAACAGAACTAGCAATTAACCAAACAATACATGTATTAAAGGAACAAACCACGGGTGACCTTGGTGTTCAACCTTCTGCCTTGATTTCCAAGTGTTGAAGTCAATTCAAGGTAAGCAAAGCCTTTGGGGAAAATAAAACACCATTGCCCATCCTTTGACAGAGGCTTGAGAGCCAGCTGTCGCCTACGGATGGGGAAAGGTCTCTCCCCCCCTTGACCTATTCTGTGCCTCCCCAAAAGCTTGCTCAGTCTCCTTCTAGAGCAGGGGTGCCCAAACATTTTGTAAGGAGGGCCAGATTTGGTGGCTGAGAATGTGTCAGGGGCCGGTTGCTCCCCAACCCTGCCACCCCACTGCAAGCCCCACCCACTGACCCATAAGCCCCACCCACTGACCCCTTGCAACCCCACCTGCAGGAAGGAAGGCAGGGACCAAGGGCGGGAGGGAGGGAGGTGAAAACCAAGAGAGGAAGGAAGGAAGGTGGAGAACAAGGGAGGGAGGAAGGAAGGAAGGAAGGTGGGGACCAAAGGAAGCACAGGGAGCCGTGGCCACAGGTCGCCCCTTGGAAGAGGTGATCTGTGCAATCTTGCACCCCCCCCAAGCTCCCCAGCGTTGGCAACGGCTCGCCCGCCAGCCCACCCCAAAGCTCCTTGGTGGTGGCAGAGGACCGCTGGCCTGCCCACCCCCACACTTTCCCCTGTGGTGCCGGTGGTGGCAGCAGACTGCCCGTCCGCCCAGCCGCCCAAGCTTTCCAGCGGTGTCAGCGTTGGCAGAATTTTTTAAAAAAAAACATGGGGCAAAGGAGGGGGAGGGAGGGGTGGGCCAGCCAGCCACGGGCCACTGAGAATGGCCTGAAGGGCCGGATTTGGCCCCTGGGCTGGACTTTGGGCAGGCCTGTTCTAGAGGTAATCTGGCCCAGTTTTTGTCAGGGTCCCGGAAGGTATCTGTGTCTTTCCAGATCATTGTGAAGACTCCATCCCCCAAAATGGAGAGGCACCCTGTGTTGGGGGGGGGAACTATGGGCACAACTCCATGCAATGAGAAACCATGGTTTAATGCTTCCTGAGTGAGCCATAGACTCACAAAGGCTACCCTGGTCCATCCTCATGCCCTCCTTCATACATACCATAGTTGGTTCACTCAGCTGTTAAGGGCAAACTACAGTGTGCATTAAATGAGAAACCAGGGAAATTTCTAGCATCTGCTTAAGGTTCTTCAAACCATAGTTTGATATTAGGCAGGAATCAAAGCTATGATTAAAATGCCGGAAGAGTCATAAAAGCAGCTTTCCACGACTACTAGCCTTGCTTCTCAATGTCCTACACACCAATCTATTAGGGCAGGCGGCAACATGCCTCGTCTCTCTCCTTTGTACAGAAACTCTGCTAGAAATATCTTGTTCAAATCTTGCCATCTGGGAAACTGAAGAAGAAAGAAACTTGAACTGAGGCCTAAACTGGTTATGCATCAAGGCCATGTCAAATTTCAAGGCAACTAGTAATTGGTCTGCTTTGAGATGCACAAACAAAGACCACAGCATAAGCTCTCCAATTCCTATAAACTTTTAAAGGGAAGTTGTTCTAAATCTAGCAAAAGAGGAACTAAAGAGACCACTTGGTAATGGGACAACTAAATTATATATATATATATATATAAATTATATATATATATTACCTCTATATATAGAGAGAGAGAGGTAAAGGTAAAGGTTCCCCCCGCATATGCATGCTAGTCGTGTTCGACTCTAGGGGCGGTGCTCATCTCCGTATTCAAGCCGGAAGAGCCAGTGCTGTGCAAGTCCGTGGCCATGTGGCCGGCATGGCTGCAAGGAAACACTGTTTTACCTTCC
Source organism: Phrynocephalus guinanensis (assembly GCA_037367245.1). Taxonomy (NCBI): domain Eukaryota; kingdom Metazoa; phylum Chordata; class Lepidosauria; order Squamata; family Agamidae; genus Phrynocephalus; species Phrynocephalus guinanensis. The sequence goes on from CM074738.1 coordinate 121,955,844, forward strand.
CGCTTTTTACGGCGGTACCTATTTATCTACTTACATTTACATGCTTTCGAACTGCTAGGTTGGCACCTAGCAATGGCACCCGGGATTCGAACCACCGAGCTGTCAACTTTGAAGTCTACAGTTTCAGTGCCTTAGTTCACTGAGCCACCAAGCCCCACCCACCAACTCACCCACACCCACCCACACACCCACCCACACACACACACACACACACATATATATATATATATATATATATATATATATATATATATATATATATATATATATATATATATATATATATATATATATATATATATATATATATATATATGCATGTTAGGGTGGATTCGGGTTTCTTCCCGTGTAGAAATCTGGTTGTTTTGGCGACGTTTCGACGAGGTCTCACTCGTCATCTTCAGGCTGGTGTTCTGGCTTCTTTCTTCTTGAAGCAGAGTGTGATCTCAGTTGAAGTCCTTCTATAAATACTGCTGGGGGGTGTGGTTTGCTTGCTCTGTTGCTGATTGTAGGTTTGTTTGTTCTTTTGTGATTTGCTGTGTGGCTGAGGCGATCGTTAAGGGCTTAACTGCTGGTGGGTTAGATGGCTGTTTAGAGACATCATGTGGGTGAGGTGCTGGATGTGTGTCTATTAGCCTTTTGTTTCTTAACGACCTTGGTGATGGGTGTTCTGGCAGCATCCTGGGTTTTGGTAGAGTGGGGTCCTGTGTCTTGTGAGTTCATTTTGGTCTGGCTGCGTGTCTGTGGTCTCCCAATGTTTTTTTGGCGTGTGTAAGTGTGCTCCATGTGGTGGCTGGAGTGGGGAGTAGCGGTAGATGGTGCAGTCGTGGTTTTGTTATTGGATGGTGGTTTCGTTTCATCTGTGGGAAGGGTCTGGGTTTGTGTTTGGTGTGGATGGAAGGTGGTGGCATCTTGTGTCCTTTTGGACCTGGTGTCAGTCTTTGTGACAGAGGCTCGTCTGTTGACCAGGGCTAGTTTCCAGATGTCAGGCAAGCGGGAGGTGTCATCACGTTTATTCATGTTGTTTGGGTGTTTCTCTATTTCAATGGCTTCCATGATTATTCGACTGTTGAAGTGTTCAGTTTTGGAGATGAGTTTGGTTCTTTTAAAATCAATTTCATGACCTGTTGTTTTTATGTGCTGGAAGAGAGATGAAGATTTTTCTTCTTTTTTGACTGCGTTCTTGTGTTCTGCGATGCGTGCGCTTATTCTCCTGTTTGTCTGTCCGATGTATGTGGCTGGGCAGACTTTGCATGGTATTTCGTAGACTCCTTGGTTTTCTAGCTCAATCTTGTCTTTGGGGTTTCTTAAAATGTTGGCTATTTTTTGTTCGGTGCAAAAGGCTGTCTTGATATTGTGTTTGTGGAGAATTTTGCTTATTTTGTCTGTGGTGCCTTTGATGTAAGGGGAGGAGGGCAGTGCCGTTGTTCTCTTCTGTTTCTTGGTTCTTGGGGGGTGTTTCTTTTTGGATTAGTTTGGTGATGGTGTTTTTTTGGAATCCGTTCGCAATTAAAGCATTCACACTCTGCTTCAAGAAGAAAGAAGCCAGAACACCAGCCTGAAGATGACGAGTGAGACCTCGTCGAAACGTCGCCAAAACAACCAGATTTCTACACGGGAAGAAACCCGAATCCACCCTAACATGCATACCTATACCCGTGAAAATCTACGAAAACATATATATATATATATATATATGCATGTTAGGGTGGATTCGGGTTTCTTCCCGTGTAGAAATCTGGTTGTTTTGGCGACGTTTCGACGAGGTCTCACTCGTCATCTTCAGGCTGGTGTTCTGGCTTCTTTCTTCTTGAAGCAGAGTGTGATCTCAGTTGAAATAAATACTGCTGGGGGGTGTGGTTTGCTTGCTCTGTTGCTGATTGTAGGTTTGTTTGTTCTTTTGTGATTTGCTGTGTGGCTGAGGCGATCGTTAAGGGCTTAACTGCTGGTGGGTTAGATGGCTGTTTAGAGACATCATGTGTGGGTGAGGTGCTGGATGTGTGTCTATTAGCCTTTTGTTTCTTAACGACCTTGGTGATGGGTGTTCTGGCAGCATCCTGGGCTTTGGTAGAGTGGGGTCCTGTGTCTTGTGAATTCATTTTGGTCTGGCTGCGTGTCTGTGGTCTCCCAATGTTTTTTTGGCGTGTGTAAGTGTGCTCCATGTGGTGGCTGGAGTGGGGAGTAGCGGTAGATGGTGCAGTCGTGGTTTTGTTATTGGATGGTGGTTTCGTTTCATCTGTGGGAAGGGTCTGGGTTTGTGTTTGGTGTGGATGGAAGGTGGTGGCATCTTGTGTCCTTTTGGACCTGGTGTCAGTCTTTGTGACAGAGGCTCGTCTGTTGACCAGGGCTAGTTTCCAGATGTCAGGCAAGCGGGAGGTGTCATCACGTTTATTCATGTTGTTTGGGTGTTTCTCTATTTCAATGGCTTCCATGATTATTCGACTGTTGAAGTGTTCAGTTTTGGAGATGAGTTTGGTTCTTTTAAAATCAATTTCATGACCTGTTGTTTTTATGTGCTGGAAGAGAGAGGAAGATTTTTCTTCTTTTTTGACTGCGTTCTTGTGTTCTGCGATGCGTGCGCTTATTCTCCTGTTGTCTGTCCGATGTATGTGGCTGGGCAGACTTTGCATGGTATTTCGTAGACTCCTTGGTTTTCTAGCTCAATCTTGTCTTTGGGGTTTCTTAAAATGTTGGCTATTTTTTGTTCGGTGCAAAAGGCTGTCTTGATATTGTGTTTGTGGAGAATTTTGCTTATTTTGTCTGTGGTGCCTTTGATGTAAGGGAGGAGGGCAGTGCCGTTGTTCAAATTTTTGGATTAGTTTGGTGATGGTGTTTTTTTTTGGAATCCGTTCGCAATTAAAGCATTCGAGAGAGTGTGTAATTCAGTTTTTAGGTGGTCTTTGTCAGCGAGGCGTTTGGTTCTGGAGATGAGGGTTTTTGCTACGGAGTTGATCTGTGCAGGGTGGTGGTGTGATTGTGCATTTAAGTAGCGGTTTGTATGTGTTTTTTTCCGGTAGATGGTATGTCCTAAGGAGCCGTCGGGTTTTTTGTAGATTAGGACGTCCCCCCCCCCCCCCCCCCCCCCCCCCCAGGACGTCCAGGAAGGGAAGTTGGTTGTTGGCTTCTATTTCCATAGTGAATTGTATTTTGGGGTGTAGGCTGTTGAGATGTGTGAGGAAGTTGTTCAGTTTGTCTTTCCCGTGTGGCCAGATAACAAAGGTGTCGTCAACATATCTGAGCCAGAGTTTGGGTTTATGTTCGGACTTCTGTAACGCGTTGGTTTCAAAGTGTTCCATATATAGGTTTGCGATGACCGGTGAGAGGGGAGATCCCATGGGTGCTCCTTCTATCTGTTTGTATCTTTGTCCATTGTGGATGAAGTATGTGTTGGTTAGGCAGTGGTTGGTCAGATCTAGGATGTGCTTGGGGGGGGTTGTATTTGTTGTGGATAGCTGTCAAGGCTTCTTGAATGGGCACTTGTTGTGTGAAGAGCGAAACAACATCGAAGCTCACGAGTAGGTCATTGGGTTTGTAGGTCTTGTTTCTTTTATAATTTCTATGAAGTGGAACGAGTTTTGTACGTATGAAGAGATGGATTCTGCATAGGGCTGGAGTTGTTTGGCAAGAAATTTGGCGAGGTTTTGTAGGGGTGAGCCTATGGAGCTGACTATGGGTCTGAGAGGTGTTCCTTCTTTGTGAATCTTGGGGAGGCCGTAGAGCTTGGGGCATCTGGAAGATTTCTCTCTGGGGATGATGCTTGGCTTGATTTCTTCACTTAAGGGTGAGGCTTTTATTTTGGCTTTGGTGGTTTTTTCCAGGTAGGTGGTGGGGTCTGTGTTCAAAGGTATGTAAGCAGGGTCTTGTAGTAGGTTGGATAGTTTGGCTTGGTAGTCAGATGTGTTCATCACCACTGTGGCATTGCCTTTGTCTGCTGGGAGAATGATTATGTTGTTGTCTTTCCTCAGGTTGGTGAGGGCTTTTTGTTCTTCTTTGTGTAAATTGCTTCTGGGTGGTTTGCTGGAGCAGAGGATATTGGTGACTTGGAGTCTGATTTTGTTGGCTTCATCTGGGTTGATTTTGGTTAGGCTGGCTTCCACTCCGCATATGATGTTTTCAGTGGGGATGTGTCTGGGGGCGACTGCAAAGTTGAATCCTTTGGACAGGACTTTGGTCTCTGCGATGGTGAGTGTCCTGTCTGATATGTTGTGAACTGTTTGTTTCATGGGCTGCTGTGGGGGTTGGGGCTTCTGGCGTTTTTCCAGTTTGTGGAGTTTGTTGGTGTGTGTGTCTGTCTTGTGGGAGGTCTCTGTTTCAGCTCTCCAGGCGGCGAGTTGCTTGGATTTGTTCCAGAGTGTTGGGTGGATTTTGTTGCTGAGTTTGAGGTGGAGAGTGAGTAGGTCTCTGTTGGTTTGATCTAGTAGGTATCTTTTCTTGTGTAGTTCGTTTCTGATTAGGGCTAGTTCTGTTCTTTTCAGGATCCTTTCGCTGGATGGGGTTTTTTGAGTGGAATTTCAGTTGGAAGCTTGTGGGGATCACATTTTTATCTCGGCAGTTGCGTAGGAATGCAATGTCACATAAGATGGTGGCTCTTCGGACTTCTAGTTTCTCGTAGGTTCTGGTCAGCTGGAAGGTTTCCTCCCCGTAGAGGTCGGATATTTGTTTTCGTAGATTTTCACGGGTATAGGTATGCATGTTAGGGTGGATTCGGGTTTCTTCCCCGTGTAGAAATCTGGTTGTTTTGGCGACGTTTCGACGAGGTCTCACTCGTCATCTTCAGGCTGGTGTTCTGGCTTCTTTCTTCTTGAAGCAGAGTGTGATCTCAGTTGAAGTCCTTCTATAAATACTGCTGGGGGGTGTGGTTTGCTTGCTCTGTTGCTGATTGTAGGTTTGTTTGTTCTTTTGTGATTTGCTGTGTGGCTGAGGCGATCGTTAAGGGCTTAACTGCTGGTGGGTTAGATGGCTGTTTAGAGACATCATGTGTGGGTGAGGTGCTGGATGTGTGTCTATTAGCCTTTTGTTTCTTAACGACCTTGGTGATGGGTGTTCTGGCAGCATCCTGGGCTTTGGTAGAGTGGGGTCCTGTGTCTTGTGAATTCATTTTGGTCTGGCCACCACATGGAGCACACTTACACACGCCAAAAAAACATTGGGAGACCACAGACACGCAGCCAGACCAAAATGAATTCACAAGACACAGGACCCCACTCTACCAAAGCCCAGGATGCTGCCAGAACACCCATCACCAAGGTCGTTAAGAAACAAAAGGCTAATAGACACACATCCAGCACCTCACCCACACATGATGTCTCTAAACAGCCATCTAACCCACCAGCAGTTAAGCCCTTAACGATCGCCTCAGCCACACAGCAAATCACAAAAGAACAAACAAACCTACAATCAGCAACAGAGCAAGCAAACCACACCCCCCAGCAGTATTTATAGAAGGACTTCAACTGAGATCACACTCTGCTTCAAGAAGAAAGAAGCCAGAACACCAGCCTGAAGATGACGAGTGAGACCTCGTCGAAACGTCGCCAAAACAACCAGATTTCTACACGGGAAGAAACCCGAATCCACCCTAACATGCATACCTATACCCGTGAAAATCTACGAAAACATATATATATATATATATATATATATATATATATATATATATATATATATATATATATATATATATATATATCTCTGGATGCAAGAAAATATTGCCTGCTACTGGCAGACAACAGGAATGAACATTCATGCAAGGTCTCCTCCTCCTTTCAACATGTAGTGCCTGAAATTTCTAAACTGGCCCTCCTTTCCCCTCCTCCAGAACAAGTTTCAAGTATTTCCCTAGAATAGAAGCAGAGAAGCCGCAGTTGCTATAAATAGCCATGCCAAGAGATCAGAAGTTAATCAGGGGATCACAAATGAACACACTCCCAAAGCCCCAGCTGAAGACTATGTGTGGTTCAAAAGTAACAGCTTCAAAGTTTACACGGCTTAAAAGGCAGAAAAAAACCGAACTCAACGAGCCACTAACTATATTGCATCCATGACTCGAACTGGCTGAAATCCTCACCTCTGAAGCAGCAAGGTAACTCTTCTCAAAATAAAGCTGACACAGAAATACTAAAACCATTTCCACGAAACGTTAGATACATCCTGATGCGATTTGTTCAAAAACACAGCGTGGACATAAGCCATTTTCCAGCAGGGGGGCAAGTAATCCATTGAAGGGGATCTGCTCTTTCAAAAGCAAAAGAGATCACCATGAGTCTCATTCCGCAACCCTACAAACTAGAATTCAGTGTATTTCCTGAAAGAAAATGAGAAAACTGGCATGGTTTAGGGTTTTGTGACTGCCGCCAAAGAAAATATCCATCTAGATTTAATTGTTGTCTTGTTTTTGTTTGTTTGTTTTTGCTTTATTTCTGAACACAATGATGTTCTTGACATTTGCTCCCCACCCCCGTCATGTTCTAATGCACATTTCCTTATTTGTCTGCCAATAACCAAAATTTCTGATAACTAGACACAAACTGGCTGGAAGATAACTCATAGTTATCTCAATGTTAAATAATCTCATGGATAACAAAAAGCAATACCAAAATTGAATGCTGACTCACTATGGAAGCTGCTATAAGAACACAGGTGCACTAGCTTTTTGCAAATTATATATTCAGATTTTCAGCATTAGCATTGAACATTGTACATAAAGAATAAATTCTAGTTCCAAGGTCAATGTATGGAAAAGGGGAAGCACATTAAGTCATGCTTTTAAAAGAAAAACAGGTTTTAGGGTCATTAAGACTGGACCGAGGGAGATACAGCAACACTACAGAAAATAATGTACAGTATTTTTCCATGTACAAGACTATATTTTTATCTAAAATTGTTACACTAAAAATTGAGGTCATCTTATATATGCAAGTAAGCCAAGGTGAGAACTGTGCAGTTGCAAATTCTGTAATTTTGGCTTGGAAAAGTGGGAGTCATCTTATACATGGGAGTGTCTTATAGATGGGAAAATACAGTAATTCAGCAAATGAAAAGTACAGTAGGTATAGGTAATTCTACAGCAAGTCATCATAATATTAAAAATGCAAGTACAGTTTTGAAATCTGAAGAAATTGCCCACCAACTCCTCAGGAAACAGCAATTCTGTTCACACAGCCCACATTACAACTTCCGTAGGATAAAGATGGACGGCAACACTACATTCCAGCAGTAGCATGGTCTAGTAATACAATTCTCTGAGGTACTGCATCTCTTAGCATACCATGCCCATAAGGCTACACAGAGAGAGGTCTTTGGCAGGTATTTCTGGAGATCTTCTGGAGATCTGTAATCTGTTTTTATTCAAGTTGGAGTTTGATGGCCAGACATAAATTTTATAATATACACTTACTTGCCTCAAGCCCATAGGACGGGACTGGTGATAAGACCAGCCGACAACAAAGAAAATCTGAAAAGAGTGAACCTCTCGGCTACGCTTGATCCTTCAGGGAAATGGCACAAATTACTTGCATTACTTCCTGCCCTATACTTCGGCTTCAGCATCCATCACACTCAAGTGCCCAGGGGCCAAATGAAGAGGAGAGGGGAAATGAGGCCACAGCAGATTTGGGAACTACATAGCACCAGGCAACGGCTATCACACAGCAGCTGAAAATCTTGCATTGCTGCAATAAAGGAAGGGCCCACTGAATCAACTCGCCAAAGCCCCTCTGAGTCAATGGGTCCACTCTGTTGTTCTGTGCCATCAAACCAGAAATAACGTGTGTGTGTGTGTGTGTGTTGCGTCGTTACAGTCGTGACCGACTCTTCATGACCCCATGTCCATGGAGTTTTCTTGGCAGGAATTACTGGAGTGGTTTGCCAGTTCCTACTCCAGGCATGTACAGCACCAGGTATTCCCTGGTGGTGTCCCATCCAAGTACTAACCAGGACCGACCCTGCTTAGCTTCCAAAATCAGGCGAGATCAGATGTGCTTACGGATTCTAATAGGGCTTTTAAGGTAATTGAGATGTTGAAGAAGTAGTTGTACCAGTTCCACGCCCCCTGTCAATTTCCAAGGCTAAGTGGTGTCTACTCTAGATGCAATTTAATACAGGATTTGAGCCAGAGATTTAGAATCTGGAGTGCAAATTAGACAAACATCCCAGTTTTAAATCGTGCAGGTGCCACGGGCAAAACCAAACAATCATAACAGTAGCCACATGGGATGTTCAGGAAACTGCAAGGATCTGTTTCCAGACATCACAGAAAACATTATTTAAAAATGTTACTGAATTTCCATTTTGGCATTTAAAGTTTGACTTCGGAAAACTGAAATGCCAATTGAGCTAAGGACTAAAAGGTCACTCAGCAAAAGCTACACAAATAAAATTCCAACAGCCAAAGTAATTCCAAGTTTCATAGTCCCTATGTTACGAATGGAACAACACTGAGGTTTAGACAATGGACGCAAACAGTGTGGACATCCAAATACATAAAGGCAAGCTGTTCTTATTCTAGACCTTCCACATATTGCAATGCAAAGCAATGACTGCAAACTAAAGATGGTACCCAAAGATCTCTGCCCCCAAATGGCTCAGGTTGAAGCTTTCTCTATATCAGGCCTGCCCAAAGTCCGGCCCGGGGTCCAAATCCGGCCCGTCAGGCCATTCTGAGTGGCCCGCGGCTGACTGGCCTGCCCCTCCCTCCCCCTCCTTCACCCCATGTTTTTTTAAAGAAAGTGGGCGGGGCTTGCAGTGGGGTGGCAGGGTTGGGGAGCAACCGGCCCCTGACACATTCTCAGCCACCAAATCTGGCCCTCCTTAAAAAAAGTTTGGGCACCCCTGCTCTATATAAAAGACAAAAGATCTAAGTTCACACCTCATTTCTCTTTGATGCCTATCAGACCAGCTATGGTTGAACAGTCTCTCTAGCTCTTCCTGCTGAATGCTGAGGAAGGAATCATGGAATTCATCTATTGAATGTCATCCTTTCCCCTCATTTACTAATTAGCGTGCTTCACTTTCTTGCTTATACCCAATAAAACCTTTTTGCTGTTCTTTCCCTGGTCTCCAGTTAATGGAGTCTGATCTCTTCCCTTTGGTTACAGCTAAACTTCTGAAGTCTTAAGTAAACGAACACCCTATTCTCATTTACAGCTGAAATCAATTCCTTCATTTTCCTCCCCCCTCAAGACTCAACTCAAGCCCATACTTTGGCAACCTCATACTTTGAACAAGGAAACACAGACAAAGCTTGCTCTATTTACTCACAAAGGACCAGAAATGTTTCCTACTAATTAAATTTGAAGAAAAATCAGATGAGCCACCGATGGAAGCCAAGTCAAATTTAACAGATTGCAGTTTGAAACATATTATTGCTTACGCCAGTATTTTCTGTGAACAGTACACACATTAAATTAGTCCTCTTTTTTTAAAAAAAAAACCGTTATATTCTCAGGGCAGGTCAAAACAATAAAAATCAATGGTTAAAAATGAGCATACATAAAACAAGCCGCAATTCAGGAATTAAATGCATAGCCAAATACAAATGTCACCCAATGTGATGACAGAAAATTAAGTGCCAGGTAAGGCAGCCTGGGGGTATGGTGGCTCAGCGGACTAATGCTCCGAAAGTGTTGACTGCAAAGTCGGCAGCTCAGCAGTTCGAATCCCGGATGCCATGGAGCAGAGTGAGCTCCCGCTGTTAACCCCAACTCCTACCCACCTAGTAGTTCGAAAGCATATAAAATGCAAAAAGATAAATAGGTACCACCGGAAAAAGCGGGAAGGTAAAACAGTGTTTCCTTGCAGCCATGCCGGCCACATGGCTGTGGACTTGCACAACACTGGCTCTTCGGCTTGAATATGGAGATGAACACCGCCCCGAGAGTCAGACAGGACTAGCACACATGTGCAGGGGGAAACCTTTACCTAAGGCAGCCTTGCCTCCAGGCACCCTCAGAAACACCTGTGTGATAACAATCACAGCACACAAACCACCTCATGTGGTCAGAGGAATCATTTCAAATACTCTGCTTCTTAAGGGTGCAAAACTCTATCTCAAAGGCACGGAAAACGTCGAACTGGGCTGCATCTAGCCCTGAAGGCTGTTTTTCAACCCCCACCCACCCATCCATCCCTCCATCCCCCCAATTTGTTTACAGCCCATCCACCCCCGGAAAAATAGCTTTCCTCTCCCCACCTCTAGCTTTCCCTGAAGAAAAATTGACGTGGTATGTCTGGAAGAGTCAAGACCTGAAATTTACTGTTTACAACAGGTCATGGGAGGTCCCTTCAGAGTTCCCAAACCCTAATCATTCATTTTGGAAAATCAGAAATGACCTCTCCTGTTCCCGTGCCCCTTCATTTCCCCCAATTCTGTGATTCATGTCGCCTCTGGAGCATCCCAGAGGCAGACATCTGGCCCTGGACCTCTTCCAGGTTGTCCATCTCTGTTCTATGTAAATGACTGTGTACTTCCTATGTTGCTGACCAGTTATTAAAAGTCATCTGCAGGTAGTCTTCTAGTGGTGGTACAAACACTCACGCTCTCTCACACATAGGTATCCACAAAGGATCCGTTCGAACCTTGCTCAAAAACCAGAGAAAGGCTCACAAACAGAGATAAAATGTTAGTAAAAATTATGCTTGGTTTGCAAAATACTCGCAATCCAAGGTACAGTACTGGTAAACCAAAGTACCACTGTAAACAGCAAGGTCTCTGGCTCCCTGTAGTGACCAGTGTTGGTAATAACATCATGGAAATGCAATCTATTTTCCATCTATAAAATGACTGTTTGCAGAAACAAAGTATGGGAAGTTTTCACAACCATGTGGTTCTCTTCTTGGCTTACTTCCATATATAAGACGATCCTTAATTTTTAGTCTAACAATTTTAGACAAAAATATAGTTTGGTGGACAGAAAAATACGGTACATATCTCTTAAAATTTTAAAATATATATATATATATATTTAGACTGCAGGGAAGTGAAATCGTGAGTAGTGACCCTGCGGATATAGAGATCCTCCTGTACAGCATATGGAAACATCCTCCAATGTGCAGGAATCTCATGATTCCCGTGGTGGTTCAAGGAGGAGGCATGGAAACAGCAAGGTGTTAGAGGAATAGTCTACCTCCCTTTGATTTGGAGGCATTCACCCCCAACATTTCCATGTTCACTTTACTTCCAAATGTTCAATTCACAGTGAACATAATGTATATAAACCATATTAACCTTTTGTGTAAATAAACAAAGAATACACCATAAGGCTTTAAAATAAGCACTAGAATTTTGGGCTGAACTGAAAAGGTGAACTGTGGAATGCTTAAACACATGAGATGTTTCTAGAGACGGGTTCAGTTCAAAAGCCCTGCAGCTGCATTTTAGACTAACCGAAATTTCAGTGAGTGCCAATGTGATATAATAGTTAAAGTACAGGGTTGCTACCCAGAAAATTTAGGTTCTACCCTCCACTGAGCCATGAAACTCACTGGTGACCTTGGGCAACTTTCCTCTTTCACTCTAACCTAATTTACAGGAATATTATTGAGAAAAGGTGGTAAGTGTCAGGCCCCTGCCAGAACCTATTCCAGAGACTAAAGAGTTAATGCCTGAAGAAGCCCCAGATGGGTTTTTTGAGCTGTCAGTTAAGAACATAAGAAGAGCCACGCTGGATCAGGCCAAAGGCCCATCTAGTCCAGCTTCCTATATCTCGCAGTGGCCCCACCAGATGTGTTTGGGAGCGCCTGCGACTAGATATCTGTCTCCTGATACCACTCAGTTCCTCCAGCAGCTGCACAGGAGAGTGACTCAGCATCTTCAGGGGATTCTCCATCCCCAAAGAGGGCTGGTTGTCGAAGGGAGCAAAAACTTACAACCAGGAGAAGCAGAGACAAGCTTTATCTGAGCCACCGACGACTACATTTAGGGAGTCCTGAGTTTTGACAGGGTTAGTTTCCGGGGAAGTTATGTTGCTTTCTGGAGACATAAATTAAGCATTCAGGTCTGAGGCAAACTGTGGGTGCAACGCGTTGTTACCACAACTTGCTACTGCATTCCTGCTTGATCCTTGTTCCTGCTTGGCGTGACCCTGCACCTTGTCTCTCTTGGCTTTGGACTTTCTCAGTGGACCTGGTGTAAGCTATCATTGGCATTCTGGCTTTGACCTCTGGGCTGTTTATCTTGGACTCTGCTTTGCTCCCTGAATAGGCGTGACCTTGCTATAGGTTTCCTGGACTCTGATTTACTTCTGATTTGATGTATTGGGGTTTGACTCTGAGTTTCCAGTAAAAGCCTGAGCTTACCCGTGTGTGTGCGTCTGTGGGCCGTGACAGTAAGGAAAGAGAGCTAGACACAGCACTTTTGAGTTCAGCGTAGGAAGAAAATGATGCAAATGTAACTTAACAACAGTAAGTAATATAATGAACATTATTTATTTTTAAGTATTTTACCTACCTTTCTTCTTAAAAAGGGCCTAAGATGGCTTACATCATTAAAAGACAATATTTACAAGCTAAAACAGTAACTATACAAATATTTTAAAAGAATCACACAAATACCCCACCAAAAACGGTAAACGAAATGAACAAGAAAACCACATTTAAAAAATGTTGAGGCAGCCAATCACATTACAGTAATCCAGTGGGGATGTAAATCAGGTGTGTGTCACTGGCAACAAGTGTCACACTGAAGCCGAAAAAGAGCCACTAGAACCCCATTATTTCATGTCTTAGATTTCCAGTTGAAAAGCTGGCTCTTGAGTAGTCCTAAACTGCACACACTAGTTTTAAAAGGAATGCAACCACTGTTCAAAATTCACCTCTTTAGTTTTATGACCCCCCCCCCAACATTAAACTTCAGTTTATTACCTCAGTCAAGAGTCCAATATCTACTTTCACAGGAGAAAAGCAGGTACATACCACACACCAAACTCTCAAGTGCCTCATTGCAATTAGTAAGGTGTATTTATTTTTTGAAAAATCTCGAACCCTAGATAATTTTAGCAAGATAACCAAGTAAGGTACTAGCAAATATAACCTCAAGGGTAACAAGCCAAACCGATGTAGGGCAACATCATCTGACAGCTACCAAATTAAGCACTGCATTAGGGCCACATAAGACACCCAGAGTTCCCCCCCCCCAAAAAAGAAGATATTCACCCCAGGTCAATTCTTCACTTGAGGCAGCCCTTGGTGTACAGAAGTTATGTGTCAAAATGCATAATGTACAGGGAAAGAAAAATGGAATACATCTTCATAATAAGGGCAAGGCAAAGTTACAGTATTAATAATAAATAATCACCTGCAGTAAAGTCAGTTCTGACTTATGCAGACCCCTTTTCAGGATTTTCCAGGAAGAAATTATTCAAATGTGATATATCATTTTCTCCACCTGGATGGGTGCCCTGGGACTGCATGAAGGCCACACAGGCTGGCTCTCCTCACTGGAGGCACAGCTAGGAATCAAACTCCCAACCTCTGGCTCTGCAGTCGGATCCCTAAACCACTGAGCTACAGTTGAAACCCGAAAAACTAGAATATCGTGCAAATGTTCATTTATTTCAGTAAGTCAACTCAAAAGGTGAAACTAATATACGAGATAGACACATTATATGCAAAGCAAGATATATCAAGCCTTACTTTGGTGTAACTGTGATGATTATGACGTACTGCTTATGAAAACCCCAAATTCACAATCTTGGAAAATCACATCAATAACACAAGGATTGAAAATAGAACAATATGGGACCTCTAAAAAGTATTAGCATGCCTATGTACTCAGTACTTGGTTTGGGCCCCTTTTGCATCAATTACTGCCTCAATCCGGCGTGGCATGGATGCTATCAGCCTATGGCACTGCTGAGGTGTTATGGAAGACCAGGATGCTTCAATAGCAGCCTTCAGGTCCGCTGCATTGTTCAGTCTCATGTCCCTCATCTTTCTCTTGGCAATGCCCCACAGATTCTCTATGGGGTTCAGGTCAGGTAAGTTTGCTGGCCAATCAAGCACAGTAATCCCATGGTCATTGAACCAGGTTTTGGTACTTTTTGCAGTGTGGGTGGGTGCCAAGTCCTGCTGGAAGATGAAGTCAGTATCCCCATAAAGATCGTCGGCGGAAGGAAACATGAAGTGCTCCAATATCTCCTGGTAGTCGGCTGCATTGACGCTGGACTTAATGAATCACTGCGGACCAACACCAGCAGATGACATGGCTCCCCAAATCAACACAGACTGTGGAAACTTCACACTGGACTTCAAGCATCCTGCATTGTGTGCCTCTGCATTCTTCCTCCAGACTCTGGGTCCTTGGTTCCCAAATGAGATGCTAAAGTTGTTCTCATCAGAAAAGAGGACTTTGGACCACTGAGCAACAGTGTTCTGAAGCGGCTTGACAAGAAGAATATGACATTTGAAGCCCATGTCCAGGATCCATCTCTGTGTGGTGGCTCTTGATGCACTAACTCCAGCCTCCATCCACTCCTTGTGGAAGGCTCCAACACTTTTGAATGACGTTTTCCTGACAATCCTCTCCAGGCTGCAGTCATCCCTGCTGCTTGTGCACCTTTTTCTTCCACACTTTCCCCTTCCATCTAACTTTCTATTGATGTGCTTTGATACAGCACTTTGGGAACATCCAACCAAGGGTCAGGTCAGCAGTCTTTCCCATGATTGTGATTCCTACTGAACCAGCCTGAGAGACCATTTAAAGGCTCAGGAACCCTTTGCAGGTCTTGTGGATTCATTAGCTGATTAGAGTGGGACACTTTGAGCCTAGAATATTGACACTATCCTAATTTTGAGCCTAGAATATTCACACTATCCTAATTTTCTGAGATTGTGAATCTGGGGTTTCCATAAGCTGTACGCCAAAATCATCACAATTATACCAAAGTAAGGTTTGACATGTAATGAGTTATTTCATATATTAGTTTCACCTTTTGAGTTGACTTACTAATTTTTCCAAGTTTCACCTGTATCTAGCCAGCTTTTTACGACACTAATATCTGCAACCCATGTAGTATAACAGACATGAAATATTAGCACTCCAGCAGAAACGAAAATCACACTGATAGGTCAGAAAAGAAGATGTTAAAGAGTATGTGAGAGTCAAGAATATAAATCTGAACACAAAACAAACCGAGTGTGGAGACATCCCCTTTCAGCCATTTTATATGACAGCAGAAGGAAAATACTCACTGGCACTTCGTAACTTTTATCAGGCATGGTTTGAAATCTACAGCACTGCTCAATTTTCATAAACGTTCTCTGGAAGCTATTTCACAGTCACACACGTTAACAAAACAATTCAAAAGAGCCATACTGAAAAAAAAATCATATTCAGCTGTCCAATATCTTTATTCTAACACAAACAAGGCCTCTGGAAAAAGCCGCCCCTTATTATCCACCAGAGCCTGCTTTTTATAGGGCTCCAACAAAGCACGAAAGAGCCTTTTGGTTCGTTTGGCTTTTTCTCCTCTATTTTATGTTTATGGGGTTTTGGCTGCAATTGGCACAGTACTTTCTGGACTAGATGTTACTATTTACCTGCATTATGAGTTTCTGTTGCCACTATGTATTGGGTTTTAAATATTTAAGCTGCCCTGGGAGGGCTGTATCCTTAAAGGGAGACTGGGAGTACTTTTTAAAGTGAAAATAATAAATAAACAAAGCAGTCCGTTTGGGCTTAAAATCCCGATCTTCAGTTTGCTTAACCTGCAATCTAATCTGGCAGGCACTCCAATAGTGAAATGCTACAAATCTTAAACTCTGCAAGATCTTAATTCACGATAGGATTTTTCATGTGTTTGTCTCAATGGATTTTGTAATGTTCAAATGCAGGAAACCCAACCTAAAAAGAAATACTTATAGCATTCTCCTTGAGAGCTGTAGTCCCATAAGCATAACCTGCATGAGAGTGCACACTGCAGAGAAAAGTTGGCATCCCTATCAAACACGGGCACAGTTGCTAATTTCAGGCTTTCCCAAATTCTAAATGAAAAATCCCTGAATGGAATAAAGTTTGAATATAGAGAGGGAAGAAGTTCACAACCAATTAATTTAATATTCTCCTTCTTCATCATTTAACACAGCAGTTGAAAATTTGAGAAAGAACAGAATAGCCCAAAAACCAAAATACACATTGTCTGTGTAGTTTTTCCTCACAAAATTCCTTCTTCATTACTATTAAAGCATGCAAAATGCACTGTCAACGGGGAATCCCCCCTGAACAAGTCATTTCAAACTGAGTCTCCTAGCAAAGACGCTGGTGCAGAATCCCTAACAAAGTTCTGGAAACATAAGATAAATTCTTCCTTGATTTTTATCATAATTGTTTGTAGGAAAAACTATCTGTCACTACTAAAGCAAACGAATAACTAAGTGGGCTTGTTTAAAGTATGGGAAAAAGACACATTTCAGTAAGGGGACTGTACAGATACACAGTGGTACCTTGTATAACGTAATTAATTCGTTCCAAATCAAATTATGTTATACAAGTTTTGTGTTGTACAAATTGTAATTTCCCATAGCAATGCATTGGAACTGGATTTAATCCGTTCCAATGCAGCGCTAGGTCTTTTTGGGTGAGGGGGGTGGGCGGGCGGTGGACACCCTTACAGGTGCCAGGTAAGGGTGCCCCTCCCCGGCTCACCCCCCTCCATGTCTGCCGCCCCTCCTCTCCCCTCCCTCCTTCCCTCTTTCCCCGGGCGGCCGCAGGTGGTCGGGCGGAGGTGGCCGCGGGGGTGGGGGAGGGAGTGGGGTGCGCTGCTTGGCCTGGGGCGGGGGGCTTGGGCGGGACCGTGCCGGGAATTCCCCCCGCTGCCTCTTCGAAGGGCGCCCTCCTGCCGAGAGAAAACGACCCCCCCTCCGGTCTCGAGAAGGGTTCCCGGGGGTCCCTCGCGTTCGCCCACCTCTCCCGGCCACCAAGCGCCAGCCCCACAGGGCGAGGCCTCCTCTCACCTTGGCCGGACTCGAGCGACCGCAGCGGAGAGCGCGGGACGGGGAACGGGGGGGGGAGAGAGAAACACCCGATAAGCCGCTCCTCAAGCTCTCGGTCGGCCCGCCAAGCAGAGGACGCAGCGGCGGTAGCCACCTGCTCGCCCCTGGAGCCGAGGCTGAAGCCGAGGGAGGGAGGGAGGGGAGGAGGAGGCCTGTCCCCCCCTCATGCCATCAAGGGGAGCGGCGCGCGCCTTCCCTCGCTTCCCTCCGGCAGACCCTCTTCGCCGGTTCAGTCTCGCTGCGCCCCTCTCCTCCTCCTGCCCTTTGAAGGCGCCTCCGCTCCGGCCCGCGGGCTTCGCCTCTCCCATCCGGTCTCTGGGGCGCTCCGTAACTCCCCGGCCTTTCTTCTTCTCCTCTCCCTATTTCTCCCCCCCCCCAAGCCCTCTCCTTCCTCCTCCTCCTCCTCCTCCCCGCCACCCCTCGGCGCGCACCCAAGGAAGCGCGGGAGAGCGGCGCCTGCTGCGCTGGCCGTGCGTGCCGGTGCCGTGCCCGCCTGCTGCGCCCCGCACCTCCTCCGCCTCTCCTCGCCCACAACGGCAGCAGCAGCAGCAGCAGCATGTCGAACTTGGTCAGGATGCGGGGCGGGAGGGGAGGGGAAGCAGGCCGCCGCCACCGCCACCGGTGCACCCTCCTGCCTCCAGCAAGAGGTGACGGGGGGGGGGGAATTCCCCGGGCGCCCGGGAAGAGGACGCGGGGCGGGAGGGGAGGGGAAGCAGGCCGCCGCCGGGCGCCCAGGGAATTCCCCCCCTCACCTCTTGCTGGAGGCAGGAGGGCGCACCGGCGGCCTGCTTCCCCTCCCCTCCCGCCCCGCGTCCTCTTCCCGGGGGGCCTTGGACGGGACCGCCCGGGGAATTCCCCCCGTGCTCACCTCTTGCCGGAGCCCCGGAGGCAGGCAGGAGGGCACACCGGCGGCGGCGGCAAGCGGAGGACCCCTGCGCAGGTGCCAGGTAAGGGCACCCCTCTCTGGCTCGCCCCCCTCCGTGCCTGCCTCCCCTCCCCTCTTTCCCCGACCGCCCCCGTCCTCTTCCCGGGCAGCCGCAGGTGGTAGACGGAGGTGGCCGCGGGGGGGGGCGGATTTTTTTCCGTTGTACGGATTTTTCGTTGTACAAACCCTCTGTTATACGAGGGTCTACTGTAATCAGTTCAGGACATAACCAGTGCCTCAAGAAACAGCAAATTGCCAGATCAACCCACCTATAAGCTACGAATCAGGGAAGAAAAGGAGGCATAGAAGTACTGTACTAAACACTGAAATGTACTGTTATGTGAGTATGAAATGCATTTGCCTCTCTCTTTCTCACTCATACACACACACACACACACATACACTTTCATCTTTATAGCTTTTATCTGGCTTAAAAGAGAGATGAACAAGTGCATTCCACTCGCAAACACAATCCTGGGGAGAGAACCAATAAAAATAAAAGAATGCCTGAAAATGGATTTCCATCCAAACCCCAGAGTCAAGTTGATCAATGTTTCTCTTGTAAGAAGACACTGAGAGAGAGAGAGAGAGAGAGAGAGAGAGAGAGAGAGAGAGAGAGAGAGAGAGAGAGAGAGAGAGAGAGCTAGCATCATTTCTTGGACAGCCTCATGATCTTTACTGGCAGAGTGGAAGGCAGTTTTAAGTTACAGTGCTTGCTGCAAGTCAAGGCGTCACTGTAATTTAATTAACAAATCCACTTCTTTCAAGGTTTAAAACGCACAGGCGTGCATTCACTTTTAAGAAGCACAAAATCACCACCAGCTTTTCTCTATTAGCAGTTTCTCCTTCAAAGACACTAGACAGCAAAATTAAAAGACAAAAGTTGTGCATCCGTCTTCTGTATTTGCTGCAATAATTCTCTGGTACGGAGGGTAGAAGATCAATTATCTGTTCTAAAGATTTCCCCCTCAATGTCACGGATCAAAGCTAAAAGCCCAAAGGAGGTCAAATATGTATTCTTAACACCAGTAGTCCGTGTCCCAAACCGCTACCTTGGAAGTATAGCATGACACTAAAATGCCATTGAAATGGCAGGAACCAGCCCATCTGGCTGTTAGGTGAGGAGTTCTATTCCCCCCTGGGCCTCCAGGGAGAAGAGGCAGCCTCTGTGGCCCAGAGGAAACGACACAACACACAAGAAATTAATAGCAAAACGCTTCTTGGTATCCTCTACTTAGAAAACCCTGAAAAAAGTTGTCAGACTTCACACATGCTTATTATTAACATAAGAACATAAGAAGAGCCCTGCTGGATCAGGCCAAAGGCCCATCTGGTCCAGCTTCCTGGATCTCACAGTGGCCCCAACAGATGCAGCTGGGAACATACGAGACTCGATTATCTATCTCCTGATACCACTCCCCTGCATCTGACCCTTGAAGTACCCTGGTTTTAAGCCTGGAGATTACACATCTCCCTCATGGTTTGTAACCTGTGATGGACTTTCCCTCCAGTAATCTGTCCAATCCCCTTTTGAAGGCATCCAGGACAGATGCCATCACCACATCCTGTGGCAAGGAGTTCCACAGACTAACAATGCGCTGGGTGAAAAAACATTTTGTCTGTTCTTACTCTCCCATCCCTCAATTTGAGTGGATGTCCCCTAGTTCTAGTATTTTGTGAGAGGGAGAAGAGCGTCCCTCTATACACTTTACTCTTGCCCTGCATTATTTTGTATGTCTCAATCATATCCCCGCTCAGACGCCTTTTTTTCCAGACTAAAGACCCCCAAATGTTTAAGCCTTTCCTCATAAGGGAGGTGCCCCCAGCCCAGTAATCATTTTAGTCGTTCTCTTCGGCACCTTTTCTAGTTCCATGATGTCTTTTTTGAGATGTGGTGACCAGAATTGTACACAATACTCCAGGTGCGGCCTTACTATTGTTTTGTATAATGGCATTATAATGTTGGCTGTTTTATTTTCAATCCCCTTTTTGATAATCCCTAGCATGGAATTGGCCTTCTTCACCGCTGCCACACATTGGGGAGACATCTTCATGGAGCTGTCCACCAGCACACCAAGATCTCTTTCCTGATCCGTAACGGATACCTCAGAGCCCATAAGTTGATAGATAAAGTTTTGATTTTTTTTTGCCCCAATATGCATTACTTTGTGTCTCCCTAGATGCCCTAAGCATATCCGATCTTGCCTGATTTCGGAAGCTAAGCAGGGTCAGCCCTGGTTAGTACTTGGATGGGAGAGACCACCAGGGAATACCAGGTGCTGTAGGCGCCTGGAGTAGGAACTAGCAAACCACTCCAGTATTCCTGCCAAGAAAACTCCATGGACATGGGAGTCACGAAGAGTCGGTCACGACTATAATGACACAACACACACACACACATGCATTACTTTACATTTGGCTACACTGAAACACATTTGCCATTTGGCAGCCCATTCCCCCAGTTTGGAGAAGTCCTTCTGGAGCTCTTCACAATCTTCTCTGGTTTTTACCACACAGAAACATAAACTTGAGCTCGTTGTGTTTAGAATTAGAATACCCTTAACCTCACGCTCTGTATGTTTCATTTCCACAGCAGGCAAGACTGAAAACAAAATATCACGAAAGCTCCCTTTCTTTTCTCCGTGAGACAAAGCACAGCAAAGGCTAACGCGGATGGGCCACAACTCTGGATTTCTGGCATTAGTTTAATGCCATGACCACTTCTTCAAATATAGTTGACAGGAGGCATCTAGCAGGCAACACACTGATTTCACTGATTTCATAGGCAGAAGCATCAGAATCATCCATCTTCATAACTAGAAAGAAACATATCCAGAGCCCTACTGCCAGAGTACTAGGGAGTTTTTCATATTATGCTGGTCTCTTCTGGAATAATGTTTCAGAATAATGAAAACATGATCAAACCTGATACATGAAAACAAACATGTTGCGGGCTTTGGGGATGCCAATTTGAAAACCATTTACAATTACAGAGCATAATTTCTGCAGTATAATTCCACTTCAAGTCACTTTGCAGAAAAACAAATTTTCACAAGTACTGTATTTGATTGTTTCCAAAAGTAGCTGGACCATAACACTTTAAAGTGTTCCATCCACAGGCATAAAGCTGGTTTTCCTTTTGTTTTTTCTACTCAGAAACATAGACCAAACACAAAACATACAACAGACAACAATGCTCACGACACTGTTACGAATTCACCTTGCTAACAGTTCCACGTGATGTTCTTGTTGCGTTGGCCACATGGTTTTCATAGGAGGTTCCAAAGCTTCTCCTTGCTAAATTCTAAACACACACCTTTTTTTTTTTGCTTTACTAAGCTACCAGTTAAAACACAAACACAGAACAAAGGCAACACTGTGAGGCCCTACCTAAGGTTCCTAGGTCCAAATTACCTCAAAGACCATATTCTCCCAGTGGGTGCCTACTCAGATGCTATGGTCCTAAAATCGTAAGAACAGCCTTGCTGGAACAGGCCATCACAGCCCATCCAGTCCAGCATTCTGTCTCACACAGCGGTGGCTCACCATTTGCTTCAGGGTATTCCCAAGCAGATATCGTCACCTGCTTACAATTCCCTGCAAATGGCATTGAGAGAGATCCTGCCTCTCTCTCCAACCCGGAGGTCATCAGGAGAGGCCATTCTCTCGGTCTCACCACCTTCACATGTGCATCTTATGAGAACACAGGAGAAGGCCTTCTCTGCTGCTGCTGCTCTCAGGCTGCGGAACTCCCACCCACTGGAGGCCAAGCTGACCCCATCTTGGCTGTCCTCCTCCCACAAGCAGGCCAGGACCCTTCTCTTTAGGTAAGCCTTCCCTCAATAACTAGCTCCCTGTTGTGTTACTTTTAAATACATCACAACTTGGACTGAATTTATAGTACTAATGGTGTTTTTCCATTTCTAGTCTTCCATCTTTCAGAGTGGCATTTTCCTTTTTATTTGGTTTGCTTATTGTTCTTAGCTTTAATGTTGCATTTTTAATTATGTAAGATGCCTCTTCACAATTACTGTTGTGAACTATGAATACAGTAATGCTCCGCTTAACGAATGGCTCACTTGAGGAAAAAAAACAAGACCCAAAAAAAAAATTCTGGGAATAGGGATGCTTCGCTTAATAAAATTTTCCTATAGAACACCCTGCTTTATGAAAATCCATTACAATTATTTTTTAAAAGTGCACCCAGGATATATTGTACCCCTGTAGTTTGTGGGAAGCACAAGGCGTCAAGGTGGGGAATGAGTCTGGAGCAATTTTTGCAGCGGTTTTAGAGCTTTTTTTGTAATGCATTGCAAAGGGAAAAGTAGGCAGCTAAGGGCGTTTATACACAACCCCTAAGCTCCGCTGCAAATGGCTCCCAGCTCCAGAGCTTAAAAATGTTTCCCCACCAGCTCCGGAGCTAACAGAAAATTAAGTGCGACCACGCCCACCTAAGCGCGACCCAGCGCACGTTTCAGGTACCTGCTCTGGGAGAGTGAAAAATTTTGATGCGGAGAGTGCCGGGCTCTCCTCGCTTCTTTTTGTGGTTCTTTTTTTTTGCCTCCCGCCCCTTTAAGAGGAACCAGGAAGTGATGGGGGGGGTCGGAGCAACTTCCACCAGCACTCCAGAGGTAAGAGTGCATTCTTTTCCCCCTTTTTTCCTCCCTCCCCTCACGCAGACAGAACAAGGAAGTGCGGAGGGGGTGGGAACGCAGGGAGAGCGACAAACCCTCAAGATCTCTGGTCCGAATTTAAGGGACCAGCGGATCTTAGGGGTCGTGTAAAAAGGCCCTAAGTTGTTTGCATGCCTTTTACCATGGGTTTTACATGACCAGGGGTAGGGGTTCTCTCTGCATATGTTTTTACCGTGTCCTATGTGGGGGGGGTGTTTTCCTCTCTACATGCGTTTTTACTGCGTCCCATGTATATTACAGTATGGGTTTTTTCCATGGCAGCTCCTGTAACCCTGTATTTACACCTTTCAAGTGCACTTTATATAGAGTTTTGAATGAAAAACTGGCTGTTGTCTTTTTTCCAGCCTCCAGAACTCATTCCTATGGGAAACCCCGCTTCGCAATGTGAAATTTTTGTCAAACAAAGCGACCTGCAGAATGAATTAATTTTGTTAAGCAGGGTACCACTCTATTTCCTTTAATGTTTTTGGTAACTGTTTTATACAGTACTCATTATTTGCAACTTTATATTTCATCTTTCAATGTCATAAGCTGCGTTGGGTCTCCTTTTTGAGGAGAAAGGGCAGGGCAAGATGTTTAAAATAAAATAAAGTAGTTATTTATTTCTTACATTTTTATACCACCCATCTTGGCAAAGACGACTCTGGGCAGCTAACAATCCATCAAGACCAAAACCAAAATACAGTGGTACCTTGTATAAAGGAGTTAATTCATTCCAAATGAAATTATGTTAAGCAAATTTTCCTTTATACAAATTTTCCATAGAAATGCATTGAAAACAGAGTAATTCCTAATCACAGCCATTTTTATGTTGTATGGATTCGCCCAATAGACAATTCTGTTAAGCAATTTTCCCCTATCTCTGGAATTTTTTATGTTGTACAGATTTTATGTTATACAAACCGTTTGTTATACGAGGGTCCACTGTACTGAAAATTTAAAAATAACTAAAACAAAAAATGAAAACAAAAGCCTAAACTGTCCAATTAACATGACACAAAATTTCAAAATACATTATCATCATTAAAATAACAATAACACATTAAAAATAACATATGAAAAACACTCGCAAATATCCAATGTATATCATTTGCAGTTTCACAAAGCTCGAATAACACCAAGAAATATCTAGTAGCACCTAGAGACAGACCAATACAGCTGCTGATTAGTACCACCTGAACTATTCAGAAATGCAGACTCATTTCAAAACGTCTTCATAGCATTAACAGCACTTTGAAATCAGCCTTAGTGTTTCTGGTCAGGTCAAACACATTATATTCCATGACATCTACTTATCCATCAGAGCACAGCACAGAGTGCAAACGTATCTACTTCATGTGTTGCTTTGGAAACTGCTGCACATTTTCACACCAATCGGCACAAACATTACTGTATCCACAAGACACTGTAGCCTGCTATAAAAGAAGGGGTGATGTAGCATCCCTAGTGAAACACTGGAGTTCAAATGCCATCACAACAAAGTGCTCCCACCAAAACCCTCAAATAAACCCAGATTTTTAAGACATCTCAAAATCAGGGAATTCTTTTAACCTTTCTGTGTACAGTATGTCCAATCCCAGATCAATTTTTTCGATCCGGGGGGGGGGGGGAGATGGGAATATTTAAAATAATCAAGTGATCACTGAGAAAGAACAATAAGTATGCCATGGACAAACCGTTTCATTATTCCTCCACCCATGTCCCATGTCCCCCAGAGTCATTTATGCACAAGCCCTGACTTAAGAGGTATGACCCAGATAAAAGCACTTTTACATTTCAGATTTAACATTTACCCTCTGCTACAAGACTCTAGGCACAAAAAGTATGAGTTTAGGACAAGGAAACATGCCAGGAGGAGGAGATATAAGTGTGAGTACATGATTTTCCTCACAGCACCCTTAATCCTAAAACTGCAACGTACGGGCCAGAACCCTACTGCCATTGTCACAGCTAATTGGCGCTAACTGGCAAGGTGTGAGGTCTTAGTTGGGCAAATGATCAAGGCACAAGATCGAGACAAGCCCTGGCATCCATGGCAAATTACATAAAGTTTATGTAAAAACCAATAGGATTCCAGCCAAATCTACAGAAGGGATTATGGATTAGAAACATATTACTTGAGCTCTACCTCTCCCAGCATTAATTACAGGTCTTTTACTTAGATTTTTACACTTTCATGTTCCATGGAACTTAGGAGAGCACCCTTCAATTCTTAATTATACCTCTCTACTCTCAGAATAGAACTCCTCTCCTATCCCAACTACCAAACATATCTTTGGAGCCTATACTGTACGTTCATCTTCATCTGTCCCACCATCAATTCAGTTCTCATTAGGGATCACTGTCCAAAGGCAAGGACACTACTGCACATTGTGGATCTGTCATACACTTCAAAATCAGGAAAAACACTGTGCTATTTCTACAAACTTGCAACCATCTGGCTGTGGATCCTGTTCTTTATTATGCTGATGTTTGTGCCTTTTTCAGTTGCTCAGGCTGTTTGAACACAGCCGAAGTAGTCAGGATTCCATCAATGCAGAAGTCCTTTCTCTAATACTAACACAATTTTACACTATCTTTGAGTCTGCAGTTGTGTTTGGTCTTCTCCAGCCTGTGACCCACTCACCAGACTAAGCACATTCCTCTCCTCCTCCTCTTTGGCTGTTCAACCAGGCCCTAAGCAGGAGCACAGATCGGCCTGTCCTACCTCCCTGTTTGAGTGGGCAATCAGCCAAGGTGGCAGGGCAGGGAAGCCCATGCTCCTGCTGAGGGCTGCAAAGACAGCTAAAGAGGAGGAAGAAGGGTTAGGAGTGAGGCTCCCAGGACCCAAAATAAGCACATACTGGCTGGTGGGGTGGAGGTGGGCACAGAATGAAAGAATGCACAGTGAAAGAAAATAAAGGCCCACAGCCTCTGAGGTGGCATGCCCGCGCGCGTGCATTCTGGAGCCCAAGCTTTCCTCAGAGAGCCCAGGCAGGCATTCAGGGGAGGTTCAGCCCCGCATGCCCATCTCTACACATTACTCATAGCTGTCAAGTGTTCCCCACGGCTGCCCAGGACTGGGAGCTCCAGGGAGGCTGGGCGCTGCCAACTGGGCCCTTCGGCTAGGGGGAGGAGCCTCATTTGCATACATGGTTCCCAGAATCTCTTGCAGTGGCTTCAAAATGCTTGCTGTGACCTAGGTGTCACGGCTTTCTAGGGGATAGATATACCAATCCGGACAGCTGGTGGCGTGTGGGTTAGCAGTTGCACAGGGAGAAGTGCTCTCTGGCTGGCCACCTGATGGCCGGCCGCACGGCTGCCCAGCAGCATCCGGAGCTCAGCCGACCGCCGCCGGAAACGCGAGACCAAATACCTGACATTTCGGGGGGGGGACATCGGGAAGACAGTGGGAAAGAGTGATTGATCCATGAATGTCCCGCCAAAAATGTGACACTTGACAGGTCTCATGTTACCTGGCGGCTGACAGTCTGGAGATTGGCCTCTCTCTAGTTAGCCACCCTGCTCCTTGAGTAGCAGATATGCTGTTCATCGCAAGAGCCATACTTGATGCTTTACCAGCTACAGAGAATCTGCCAGATCTTATGCTGCACCCAGACACTCTCCTACTATGATGAACTGGCACAGTAAGAATCTGTGTCGGAATACATTTTTTTTATTTTGTTCATTATTCTGCAATATGTGTTTGACTTCTTTATTTGCTTAGACACTGTGGCCCCACACAAAAAGACAAAGCAACACATGTTTCAATCACAAACTTGCATGATTTCAAACCAGTAGGAAAAGACCAATAATGTAAAATTAGGATATCAATCCAAGGAGAAACAAAGCATAAGTATGATTATATTCGAACATCTATAAACTATTAAAGCACAGAATTCACATTACTGCTTTCCATAAAACTCAACTTTTACACCAGAAAGAAACTTATGCTCCAAAGAATATCACATCTAAATCTAAATCAAAAGCAGGAAGCTCTTGTTCAAAAATAGAGATTATGTACATGTTTCATACAACAGGCTCACAGACAAAAGCAAAAAAAATAATAATAATAAACAGAACAGCTACCAATTCAGAACAATAGTTTATCTGCGAAGCTCCAGATGTAGCAATTGGACAATCATCAGAAGTTGTTGTAAACACATTCATAACGCCTGGAAAACATTTCTTAAAATGTTTGGTTTATTTATTTATTTTATTTTATTTTATTAGGGTTGTATACCGCCCGTCTTCCCGAAGGAACTCCGGGCGGTTCACAACAAAGAAATACAAACAAACCGAAACAATTAAATATATCAATATGAAAACAATTAAACAACAGTAAAACCAAAGCAAACGGCAAATGGCAGATGGCGGGGGGGGAGAGAAAAAAATTAGATATATATTTTTTGAAATCTTGGAAATCTTTGGTAACCTCTTGGAACAGCAAGGTTTTTAATGCTTTCCTAAAGGCTGGCAGGGAGAAGTTTGGTGGAAGTTCTGAACATCAAACCCATTCACATATACCAAACATGGCATCACCCTTTTATTAGCTTGAAACCAAAGCAAGCTAACACTTCAGAACACCTGAACTACAGGAAAACATGAAAATCTAACACTGTCATGTGCATCTGATGCACTAAAATTCCTTAAATGTTCACTGGCCCAGATGCAATTATTATACTCTGCTCCATTCAGGGTTTTATTTTTATTTATTTATTTATTTTTATTTGTTTGTTTCAGATTTATATACCACTCCTACTTCCCGAGCGAGAACTCAGGGCGGTTCACATAAAAATTAAAAAAAAAAGGAGACTGAAAACAGACACAGTCACAGAGGCAATCCAAGCAGGCAACATATGTGGGCCGGGCCAAAAAAAAAAAAAACCAACGCAAGGGGAACCAAGATTTCTAGTCCTGTGGTTCCTACTATCGCTCTCTGAGGTGACAAATATCTAGAGCGCTTCTCAGCTCTTGGGATAGTTTTATTAGGCTGCATGGAGGATGGCTGGAAAAATGGAGGAACACCAAATGTGGGAGAAGCAACAGGATCTAATAGATGTACACAACTACATCCAAAGAACCACAGAGTTGAACAAACTTTATAAGTCATTGTGAGGGTCCCCCTCGTTCCCTCTCTCGCCCTGGAACTTCGCTGATGTAAAAAGATACGGCTCTGAAGTAAGAGTTGGTGGGAAATGTTTATTTACACTTTTAACTTGCTCTCGGTGGTCTCCAGCAATAGTCTCCTTTTCAGCAAGGAGAGGCTCTGTCTCGAACCAAAAGTCTTCTACCTGCCTGAGTGAAACATCAGGCTGAACTACCCAATGTGCAATTGAAAAAGTCCCTTCCAAGTCTCAGCCTGATTCCAAAGGAAGTCCCACTCCTACTTCTTGCTTGGTGGAAGCGGCTTCAGAACGTCCCGTTTTCAAACAGTGGGCTGGTTCTTGTTCTGACTCTCCCCACGGGTAGAGTGACATTTTCCCCACTCAGTCCCCAAGCATCCACTCCTTCTCCCTCTGTCAGACCTCCCTTTCAAAGAAAGCACGAGCTCTCTTTCGCTCCTCTCTCTCTCTCTCTCTCTCTGCGGTATGTACCCCAATATGGTGGCTTTCCTCTCCCTCCAATCCCGCTCTGCCACCTCTTGCAGGAGTTTGAAGGTAACCCATTCCCTGGCCCAGGGATCTTCCTTAACTATTTCTATTAATTCTTCCTGTTCCTTTCCTTTGTTCTCCACCAGCCATCCAGCCAAATCAGCCTGGTCTTTCTGTATTAGTTCCCTTTTTTCCATTGCTCCTCCTTTTACTTCTTTCTTGTCACCCTCTGTTTGTACCCCCCTCTCATCCTCCCTCCTTTCTTCCAATACTTGGGTTTTCCCTTCTCCCGTGCTCACAGCCTTCTCTTCATGAGACAACCCTTCAGGAGAGGATGGCACACCTACTTCCTCACAGTCATATATAATGAGGTGGGATCAATTCCAAAGTCCCCCTACAGACACTGGCAAATGCTATGTATAGCATTAGTTAATGCTATACATAGCATTAGCTGCCTAGATGCCCTAAGCACATCCAATTTCACCTGATTTCGGAAGCTAAGCAGTGTCGGCCCTGGTTAGTGCTTGGATGGGAGACCACCAGAGAATACCAGGTGCTGTAGGTGCCTGGAGTAGGAACTGGCAAACCACTTCAGTATTCCATATATATTTCTGTGTTTTATTATTTAATATTTTATGCAGAGAAAAATGCATCTCTAAGTGCTGATCCAGCAGATGGGGGTGGGTGGATTTCTACTCTACCTTCAAAATTGGGTTTACAACTCACATTAAAACCAATTCCACTCAAGCTTTTAACTCCTCTCTCCCCAACTTTACAGAATATAATTTTGTGCAGCCAAAGAAGGCAGTTGAGGGGAATAATGCCTTTCCAAGCTTTGCCCCAAATTATTAACTAATCATAACATACATTTATCTATGCAATCAATAGAATCACAAGACTTTTAGTACCCTTTTGTGTGTGTTGCGTCGTTACAGTCATGACTGACTCTTTGTGACCTCATATCCATGGAGTTTTCTTGGCAGGAATACTGGAGTGGTTTTGGCAGTTCCTACTCCAGGCGCCTACAGCATCTGGTATTCCCTGGTGGTCTCCCATCCAAGTACTAACCAGGGCGACGCTGCTTAGCTTCCGAAATCAGGCGAGATTGGATGTGCTTAGGGCATCTAGGCAGCTCTAGTACCCTTTTAGCACACCACTACTTCCCCTTACTAAGATTTGCAGTGCTGAACAGATTTAAACTTTTTAGGGACAATGCTGGTGGTTTAAGTGCATTAATAGGATTTTCTGTTTCACAGTTGCCACAAGGAATTGCTATCTTCTTCGCACCACATATTTCACTTCATGGTCTGTAGATAAAATGAAAAATAATATTTGCTCCAGCCGAATGGCCAATTCTGTCTGGCATTTGTATCCTCCAAGTATTATTAAAACTGAATTCATTGTGTGATTTAAAATGGAGACTGAACATAAACTGAAATGCTTCCAGACAAAGTTCTTCCTCTTTCAGAAGCATATATAGTCTCCTTTTTTAACTGAGCAAAAGATCAAAGCTCCTTCAATAGTAAGAAAACATACCAGTGATTTTAATGCAAGCTGTTCCACTTAACCTGGTTACTATATCCTCTAGCTACTCTGCTGGAAGACAGAATTAAATCTTGAGGAAAAGGAACTTACCGTCCAGTATTCCTCAAAACTCATTTTCAAACTTAATTGGAACAATGAAGACAAACAGAAAATTTCAAACGTGCTTGCAGAGAGAGTTCTACTTTCAACTACAGACATCCTACACAGCACAGGTATGGAGAAAAAAATTGCTATTCACTAGGGTATATAATATAAGCCATTGTCCAGAGCTGAACTAAGTATTCTTCAATAGGGGCAAGTCTGGTGGAGGAGAAATATATTCTGCCGAGTATTCATTTGGTTTCAAATGCTATTTGGCATCTTTTTTTCGCTAGCTGCTGCTTCTCCTTCCTTAGACATACAGGCGAACGGCATCCAAACTGTGAGATCTAAAGCCCTGCCAGGAGTTTGCAGAACTTGCCAAAGTATGTGCACTTGACTCTACCATACCTTTGATGGTGAAAGATTAAGATATATCCCTCTATGACCAGGGACAGATTATTCAAGCATTCAAAGTGACCTTGGAGTAGGAATCCATAATTGTCATAAGGTATTAGCACTGTCCATTCACTTTTTATTTTATTTCCAAGAGCCATGCCAGTTGAAAGGATCCTGCACAGCAATGAGGCTTAGAGTCCATGGTTTTACCAAAATCCTACTGCAGTATTTTTAACAATGTTATGGAATATTTTTTAAACTCCAATAATTGCTATATAAACAAATGTTCCTGTTGTGGGAACCACATACAGTAATACCTTGGGATACGTGCATAATCCATTTCGGAAACATGCTTATAAACCAAAACACTCTTATATCGAAGTAAATTTCTGCATAAGAAATAATGCAAACTTGGATGATTTCTTTGGGGTCCCACAGACCACATACTGTGCACACAAAATGCCAAAACTCACAAAAGAAGTTGACTAGAAGTCCACGTCCACAGCTTGGAATAACAACTGGATTTTACTCTGTTTTTTTATGTGGCAATAACAAAATGCAATCTATAGTTCTATATGCACTTGACTGGAAATGGTTTGAAAAATAAGAAAGGATTTGAAAACAAATTAAAAGAAAAATATAAAGAAAAATAAAACCAATACCTAATTTACACTCCCCTTTGAAAATGTTCCTGGCTGGTGCAAGGGAGACCTTCCTTCCTCTCTCCACCCTCTACTTTGGAGGCTGCCAGAGAGGAAATGTTCCAGACAACCACCAACCCGGCAGGTGGAGAGAGAGCCACCACTGGCTCATCTGTGATCTTGTGACCTGCTCCAGTTACTTGTACTGCAAGACATTGTTTGTTGATCAAGGCAAAATTTAGAAGAAATTTTTGCTTGTCTTGCAAAACGCTCTAAAACCAAGGTATTACTGTAGTGAAGTGATCTGCTAAAACATCCAAAGTTTTTAAATGACCAAGAGAAAAAAGTTTGAGAACCACTTAGTCAAGCGATGTTAGCTAAGCGTACAATGCTGCGACAGCTACACACTGAGGGCAAGTTAAGCCTCAAGCGAAAGCCTGAATTCAGAGCAACCTAATGAATAAGCAAACATTTTTCAAAAGGTGTGCCAGGAAGCTATTAGAAAACAGGAAGCTTCTTCAGAACCTGCAGGAAGGGTTCATTAAAAATGGAGCACATTTGTGTTAGTCTACAGTACTTCAGCTTGATCTTTCATACTTTGAATCTTAAAAAATAACATTTTTGTGTCGGTACATAAAACATTTAAAGAGTTTGCACAGTCTGTTCTATAAAAGCAGCTAGAACTGCTGGATAGATAAGCATTTTAGGCACCTGGCTGAGGAACCAGAGATTGGAAATTTGATTCCCCGCAGTGCCTCCTTGACGCAGGTTGGACCTGATGATTTGTAGGGCCCCTTCCAGCATTGCAGTTTTGAAAAGACAATGAAACACCTTGTTGCTGCTGCACAATATGAAGTTATTTTCTCTTCCTCGTACCTATTAAGGATTTTTTTTGTTGAACTTTGACAGACATGTTTTTGGGAGGCACAGAAGAGCCTCGTGAAAAGTTAGATGTTCAAGCTAAGGTTAGATTTGTGAGAGGTAGCCGTGTTAGTCTGTGCAAAAATTCCAGGCAAAAATCAAAACAAAACAAAACAAAAGACAAAAACATGTGACATCTTAAAGACTATTATATTTTAGTGTAAGCTTTCGTGAACACACCCACTTCTTCAGACATACAGTCGCAGAAGCTAAAGGTAGTTTGCCAGCATTAGAAATAGAAGTTAAGTCACCTAGTCTTTCTGTAGGCATGTCCAAACCGGCCCTCCAGATGTTTTGGACCACAACTCCCACAGTCCTTTGCCACTGGCAATCTAAGCTTAGAATTCTGGGAGTTGTGGTCCAAAACATCAGGAGGGCTGAAGTTTGGTCATGCCTGCTCTAGACCCTTACACTATTATTGTTCTTAGGGTTTATTCTTCCTGGACAATTCCTTACTGGTTATTTACATGCTCATGAGGAAAAAATACAGAAGTTGGCACACTTAACTGATAATTGTCAGTCATGCACCAGGCATGCACAGAGCACTTCATCAGTAAGATACAATTAACCAAAGCAACTACTATGCTATGAGCATGTAAAGAACAAATAGAATTTTGGCCTCCTAGTTCAGAAGTCTCAACACCATTATCCTCCTAAAATTAACTCTTCTGAATACCACAAACTCAGCAGTAGGTTTTCTCTCACAGCTGTAAAGCCCCTCAAAGGGCATTAAGAAATAAAACTAGGTATAGTGTTTTACAATATTGTCTTTCTATAATAAGTACAGCTACAGAGGTGTCCTACATTAGTTATGGGGAATCAGCATTGAAAAGTAGGTTACTCTGCATATCAAACTGAACTCGGCATGTTTTTAAGAGAGAAAATGAAGCTGGGATCGAATGATTTTGGTATCAAAATCTCTAAGTCACACTTTAAATATATGTGGATGGACATGATCTGAGTATTAAAGGAGCTATACAGATGAGCTCAGGTGACTCTGAAATATGGACTAGACTGTTTTTGTTGTTGCCATGGTGTCGTTACAGTTGTGACCGACTCTTCGTGACCCCATGTCCATGGAGTTTACCACCAGCCAAATTCCAATCTAGAGGAATTCTGTGGAAATAAACTCTACAATTTCCATACCCGGCGCTCTAACACCAGCTTCAAAGTACCGGTTACCACTTGCTATATTTGTAAAGTGTTCCAATATACATCACCCAAACAGGTACAGTTAGTGAAATGTTAGGAATCTGAAATAAGGAGAGATCAGAATATCTACCAGGGATCACCATCCATGATGATAAAAAGGACAATGTGGGTATACCCTCCTGCTGCCCATCCACCCCTTCAAACGAAAAGGCACTCAGTGGTGGGCCTGGCCTTTTCCCATTTAAAAGCATCAGGTACATGTACAGAGCAAGTGAGCTTGTGGAGGCCATCTGTTTTCAAAGCCTAGTTCTTTCTCCTGCCAAGTTTCAGATTCCTGGTTGCTTCAGCCATTTTCACGTCAGGGAATTACTTAGAAGTGGTCACTAGATAAAGGCAGCTGCATTCAAGCCTAAGCATTTAGACACAGCATGAATACAAGGCCTATGTTCAGGGCCTGGCAAACCTGCCCAGACAGACGCTTGAAATCTAGAGAAGTCCCTGAGAACAAGTCTCCGAGTCTAGATTTTATCACTCCCACATTTGAAAAACACTGTACACAATTTCCACACAGAATCTCTGGTATACAGAGAAGTAGGAGGCTGCTAAGCAAGGCAGCCCAACCTACATGGACTGAGGCCAGCAACGCAGTACAAAGAACGCTTGACTCAGCCACCAAACACGTTTGCTGAGAAAACCATGTAGAACTCAATCTGCTTCTTTCCAACAAACTTCTGTTTTAAGTTTAAAGGGAAGCTATCAAGTTAGGACTAAGACAAAAACACATTTTAATGTACCATTTTTGTACTCCAGCTAAACATTACTTTCAGTGGAGACTAAATTCATTTTAAGACACAGCAACAACCCAGAACATATTTACTTATCCATGAAGCGGAAAGGGCAGAAAGAACTTAATCTGAATTCTTGGCATTTACCCAAATTGTACCAGTTGTATACTTAAGGAGGCCTTTCCCCATATGTAACATAAAACATACCAAATATGGAAAAAGTCAATTCACCATTTAAGTTAAAACTACCAAATATTTGGAGAAAAAGAAAGCACTGCACAAGTCTTTTCCCCAGTCTGCATATCAGCATGTGTTTACAAAGATTAACATAACATAACACATTTTGGAGTACAAAATAGCAATTGCAGCATTAAAATGCAAATTAGCTATGCTGATGTATGTTATTTCACACAAGGCTAAACATAATGGTTGACCTCCCCATACAAAAGTATGGTTTCCTAGAAGTCCCTGTTGTTGGGAAAGATTGAAGGCAAAAGGAAAAGAGGACGACAGAGAACGAGATGGTTGGACGGTGTCATCGATGCAACCAACATGGATTTGACCAAAGTCCGGGAGGCAGTGGAGGATAGGAAGGTCTGGCGAGCTCTGGTCCATGGGGTCACGAAGAGTCGGACACGACTGAACAACAACAACATGGTTTCCTAGATAACCCAAACACAGAACTCAGGAAAACAGGTGGTACAATCTAAGAAACCACCAGTAACAGTGATACATATGGCAACCAACAACTTTTATGATGTGATTTCAAGAAAGAAACACAAAACAGCCTGAGTCCAAGCTACCTCAAAAATTGAATCTCGCAATATGAACCCGCTCAGGTGTTAAGATCATCAGAAAAGGCCTTTCTCTCCATCCGCGCCACCTTCACAGGTGTGCCTGAGAAGAACACATGAAAGGGCCTTCTCTGTTGCTGCTCCCAGACTTTGGATCTCCCTCCGACTGGAGGCCAGGACTGCCCTATCTCTTCTGTTTTTCCAGAAGCAGGCAAAGGTCTTCCTCTTCAGGCAAGCTTTCCCTGAATGAGGGACTGACTACCTACTATAGGTATGTCCAAACTTTGGCCCTCCAGATGTTTTGGACCGCAACTCCCACAGTTCTTTGCCATTGGCAATCTAAGCTTAGAATTCTGGGAGTTGTGGTCCAAAACATCCGGAGGGCAGAAGCTTGGACATGCCTGATGCTATGTGACTTTATATGGATTATTATACATGATTGCATTTATTGATT
Source organism: Phrynocephalus guinanensis (assembly GCA_037367245.1). Classification (NCBI taxonomy): domain Eukaryota; kingdom Metazoa; phylum Chordata; class Lepidosauria; order Squamata; family Agamidae; genus Phrynocephalus; species Phrynocephalus guinanensis. The sequence goes on from CM074738.1 coordinate 121,990,791, forward strand.
TCATAAGAAACACTAGTGTTCTCCATGTTGCTTTTCCCCCCTCGTAATGGATTTTTCTTTTCTTCGTCCATGCACTTTGTAGGTCTAATGTTACCTTTTTAATTTTCTAAGATGCCTCTTCCAACTCCCTGTTCTTAACTTGCATATGTCTTAAATGTTCTGGACTGACTGTTCATTGTCCCTCATTATTGTAAGTCACCTCGGGTCCTTTTCCAAGGAGAAAGGTGGAGTAAAAATATTCTAAATAAATAAATTTACTACCTCCCCTTATATTTTCCTCCCTGCTCCCTTAAACTCCAAGCCTAACTTGAAAAATAAGGCCTACAGAGCAGCAGTCTTCCATTTTTTCCATCTAAAAGAAGAGTCAATTCTGCTCTTGTATTACTTTCTTTCATTACTGCTTCAAATTAAAACAATGGAGAAGACAGACACTGATGGGGCTGGCACTAGGAAGGCAAAACATGTTTCTCAGGAACCACAGATGCGAGTACAGTCTAAACACCAAGGAAATCACATGATACAAATGTATTAGTTTCCATTTCAGAGAACAACAGTCTGTAAAGGTTCAAACGGAATGAAAACACTCCCTTGAGGTGAACCTTAAACCAAATTATCAACAACTACCTGGCAGTTGTTTCAGAGAGTTTTAGTACCGTATTTATTTTTAGTCTTCAAATTTCCTACACGCAACTGAATTACCGAGCTCACTGCGGACAAGCCTGAAATAGCAAACCACTGCTCTCCACGCCCAACACCTTTTGCAAAGTGTGTAGCTATTGTTGAAGGCATTTGTTTCTAACCAACAACACAGAGCTGCGTATTGGCTTTTTAACGAGAGTAACCCCAAACAACACAGCCCTGCCCTAGTTCCATTTCCTCATTAACACACAACGGACCCATCCGGGGCAACCCGGCACACAAAGGAGGGTTGCCAAGGCCTGTCCTCAAGTAACCTGCTGCAGCTGCTTAAGAGGCGGCACCATTCCTGCGTGCAAGGGCCCTCGGGGTTCTTCACCACGTCAAAAGTGCTTCCGCCTGCCAAGGAAGGAGCCCAGGAAATGTTCCCAAGTGGCCACACTTGTTCAGAGAGGGGGCCTTCCATGAGCCGTCAGGCTAGCACAGTGATGGCGAACCTATGGCACGGGTGCCAAAGGTGGCACTCAGAGCCCTTCCTGTGGGCACCCGACATGGCCCCTTCATAGCCACCTGTATACAGGTTAAATTACTGTATTGGCACTTTGCAAAAAAAAAAAAATAAGTCGGTTTTGAATTGCATTTTGGGCACTCGGACTCTAAAAGGTTCGCCATCACTGGGCAAGCACAATCCAAATTGTGTCCCCTTCCCCCCCCCCCACACACACACAGGAGAATGATTTGTGTCTCAGGATGCAAAAGACATGGGGGCAATGGGGGGGGGGTGGGGAGGCTAGAGGGCCGAAGCACCCGGAGACCCAGAGATCTCAATGGGAAGACTAGGAGCCCACATGAGCAGGAGAACAGACACCACTGCTGGGGGCGGGGGGGGGAGGGATCCCTCCATCCTGTGGGGGGGGGGGGGACCCACGCCAGGCTCCAGAGGAAAGGGTGCTTGGCTCCATCCCCAGGAGCAACAGCTCTTGCAGGAAGGAGGAGCGCCCAGGCCCAGGGAGGAGGAGGAGGAGGAGGAGGAGGAAAGGGGGGGTCACATAGCTTTCCTTCCTAAAAGAGGGAGCCCAGTCAGGCCAAAAGTACTCTGTGTCTGCGTGTGTGCCTGTGTGCCTGTGTGTGTGTGTGTGTGTGTTACCCAGGCAGCTCTGGCACGTGCAGGCTTTCTCCCAAGGGCCCTTGGGAGCTTTCTGGAAACTTGCCTTGCCCACCCCCCCCACCCCCTTCTCCACTCTCACTGCCAGAAACTGGGGTGGGGGGGGGGGGGGAGAAGGGTTCAGGAAGGGAAGGTGGGCCCCCCCTCCAACCTCACCTAGAAACCAGGAGCAATGGCTCACAAACTTGACCCTTCTTCGATCCCACGCTTTCTCTTTCTTTCTTTTTTTTTGGGGGGGGGAGGGGGGGTTAATGGGGAAGGAAAAAAGGAAAGTGCCAGAGAAAGGAAAAGGTTCTTTTGCACACCCACAAAGGGGGGAGGGGAAGAGAGAGGAATCGCCCCCCCCCGCCTTCCTGACCAACCTCCAGGTATTCACACTGAGTACAATCGAGTGTGTGTGTGTGTGGGGGGGGGGTTAGATTCTAGTATTTGACTCCCTCCCCCCCCCAAACAGACCCTTCCCAGGCCGGGCCCCGTGTGTTTGAGGGGGAGGGAAATACCGAGGGGGGGGGGGCGGCAGGGCCAGATTAAGACTCTCCCACAACACACACACACAACACACACAAACAAGCTCGCTCGCCCCCCCCTCTTTGCCCATTTCGTTCTGGGACGGTGAGGCCGGCCGGGGAGCTCTTTCTCGGCCCCCCCCAGGGAAGGCAGCGGGAGGGGGGGGAAGCCACGGGCCCTGAGGGCTCTCCGGCGGCGCCATTCTGAGGGGAGGCGGGAGGTCTCTCTCTCTCTCTCTCTCAATGGGCGACCCCCCCCCACTCCGTTCAGCTCCCTGGGCGGGAGGGGGGGTACCGGATGAAGGTCTGTGACCGGGGTGGGGTGGAGTGGGGGGGGGGCTTTTCAACCACCCACATCCCCCGGAGAAGCCAGCATTTTTACCGCCCCCTCTTCCTTTCCAGCCCCCCCCCCAAAAAAAACCCTCCTCTTCTTCCCCCCCCCCCCACGCGCCGCAGACGCGCGCGCTCCTCACCTGCCCAACGTGCTCACAAAAGCGGCGGCGGCGGCAGCAGCGGCGCCCACCACTGTCACGTGACTGCTCGGCTCTGCCCTTCCCCCTCCCTCCCTCGCGCTCGCTCGCTCTTTCTCTCTCTCTCTCTCTCTCTGCTCCTCCTCTTCCGCGAGGCCGCAGAGCCCCTCCCTCACCACGTGACTCGACGCCGAAGCAGGGCCGCGCGCAGACGCTTTCCCAGCCACCCACCGCCCCACACCACCGCCAACTCCTTCCCGCCCGCCCTCCCTCCCGCGCATGCGCACTCGCCGCCCTGCTTCTCCACAGCCGGCCTCTTCCCCCCCTTTTCTTCCTACCCTCCTTTCTCCCACGTGACCCTCCCCCCCCCGCGACGGGGCCGAGGGAGGCGGGGCTCTTTCTCGCCCTGCGCTTGCTTCTCTAGGGCCAGCCTCCCCTCCACCGCCACCCGCTCTCCCTGCTGTACCCCCCCACACACACACACACACCCTCGCGAGGCGCGTACCACGTGATGCCCTTCCCTGTTCTCGCGCGCGACCTCCCGCGGGGCTGGAATTACAGTTGAAAGAGGAGGAGGAGGAGGAGGGGCTGTGACGAAACCGCGCGGCTGCTGGACGGACGGCGAGGGGGCGGGGCGGGAAGCCTGAGGGGCGGGGCGAAAGTCCTGAGAGGGGGGGGGGAATTAGCCGGCGGTGGTAACGCTTTTCCCTCACACTGGGCTGAAACGTTACTTTTGGAATACCAGTACAAACGTTACTGGCCTGGGAGTGGTAACCCAGAAAGTAACTCATCCAAGCTCCAAGGCAGATACTAGCTAGTACCTCAGACCAAATAAAATTAAAGGTTATTTTTAAAAGAAAGTATCTCAGTTACTGGTCCCTGAGGTGGGAAAATAAATACAGTGGTACCCCGAGTTAAGAGCAATTCGACTTAAGAGCAGAAAACTTGGTATTTTAACTGCTGCCTTAAAAATTGTAGAAATAGTTACAAAAATTTACATTTTTTGATGTTTTTGATTGTTTAACTTATTTTTTTCAATTTTTAGATGGGTACCCTGACTTAAGAGTAGTTCCACTTAAGAGCATGCATTCGGAACTGATTAAATTTGTAAGCTGAGGTACCACTGTAAAATAATTTTTGGATCAGGGAAGTCCTGAGGATCACAAACAGTGCTCTTATTGGGAGAAAGTAATTTGTTCGCTTTGTGGAAGGGGGCGGTGAAGCCATCACTCCAATCCTCTGCTCAAGACAGGAATCCAAATCAAATCAGATTTGACAGATGGTTGTCTGATTTTGTTTCCCTTTTGAATGCCTCCGCCACTGAGGCACTCGCCAACTCCCAAGTTTCCATGGCTGTACTGCTCTAACTCTCAAGAAGTTTATTTTCCGGATAATTTGGTCTGAATCCTACATGCCCTGCACTCTGGGATGATCGAGCTTGTGGGAACCCATGAAGGGGCCTCCTCTTTCTCTTCAGACAAACTTTCCCTGAATGAGGGACTACCTGTCATTAGAGATGGGCACGAAACGAACAATTTTTCGTTTCTGTTTTCGTTTTTTCGTTTCGTTACGTAACGAAACGACAAACAAATTTTGTCTCTAAAATGAAATGAAACGAACAGAAACACCAAAAATTTTGTCGTCCGTTTCATTTTCTTTACGGCAATACATTGAACTAATTAAAATGCTTTAAAAATCACAAAAAATTGAAATAAATGGTAACAAAACAGTAACGAAACAAACGAAAACGAAAATGAATTTTTTGCAAAAATTCGCGAAAAATGGAAACAAAACGAAACGGACCCCCTAAATGACAAACGAAACACAATTTTTTTGATTCGTGCCCATCTCTACCTATCATGCGTCTTTTATATCAATCTACCATACATGACTACACAGACTTTGTGCTTATAACCACTTTTACCTTCATGTTTATATCTCCCCTTGTGTGATTGCATTGACACTATGTTATTAATCGTTAGTTTCCATCCCTCTTACGGTGCATGATTACATGGAATTTATACTCTTTTCTTAACTGCTTGTGTTCTTTTTATAGCTTTAATGTTGTCTTCTAATGTTGTAAGATTCCCCGTTCTTAAACTTGAATATGTCTTAACTACTGGACTGTACATTGTCCTTCATTACTGTAAACCACCTTGGGTCCTTTTGCAAAGAGAAAGGCGGGGTAAAAATACTCTTAATGAATAAATATATGGATCCATAGTACAGTGGACCCTTTTATAACACACGGTTTGTATAACATAAAATCTGTACAACATAAAAAATTCCAGAGATAGGGGAAATTTGCTTAACAGAATTGTCTATGGGGCAAATCCGTACAACATAAAAATGGTCACAATTAGGGATTAATGTGTTTCCAATGCATTCCTATGGGAAGTTTGTGTAAAGGAAAATTTGCTTAACATAATTTCATTTGGAACAAATTAATTCCTTTATACAAGGTACTACTGTATACATGTAGATAACCACACATGTACCAACCAGTGTATGCTTTATTTTTGTCAAATAAACTATTTCACTGAATTATGAATTGCATGTTTTTATGCAGTCCATCTTATATTTATTTATTTATTTTTGAACTTATATACCGCAACCTATTTCCCCACAGGAACTCAGGGCGGTTTACACAATACTATAATAAAATATATCATTCGCTTTAACATATAAGATAATACAGAAACTTGGGGGAGAAGGAAGCCATTCTCCAATGAATTTGCCTCTTGTTTCTTGCCCTGCTATTACTCATAGTTCCTTTGTCCTTTTCACATTGAACAATTCTCCCCATGCCAAGCATCACATTATCTGCTCCATAACAAGCAGAATGCATCTGGAGGCCATCATGTTGTGGAAAGCATTATGAATTTTTTTTGAGAAGTACCCCTGTGGATCGGCATGGAATTTTGGAGGCACTGCGCGTTCTATTACTTGTTGATGCAACATCTGAAGTATTTTACAGCTGCCATGGTGTGCGCATTATTATTTATTTTATTTATTACATATTTTGAATATTTTAACCCCACCTTTTTCCTTGGAAAAGAACCCAAGATGGCTTACAGTAATGAGGGACAGTATACAGCGCAGAACATATAAGACATATTCAAATTAAAAACAGGGAATTAGAGGAGGCATCTTAGAACATTAAAAGGTAACAGTAGAGCTACAAAGAGCACACAAAATAAAAGAAAATGGAAACTAACAAGGAAAACACTGGTGTTCTTATGAAATCAAATCAATGCAATCGTGTATAGTAATCCATATAAAGTTATATAGTAGAAAGCACCTCATTTCAGGAAAGCTTGCCTGAAGAGGAAGGTCTACCTGCTTCTGGAAAGACAGTAGGGAAGGGGCAGTCCTGGCCTCCAGTGAGAAGGAGTCAGAGCAGATTTCTCAAAAAATGGGCGTAACTGGCATACTAGTTTTAATTTTGTAAATGCACTCCTGGTCACAGCTGTGACCTGGGCATCTAAGTTCAAGGATGAGTCCAGGATCACCGCAAGCTATGCACCTCTTTTTTCAATTGGGGGGTAATTCCATCTAAGACAGGGTGCATCCCTATACCTTGATCCCCTTTTTGACTGACCAGAAGCATCTCTATCTTGTCTGGGTTTAGTTTCAGTTTGTTCTTCCTCGTCCAGTTCATTACCGAAGCTAAGCACTGATCTAAAGTCGAAATAGCTTCCTCGGAATCCGGAGTTGACGAGAGGTAGAATTGAGTGTAATCGGCACACTGGTGACACTTCAACCCAAAACTCCGAATAATTTCCCCCAGTGGTTTCATATACATGTTAAATAACATAGGAGACAGAACAGAACCCTGAGGTACCCTGCAGGTCAGTGGCTGTGGTGTTGATTTATTAATTTAATTTAATTTAATTTAATTTATTACTTGTCACACTTATATCCCAGTTTTCCTCAAGGGAGGTCAGCATGGCATACCTGACTGCTTTTGTTATCACTATACAGTCTAGTGAAGTAACTCAGGCCGATAGAGAAAGAGAGAGAGAGAAAGGGGGGGGGGGGTTAAACCAGATGGCAGTGAAGAGTAGTACAGAAGTATAGTGGGGAAAAAGTAGGTAGGAAAAAGCCCTAATGTGTGAATGTAATGAGAACATAAGGCTATCTGCTGAAGCTGGAAGGTAAGAGATCCAGGATTGGTAAAAATAAGCATTTATCTGCACACTGACAATACCACTATCGGAGAGATAGCATGGCTCTGAATTGAAGAGTTATAAAGGAAAATAAATTTTATAAATAATAATTGGAGCGGTTCCGAGACCCATCAGAACCGCCCAAATAAACGCCCCACACCGTCACAAACATGACACTCTTTTCCCCGTCCAAAAATTCCAAACCGTTCCCGAGATATTGGGAGAAATACAAACCGCCACTTTTTGCCGGCTGAGAGGCCTTGCGAGCAAGGGCTCGGCAAGCAGAAACCTCCAATTTACACCTAATTTTCTAAGTTTACATAGTATCAAGTCTCCTGCAGCAGTCTATTTCCGCGGAGACTCCATAAAACAGCAGGAGGGCGAAGATAAGCCCGTCTGCGCATATTAACCAATCAGCGCCCCCGCCATCAATCAATGTCTTATTAATTACAGCCAGACGGGGGGCGCACAGCGGGGAACCCTATTCCATTGAATTGGCTGAGTAGACCGCCCCCACCAAAAAGAACCATAAGGCTTCCCCGGGGAAAATTGAAAACTCTGGTCGCTTCGAGATCCAGAGAGGCAGCCAACCTTCCAGCAGCGCCAGCGGTACAATCCACCCTTTCTACCCGGCTCACAGTTCCACGGACTTGGGGAAGGCGGCCAAGGTTAGCGACTCCTCTCACTACCCCCTACCTGAGCCACAGTTCCATGAAATTTGTGCCTCCTCCCGGCCATACATTTCTATAGCGATAGACCGGTCCACTTTCCATTTTTTTCCTCCGCGCCTATGTTTCTCTATGACAGTAGACTACCCCTCGCTCCCGAATCAACCAGACAGGGTTTCCCCTCTTGCGAAAACCCCTGGAAAGTTAGTTTTCTCTGTTCCAGGGATTCCCGCCAGGGAATACGAAATGTCCCTTACTGGTGTACCGGTTAACCCTTTCCTGCCCCTTTCCCCCTTATTCTCCCAACCCTGAAATCTCAGCCAGAGACGCAGTTCAGGCGGAATTCTTCCTGAACTGATGAATTATTCCCTCCATGCTCTGGTTTGCAAGGGAATGATTCTAAGCAATCATTCTCAAGAATCAGGGACTCCCTTACTCTCTGAAACCTGGTTCCCCTGCCTCTGCCTAAAACAGACCCCAGACTCCTGACCCAAAGGGCGCACCCCCCCATTCTCTCTCTCTCTCTCTCTCTCTCTCTCTGAAATCTGTACCTTTTGGGGCTTCCCCTTCTTATGGAGGGTGTCATTGATGGTTTTCTGCACAACTATCAGGTCAGTAGTCTTTCCCATGATTTTGATTCCTACTGAACCAACCTCTCTCTCTCTCTCTCTCTTCTTTCTTTCTTTCTTTTTTTCTCTCTCCCTCTTTCTCCTCCCACTCCTTCTCCCCTGGGTGTGCTTAAACATGTTCCTGCTCTATCCTATGGCCTCTGTACTTTTAATCTGGTGCAAAGGTTATGGCACAAGGAGACAGACATCATGGCGGTCCCACGGAGCAAGTCACATCTTCTAGAAGGAATCCATCTTCTAGAAAGTTCCTGGCACGTCCACCCCAGATGTTTACCGGATTTCACCACAGCCTGGGGGTTCTTAATTATCACATCCCTGCATCCACAAAGGACTGTCCAGCCACCTCCGGATGATCTCATCAGCTTTCCAGCTCCCCATTGACCTTCCCCAACCTTCTATTGACTTTCCAATTTTCCCAGTTTACCCAGACCCGAGAACAATACCCTGTTTCCCCTTTTTCATTGTCATATCCTGATGGCCTAATTAAAGGACACTTTGGACGCATCAACACCTGGGCGGGCATCCGATTCCAGCTTACCAGAGACTGCCCAGGAACGCCTCTGGCCAGCCCATTGACTACACTGATTGGACTATCTGAAGAACCGTCCCCTTGCCCACCCCTGGGTGGCACCACCTGGGGGAGGGAAGAGGGGGGAACTAATAAAAATGTGGTTCTCTTTGTGTTCGGGGTCGGACATCTTTGCCCTGTCTCTGGCTTGTGTCCACCTGCTGTCCTTTATTAGGCCTAAAAAATACAGTATTCTCTTCAGAGTTTCTCTCTCGTTGGACTCTACATTGGGCTTCTGGGGTCCAGTGGAACTCAGCAGGACTAGCCTGGCTGAAATATAATTTTAACTTATTTTAAATTCAACAGAATCCTAGAGTGGGACATGTATCATGAACATAAGAACATAACATAAGAACAGCCTTGATGGAACAGGCCACACAGCCCATCCAGTCCAGCATTCTGTCTCACACAGTGGTTCACCATTTGCTTCAGTGTATTCCCAAGCAGATGTCTTCACCTGCCTACAATTCCCCGCAAATGGCGTTGAGAGATACCTGCCTCTCTCTCCAACCCGGAGGTTGTCCTTAGGCACCCATGATGATAGCCATTGTTCTCCATTAACTTGTCCAATCCTTTCTTAAAACGGTCAAGGCTGACAGCTGTCACCACTTCTTCTGACAGGGAGTTCCATAGACCAATGATCCTCTGGGTGAAAAAATACTTTCTCTTATTGGTTTGAGATCTAGCACCCAAAAGTTTAATGGAGTAACCCCTAGTTCTAGTGTTGTGCGATAGGGAAAACAGCTTTTCCTTATCTGCTTTGTCCACACCGTGTATGATTTTATAAACTTCAATCAGGTCACCTCTTAGGCACCGTCGTTCAAGAGTGAAGAGGCCCAGCCGTTGCAGCCTCAGATGGTAAGGAAGGTTTTCCAGTCCCCGAATCATTCTGGTTGCCCCCCTCTGCACTTTTTCAATTTCCATAATATCCTTCTGGAGGTATGGTGACCAGAACTGGACACAATACTCCAGACGGGGCCTCACCACAGATTTATAAAGAGGCAAAACAACACTTGGCTGACTTATTTTCTATATACCCTTCCTAATGATTCCTAGCATTGAGTTTGCTTTCTTCACTGCTGTGGCACACTGGGTTGACACATCCATTGAGGTGTCCACCAGGACACTAAGGTCCCTTTCCTGGTTTGTTGCAGAGAGTTCAGAGACCCCATCAGTTTATAAATGTAATTGGGTGGGTTTCCCCCCCCCCCCAAATATGCATCACTCTGCACTTGCTAATGTTGAAGCTCATTTGCCACTGGTTTGCCCACTGCCAAGAGATCCCTCTGGAGTTCCTCCCAATCTCTCTGAATGGAAGTATATGAGAATATTGCATGTTTTACTTCTAGATTTCTGGCCGGTGTCTGGAGGGCAACTGTGTAAAGAGAATGCAGGGCTGAATCGACTGTTGTGTGACTACTCACCAAGCTATTCTCATGTATGAAAGCCAGTCTTTCGCCACCAAATCCCTCTGTGGCACTTTAGTCAACGCACACACTGTAGCAAACCTGATATGAAAAACACGCACTCTCTCCAATTCAGGAAGATGCAATATATAAACAAGGTTGGGGTTGTTGTTTTTCCCTTTTCTTTGCTAGCATGCATATCTCTATGGCAGGAAGCTGGAATAATTACAGGTCTAGAAACTGTTTTGCCCAGCTTTGAAACAAACAATTACATGTGCTGCCTTTGTCTAAACTCTCCCGCCAATATTCAATTACAATTTTATTGGATAGCTTCAGGAAACTGCTTCTAACTGTGTTTATGAGTGCCGATTGTGGCTCTGTATTAGAGATTTGAATAATAAGCGGGGTATTATATAAATAAATGTTTTAAATAAATGCTATGAATGACTATTATTAGTGTGTTTTAATTGTGAACTGGAACCCTCTTTCTAATGAAGATGGGTAGTTGACAGCCAATATCCTATGACAAAGAAGACAGCTGGACAGGAAGAAGCTTCATTCTGCTGCTGAGAAATTACGGAGGATTAACACTTTCCTTCCAGGACATCAGAGTTTCCTGGAATAGAAGGATGAATGAACTCCAGTAGTAAGGCTGGGAGAAATTTCTTGGCAGACTGGGATCTCTAGGATTCAGAGTTAAGTGGGCATTTTGGATGCGGAAAAAAAGCCTAGACTACACGTATTACAGCAAAGTAAATTATTAGTAACTTAATTACTGTACTATTTAACCCTGAATTTAAAACACTCTTAAACACCATTATGGACTGCTCTGGAACTAAAAGGAAAAGCTTTGTGGCACCTCTGAGACAAACAGACTTATGTCAGTGTAAGCTTTTGTGGAGTACAAAAACCCCTCTTGCCAACATATCACAAAGCCTTTACAGAGGTCTGTGGTGGGCAGTAAAAAAGATGCAGTTATGAGCCTGATTCATGATGTGTTCCGGGGGAAGAGGGAGAAAGTGTCATGTGACTTTTCAAATGGCCTTTGAACCAAGGAGAAAAGCGAAGACGGGGTGTGCATCAAAAGCTTCTCTTACAGGGAGAGGAAAGGCCCTGCCCTGTGTCAAGCGGTAACATGATAGTCAAAGACATACTGGAGGCAACGCGTAGCCAACCTGACTGGCCGTTGCTGAGGGTTTTGTCGTCCATAAATCCATCAAGTCACCTTTTAAAGCCAGCCACGTCTGCAACAGAAGATATTCCAGAGTTTAACAACCTGCTGATCGAAGTAGGGCTTCTTTGCCTATTCTTGATCCCCACCCTGAAGTTTCACTGGCAATAGTAAAACCCCAACATTTAATTATTATGGAAGATGAATAAAAAGCTTCTCCTTAACAAGCTTTCTCGAACTCATGGATTATTTTATACACCTCTGTTTTGCCTCCCTTTGTTCATCTTTCTTCCAGGTTGAAAAGCTCCCAATGGCGTGATCTTTCTTTTTAGATAAAACATTAAATTCCTCCTTGATTGTTCTGGCTGCACTTGGAGTAACACTTTTCCCTTGAACAATGCAGGGGTTAGGAGCACCAGGCCCCTGTGTTATTCAAAATCGGTGTACAGTATAACTCTTATGCTTCCCGAAATGTAACTAAAAAGTGTGAACTGTTGACGGAGAAACCTATGCCCATACAGTCTTCCCCTGACCTGCATCAGCCAGCTGGGCATGTCCCCAACCCTCCCCAGCAGCCGCCATGTGGAGCTGACATGACAGGAGAGAAGGTCAGATGCCTTCAAAATGGGCCCCACAGAGCTTCCAACAAAGGTGCTCCTCAGTACATCTGAGATCCATCTTTCTCAGGCCACATCACCAACTCGAATTGGAATTGGAATTGGAATTGCAATTTATTGTCATTGTATAAATACAACGAGATTAAAAGTGCCATCCAGTCAGTCATTCACACAACCCAGCATAAAAATCCGAGACGTAAAATCTACCATTTAAGAACAAACCATCCATACACATACTCCAACATTCACATGCCGAACATCACTTACACTCATTTAAAACTGACATAAAACCAAACATACACACACAGCCCTACACTCTTTCACCTGGCAACATTCATACCCAATCCATAAAAACTACAATTTAAAAAACAACAACAGCCATACACAATGCCCCATACGATATATGTGTAACAGATTCAACACTAATATTACCCGTCAAGTTAATTTTTAACAGAATTTAGCATGGTTACAGCTATTGGGTAAAAACTATTTCTGAATCTTTCTGTCCTTGTTCTAATAGATCTATACCTTCTGCCTGATGGTAATGGTACAAACAGAGAGTGTCCAGGATGAGAAATATCTCCTACAATATTCTGAGCTTTCTTAAGACAGCGGGAGCTGTGTAATTCCTCCAATGTGAGGAGTGGGCATCCGATGATCTTCTGTGCCATATTGATAACACTCTGGAGCGATTTCCTCTGAGCCACCATGCAACTGGCATACCACACACATATGCAGTACGTCAGTACACTTTCTACTACACAATGATGAACTCCCAGCTCAAAAGGAACACTGTCTCTCAATACAGGACCCCAGGAAAGGGGTTATATAGTGACTGTCAGCCTTTTGTCCAAAAAGATTAGGAGCAACAGTTCCTGCTGGAGGTAAAATCTGAACCAGCCGTGAGCAAATTCTGCAGTTCCCCAATTGGAAGCTTGCTTTAAGGAAGAAGTCCCAAGCCAACGTACCTGGCTGTGGATTCTGAAAATTGTATGGGTCTCCTGCCTCACCCCCAGCTCCGTAACGCCCAGCCTGTTCAAGACTCATTAAGTTTAAAACAAATTTTGTAATTTTAGTGGTCTGGATAGCTCAGTTGTTTAGGTGTCTGGCCATGTAGCCAGAAGTTGAAAGTTCAATTCCCCACTGTGGATCCCAGAAGAGCCAGCCTGTGTGGCCTTGGGCAAGCTGCACAGACCCACAATGGGCACCGAAAGGGAAGATGGAGAACCACTTCTGAGTGTTCTCTAGATGGAAACACTGAAAAGGTCATAATAAGTAAGAACTGAGTTGACAGCACACAATTATAATAAGGGATAACTGACCTGTGTCTTCAGATGGAAACGTGGTTGCTAGTAGTGTAATAAACAGCTATCTTTCCCCAGCTCTATTGTAAAGCTTTGGGCACAATTCACTACTAATCCTTCTCACAACACAAATTGCAAGCCCAGACTGGAAAACCCAAGGGTGTACATCTGTTTCCTAGAAGCAACTGACCTTCACATGTCACCTTGCTAAGTACAATTCCGTCTCTTGTGGCATTTATCTCTACGATGCATAGATTGTGGGGTTGAAACTGCTTGGAAACCACTGTTTGCTCAATGAGCAGCAACATGCTTCTTACACAAGAATTGGGTGCCTAGAATTCATCTCGCCAGGACTCAAACCTGTTAGCTGGAGATGGATACAAGCCCATGAAGTTCGTACACCAAGGCTGGCAAGACTGATGAATTCCTTTTGTTGTTGTTATGTCGTTAAGATAGGCCTGTGAGGCCCTTGTTCCACCTTCTGAAATAACTGGAGACAGATGTGTCTCTCTGCTTCTGAAATCTCTTCTATGAGGAAGCTGGGGTGGCATTATCTCTTTTGTCAGCTGGGCCAGATAAATATCTTTCTTCCCAAGTGTGTTAAGAGGTTTTCATCTCTGGAAATTATTTTACACTGGAACCTTATTCTGCTCCACTCTTGCTTGTTTAAATGTGATTTTTGTTGTTTTGTTGATTTGCTTTGTAAGGCAAAGTTTTGGCTGACGACTGATCAAGCTTTTTAAATAATGCTGTAAAATGAATAACGAAGGGAGGATCCTTTCCATCAGGGGTGGGCAACACATTGTCTTCCAGATGTGGTTGGATTACAGCTCCCATCAGGCTGGGAGTGCAGCTTAATGATGAGATACAACAGCAGTTGCTGTTTGACATCCCTGTTGTTGTTGTTGTTCAGTCGTTCAGTCGTGTCCGACTCTTCGTGACCCCATGGACCAGAGCTCGCCAGGCCTTCCTATCCTCCACTGCCTCCCGGAGTTTTGTCAAATTCATTTTGGTTGCATCGACGACACCGTCCAACCATCTCATTCTCTGTCGTCCTCTTTTCCTTTTGCCTTTGATTTTTCCCAGCATCAGGGCCTTTTCCAGGGAGTCTTCTCTTCTCATGAGGTGGCCAAAGTACTGGAGCCTCAGCTTCAAAATCTGTCCTTCCAGTGAACATTCGGGGTTGATTTCTTTCAGAATGAATAGGTTTGATCTCCTTGCAGTCCAGGGGACTCACAAGACTCTCCTCCAGCACCACAGCTCAAAAGCATCAATTCTGCGGCGATCAGCCTTCTTTATAGTCCAGCTCTCACTTCCATACATCACTACTGGAAAAACCATAGCTTTAGCCATCCTGACCTTAGTTGGCAAAGTGATGTCTCTGCTCTTTAGGATGCTATCTAGGTTTGCCATTGCTTTCCTCCCAAGAAGCAGGCGTCATTTTATTTCGTTGCTGCAGTCGCCATCTGCCGTGATCAAGGAGCCCAAGAAAATAAACTCTGTCATTGCCTCCATTTCTTCCCCTTCTATTTGCCAGGAGGTGATGGGACCAGTGGCCATGATCTTAGTTTTTTTTTATGTTGAGCTTCAGCCCATTTTTTTCACTCTCCTCTTTCACCCTCATTAAGAGGTTCTTTAATTCTTCCTCATTCTCTGCTATTAGAGTAGTATCATCTGCGTATCTGAGGTTGTTGATATTTCTTCCGGCAATCTTAATTCCAGTTTGTGATTCATCCAGACCGGCCTTTCTCATTATGTACTCTGCATATAAGTTAAATAGGCAAGGTGACAGTATACAGCCTTGTCGTACTCCTTTCCCAATTCCAAACCAGTCAGTTGTTCCATATCCAGTTCTGACGGTTGCTGCTTGTCCCACATATAGATTTCTTAGGAGACAGATAAGGTGGTCAGGCACTCCCATTCCTTTAAGGACTTGCCATAGTTTGTTGTGGTCTACACAGTCGAAGGCTTTGGCATAGTCAATGAAGCAGAAGTAGATGTTTTTCTGGAACTCTCTGGCTTTCTCCATAATCCAGCGCATGTTGGCGATTTGATCTCTAGTTCCTCTGCCCCTTCGAAATCCAGCTTGTAGTTCTGGAAGTTCTCTTTCCACATACTGCTGAAGCCTGCCTTGTAGAATTTTGAGCATAACCTTGCTAGCATGTGAAATGAGTGCAATTGCACTCAAATTGACATCCCTACACCCACAGATTTTTTAACAACTGTGATGTATTTACCCGGGCGGCACTCAAGAAGCCATGAGAAGGAACAGCCAACCCATCCGACAAAGCAAAATAAGGTGAAGGAAAGCCACTGGGATCGCTATGCAAATAACTTTTATTGGGATACCTAAATTAAGACACACAGCTGCTTCCTCACCATGTTTCAGTTCTCACAATTTCAAGAAGGGAAACAGATATTAGAACAATTCGTCTAGAGAATAACCCAGAAATAGAGAATAACCCATCAGCTTCAAGAAAATGATTTTTATTTAAGAAGAGCATACACTGCAACCAGACAATGCTCGGACCACTACCTTGCACTAGTGTCACTTACTGTCCATGGAGGAATCTTATGGTGAGGCCCCGTGCAGGCAGACACTGAAGGGCTGAGAAATAATCGTGCAAACAAAACCAGCAGTCAATATGCAGCTGTTCCATATAAAATGGGGAAATAACTCCTGCCTCTCTTCTGTGCTCCAACAGTTAAAAACGGCCACTTGATCTGTCTCCTTCCCCTCCCACCACGTACTGATGATGATAAATAAATACAAAAAAATGGTGCTGAGATTCCAACGACTTAAGCCCTGATGGAAATTCACAGCGACCTTTCCCCAGGAGCTCTCCCAGGCAGGCAGAATTTTGTGACCCTTTATGTGTCTTTCAACATCTGGTAAATGGTGCTGCACAGTGCTTGTGAAAAGATGATGGAGACAGATTTATGGAAATTAACACAAGCATCGGTGCCTTGGTAACAGGCTCCTTTTAGACATCCATCCCATTTGCCACTCTAAGAACAGGAAGCTGGAGTATGGAAGCCTTTGGTCTGATCCAGCAGGGTTCTTCTTTTCATGTTGTTAATACTGGACACACCAAATTAAACACGCTGAACTTCAATTTAACTCTTTCCCTGTTGATGCAATTAAATGGAGAAGGAGAGAACTAGGACATTTGGATTATCTGAAATGAAGTTTGACTTGCATTTTACACTGATGGTGAACAGATGCCTCTATTTCAGCCTTTGGTGGGTTTCTATACAAAGACAAGGATTAAAATCGTAGAATCATCGTTAGGTTGGAAGGGACCTTGGAGGTCTTCAAGTCCAAGTCCCTGGCCAAGGCAGGAGACCTCATATCATGCTGGACAGAGAGCTGTCCAATCTTGTCTTGAAAACCTCCAGCGATGGGGCACGCACAACATCGGAAGGCAAGCTGTTCCACTGTTTAATGGCTCTCGCCACCAGGAAATTTCTCATCATTTCCAAGTTGGCTCTCCCTCTGATGAGTTTCTACCCATTGTCTCATGTCGTACCCTCAGGTGCAACTGAGAATAAATCAATGCCCTCTTCCCTGTGGGAACCCTTCAGGTATTGGAAAACTGCTATCATGTCTCCCCTGTCTGATTTTGAGGGAAGCACAAACCCTTCTGTCTTCCACATTCCTACATGTAATGTGCTGAATGAACTTCTGATCCCATCCAAGCGGCTTCTGATCTTCTTCCCTATGGCTTGTTTTATTGGTTTCCAGTGCTTGCAAAAAAACAATGGTAACATCAGGGTCTGGTTGGCAAAGATGTAAGCGCACTTACAAGACCAGCTGGAAACAAGTAAGTGTAAGTAACCCAGGGTGCAGAACTGAATAGGGACTCTTTTGAGACAGACAGCAAGGAGAAAACTGGAGGAATCTGGAAAAACAGGGTGGAGATTAAACTGAACACAGCACAGACTGTCAACAGAGAAGCGAAGGGGTTTTGCAATCTGTTAACAGCTTTGAACTCAGCCAGGGCTCCAATGCCACTTGCGAGCTACTCTGAGCTACTAACCATCCTCATATCAAGAGAAACTGATGCTTCCGTAAGAAGAGCCTCCTTGAAGGGTGTACGTGGGAATCATAAACACTGATAATGATTAGTCAAAGTAAAACTAACAAGAGCCTCGTGGCGCAGTGGTTAAATGCCTGTCCTGCAGGTAAAGCTGTGCTCACGACCTCGGGTTCAATCCCAGGTAGCAGGCTCAGGGTTGACTCAGCCTTCCATCCTTCTCAGGTGGGTAAAATGAGTACCCAGCTTGCTGCCGGGGGGGCAATGTGTAGCCTGCATAATTAAACTGTAATCCACCCAGAGACTACTTGAAGTGGTATGGGGCAGTATATAAGCAGAACACTTTGCTTTATAAGCAGAAGAATCTACTTGGGCCTTAAAAAGTTAGAAGTTTTATCTGGCTTTCAGGGACTGCTGCTCTCTTGCATCGGATGAACTGGGTCTCGGTTCAAAGAAGCTCCTGCTGAAGGTAACAGGCCCAGGTGAAGGCACTTGATTCTCCGCTATTTTTGTGAAGGGTGGTTTTGGCTTTCCCAACAATATTACTATTAGAGATGGGCACGAAATGAACAATTGTTCGTTTCCGTTTTCGTGTTTTCGTTTCATTACGCAACGAAACGACAAATGAATTTTATCTCTAAAATGAAACGAAACAAACAGAAACACCAGAAATTTTGTCGTCCGTTTCGTTTTCGTTACGGCAATATATTGAACTGCTTTAAAAGCTTAAAAAAATCACAAAAATTGAAATAAATGGTAACGAAACGGTAACGAAACGAACGAAAACGAAAATGATTTTTTTGCAAAAATTCACGAAAAACGGAAACGAACCGAAACGGACCCCCTAAACGACAAACAAAACACCATTTTTTTTATTCGTGCCCATCTCTAATTACTATTGCTGAGATGCTGGACAAGGTAGCCTCTAGATGCGTGCCGGGAGAGGAACAGGTGTTCTCTTCTGCAATGAAGTGACTCACTCAAAACATGAGCAGGATATGACCAACCTGGTGACTTATCACCCAAAGTCTACTGGCTAAGGAGCAGAATGCATTGAGCAGCACCAGACACAGATGTGTTTCGCCTCACCCTTTACTATGGAAACCAGGAAGTGCATCTTTGCCATAATACGATACACCGAGTCTGGTGACTGTCAGCCTTCCACAGCATGGCCTGGGATAGTCGTAACAGAAGACACAGGTTTTTAGGTCCGATGCACAGATTGAACCACCAACACCATGAGGATTGGGGTGCTAAGGAGATGCCAGAAAATTAAGTCAAGTGGCATAGGGTCTGCTGTGGACCTCTTTCACCGCTCATCTGAGGGACATCTGGGCAGACATTGCCTCTACGCAGCTCCGAGTCCACAATTACTTGGACATCCCCCGGCAACATGTTGACACCAGGGCTATGGAGTCCGCGTGAGAACAAGAGTCAAGACTGACAGGCGTTTCCCTCTCCCTGCATATCTGGGATTGTGTTGAATTAATCTGGGTTGGAGCGTCTGAAAGGGGAAGAAATACTTGAATTGAGTCACAGCAGACTGAAATGCCATTATTTTGTCCTTCTGACTCCTTGTGAGGGACTCTTCTCTGCAGCTGCACATTCCAGAAAACCATAATCTCTATAGCATGTGAAGACTGAAGGGCTGCTTACGTCAAGCCAAACCGCAGGTCTATCCAGCTTGGCTTCGGGAGGGGGCCTTTCCCATCTCTGCTGCGAGTTGTCGGGCATCAGCCCTTAGGATGTTTTGCATTCAAAGCAGGTGCTGTAACCACTGGGTTCTGGTCTTTAATAAGGGACACACCTAACAGCCATTTAAGCTTCAGTCGTTTTCAGGTCTTGAGGGAGCACCTCAACATGTCATATGATCTTAGTGTCAAGTCTAGTTCGTCAGAATTATGCCAAAAGGGTACCAGAAGCAAGAAAATAATTTTTGTTTAGTCCTTCCCCTTGAACCCTTTAAAAATAGGAACATCTTTAAATTTCCTCTTTCACACCTCAGGGTGGAACAGCTCTCAGAACTCCAAAAGTCCATGGAGGGCTGCTCCCAGGACCCCCGCTTCCCAATGGTTAATTCTGCTTTAAAATGTGGTTTTGCTTTTAACTGCAATGGCTTCTGGGTATTCTCTCCAGGCCAAACACTCTTTTGGAAGTGTGGGATTCCAAGGTCACTGAGAACCCAAATACAGTTCCCGCACCATCTAACACCCATACCAGCTTATATTAAGATGCTTTCTCATCGCATAAACAAACTGCTGCAGTAATGGCACTTTTGTATGCAAATTTGAATATTCTTCCCCCCCCCCCGAATCAAGTTTTTTGAAGGGGCACTTCCCTCTGAATTCAGGTAAGAATTGCCTCCCCCCTCCCCCCCTTCAACGCAGCTGTCGCTTAACAACAATCTGGGAAGAAACCAGGGTCTTTGCAAATTACCCGGTCATTATAAAGAGGTTCAGAATTCCCTGATGCTGATAAGCATAGTTGGTAATGGAAAGACTTGCAGTCCAGATTCTATACACCACACACCTGGACATGAAATGAGAGGAATGGTTACAAGTCAGTCCATGACAGTTTGATTGCAGTTTAAAACATGTCATCATTATTATTTGGGGGGGGGGGAGGAATGACAAAACAACCAGTTCAAAGATGACGACGAACAGGGATTCCTGGTGTAAGCAGCTTGCAAAGATCAAGATATCATAGGAGAAAGGCACATCAACCTCTGATTGGTCCAGTATGGTTTTTTTTTGGATGAACATTGTAGCGACGTATAAACCCGGAGACTGTGGGAGGCTATGAGGAAGAGCTGACCAGCTGCGCAGGCGGATTTCTGAAAGTACACGTTTAACGACCAATGTGGAAGATCCAGCACCCAGCTTATGACTGCCCTGTTCATCTTAACAGAAGCAAAATGCTTTCTACTCAAGGACACCGGTGAAGGAAGAATGAGAATGAGTTTGTACAGTATTCCGGAATGTGCAGTTCCTCCTCTCTCTGTGCTCAGCTTAGAACTGTTTCCCATGTTTATTCTTTAAAACTAGTAGACCCTTAAAAATCCTAGACTCTTAAGGAGTAGAATGACTGCCTTTCTAGAGAAGTATCAAGTGAACACCCACAGACACATTGGGTGCAAGCACATACATCTTGCCAGTCAAGATTGGCTCAAGCTCCCCACAAAGCACCACGTTTGCCAGCAGAGCTACCTCTTCACCTACGTCATGTGAAAAACTGCCCTCACTGACTCCGCACATCGCAGTGTTGCATCACATTGTCATGTCAACTCAACTGGGAGGGTGGGCAACCTGTGGTTCTCGTTGGTGGACGGTAGCTCTCACCAGAATTGACCACTGATTATGTCTGAGAGGAATTGCATCCCAACAAGACCTGGAAGGTCAAACACTGAATGCCTCATAACTATATCAATGTGGTAGGCATATTAAGCCAAAAAACAAATTATGCTGCTTAACATCATTTGTCTTAGGAACATAGCCTTGACCGTCAACAGAAAGGTCAGAATGTGGCAGCCAAGTAACCCTGGAGTAAAGGAACTTGTGGAAGTTTGGCCGTTTGTTGTCCACTAATGAAACCCGTGTTCCTAAGTATGTGCAACTGCCATCTTGTTAATGAACAGCAAACTGCAGTGAAGAATTACACAATCTCCCTTATTCAAGTGTACATCTGCAACAGGACTCTAGCCCAATGTTCTTTTTACGTCCCAGTCTGTTCTTCCCCCTTTAAGTGCTGAATTTCCAACCTACCCTATAATTTAAAAAATGCCTCCATTTCTTATTCTTTTAAATGTGAACAGTCACTTCAGTGCCACTTACCGTATATACTCGAGTATAAGTCGACCCGAGTATAAGCCAGGCCCCCTAATTTAAACCCCAAAATTGACTCAAGTATAAGCCTAGGGTGGGGAATGCAGCAGGGCCTGGCAACTCCTCCTTTGTGAGCTGGGTGTGTGTATGATGTTTAAAATGACTTTTAGCCACCGAGGCAAGTGCTTGAGTTGGTGGCTAAAAGTCATTTTAAACATTGTTTTAAAATGACCTTTTAAAAAGTCATTTTATACATTGGGGGGGGGTTAGGAGAAGTGGCGCACAATGTTTAAATTGACTTTTAGCCACTGACCCAAGCTTGCCTCAGTGGCTAAAAGTATTGACCTGCATATAAGCCGAGGACCCCCTTTTTTCAGCCCAAAATTAGGGCTGGAAAACTAGGCTTATACTCAAGTGTATACAGTATGTGTTATGCACACTTCAGGAATTTATGGTCCTATAGCTCCATTTGATTTGATGCCTGATGGTGGTTATGCCCACCTACTGCTCTCTGGTTTATAATTCCTCACTGTGTCTTCAACAGCTGTCCTGGTCTTTTCCTGAGGTGCTCAGAAAAGACCGCAGGGATATCTCTAGAGTGAAGTCAAGTCTAAAAGCAGAAGATGTGCTTACTCACAACAAAGGAATACAGGGCAGAACTGAAGCACATCCTTTAAACAGGGGAGTGGGAAGGGAGCCCAAGTGTTCAGAAACAGCACATTCCATTGCTCTGGTTGCCTCAAATCCTAGAAATATATCCAAGTATTTAATGAATATACTGCATACAGCTTCAGACTTCTATTTAGAATACTGCATCTGATTGCATTCACCTGGACTTGACCTTAGGTTCTGAAATGCTGAGCATCAACTGAAAATATTGAATGCAGAAGCCAATTATTGCTTGCTGGAAATCCCTGCTGCACTCCAACATACAGGCAGGATTCTTTATGCTTCTAGCAGTGAATTGCACTTCCACTTTGTAGGTGAGACGCAGGGTGCAGCTGAGCAGAGGCTAAATTCTGAACTACAGAATCCAACCCATATGAGATACCATATATACTTGAGTATAAGCTGACCTGAGTATATACCGTATATACTCGAGTATATACGGTATACCAGCCAAGCTCTAAAGGGGCTGGGGATAGGAATTGGCAATTGTGCTGAGGCAATTAGGGAGTTAATACCATAGAGTAAACTCCTTGATTGCCTCCAGTCCCTGCACAGTTGCCAATACTACCCCAAGCCCCTTTAGTTTCATAACTAAGTCCCCTTACCTCTAAATCTTTCCAGATTTCAGGGGGGTTCATAAAATTGCTTTGGGAAGGTATCCCCACTACTCTGGAGTCCCAGGGTAAGTAAATTTTGATTGCATATATTTAAAAATAATTTTGAGTGTATTTTAAAAAATGCACTGAAAAATTACTTACCTTGGGAGCACCAAAATAGCAGGGGTATGTTCAGAAAGTGATTTTAGGGAACCTCCATAAATTTGGAAGCATTTGGGGATAAAGAAGCTCCAAAGGGGGTGCCCCTAAACCTGCTCATTGGAATCATATGGGAAGTGGATGCACCGTTATCGCTTGCCTGTTCAGGATTTGCCCTCCACCGCCCTCCCCAAGCCCTCCGAGCACCTAATTTGACCCCCATAAGTATAAGCCGTTTTTCCCCCCTGCCAAAAATAAGGGCTGAAAAACTCGGCTTATACTCGAGTTTATATGGTAGGTCTGGGTCTAGTCAGGGGTCTGTCCCTCATTAAGCTTAATCTGACGTTCTGGGAACATCCTTCCACAGGTCTTCCGTGATGGAAGCATTTTACCCTGGAGCACCACTTCTGGACAGATTCGACACAAGGCCCACTGCCCCCATACAAATACACAGTATTCTACTCAAAGAGGGCCACGAGGCAGGAGCTGGCGAGGTTTAGACATGCTGTCAGTCCTCAGTTCACAGCTGGAAGATCGGGTCTTGAATGGAGATGCCAACATTTGATCTCAGGTGGGCCTTCCTACGATTTCTCCATCTCTTCGTAGAAAATACCACGCAGGTCCCTTTGCGCTTCAGATTTACCTGCCAGGTATGTTTACAGGAAAGCTTTATGGTTAAAATGCAAAAGCTGTAACTGAAGTCTGGCAGGCAAAAGAGTGCGGTGGCACAGGCCCAGACAGGTTTCAGAATCAGAAACTGGAGACGCAGAGCAGTCTGCTCATCCACACCAAAGGCTCAAACTTCCAGAGAGAAAATCACCCTGCCTTACATGGTACTCTTTCTTTCTTTCTTTCTTTCTTTCTTTCTTTCCTTCTTCTTCTTCTTCTTCTTCTTCTTTTTTTTTTAATTTATAATTTTATTGGGTTTTTGAGGGGGGGAAAAGGGAAAAGGAAAAAAGGGGAGGGATAGAATTTAAAATTTACATTGAATATGTCAAGCAAAGTAAAAGAAAAGTAATATAACATATTGATAAATTGCCAAATATTATCACAGTACTAAGTTTGTTACTTCTTGCCATCTTTTCCGAGAGATCTCATCATAGTCTCCCTTTAAATAGCCGGAGAGTCTATCGATTTCGATACATTCTCTTATCTTTTCGTGGATATTCTTCTCTGTTGGCACATTTGGTTGTTTCCAGAATTTCGCATACAATATCCTTGCAGCAACAATTACATGGTGAAGTACATATCTCTGATCATATGAAATATTTATATTTACTATATTTAATAAGAAAAGTTCTGGTCTAAGCTCTATCTTAATTTTCAGACATCTTTCTAAAAATAGTTTTACCATTTTCCAATATGCCTTTTGCCTCTTTTGCATGTCCACCACATATGGTAAAAAGTACCAGTCATGTTTACATTTCCAACATTTGTGTGAGCAATTATACATCTTAGATAATCGCAAGATGCCATCTAGAACATTTATAACAGTTTTCCTTAAAAGCCATAGATTTAAAGATTTTAACTGTTTCCACAGACAGATGAATAGCTTTTCTGGTCTTATCATAGTGCAAGTGTAAATCATGTAACAATATGAAAATTTACTAAGCAGCTTGGCAGGCAAGTGGAGTATCAGTAGTCGAGGTGAGGTCTCTTGAAGTGTGAATATATTTGTTGCTTCCACCAGTCTAAATTGTAACCTTCTGATACAGGTTTCAATGAGAGGTCTTCAGAAGGTGTGTATAAGTCTATAACTCACTCTATAAGTCGCTCCCACACCAAAGGCTCAGAACTTCCAGAGAGAAAACCACACCAGCCCTGCCTTCTCACATGGTAATCAGAATCCAGTTTTTTTTCTTTCTTTCTTTCTTTCTTTCTTTTCTTTCTTTCTTCTTCTTCTTTCTTCTTCTTCTTCTTCTTCTTCTTCTTCTTCTTTTTCTTCTTCTTCTAGGGTTCCTGTTCCCAGCCTGCCTCCTTTCTTCTTCTTCTTCTTCTTCTTCTTCTTCTTCTTCTTCTTCTTCTTCTTCTTCTTCTTCTTTCTTCTTCTTCTTCTTCTTCTTCTTCTTCTTCTTCTTCTTCTTCTTCTTCTTCTTCTTCTTCTTCTTCTTCTTCTTCTTCTTCTTCTTCTTCTTCTTCTTCTTCTTCTTCTTCTTCTTCTTCTTCTTCTTCCAAGAGACACCATCACGACATTTCCCCCAAGGCAGGGGGTTGCCCTACGTCCCTCTCCACTGGGAGCAGTCAGCACCTTCCATGTCGCAGCAGTGGCGAGACAGGGCAGAATGATGCCGACTCCACCGAGGTCGCTGGGAAGGAGAGCAGTGCATGGCACTCAACCCGAGCAAGGCCTCTTCAGGGCAAGGAGAGGCTACTATACGCTTCCTGAAGTCTTAATAATTTTATCTTCCCCAAGACACAAGCGACATGCCCGGGCAATATGGGCTGTAATTATGGGCTCAGACGGATCTAGTGCAAACACATGTTAGTTTAAGCCCCAATTCCGTCTGGAGCGACACTTCTCATCTTGGTGGGAAAGGAGGAGTCCTGTTTCTTGACGACAGGGCAAGGAAAACATTCATGGACATGGACAAGTGTTAAATATGAGGCACAACACCCACAGTGAGGGTTTGATACCGATCTTGTGTTGGGTTTTGTTAGCCAGATGACACAACCATTTCAGAGCAAGGGGCTAATCCAAACCACTCCTGGCCGTGTGCCGCTGGCCATGTGGCTCCAGCGGAGAACCTCAGGCTGCCTCCCCTGGCAAAGCCACCTCCAGGTGCTCCACTTCTTTCCAAATTCTAACGGAGGAGCCCCAACCACCCACCGCCCAACCACCAATCCTGCCCATGACAACCAGCCTCTGATCTTCCCCACCACACAATTCTTCAGGAGGCCTCCTTAGGGCTGAGAAAGGGGAAGAACGGGGAGGCCCTCCGAATGGATGAAGTGGCGCAACAGGCCAAGGGGCCAGAGTTCGAATCCCACAGGCATGCTCAGCGTCGTTAAACTTGTACTTCCGCCTATCACGTGCAGCCAGGTGCAAACTGGGCTATGCGGATAAGAGTAGTAACATACCTCATTATATAAATACTTTTTAATTTCTTTTTAATTACAAGTACTTTTTCTTTAAATTCCAGGTAATGTGACTGACAAGGTAACTGTGCGTACATACATACATACATACAAACACACACGCACACATGCGCACACAGCCCCTGGGCTTTCACAGAAAGCTCGGCAGCAGCCGATCCAACGGGAGGGACCCCACCTCACCCAAAGTCAGATCAGGAATGGACACACACGTTTGGTTAGCCTCAGCTCGGGGGCGAAGACTCAGTCATATTTAGGAAATACAATAAAAATGTGGGGTTAAAAAACCCAGTGTATAAAGATCAAAGGAGATTAAACAAAAGAAAAAAAAAAGAAAAAAAAGACAGTTCAAAATGTACAAAAACTGCTGGGAGGTACCAGGAGAAGACGCTGTTCCCCTGCTCCCCCCCAAAAAAGGTTAATCCCAAGTTGCATCCAAACCAGAAGAGGATAATGTTGTCACACAATTTCTCGGTTTTTAAAAGGGGGGAAAAATGGACAAAGATCGAGGAAAGTTGGCCTAAAGGCCTTTGTCTCTAAATGCGAGTGATTAGCTCCAGAGACCAGCGTAATTGCCATGGAGTCCGGATGGAAGAGGACCTCCTGCCACAAACAGCTTCGTGCCAGACGAATCGTAGCAGTGGGTGTAAACGGCGTTTGGAAAGAAGCTGATGTCTGAAAAGTAATTTCTCCAGGTTTCGTCATGATTCTGTTAAAGGAAAGATGCCATCAGTTTGACTTGCAACCCAGCTAAAGCCAAGTCCTGTCCTGGAACTGCCTTAAACGTTGGGTTCCAAAGGCTGGCTATCCTCACAACTGGGGTGGTGGTGATGGTCTCCCGTTCGCTTTCCAAGAAGAGAACGAGAGCTACTCAACAAAAAAAGCGTGGTCAAGGACTGCATAAAAATCCGAATTCTTTGCAATAGGGGTAAAAACAGAGGTGACGGGCAAGCATACGTCTCCAAAGGTTATGATGAAACCAATCTTTAAGGAACCAGGCCACCAACCCAATGGAACCCGGCCATTATCCCGCCCTATCTCCGCCCCACCCTCTGCAGCAACATAGGATAGGAGCACTTAGGGGAAAGGCAAAACAAGCACTTCCCATAGCCATCTGTGTAGTTTAACACCAGGGATACTGGAGACCATGCTTTGCCTTTTCCCTTACTTGCTGGAACATCCCTGCAGGCGGCCCCTGCGTCCATCCTATGACTCTCTTTAGAGGGACAAGCCACTCACCAGCCATCCTTTGCCAGTCGACAGCTTGAGAATTTCACTGGCTCCTAATTTCGACGTGCAGCAACTGTGAGGCGGCTTCTCATCCAGAAACCTCTGGGCTCGGATGTCATAGAAGAGCAACGAACCCTGTCCGGTTCCCACGGTAATGATGTGTTCATAGAAGCTGACGGAGCGAATACCTGTGGTGGTGGAGGGATGAGAAGGTTACAAATAGATAAACACCTTTGTTCATGTTTTTCCCCATCAACAACATTATTCTGAAGCAGATCTCTCTCGGCTAGAATTCATGTGTCCTAATGTCGTGGAGGGTGAGGGCGGCCAGAGGAAATGACCCTTTTGTAGGAAACATTTCCAGGATTTCAGAGTCAGCAGCTATTTCCTGAAAGAGATTCCGAGTCCAACCACCAACAAGATCCCTTCCCGTCTCTGTGTCTTGTGAAAAGGTTGTCTTATTGGCAGCCCAGTTGCTGACAGCTCCTTAATGTATCCAGGTGACGCTTGAGGGTTCAAGCAACCCTGCCAGAAGCCAACTAGACTGGCCTGTTTCACCAAACCACCCGTAACACAACACGTTTCAGGCCAACACAGAGGGAGCTATCTAGGCAATGCTCCCGAGGATGCAACAAATGTCACTGCTGAATCCTTTCCTGAGTCAGTAAACATGGTGCCTAAGAGTGACGTCATGCGCTTTCCCATAACCTCTGGAGATGGGAAGCTGAAGAGACTCGGAGATTTCTCACCGAGAAAAAGCTAGTGATACAACCGTGCCTTGGTATGCCTTCAATCAGGCCCAGCAGATTCCTTCACTTGCTTTGACTGTGGCGACTCAGCAAGGCAATGAAAGGGAGGTACGAAACTGCTCCAGGTGGCATCCTATGGTACCTCCTTGCGCAAAGATCTCAACTCATGCGACAAAAAGGTGGCATTTTCCCACCAACGTGGGCGTTGGTTCACACTTGCACCGAAGGTCTCACCTCAAGGAGAGAAATGGGGAGCACCCCGAGACAGAAATGCCCCGTTGCCATCTATAGCAATGTCTCACTCTCTTACGGTGATTATTCAGTATACTGTATAATTTATTGGTTGGGTATATTGATTTATTTACAGTGGCACCCCCGCTTACGTAAGCCTCAGTTTACGGACAAAATTGCATGAGAAAAAGAAATTATTGGAAATGGGGATGCCTTGCTTTAAGAAAAATTTAAATGGAATGCCCCACTTTTGTAAGGCATTGTGAAAAAAATGTACCCAGGATAAGATGTGCCCCTGTAGTTTGTGGAGGTGTGGGAAGAGTTGGAGCATTTTTTTCATCGAGTTTTGGAGCCATTCTGGACATTTTTTTCAGCACTTTTTGGACTTTTTGACATTTGTTGGTGCATTTCTCACGAAGGAGAAGGTATGGAGCTGAGCTTCGTCGTTTCTGTGCCTTTTACTGCGTTCTGCATTGCACTGCATTGTGGAGGGGACTGAGTCGATCGTTGTTATTTCCGTGCCTTTTACTGTATGTAATGCATTGTGTGTGGGTGTGGGTGTGTGTGTGTGGGGGGGTCCTGCTGTGCATGCCTTTAAAGAGTTTTGAACAGATAAAAGGCTTTTAAAAACTTTCTTCCTGGCGTCTGGAATGGATTAATTGGTTTTCAATGCATTCCTATGGGAAACTGAGCTTCGCATTACAAAATTTTAATAATACACAATGTCGTGGAGAATGGATTCATTTTGTTAAGTGGGGTACCACTGTATTTTTATTTTACTTTTTAATAATTGATTGATTTCACTTTTTTTATCTGTTTATTATTCTGATGTATTTACTGAATTGTTGCAAACCGCCCAGAGTAGTCTTGTTAACAGACAGGCGTTCTTGAAATCAATCTATCAACGAAATAAATAAATAAATAAATAAATAAATAAATAAATAAATAAATAAATAAATAAATAAATAAATAAATAGTAATTGCAACTGCAGGGAACCTCCTTGTAATCCTAGGAATGTGCCTCTCATTATTTTAAATTCCAAATCTCAGATTTCTCCATTCTGGGAGTTCCAGCTGCCAGACCCACACCTAAATTGCAGGCACCTGAAGAATGGTTGGGCTGGAATGCTTCTTGGCCTAGGATGGGCCAAGCTGCACCCTAAAGGCCTGTTAGAAAGAAAGCTGCCCGAGTGCTACCTGGGAACCTCTTTCCCCAGGGGAACACCATTGAGGTGTGGGACGGGGTAAGTGGAATCCACAACCTGGAAAATTCTAGATCGGGAAGGCTGCTGTATCCTTTTTAAAAGTGGATGGCTGACAAGGAAGATCCTTAGTAACCGGGAAGATCATAGAGAAGAACCCTTACCGCTGCCTCGCTCCCTGGAACAAACCGACTTCACGTTGTGAGAAGGCTGCCTTGGGTCCAGAAAGGAGACGTGCGCTTGAGACCCCACGGCATAGACGGACCACTCCTGACCGTAGGCCAGACACACGTTCTCCCGGCAATAGGGCAACTTAGTTGACAGCAGCTGGAAAGAAAACCATCAGTATTCTGTTATTCTGCTCTGGTCAGACCCCACCTGGAGTCCTGGGTCCAGTTCTATGCACATCAATTTAGAAAAGATGTTAATAACCTTGAGCAGGTACAGAGGAGGGCGACCAAGATGGTTGAGGGTCTGGAAGAAATGTCTTACGAGGAGCGGCTTAGGGAGCTAGGAATGTTTAGCCTTACAAAAAGAAGGCTGAGAGGGGATATTAAAGCTATGTTTAAATATTTGAAAGGATGTCACATTGAAGAAAGGATTGGTTTGTTTTCTATGGCTTCAGAGACTAGGACACGGGGCAATGGTTTCAAACTACAGGAAAAGAGATTCAATTTAAACATTAGGAAGAATTTCATGAGAGTTAGAGCTGTTCGGCAGTGGAAGATGCTGCCCCAAAGGAGGGTGGTGGAGTCTCCTTCTTTGGAGGTTTTGAAGCAGAGGCTGGATGGCCGTCTGTCGGGAGTCCTGTGATGGGGTTTCCTGCATGGCAGGGGGTTGGACTAGATGGTCCTTGAGGTCTCTTCCAACTCTAGGATTCTATGATTCAGTAGAAAACCCTTCTGAAAATTCTGCATGGAATAACACCAAGTACACCACAACTGGGGTCCAGTTAAAGCAATATAAGGTGAAGAATCTACGTTGAGCTCCAGGGTGGATAAAAAGCAACGATATTTTTAAAATCAAATTGATTAAAATCACATTTCACACTGTTTAAAACTTAGCTTTCAATTTACATATCCCCCCCAACCCAAAAGCTGATTTTTAAAAAAAATCTAGAGTGGTAGTCCTTATTTGACAACTGTATATTTGACTTAAATCAATAAACTGATTTCAAAGCTCAGGTAAGCTTTGAGGCTGGCTTGAGCCGTCAGCATAAATTCTCAAGTGTAGAATACAGGAAGCTGGATACATAATAATTAGTAATTCAAGAACAACATGCTGTGTGGAGGACTAATTATGTTTTAGTTGTTCATTAGCATTATGATGATTAGCAAACATCTAAGGAAGAAAATGTGAAGGGCGTTGTACATAGGGTAAACTTATTTATATTTTGTCCTTAAAGACACAGTACAGTGGCACCTCCTAAGATAAAATTAATCCGTTCCAAGGGTCCTTCCATTTTAAGAAAATTTTGTCTTAAGAGACATGGTTTCCCATAGGAATGCATTGAAAACGGATTACATTGGTTTTCAATTCATTCCCAAGAGAAGGCTGTCTCACTCCCCGCCCCATCAACTGATAATAGGGTAACTTGGCAGAATTAATTTTGACAGAAATCAACTGTCTGTCGGGGGGGCTGCCTGCTGATTGAGGGAGTTTAGCCCCCAACCCAGCAAAGAGGGGAAGCTTTTCCTCTTCTTTTTTAGCTTGGGGGAAAAACTCCTCAATCAAACTGCAGCCGAATGCCACTCCCGACAGTCCAAGCTGTCAAAATCACCAGGGTGCGGGCCATTCATCTTACAAGGTATTACTGTACTTCCAATCTAACATTTCAAGCTGTTTGTTTGGACAGAAAGAGGTTAACCACAATAAATAAATAAATAGGAAATGAAGAAATAATGTCATGGCTGGCTGTTTAATGGAGCCAGCAGTTAGTAGTCCCATTAAAGAAGTAGTACAGACAAGCAATTTTTATACAGACAAGAATTTTGAAATGTTTACTACTTCTCAGGGAAAAATCCCCCCCAAGGCAGTTTTAATAAGATTGGATGAAAGTGCAATATGAACACAAAACAAACCCAATTTCAAATTGAAAAGTAGTAGTTTAAAAATCTATGCGGCCATACCTAATAAAGTGCAGACTAAGATAAATATTTCTAACCTCTGCTCAAAACCTGAGTTAGATGGAGCCATGTTAAATCTTCCAGATGTTTAAAGATGTGAAACTGCCACTGCAATGTTCACCCTGAGACTGAAGGTCTTGGTAGATTTTTGGTGGGAAACGACTAAGAGGAGATCTGGAAGTTGAGTCATGGCAACTGGACTTCATTTCTTGAGAGACTGAAACGTTTCGCTGCTCATCCAAACAGCTCCATCAGTCTAAGGAAAGTTGGTGGGAGGCTTCCAATTTATAGCTCACCTTGGTTTCACCCCACCCTGGTCTGAATAGACTCATTATATGGACAATAGCCTAGAATGTGTTGAAGGAACACCTATGCAATGAGGAGTCACATAGGCCATGGTGGTGGAGGTGTGACGTATTTTTGATTTGTTTGGGGACTGTTGAAATCACTGCCTGATAAGTAGCAGATAGACTGTGCCTGAGCCCCCCACCTCTGTTGAGAGAGGGGTTCTCAATACTCACATGAATGGCTTCCCTTACTCCTCTCTCAAACCACCACTCTTCTTTGTCTAATATGTGTACATCCTCATCTTTGAAAGAGTGCCCTTTGTCCTTCCAATGGAGGAGTACTGATGATTCTGGTCCTGAGCTGTTACCCTTCCATTGTTGGGCCATCCTTCTGTTTAATGGCCGTTTAGTTTCTCCAATGTAGAGGTCTGCACACTCCTCACTGCATTGGACTGCACAGACTAAAACTGTAAGTACATGGAGCAAATCACCTTTGCCAGCGTGCATTCTGCTTTCCAGAGGTGAAAATATCCATCCAAGGACACGGCTCCCAACTCCTGGAACACAAAAGGACAGCTATCCTCATCTACGTGACAGTCTTAGAAATAAGCACACAAAACACACCATTTTGGGTTAAAGGTTATTTGCTTTGCCCTTCTAAAAACGTACACATTTACAACTGCTGGATAGCTGAGTGGTTTAAGCAAGGCATCTGGCTGCAGAGCCAGAAGCCGGGAGTTCAACTCCCCTACTGGGCCTCCTTGGCAGGGAACAGACAGGGAACCATGCAAACGCCACCCCTTCAGGAAATCTAAGGATCTGGGACCATTTGGAATTTGACAGAAGAAACGTGTCCAAAGGGAAGCAGCATGAATAGAAGGAAAATGGGCTTTGTTTTCCCTAGTTATTTAAGGTTCTCTCATCAGAAGAGAATCAACGGAGCCTCGTGGCGCAGTGGTTAAATGCAGGTACTGCAGGTAAAACTGTGCTCACAACTTGGGGTTCAATCCCAGGTAGCAGGCTCACGATTGACTCAGCCTTCTGAGGTCGGTAAAATGAGTACCCAGTTTGCTGCGGGGGGCAGGGGCAGTGTGTAGCCTGCATACTGTAATGAAACTGTAAACAGCCCAGAGACTACTTGAAGTGGTATGGGGCAGTAAATAAGCAGAACACTTTGCTTTTCGATACGCGATGAGATAAGAGTAGTGCTAGGTTGCCCACAATGGAAAAATTACATTTTTACACCTTGGGGTTCTGATTTTGCTTACTCACCTTGTTCTTGTTGTTAAAAGCGAGAGCCCGGACCTTACAGTTGTCTGGGTTGGTATTCTCTTTAGGAATGTCCTTCAGAGCCCTGTGTGTGATGTGAGCGTAGACCGGAACTCGAGACAAGTTGCGCCTGGCGTCGCTCTTGGCTAGGATGTCATCGGTCACTTCCCAAAGCCCCATTGAACCGTCTCGTGACCCTGCAGAAGACGGGATACTGGTTCCTCACTGAAGGCGAGAGACATCCTTGAATGCTAGGCTCTTGGGCGCACACCCCTCCTACATCCACACTGTGCATCTTGGCACAACGGAGGAGAAAGGTATGTTCTGAGTAAGGAACAGAGTAGAACAGCCAAAGAGTCTGCATGACTCACTAAGCACAGCAGCCGGAAACTTATCAGTCATCGTCTTCTACGATTTCATGGCATTTACATCCAGTTTGCACAGCCTGGTGTGGATCTAGTGCCAGGGCACGTTTTGATCATGGGTCCTTCTGCACAACTAAGAGGCACCCCAGGGACCTTGTCAAGCCTGACACAAGCGCCACTAAGAAACCAGCCATCGTATTAGAAAAGTGGCACTCAAAGGCCCAGCGTTCAGTTTCAATCTTTTACAATCCCCTCTGGCATGTTGCGGCTGAATACCAACCAATTAATGTTCTTCAGAATGAAGAGATTTGTGTAAATGCAATCTGCTAGGCCCAAAGAGCCTAGCATAGGCACAGGTGAACTCCTAGCCTTTGCAGACAGCAGCAAGGAAAAGAGAAAAACAAAATATGGACCAACGCCCTGCCATCCTCCCGCCCCACTGCGTTTTTCATGACAGAAAAAGGTCCAGCGAATTTTGATGCCAGTGCAAAAGCTGTGGAGCTAAGCTGGACAGTGCTTGGGTGACTCATAAGAACATATGAAGAGCCATGCTGGATCAGTCCAAAGGCTCATATAGTCCAGCTTCCTGTATCTCACAAGTGGCCCCACCAAATGCCTCTGGGAGCGCACGAGACTCGATCTCTGTCTCCTGATACCACTCCCCTGCATCTGGGCCTTGAAGTACCCTGGTTTAAGTCTGGAGATGACACATCTCCATCATGGTTTGTAACCTGGGATAGACTTTTCCTCCAGGAATCTGTCCAATCCCCTTTTGAAGGCATCCAGGCCAGATGCCATCACCACATCCTGTGGCAGGGAGTTCCACAGACTAACAATGCGCTGGGTGAAAAAATATTTTCTTTTGTCTGTTCTCACTCTCCCAGCTCTCAATTTGAGTGGATGTCCCCTAGTTCTGGTATTTTGTGAGAGGGAGAAGAGCTTCCCTCTATCCACTTGACTCGTGCCCTGCATTATTACTCAACATAGCCGAGAGCCTGCTACTTACTTGGCTGATTCCTACGCACGGTATGAGAGCCCCACAGAAAAGCTGGGGACAGAGGAAAGGCCAGCTCAGAAGGGATGCAGGAGAAGCTCGCCGATTTAGCAAGGCCCAATTTGGATCCGCCAGCCTTGACTGGATCACCCGCAACCTGTGCGGGAGACAGCGGCTGGGTCTCAAAGGGAAACGCAGCAAACCTGGCCAGTAATTTTTTATAGGCCTTCAGTCCCACTCTTGAAACCAGAGCTCTCAAATGCCAGCCTGGGAGGAATGAGCAGTACGGCCAGATCCCGTCGAGAGCAGATCTTGCGTTAGGTCTCGAGGTCCCTAACGGTTCAGGGGTTTTGTATGCTGACGCTGGTGAGGAAGTGGATAGGGGACCAGTGTACGGCAGCCAGACTGGGGGAGATGTGTTGGATTCCCCCCCCCAGCCCCATCAACAATGAAAGAGCTTCTACACCAGCCTCACAGGTAGCCCCACACAGAGACCACTGCAGTAGCCTAATCTCGAGACTACCCATGCATGAACCAGGACCCAGTGTCCAGGTAGGGATATACAGCAGCACGATCTGCTAAAGAGGGAAGCAGGTGGACACGGACCACAGACACAATATAAGTAGCGCACATTTTATCTGGGAATCCATCGTTAGTGCTGGGTCCACCAAAAGGATGCTCAAGCTGCCAACCTTAGCCTGGGCAGAGAGTCCATCCCCGCCTGGCTGCAAAAGAGAGGGATGTCCCCAGTTCGCAGACAACAGGGGCTCCCACTCGCAGGACTCTGTCTTCTCTGGGTTCATCCTCAGCCTATTATCCCTCATCCACACCCACATGGCCTCCAGGCACTGCTCAAGGGGACAGGACAGCATCTTTTGCAGACAGATGGAAGGAGAGACAGTGGTAGGTGTCATCTGCAGAGTTACAGCCTTGTATAGATATCCAATACCATGGGTGAGGTGATTGGCCCCATGGGGCTCCACAACGGACAGGCCAAGGATAGGCACCATCTTGCCAAGCTGTACTCTCTGGGGATGGTCCTCCAGAAAAGTTCAAAGCTGTTATTCGTCTATGGAACTCCCTGCCACAGGATGTGGTGATGGCATCTGGCTTGGATGCCTTCAAAAGGGGATTGGACAGATTCCTGGAGGAAAAGTCCATCACAAGTTACAAACCATGATGGAGTTGTGTAATCTCCAGGTTTAAAACCAGGGTACTTCAAGGGCTAGATGCAGGGGAGTGGTATCAGGAGACAGATAGCTAGTCTCATACGCTTCCCAAAGCATCTGGTGGGGCCACTGTGAGATACAGGAAGCTGGACTAGATGGGCCTTTGGCCTGATCCAGCATGGCTCTTCTTATGTTCTTATGAGACAGCCAGGCCACCGAGAGGTCAAGGAGGACCAGCAGGGACATTTTGCTCCTGTATGCCTCCCTCAGAAGGTCATCATGTGGTGTAACCAATTCAGTCTGTGTGCCACAACGCAACCTGAACCTGGACTGGAATAGTCTGAGGACATCGGTCTCCTCCAGGAGCACCTGTAGCTGCTTGGCACCAACCTTCTTCTCTAATTTGCTCAAAAATGGTACGCAGTATGGTAATTTAACTATTCAGTTCTAACCCCATGCAATTCTTTACTTTTATCCTATACAGTAGCACCATCGTATCCGCTGATTCGACATCCACGGATTCAGTTATCTGCGGTTGACAAGGGTGGTGGGGTGCAAAAGCTGCGCCGTGCAGCCTGGCCCTTCATACTGTCCGGGCAGTGGATTGGGCGGCACAGTGCCACCGCTTTTGCCCCCAGCACCCCAACTGGGCAGCACAAAGGGGGGGGGGAACCATATGGCAGTGCAGCTGGGCAGCACAGAGGACCAGGCAGTGCAGCAGCACAACCTCACAACTGGCAGCAACGGCGAGGAGAAAAAAATAAAAATAAAGAAAAACTTTATTGATGTGGCCATCCGCCCTTCTCACTGCTGCACACCGGCTGCCCTCGGCGAAGAAGAAAAGAAAGAAAAAATTTACCAAATGACTCTGCGGTGGGTGAATCAGCAAATGTGGGGGCCATACTATATTCTTGTTCCATTCCCAAATTTTTAAAGGCATGAGTTATTCAAAACCCTGAATTTACAAGCCAGTCCTAGTTGCAATTCTGCTGTCTATATTTATCAGACTTGAACAGTAATTTGTCATATTTTGTATGCAAATTAAACTAAAGTTGCAGCATTTACTTTAAGCAACTAAAAGGTTGCTAAATCAGAGATACAGCCCTTATGGAGACATTATGCATTTTTTAGGGTTTCTCTTCAACTGCAGGAAAGAAATGATGAGAAAGAAGAATCACAACCAGTTTAAGTCCTTTGCATACATATGCATAAAATGTCCAAACTACATCATGGAAACCACAGGATCTGCAGAAGAAATTCTACTCTGCCCATGTTCCGTGGTTTCTGCTAGACATAAAGCTATCCAGAGAATTTAAATTTTACCAGAAACAGCCAAGGTGTCACTGATCCATGCAATTGAAAAAATCCAGTCTTTGTGACCATCCTAAAGAAAGACAAGAATGGAAACATAAAGGGCTTGTCATCAAGGGATGGCTTTCATACTATTTGTTTTAAGCATCTGACTAAACTAGTATTCCTGAAAAAAACCGTGCGGTCATTCCAGACAATGGTACCCAGAGACATCCCTCAGAGGATATTTCTATATTAATACATTTGAAATTCTTAAGCAAGTAAACAGGATGTAAACCATACCTTTCAAATTAGAAACATAGAAGAATTGAGTTGGAAGGGGCCTAAAAGGTCAACAAGACCAACCCCCTGCTCAATGCAAGAATCTATTACACTCACTTTGAGCATTTTTATATACAATACAGTCATCCCCCGCCATTTCGCGGGTCTGGTCCCGCTGTCCCGCTACATCGCGGGATCGCAGTACCTGCACCGCGGGGGGGGGGGATTTGGTCGCTCCGTGCGCCCCCCCCACAACTCCGAGAAGCCCAAAAGGCCTCGGAGCCACGGGGGGGCGGGGGGGGGGGGGGAGGGACGGCGAGGGCCTCCCAGCCATGCGGGAGGGCTGCGGGGAGGGAACGGCATCCCTCTGCGCAGCCCTCCCAGGTGCCTCCGGAGGGCCTCCGAGCTGCCCGGGGCAGGGGCGGGGAGGCAGGGCTGTGGAGTCGGTAGATAAATGTTCCAACTCCGACTTCGACTCCTAAGTTTTTTTGTACCTCCGACTCCGACTCTCCGACTCCTCTGTATTAATATGCGAATGTATTACATACATTCCTTGGGGGAAAGAGCCGACCCCTGTGGGACCCCCACAAGGGAGCACCCAGGGAGCCGACATCTCCTCCCCAAGCTGCACACGCTGGGGCCAGTCTTCCAGGAAGGACCGGATCCAGCTGAATGCTGTGCCCCCGATCCCCACCCCGGAAAGCCGGTTCAGCAGGATACCGTGGTCGACGGTATCACAGGCCGCTAACAAATCCAGGAGGACCAACAGGGTAGAGCAACCCCTGCCAGCCCCCCCCCCCCCGAGGAGGTCATCTTGCAGTGCAACCAAGACTGTCTCAGTCCCCCAATACAGCCTGAACCCGGACTGGAATGGGTCAAGGACTTGTTCTTCCTCCAGGAGCGACTAGGTCTGGACGGCGGCCACCCTCTCGATGACCTTGCCCAGGAAGGGGACGTTGGCAATCTGACGGTAGTTGGCCAATTTGCCCGACGCCTGGGCAGATTTCTTTAGGGTGGGCTTCACCACCATCTCCTTCAGGCGAGAGGGAAAGACCCCCTCCTCCCTGAAGGAGGCAGGGGAAATAATGGCAGCCCACTCAGTCATACTCCCTCCTGCAGATTTAATAAGCCATGCAGGGCAAGGGTCAAAGGGGGAGGCCGCCGGCCTGCAATAACCCAGGGCCCTGGAGGCCTCAATACTATTCTTACAGTAGAGGAGTCATTAATTATAACTTTTTGTGAATTGGGACTTTTAAACTTGCTTTTTTAAAAATTCCAATCTAAATTTAGTAGGAGTCGGTGCATTGTTTGCCAACTCCAGGTACCCAAAATTTCCTCCGACTCCGACTCCACAGCCCTGCGGGGAGGGACGGCGTCTCCCTCCATAGCCGCCCCGGGCACCTCCGAGCTGCACGGGGCGGGTGGACGGAGGGACGGCGTCTCCCTTCGCAGCCGCCCTGGGCGCCTCCGGAGGGCCTCGAAGCCGTGCGCGGGGGTGGCGGGTCACTCTGCGCTGCCCCCCACACTCCTCCGAGGCTTTTGCGAGCCCCCCCCACCCGCCTCCGCATATCACGGATTTTCATGGATCGCGGGTGGGGTGGGGGTTTACTGTATGCTGCCTTTCTCCCCATAGGGCGGTGGTCCCCAACCCCCGGTCCGCGGACCGGTCGGCACCGGGCCGCCTGGGGAGGCCGGGGAGGCTCCTCCCCTTTTCCTCCGCCGCCCTCCTCCTCCTCCTCTTCTCTCCCGCGGGCGGCCGGTGGAGGAGGAAGGCTGGAGGAGCGCAGGAGGAGCCGCCGCCGCCACCTTTGCCTCCCTCCTCTCCTCCCGGCCCCGGCGCCCCGCGCGCGGCACCCGCCCGGCCACGCCGGGAAGCGCCCTCGCGGCACCGACGAGCCGCCTCCTCCTCCTCCTCCTCCTTCTCCTGCTCTGGTTCCTCCTCCTCCTCCTCCTCCTCCTCCCGCCGCCGCCGCCGAAGGAGCAGCAGCAGCAGCAGCGAGGGCAATTGCGGGGGGGGGGTGGCGGCGGCGGCGGCGGGACGGGGGCGATTGCGGCGGCGGCGGGGTGGCAAATGCAGCGGCGGCGGGGGGGCGATTGCGGGGGGGTGGTGGTGGCGGCGGCGGCGGGATGGGGGCGATTGCGGCGGGGGCGGGGGGGCAATTGCGGGGGTGGTGGCGGCGGCGGGACGGGGGCGATGGCGGCGGCGGCGGGGGGGGGCAATTGCGGCGGCGGGGGGGCGATTGCGGGGGGGGGTGGCGGCGGCGGCGGGATGGGGGCGATTGCGGCGGGGGCGGGGGGGCAATTGCGGAGGGGTGGCGGCGGCGGCGGGATGGGGGCGATTGCGGCAGGGGCGGGGGGGCAATTGCGGAGGGGTGGCGGCGGCGGCGGGATGGGGGCGATTGCGGCGGGGGCGGGGGGGCGATTGCGGGGGGGGGGGGGGTGGCGGCGGCGGCGGCGGGATGGGGGCGATTGCGGCGGGGGCGGGGGGGGGCGCGATTGCGGGGGGGGGCGGCGGCGGCGGCGGGATGGGGGCGATTGCGGGGGGGGTGGCTGCTGCTGCACCTCCGGCGGCGGCGGCGGGAGGAGGAGGAGGAGGAGGAGGAGGAGGAACCAGAGCAGGAGGAGGAGGCGGCGGCTCGTCGGTGCCGCGAGGGCGCTTCCCGGCGCGGCCGGGCGGGTGCCGCGCGCGGGGCGCCGGGGCCAGGAGCCGCGCGTGGGTCTCGCTGCTGGCGCCCCGCTTGCTTTCCCCGGCGGAGGAGGAGGCCCACGGCGGTGGCGGCAGCAGGAGCAAGTGGGGCGCCAGCAGCGAGACCCGCGCACGGCTCCCGGCCCCGGCGACGGAGGAGGAGGCGGGGCCCGCCTGCCCAGGAGCCCCGGGTTCCCCACCCCCACCCCGCCCCGTGTGTGTGTGGGGGAGTGGCACGCCCGCCGCCCCAGGCCGGTGAGTGCCGCCACTGCCGCCCTCGTGCCTCCCCCTCCTCCTTCCCTCCCATCCTTTGCTTTCACCCCCCCTTTTGCCTCCCAGCCGGACCCCCCTTTCGCATTCTCCCCCCCCTCCCCACCCCCACCCCCGGGCCACAGAAAAATTATCAAAAATTTCCCGGGCCACGGGGACAAAAAGGTTGGGGAGCACTGCCATAGGGTACCCAACATTTTTGTCATTCCATCGCAGATGTGTGCACACACACCTCCTCCTCCTCCAACGCTGGACAACTATCCTAAAGTGCCCTCTCGTTTCTGCTCTAGAGAGGAACTTACATCTCCCACGCAAACAGGATCCAGTGTAGGCAGGCGATAAATTGCAAGGCTGTTTGGGTTGTCGCCTCCAGTGGCCAAGAGGGTCCTTGAAGGATTCAGCTCAATAGCGTGGATGCCACATCCCTGCTGGTTTACCATATCAGGTTCCCGATCCTTTAGAATGGGAATCTTGGTAATCTGGCCGGTTTGCACATCAACCACAAAGAGCTGAAAGAAAGCAAAACCAGTATCAGAAAGTTTTAAAGAAAAGGTGGTGGTGGTGGTGGTGGTGGTGGTGGTGGGTGGCAGTCCTTATTAATGCAAAATAGCAAAGGAGACAGCCAACTTCCCTTTGATCACAGGACATCCCTCAGGCTGCCTAGAAAGAGGAGCGGCTGAAGATATTGGGATTATTATACAGTGGAGCCTTGACTTACATCCTGCTTGACTTGCATCATATTTGACTTGCAGCAAGAAGGGGCCTGTTTGACTTGAGTCGCAGGCTTTGACTTACATCTCGGAGCCCCGGCGCAAGGCACCGGAATCGGGCGGCAGCCACGACCCAGCATC
This sequence comes from Phrynocephalus guinanensis, assembly GCA_037367245.1. Taxonomy (NCBI): domain Eukaryota; kingdom Metazoa; phylum Chordata; class Lepidosauria; order Squamata; family Agamidae; genus Phrynocephalus; species Phrynocephalus guinanensis. The sequence continues at coordinate 122,031,476 of CM074738.1, forward strand.
GCGGCTGCCGCCTCCAAACTGCTCCTGCCTTCTTCCCCTCCTCTGGCAGCGGCGGCTTCGGCGAGGCCAGCTCAGAGCACCTGGAGCTGGTCCTCGGCCTCACCGAAGCCGCCGCTGCTGCCGGAGGAGAAGAAGGGCCAGGAGCTCGGGGCTGGCCTCGCTGGTTAGACAGTCGGCTCAGTCTTGTAAAAAATCTGGCTGCAGAATCCTGGCCCACAAGGGAAGCATTTTAGTTGGGGAGCCGTACAGTTGTGGGACTCTAATGGTAAACATAGAGTTGTTCAGAACTTGGAACGTCAGGTTAAAAATCAGTAAAACTTAAATGCTCGACATTGTTTCTATGAACATTAAAAAGTGGAGGCGTATAATTTGTGGACTATAATTCCACTGCCTCCTCCTCTCTTTGAAGAGACATTTCATTTACATCCCCAGAAGGAATCTCCTATCCCAGTCAAATTTGTGTTAAATTGCTGTTTTCGGGGGTCATTTTCATCATATGGAACGGATTAATCTACTTTCTATGGGAAACGTTCATTTGACTTAAGTCATGTTTGACTTAAGTCTAGACCACTGGAACGGATTAATGACGCAAGTCAAGGTTCCACTGTATGGGACAATATCAAACCATTTAAGAATGTTGACTAAGAAACAAGGAATTGTCCGTTTAAATCTCCTCTCTGTAGAAGAGAATCCAGCGCCCTTCAGGGTTCACAGCCATCCTACGATGACAATGCGCAAGCCACACCAAACAGTCTTAAAGGATCGTGGCAAGGACTGCCAAAAGAGAACACTCTTTAAAAACAGAAGTAAAATCTCCCCTGTCCAAAGAGGCAGGAAAAAGGTGGCATATAAATTAGAAGTTCATTAACACAACAGTAAATGACGGGTTTCTGTCAACATATGAACTAGCCTGATATATTTATAGAGTAATCCCCCGTTTATCATGAGGGTTAGTGACTCGATCCGACCTGCAATAAAGGGAAATCCGCGTTATGCGGATGCTGGGTCAGATCGGGACTGGGGGGGGGGCTGTTTGGGGCCTCCTGCACTTACTTTAGGCCTGGCGCTGCCCCAAACAGGTCTCCAATGGGCTTCTTGGGCCTGTCAGAGGCCCCCAGAAATGGTTGCTGGCAAACCAGAAGTCACTTCCAGTTTTTCAAAAGTGACTTCCAGGACGCTGGAAAGCACTTCTGGGGCCTCCAACAAGCCAGGGAGGCCTGTCGGAGACCCACTCGGTGCAGCACCAGGTAGGGGTAAGTGCAGGAGGCCCCAAACAGACCCACACAGCTTGCCCCCAGAGCCCTTGCCTTCATATACTGCGGTCCCGTGATATACCGAGACCACAGTATACGAACCGCAATATAGCAGGGGACGTCTGTACCCTGGGAGTTGCGTCCTCTGCTATTTTTATGGCATGAGAAACGAAAAAACAAAAACGTGCTTCTCGTTGCCTAAAATCACTTATTTTGGAAATACAGGGGACGTCTGTACCCTGGGAGTTGCACAGATTCATAAAACACATGTTCAAAATCACTTAAAAATGAAAAGGTCTGCAGGTAAAAAATGAAAAGGTCTGCAGGTAGAGAGACAGAAAGGCCTTGATTTATGGAACTTATTCAACTGCATTCTGTATATGCGGGTACTCCTCATCACTAAATGACAGAGTTCCATTCCTACAACTAGGTTACCTAGTGAATCGGTTAAGTGAGGCGCTTAAGGCCGATGTCTTATTGTGGAGCGTTGAGCTGGAATAGCCTGTTCTTCTTGAGGCAGCAATTAAGGAGGGGTGACTTTGGCCGCCCACGCTGGCTGCAAGCATGGGCAGCCATTCAACAGGTCAGTTGTTAAGTGAGGAGTCTCTATACAGTGAAATGTTGAAACAGAACCTAGTCCATTTTGAGTCTGGCTTGGTGGACAGAGCAACAGCCTGGGGCATGAGAGATTTGGGTTCAGCCATGGAAATTCCCTGGGGAAGGCATTGATAACAATCACTCTTTAAACACCACACATCTCTTGACAGATTTAGTAGGGTGTGACTTATTTTGAGTGTCCCTTTATGCCGTGACTTAGAGTTGACCCTGTCAGAGCGTTAAAGTCATAATGCTCAGTTGGAAGTTTTTAAGCTTGCAGTTCGGTAAAATAAGTCCAGCTGTGGAGAAAAACAAGCACACTTAAGCTGGCCTGGAAGAGAAGAGAAGAGAAGTGTGAAAAGATGCTGACCGTATGCTGATGCCATGATGCTGCTGTTTGCTGTGATGGATAGTAACGGATGGAAGGGTGATAGCTGCTGAGGGAAGTCAAGGGTGACTAAAAATGGAGACATGCCGAAGTGCTACTGTTAACTATGACGACTGATGTACTCTGAACAATGAACTGTAAATATTGTAAATAGAACGCACAAAAACCAGCAACTAGTTTGTCGTGTTTTCTCTAACCCGGACATTGCTGTTAACTCTGCTATGAAGATATACATCATATCCAAAAGTTTTTTAACTAATGACTGTGGGTCCTGATGGCAATTTTAGTGGTGTTTTTAATGTATCGTATTTATTGCATTTACATGTTTTTATTATTCTAATTTTATTGTATTTTGATGTTTTAATTGTCCATTTTGATTGTGAGCCGCCCAGAGACCTTTGGGTAGTGGGCGGCATACAAGCTATATAAATAAATAAATAAATAAATAAATAAATAAATAAATAAATAAATAAATAATACCTGACAGACCCCCGTTTAACTCTGGTTGTTAAAAGTCGGGCCAAAACAAGACTCAAAATGCTTCATAGAGGAAAAATGTAGGTTACCAACAACAGCACTTTCTTGTTATCATTTTATTATTTTGTCTGTTGATTGCATTGTTGACACCAGTGTTGTTGATGTCATTGTTGCCATACTACCATTTTGTGGTTGTATCGCTATCTTTTTTGTCTTCTACATCGCTGTAAACTTGTCTACTGAAGCTACACATCATGGGTCTGAAGCAGCTGGTGGCAATCTACTAAAGCTTATGCCAAACAAAATTTGCGCATCTGAAAAATCTCCCTAGACTTCTTTGCTACTGGTGGTTCTGGCAAAAATCCAGTCGCTGTTGGCACAAAAGCAGCATAACTTGCTGCAATAAACTGCAAGTAATTGACTGTGTTTTGGAGCAAGTCTTGGCTGTGTGCTCTGTCGTATCCAGTTGTGCAAGTGGACTATGTCATGGCACTTTGTCCGTCAACCCCAAGTAACTGCAGTACGTTATCCCAGACTTTACAGAAATAACAGTAGGATTGCAGCCAATATCAAAAATAAAGAAAGAACCAAAGATGGGGTGTACAAAGCTATCTTATATTGTATAACACAGAGTTATCTTTCTGGGTAGCTCAGTGCCATCTGTGCTGATAGGTAGTGGCTTTCACAGACTGACATCTTTCCCACCCATATCTGACGTTTCAGAGAGGGTAGCCGTGTTGGTCTTTTCAAGAATTTCACGCAGAAATCAGTGAAAAACAAAACAAAAGACACAGACATGTGGCACCTTAAAGACTGTTTCATATTTTAATGTAACGTTTCGTGCACATGTGCACTTCTTCAGACATATAGCAGCATGGATGGAATACAGCGGTGTCCGGGTTTACATAATTAATCTGTCCTCCGGGACATTTCGTAACGCGAAGGGAAAAAAAATTGTAAACTGGGGCCTCCATTTCCAATGGATACTGGAAACGCTACGCTCAGACTCCACCGGGGCTTCCATTTCTAATGATTTCCTTTCATGTGTAGCGCTTCTGGGTTGGGGCCACCGCTTGCAGCACCGCTTGAGGGGGGGGGATATGATTGAAACATACAAAATAATGCAGGGTATGAGTAAAGTGGATAGAGATAAGCTCTTCTCTCTCTCCCAAAATACCAGAACTAGGGGACATGCACTCAAACTGAGGGCTGGGAGAGTAAGAACTGACAAAAGAAAATATTTTTTCACCCAGCGCGTTGTTAGTCTGTGGAACTCCCTGCCACAGGGTGTGGTGATGGCATCTGGCCTGGATGCCTTCAAAAGGGGATTGGACAGATTCCTGGAGGAAAAGTCCATCACAGGTTACAAACCATGATGGAGAAACCAGGGTACTTCAAGGGCCAGATGCAGGGGAGTGGTATCAGGAGACAGATATCTAGTCTCATGCGCTCCCAAACACATCTGGTGGGGCCGCTGTGAGATACAGGAAGCTGGACTAGATGGTCCTTTGGCCTGATCTAGCATGGCTCTTCTTATGTTCTTATGAGACGGGGCGTGCACTACCACCGCCGCCTGCATGGCGGAGAAGCTGTCACATCCATGCGTGTGGCTCTGCAACCCTCCCCGCCACTACAAGCAAGCACGCGGATTGAAGTGGTGGCGGTGAGGGCTGTGCAGCCACACGCATGGACTTGACAGTTTCTCCTTAATGCAGGCGGCGGCAACGCACACACCCCTCCCCATGCTGCAAGTGGTGGCCCCGACTCGGAAACGTTACACACGGTAGGAAATCGTTGGAAATATGATGCCCCAGTTTAGGAATTTCCGGAAACGCTGTGCACAGTATGCACCCAGGCTAGAATAAAGGCAAAAATAACTGAGTTTTTACCCCCTGGGCTCGTGTATGCTCTGCGGAACGGTTTTTCTTCTTGCGAACCATCCCATATGGAATGTTTTGTTATACAAAGCATGCCTATTCCCAGAATTTTTTTTCTTCCTACAAGTTTTTTGTCTTACAAGGCATTTGTCTTACCAGGTGCCACTGTACAGTGGTACTTCGACTTAGGAGAGTAATCCATTCCAAGGGCATCCTCAGAAATCTAACTACTTTTAAGGCGAACAGCGGTTTCCCATAAGAATGTGCTGAAAATCGATTAATCCATTCCTGAGTGACAGATTTCAATGCATTCCTACGGGAGGGCTGTCCCAACTGCACCTCAGTCAAGGCACACAGCTGTCAAAATCGGCTTTAGGGGGGGTTGCGGAGCTTAGCGTGCTCCTCTAAGGAGAAGGAGGAGGCCATCACACTGACTGGCAAGTAGGAGGCACGTGTAGGCTCCGTGTCCTCTCTCATGCGCATGCAAGCTCTCTCACTCTCTGTGTCCACTCCAGCCCCCTACCCCACTAGATTCACCTTGCCCTGCCAAGCCCTCCCTCCTTCCCCATGGTCGGCCACCAAGGCAGCTTCTCCATGCCGCCTGCTTGCCTGTACCCTCGCTCAGTAGGGGTGGGTCTCCGGCAGCTCCTCCACCCCCCTCCGCTCGCCGGGTGTTCACCCCCTATTGCCTCTGCCCTCCAAGCACCCCCCCAATGGCGATGTTAAGCCGAGGCCAGCCAAAAAGGCGCAGGGTAGCTTTGGAGGGGAGAGGGGTTTGAGAGAGAGAGAGAGAGAAAGAAAAATAAGGCAAGGGGGTCACTTCTTGTTGCTGCTGCCACTGCTGATCACACTTCCTCCTCTCAGGGGTGCACAGCCGAGGGGGGGGAGGGAGGCTGGAATAGAGAGAAGGGGATTTCACGCCCTTCCCCCCCCCACACACACCCTTGTAATTCCTGAAGCATCATGAGGATGTCCCCAACGTGTAGAAAGGAGGAGGCAGGCAAAGGCAACCAAGCTGGTTTTCCCCTCCCTATGCGACGTGCCCCCTTTCCACAACCAGGTGTGGAGGGAGGGGGAGAGGAAAGTGTCCATGCAATTGCAGAGGCACGCTCTGCCTGCACGCCCACCCTGCTTGCTTCCACATCTCAGAGGCCTTTAAGCTCTTTGCTCGCACATTTTCCTCCATTAAGCCCTTTTTGAGACAGGCGGCGGCAGCAGAGGAAGCGGAGGGCAAACTTTGCAAGAATGTGCGTGCCTCTCCTCGTACACACACACGCATCCCTTCCGCCTCTGCGCAAGGAGAGATACACAAGATGCTCTCTGTAAACACAAAATGCTCTCGTGTCCATTCCTGGTTTCGCTCCAGCTTGGTCACTCATAATTAAAGAGCAATGAGGAGAAGGGAGGGGAAATTTATCTAGAGCTGCAGCTTTCCCTGTACAACAGCTTTCCCTGTACAACAACAATCACAACAACCCAGAGCGTGATTGCGCTGCCGTGGCTCTGGTGGGTGGAAGGGGTGAGCTGTACAAACATGCACGCGCCTCCCCTCCATCCACCCCGCGCAGCTCAGGTGGCTTGAAAGGGAGGCGTGATGGCCACCCCCTCCTCCTCCTCCTTCTTGGTTGTTTTGATCTCTTTAGCAAAGATTGAAGGAATCAAGGAGGAGGAGGAAGAAGAGGAGGAGGAGGAGGTGGCGATACAATTGACGTTGACCGGTCGGGCCTGTCAAAGTCAGCTGTCATTCGTAAGTAGAGCAAACCCCATCTAACATTTGTAAGGCGGGAGTTTAAAAAGCCAATGGTCTGCTGCTCATAAGTCGAATTGCTCATAAATAGAGCCACTCGTAAGTAGAGGCCCCACTGTGTACAAATCCTCCTGCACTGGTTTGGAGTTATCATAAGTGAAATGCAGCTGTTGCGAACACAATGTGTGAACGTACAAAGCCGTGTTATAACATCTGGGCATTTATTCTTTTGAGCTAAATGGTGTTAAGAGAAGCTCTTGAAGGCCTCAGATAGCCTGCTAACAGGCATTGCTTTCTCTCAAGATACTAAGGGGGTACCTCTAGTTTAGTTATATCCTAAGAAAACAAAACCCTTTGGAAAAGTTGCATGAAAGAATGAAGTTCCAAAGGAGGCAGTCTTTGTTGAAACCCATTCCCATGCACTTTTGCATTACGTGGAGAATCCTTCCAGCCTGGAAAGCTACCCTGGTCCTGCAGCATAGGAGTGGCCTTGAGCTCCGAAGGCAGCTCTACCCACTGCAGTCTTGATGGGTCTCAGTCACATAATTCACCCTGGGGTGCTGGTTCCCGCTGAAGGTTGGGACTGATAATCCCCCCCCCCCCAGATGTCTCATCTCCGGCAAATGCTTTTCTCCTAAGCTATGAATTCTTCCTAGAAACAGAAGTAATCATAGCTGCCCGACCTCATCCAATCAACGTAACGGATTCTTTTCCAAGGACGGCAAAGGTAAATTGACTCAAAGTGGGGATAGTTTTGGAAGAGGAAGCTGTCTTAGTCTGTCAAAGCATATCAGGCAAAATCCCCCATAAAAGAAAACTAAAAAACCCCACAAGTTATTGTCTCCCCCCCCTTTTTTTTTTGTCTCTCCTCCACCCCGGGGGAAGTTTGTACATCAACACAGCACCTACAATGAATATATTGGCAAAAACTTGACAGCATTCTCAATTGGGTGTCTTCCTAACCTATGCACAGAGAGCCTCGTGGCGCAGTGGTTAAATGCCTGTACTGCAGGTAAAACTGTGCTCACAACCTGGGTTCAATCCCAGGTAGCCGGCTCAAGGTTCACTCAGAGGTCGGTAAAATGAGTACCCAGCTTGCTGGGGGGGGGGGGCAATGTGTAGCCTGCACACTGTAATTAAAAATAATAATAATTGTAAACCGCCCAGAGAGACAGAGCGTCCTGGGGTGGGGTGGTATGGGATCAAGGACTCTATACTCACCGTGTTGCATTTTGTTCCACACACCACTTGCCGGTGATTCAGCCACTGGGATGCAAACACTTTATTCAGGGTCCCGAGATGAAATTCCCTTTCTTTCAGCAGGCTTGGCAGTTGCTGGGCTGCGTATCCGTGCAACAGTCGCTGGAAGCTGGACTCATTCTGCACGCGCACCTCTCTTCCTTTCAGGTAGCACACCAAGGACCTTTTCACTGGAGGCAGCCGCTTCCTTTTATGGACTGAGTGATCCCAGCCATACTATGAAGTCAACAGTAGAGAAAAAGATTGCTTCAGTGTGATGACTACTGGACAGGGATGGGCCCCTAACAAAAACAAAACAACACACCATCTCCCCCCCCCACCCAGAACGAAACAATTTGTTTTAGGGGAAATGACAGGGGTGCCTTTAGAGAACAATTCTAGCTTACCCCATGAAATTTGGAAAGGTTTGGGGTTCAGGAAGCTGAGTTCTGACGCTCCAAAGGGGGTGCCCCTAGGGGAAAAAAACTTCTAATTGGAATCGGAAGCAGATTGAATGAGCAATAGCGACGCCGCTGCTTCTCATATCATTATAATTAGAAGGTTTTTTTTCCTAGGGGGACTCCCTTTGGAGCTTCATAACTCAGCCCCCTTACCCACAAATGTTTCCAAATTTCAGGGGGTTCCCTAAAATTGAAGGTTTCTCAAGGTACCCCTGCAACTTTGATTCCCCAAGGTAAGTAATTTTGAGTGCATTTTTAAAAATAATATGCACTTGAAAATTATTTTTAAAAAACTGCAATCAAATTTTGCTTACCTTGGGGGTCTAAAGTTGCAGGGGTAACCTCCTGAAGAGATTTTAGGGAACCCCCTGAAATCTGGAAAGATTTGGGGGTATGGGAACTTAGTTATGAAGCTCTAAAGGGGTGGGGGTAGTAAATTAACAAAGTGTGCTGGGAGCGTGGAGGCAATATGGGAATTTACCTGGCTCACTATTTGCCTCCACACTCCCAACACACATTGCCAATTTACTACCCCCAACCCCTTTTGAGCTTCATAACTAAGTCCCCTTACCACTAAATTTTTCAAGGTTTCAGGAGGTTCCCTAAAATCCCTCACACGCAGCCCCACTTGTCAAAAAGTCTCAGCTGGTAGGTGGGGGGAGGGCTGAAAGGCAGAACGGCATGGATTTCACCCCACCCCACCCCGTCTATGCTCCGTTCTGCCTTTTGCCCCTCCCCTGCCTCCCAGTTGGGGAAGTTTGACAGGTCGGTTTTGGAGAGGGGGGTGCCCTTTCCCCCACACCCCAACCTGTCAAAAAGCCCCAGCTGGTAGGCGGGGGGAAAATTGCAAGGGAGAAGGAAGTAGGCAGTTTGAATTTACCTCCCTCGTTCTCCCCTGCTCCCCCCACCTCCTGGGGGGGGTTCTGGACAGGGAGGGCTGTGGGCAGTGGGGGCTGACCTCACTGCTCACAGCACCTCCTTTCCAAAACACCTCCTGGAAGGAGGGGGTGGCAGGGGAGAAAGCAGACAGGCAGGAAATTTACTTCTCCCTGGCTGCTCCGTTCCCCCAGTGCCTGCCTCCCAGCTGGGATCTTCTGACATCTCAAGCTGTCAAAATCAGCTGGGAGGCAGTAGGGAGGAGGCTTTTGACTCCCGGACCGCACGAGCTAGAGCGCTGGTACGGTGGGGGATTTATTTCATTTCAACTTGTTTCATAAGCAACGTTTTTTTTTAAAAAATTGTAACGCTAGAAAATGAAATGCAGGGGAGACAAAACAGAATGAAATATTTTTTTCCATTTCATGCCCATCCATACTACTGGATGTTTAGACATCTGACTTCACAACTCCCCCAGGAAGGCCACAGCTAACAACTCACACATAACGAGCACTGGGAAGGGTTGAACAAGTGGGACTTTCACACACACACACTAATCAGGCCACTGTCCACGTAACGAGCCTATTCAGGACCAGGATGTTGTAAAACCAAGGTAAACTATAAATCAGAGGCCTCACACCAATTTTCCTTAGACTGACAAAGCTACTTGGATGAGTAGTGAAACGTTTTGATTTCCCACAAAAAAGAAGTCTAGTTGCTATGACTCAACTGCAAGATAACCTCACTTGGATGACTGAGAATATTCACAGACATTTGACTTTATAGTTAGCTTAATTTCCACGGAGTTCGCAAACAGCTTTGAAAGACAGGATTATAAATAATAATAGATTTTCACAGCAAAATTCACAAGCTCTTTGGGAAAGCAATTACTGTACAGCTAAACAGATATAGAAACACATCTTAAATAGACTGGAAAAGGATTTGACTATTTTTGAATTCCTCGCAGTCTATTCCAAGGGTTTGTAAGAGGTGTGATCTACAAGCAATGATAATATCAGATTACATATAGTAAGACACAGTACAGATGTCTGATTGACTTCAGAAGCCAGTTTCAGAAATGATAACATTTCAGTTCACTTGTAGAAGACATTGTTGTTCTTTTCCTCACTGAGCCAAGAAGTAATTTTTCGATTTAAAAGCGTACAAACAATTCAGTTATTTCAGACTGCCAGCAATTTGCATTCTGTTCAAAATATCCATCAGAGCTTGAGCGGAAAACAAGTGTTATAAGCAGCCAAATGTCACAGGCAGAAACAATATTTTAAAAGGAGGATATGGATGTTTCTAGCATCAGGTAAATCCACCCAATTTGCAGTTGGTGTGCCCAGTTTGCTTGGGTGACAGAAGGGGAAATTTCCCACTCAGCAACCATATAGACTGATGCTGTTTATGAGAACTCAACCCAATGTCCAAGTTGAATTGCAAGGGATGACAATACTGTGCTGGACGGACCAAGGGTCAGTTTTGTAGATTCCTGTGAAAAGCCAGTTTTCATCTTGATTGTCCCATTACAAATCAGAAAACCTCCTTTGCTCTCTGAAAGTTTCCCCTTAAAGACCTTCATTAATCTAATTCATTAACCAGGCCAATGAGGGGGGGGTGGAGTTGCAACCTAACCCCTCTGGATCTCCTGCTTAATCTGCAGCCCTTACCAGGATTTTCTCTATTTGTCTGGAAGTTGAGTCATGGCAACTGGACTTCTTTTCCTTGAGAGAGTGAAACATTTCGCTGCTCATCCAAACAGCTTGGTCAGTCTGGCTGACTCTGGCAGTCAGACTGACCATGCTGTTTGGATGAACAGCGAAACCTTTCAGTTTTGCCAAGTAATGTAACTTTTAACAAAATGCATGTAATATAATATTTAACAGATTCAAAACGGTTTCTGTGTATAAATGCATAGTTATTTGCCAAGGCACAGGTGAAGAATGTAATCACATGAAAAGGTCAGAATAATTATATCCAGGTGCCATGGATAAATGCTTAACATTATCTGTGTATGTATACTCATGTGATTGGTTGATGTCTCCCATATGTATAAAAGGCAGGATTGTCACCCATTTTGCTTTGGGACTGCTTTTTGGTGAGATGAATAGTTTCCCGGGGTACTTCAAGGGCCAGATGCAGGGGAGAGGTATCAGGAGACAGATATCGAGTCTCGTGCGCTCCCAGACGCATCTGGTGGGGCCACTGTGAGATACAGGAAGCTGGACTAGATGGGCCTTTGGCCTGATCCAGCATGGCTCTTCTTATGTTCTTATGTACAGTGGACCCTTGTATAACAAACGGTTTGTATAACATAAAATTTGTACAACATAAAAAATTACCGGAGATAGGGGATATTTGCTTAACATAATTGCATATGGGGCGAATCTGTACAACATAAAAATGGGATCACTCTGTTTTCAATGCATTCCTATGGGAAATTTGTATAAAGGAAAATTTGTTTAACATAATTTCATTTGGAATGAATTAATTCCTTTATACAAGGTACCACTGTACTCTAATGTTTATGCTGTGTGTTTTACCTGGTTGTGTGTTTGTGTACGTAACACAAGCTTTTATGCTAAAGTTTATTTCTTGTCTCCCAGCTTCAAATCTGCGCTCAGCAATTACCTTTCCAGCCACTGCTTAATCTCTGAAACATTTAAAACTCAACCACGTTTTAACAAATCTTTCAAAAGGAAAAGACGTCCAGTTGCCACGACTCAACTTTCAGATAAACTCACCTGGATGACTGAGAATGTGCGACTTTATTCGGGTTTGTTTTGCAAGAAGGCCCAATGGAGGCAAAGGGTCCAGGGCCCGGGTGGCTGTTTGGGGGGGGAGGCCGGGGCGCCAAAAGAGCCAACCAGGGCTGCTGCGCAGGGCGGCTCCCGGGCGCACCGAGGCGCCCCTTCTGTTCCCACCCGGTGGGGGGGGGCAGGCACCCACCTGCCCTCTGCTTTGGCCAGCCGAGGCCCGCCTCCTTCCCCTCCGCCGGCAGGCGCTCATGGAAGAGCCTTCTTAAGGCGCTTTTTCGGCCCAACAAACGGGGTGGGGGGACGCAGGGAGAAGGAGCCGCCGGGGCCGCCGAGCGAGCGAGCGAGTCGGTTACGCGGCTCCGAACGCGGAACCCAAAGGAGGTCGCGGGGGAGCGCGCTCGTTGGGGGGGGGGAGAGAGAGAAGATGAGCATCCTTTCTGGCTGGCAGGAGGGAAGGGTGGAGAAAGGCGGCGGCGGCATCATCATCATCCGCTGCAAGGGGGGGGGGGGAGGAAGAAGCCGGCACCGCGGCCAAGGCAGCCCAGGGAGTGCCCGGACCGGCCTTGCAACTCTCTCCCTGGCCGGTTCATTTTTTTTTTTTTGCACGGATCGGGCTTGCTCCGATGCGCAATGCAAGCTCCTGAAGGCTCGATTCCTTCCCCCCCCCCCCCGCTCCACCACCACCACTCCGCGGACAGCGAGGCAACGTAACTCGTGCAAAGTTTTGCAAACTGCAGCTACCCATGCAAGGCGGCCCGCCTCTCTCTCTCTCTCTTTCTCCTTTTCATCTCCCCCCCCCCCACCCCCCGACCCGGTTTCCACGGGCCCCTCGAGCCCGATCGCCCCAGCAAGCGGTTGCCGAAACACAGCCGAGTCCCGCCGGGGGCGAAAAGGAACCTCCACTTGCAGGAGGGGGGGGGGCAGGTGATCAGTGCAAGCGCCCGTTGCAAAAGAGGCGCGGATGAGATGGAAGGAAGGGGCAGCGCCCGGCGCCGCGTCCCAGACAAAAACAAAGTGTCTGCTGCCGAGATCCCCGCTTCGCCCCATGTCCGGAGGCGGTTTCTGCGCGAGCTGGCGAGCAAAATCCAAAGCGGCCAGAAAGCGCCCCAAAGCAGGCAGAGCAGGCGCGCATTTGCAGGCAGGGGCGCATCCACCTCCCCGCATGGACTTAGAATCCTAGAATCCTAGGGTTGGAAGAGACTTCAAGGGCCATCCAGTCCAACCCCCTGCCATGCAGGAACCCCCATCACAGGATGCCAAACAGGTGGCCATCCAGCCTCTGCTTAGAAACCTCCAAAGAAGGAAACTCCACCACCCTCCTTTAGGGCAGCATATTATTCCACTGCCGAACAGCTCTAACTGTCATGAAGTTCTTCCTAATGTTCAAATGGAATCTCTTTTCCTGTAGTTTGAGACCATTGCCCCGCGTCCTAGTCTCTGAAGCCATGGAAAACAAACCAGACCCTTCTTCAATGTGACATCCTTACAAATATTTAAACATATAAGAACACTAGGTCGCTCTGCACAGGCACGCGGACACAGTCCGTGCAGGTTGCAAGCAGGCACACGTGCGCTCCCAAGCAAGCGCCTTCGGGGGCTGCCGGCAGGTTCCGCCTGCACATACCCTTGGCAATTATTTCTTCCCTTTTTTTTGGAGGGGAAAGAAACAGCAACCTCCAGGGCTGAAGAACCGACATACGGTGGTTGGGGTAGTGGTAAGTATACACACACCTGTCACGCCCAATAATGAGAGCGGCCGTCATGTGCTTTCACCCCAGGGTTTCCCAGCTTTGGGTGGCCCAGGTGTTTTTTTTGGACATCACATCCCAGACGCCTTCGCCCCCCCCCCAGGAGTGCCGGCCAGGATTTCTGGGCACTGCGGCCCAAAAGCACATATGGGCGACCCAAGGCTGGGAAGTATGTCTGTGAAGATTCTCAGTCATCCAGGTGAGTTTCTCTGGAAGTGGAGTCATGGCTACTGGACTTCTTTTCTTGAGAGATAGAAACGTTTGGCTGTTCATCCAAACAGCTTCATTGGCTGGGAAGCGCTCATCCAGGCATATTGGGGGGGGGGGAAGGGGGGCTGTTCCTCTTTCAGGGTCCTTTTAAGACGGCCAGCCATTTCCCCACCGCTGCTCTCCGAATGCAGGATTAGGTCCGGGAAGGGCCGATCCGAAGTGGCCACACATGGGGGGGGGGTCTCGTATCTTTCGCACCAGATACCCCGTCTGCAGATTTCATTCTTTCTGACTTCAGGGGTGGGGGGTGAAGAGACCCTGAATTGGAAACTCAGGGGTGGGGGGTGAAGAGACCCTAAACTGGAAACTCAGGGGTGGGGTGGGGGGTTGAAGAGACCCTAAACTGGAAACTCAGGGGTGGGGTGGGGGGTTGAAGAGACCCTAAACTGGAAACTCAGGGGTGTGGGGGTGAAGAGACCCTAAACTGGAAACTCAGGGGTGTGGGGGGGGAAGAGACCCTAAATTGGAAACTCAGGGGTGGGGGGGGGTGGGGGGTGAAGAAGACCCTAAACTGGAAACTCAGGGGTGGGGGTGGGGGGGTGAAGAGACCCTAAACTGGAAACGCAGGGGTGGGGGGGGTGAAGAGACCCTAAACTGGAAACGGGGGGGTGGGGGGGTGAAAGACCCTAAACTGGAAACGCAGGGGGTGGGGGGGTGAAGAGACCCTAAACTGGAAACGCAGGGGTGGGGGGTGAAAGAGACCCTAAACTGGAAACGCAGGGGTGGGGGGGGTGAAGAGACCTAAACTGGAAACGGGTGGGGTGGGGGGTGAAGAGACCCTAAATTGGAAAACGCAGGGGTGGGGGGGGGGAAGAGACCCTAAACTCAGGGGTGGGGGGGGGAAGAGACCCTAAACTGGAAACGCAGGGGTGGGGTGGGGGGTGAAGAGACCCTAAATTGGAAACTCAGGGGTGTGGGGGGGGGGAAAAGACCCTAAATTGGGGGGGGGGGGGGGTGGGGGGGGGTGAAGGACCCTAAACTGGAAACGGGGGGGGGTGGGGGGGGGGGGAGACCCTAAATTGGGAAACTCAGGGGTGGGGTGGGGGGGGGGAAGAGACCCTAAATTGGAAACTCAGGGGGGGGGGGGGGGGGGGAGGGGGGGGGGGGGGGGGGGGGGGGGGGGGGGGGGGGGGGGAAGAGACCCTAAACTGGAAACTCAGGGGTGGGGGGGGGGGGGAAGAGACCCTAAATTGGGGGGGGGGGGGGGGGGGGGGGGGGGGGGGGAGGGCCTAAACTGAAACTCAGGGGTGGGGGGGGGGGGGGGGGGGGGGGGGGGGGGGGGGGGGGAAGAGACCCTAAACTGGAAACGGGGGGGGGGGGGGGGGGGGGGGAGGGGGGGGGGGGAAACGGGGGGGTGGGGGGGGGGGGGGGGGGGGGGGTGGGGGGGGGGGGGGGGGGTGGGGGGGTGGGGGGGGAAACCCAGGGGGGGGGGGGGGGGGGGGGGGGGGGGGGGGGGGGGGGGGGGGGGGGGGGGGGGGGGAGGGGGGGGGGGGGGGGGGGGGGGGGGGGGGGGGGGAAGAGACCCTAAACTGGGGGGTGGGGGGGGGGGGGGGGGGGGTGAAGAGGGGGGGGGGGGGGGGGGGGGGGGGGGGGGGGGTGAAGAGGGGGGGGGGGGGGGGGGGGGGGGGGGGGGGGGGGGTGGGGGACCCTAAATTGGAAACGCAGGGGGGGGGGGGGTGAAGAGGGGGGGGGGGGGGGGGGGGGGGGGGGGTGTGGGGGGGGGGGGGGAGACCCTAAATTGGAAACTCAGGGGGGGGGGGGAGGGGGGGAAACGCAGGGGTGGGGGGGGGGGGAGAGACCCTAAATTGGGGGCAGGGGTGGGGGGGGGGGGGGGGGGGAGACCCTAAATTGGGGGGCAGGGGGGGGGGGGGGGGGGTGAAGAGACCCTAAATTGGGGGGGGCAGGGGGGGGGGGGGGGGGGGGAAGAGACCCTAAATTGGAAACGGGGGGGGGGGGGGGGGGGGGGAAGAGACCCTAAATTGGAAACGCAGGGGTGGGGTGGGGGGGGGTGAAGAGACCCTAAATTGGAAACGCAGGGGTGGGGTGGGGGGGGGGGGAAGAGACCCTAAATTGGAAACGCAGGGGTGGGGGGGGGGGGGTGAAGAGACCCTAAACTGGAAACTCAGGGGTGGGGGGGTGAAAGAGACCCTAAACTGGAAACAAGCCCGAAAAGCAAAACATGGCGTCAGGGCAGCCTCGGGGGTTCGAACTCTGACTCTGGTTTCAGTTTGGGACTACAGCTCCCATCCTCTAGCGGGGAGGTGGGGGGGGAGAATTTGGGGAGCTGGGAGTGCAAAGAGGAACAAAATCATAAAGCGGAATTGGGGTGGGGGGCGGGGGGGGGGGTGGGTTTTAGCAACGTTTCCAAGCGCCGCTTCTGGCGGGCGGGGGGGGGAAGATGCTGTTTCCCGGGCGGTTCTTCTTCTTCTTCTTCTTCTTCTTCTTCGGGGGAGGGGGAAGGGGGCGCCGAGGGGGGGGGGAAGTGGTGGTGGTGGAGGGAAAAGGGTCCGCCCCCTCCCTCCCCAAATGACACCCCCTCCCCTCTTTCTCTTTCTCTCTCTCTCTCATCCTCGAAATGCCCTCCCGGCGCCTTGGCGAGCCCTCGCCCGCGGGTCCACCTCCCCCCCCCGCTTTTCTCTCTCCAACCAACCCCCCCCCCCCCACCCCCCCCACCCCCCACACACGAGGGTTCCCCCTCGTCGCCCCTCCCCCTCCCTCCGTAACCGGCCCCCCCCCCCCACTGGGGATTCCCCCTCCCCCTCCCCCTCCCCCGTGCATGGGGGTGGGTAGGTCGGTGGGGGGGTGGGGGGGGGAGGCGGGACCCACCTGCTCTCCTCCGGGCCCCCCTCCTGCGGCGGGGGCGGGGGCCGCCCTCCTCTTCCTGCTAACTGTCTTCCTGGCCATGTCCGGCGGGGGAGTCTCGGTCGCGGCCCCGCATGGAGAAAAAAAAGGGGGGGGAGGAAGAGGGACGGAGCCCCCCCCGCTCGCCCCCTCGCTCGCCCGCCCGGCGTTCCCTTCTGGCCCTCCACAAGCCTGGCCGGCCGCCGCTCACGGCATTTCGCGCCCGCCCGGCGGCGGCGGCGGCGGCGGCGGCGGCGGGAGACCGTCCGTGGGCGACCGGCTTTACGGCCGCCGCGCTTTACGGCCGCTCTCCCCCCCCCCCCGCCGGCTCTTGCGCGGCTCTCTCTCTCTCTCTCTCTCTCTCTCTCTCTCTCTCGGCGCGTCACACGGGCGCGAAAGGTCATGCGCCACAGCCGTTGCCCAGCAACGCCCCGCCCCGCCCCGCCCCCCCCCCGCCCCCCCCCCCCGAGAGGCTCCTCGCAGCCGCCCCCTTCGCCCTTGAGAAGGTAGCGACGCGACCGGAAGAGGCGAGCGGGAAACGCCCCTCTGGAGCTTCATTGGCCGAAGCGCGCCTCGAGGCGGTGGCCTTGCCGTTGTGATGGAGCCCCCTTTTGGGCGTTTGGTGAACTTCGGCGCCCCGTCGAGCCAAGCACGGCTGGCTTGATTCCAAATGGAGCTGAAAAAAATCCAGCCGGGGGAATACGGTTTGGCATCCCTTTTTCATATAGTTATGCTTTCCAAATCACATACTTAGTAAATTAATAAACTACAATTATGCCTGAAATTTTTTCTACTTTCCATTTGATTATCTTTTCTTTTTTTTTAAAATCATATTAAACTTAATTCTTATGGTCTTTTTAGCTATTTGGCTGTTTTGATGAAGGTCATGTTTAGTTAAAATATCTGCATATGTTATGTATAATTATAATTTACTCTAGTGCTGTTTACTTATGTAAATCGTTCTTTATTGTTGTAAACTGCCTATCTAGCCTGTGGACTAGATGGGCAGTATAGGCATCTAATAAACAAATAATTTATATACTGTATTGTATATTGTATCATTTTGTAAACTGCCCGGAGTGGCCCTCTGGGCCAGATGGAGCAGTATATAAATCAAATAAATAAATAAATAAATAAATAAAATACTTCTTTCATTGTATCATTGCGCATGCAGAACACTTTTTTTGCTTTATCTGCTTTATGATATTTTAACCAGTTGATGCCCCTTTAACTTCCACGCCGGGGTTAATTCATTTCATGTTTTTGTATACAATCAAGTTATTTTCAAGTTAGGGCAAGCCCTCCCATTAATGACCTCTAAAAGAGCAGATACTGTGCCTTTGTTAATCCAGCTGAATTGTCCTTCCCAGGACTATATAAGGGAGGAAAATGGGACAGGAGCAAGGATGAGAAAGGACCCATCAAAAAAGGCTGTTAATATTTATGTTCACATGTTATCTCATTAATGATAGAGAAGACAGAAGCAAGCAAATATTCAAATATGGAACTGCCACGTGACCTATTATCCACTCTTATGTGTCCTATAATGCAAGAACTAGCCTGGCACCAGGTGGATTTTAATCCCTTTAAGTCTCCTCCTCCTCTTTTCCCTCTTAAGACTCTGTCCATGCAGACTTCTTTGGTATCAGCTATTAAGCCTCCTTGTACATCTTGCCTAAAAAAGAATTCTGGAGATCTCAAAAGTTTGTTCACTTTTGACCACAAAGAAAGAAAGAAAGAAAGAAAGAAAGAAAGAAAGAAAGAAAGAAAGAAAGAAAGAAAGAAAGAAAGAAAGAAAGAAAGAAAGAAAAGTGGTTTTGTTTTGGAAACAGACCAAAGAATGTGTTGTGTTGTATCATTACAGTCGTGACTGACTCTTCATGACTCCATGCCCATGGAGTTTTCTTGGCAGGAATACTGGAGTGGCTTGCCAGTTCCTACTCCAAGACCAAAAAATATTGCAGATTGATTGAGATTGCTGGAGGGGATTTGTGGGAGTTGCAGTCCAAGAACGTCTGGGGACCCACAGGTTGAGAACCACTGGTTTAGAGCATTTGCGCATTTGTCTTTCTGCCCACAAAGGCTACCAAAGCAATTTAGTGCAGATTAAAATAATAAAAAACATTTACTAAAAACTGAGAAACATAATCCAGGAGCTGATGATGTGGTGTTATTTTTTAAATCAATTGTGGAGACCCAAAGGGCCTTTAGAACAGTCCTGCCTTGGGGACCCAACAATTGTGTTTCTTCTGAGGATTATGGGTTATGTAGTAGGTCTGTGTTGGAGGAGGGGTAGCTGTGTTCATCTGTGCGTGCATTACAGGTGGAAGCAAAAATGAAAAGTAAAAGACAAAAACGCGGCAATACCTTAAACACTTGTTACCATTAGTAATGAGTGGAAATTTCCACTTCACCTTTTATGTCTGAGGAAATGGACTTGTCCATGAAAGCTCATACAGTATTTTAAAAAAATATGAACGGTATTTAAGGTGCCACTATGTTTTAATATTTTAACACTTTTTATTTAAGTACAAAAGGAGCTAGCAAAAACAAAAGGGTGTGTTTAGGTTGGTGGAGGGGGGGGAAGAGTGAAAAAAGCTCATACCTTTAAGAAAGAATATCAGCAGGTGTATCTTGTTAGGCAAATCATACCTGCCCCTTCTTCAGATGCCCTGCCCTCTTTTGCACTTGGCTGCCCTCCTCAATATATAATATATTTTGAACGATACGGAGCAAGAGTCACTCTACAGGGCCATTTATGCGGTCACTATGGGCCTTTTCACATGACCCCTAAGATCCACTGGCCACTTAAATTCGGACCAGAGATCTTAGGGGTTCGTTGCTCTTCCTGCATTCCCACCCCCTCCGCACTTCCTGGCTGCTGGCTGCGTGAGGGGAGGGAGAAAAAGAGAAAGAAAAGCATGCCGCTCACCTTGTTCTGCCTCTTGTCTCTGTAAAAGTAGCTCTTAAAGGGGCGGGAGCCAAAAAACAACAAACAGAAGCAAGGAGAGCCCCGCACTCACTATCGTTACACCGGATCAAATAATTTTCACCTCCAAAGAGCAGGTACCTGAAAGCTGTACTGGGACGCGCTAAAGTGGGCGTGGTTGCACTTAATTTCCTGTTAACTCCGGAGCTGGTGGGTAAGCATTTTTAAGTTCCGGAGCTGGGAGCCATTTGCCCCGGAGTTTAGGGGTCGTGTATAAACGCCCTATCTCAGTTGCTCAGTCAGAGAGCAAGGATTCCTTTAGCCCTGCGTGACACATCCGGTTTCCACATAGTGGCTCAGGCCACATGCCTCTAGCAGGGCATCGCGTGTGATGCTGAATTCCAAACTCCCGACAAAACATGCAGGGAGTCAGGCATTAAATGCTTGGCTTGAACAGATAATGCCATAGGTCAGGGGTGGCGAACAAGTTTGACAAAAAGAGCAAAAATTTTAAACTGTGAGAGTCAGAGAGCCACACCACGCAGTGACCTGCCAAAACAGACAAACATTCACACAAAAGCATATAATTTTAACAATAATATATTAAACACATAATATAACATGCTCAGTCAGGTGTTTTTTGTTACCTTGTTGGAGTGATGGGATGATAATCTCAGTGGGATTTCTGGCATCTTTTGTTTTCAGTAATCTTCTGCAAATCAGGTTTGTATTCAGTTGTAGCCACTCGGAGCAGTTCCTTTACATGAGTGTCAGTCAGAATGGACCGGTGCTTTGATTTCACGTGTTTCAAAGTAGAAACCAGCTTCTCACAGACGTATGTTGACGAGAACATAGACAGCAGCTTGAGAGCGGCTCTTTTTACACACGGGTATTTTTCAGTTGGCACAGCTCTCCAAAACGTAACATGGCCTTCCTTCAAAAGAGATTTCAGTCTATCGTCCTCGCATAGCTCAATCATTTCTAGTTCACTCGCTGCTTCATCAGTAACAAGTGGGGTTTTCAGGCAGTCGGTGTCAGCATTAAACGGGTCGATGAGAAAAGTGATCTGTGGTCTTTTTTGGTCCAAGTCCTCAAACCGGAAAGTAAACTTCTCTTGCAGTTGTGTAAGTTGTTTCACGTATCCAGCTATATCTGTTTTAACACCGGTCTTCTGCAGGGTGCTGCGCAAAGAAGGAAAATGGGATAGATTGCTGTTTTGAATGTGTGCTTTAAAAAGCTTCAACTTGTTTACAAAGGAGAATACACTTTGTGTCAGCTCAGGAAGAGTTTTTAATTTCCCCTGCAGGTCCACGTTTAGTTTATCCAAGTGTGAAAGCATGTCCACTAAAAATGCCAAATCCATAAGCCACTCGGGGTCTGAAAGCAGAGGATACGTTTTGTTCTTCTCTGCCATAAACAATTTTACTGTTTCCAAAAGCTCAAAAAAACACGAAACTACTTTGCCTCTTGAGAGCCATCTCACTGCGCTGTGCAGTGGCAGGTCACCGGGCAAGTCTGCGTCAAGTTCTGCAATGAGGTTCTTGAATTGCCAGTGATTAAGGGCGTGCGTACGGATGTAGTTCACAATCTCCATCACAGGCTTCATAACGTGGTCTAAATTCAGTGTTTTGGACACAAGTTGCTCACGATGGATGATGCAGTGGAAGTTCCAAAATTCAGGAAAGGCGTCATCACCTTTACAAAGACCCACAAGTCCATTTACTGAGCCAATCATCGACGGTGCTCCATCCGTGACTATTGTGGTGAGTTTTTCAAAAGACATATTCGCTTTTTTTAAAAACGGCAGTCATTGCCTCTTTTATGTCAGTACCACGAGTTCTGTCTTTTAATGCGACAATGTCGAGAAGCTCTTCTTTAATCATGCAGTCCTCAGAAACCATTCGCGCAAATATTGCCAACTGTGGCTTGTCTTGTATGTCGCATAACTCGTCTAATGCAACACTAAAATAAGCACATGCGTTCAAGTCTGCATGTAGATCTGACTCAATCACACTATTTATGTCTGCTATTCTGGTTTCAACTGTGTGCCGTGACAGCTGGAGATCATTGATGGAATCTTTGAGTTTTTTATTGTCTGGAGCCAAGGTTTCAATTACATCCGCAAAACACTGTTTTAGAAACTCCCCCTCATTGTATGGTTTTTTAGTACGGACAATGTTCCACGCCACTTTATAGGATGCAAGGGTCACAGTTTCTCCATGCTTGGTTAATTGCTGAAACATTTGAGACTGTCTTTTTACCTGGCTTTTCAAGGTGCTCAATTTTTGCTTGCATAGTTCAGTACCTTTGGGTAATTCCTTGTCAATATTAGCATGGAGAGTTCTAAAATGACACTGAAGATTTGAAGCCTTGAAATGTGATATCATAGTATTGCATATTAAACACAGCGCTTTCCCATTCCGTTCAATAAAGAAGAAAGCATCTTCCCATTCTTCCAAAAATGTCCTGTGTTCATCTTCATATTTTCGTTTAGCTTTGCATTTTGCCATTTTGAGTGAGGGTAAAAATCCTGCAGTGATGGTGAGGGTGTGCTGCGTCCTCCACACTAAGAACTAACGGCAAGATGTGACACAACATGTGACACACGGGT
Source organism: Phrynocephalus guinanensis (assembly GCA_037367245.1). Lineage (NCBI taxonomy): Eukaryota > Metazoa > Chordata > Lepidosauria > Squamata > Agamidae > Phrynocephalus > Phrynocephalus guinanensis. The sequence goes on from CM074738.1 coordinate 122,053,552, forward strand.
CCCCCGCTCTCTGGCCCATGCAGTTGTTTCCGGGGGATGGGAGACGTGATGATGCAGCCTGGGGGCAGGACTACGCGCTCGGAGATCTCTCCTCAGAGGTCCCTCCTCAGAAGCAGCATAACAAAATCCTAACTTGGCAAAGAGCCACGGTATACAAAATAATGATAAGAGGCAAAGAGCCGCATTCATTTTGGCCGGGAGCCACATGTGGCTCGAGAGCCTCGTGTTCGCCACCCCTGCCATAGGTACTTACACATTCTCATGTAAGTTTAAAAATTGCCTTGCATCAATACTACCTCGGCTTTCAAGCACTTTGGACCTTAAAGCAAATGAAACGTTTCTGTTCTAGTGCATTAAGACATCAGAAGCAGTTTGATAGCACATAATAAACATAGCAGAGCTAATATATGACATCTCAGTATTTATTGCTACTGCATTTTTTCTCACTGTATATGTGTACCAAATTTCTACTTAATATGGAGGCATACTGTATATAACATTCAGCTGCTTAGATGCCCTAAGCACATCCAGTCTTGCCTGATTTCGGAAGCTAAGCAGGGTCGGCCCTGGTTAGTACCTGGATGGGAGACCACCAGGGAATACTAGGTGCTGTAGGAACTGTCAAAACCACTCCAGTATTCCTGCCAAGAAAACCCCATGGACATGGAGTGATGAAGAGTCAGTCGTGACTGTAACGACACCACACACATATACAGTGGTCCCCCAGATTTGTCCCCCAAATCTGTATTAATCATTTTCTTGTTAATGTTTTTAAATACAAAATACAGCACTATAATAGCAAGAGAGGGCAGGGCCCTTTCCAATCCGTGCATTTCACAGTGGATTTGATCTAAATTGCGTGGACAATTAAAATAACTACTCTGAAAGATGTGATTTGAACATCAGATTTTCTCAGAAGTGTGCTTTAGCTTGCTTTAACAGTGGTACATATTTTTCAGACTCGTTGTCCAGGCTGAGTAAACCCCTTTTAATTAAAATACTGACATTTCCAATATCTGAAAAGTGCATTTTCACAAAGTGGGGGAGGACAAGAGCTTGACTGTTGTATTTATAAAGTTGCAACGGGAGCGTGAATAGGGTTTCTGCCCTAAACGCATCAGCATCATCTCGAAGAAATTACAGTGGTACCTTGTATAAAGGAATTAATTCGTTCCAAATGAAATTATGTTAATCAAATTTTCCTTTATACAAATTTCCCATAGGAATGCATTGAAAATGGAGTAATCCCATTTTTATGTTGTACAGATTCTCCCCACAGGTGATTATGTTAAGCAAATTTCCCCTATCTCCCGAATTTTTTATGTTGTACAAATTTTACGTTATACAAGCTGTTTGTTATATAAGGGTCCACTGTACTGAAAACAGCCATGGCAATATTAATGAGACTTCCCAGCATTTCCAACATGATGTCATGTTGAGGGAACATGAATAATCTGGAAGTTGAGTCATGGCTACTGGACTTCTTTTTTGAGAGATAGAAACGTTTCGCTGTTCATCCAAACAGCTTCATCGGATGAACGTTTCGCTGTTTGGATGAACAGCGAAATGTTTCTATCTCTCAAAAAAGAAGCCCAATAGCCATGACTCAACTTCCAGATAAACTCACCTGGATGACTGAGAATCTTCACAGACAACATGAATAATGTCCATCGGAGCTGGGAAACTGGGCCAATTAGATCTGTTATTTTTTTCTGATGGCATCCATTAACCCGATGTATATAGAAACGTTTCGCTGTTCATCCAAACAGCTTCATCGGATGAACGTTTCGCTGTTTGGATGAACAGCGAAATGTTTCTATCTCTCAAAAAAGAAGCCCAGTAGCCATGACTCAACTTCCAGATAAACTCACCTGGATGACTGAGAATCTTCACAGACAACATGAATAATGTCCATCGGAGCTGGGAAACTGGGCCAATTAGATCTGTTATTTTTTTCTGATGGCATCCATTAACCCGATGTATATGGGCTTGATGGAACAATTGGACCCAATTTACCAAACAGTTTTTTATATTAGATAGATAGACAGACAGACAGAATACTGGTATATTGTATATTAAATATATTAAACCTACCTCCGAAATGTGCCAAATAGAGTCCCTAACAGCCTTTTAAAAAGCCTTAAAGACATTGCTTCTTAGGGAAACATTTGGCGATTGGTAATGTCATGTTGTGTTGCCCTGTTTTGTTGTACTTTTCTCGCCACCCTTTCGTTTTGCCTCTTGCCCGGCTTTTTATTCCATTGTGTGTTTGGCGTTATGTCCTGGCTGTTTATTGTTTCTTTTGTTTCTAATTGTGTTGTATTTATTTGGCATTCGAGTCCCTGCTGGGAAATCAGGCGGTCCAGAAATGAATGAATAAATAAATTTGTTGTTGTTGTTCAGTCGTGTCCGACTCTTCGTGACCCCATGGACCAAAGCTCGCCAGGCCTTCCTATCTTCCACTGCCTCCTGGAGTTTGGTTAAAACAAACAAACAAACAAATAAATAAAGACAAAAATATGAAGATATTGCAACAGGAATTGACTTTGTCCCTGTAGCCATTGAAACATCTGGAGTCTGGGGAGAATCAGCCTTGAGCCTCGTCCAGGAAATAGTTCGCAGGATAGCCATTACATCTCAAGACCGCGGAGCACCTACATTCCTGAGGCAACAGCTCTCAATTGCTGTCCAAAGAGGGAATGCCTGCTGTGCTTGGCACTCTAGGCCAGCTGGCTAAATCATGGGTTTTTTTAGTAAAGTAATTTTAACCAGTATAAAAAAATTTATTTATTTTGAAATAAATAAATAAATAAATAAATAAATAAATAAATACATACATACATACATACATACATACATACATACATACATACCATATTATTATTGGAATAAATGTTAGCAACTGTTTTGTTATTTTACTAGTAGCCTAAAAGGTATAACCTCCTGGACTATTTTTGTAAAACGGTTTTTGCAATCCTATGAGAATGCCTTAAGAACTTCCTAATATATAATTATAAGAAATCATTCCTTTTCTACAATGAGCAGCAAGATTCCCCCCCCCATACACATCTATTAAGGAGAGGATAACAAAATTAAGACCAATTTGAAAGGTTTTTTTAAAAAAAAAGCCTTCACATTTTTTTTTGTTTTTTGAAATAAAGCAAAATAAAACAAGAAAGTGTTGCTTTATTTTGTTTTTGGATCTTAAAAGTCCGATATTTTTTTTTAACCCCTGTGCCACGCTGCAAGGCTTCTCTCCGCTCTTGATTAAGTCATGTTAAGACGACTCGGGGGAGTTTACACGCTTTTTGCTCTTGCATGGCAAGAACGTCTTGTATGTCTTCTTTCAATAGCCTGGGAGGCTAATAACTTGGCTCTTCTCTCTTTTGTTGATGTGGTCAGGGTGCATCTGTTTTAACTCACTGTTGTTTATGTTTTGTATTTGCGTTTGTATATTTGCTGATTTGATCAGCTTTGTAAGCCGCCCAGAGTTCCTTAGGCCCTAAGGCTTAGGGAAGATGGGCGGGATATAAATTTAATAATAAATAAATAAATCAATAAATCACGCCGTCCCCCCACCACGCTCTGCCAGGCTCCCCTCCATCGGAAGCCGGAAGTGTCGCCCCGCCACTTCTTTATCCCGAGCCTCTTGGTTCCCGTTCCCTTAGACGGGACTGGCTCCGCCTTCCCACGTGACCCGGCGCCGTGACGCAAGCCGCTGCCGTCGAACGACGACGCCGACGCGGAGGGTGTGTGTGCGCGTGCGCGTGTGTCCGTGAGGGGAAAGAGAGAGAAGGAAGGAAGGAAAGAGGGAGACAAGATGGCGTCGCCCCAGCGCCCCCGAGGCGGCTCCGGCGGGGAAAAGCGGCGGCGCGTGGCCGTGGTGGCCGCCGGGCGGCGGGACTAGGAAGCCCGGAGAGGACGAGCAGCAGCCGGAGAGCCGGAGAGCCGGAGAGCCGGGCCTCAAAACGCCGCCAGGGCGGAGAAGCGGGGCGGCCGCCGCCAGCGGGGTGAGTGAGCCTGAGGAGGAGGAAGAGGAGGAAGAGGAGAGGAGGAGGAGGAGGGGGCGGCCAACACCCCATCCCATCCCCCCCACCACCACCACCTCAGGCGGCGATCCGGGGCCAACCTGTGGGAGAGTGGGGGTGGGGGGGGGGGCGCTCGGGCCCGCGCGCATGCGCCGTCCGCTTTCAGAGTGGGGCGGGGTGGGGGGTGGGGGGGGGGGGTGGGGCACCTCAACAGCCCCCCCTCAAAAAAATTAGAAAAATAAAACTCCAAGAGCAGCCCGGGACGGGGAAAAGCCCTGGGCCCTGCCCTGCCCTGCCCCCCCCCACTCTCCTGATCCTCCCGTTTGAACCCGGGGGCCGGAAAAAAAAGGCCCCTCCCCAAGAAAGGCCCAGGATCATCTATCTAATCCTGCCCTGGTGGGGCTGGAGGCTCCCGTTTCTCACCCTCATGATCTTCTCACTGGAATGGAGGTGCCCGGGAGGCGAAAGGGGGGGATATATCTATCTATCTATCTATCTATCTATCTATCTATCTATCTATCTATCTATCTATCTATCTATCTATCTATCTATCTATCTATCCCTTCCCCTCTGTCTGTCTGTCTGTCTCTCTTCCTTTTCTCCTATTTATCTTTCTCTTCCTTTCCACCTACCTACCTACCTACCCACCTTCCCCTCTCCTATCTGTCTCTCTGCCTATCCCTTCCCCTCTATCTGTCTATTTGTCTATCTCTTCCTTCTCCTCTGCTATTTAACTTTCTATCTCTTCCTCCCCATCTCTATCTGTCATCAGTTGTTTCCTTCCTTCCTTCCTTCCTTCCTTCCCTATCTATCTATCTATCTATCTATCTATCTATCTATCTATCTATCTATCTATCTATCTATCTATCTATCTATCTATCTATCTATCTATCTATCTATCTACCTCTACCTACCCTTTTCTCCTTCCTTCCTTCCCTTCCCCTCTCCTATCTGTCTCTCTATATCTGTTCTCTCCTCTGCTCTATCCCTTCCCCCCTATCTCTATCTGTCTATTTGTCTATCTCCTTCCTTCTCCTCTCCTATTTAATCTTTCTATCTCTTCTATCTCTATCTCTCTATCTATCTATCTATCAGTATGTTTCTACTTCCCTATCTATCTGTCTGTCTGTCTGTCTGTCTGTCTGTCTGTCTGTCTGTCTGTCTATCTGTCTATCTATCTATCTATCTATCTATCTATCTATCTATCTATCTATCTATCTATCTATCTATCTATCTATCTATCTATCTATCTATCTATCTATCTATCCTTTTCTGTCTTTCTAGCTTATCTACCTTTCTGTCTGTCTATCTAATCCTGTAACCCTATGCATCTGTTTATCTAACTCAAATGTTTTTACCCCACCTTTCTCCTTGAAATGGTCCCAAAGCGGCTTAACAAACAACCATTTTAAAAGTTGAAAGCAGTGAGTGTAGCAACAGAGGTTAGCTTCATTAAAAGACAGTATTTAAAGCTGAGGAGAATGAGTATAAAGAGGCATCTTACATCATTAAAAAGCAGTGTTAAAGTGAGGAACAATAAGTATACAGAAAGGGGCTGAAAGGAAAAGGGAGGGAAACAGATGCATGACGGGGTTTGTTTGTGTGTTTGTTTGTGTGTTTGTTTATTTAAACTTGAACCCAGAGTCTCAACTCAGCAGATTGGAGAGCCCTGGATTCAAGTGTCACCTCCTCATGTGCCTTTCCTGTTCTTTTAAGAAGAAAAGTGAAATAAACAAATTAAAATTGATATATCCATCCCTTCTTTTTATTTGCATTCAGCCTCAGGTCAGGTTTTCCTCCTGCCCCTATTTTGCCTCCTGGGCAGTAGGATACGCTGTGGGTGTGATCCTAGGGTAGGCAGAGCTTTTCCCACCATTCTGTTTCCATGGGGAGGTTTGTTGCTATTGAAATCTCAAAAGTAAAGACATCCCTCAGGGGTTTATTTCTTAGTTTGCTACAGCCTTGGTAGGCTGCACAAACTACAGATCTTCTTCTTTGGATGGGAGTTCCACTTCATGCTTCTTGAGGTCTATCTTGGCTACATCGATCGGTGACTCTGGTAGTTGTGGGTGCCTGGGCTGTGGTTTGAGAGGGATAATGAGGGCCTACCTTTTCAAAGTTGTATTTAATGAATTGCTTCTGTCAGGGGCATGAAGATAGACCATATAGGGAATGGTCTGGGTTGGGGTTTTTTTTTTTTTTTTCAGAAGGCAACTGTTAGTCCAGCATCTGTCCAACTCTGAAAAGTGTTCTAATCCAGCCATTCTCAGTGAGGGCCATGTGGTCCCAGGGTGTGTGGGGCACATTTAAGGGGGGTGTGTGTGTGTCACAGACTGGAGAACAATTCATACACCACCTTACAAGGTTGGTTATGAGAGTTTCACGATCTTCATTTGGCCTCTTGTTTCTTTCACATTGTGTTTATGGCTGCAACCAGAAAAAAGGTTGTGGATGAAACCCAGCAACAACCCTGAAGGACAGAGAACAGTTCTATCCTGACAACAATACAGTCAAGTAGTGGCCTGACAGCTTGTCTAGGTCAGCTGTAGAATTAAATGGTTCTCTTTGAGTTTCGGTGCAAACTGAAAGGCAGGAGACTTTTGTTTTGAGGTGGCTGGCTTGTCTTCTAAGGCTTTAAGGAGTGCTAAAGCCTAGTGCTAGAAGTGCCCTGTAGCCCAGAAATACTGTCCCACGCAAACTAAGAGTAAGTCCCATTTGTATCCAGAGGGAATTGTATTGTGTTGTTACAGTTGTGACCTACCGTTCATGACCCCATGTCCATGGAGTTTTCTTGGCAGGAATACTGGAGTGGCTTGCCAGTTCCTACTCCAGGCGCCTACAGCACCTGGTATTCACCCATCCAAGTACTAGCCAGGCCTGACCCTGCTTATCTTCCGAAATCAGGCGAGATCGGACGTACTTAGGGCATCTAGGCAGAAGGATTTACTTCAAAGTAAATGGGCACAGGATTGTGCTGTGACTGATCCTACTATTTCCCCCCACCTTTTTTGAATTAGGGACCATAGCCCCTCTTTAGGTGGCTATATAGGCCATTCTGACATGACAGCACATAACTCTCACACTCTTCCTATGGATTAAGGGAAGGATTGCTGTGCAGTGGCTTTATCTCATATATTAGCTGTGGTTGTAGGGATAGATAACTAGGAGGAACTCTGAACACAGTCACCGGTGACTCTGCTAAATATTAATTGAGAGAAACTTCCTCTTACTGAGTCACAGTTAGGTCATTTAATGTGTTGATTTTTATTTTCCCACGTGCCTTTGTATAACCCTTGATACAGAACCTTTCTTTAAATAGGGGGAAAAACTAACCCTAACCCTCCTTTTTTGTTATGAGGCAATGAAATTATGAAATTCCCCCTTTTTGTTATGAGGCAGTGAATAGCTGGTTGTTTTGCCATATTGATGTATTTTGCAGCCTCCAGATATGTAGGACTACAGATCTCCTCTCCAGATCTGTGTTGACACTAATACAAAAGTAGGGTTGTTTGGATTATAATGAAAGTGAAAGAGTCTTAGGTGCCTAAAACTAGCACTTTGTGCCTCAACGTATTTGCTTCCTTGGTGCACAGCAGCAGTCATTCTGTGGCCTGGGCAATGTTCAGTTTAGATTTCTAGTTGATGGTCAGGCAGAGAAATGGGGAATTGATTTCTTATGCCCAGATTCTTCCAAACCATAAAATGCACAGTGCTTGCAGTGCTCTCCCAGTTTGATCGTCTTTGGAAAACTTGGACAATGCTGAGTATTTGAGTTTTCTTCTTCAACTTGGCATGAGAAATCGCTTGAAATGAACTACACAGTATGAATATTCTTTGACTTCAAACATCTGCTACCTTGTGACAGCATTTGATAGGAACTGTACAGCAGACCTTTCAGGGAAAAAGATAATGTTGACTTTGTTCAGCTGTGGGATGACATTTGCATTTTTTTTAAAAAAAACTGTTAATATGTCAGTATTGAACCCATTTATTTGAAAGTAGGTCCTGATGGTTTTCAGTGATTTCTTTTTTGTATAATTGTGTTAAGGCTTGATGGTGACAGAAATGGTTGTTAAAATGGTATATATTGGCCTCATAGATATTGCACCTGAGCATATAAGGCTGGACGTAGAAATGTGGTGAGGTGTTGTTGTTTTGCCAAAATGAGGCAAACTACATTGATTAAGTGATGTGTCATGAACCTTAAGGTGGAATTTATATGCCCTAAACAGTAAAGCCACCTTTGTGGTACAGTACTTTATCAGCTCAATGTGGCCAGATGTGTACGGAGCAGGGGAAAGCTGGGGTTAAGTACAAGGAATCCAAGTTTTGAACAGTTGTGAGTCTGCAAAGTGCATTGAGGGAACATACGAGGTCTTACCTTGTCTTTATCGGTGTAGTACTCATGCCGTCCAATTATCTCTATCAACTTCTGTTTCCTTGGTTTGCTTAAGGTGTTTCTTGTATAATTTGAAGCAGTGTCCTCCCACTTTCATGGAAGGGTGTTATTGTGAATCTTTAAGAACACTAGCTAGTTAAGAAAATAATATTCACTCTTGCTGTAGTGGCTTCCAACAAGATTTATGCCAGTTGTATTTCCAAGACAGCTTCGTTATGCCAGAGGAGAGATGGTGAAGAAAAAGCTTTCCCCCATTTTTTTTCATTTCCCCCCAAAAAGTGTCTTTCCGTAGCTTCAAAATTTTTGGTAATTTTACATCTCTATACAGGGGTTTGGACCTTTGGTATTTTTATTGATTTGGCTAGTCAAAAAAAGTATTTTACAGAACAAAAGTGATGTTCCAAGAAATAAACTTTCTAAAATGTGTTAAATACTTCACTTTTTCATTTCATTCTGACCTCCATCTTAATATTTTCCACTCTCCTCCCAAATACATAAATCTGCCAGCAATTTGTTAATTCTGTGAAGTGTCCTGCATCTGTGGAAGCAAGGAATAGACACGTTGAACCAGTGAGATTTGCACCAGTTTTGCCTTAACAAGTCTTATTAGTTCCAGTGGGTCTTGTCTAGTCAGGACTCCTCAGTTAGACTTGGCCCTTAGTCCTTAAGGGGAGACGATTTCATTGCTTTCTCTGAAACAGACTCACCCGATCAAATAAGAATAAATATTATGCGAGGCTGCATCGTGTGCAGTTCTTGCTCATAGGTAGAGAGGGGTTTCAGGCAAGTAAAAACTTTGAAGACTTTGCATCCTTCTATGGTTTTCTTCTCTACATCCTTCTGTACAAGTAGTTCATCCTGTGGCAATGCCTGCATTTGGCAAAATAGTATTAACTGCCTGTGACCTGTTGGATCCTGTTCATTGTCTCCATGGGGACATAAAAATCTAGGTGGTGGTTTGAATGGAATACTCATCTACATTCCTCATCTCTTTGACTCCCACTAATTGGCAAAGGGGATGTCTCTGTGAGAAGAAGAATAGACTGACATTTGATAGGCTGAGATCTGAGTTTGGGCCCTAAGATCTTTGGGTGCTTCCTCCACGGAGCTGCAGGATTGGTTGATACTGGCTGTGACCTCAGGGACAGTTTTGCAGCTTAAAATGCAGAGAGGTTGGGAGCTTAGGTCTGTTGTGTGACAGGGCTCTTGCTTTGATGCCTCTGTGAGATTGCTGCAGGATAGACCAAGCCATAATAATAATGGAAACATAAAATGTCATGAACTATAGTAGGAAAGCCCAATGAAAGACATGTTCTTGTGCCTTGATACATGCTTCTCTGGTGTTAAAATGGTTCATCCAACAACAACAACAATATTTATTTGCGGCCACAGGCCCAACCAATAAGGTAAAAATACATGCATGAAGTTTTAAAAGGATAAAAGAGTAAAACCATTACAAAATTTTTAAGATAGTTAAAACAGTTTAGGTAGTAAAAGTGAATTATACAAACATTGTGCAATTCATAATTGTATTAAGAGCTAACAGAGGCCAAGGTTGTCTTCCGTATTCTTTGGGCAAAGAAAAGAAACTTGGCCACAGATTCAGTGGTACCCTTGTTTGTGTCACTTAATAAATATTTTAAATACCAGTTCAGCGTCCTACCTGGGAAGACACTCATTATGGGCTTGAGTAATTTAGTACGCTCATAAAATGGTTCATCATTTTTAGAATAATATCTTAGCCTCGTGTTTTGGGGGAGAGGAATAGGTGTTGACTTGAAGTGTTCCATGGAAGGAATGGAAGAGTCTCTGGCCTTTTGCTACCAGGATCATTGGCACAGCTAGCATCCTATGCCAAGCATGGAAATTATTGACTATCCCCAGCATCTGTTTTCAGTTTGGTGAAGTACTCAAAAGACTTTTCTGGGCCTGCCTGACCATTTCCAGAGGGGGAGGGTTAAAGTACTTTGGATTTTTGGCAGCTCTTTTAAAATGCCTAGTTTCACGAAGAGTATTTTTAGCCAGGTAGGCTGGGAGGTGTTGGGTATTTCTGCACCCCACCCCACCCCCGCGAGGCATCTTGTAGATCTGTATTTACACCATGTTCACAGAACAGTACATCAGCTGTTGTATGTTTAATTGGTTTATGAGGAGATATAAATTGAATTCTGCTTCCCACTTACGGTCAAGGTAAAGATACAGGTTTGAAGTTAGCATTTCAACCTGCATTACTCTCCTGATTCTGTTTGTGTCTCATGCTCTGTCACCTAGCATTTGTCTCGCAGGCTGTGGAAGTAATATGAACTGTTCTGTCCCAGCTGTGTTACATTGCCCTATGCTTGTCTCTGTAAGCATTCGGCCTTTCTCGAGTAGATCTGTTAGCAACAACCAGGCTTGAATCATTGCAGTGTTTGACTGGATGTCGCCGGAAGATCTCTGCACTCTGCCTGGTTCTCTTCGTTTAACCTATTTGTGGTCTGAAGGACCTAGTACAGTATTCTCATCACCTCTGCACATTATCTTTCCATTCCTTCTCCCCAGTTTAATGTTTAACCTCCCATTCTTTTGTCGGTCAGTTCCTTGGTTAAGTATTTATCTTCTGTTACTTCTTGCCCCAATTGTTGAAGCTGAAAGGCAGAGTCTTGTTCAGTTACCTGATTCCATAAGGACAGATGAATGCCCTCCCAACCCGTAGGCTCTCTGTCGTCTTTAGGGAGTGGCTGTAAAATTTGTTGCTTATTCTGCCATGCAAAAGGCAGCCAGTCAAGAGGGGAAATTGTGGTATATTTGCCTTTCTCTAGACAGCTATCTTAGAGTGCAGTTGCATGTAATTTGTATCACTAGCTAGAGCAGGATAGGCGAATTTAAAGCCCTATCTCTGATCCCTACCTACCCTCGTAGGTTCCCCTTAAGGCCGAAAAACACCTTTTTAGCATAAAAAGTCATATCTCCCCCTCTTTTAAATTATTTCCAGAATGTTGTGGCTCCTGGGAGATACTGGGGGTGACCATTTGGCTGTCAGCCTGATCAGAGTTGGCCACCCCAGAGGTACAGGCATGCTAGACAATGTGAGATGAGGCCAGCAAATTATATGGTTACTCAATTTCATATGTGCAAATCGAGATGTTTCGTTCGGGTGGGAGTTTGTTCTTATCACAGTTGGAACAAAGAAATGACACTTGGAACGAAGAAATGTATAGGACACACACATTTACCTGGTTGGCAGGGGGGTATCTTTTACACATTTATTTATTTATTTATTTTTCACATGATAAGCTGACTCATGACACCTCCCAAACTGACAGTCATAGTCCCTTCCTGTGTTGCAAGCACGAGCAAAAATTCACAGACATGAAAAAGACCATTGCAAGAAAGGAACAGCGTCGAAACGGAGTGCCCCCGCGATGCAGCATGTGAGGCTGCGATTTTGGAACAAAAAAAAGCTAATTTGAAAGTTCATTAATTTAAATGGCGTCCCTGAAAAGGGTTTTTCTTCAAGCCTTTTCTGAAAAACGCAGCGTTGGAGCCCCCTCAGCTCGCTGGGTAAGAAACCATATAGGCTGCACCCGCCACCGAGAAGGCCCGCGCACGAGCTCAAACTGAGATTGTTTTGCGGTAGAGAAGCCTATAATCAAGAGCTCGGGGGGTATGACACACTCTGCAGCGAGAATGGCCAGTCATTCTTAAATAAACATGGCAAAGCTGCCTTGTCTAATCTAATTGTCGGTGACATTCACTCAGCCAGATAGACAGGGCCAAGCCATGGAGGGTTTTGTAAGCCAAAACCAACACCTTGAACCTTATTCGGAGGCCACGGGTAACCAGCGGAGGCGGGCCAAGATGGGAGTGATGCGGTCGAAACGACGCGCACCAACCACCAGCCTGGCCGCTGCGTTCTGGACCCGCTGCAGTCTCCGAACAAGGTTCAAGGGGAGCCCCATGTAGAGGGCGTTGCAATAATCCAGCCTCGACATGACCAATGCCTGTACCACTGTCCTCAGGGATTAAGAAGTTTCAATGCAATCAGGGGTAGCAAGGATCCTTGATGGGTGTTGTTAGCTGTTCCATTGTGTGCACTGATCACTGATCACTTTTGCTTGTGGTTGGGTGGGAAATCATTGAGCTTTGACCATGGCATGATCAACAGAAGAAGCAGCCACCCATGAGAAGCTGACTCATGACACCTTAAAATACTGACAGTCATAGTCCCTTCCTGTGTTGCAAGCTGAACATCTTCCCATTCTGCAGACATGAGATCCTTAACCATTGGCTGTACTCCTTAGAAAGGAACATTGTCGAAACGGAGTGCCCCCGCGATGCCAAGATTCTCTTCTGAGGCTGCTATTTTGGAACAGAACAGCTAATTTGAAAGTTCAGTTAATGTTAGGTAATGGCTCATATTTTCCTTTTCCTCTTGGTTTTTAATTTTTCAGGTGTGGCTGGAAAAAAATAACATCTTGCCTCCCCCCCCCCAAGAAACCAAGGGCTGTTTTGAATGATATTCTTAGGCAGTAGCTCAAACTTGAGATTTTCATTTGTTTTCCAAAGTAGAGAAGCCTATAATCAAGAGCTCGCCCACTCCCAGTATGACACACTGGACGCAGTCTGACCAATGGCCAGTCATTCTTACAATAAACATAGCAAAGCTGCACTTGTCTATAATGTGACATGCAGCATGGGCCTTACATTCACTCAGAAGTACATCCCATTGGCTTAATGAAACTTGCTTTCAAAGAAGACCCCCAACTCCTTCTCTTTTTATATCTATGCTGTCTTGCAGATACTGAGCCTCCATAGAATCCTAAAGTTGGAAGAGACCTCAAGGGGCCATCTAGTCCAACCCCCTGCCATGCAGGAACCCCCATCACGGTGCTCCCGACAGGTGGCCATCCAGCCTCTGCTTAAAAACCTCCAAAGAAGGAGACTCCACCACCCTCCTTTGGGGCAGCATGGATTTTTCCTCCAGGAATCTGCCCAACCCTTCTAACTGTCATGAAGTTCTTCCGAATGTTCAAATGGAATCTCTTTTCCTGTAGTTTGAGACCATTGCCCCGTGTCCTACTCTCTGAAGCCATGGAAAACAAACCAGTTCCCTCTTCAATGTGACATCCTTTCAGATATTTAAACATAGCTATCATATCCCCTCTCAGCCTTCTTTTTGTAAAGCTAAACATTCCTAGCTTCCTAAGCCGCTCCTCGTAAGGGAGGTCCAAACCCTCAGTCATCTTGGTCGCTCTCCTCTGTACCCGCTCAAGGTTATTAACATCTTTTTAAGATTGATGTGCATAGAACTGGAATACAGGATGCTCCAGGTGGGGTCTGACCAGAGCAGAATTTGGTTGTTGTTTTTCAATCCCTTCAGTCCCTAGTGTCCGACTCTTCGTGACCCACACATTGGGTAGACATGGGACCAGAGCTCGCCAGGCCTTCCTATCCTCCACTGCCTCCCGAGTTTTGTCAAATCCATATTGGTTGCATCGATGACACTGTCCAACCATCTCATTCTCTGTCGTCCTCTTTTCCTTTTGCCTTCAATCTTTCCAATCATCAGGGACTTTTCCAAGGAGTCCTGTGTCATCTCATGTGGCCACCTCCAAAGTACTGGAGCCTCAGCTTCAAAATCTGTCCTTCCAGTGAACATTCGGGGTTGATTTCTTTCAGAATGGATAGGTTTGATCTCCTTGCAGTCCAGGGGCAGAATAAAGTGGCACTATCAGTTCCCTTGATCTAGACACGATGGTTCTGTTGATGCAACAAAGAATCGCATTGGCTTTCTTGGCCGCTGCATCACACTGCTGACTCATGCTCAATTTGTGGTCCACCAAGACTTCCAGATACCTTGTGTGGTTTGTGTAGCTGTAAATAGATAATTGTAGGAATTCCATGAGTTTTGCACTCATTTTAGAAATTACTGCTATCAAACTCTGTTATAAATGGCAGTGACTTTTCAGCTTAAGGCTTATGCAAAAGTAGAATGACTAAAGGCTCCCTTCCTTCCCTGATAACACATTAGTGTTCTAGTGGCCAGGCCCACTAGAATGTCGCAAGCGCGCTCACTCAGGGTGGCCACCCCCAGGGAGGCGCTGAAGTCGTTCACGCACAACTGCATCTACTCTGTGGTGGGCCCCACGCTGTGGAACCACCTTCCGAGTGAGTTGCGCCTAGCACAGTCCCTGCCTGCCTTCAAAAAAGTGCTTAAAACCTTGCTTTATTGGGAGGCATTTGGCAACCTTTAATTTAATCTATTTTTTTTCTTTCCTCCACCCCTGAAGCCTCTTGCCAAGGGTTTTCCCTCCTTGTTTTGTACTGTTGATTTTAACCTTGTTGGAAACCGCCCAGAGTTCCTGCTGGAAGATGGGCGGTATAGAAATAAAACAAACAAAGAAATAAATAATAAATAAATGATTCAAAATTGGATTGGCTTCAGTTATATGTGCCTACCTTAGGCAGCCTGGGTGAAGCTTGGTCGCCCTCACAGTACATAATATAAATGTGCAGAGATGTAAAATTTCTGAAAATTCTGAAGCTTGGAAAAAAACCCATTTTTCCAATCCCCCCCCCCGAAAAAATTTTTGGGAATTTTTGGAAAAATTGAGAAAAATTGCTACATTAGTATTCCTCACCCCTTTTATAGCTTGAAAGTCATTCTGTCTCTTTAGGAACATTAAAATATAACTATGGACAATTTGACTTGGCATAACATTATCCCAACTGGGATATTAAAATATAGTGTATCCAAACAATTATTACCAACATAATTTACTTTTTAAATAATAACTGTTTGTATTTGTAAGTACCAATCACCTGAGCTGTTTACTAGTTTATGTGGAACAAAAACCTCTGCAAAACAATGTTTAAAAATCCAGAATTAACAATACATAATTCCTCACCACGGTATTAAATAAAAATAAAATAAAAACCTTATTCTTGTAAAAAGAATTGAAGAGGGGGGGGGAAATGTATAGAAGGAAGTGGAACTAAGTTTCAATGAATGGGCATGAAATTTAAGAAGAACCATTTTTGTTGCTCTTTTATTTTCTTCCAGTGCTTTGCGGCCTAGTAAAGAGGACAACCTTTTACTTTTTCTTGTGACAATAACAGCACCTCCTAGGGAGAAATGCATTTTTTTCCTTGCATTGGATAGTTTAGTTTGTAACCTCTTCAGTGTACAGAAATTTGAATAATCTGATACTATGCATACTTTTTAAAAATGATTTGGAAAATTTTAGAACACCCTGTCTTAAAATATTTTATTTATCATGTTAAAATAAAACATTCCATAATCATTTTTTTATTTTTTCAAATTTTCCAATTTTTCAGAAAAAAAACATGGAAAAAATGGGGAAAATTTTCTGAATTTTTTTTGTTTTTTATTTTTTATATTTGTATACCGCAGCCGATTTTCCCAAAGGGATCTCTGGGCTGTTTACATCGAATCATAGAATCATAGAGTTGGAAGGGACCTTAAGGGCCATCCAGTCCAACCCCCTGCCATGCAGGAACCCCCATCACAACAGAAGAGAACATAAAACAACATAAGAGAAAACTCAGGAAATAATAATAAAAATAATAAAAACAGTAGTGCAAGAACAGACAGACAGATACCTGGCAAGAGAGTATCTCTGCGGACCTTCACATCTCTATTCATGCATGTCCTTGAAAATAGTCTGCTTTATATGTGGCATAATATTTACACTAAGAAGACGGTAAACAGTGAATTTATAATAGTATTGTACCTGTTCTGTGTCATTGTTTTAGCAGTTAGATTTGCTCAATTCGTACTATACTATCTCTTAATGGTGTGGAAAATCTCTGAAAGAAAGAGAAAATAGACTTGCAGGCTTAATTGTGGAGAACAGCATTGAGGAACTAAGTGCTGCTTGGGGCAGTTTTTCATGATCTGGCTAGTGTAAGTGGACCGCGGCCCATTGCATTTTATTGCAAGTCTAACTACCACCTCCCATTTAATGTTGCTTTCTCCGCAGGATGTCAGTTCTCATTCAAAGTCTTTGTTTCAGCTTTCTGACTGTTTTCATTGGTTGTTGTTGTTGTTCATTTGTTCAGTCATTCAGTCGTGTCCGACTCTTCATGACCCCATGGACCAGAGCTCGCCAGGCCTTCCTATCTTCCACTGCCTCCCGGAGTTTGGTCAAATCCATATTGGTTGCATCGATGACACCGTCCAACCATCTCATTCTCTGTTGTCCTCTTTTCCTCTTGCCTTCAATCTTTCCCAGCATCAGGGACTTTTCCAAGGAGTCCTCTCTCCTCATGAGATGGCCAAAGTACTGGAGCCTCAGCTTCAAAATCTGTCCTTCCAGTGAACATTCGGGGTTGATTTCTTTCAGGATGAATACGTTTGATCTCCTTGCAGTCCAGGGGACTCTCAAGACTCTCCTCCAGCACCACAGCTCAAAAGCATCTATTCTGTGGCAGTCAGCCTTCTTTATAGTCCAGCTTTCACTTCCATACATCACTACTGGGAAAACCATAGCTTTGATTATCCTGACCTTAGTTGGCAAAGTGATGTCTCTGCTCTTTAGGATGCTATCTAGGTTTACCATTGCTTTCCTCCCAAGAAGCAGGCGTCTTTTTATTTCATTGCCGCAGTTGCCATCTGCAGTGATCAAGGAGCCCAAGAAAATAAACTCCGTCATGCCTCCATTTCTTCCCCTTTATTTGCCAGGAGTTTATGGGGTCGGTGGCCATGATCTTAGTTTTTTTTTTGTGTTGAGCTTCAGCCCATTTTTTCACTCTCCTTCTTCTCCCTCATTAAGAGGTTCTTTGATTCCTCCTCACTTTCTGCTATCGGAGAGGAGGAATTAACCTATCCATCCTGAAAGAAATCAAGATATTTCTTCTGGCAATCTTAATTCTGGCTTGTGATTCATCTAGTCCTGCCTTTCGCATGATGTACTCTGCATATAAGTTAAATAGGCAAGGTGACAGTATACAGCCTTGTTGTACTCCTTTCCCAATTTTAAACCCGTCAGTTGTTCCATATCCATATCATTGATAACAGGATTCGACTCCTTCCTTGGGCATATTGCCATTACAATCCCTTGGGGGGGCATTCTTAGGACTAGGGCAGGAGAAATTGTTGGTTCCAAAACTTTCTGTGCAGCCATAAGTCTAGATTTCATCTAGCTGCACTTGTGCCAGCTTCAGTGATGCTATTTGATGCTACTCGGAAGGATGTTTTTATTTAGGGTTGTAGCCCAGCCTTCACCATAGCAGTGACTCATAATAATGAGCGAAGGCTTGCAGAAAGTAAATCTGTTCTGGGGGAAGAAGCCTGAATAGCACAGCATTTCTCATTTGGGGGATATTCTGCCCTGTGTTTCATCTACAAGTTCATAAGAATAGAAAGATAAAGGCTTTTTATCTAAACCATCATTAAATTAGGTTAGAGCCTAACCAAGTTTGTTTGAATGCCATATAAATTGATAAGATGTGTTTTGGAGATAAGTAGTATCCCGGATCTTGCTAATTTCTTAATTCAATTTTAAACTGTATGTATACAACAAAAGTAGTTAATACATTTTTAACAGATATGGAAGAATGTTTAAAGAACAGTGTAATCATAAAGGAAGGGAAGGTGTTTTTCTACAGTTGAACAATGGCCTAAGTTGCTGAAACCCATTAAGTACGGGTCATTAGCTATGGCCTTGGTGGTGAAGACGTGAAGTCAGTAATAATGAGCATTTTGTAACATCACACATCATAGGTTTTAGCTGGACTAATTCGTCAGTACTTCTGTTTGAAATAATTTTACTCTGGCTACAAACTGTAGCTCATCTGATATCTGTTAGGCCTCTGTCAACTTTGTCTTATCAGTCTGTAAAAAAAATTGTCATGGGTGATGATATGTAATGAAACAGACAGAGAGGCAGGCAAAGAATAGAGGTTAGCAAATTTGTTCCTTGGATAGTCAAAAACAGGCGAGTATAATTGTGAAATTAGCATCTTAGACTTCTGAATTGCTAAGTGAGGATGGGTCTGCATTGCTTGGCATTGGGAAGAAGGGTGGACCTGATTGGCAAATCCAAGTACATTCTTCAGTAAGAAATAAAAGAAACCCAATTACATGTGAACAAAGTGAAAACTAGAATGCCTTACAAAGATAATGCTTATTTAGCTAAACACAGTGCCAATTGGGCAGGCATTCTTAGGGAGGGAGTTTCATTGTGATGTGCTGTACTGCCGAAACAGACTCACTTTGTGATCTTTCATTCCTATGAGGAAGAAGGAAGGAAGCCACACAGAAACCACAAAGGCTCATTCAGATGGGAAGAATCAGGCTGGACTAGGTCCCCACCTTTTTTTTCTTTGCAAAGGTGTGTGTGTATTGCGCCGTTACAGTCGTGACCGACCCTTCGTGACCGACCATGGCCTTTAATCAGGTGGGCTTGACGATCACCTCACATCTGCACAAACTGAAGTTGCCAATCGTTCATGCACAAGTGGACAATGCTCCCTATTGGAAATAGGACACCCAAAGGTGGGTTGTGAAATCCCAGGGTCCTGAGACAGGTAAATAGGGAGAAGGGATTCCGTCCTATTTCTCCAGGATTGGACAAAACCTAGGTGGTGAGTTGAATCCTTTACTGATACCCGTTGGATCTGCCAGACAGATGGATTGACTTGCCCATTGACAAGAAGAGGCTGCTGGCTTGTCCCCATTACAAATTCCTGTGGAGTTTCAGGAGGGCCTTCATCTTCTAGTCCAATGTTGTATATAGAATAACTGTCAGTAATTAATTTACCCAACACTTGTCTTTTTGTAGCTTGATATTTTGTATATTGTACAGTGTTAATAATCCTTTCAGGGTTTTTTTTTTACCCTGAAGAGTTGACTAAAATTATTTAAAATATGTGAATTTAATGACCTCGGCCAGAGAAATCAAAGCTCAAATCATTCCTCAGGTTTGGTAGTCTCTCATCCTATCTTTGTAGGACAGAAGAGAACTGATTGGTGTGTGTGTGTGTGTGTGTGTGGTGTGTGTTTGCAGTCGTGACTGACTGTTCGTGACCCCATGTCCATGGCGTTTTCTTGGCAGGAATACTGGAGTGGTTTGCCAGTTCCTACTCCATGCGCCTACAGCACCTGGTATTCCCTGGTGGTCTCCCATCCAAGTACTAACCAGGGCCGACCCTGCTTAGATTCCGAAATCAGGTGAGATCGGATGTGCTTAGGGCATCTGTGTGTGTGTTGTGTCGTTACAGTCGTGACCAAATCTTTGTGACCCCATGTCCATGGAGTTTTCTTGGCAAGAATATTGGAGTGGTTTGCCAGTTCCTACTCTATGCGCCTACAGCATCCTGGGATTCCCTGGTGGGCTCCCATCCATGTACTAACCAGGGCCGACACTGCTTAGCTTCCGAAATCAGGTGAGATCAGATGTGCTTATAGGGCATCTAGACAGCTCGAACTGATTGGTAGCTCAGTAGTTTAGGTTTCTGGCTGCAGAGTGACAGGTTGGGAGTTCATTTGCCCACTGGGCCTCTTTGGCAAGGGCTAAACTCAGTGATCCAGAAGCTCTCTTCCAGCTCTGCAGTTCTAAGCAGAGAATCCTCTGAGCTCTTTGGACAAAGAGCAGGGTAGAAATGTGACCGATCATAATCCTCTTATGCCAGGGTTGGATTACCATCCTTGGCTACAGATCTTTAAATGCAGCAGCAAGTGGGATACTGAATAGTGAGTGGAAACACGCATTAGATGGCATTTGCTAAAGGGATAAGAGAAAGGTGGAATAAAAATAACATTAATAATGAATTTAACACACAACTCAGTGCGTTCTGAAAGAAGAGCCACGTTAAACATCATAACGGATTTGTTGTTCTTCAGTCTTCTGTCTTGGTTGATAAATTGAAAATGAAATCACATCGCTAGTTTGTATGACATCCACTTCAGTTCTCTGAATATAAGCTATTGATGTTTTAAACAGGGGCTTGCTATTTCCATCCAGGGTGATGAAGTGCACCCTGGCAAATATTATAGTGATTTTGTAGTTGCTTTGTAGCAAGAGAGAATTCTGAAGATGGGAGCTTACATAAGAACATAAGAAGAGCCATGCTGGATCAGGCCAAAGGCCCATCTAGTCCAGCTTCCTGTATCTCACAGTGGCCCCAACAAATGCCTCTGGGAGCGCACGAGACTAGATATCTGTCTCCTGATACCACTCCCCTGCATCTGGCCCTTGAATGTACCCCAGGTTTTAAGCCTGAAGATTGCACATCTCCATCATGGGTTGTAACCTGTGATGGACTTTTCCTCCAGGAATCTTTTTGTCTGTTCTCACTCTCCCAACCCTCAATTTGTCCTCTAGGTCCTCTAGTTCTGGTATTTTGTGAGAGGGAGAAGAGTGTCCCTCTATCCACTTTACTCATGCCCTGCATTATTTTGTACGTCTCAATCATATCCCCCCATAGGTGCCTTTTTTCCAGACTAAAGAGCTCCAAATGCTGTAGCCTTTCCTCATAAGGGAGGTCCCCCAGCCCAGTAATCACTTTAGTCACTCTCTTCTGCACCTTTTTCAGTTCTACTATGTCTTTTTTGAGATGTGGTGACCAGAACTATACGCAGTACTCCATATGTGGCCTCACTATCACTTTATGCAATGGCATTGTAATGTTGGCTGTTTTATTTTCAACCCCCTTTTTGATGATCCCTACTAGCATGGAATTGGCCTTCTCCGCTGCCACACACGCTGGGTAGACACTTTCATTGAGCTATCCACCCATGCACCAAGATCTCTTTCCTGATCCATCACGAATAGCTCTGAACAGGGCTGTGGAGTCGGTAGATAAATGTTCCGACTCCGACTAAGTTTTTTTGTACTTCCGACTCCGACTCCCCGACTCCGACTCCTCTGTATTAATATGCGAATGTATTTTATACATTCCTTGGGGGAAAGAGCTGACCCCTGTGGGACCCCACAAGGGAGCACCCAGGGAGCCGACAGCTCCTCCCCAAGCTGCACACGCTGGGGCCGGTCTTCCAGGAAGGACCGATCCAACAGAATGCTGTGCCCCCGATCGCCACCCCGGAAAGCCGGTTCAGCAGGATACCGTGGTCGACGGTATCACAGGCCGCTGACAAATCCAGGAGGACCAACAGGGTAGAGCAACCCCTGTCAGCCCCCCCGGAGGAGGTCATCTTGCAGTGCAACCAAGACTGTCTCAGTCCCCCGATACAGCCTGAACCCGGACTGGAATGGGTCAAGGACTTGTTCTTCCTCCAGGAATGACTAGATCTGGACGGCGGCCACCCTCTCGATGACCTTGCCCAGGAAGGGGACGTTGGCAATCTGACGGTAGTTGGCCAATTCGCCCGACGCCTGGGCAGATTTCTTTAGGGTGGGCTTCACCACTGTCTCCTTCAGGCGACAGGGAAAGACCCCCTCCTCCCTGAAGGAGGCAGTGGAAATAATGGAAGCCCACTCAGTCATACTCCCTCCTGCAGATTTAATAAGCTATGCAGGGCAAGGGTCGAAAGGGGAGGCCGCCGGCCTGCAATAAGCCAGGGCCCTGGAGGCCTCAATACTATTTTTACAGTAGAAGAGTCATTAATTACAACTTTTTGTGAATTGGGACATTTAAACTTGCTTTTTTTAAAAATTCCAATCTAAATTTAGTAGGAGTCGAAATCGGTGCATTGTTTGCCGACTCCGACTCCGACTCCAGGTACCCAAAATTTCCTCCGACTCCTCGACTCCGACTCTGGCTCCACAGCCCTGGCTCTGAACCCATGAATTCATAGATAAAGTTTTTGTTTTTTTGACCCAAAATGCATTACTTTACATTTTCTTACATTGAAATGTATTTGCCATTTCGCAGCCCATTCCCCCAGTTTGGAGAGATCTTCTGTGGTTTTTACCACATGGAAAAGTTTCACGTCATCCACAAACTTAGCCACCTTACTACTTATCCCTGTTTCCAGGTCATTTATGAACAGATTGAAAAGCACCGGTCCCAGGACTGATCCCTGGGGCACACTGCTTTTTACCTCTCTCCATTGTGATAACTGCCCATTGACACCTACTTTTTGTTTCCTGGATCTCAACCAGTTCTCAATCCATAAGAGGACCTGCCCTCTTATCCCCTGACTGTGCAATTTTCTCAGCAGCCTTTGGTGAGGGGCTGTGTCAAAAGCCTTCTGAAAATCTAGATAGACAATATCCACTGGTTCACCCAAATCCACATGCCTGTTGACCTTTTCAAATCCAATCTGGATTAAGGCTGCCAATCAAGGAAGTAGATCATATTGCAGCTATTTTCTTACGTCATATCTTGGGTGTACCGAAACTCGATCAACCTACCAACAATATGGTATGAACTTGGGCTCCACTTGCCCTCAACCCTAGCTTGGACGGCCACTATCAAGTATTGGTTACACTTTCATATTCAAACACGCTCCAATTCCCTGATAAACGATCTACTAAGTGACACCTATATTTCCAAATGGTATCAGAACATCTGCATAAAGATAGCGTCTATTGGAATTGATCTAGGATTCTAGACTACTTATCCAACTGCAATGAAAAATTCTTATACAACTTTATTCGTCAAAGACTTTGGGACATTGAGAGACATAATATTGTTGGAAGAGTTAATCCAATTTGCTCCCCTTTATATTATGGCCTAACCCTCAGCGCAGGATTTGGTTTAAATTATTTCAAGAATCTCTTGAATCCTCAAGAGAGACAGGCATTGATGTTGGCAAGACTGAACACCTTTCCTTCCACCGTCACTCTAGGAAGATACTCTAAAATGCCTTATAAGAGCAGACTCTGTAAATTCTGCAGGTTGGAACCTGATTCTGTTGCACATATTCTGATTCGATGTCCCTTTCATCATATTAATTGACAACAATTAATTGGCTTCATTATTTCCAAATTTTCAACAACCCCAGAGACTATTACTGCTACTCTCTTGGCAGACAAAGATAAAAGCGTGACAGAGCTAGTAGCCAAATATTTATTACTAGTTTCTCAAAAGAATAGCCCTGCCTCCTTTTAAGTTTGGCTTATTATAACCCCAGATTAATATGATTGCTATTCAGGCGCTGAGAGGTTTGCCTATTGTAACTATTTTAACAGCTGTTTTATGCCAATAAAGGTGACTTTGACTTTGAAATTATTCTAAAAGGTTTGTGAGGCAAGACGTACCCTTATAGAAGCCATGCTGATTTTCCCTCAGTTGTAGGGATTCTTCTAGAGCAGGGGTCCTCAACCTAAGGCCCTTATAGAATCTGCCCCCCGGGACCTATTGCAACCCCCGCAACTACCCCCTGCTTTGTGAGCAAGCCAGCCTCCGCAGCTGCTTGCTGAGGCAGGCGGTGGGCTGTCGCTTCTCCACTAGACTACTGCCTAAATTGGCATGCTGGCTAGTGGGGCATTCAAAGTGGGAGGGCAAGGTCCCCCGCTCCATTCCTCCCCCCCCCTTTTTTCCGTGTCATCCTTTTTTTTTACTGTGCTCCCCAGTGGTGTCTGGAGGGTGATGGACCGGCCCGCTGTTTGAAAACTTTGAGGACCCCTGTTCTAGAGTTTAAATCAGGGTGGGTCATATTAAAATTATTTGTGGCACAGGAAAGGGGAGGGGGTGATGAGTTCACATCAAATACCTGAATGGCCTTTGAAGATCTGAAGTTTGGTTTTAGCTCCTAGAGGGGCATAAAATGTCTGTAAAAAAGTGCACATGTGGTTCACTGCACTTATGCATTTAATCTTCCTTTGCCAGCAGCTTGAGCGGCTCGTTTGAGGTGATAAATGTTTCATGTACGATCACTTGACATAGTGCTTTTCAGGTTTGTGTCCTCATGATAGTATGATTCAGGACATAGTCATGTCCTCTTGTTGCCCAGTGTTGAGTGTGTGTGTTATGCAGATTGCTCCTGTGAAGTTAAATACTGACCACTTGAGTATTTTCACATCTCATACCTAGCTGACCAGTAGCCCACTTTTTGCTCCTTTTACCTTAACCTGCCTTGTGTTTGACCTGCGTAGTATTAGGTGTGATTCATGCAGCACGCAAGAGCAGTGAAGGTTGATGACCTCCATTTGAGGAGTTTGAATGTATTCTCTTAATATGTGGGACCCTTGGCAACCCTCTGCATGTTGGACCTGCTCCATGGTCATTGCCATTCTGGTCTTCAGTCCTAATGTTTTTTTTAATAGTAAAACATTCATCCTCCCCACCCCCATCTCTTGTAAAATTCAATGGTGCAACGATGAATGGGTACAGCATTCAGCAAGCAGTATAATATTAGGAAAGCTTTGGGTCCTAGGTTTTCATTTGAGCTGGCAATGGCATTCTTATATTCTTGTACAAGACTTGGGTCAGAATCCAGTGCAGTACTTCTGTAGAAGTCACAAGATTGTTTTTCAAGTGATTAGTAAAACAACTGATGGCTTTGTGAGCTGGTCGGTGTGTTTAATTATCCTTGCGCAAACAATAATTGTAGTCAGTATGCAGTTATGAACTGAAGCTGTGCAGATCAAATAAAAAAAACCAGAACTGAATAATATGTGTTAACTTGCAGCAAACTTGCCGAGTAATGTCTCCTCCTTTTTTCATGATCTTGGAAAGTTTTTCTTTTAAGAATTCTGTATCCCTAACAAATGACACACTACTGGCTGTGCAGTTCAGGTTTTGTGTGATCTACTGTTGCATTTTAGATATGAACATGCGGTCAGGATAAGGTTCCCTGGGCAGGAGACAAGCGTAAGAGAAAGTAACTGAACAAAGGCTACAGAGTGAAACTCATAACTGATGGGAGATGAAACCCAAGTCTCTTCCATTGTAGGTCTAGTAGTCTGACATTCTGACTTGCTATTTATGAAATGTATTAGATATTTCAATTCAGGTACATCTATCGCGAGGGGTTAGGGACTGACCCGACCTGCGATCATTGAAAATCCGCGATATGTGGATGCAGGTGGGGTCAGTCCTGGGGGGGCGTGTGTGATGTTTAAAATGTATTTCAGCAGTGGAGACAAACACTTGGCACCTTTGCTGAAAGCATTTTAAACATCGCTTGCGGCTTTTCAGCACTGGGGGGGGGGGTGCGGGGGAGCCGCGTGCGATGTTTAAAATGACTTCAGCAATGGAGCCAAGCGCTTGCCTCCATTGCTGAAAGCATTTTAAACATTGCGTGCCGCTTCCCAGCACTGCGGGGGAGCGGCGCACGATGTTTAAAATGACTACGGGGAGCGGTGCGTGATGCCTTCATGGAGGCAAGCCCCGGACTCCAGCTGATTGGCTCTGGAATGGGGGAGAAAAACCTCTTGTTTCCCCACCTCAGCACCAGTCAGCTTGGAACCTAGGGCTTGGGGAAGGGGGGGAAGGTTTAAAAAGCCCCGGCTTTTAAAACATCCCCCGTCCCTCAAGCCCTTTCGGGGGGGTACTGCGGTACTGTGACATAGTGGGACCGCAATAAATGAACTGTGAAAGGGTGGGGGAACACTGTATGTACTACTGGGATGTAGAAAATGTTTGCCAAATATAAGGCAAGTAAGCATGGAAAAACACAAATCTCTCATTGATGGTTTAAGAAAAATCTGAAATATTTCAGATTTAGTTTCCTACAAAATCTACATCACTGTTGGTTTCCACCATGCGCACTGCCAGTGTGACTTGTACATGGCTTTATCCAAGGTGCAAGTCTGCAGTTGAGAGCTGTTTTTTTGTACTTTGCTCTTTGTGCTTTCTTAGGAATGGCCCTCCAGACCTCTGGTTTGATTTAGGAGAAATTCCTAATAGTTTATTTATTTATTTATTTATTTTGAATATTTTTACCCCACCTTTCTCCTAAGAAAAGGACCCATGGTGGCTTACAATAATGAGCGACAATATACAGTACAGAACATTTAAGACATAATACAAGTTAAGAACAGGGAATTAGAAGAAGCATCTTAGAACATTAAAAGGTAATATTAAAGCTAAAAAGAGCATTGAAAAAGAAAAAAAAATCCATTATGAGGGGTGGAAAGTAGCATGGAAAACACTGGTGTTCTTATGAAATCAGGCAATGTAATCATGCATGGTAATCCATGTAAAAGTCACATCTTAGGTACTCCATCATTCAAGGGAAGCTTGCCTGAAAAGGAAGGTCTTTGCCTGTTTCTGGGAAGACAGCAGAGATGGGACAGTCCTGGCCACTTCTGCAAATTAACTGTACGTTTTTTGTTAAAGTACTGTACTAGCTGGCTGGATAGCTCAGTGGTTTGGGTATCTGGTTGTGAAGCTAGAGGTTAGTTAGAAGCTTCATTTTCCATTGTGCATCCCTTATAGGCCAGGCTGGGTGGCTTTGGAGCAACTGCACATTCCCAGGGTATCCCCAGAAGAAAAGTAAGGAACCAATTCTGAGTATCCTCTCCCTGAAAAAGATTGCCACACATCAGAACTTAAGCAAATAGCACATGATGATGATGATTATAGTACAAGGGATTGCTAGCTTGAGGAAATTGTCGCTGCAGTTTCTAATGATATTTCTTACCTGCTAAATACTTAACAGTTTGGCTTGCTGTACAAATTCCAATGACGTTGAAGTTGAAATATAGTAATTAGTATGGCTTTGCGAAGTGGTATGAAGGCAATAAAATCTGTGACTTAATGTTCCCTGAACGAAATCCAATTACTATTTAAATGTATAATGGAGAAGCTGAAAAGTAGACAGTTAATTAATGCAGATACATGGAAGAAGATAATTGGGGGAGGGAGGTAGTTCCCAGCTAATATCAGCAAATCAAAAGGCTGCTCCTTCCCTCTGTCCCCCTCTTTTTTCTATTTTAGATATTAAAGGCTGAGATATGTTTGATTGGGGTGTACAGAATTCCCGTTTGCCTAACTGAGATTGGATATAATTCGCAAATTTTCATTTAACCCTCATTTGTTGTTAATGAAGAATAGAGCTAGTCTGTGCAATAAGTGTTCATGTAGAGGCACACTGGTGAAATATCAGGTCAAGTGGCAGAAGAGACTAGGTTTTGTTTCTGTGTTGCCTTTAGGTGCCCAGGGTTGGGAAATAACTCCGTGGGAGGAGTATGTGCTTGGCATGTGTTGGGATAACTGGGTTTGATCCTTGACATTTGTAGTTAAGGACCCGGTGGAAAGGGATGGGCCCATTCAGACCTCCACTGGAGTTGGGTTGCCAGCTGGAGAAGGCAGCATGGGAACTCTTTGGACCTGGTGTGTGGTGATTTGCAGAGCCTCTTCCCAACCATCCCGCAGGCCTTCGCATGTTTCTTTGCTGCATTTGTAGCTCATTGGCCTTGACCTTTGTTTCTGATGGAACCTCAGTTCTGGCTGCTGACTTTCCATACTTTTCACAGTAGCCATGGTTTTCGATACAGAAGAAAGGAGCACCTAGGTGCCCAAAGCGTACAGTATTTCATCGCATTTGTGAGAAGGAACTGGTGCAACGTAATAAGTAGTTGCTCACGTGAAAGTCCCATCTGCTCAGGAAACAGTGGTTTCAGAATATTTGTACCGTAGTTCCGTTTGTCCAGTGGATGAGGATGTTCTCAGTTTTGTTAGGAAAAAGCTTTAGAAGAAAGCATAGATTAAAAAATAAAGGGTAAATAAAAGATGTGTGAGGTCTAGCACAGCTAGCTTGATAACATCATTCAGTTAAAACAGGGGACAGAGAATTGGGTTAAAAAGAATGGTTAATATGGGGAGTTTAGAGAATGAGAGGAAATTGCATTATAAAAGGAAGGCAAAGGCAGTCAAGGATATAGTAAATATAATTTATAATATATTATTGGAAGCAGAGGATCAGAAGGAGTTAAATTGTTATGGGAATTTGATATGGGAGAAGAAATAAGTTTAACTGCTTGGAAAAATATATGAAATGATAGAATATTGAAACCAATGTCAATAATGGTAAAAGAGAATTTTTATTTAGTTTAGAAATGGTATTAAACTCCACTGAAACTTAATGAAATAGATGGTAATCGTCCTATGATGTGTTGGAGAAGGTGCCAGAAAATAAGACATATTCTCATGTGTTGTGGGAATGCAAGCATAAACTGAAAGGTTGGCAGTTAGTTTTTAAGGACATCAATGAAATAAGCCATTTTAATTTAGCTGTGTGACCTGAAGCAGCACTTGTATCAGTATTTTAAAAGGAGATCGGTAGTGGGCCAACTAGAGAATAAGTTTCAGTCTGCTAACAGCAACAGGATTTTATTATTGGCAAGAACCACTCATAATATTTTGCAAAGTGAATATTACAGAGAAGTCTGGGATATAACAATTAAGGGTAAACTTGCCTGTGATTTAAGAGGTAGGAGGAAGCTACTGGCAGGGATGTGTTTGTAGACATATGGGAATAATTTATCAATTTATCAATTTATCAATTTATTGTACTAATAAAGTGGAAGGGTCATAGCCCAAGGCACGAGTCAACGCAATGCTAGAAAGGGTGGTGGGGCGAATGGCCCCAGACCTGGGATGCACTCGGCACATAGGTCTTCTTTTAGATTTTTTTAAATCTAAGTACAAAAAGTAAAATTGAAATTAAAAAAAGTTTTGTCAAGGTCACCTGAGTAGCTTTAGGTGCCATGGAAATAAAATGATGTGTAATTGATTAAAGAACATTAAGCAGTGGATCTGGGCAGTGAACAACAGTGTGGCAAACATAAAGCTGTTGACTATCTATAGGAAACCACTGGGAGAAATTGGTGTCACCAGCAATGAGATGATACCCAATTCTATTGCTCCTTCCCACCTAATTCTGAGAAGGCTACTTCATTTCTTTATCAGTGGCTGGCATCAGTTAATAGGCTGGACGAAGGTATACAAACCCAGTTTAATCCAGGCAAGACAGAAGTGCTTGGCTGCTCCCAGATTATAAATGACCTCCCTCCTCTGGGAGACGTAGATGGGTAGCCCTCTCCCTCTTTCCCTTCTGCTAGCAGGGGAAATATACTTTTTAGAAAGGCTTTGGAGGAGCCAAGAACCAATGGAGATGAAGATGCCTTTTAAAAATGTATAGTTTTTAAGGGATGTTTTAAATATGTATACAGTATATTTTACTTTTTTAATCTTAGTTTGATTAAGCTAATAGTTTTCAATTTTTGTATATGCTGCCTTGGGTTCAAACTGGGGAGAAAGGCAGGGCAAAAATCGAAGTAGAAGACAGATAGAGAGCAACTTTCTGTTTCAGCTTTGAATTCCATGGGTCTGTAGAGGAGGCAGTCTAACTCATAATACAGTAGTCCCCCTGTTTATCACGGGGGTTAGGTTTCCAAACCACCCATGAGAAATGAAAATCCGTGATATTTACACACACAATGCTGTCACCACCTCAGTGCTGTCACCACACACACCTCTTCAACACACACACACACATCCACACACACAGTGGAGGGTGACAGCAAAGGCAAAGTGTTGCGGTACAATTCTGGCCTCAATGCAATGGGAGCAAAGTGGGTGGCGATGCAAAAGGTGTTGGGGTGCTGGGGGTAAAAGTGGGGGCACGCGTTGGGGGTGAAAGCACGGTCCACATGGGGTGGCAGGGTGGCGGTGGCAAATCCCCCCATCAATATAGCGGGACTGCAATATATGGGCTGTGATGTGACGGGAGAGTACTGTAGCCCACAGTGACGTTCATTTGTTAAATCTTCCAAGTGCCACTGGTCTTTTTGCCTTGTTGTACAGCAGGCCTGCCCAACAGGTAGACCGGGGGCTACCAGTAGCCCCTGAAGGGTTCAGAAGTAGCCCGCCAGCCATCAATAAAAAAATGTGAGGGGATAAGTTCTCCACCTCTACCTTCCCCCTTTGGTGTCCCCAAGGACCACCACTGCCCCAGCAAAGCTCTGGATCTGCCAGCCCACTGTCTCAGCTGATCGGGGGCAGTTTGAAGGGCCATGGCACAGTCCCCTGCTCTCCCTACCGGCCAGATGATCGCCTTGCCACTGTCTTGTGACCAGCTGACTTGTTGGTGCAGAGCAGCGAGGGCAGGGGAGTGGAGGGGACAGCGAGGGGCAGGGTCATGGGCATGCCCACCTCCTTTGCATGCATGGTCAGCCTTACCATAGGAATGCATTGAAATTTGTTCCCGGCCAGAAAGAATTAATTGATTTTTAATGTGTTTCCTATGGGAAACCATTGCTCAACTTACAATTTTTTTTACTTATGAGCATATGCTCGGAACAGATAAAATTCATAAGTAGAGGTTTTAGTGTAGTAGCCCTCAGGCACTTTCGTCCGGAAAAAGTAGACCTCGGCCTGTTCAAACTTGGACAGCCCTGTTGTACAGGATTTCTTGCCTAGCGGGGGAGGTGTGTAGTGAACATGTGTGCATTATAACTGAGGAAGGATCACATACTGACGCCGTTGTCTTGAAATGTCTTTCAGGGTGTTCTAAATGGCTTCTAGGAAGTCGGGGTCTGACTTTCACGGGTAAGTGACCTGTGACACTTGTACTTTAGACGGAGGAGGAGACCGGGCCGCGGCGACAAAAAGGTTGGGGAGCACTGATCTATAGGAAACCACTGGGAGAAATTGGTGTCACCAGCAATGAGATGATACCCAATTCTATTGCTCCTTCCCACCTAATTCTGAGAAGGCTACTTCATTTCTTTATCAGTGGCTGGCATCAGTTAATAGGCTGGACGAAGGTATACAAACCCAGTTTAATCCAGGCAAGACAGAAGTGCTTGGCTGCTCCCAGATTATAGACCTCCCTCCTCTGGGAGAGGTAGATGGCCCCTCTCCCTCTTTCCCTTCTGCTAGCAGGGGAAAATATACTTTTTAGAAAGGCTTTGGAGGAGCCAAGAACCAATGGAGATGAAGATGCCTTTTAAAATGTATAGTTTTTAAGGGATGTTTTAAATATGTATACAGTATATTTTACTTTTTAATCTTAGTTTGATTAAGCTAATAGTTTTCAATTTTTGTATATGCTGCCTTGGGTTCAAACTGGGGAGAAAGGCAGGGCAAAAATCGAATAGATAGATAGAGAGCAACTTTCTGTTTCAGCTTTGAATTCCATGGGTCTGTAGAGGAGGCAGTCTAACTCATAATACAGTAGTCCCCCGTTTATCACGGGGGTTAGGTTTCCAAACCACCCATGAGAAATGAAAATCCGTGATATGTGAATGCTGTCACCACCTCAGTGCTGTCACCTGCCCCTCTTCAAATCTGCTGTGGAGGGTGACAGCAAAGGCAGTGGTAACGGGATGCCAGGGACAAAAGTGGAGGTGGCGATGGGGGGTGCTGGGTGCTGGGGGCAAAAGTGGGGGCAGCGTTGGGGGTGAAAGCACGGTTGGGGGTGGCAGGGTGGTGGCGGCAAATCCCACAATATAGCGGGACTGCAATATATGGGCTGTGATGTGACGGGAGAGTACTGTAGCCCACAGTGACGTTCATTTGTTAAATCTTCCAAGTGCCACTGGTCTTTTTGCCTTGTTGTACAGCAGGCCTGCCCAACAGGTAGACCGGGGGCTACCAGTAGCCCCTGAAGGGTTCAGAAGTAGCCCGCCAGCCATCAATAAAAAAATGTGAGGGGATAAGTTCTCCACCTCTACCTTCCCCACCCCAAGGACCACCACTGCCCCAGCAAAGCTCTGGATCTGCCAGCCCACTGTCTCAGCTGATCGGGGCAGTTCAAGGGCCATGGCACAGTCCCCTGCTCTCCCTACCGGCCAGATGATCGCCTTGCCACTGTCTCGTGACCAACTGACTTGTTGGTGCAGAGCGGATGAAGGGGAGTGGAGGGGACAGCGAGGGGCAGGGTCATGGGCATGCCCACCTCCTTTGCATGCATGGTCAGCCTTACCATAGGAATGCATTGAAATTTGTTCCCTCCAGAAAGAATTAATTGATTTTTAATGTGTTCCTATGGGAAACCATTGCTCAACTTACAATTTTTTTTACTTATGAGCATATGCTCGGAACAGATAAAATTCATAAGTAGAGGTTTTAGTGTAGTAGCCCTCAGGCACTTTCGTCCGGAAAAAGTAGACCTCGGCCTGTTCAAAGTTGGACAGCCCTGTTGTACAGGATTTCTTGCCTAGGTGGGAGGTGTGTAGTGAACATGTGTGCGTTATAACTGAGGAAGGATCACATACTGACGCCGTTGTCTTGAAATGTCTTTCAGGTGTTCTAAATGGCTTCTAGGAAGTCGGGGTCTGACTTTCACGGTAAGTGACCTGTGACACTTGTACTTTAGACAGGTTGAGAGGCGGTCTTTGGGCGGGGGTGGAAGGTTCTCCAGTGAGCCTGATTAAATGAGAGGTTTCCTCAGTGGCGTTAATTTTGCTGGGGGGGGGGAGAGAAGCTGCCTTTTGTTTTTTGAATTTCAGCACATGTTCTCAGGTATACACAAGCAAAACATCTTGTTGCTTATAGCCTAGTTAATTAACCTGCACTAGGCCCATTGAATTGATGGGGATTTAGTGAGTCAGTTCTTTCATTTAGTTCCATTGATTCAGATGGGCCTACTCTAAATGCAGTTGACCATGCTGAGGCAAATCACAGTTAAAAAGAGGCCCATTGGAGCCAATGACAATGACATATAAAAAGAAGCTGACTCAATAAATCCCTATACGTAGTGCAGTTCATGTCTCAAAGAGGTTTACAAAGGGACCTAGAATGAAAAATTGTAAAGATTTATATAGTGTAGCACAATCGAATGTAGAAGGGACAGTTGAATGCCAACTAAATATACCCACCAAAGTGAACTCTGTGTGTCTGCCTTCACCTGGTGTGAAAAACCAAAACTGATTGTGCATTGGAGGTTATCCCTGGGGAGCAAATTCCAGAGACGGGGGCACCCCAACCGGAAGCTGTTTCCCAGGTCTCTGATATCTCCACCTTGGGCCTACTGCTGGTGATGTGATAGTTGAGGACCATTGCTGCAATATTTAAATGTCAATATTGATGGGAAACTAGTATATGCCTAGTGGCTTGGCAGTAATCTGTTCAGTCGGAGGTTGCTTAGAATAGTAAATTAACCTGGAAGGGGCAAACAGGGATGGCAGACAGTGGTCCGTGACCACCACGAGTCCTTAAAACCTATGAAAATACCACAGATGGCCCCTGTTCCAGCCTTCTGCCTTGTCCTTCTCAGAACAGCACTTACTGTCTCGGATGCAATGCTTGTAATCACATTGCTGCTCTTTCTAATAAATGCAATTAATATGACAATAGTGGGCCGTTTCCCAGGAAGGGATGTTATCATGACAGAAGTGAGGACTCCAGTATGTACAACATTCCTCCCAATTCATAATATGTCTGTGTACACAAAGGAAAGGAAAAAGAGAATCTGATATGAGTTACACTGATATTTTAATTTTTTAATATGAGGATTCTTTAATTAGAGGGAAAGTTTTTTCTAATTAAATTAGAAGCAATTTTTGAATGTTGTCAAAAAAGTGCATCAAAGCTGCTTGGATGAGTAGTGAAACATTTCGATCTCTCAAGAAAAGAAGTCCAGTTGCCATGACTCATATTCTAGATAACCTCACTTGTATGACTAAGACTCTTCACAGACTTCATAGAATCATAGGAGAGTGAAGTTGGGAGGGGCCTACAAGGCCATCAAGTGCAACCCCCCCCCACTCCATGTAGGAATACAGATCAAAGGATATCTGCCAGATGGTTGTCCAAATCTCTCTCGAATCCCTCCAGTGTTGGAACGTTCACCACCTCTTTAGGTAATAATTGGTTCCACTGTCATACTGATCTAACAGTTGGGATATTTTCCCTGATATTCAGTGGGGTCTGACCAGAGCAGAATAGAGTGGTACTATCACTTCCCTTGTAAAAAAATACAAAATGATCTTGATAGGCTGGAGCACTGGGCTGAAACCAACAGAATGAAATTTAACAGGGATAAATGCAAACTGCTGTACCTAGGAAAAAGAAACCAAACACAAAGTTACAAGATGGGTGCACCAGGCTCAACAAGGCTACAGGAAAGCCAATGCGATTCTTGGTTGTATCAACAGAACCATTCTGTTGAATGTTGGGTGCCCACAGAAAGGGCTCCGAGGGCCACCTTTGGCACTCGTTCCATAGGTTCACCAAAACTGAAATATTAAACACTTGTGACCTTTCAGGTCCAGCAGGAATCTTCATTAGGCTCAGTGTTTACGTTCTTGAGGGGCTGAGGAAACAGAGTAATTAAAACATGCTGATGAGATGAAGACCTTTTGGTCTTGTGCTTGTTTACTGGGACTTTAATGCTTTTCTGCTTTAATGTTGAGGATTGAGTGGCTGGGCGGGGGGCGGGGGGGGGGTCTTCCTGCAAATGATTTCCATTTCAGTTGGCTTCTAACGTGTTGTCTTTAATGTTACCTTAAGACCTAAACAGATGTATGCAAAATCACTGTGTTCTTCCTCCATCCACTTAGGGACCTTCAGTTACATTGATGATGTCCCCTTCAAGATAGGAGACAAGTTCAGAGCACCAGCTAAAGTTGGATTGCCCAATTGGCTTTTGTCTGCCTGACTCGGCACAGCTTGTGAGGGAAGCCCAGGTGAGTCTTATTATTGCCTTGTGTGGACCTGCAAGGAGCAGGTCTCCTTATCTTTATGCCAAGAAAAACTCTTTTGAGAACCAGTATGTCTGGCTTCTGAGGTGGAGCCCATCTTCTAAAGGCGCTTAGCTAGTGCTTTCAGATTTCCTTGCTTTGTGCACACTGAGATGGGAAACTCTCGTTGTGTTGTGTCCATTGGTGAGCTTGCAAATGTTTCAGGCTAGGGCAGGCATGTCAAAACTTCGGCCCTCCAGATGTTTTGGACCACAACTCCCACAGTCCTTTGCCATTGGAAATACAGGCTTGGAATTTTGGGAGTGTTGGTCCCAAAACATCAGGAGGGCCAAAGTTTTGACATGCCTGGGCTAGGGAGTCTGGGAAAGGCTGTGCTTGCACATACTCCACCTTTTTGCAACCTTATCACCCTGAATACCCCAGTCTTGTTTCATTTTTTAACATAAACACAGCCAGACAAGGTTTGCCATTGAGTTAGGGAATACCAGAGGTCTGCAGGCAGGGACATGGAAGAAGGGTGCGTGAAGTCTTGGGCAAATACGTCCAGTCAGAGTTGACAGCACTGGGCCAGATGGACCAGTGGCCTTACTGCGGCTTCCTGTGTTCCTGTGGCCTCTCCCATTGCCACGTGTGGATTGCAGGGGTGAACAGTTTGCCCACCGTTACTTGAAAGCTGTACGTGGGTTTAAACATCTGTACTGAATAACTGTAGGTCAAACTTACCTAAGTACTGTCACCCTCAGTGGAGGCTCATAGTGGCACCATGGTTGCACTCACTTGTGCACCTTACTTGTTGCCAGTTCTGTTACCTGTTTGTCACCAGGTGAAAACCTTTTGCTGTCTATCTTTTACATTTCTGTGCTGTAACTTATTTCAACTGCTGATATTGCTGTTTTTTTTTTTTTGGTGCATTGTTTTGCTTTGTGCTTTATTTGTTCCATTTTATTTTTATTTTGAACCCTTCAGGAAATCATCTGGCTTAAGAACAGTATACAAATACATACAGTGATCGGGGGTTCCTGCATGGCAGGGGGTCGGACTGGATGGCCCTTGAGGTCTCTTCCAACTCTAGGATTCTATGATTCCACTTTTGAGTGGGAAGTCACTCTGTTACAGGGGGTCCAGCCCCTCTCACCTTTATAAATGATTAACAGTGGCATGTCATTGTCCTAAATAAGAACTTGATCTGTCACAGAGGCCAGCGCATGGCTCTTGCTTTGGAGAAAGCGCCCTTGCCCGCATCATTCCTGTCCTTCCTTACCTTGGCCTTCTCTTTCTGTTTTCAGTATGACTTCTCCTTGGAGAAGAAGACCATTGAGTGGGCTGAGAACCTTAAACGAATCCAGGCGGCCCAGGAGGAGGCTGAGCGCAAGGCGGAGGAGGCCGTAGCAAACACCAGGGCCATCTTGGAAGAGGAGATCCGAGCGGGCGGTGGTCAGTCGGGGGCTGTCATGCCGCCTCCGATCAACCCCATCATGGCCAGTTTGCAGCACAACCATATCCTGATGCCGACTCCTGCCAGCAGCAGTTTCTTGAAGCAAAAGGTCCTGAGCCCACCTCACACCAAGGCCGATTTCAACCCCGCCGATTTCGAGTGCGAAGAAGACCCCTTTGACAACCTGGAATTAAAAACGCTGGATGACAGAGAGGAGCTGAAGAACATTCTGCAGATCCACGTCGGTAACACGGGGCCAATCGTCGCCCAGCTTCTCGAGGATACCTTGCCCAAAGGAGCATCCGAGTCTGTACTGCAGGACCAGGAGGTGTTGGCCTCCTTAGAAAGGGCAACTTTGGACCTGAAGCCTGTCCACAAACCTAATGGTCTTATCGCTTTGCCCCAGCTGGGGGGCTGCGAAAAGATGTCCCTGTCTTCCAACGTCTCCCTGTCTCCCGCGACGTCCGTGAGCAATATCAAGTCTCTCTCCTTCCCGAAGCTCGACTCGGACGAGGGTGAGTTGCAGACCACCAGGCTCGCGAGTACGTACCGCAGCGCGTCCTGCCTCCACAACGGCACTTTCCTCGGCTCTCTGCCGAGCAGAGCCGGCGAACTGAACGGGCATCCCGGAACGGGGCTTTCCAACCTCAGTGCGGACAGTGGCCCAGAGGCAAAAGCATTGTCCTCCTCCTCCTCCACCTCCAGACTGCCTTCCCTGCCCACCTCGGTAGCATGTACGGAAGAAATTCCAGCACTCACCACAGCCACAGCGGTAAGCGAGTAGGCCGGGGGAATGCTCTTTCGGGATCGTTGGCACAAACGATGTGGTGCGTAAGAAAGGAATTTGAAGCCGTGTAATGACTGGGGTTGTCCCGTTTAATAATGAAATATGTGCGGTATGAATGGGAAATTTGATTTACGCTGGTCCATTTTTAATGGCCAATTTAAAACTACCCTGCTGTGAGGGTTGTCATTTCCTTTTATGTCCAATGTCTTGAGTTCCACATAGTTTTCATTGATTAAAAGTATATTTATGTTTCTGGCAGATGCATCAAGGTCGTTTAGTTTCCATCATGTGAAGAAAGATTTTGCCCATCATCTACAAACCTTTGCTTCTCAAGTGTTCTGTGCCTTTGCTGTGTATCACAATATTTGTGCCCAGACATAAATCCCGTTTTATTCCATGAGATGAATGAAGGCCTTCAAGCAAGCAGGTCTTGCTGGCTTCCTTGTAGGGTGTACGTTTGCCTTCTATAAAACACAAGGTGTGGTGGGATATCTTTATATCTTCCAGACTTTTGAATCATATATAACCTAAAGATACTGTTCAATTGACAACCAGCTAGTGTGTGCCGTTAATGACACCAGTGAGAATTTATGCTTTCGGTCAAGAAATATGAATTTGGGAATGGAAAGTTTTATAAACCAAGGGATACAGCTGGTACTTTTCCTTCTGCCTAAGGTCACTTGGATGTATTTATTTAGAATCATTGCGTCATACATTTGTGTTTCTCAAGGTGGTTATAAATGAGTCTCAGAATAAAATTATATTCTTAGAATCTAGTCTAGGAACAGAAACAATGCCATATGAAGTCATAACTACTCAGTATTTTCTTCCGCCAGCCGACACCTCCCACCAAATCCTCTTGAGGGCTAGCGATTTGAGTTTAGCAGTTAGGCCTTGTCAAGCCCCTATTGGAAAAGCCTGGAATTTTAAAATTACATATTTAATTTAAAATGGATTAAATCACATATATTTAGAAATGGACTATATATATATTTTCTGCTTTCTCTTTCATGACTTCCCTAAAGGCATCTGCTAGAGATAGGCACGAACCAGTTCATGTGGGTTTACAAATCCCAGTTCATGTGGGTTTGTGAAGGCAACAGCGTGGGTGCTGCTTCTCCCCTACCCCACCTTCTTAGTTGATCAGCCTCTCACCAGGCCCAGCTTGCCTGTGTTTCCCACCTCCTTGGCTAATCTCCCAGTCTCAAGCAGGAGCACCCCTGTCCTTTTGCCTGAGTGTGGGGGATCAGCCAAGAGAGTGAGGTAGAGAAGTCTGAGCTGTTTCCAGGACTGGGAGATCAGTTCAGGAGGTGAAGGGAGCTTGCATTGTGTCGCCCTGCTGTGAGTGACTGATTGAGCCAGAGGAGGCAGGGAAGAGGAGCAGAAGCACCTGTGTCGCCATCTCTATGAACTGCCCACCCATCTCTAGCAGCTGCACAATTCAAGGTTGACTGGAATATGCCTCTGGTCCAGCAAGGTCATGAATAGGCAGAACTCAGAGGAGTACAGTTGAGAAAAAGCTGGTGCCATGAGAATGAAGAGAGTTTCTAAGAGAACAAAAGCAGTGATGAGAGGAGAGCTGACAAACGAAAAGGGCTCCATTAGAAAGCCAAGAAAACCCAGCCTGCATGGCCAGAAACCTGCATTTCAGAGACCTGTTACGCAAAGAAGCCTTATAAAAATAACTTGCAGGATGTGCAGCAGGATTAGGTTTAATCCACACAGGCCAAGAACCCAGATAATCTTAAGAGGGAAATCCAATCTTGCCTCACGGCAGCAATGTAGTCTGCAACCCTCGCCCAGGAGACTGTCGCCGTTCGTTTCCATAACACAATTAGACGTAAAATAGATAATAACAGCTTGGAAATACCATAGTGTGCAGCATATTTAACATTTGGGCTACAGTAACCCCCCCCCCTATTATGGGGGTTAGGGACCCACCCGACCCGCGATGCTTGAAAATCCGCGATATGCAGAAGCGGGGCGGGGGGGGCAATCAGATCTCCCTCCGCCGTCTGCCTGCGCCGCCCTGAGACGTCTCGTCCGGGGCCGTCTCCATTGAAATGCATTGGCTCAATGCATTTTAATGGAGAAAATTTTCCCCATTGGAATAGATTGGCTCAATGCATTCCAATGGGGGAAAATTCTCCATTGAAATGCATTGGCTCAGTGCGTTTCAATTGCAATTGCGGGGCAGCGCCCAACGACGCCATCCCGTGCTTTTCCAAGGCCCGATGCACAGGTACTGCGATCCTGCGATATAGTGGGGACGCAGTACCTGAACCGCGAAATGGCGGGGGGTGACTGTACCAGTCTTAATGTAAACCACCCTCACCAGCCTGTTCTGGAAGAATCAGAAGCCAGCTAAGTGGTATCCCTAGAAGGGAGGCTGGTGTGTGTATGCGCGTGTGCTACAGATGGAATGGACCACATTCCTATCGGTTGGGGCAAGAACCTTGGGCCCTCTTCATGATGATCTGCTGCTCTTTCCACTGCTGTTGGGATTCAGCTGTTATGCTTTGTCAGCCTAGCTATGAAAAGCACTCAGACAATCACTGTGTGTCTTACATCACACTATAAACAGTCTCTTATTGGGTAACATTGCATTGTCTCTGTAAAGATGGCCACTGGAAAAGTGGGGGAGTCTGCATTCCAAAGAATATGAGACAATGCTATTCCCAGAGGATACAAGCTGTATGTTTATTGGATGGTTCTGTACTGACGTATCTATGATGTGTTGGAAGGTAATAAAATAGCCTAGCAGCAGGTGGAGGGGAGAGCTTTTTACCATCGACAAGCCTCCCTGATCGTTCTCCCTGATGCTAAGCACCAAAAAGATCCCTGTGTTCGAGTACTCTTCATTCCTTCACTATTAATCTCTCAGCTGGTTAAGGGAGATTAATCATTATCTCAAGACATCCCAGAGAAGGAATCCCAACACACTGCGCCCCCTCCCTTAATGATGGGTTAGATGAGAATTGTAGAGCCTCATCCTCGTTTTCCCCATCTGTACCGCTACATAGGATCTTTCTTGCAACTTGCAAGTTAATGGTGTTGGCAATACTTGGAACCTGAACGTTTCTTCCCTGTTTCTGGCTCTCTTTCTTTGGCCCAGATCTTATATTTACTAGGAAGACGAAAGCAATTTGCCATCTTCTCCTTCTTCTTCTTCACATGCCATGTCCTTGTAGAATGTTGCTGATCAGTGGCATGATTTGGTTTTTATCCAGAGCTATTCTAAATAGAGGAGCTGTGCTCACTGCAAACCACTGGCTTAAATTAATTTAAGTTTACATTTAGTTTACTTAAAGAACAAGTTTACTTGTCGTTGATGTTTGGAAGAGGGTGTCAGTCACGTCTCAGACATAATCAAATTAGTTCTTCACGTAGATAGAAAAAGCTTGTTGCCGGGTCTTGACCAGTTTGCTTGTGTTTTAGATCATGGCTGAAATTAGATTTAAGCATAAAATTCTGAAGCAGAGTATTAATTTACCCCATGCTTCCTCTGGACAGCAAGTTGTGCTGGCTCGTGACACAGAAGGTGCCATGCTGCAAGAAGGCTTCATGTACTGCATGCTTGCATGGATGTGTCTCTCTCCCCCCCCCCCCCCCCCCTGCCTGAGTACTTCCAAAGAGCTCTCTGAAATCTGAACAGTGGTTGGGACTTTTCCAGGGCAGCCTAAGGGAATCCTCCATTAAAAGCTGAGGCTTGCCCTTCCATGTCTTTGCTGGCAAGCCCATCACAGTTTATAGGGCATCTCTTGTCGGTCCCAGGCGGTGCTCCTATCCAGGCACTTGCGGCACAGTTCAAAGGAGGTGTCCTTTTGCCCCAATGAGCAAACACATATTTTCAAATAACAGTGTCTTGTTTGGGGCACCAATCAGTGAGACAGAGGATATGAAATGGAGGACTCTTACCCCACCCCATGTCCTTGAGTGAACATCCTATTCTTTTTCCAAGCAGGTCAAAATATCAGACATGGTGCTTGCTGCAGGAGCACCCTGGCTCTCGAATATGATATCAAGGCTTGTTTTGGCCTATGT
Source organism: Phrynocephalus guinanensis (assembly GCA_037367245.1). NCBI lineage: Eukaryota > Metazoa > Chordata > Lepidosauria > Squamata > Agamidae > Phrynocephalus > Phrynocephalus guinanensis. The sequence goes on from CM074738.1 coordinate 122,094,752, forward strand.
TCGGGCAGCAGCGTTGCACCCCCTCTTCCTCTGAATGGGTCTCCTTCTGCTTGCCTTCCTAGGTAACTCACCAAAGTTTTCCACCTTCTCAAGTGCCCAATACCACCAGCTGTGTCAAGTGGCCGAGCGGCTTCACCCAGGCCGATGTCCTGCAGGCCCTGTCCTCCAGCGAGCGGCAGTGCGTGGAAACCGTTGTCGGCATGGGTTATTCGTACGAGGATGTCCTGAAAGCGATGAAGAAGGGGCAGAACATAGAACAGGTGAGAGCAGCTTCCTTCTAGAACAGTGGATCAAGCAAGAGAACATCTGTGAGGCTTACAGAAATTCAGCTTGGCCCTGGCTCAGATGTCCCAAAAGTAGATGCTCTGGTACGAGATGACTCAGAGTCGCTAGTAGCTTCTGCAAACCCAATTTGAGGTAACCCATTAACACACGCTCCTTGAAGGATGTCGTGTTTTCAAGAGGGCACCTTGCAGTAACATGCAGCATGGTCGGTCATCCTGGGCCTGGAGAGCCCTGGGATTCCTCCAAAGGAAACCGCTTGGAACCACGGATAGCCATGAAACCTTTTCACCCCTAAAAATGTAGCTTGCTTGACAGTGGCTCCTGTTCTTCGTGGCCACTCGAACCCGAGAGAATTCTGAGTTCTGAAGATGTCCAGTCAGAAAGGTCTTCGATATCAGGAGATAGTCAAGAACTCTTTCTTGAGTTCTTAGAGACTGAACAGTAGACTCTGCTCAGCTAGATGGGCTGAAGATCTGCTAATGGCATAAGGAAACTAGAGCTTCTGCAAGTAGACACTTATAAACAGAAAAGCAAAAATCTCCCACCGTATTCCCATCTAAAAAATCATTATGTCAAACAGGAACATGGTATTTTATACTTAACACCATATGTGTCTCTGAATATACAGTGGTACCCCGACTTAAGAGCAGCTTGACTTAAGAGCAGCTTGACTTAAGAGCAGAAAACTGTTGGCATTTTAACTGCCGCCTTACAAATTTTAGATATGGTCTGCTCGACTTACAAATATTTTTTCCCATTTTTATTTTTTTTAAACTTATTTTTTCAGTTTTTTAGATAGGTACCCCGACTTAAAAGTAGTTCTACTTAAGAGCATGTATTCGGAACGGATTAAATTCATAAGTTGAGGTACCACTGTATAAGGAAGAGAAATATTAGTGCACATTTATTCCAGGCAACCATTTTCATCAAGTCCTGAGTGAGATGAACCTGAACTCTTGTCAGAAACAATTTCCTCTTATTCCACTTCAAAATCACTGAGACTCAAGTAGGGACTTAATTTTCTTCCAAGAGATGTCTGACGTGCGAGAAAAAAAACATTTGTAAAACCAAGTTAAGGTTACAACAAACCTCCAAAGAATTTACAAACCATCTGAAGTCATCAAATGGCTAAAAGGAAGTTGGTCAGGCTCCCGTATCTCCTTGAGGTCAGAATACAAAAGGTTACAAAGTCAAAGAAGCTTCTATTCATGAACTTAAGAACACATACACAACTTGTCAGAACAGATGAAGAACATACATTGCAGAATGGCACACAGGTCAAACAGTTGCCTCTAAAGCTGAAAGGGATTTCACGATTTACAAAAATGAGGAGTTAGTATTTCTAGCCTTGAAACATTAGCATCTCCACCCTAGTTTGTGCAGGATCCATTTTTAAAATTATGCCGACAAGAAATTATTTGCATTTTCTCTTCAAACAAAGTTGTCAGCTGTTTCTATAGTATTCCGAATTTAGTCTTGAGATGCTTTGAAGGAGACACTAGATTAGAGCTTGGTAGACTTGTTCAAGGACATTTGTGAGGTAAGTATGGTTATATAAGATGATTTTTTTTTCATTATATGGAGTTTAGGGTTGTTGCCTTGTTTTTGAAAGAATTGGTCACTTTGAAGTCAAAGAGAAGGATTTTCCTTCTTTTGACTTGAAATCAGTTTGTATCAGCATTTCTCATTACGTGTTCATGGGCACACATAGCAGATACATAAGTTTTTCTGCTGGGTTGGTTTTGATCTATTGTGTAGAATCTTTATTGCTTTCCAGTTTGTGCAAAACCCAGTCAGCAGTTCTTTCGGACTTTATTTAGCAAGAAGGGTGGTGTTGGATTAAGCACACAGTCCAAGTTGTTCAGGCTGGCATTTCCATGCCTGGTTTTTCACGAGGATCCAATGCCAGGACAAAGTTGCTGATCAGCTTAGTTAAGGCAGATTAGCTGGGGAAGCTGTCAGGAAGATATTACCTGTGGTGTACAGGCAGAACAAAAGTGCCTCAGTTCATTTCTGGCCTGCTCCCATTTGCAGGTTCTCGACTACCTGTTTGTCCACGGGCAGTTCTGTGAGAAGGGTTTTGATCCACTCCTTGTAGAAGCTGCTCTCGAAATGTATCAGGGCTCAGAAGAGAAGGTGAGTGTTCAACTGCTCGGGACATGGCTCGTAGAATCGCTCGCGTGCTCCGGCTTAGCGCTGCTTGTTGGTGATATTAATCTTCCTGCGGCTGCTTTCATTTCAGAGTCATCTCTGAATCTTCTGGCTTGTATTTTGAGGACAGGAAGCAGTATTGTCTCTGTTACAGAGACAGTACTGCTTTGTGTGTTTCTTCTGCCCAGGCTAAATCCTCCGACATCTGCATCTCCAGGTGTGTGGGATAAGGAAGCTACAGTTACTTTATATTAAGAGCTCTGGCGATGGGTCCTTTATAGTTCATTTTTCAAATTGATTGGATCTGTATCAGATCAGGTTTCTTGTAATGGCTTTTGTTCGCTGCTTTAGGGTGGAAAGGTGGCGTACAGATTCTTGCATGGACTTCTTTTAGAAGCCTGCATTCTTCCTGTTGACTTCACCGAAATGAAAGATCTCTTTTGCCCGTCTAGAGACGCACAGCAGAAACCGTGCCGTCTTATTTTCCTAGAACGTTCTTAATGGGGTTCTCTGTCTTTCTTTTTCTTTTCTCAGACTACAGAACTTCTCCACCTAATGAGCAAATTTAAAGAAATGGGATTTGAACTGAAAGACATTAAAGAGGTATTATTATTACACAATGACCAGGACAATGCACTGGAAGACTTAATGGCCCGGGCGGAAGCCAGTTGAAGGGTGCTGAGCGGAGCACACATCCTGCCAACCAATCCTTTGCCATCATCACGTGGCTCTCTCTGCGGGCGTGGGAAAGAGACCACCACGACGATTCCGCCTTTCCAGGATACGGATAAAGCCTGGGGAGCTGGTCTGTCGGTGCGCATCACTCCCGTAGGGGCTGTTCCCACCGGAGAGAGTCCAGTCTGCTTTCTTCAATTAAAGTTTAAGTGTCCTTTCCTAAGTTTCCTGTTTTTCGGTTAGGCCACGGAAAATCTTGACTGGAGCTGTACATAGGCAGGCCGGGCTCGCCATCTCATCTCCCTCCTCTTGCACTGGACTCGGTCAGAAGTCTCATCCTGGCTCAGAAACGAACCAGGCTTTGGTCCTTTGAAGCTGCTTTCATGTGTGTCTCTGCTTGTACCGAAACCATGACTCCTGGTCAAGATTAACTGAAGTCTACCTTTAGTGCAATTGAATGTGTTATTTGGTGGAGGTGTGTGTGTGGGGGGGAGTTTTTGATTGAAGGGTCTTGTTTAACTTAGTGCAACACTGGTTCTGAAATGGCCGCTACGCAGACAGAAAAGCTGTGCTACTTGTTTCTGACTGTCCGGCCTGGCTATCCACCCTCTGGCCAGTGCTTGAATAGGTAAACGGAGTTTTCAGAGCAAGTGAGCTGTGAAACCCCGCATGGGGTTGTTGTGGAGGAATGGCTTCCAAAACCACGGGAGAGAGTCGCCCCAGAAGGCTAGGTTTCCCGCTTTAAACCCCGAGGCCCTTCCGAGAAGCCAGCTGATTGTCCGTTTCAAATACAGTGTGAAATTGGAATTGTCTTTTCAAGCACTTTGTTTTTAATATTCACTGCATTGGTTCCATTTTTCCCCCACACTGCTATAGTAACATTAATCTATTAACATCTAGTAATAGGAATCAGACCTTTGGTTTGGGTTTGATAGTTTTTTAAAAAGGGGGTGTATTATGTTGTACATGGTTAAAGATCTAAGTACATAAAATATAAGCAGTCTTGATGATCTTTGAAGTAATTTGCTAAGTATTTTGGTTCTGCAGAAAGATACTAATAAAAACTTAAAATATGTCTTGTGGTGTCCTCTTAGGTTTCTGTAGGGAAAAGAAATGCTTGCATCTAAAATGGTTATACTGGTTAAACCTATTATAACTGAAGAATCTATTACAGTGGCCCTGAGAAGTCAAGTTTGGAAGATGCTTTGCAACTTCCATTAATATATGGATGACAATGGTTAAAATCCTGTTGCACTAGAGGAGGCCTGTTGAACCCATGGAGATTTCAGAAAGCCATTTCCACTGATTTTGTTCAAGTACTGTACGTAGATCACAACTGTGGTAAGCCAAGTCCTGGAGAACAGGGGAAGTCCCCATAGATTGGAGGAAGGCGAGTGTTGTCCCTGTGTTCAAAAAGGGGGGGAAAGAGGACCCAGATAATTACTGCCCAGTCAGTTTGACTTCAATTCCTGGCAAGATCCTAAAACAAATTATTAAGCAGACAGTCTGTAATTATTTAACTAGCAATACTGTAATTACAAGAATGTAAGTCAACACGGATTTCTTAAAAACAAGTCATGCCAGACCAATTTGATCTCTTTCTTTGATAGAATTACAGGCTTGGTGGATGAGGGGAACACTGTAGATATTGCTTATCTAGATTTCAGTAAGGACTTTGATAAGGTTCCCCATGGTATACTTGCAAAGAAGTTAGTAGAATGTGGGACAGGTAGTGCCACTGTTAAATGGATTTTTAATTGGTTGACTGATCGCACCCAAAGGGTAAAGAAGGGACTGGTTTGTTTCCCATGGCTTCAGAGTCTAGGACATGGGGAAATGGTCTCAAACTACAGGAAAAGAGATTTCATTTGAATATTAGGAAGAACTTCATGATGGTTAGACCTGTTTGGCAGTGGAATATGCTGCCACAAAGGAGGGTGGTGGAGTCTCCTCCTTTGGAAGTTTTTAAGCAGAGGCTGGATGGCCATCTGTGATGGGGGTTCCTGCATAGCAGGGAGTTGGATTAGGTGGCCCTTAAGGTCTCTTCCAACTCTGATTCTATAAATCTTCATCAATTCATCTTCTGGTGGAGATGATTTACCAAATCCCCACAGATTCTGTGGGCCTACTCCTGCTAAAAGTACCAGGGTTTCAGTCATTATTTGTGCCATCTAGTGTGATGTTCTTGTGCACCGCAGAAGACTTCACTGCTGTGCCAGACCTTGGAACCCATCTTGCACAACTAGGGACAATAGCACACCACATCTTCTCTGAAGTGATTCAGTGCCCGATTTGCTACAGGGTTCAGAAAGGGACGAGTCAGCCAACTCTGCCAGGACCACTGCTTGTCATCTCTTTCATCCCAAGTTTCAGGGGCCACAGAAACCCTTGTGGGGTTGAGTCCTGTTCTTCATCTGATTTGGAAAGCATGTTCTGTGAATGTACCAAGATGAGCAATGTGTGTGGCAGAGACATCTTTGTGAATGTTGGACTGAGGTCACTTGGGAGCGTTATTATTATAGAATACCATCCTGCAAATTTTGGGACCTGGAGCACTTCAGGTGAAGAGAGCTAAGCTTCTTAAGTTGCCAACCCTCTGTACAAGATTTGGTATTTGAGAAAGCTCAAGGTAGGACTTGTGAAAGTTGTATTACAGAGACAGGGCGCTAAGAACCGAACTTCAGTCAAAACATCCAACACCTCTGGCTTCTTTTCATGCCCGAGTAGAATGTAATGTAATTGGCTAGGGATTTTTCTTAAAGCATGGCTCACCCCTCCTGAGTCACTTCCTACACTTGGCAAACCACTTGCTTCCTGCCGCGGGCACCTTGCTTCCACTCCACAGTTGTGCTTCAGGAACACTCCCCTCACCTTGTCCTCACTAAAAAGAGCTGTTGTGGCAGAACTGAAGAAGACTGATACGGAAGGAAGGACAGGGTCTAATGAGAGATCCAGCAGGGGCCCAGTTGCCACTAATAATATACAGAGGCCAGCTCATTGGGCTGCATGTATAAGCCACACTTACGTCAAGGGCTGATCGGTCAGCCGCAAAACGCTCAACATTTTAAAAAGCTGTTGTGGACAGAGTTCTGATCAGCAATGACTTCAGGGAGTCGTGATAACCGCGAGGGCCTCTGCTGTGCTGGTATTTCCCAAGCCGTTCTCCAGCTGTGATGGACCTTTGCCCTAAGACTTGATTGCATTTGATCTGAGCGCTTAATTTGAGACATGCTGGACTGCCATGGAACAAATAGATTTTTAATGGGCATGAAATAATCCTTCAGCAAAGCAGGATAAAGTTGACATGCATATTAAAATGCATCCTAACCGAAATTAATATTAATTGACAGCACTCGACATAACTCCTTGGGCCACATCCATCTTTTCAAACAAGGAACCTCTAGAAACGTTTCTGTGCATTAGTGCAAACTGCACAAGTCACACCCCACCATGCACGGTGGCCCTCAGGGGCTCAGCCATTAGGATCCAAGTTGTAGGCCGTACCTTGGAGCAGGAGAGGTGTCCCCAGTGGGTTTGCATTTCTCCTTTGGACCCACCAAGCCTTGTCCAAAGCCCACAATCCAAGGGACCGGATTGGTTTTTTTAGGAACAGGTGCAGTCAGGGGCAGCCGGAGAACTACATTCATTGCTGCTTTGAATGGATGACCCAGTGGAAGCCAATGTACAAGTGAAAGCAGTTATTAGCTGCAGTAAAAAAAATTACTCCACTGTGGCCTCCTGTGTAGCTCTGCAGGCACCAGCCCCTGGAACTGAGATGAGGGAGAGGGAGGGGCCAGAGATGTCTTGATCCTTAAAGACAAGGGTGTTAGTGCTCCATATGGCAGCTGTTTCTGCATGTGTGAAAACAGGTGCTGGGTTGGGTCAAGAGTTGCTAGCCTTTTCAGTTGCCATGGGGACAAAAGGCTTGGGATCTATCCCGTTTCTCCCTTTCACAGAATCATAGTAATGAAAACAGCACCCCCTGTTCAAAATACAGCCCCTCTTTTTAATAAACTACAAGATGACAAGCCGACTGAAACAAGGAAGGCGCCAGATCAAACTGGCTCGAAAGCTGCATAGCAGTAGGATATTAACAAACTGTCAGGCTGAGGCCATTTTGTTTCTGTGTTCACTTTCTGGCAAACTTAGAAATATTTCCCCCCTACCCATTGCATTGGAGCATGATTACACTATGACTGCAGGTATCTTCTTGGAAAATCAACTCCTGGCTGGTCCTCGGGGAAATTGGCTTTGGTTCTAGTGAAATTGTACTGGGGGGGGGGTCTGTTGAAACACTGCTTGGCTGTCCTTCAGTATCCCTGCCTGGAACCCCTGCGCAGTACAGCAGTGGTTTCCTAACCTTAGGTAGCCCACACATTCTTAGTTTGCAGAACTCAGAAACCTTCCCTCCCAGCAGTGCTCGCTGGGATTTCTGGGGATTACAGTCCAAAAACAACTGGGTTACTCGAAGTTAGGAACGACTGCTATACAGGGAGTCCAGACAGCGCCAGTTTCACAGAGTGGTTGGCCACAGGTGGGCAAATAAGCCATCTTAGAGTCCCCCCCCCCAGTTGGGACCAAACAGCGACTGCTTTCTGTCCAGTTTGCCGTACACGCCGTGACCTTCAAATAAACCCTTTACAATAGCATAATGAAGACAGACATCTTGAGCTCAGAAAACACCGTGACTGAAAGCAGTTTCTTCAGTCACCACAGTCGCCAAGGCCTTAATGGTGTGTGTGTGTGAGAGAGAGAATTCTTTAACAGATGCGAACATGATATGTGCCCATTGTTTTCTCCCACTTGTTTTGCAGCAGTGAAATCAGGCTCACCGGTTCACCTGATAGCTCCTGTCGTTGTAAAATCCCTCGGTGTTGCAGCTTGGCCGCACTAGGGATTGCGTTCCTTAGCTGTCGGTTGGTGGTTTTTGGCCAAGCACACTGGCTGGGAAAAGAGGTTGTGACGGGTTTGCAGTGGCTCGCTTCTTTCCAGGGGAAGAACTGCCATTATATTAGAGTGAAAAGCTGCTAGGATGCTGTGGCCACAGGGAGGGGAGGCTCCTGTCTCTGCCGGGCCCAAGTGAGAGGATGTACCCAAATGGCACCCCTCCTGGTCTGTCAGCTGAATGTCTTCTGTATCCAAAGCCAACTCTTGTCATTTTGCAAAGTTTACTAAGGACAGGATCTCTGCTGTGCTCTTCAGACATGCTGGCTACTCAAAGCCCTCTTCTTCATTTCCGTCCTCCTGTCTGTTGCTACTTCATGGCTACGTTGGGGGAGTCCCACCTGAAAGTGCGCTGGAGAAAGGCTGCAGTTGGGTCCGCATCCCCTGGATGCATTTGGATTTCAGTGCCAGGATTTTATCTAATTTCATTACGAAGTCCTCAAAATCCTAACAAGGAGAAAACCAGAAGAAGAAATAAAAGTTGGGGTGATGAGGATCAAGAGTTCTGTCAGTCATGGGTTCTGCTCTATTCCAAAGAAAAGAACCAGGCAGTTCACAAACAACAGCCCTAGGGTTGTTTGTCCCTCACTGAAACCTAAGGGGAAATTAACTATTTTATTTTATTTAAAATATTTTTACACCCTCCCTTTTTCCTAAAAGCAGAACACTTTATTTGCTTTGCTTTAAAAAAGGACCCCAGGGTGGCGTACATAATTAAAAACACAATATTAAAAGCTAAAAACAGTAAATTATTCAAATATGACAAAATAATGTTATTATATCAATCATTTTACGGGAAAGCACTACTAGGCATTGATTTAGAAGCAACACAATAAAGACCATCCCATTTTTAAACCTCTTCTAGACAGAGAGACCCTCTGAGGAGAAGCCTGCCTGAAAAGAAAGACCCTGGCCTGCTTGTGGAAGGAGAGCAAAGATGGGGCCAGTCTGGCCTCCGGTGGGAGGGAGTTCCAGAGTCCAGGAGCAGCAACTGAGAAGTCTGGCAGGACACCAGTGAATGCTGGTGCCGTCACTGGTTTGGAAAGCTGGCACAGCCATAGCCACTCCAGGGCAGTGGCGTCCGTGGCTTTGACCATCCTACAGTGGAGTGTGGCTGCTGTGTAAAAAAAGACCTCAATGTGAACCTATCAGCCAGCGTCTGTTCTCAGGAAACGCGGCCGGTGGCTTCTCTTTCCAGTTCTTTATAGGAGGCCATGCTTCTTTTCACTTCCAAGTTAAAAATACCAAAAGCACACCAGAAATATTCCGCTGGCTGGCCAGCTATGGAAGATTTGAGGAAGTCAGGCACTTGGCAAGATGCTTTTCTTTGCTAGACACTTCTACTCAACTTACAGGACTCAGTCCTAATTGTGGTTTTCCCTGCCCCCTCTGATTTTTTTAGCTGAGAATTCATGTCTGCCGTACAGCCTGTATTGTGCAAATCTCTTTGGGCCTTCCTGCCCGCTTGCTAACTTATCAGGAAAGGACAGCGTTGACTGTTGTGCCAAGAAACTCTCCCTGTTTGGTGTCCAACTTCTCGGTTTACATACGAATGTCACGAAAGGTGACCCATACAGCAGGATTCAGACTCTAATCTCCCCTTTTGGACAAGCAAACACTCACCAGGTCTGACATTTCACAAATCAATCTCTCTTCCTGCACGCACAGGCCTGCCATTTCATCCAGCTGTTTACGATGGATTTGAAGTACAAGTTGCCTATTAGACGCCATTTGGAAAATAAAAAGAAAAATAACGTCATTAATTTAAGTCCTGAGTCCTCCTATTCACTGCTGCTAATTTTGGCAAACCTCATACCCTGGCTTTGGTAGCAAACCCAGCTTTCAGTGACTCTTCCAATGTCAAATTTCTGGGTCCCGTTGAGAAACAATATGTAACATGCGAGGACCCAGCTATTTCACTCACATCCTAACATTCTGCCCTAAAGACTCATACTTCCCCAAAACTGTTTTGTGTTTGTCCATTAGCTGATCCTACATCCCTTTTCCTTCCTTCTAGAAGGCCAGGGCTCAGAGTGAAGAGATTGCCTGATGCTTCTTAGTGGAGGCATGAGTTACCCTTTTGTTTCTGGAAATCTCCAGAAGCAACAGTTAACCTAAATAGACTGGAGCATTTTAACATGGGGGGCGGGGGGGGGGGAGAGAGAGAACCACTGCACAAAATCAGAAGTGGAGTTACAGCTCCTGGTTTCACTCCCCCGGCTTCTCTGTTTTTGGTAGTCTGTGCAGCCCCAGAGGGGCAGGAGACAGGTCCTTGACCCCATCAGAGCTGCACAGATGGCGGCCTCTCGGGCTGGTTCTACGTTTTCCCTCAAGCTACTAAGCACTGTACGAGACCAACTCTCCTTTGGGTGAGGAGAGGAGCAGAGGATGCACATAACTCACCTTCCCAGAACTTCCTTATATGTCAGGGAGTTGTCAGGTAAATACAGTTGGCAACATCCATCCGGCGAGTTCTTGGGAATCCGTGCGCTTTGCCCCTTAGCGCTCACCTCTGCATTCTGCTTTGCAACGGCAGGAGTGTGTGCAAACGCCACCCCAGTGGGCCTATCTTTAAGGAGACCCATTTCTTCATGGCTGAAAGCCAGCCGGAATGCTTCCAGTGACTGGCCAACCTCCAGGGTCCCAAAGGCCACGTAGGGCTGCAGTGAAATGCCCTCTGCAGAGGCGTCTTCCATTCCTGTAGAGCCCACGGCAGAATTGCCATTCGAAACAAAAGACTTTCCCACAACATCAAGATAGTGGAGCTGTGCCATGGCCTTGGGGCCATCATCTTCCCCTAAGTGCTGAGAAGAGTTCAAGGGGGACACCACGGTTGCTTTAGCGTCGCCATCGTATTGGGGACTCGTCTCGTATTTGTGGAGGAACAACGTGCCTTCCGTCTTGGTACACAGCGGCGAGAGATTCACCAGACCAGCATCTCCGGCCGAGTACCCGCAAACACAGCCATCGAGTTCACGTAAGGCTGATTCAACTCCCAAGGGAGAAGAAATATTTGGGAAACGGCAGGATTCTGAAAGCCACTTGGTCATGGTTTCTGGAGAAAGCAGGTGGCTGGGTTTTCTCTGCCACTGATCCGTTTTGCACACACTGGATGTCGGGGAGGATCTGTTTCCAAGAAAGGGGCTGGTGTCCTCGTCCCCTCCTTTCCGGAGGTGAAAGGGTTTGTTTTCCCGGGTTGCCTCTTCATCCTCCTGCAGAGCATGTTCTTGCCACTGGCGGGAATGGCCTTCCACAGGGTTGTCTGCAACCCCAGTGTCAAGGATGGACACTGTCAAAGGACTCATCTCCACGGCAGAAAGACCCTCGGTGGCATTCGGAACGCCCCCAAAACCTACTCCATGTTCATGGCACATCTTTCTTGCCGTCCCTGGAAGTGACGTGTGGTTGCCTGCAAGAGATCCTTCCGCCAGCCCGGCAGCACCAACGCAGCTGGTGGATCCCAATAGGCGAGCGAGGGATGGGCTTTGAGCTTCCTTTTCTGGCCCGGGCAAGTGTTCATCGGGACAACTTAGAGGTCGGTCTGTAGTGGCAGGCGGCTTTTGCCCAGCGAGGGGCTCTTGGGTGCCTCCCTTGTTCCTTGCAATGTTGCTCTCTGGCGAGCAATAAGGCTTCTCTGGGGTGTCCTTCTTTGGGGAGGAAGGGACCGCTATCGCTTTCTCTGTGTGCCACTCAGATGGACTCTTCCTGTCTTCCTTGGGGATGGCAGCCTCTTCCACCCCTGGCCAGACTGCCTCCTCGTTCTCAGGCTCAGACCGCTTCGAAAACAGCTCTTGCCCAGCAGGGAATTCCCAGCTTTCCTCTCCATACTCTCTCGGGTGGAGGAAGAAAGAGCCCCCGGAGCGTTCCCTCTTGGCTTCTGCCTCCCTCTGGCTGGGCCCAGGAGAGAAGGAGTCCTCGCTGAAGTCACTGTCATCCAGTTCCTCCAGCTGCATCGTCTCGTCTTTGTACGGAGAGGATGCCAGGCACGGGCAGGGGGGCTCTCCCTTCACCTGAATCCCTTGCGGCTTGTACTGGGCTAAAAACCTTTCCAAGGGTTGGTAGTTCAGCTTCTGCTGAAGGATCGGAGGCTGCTGAAACTGCTGGTGATAAAGGCGAAGGTGCTGCTCCCTCTGTTTCTGGTGCAGCGGGAGGCCGGTCCAGGCTGCCGCGCACTGTTCCGCAAACAGGCTCCCCGCGTTCCCCACGTGCGCCAGTAGGCGAGCCGAGTCGCTCAAGGAGAAATCAGCTCTGGAAACCACTTGTTTCTGGACAGGCTGCACTTTCAGGCCTTTGACCCGTGGCCTTTCTCCTTGGCCACCCTCTCTTTTGGCCCCCAAGCCCTTCCCCGCGTGGTTCTGTGCAGAAGGCTCTGTTGGACCCTCGGTGGTCTTCTTGACCGGCCCTCCTGCTCTAAGGACCCCCTTTACGGGACTGCTCTGCCCCACCTTCGGAGCACCAAAGGGTCCTTTTGGGGTAGAAGAGAAAGCAGGGTGAACCGGATGAAAGAGCCCGGGAGAAGCCTTCGTCCTTAAGGAAGCTGAAGGTACTGCAGGATGCTGACGCCCAAGCTTGACTTTCTTAGGGGAGCTCTTGTCCCCTGCCTGGGTCAATGGAGAACTCTGGATGCGTTTTGGAGACATGCACCCTGTTGTCCGCCGTCTGTTCACAACGGGTGTACAACATTTCATCCCTTTCTTCAACTCTTTTACCCTGGAAACGAAAAACCGGGTGTTATAATGGGTGTCCCCACTGATTTCTTTGTTTTAAAGATTTCTAAGGTTCCTGTTAGGCCAACAGCTTCCCAAGTTGACTTGTGTAGCAAAGTTACAACTGCAGTTAATTTGTTTCAAAACAGGTTACACTGCACTCATATCTATTTTAATCAGATTAGCACTACAAACTTATGAATTTAAACAGCTAACAGTGTTAGCTAGAAGCAGTATTTAGTATTTGTTGAAAATACTAAGCAAACACAGAATATTAAGCCCTAGGGCGTTACACGCTTTTACATGGTGTCCATCTTGGTTGTCACCCACCCACGGCAACTCTGTGAATCAGTGACCTTGGCCTTCCAAACTCAAGGCATTGTTATAATTTATCAAGTACAGACTGATCTTCTGAAATTCTTTAGTACAATCTAGTAACCAATGTATATTTGCAATATGATCTCTAGTGCCTCTTCCTCTTCAGAATCCAACTTGAACATTTGGCATTTCTCACATTATCTGTCGTAAAAGCCTTTGTTGATACATCCTGAGCATCAATTTGCTTGCATAAGAAGTTAATACAATGGTCCTGTAGTTAACTGCACTCTGTGGCATCTCCTCTCTTGAGGATAGGAATGTACAGTATGTATATTGAACATTTCTAGTTTGCAGGCCATTTCGCCCCTATTTGCTGACAGAATTATGTGTTAGGATTATGAATGATTCAGTCTCTCTAACCTGAAATATTTCTGTTGGTATTCCGTATACTCCTGGGAATTTATTTATTTCAACCACTTTGAGAGAAGCTTTCACTTGACTTTCTAAAATCGGAGCTTCCCCATCACAGGGTTCGTCTTCAAATAACTCTTCGATCTTTGTATCTCTTCTGTATCATTTTTCAGTACACTGTTTCCTCCTTATTTATCCTGGTCAGATATGTTCCCCTGTTTGTCCTTCTGCAGCCCTGCCCTAGGTTTCAATTTCCCTTTGATATTTTGAATCTTCTGAAAGAGATCTCTTGCTTTGCCTGTCTGTTGTTCTATTTCTTTCCATTATTCAATGGAACAGTTTTCTTTTTCTCTGCATGATAGATATTGAAAAGTTGCATTCTGGATTCCAACAATTATTTTTGTCATAATTTGCTTTGGCTTTTCATCTCCCCTTAATGATTTTAAGAGTTTCTTCTATCATCCATCCAGGCTTTTCTTCTCCTCTGGCCAAGGACTACTGTCCTTTCGGGCCTGTGAGTGCACACAGCACAATGTGGCCATCTTTGTGAATACTGGATTCTGCTATTTTATACTTTGGACAGAAAATAGCAGCATGCACCCTGAGGTCAGAGCAGAGTTTCTGCAAAGATGCACAGACACAGAGAGAAATGCTATGGAGGCGGTAGAGGTGTAGGAAAAAAACCAAAATTGAGGAGACAGCCTTTGCAGCATCAGACATCTATTTTCACACTCTAGATGCCTTTGTTTTTATACCTCCTGTTCTTTGAAAGCTGATTCAGCCAGATCCTTCTGGCTAGAAATACACACGCCACCCATGTGTTCAATCCACTGGCTAAAGATAGACTCTAACAAATCAAACAAGTCTGGAAATCTCAGAGCGGTGTTTGAACTACAGTTTGTGCATGTTTCTGGGCAGCAACCCAGCTGTACAGAAATCTCCTTTACTGTGTGTGCAGTCGGTGGTAACTTGGGCAGGGTTTGACCTGCAGAACCTCTGGGTGGATGGTGGCATTGACTGGATCTCTTGCATGAGAGGCGCGGAGAGCAAAACAAAGCCCTCCACTTCCCTCCGGGGATTGGATCCTGTCTCCGAAGATCAACAGCACATTCCTCGAATGTGGAAGGGAGGGACTCGGCCCTTTTGGGAGCTCTCAGAGTCACCTGCTGTCACTTCTGCAGGATCAAATCCCAAGCCTTCCCTTGGTTGCAAAGGGGCAAGAGTTGATTTTTGGATTAGAGCATGCCAGATCCCTCAACCAGCATGCACAGGAGGACCCCTTTATCCACAGGATCAGTATCTGCTGATTCATTTATCTGCTGCCCAAAAGGACTAAATAACACCCCCCCCCATCCCAAGAAATACACTTTTATATGCAGTTCTAGATGGCATGTATCAGAACTGGCCACTACAGGGGAGCCAGAGACCATGCAATGTATAATGTGCTTTTCATGATCTGCTCGGAACAGATCCCCCATGGATACAGCAGTCCTCCTGTATTTCTACAAAGTAATTTCTTGCTAGGCAGCAGAGGTGTGGCTGGGGAAGTCACATGGGCACCCTGCCCCATCCCCAACCACCGGGCGGTCCTGAGTTTGGACTGAGTTCTGCGACCCGTCAGCTCAGCTGCTTACCTGTCGGCATACCGTAAGGTGTTTAAGGTGTGCTCGGTTGCAACATGGCTGGGCGAGACGTTGGCGATCATGCATGTCTTGGAGTTGCCAACAAAGGAATCTTTTAGAACCTAGAATTGGAAGGAGGAAGAAAAGAACAATGTGGGCTCTTTGGCAAGAAAAGGGGTCTAGTCTGGGGATTTTTTTAGGGAAACCAGTTGCAGAAGAAAAGTGACATACACAATAGCTTACTTTCATATCAAATTCAAGTTTACTTTCCTATCTAAGTTACAGAAAAAAAAATAAAGTTGTTGGCACATGCAATTGCAATATTTCCAATTGACTTTAGGGGGGAGTCCAAATTTTATACAAGCAAAATATTGAATGTATCAGATCTTTTAAAAAGGGGGTGCTGAACATTTGTGCAACCTATGTTATATACAGCAAACAGATGTATATTTGTTTCTGCCACCTGAGATGTGGGAAAAATGAGAAACTCTGCATTTTGAAAGAAGAAAATCAAGTATCATGTCTCTGCTGCAGTGGTTTGCTGCCCCCAGACACGCTGGTGAAAATGCCCAGCCACCTTTTTGACCCACCGAAATATCCACGTGTCTCCACACTCCGCAAGGGCCCCTAACACCTAGGTTGAGACTGTGGGCCATACACCACACACCCCCATTCATCTTCCCAGCTGGCAGTGCTGCTGCCATGGAGGACCCATCATCTGTGCGAAACAGATCATAGAATCACAGAATCATGCCTTTCTGCTAGACTCCACCGCTGGAGCATATTCCTCAAAGCCTCTGTGGGGTTATCAGTTATGGGGCTGCCGCCACGACCACCACATGCCACAAGACCCACCAGTATCCTGCCCTTGTGCATGGAAGAGGTGGCCCAAATCCCGGCCATGCTTGAGCACCTCCTTGCAGCCTATGCATTCAGCCACGTGAGCATCTGTTGCACACTGTTTATTTATTTAAGAGTATTTTTACCCCACCTTTCTCCTTGGAAAAGGACGGCTTACAGTAATGAGGGATAATATGCAGTCCAATACAATGTAGACATGTTCAAGTATTGAGAACAAGGAATTGAGGGACATCTTACAGCATTAACTGTTGAAAGGTATTTAGCATGGGCTGGACCCGGGCCACCTCTGCCACCTGAAGG
Organism: Phrynocephalus guinanensis; assembly: GCA_037367245.1. Taxonomy (NCBI): domain Eukaryota; kingdom Metazoa; phylum Chordata; class Lepidosauria; order Squamata; family Agamidae; genus Phrynocephalus; species Phrynocephalus guinanensis. The sequence goes on from CM074738.1 coordinate 122,111,025, forward strand.
CTCAGCACAGGGTGGCAAATGAAAGGGCATAAGAGCTAGCCGTAAGGTAGAATCCACAATGGCCCATGTTTAAGCCACGACTAGGTATTAGATGATACCACTCCTCCAAAGAAGAGCTCAGTGGAGCATACGTGGTCGCCGCCTCCCATTTTAAGCAGAACCCTTTATCCTGACCGCAATCCTGTGAGGCAGATGAAGGCTAGGAATGGGGTTCTGCCCTTTCTATAGTTTGGAAGGGACACGGACCTCTTCCATCCCAGTCTGGAATTTGCAGCACTGCAAATGTGAACTGGCCTCTGCAAGACCGACAGAAGGTAAGTCAAACTACAACCCCCAGAGCTCACGGAGGTGGCGGAAGGAAGCCTAGGACGATCCCTGGAAGCCATCAGCACTGCCAGCCACCCCTCAGATACCAGGAGAGCAATGGCCGTTCTTTCATGCCGCTGTTGGGAACGCTGAAGGATGCCTCGGCATTCACCTGGAGTTTTTACCTGGGTCAGTTTGCTTTGCCTGAAGGGCGTGTGAGCGTGGTCCTGGTCCAGGGCACGGATGCACTCTTTCAGCTGGGCATGGAGAGAGACAAGCAGACCGTCCTCAGTACAACAAAACAGCTGTTTTCACCCAAGGCCTTGTCTATACAGGGCAGAGGATCCCAGACTGTTGGGGGCAACCCACAATTGGAGGAACAGTGCTGGCTCCATTCTAAGTTCTCTGGTCTCTCTATTACAGGTTGGTGCTTGCCATCCAATGGCCACTACTGGGGTTCGTACCCAAATCTCCCAGGTTCTGTGAAAGTCCAGCCTCACATTAAAATGAATATAACAGTCCTTCAGGTCCCGCCACTGTTGTGTCTTTTTTAAAAATTGTTTTTTTACTTTTTATTTTGCTTCTATCTCCACTGTGCTTGCACATGGCTATCACGTCTACTCCCATGACCCCGTCAGCCAGATTCTCTTCTTTGCTTGGAGCTGGTTGCCTCCGAATACAAGGGGAAGAGTGAAAGATCATTTCTCCCCGTGTGCGTCTTCCCAGCTGCTTGGATCATCAGAGGAGGCCCTCCTCTCGGTCCTAAAGCCACCGCAGGCATGCAGGACAAGACACGAGAGAGGCCCTTCTCTGTGGCTGCTCCCAGGTTGTGGAATGGTCTCCCCAGGGAGTTTACGTTGCTCCCCCTTCCCTTCTGTCTTATCGGGAACAGTCAAGAAGTGCCTCTTTAGACAGGCTTCTAATAACTGAGATTGAATCTCTGGGCACACATTCTTGATCTCTGCAAATGCCTGTTTTTTTAAGGCGCAAAAGGTTTTCTTAAACCACAAAGTGTACCTCAGCAGTGTTTGAGAATTTTTATCCTTTTCATGTGGCGAGAGAAAGCTGCATTCTATTAAATGCATTAATAAAATCTATACCCAACACCAGTGTTGGTAAACCTACAGCACAGGTGCCAAAGGAGGCACTCTGAGCCCTTTCTGTGGGCACCCGACATCGCCCCTTCATAACCACCTGTATTCAGGTTAAATGGCTGTATGAGCACTTTGCGAAAAAAATAATAGTGGGTTTTGAATCACAGTTTGGGCTCTTGGTCTCTAAAAGGTTCTCTGTCACTGCCCTACACAGACTAATTCAGACACTGGCCATCTTAGCCCATTCTCTAAAAAGAAGGGATTCTTTGCAGAGGTCTCTCTCACCCTGATGCGCCTTCCCACTTGCTGCCATCCCAATGGCCTTTTCATCATCCCATTTCTTGGCACTTCTGGCCATATTCCGATTTGTTACCTTAACCTGGCAACATATATAAGAAGACCTGGCGAACAGGTGACCTGCTGAAGCCAGTCAGAATGAGGACCAGGTTTTCTGCCTTCTCGGTTGGAGAAAGACCGATACACCGAGAATGGAAGTACTCAACCCAGCTGCAGCAGGACTGCCTTCTTACAAACATGGTAAACTGTGTGGATCTCCGAGGGGGGGGGAATTGGGGTGGTGGTGGAGGAGGGGGTCTGTTTACAGCCCACAATGAATATATGAGTCTAGGGTGGAGACATCATTTTGTTCAAGCGTTAGATTCTCGGTACTTCCCTAAGCACAAGCTGCATTTCTTCTGCAGCTTTTCCCTCCTAGAGAGCAAGTTCCATTTCCTAAGGAAAGCTTTTTAAAGACCAGGAACACTGAAAGATGCCTTACACTGCCCCTGCTGCCCTATCAGACAAAACCCCTCCCATCCCAACAAGGACCGAATAAGCGGGACCCTTGATACACAGCCCATAAGCTCTACCGTCTACTTCCGGCCAACTCACAGCCAGGAGACTTTGGTTTATTTCGGCTCCTTCCATTTTCGTTTGTCTGTCAGAGTCTCGGGCATCAGCTGCTCTCTCGCTGCCAGCCAGATCGATGAATGAGATCCTGGAAAGACATAAGTCATCTTTTTTTTTAAATTCCTCCTGCTTTCCCCGGAATGTGTCCCAAGTGAGACCTATCCCTGTCAGGCAGGTTAGGCTAAGAGGCGGCAGATTGCCAAAAGCCACAAGGGAGCTTTGGAGCCCAGTCCTGATGGAAAAGATCTCTGCATTGCCCTCCAACTCAGAATTTCCAGGGCGAGTTATCGCAATAAAGAAAACGTAACAAAGACCACAGAAGACAGTGCTAAGACCAAATGCAGGGTGAGGGAGGTACACAGCAGAGGTTTGAAGCCAAGAAAAAGAAAAAAAGAAAAAAATCCTAACCTTAACCCCCTTTCTCTCTCTCCCTCTCTCTCTCTGGGTGTTTAGATACGACCCCTAAACTCCGAGGCAAATGGCTCCCAGCTCCGGAGCTTAAAAATGTTTCCCCACCAGCTCCGGAGTTTACAGAAAATTAAGTGCGGCCACGCCCACTTTAGCGCATCCCAGTGCACCTTTCAAGTACCTGCTCTTCCGGGGTGAAAATTGCTTGATGCGGTGTAACAACAGTGAGTGCGGGGCTCTCCTCGCTTCTGTTTGTTGTTTTTTTGGCTCCCGCCCCTTTAAAAGCTACTTAAGAGACAGGAATGTTGCCGCGGCAAGAACGGAGGCAAAACGGAGGTGAGCCACGATCTTTTCTTCCTTTTTTTTCTCCCTCCCCTCACGCAGCCAGCAGCCAGGGTGGGGACACAGGAAGAGCAACAAGCCCCTAAGATCTCTGGTCCGAATTTAAATGGCCAGCGGATCTTAGGGGTCGTGTAAAAGCGCCCCATCTCTCTCTCTCTCTCTCTCTCTCTCTCTCTCTCACACACACACACACACACACACACACACACACACACACACACACACACACACATACCAAGCTGGGTACTCATTTCACTGACTTTGAAAGGTTGAGCCAGCTACCGAGAGCCTGTTGGAATTGAACTGGGGTCATGAGCAAGTTCTTGACTGCAGCTTAACCACGGTGCCGCGATGCTCCTGCGCACATGCCTTGTTTCCATGCTCCGTCCACCTGCAAGGATCAGCTGCCTGGCCTGAGGTTTCCAGCACTTAATTGCTCACCTCCCAAACACTCGGTTTGCTGAGTCCTTAATCTGAATCTGGATAATGGCATGGGACCGGGAGGAATCTGAGTTGACTCCAGTTGCCCCCGTGCTGCGCTCCTTCCCTCCTTTCAGAATTACCTGGTGGCGAAGGGGAGGGCAAGAGAATCAAAGTTGAGTTCATTTTTCACACACACACACACATACACACTCAGATTACGTAGAACATGTGAGAAATCTCAGCTAAATGTGAATCCAAAGACAGAAAAGGGACAGAGGCAGTGTTATCGAGCCCTTCTTCCCAGTTCAAACACAAACAGGAACCGAGGAGGCTCCCCGGGCTGTAACTGCCTCCAGAAGAGACAGGAGGATCCGATTTGGATGAAGTCCAGCTATCTATCATCTTGCCCAACACCTGGATCCAAAAAAGAGCCATCCATCTACTAAATGCAAAAGGAGAATTTTACAAAGAAATGCAAGTGAGCAGCGGAGACACAAGACTCATGTGAGCCACAGGCAGCTAAGAGAAAGAGGCAAGGCCAAGAAAGCTCAGCTCAAGCTACAAACCAGCCTAAGAACATAAGAAGAGCCCTGCTGGATCAGGCCAAGGGCCCACCTAGTCCAGCTTCCTGTATCTCACAAGTGGCCCCACCAGATGCCTCTGGGAGCGCACGAGACTAGATCTCTGTCTCCTGATAGCACTCCCCTGCATCTGGCCCTTGAAGGACCCTGGTTTTAAGCCTGGAGATGACACATCTCCATTATGGTTTGTCACCTGTGATGGACTTTTCCTCCAGGAATCTGTCCAATCCCCTTCTAAAGGCATCCAGGCGAGATGCCATCACCACATAATGTGGCAGGGAGTTCCACAGACTAACAACAATCTGGGTAAAAAAAAATCTTTTGTCTGTTCTCACTCTCCCAGCCCTTAATTTGAGTGTATGTCCCCTAGTTCTGGTATTTTGTGAGAGGGAGAATAAGTGTCCCTCTATCCACTTTACTCATGCCCTGCATTATTTTGTACGTCTCAATCATATCCCCCCTCAGGCGCCTTTTTTCCAGACTAAAGAGCCCCAAATGTTTTAGCCTTTCCAGGTTACAAACCATGATGGAGGTGTGTAATCTCCAGGCTTAAAACCGGGGTACTTCAAGGGCCAGACACAGGGGAGTGGTATCGGGAGACCGATATTTAGTCTCATGCGCTCCCAGATGCATCTGGCGGGGCCACTGTAAGATCCAGGAAGCTGGACTTGATGGGCCTTTGGCCTGCTCCAGCATGGCTCTTCTTATGTTCTTATGTACTTCACTGAACAGCTTTTGGACTTAAAATCTTGCCATCCTGCACTAGATTAGCAGTCAGATGGAAAGTTTGTTTTGAAAGGTTTACCATTATCATCACACTATCATCACTGAATAAGAAATGTTGCCATAAAACCAAGAGGTCGATATTGGAGGCTGACAACTAGTTGAGTCCTCCTTGCAACACCCATGCCCTTTCACGTGGCTCAAGGATCGCTTCTCAGATGATCCATACCATCCTTTCAAAATGTACCCACCCGAAAAACAAATATCCAGAGGTCTCTCCTGAAACGTTTTGCTAAAGCCAAAGGGGAGCTGTTTCTCCACCCCTGTCCTAGCCCCCTCATTGGGGACCCAAGAACACCAACGGTTTTAGTCAGCCAGAAAACAAAGAAGCATGCAAGCCGCATGGTATATACAAGATAAGCAGTGAAAACAGCACTGGAAAAGAAAATAACAAGGCTCACATTCCTATCCAGCATGGCTCCTCTTATGTTCCTGATCGTAAATATGCTTATATGAAGAATACAAAGGGCACACACAATGAGCCTCGTGGCGCAGTGGTTAAATGCCTGCACTACAGGTAAAACTGTGCACACGACCTGGGGTTCAATCCCCGGTAGCCGGCTCATGGTTGGCTCAGCCTTCCATCCTTCTGAGGTCGGTAAAATGAGTACCCAGCTTGCTGGGGGTGGGCGGGCAATGGATAGCCTCTATACTGTAATTAAAAACCTGTAAACTGCCCAGAAACTACTTGAAGTGGTATCGGGCGGTATATAAGCAGAATACAATTTTGTCCCATTTTCATTATCTGTTCACAGGACCCAGAATCATGTATGCAAGGGACTGAGAATGAAAGACCTGCAGCATGGATGAACTAATTTTTTTTAAAAAAAAAAAAAAAAAACTGAATTGTGAGTTTTAAAAATGCTGCGCTGACTGAAGTCATGTGTTACATCAGCTGCTCTTTGCGCCTGTATGCGCTCAAGTCCCTTCCAACTTATGGCAACCCTGAGAGGGGTTTTGAGTGACAGATGTTCCTGCAGGAAGTGGTGTGCCACGGCCACACCCAATCAATTCCTGCAGCTGGCAGGGATCTGAACCCAGGTTTCTTGAGCCCCTCTCGGACACTACGACATGTTTTCAATCCTGCTACTTCAACAGGAGTAATGATTCAAGAACTAAATATGAGGGCACAGTCTTTCCATCTCTGTTTTGGTTATACAGTGGGCCTTCCTGGCTCCCCCCACCCCCCACCCCAGTTTCATTGGAACTGCTAAGATTGGGCAGCCTTGCCCATGTTTTCTTTTTCCTCCCCCCCCCCCCACCTCCAATCCCGGAGAGAGTGTGGCCGGAGACTGCAAGGGACAAACGGTGGAAGGAAAAAGTCCTGCAAGCAATGCTGGCCTGGACTCAAGGCTCCATGAGATCAAACGGACTTCCCCGGCGATTAGAATTACCTCCAGGAGCAGATTGACGCTGTTGACTTGAATCTCGCGCAGCCCAACTATCTGCACGACATGCTTGCTGTCCTCCCTCGCAAACAGCCTGTCAGGAAAATCCACCCAGATCAGCAGAGAAGGAAAGATATTCAACAAAACCCTATTTTAAAAATATTTTTAAACATAGCAATTAAAAAAAACAAGATTATCCTACAAAATTGCTTTGCCATAGAAGGTGTTCTAAACAGGTATCAAGAAGCATCCAGTATTTTAATGAAATCAGCATAAAGCCATGGCAGAAATGCAACTGGTAAAATAACCAACAGCCAAACAGTACAGTGTATAAAAATGGTCATGATAAAATTAGATTAGGAGAGTAGAACCTCCTTATTTGTGGGACCAGTACTTGTGATTTGTTTTCTACTGCCTGAAAATAAAAAACAAAAAACACCCAGAAACACAAGTTTCAAGCTGTATTCCCAGAGCTGGCCAATACTAGAGAGACTATGTGATACGGTGATCCCCCACCTATCGCTGGGGTTAGGGACCTGATCTGACCCACAATAATTGAAAATCCGCGATATGCAGATGCAGGTCAAGTCAGGCCTGGAGGGGGCTAGCTGGGGGCTCTTGTACCTACCCCCAGCGTGGCCCTACCCTGAACGGGCCTGTGAGAGCATTCCCGGGCCTTCTGGTAAACCAGAAATCGTTTCTGAGGCCTCTGAGAGCCTTTGTAGGCCTGTCAGAGGCCTCAGAAATGATTTTCAGTGATCTGGAAGTCACTTCTGGTTTGCAGGGAGGCCCTTTTGTGGCCTCCAGAAGGCCCAGGAAGGCCCTCACAGGCCTGTTCAGGGCAGCTCCAGTCCTGGGGTAAGTATGGGAGGCTTAAAACAGGACTTTCCCCCCTTACCCTAGGGGGCCTTTTTCATATACTAGGGTCCCGCGATATAGCAGGACCGCAATATATGAACCGCAAAAGGGCGGGGGACCACTGTACTGTAAGGCAGGGCTGTCCAACTTTGAACAGCCCGTGTTCTACCTAGAGCTCCCAAACATTCCCCCATGGTCGACCCTTGGAGCTCCCCCACGTCTCTGTGGGCTACTTTAAGGGGCGTGTGCGCATGCGCTTGAAGTTCGCTGAGGTTCCAGATTAGCCCTACGAGGAGCTGAGTGAGAGGGTGGGGCATTGCGACGGCAGGTAGGGAAACAAATCCAGACCAAAGGTCCGGGTGGGCCAATTTTTTTTTTCTAAACACACCACCACTGGAGGTGGATTGGCAGGCTGGTGGAGACCTCGCAGGCTACTTAAAACAGCCCCACAGGCTCGGTCGACATGTTGAGCAGGCCTGCTGTAGGGTTTGAATAGCCATTGTTTTTGACACAAGCGAGGGCTTAGAACGGATCCTCTGTTAATACCACGATCCGTCTGTAAAAGAATCACCATTTGAATTCTATGTGATACCAGAATGCATAAGAAGAAAGTATTCTTGTTGCACGTTCCACCGCCAAGCAGCAATCAAAGAATAAGACTGTCTTCCTTAATCCACCCCTAAGTCTAAAAAAGGTGGGGACCCTCCCTGAAGCACAACTTAAAATAGTGATGCCACTGAATGGATGAGTTTGCATGACCCAAAACTGGTCTAACCTGAACCTGACTAGTCTAAACACTTCCCAAAACAAAGTGCAGTCTGTCCACCAAATTCAGTTGGGCAGAGCTGCTTCGTGCTGTAATTTTGGGATCCACAATCACAGCTGGATATGCTAACACCCCCCATAGCTGCGAACCTGTTTTATTATTATTATTTTTTTTGGGGGGAGGGGTTCATCAGGAGATGCCATTAAGCACAAGCCAGGTATCTGTTGGTGACCTGAACCACCCATCAGTGCTTAATCCTCCAGAGTGTCCTCTGACATATCAGACCCTACCCAACCCACAACCAATGCTGCGGAAACCAGAAAGCCGGATTCTCTTAAAATGAAGTAGGTCTAGGAGGGTAAACGTGGTCTGTAGTGTGCACGAGGCCTTGCCACAAACACTGGATCAGAGAAAAGAGGTAGAGTTGTGGGTCGTCACTTTCTAGTGACGAACACAAGGGAAATTCTGTTAAGCCAGGACCATTTCCTACCATAACCTCCTCCACAGGTTGAAAAGCACTGCTAAACGGAAGCAACACTGAGATCCTTGATACAGCGAAACATACAACTCAGTGGGGCTCTCCCATCACAGATGTAGGGCCAGTCCCCCAAGCAAAAGTCAGCAAGCTCAAACGGTGTGGGCATCAGCTAGGGATTGGGTTTATTGTACTTCACCAAGTAACCCATTACCGTACTTTTTCCATCTATAAGACACGACCTTTTATTAGACGCCCCCCCCCCAATTTTTAGATCCCAAAATAAATAAAATTAATAAATCCTCCTTGAGGTCTCCTCCGCCCCCACTGTTACCTTTAATTTCCCCACTCTAAACACTCCTCTGTACTTTGGTGGGTTTGCTTTTTGCAGGGTTGGGCTCCATCTTTCCTTGAGGTCTCCACCCCCCACCCTGTTTTCTTTAATGTCTCCATTCTAAACATTCCTCTTGTCTTTGGTGAGTTTGTATGTTACAGTATCAGGCTTCACACTAAAAAAAAAAAAAAGTATGGCTTTTTTCTTTTCTTTCCAGAGCATAATTCTTAATAGGCTGCTCAAGCTCGGCGGAGCCTGATCCTGCAAAATACAAACTCACCCAAACCGAGAGGAATGTTTAGGACGGGGAAATGAAAGGTAACAGCAGGGGTGGTTGGGGTGGAGAATTTGAGGAAAGACAGAGCAAATCATACAAAAAACAAACCACAGAGGGGAAATGCAAGGTGAGTTTGGGTTCTCCTCCACCCACCCACCACAAAAGGCTTACTTCCGTGTATACCATGCCCCTTAATTTTTGGCGTCATGATTTTAGAAAAAAGTAGTGTGGTATGCATAGGAAAATATGTTTCCAATGAATGGAAACACCTCGGTCATTTGCAAGAAAGCAGCTCTTGGTCAGGCAAACTTTGCCTATGTCCACCTAGATCAGTGATGTGGAAACTTTTAGAGACGGAGTGTCCAAACTGTGATTCAAAACCCACTAATTTTTCGCAAAGTGCCAATACAGCAATTTAACCTGAATGCAGGTGGCCGTGAAGGGTCGATGTAAGGTGCCCACAGAAAGGGCTCCAAGTGCCACCTTTGGCACCCGTGCCATATAGATTTGCCAACACTGACCTAGATCATCTTGCTAACGGGAGAGAAAAACATAACCCAATGGAGCCACATGTGAATAGCATCCTTTCTTAAAATGAGTGAAAAAAACAATGCCTAATATTTTTAAATACATTTGTGTCTTGTCACAAATGGCAGGAGGGTATTAAAGAATTTTTACTTAGCCAATAAATCTGCAATTACACTTACAGAGAGAAGCTCAGGCCCTGTCACTTCCATATAACTGAGACAAAAATTGTCCTGATGTAATGATTACGTTTTACCCTTTTGGGGGTTGGTTGGTTGGTTGGTCCAAGCCCATGTAATGGACTAAGTTCAAAAATGTCCCATTCAACTTTCAGGCAAACCATGGTGCTTGGAAGCAGAACTGAGATGATGTGGTTGTCTGTTGACCGCATTCGGGGGGAATTTAGAAATTGTACTTGGGTCAGGAAATTCAAAATGTGCACATCAGACCCTAACTTTTAAGGTACAGTAATGCCCAGCGTAACGTGGTCCTGTATAGCATGGATCCATTATAGCATGCATGCTCCAAGGAGGTAGACCAAGCCTCCAGGTGACTTGAGGATGGACCTCCCCACTCTACACTGGGCTACACTGGGCTTCTAGATTACAAGGGCCCTGGTCTGCCCATTTTATGCTAAAGATAAACCAGGCTCTAGGGCAGTGATGGCAAACCTTTGGTACTCCAGATATTTTGTACCACAACTCTCCGAATTCTGAAGTAGACAACCTCTAGAATTCCTGGCATAAGGTTAATAGGATCAAAGTTCTTACTTATTCTCTTAGCACTTCATTTTCTCCGAATGCATCCTGATCACCACCAAACAGGCATGATTGTCCTGGAATTCTCACAAGGTCAGAGAAGACTCCCTGCTCACTCAATGCAAGTTTTTTATCGTAATATCTCCCTCCCTCCCTCCCCATCCTATCTACCAAAGAAGTTTTCATTCCCTTCAAAACCCAGTCTGATTTATGGGTCTTTTCAATGGCTGTGTTCTCACATTTAAGTACCTCTTCCTTCCGTTTAGCAGGTCATAAAGCTGCCCGCAGTAGATCTCATAAAAACTGATCCAGACGTGAAGGTCTTTTCGAGTCTGGGGTGCTTCTAATTGCCGGAAGATATCTTTGGCAGCTAGGGCATATAGTCCCGGGTTTTGATGAGTGCCAATCATTGTGTAGGTCTTACCAGCCCCCGTCTGCCCGTATGCAAAACAAGTGGCATTTCCCCTGTAACAAACCAAAAAGGAATAACTTCACAAATGACAATCCAGTTTTATACACACCCTAAGATGAAAACACTGAAACATGTCTGTCTATGCATGGCAGAAAGGACCCAACAGGAAGCTCCCTTAAAGTAGTTTTGCTTGCTTGTATTAACTATACAGAGGGCAGCCCCCAGAGGCTGGATTAGAGAGCAGGGACCACACTGAACCGAGTACCAGTGGGGAAAAGAAGCAGAAACCATCAATACAAAGAATCAAGGTAACATGTGGAGTAGTCAAAAGCAAACAGGCACAAGGAACAGAAGTTCCAGCCCTCTTTGCGTGTCTTAATGCCAGCACCCTCCAACTCAGCAGGGAAGTGGAGGTGGGGGTGGCGTGGGGGTGTCACTCCTTAAAAAACAAAACTTCCAGGCATGAATCTATCTCCCCACTTCTCTGGACTCTTGTTCCATCTGCCCGCCCATCTCCAGGTATCGTCTTTCCAGGGCAAAACTTTCAAGCCTTCTCAGCATGATGCAATGGGAATTCTTTCTTTTGTGGCTTGACAATGTCAGGAGTGTGTGCTTTCTCTTTAACCTTTCACCCTCTCAAGAGAAAAACTGATTTTTAAAAAACGGTGAAGCCAAGGATGGGCGGGGGTGATTTAAAGGAGAAGCGGTGGACTTGCAGAATGGCTGGTAGCACTTAGGAATATGAAATCCATAGACGACAACTCCCCAGCTTCTCTTGGATCGGAGAGACTGAGAGTTGTGCTTTCCTAAGTTATGGCCACAGCCAGCAGAAGTTAGAAGATATTTTTCTTCTACTTGCTTCTTCTACAGCACAGGAGATTGTCACCCAAATATAAGGAGTTGAAGCCATCGGTTTCCTACCCATTTCTCACTGCAAGCACCTGTTCTAGACTCAGTCTCTTCTCAACTGTTATGTCATTATTAACTCACTCTCAGCTCAGGGTATCTTTCATGAGCCATCTTGAGCAATGAAGGGGAAAGAACGGTATAACCCAAGGTGCAATTTACTCATGCCAGAAGAATATTACTCAAATCCCTGTTCAATTTGACAGGACTTCTCTAGGGTGGGGGGGGGTAGACTGAATCATGTGGGTTTTGAATTGCTTCAGCTAGACAAGGGAGACTGAGGAAAGCACTATTAAAAACAGGAGACAAGAAACTGATTCCATCAGCAGCTTTCATTTTGAATCAGCATCTGAAGCCATGCATGAACACAAGGGAGCGCTCTGTAGCCAACAGGAAAGCACTATTAAAACAGGAGACAAGAAACTGAAACACTAACCAAAAGAGCAAACCAAATCCAGCGACAGGAGGGGAGGAGGATAGGGGCATCAGCGTCTGGGCGGTTTACAGCGCTCTAGACCATGTTTCTATGAAGTACCTGGATCTCAGTCACAGCAAGAAGAATATCAGCCATAGGCTGGCTGTCCAGCCATGCCAGTAGCCCCCCCCCCGCCCGCCTCCTCAGCAGGCTCGTGGGGCAGCCGGGCGCCCTCCTCCCCCTTCCCCTCACCTGGTGGTTTGTTCTGGGCTGGGGCTCCTGTGTTGTGTCCAAGTGGTCCCATCGAGGGAAAAGCAAAAAACACGTTTGAGTTTTTTGCCTCCCAGGAACCCAGGGCCACCATGGACAAAATAAATCACAGAAAAGCAACTCACACATCATGTAGGAATAAGCCACAGTGACCCTGTAAAAACAAGTTTGTTTTTTTTGGCTCCCAGGAACCCAGGGCCACCATGGACAAAATAAATTATGTAGGAATAAGCCACAGCGAAAAAGGGGGAGGGTGGAGCAAAGATGGACATGAACAGTATACATGCCGAAAAGTTAGTCAAGAGTTTGCAAAGAAGCCCCTACCCATTGAAAATGTGCTGGATGAGTGGGTGGGCTGTTTTCATGTACACATCCTGGTTGGAACAGGCTTCTCCAAAGACTTCGTCAAAGTAAAAGACATGCTGGAAAAAGAAAAGGGATATTTATGCAAGGACGAAGGTCACTCCGTTCACCCACCTGTGGCAGAATATATTACCAATGCTTTTTTGGAGGCGGGGGGGGTGTCACATGACAAGTAACAGCAGAAGGCTCAGGCATGGCGTGGTCCAGTCGACCCCCCCCCCATGTTCCGGCAGCATACAACCTACATCGGCAAGCAGACTCGGCACATAAAGAGGGAATGCCCTCCCACGGGTTTTTCGAATGCATCAAGCAGATGTCACAAAAAACAAACAAACAAAAAAGCAAAGCATGGAGTGTGCCTAGAAAATAATTTGCATCTAAATATCAGCAAAACTAAGGAGATGGTGTTGGACTTCCGGAGGAAAAGAGAGGAACTTGCTCCACTGTACATCATGAGAGGCCGGGTGGAAAGAGTCTCCTCCTTTAAATTCCTGGGAGTTCATTTCAGTGAAGATCTTACCTGGAAAATTAATACAACCCAGGTGGCCAGGAAGGCTCAACAGAGACTCCATTTCCTCAGGCTCTTGCAGAAGAACAATGCGAAACAACAATTGATGACCTCCTTCTACCGGTCTACAATAGCAAGTGTCCTCACGTACTGCATTACAGCCTGGTATACTGGTTTGACAGCCGCGGACAGAGACTTTACAGAGGGTAGTGAACACAGCACAAAACATCATGGGCTGTCCCTTGAGTAGACAGGATGACATTGCCAGGGACCGCTGTCTTAGGAGAGCAAGGAAAATCATCAGGGACAATTCACACCCCATTCAGCACTTCTTCAATTTCCTACTCTCGGACGGGAGATACAGAAGCATAGCCAGTAGAGATGGGCACGACTTGAAAAAAAAATTTTTTCGACTTGTCGTTAGTCGGGCCGGTCCCGTTTCGGGTCGTTTCCGTTTTTCGCGAAAATTCGCAAAAATTAGTCAGTTTGTTTTTTCATTTTCGTTAGTACTGTTTTTTTTTGGGGGGGGGGGAGCGGGCTCCTGGAGGCACCTCTCTGGGGTGGGTGCCTCCTCTGGCCCGCTATAAGGGAAAGTGGGCTCCTGGAGGCACCCGTGGGTGCCTCCTATCCTCACCCACTAGGAAGGGGAAGCAGGCTCCAAGAGACCCCTCAACATGGGGGTCTCCTCTCCTCACCTGCTGCTGCTGCAAAATGCTATGCAATAGCCATATGGATATTGCATAACATAATGTGCAGACAGTGACTGTGAAGACTAGTGGATGGCACTGAACCCAGAGCCATAGTGAGATGCCACACACAGAAGGGAATTGTACTTGCTGCGTGTAGTGCAATGCAAGCAAGTAGATCTGGCTTTAAGGTGGGTTAGTGCAAGGGCTAGGGTTAGGCTAGTGACGGGTAAGGTTACGGTGGGCTAGTGGGTTGCACCTCTGGGTGCCTCTCTGACCCACTAAGAAGACAGTCTGTGACGTATGGGTACGGAGTCAAGGGTTAGGGTTAGGGTTAGGGGGGCTAGGGCAGGTTTTAGGGGGCTTTTTGGTACATCCCAGAAGTCTCCATGGCCAAGTGGCCATGCGACTGGTGGGATGGCTCCAAAAATTTGCATGGTCGTCCACTCCCACATGGCTGGCCACTCGGCCAGGCCATCCAATGCGCAGGTGTAAAAAAAATAAAAAAAAATCAATGGAGGACAGAGGAGAGGAGAGACATTTTGTTGCAAGAAAAAACCCACTGCTACTGTGAAAAATCTGGCAGTTTATAAATTTTCGCGTGTTTCTGTTGTGCTTGTGTGTTTTTGGACCACGATTTCAAAAACAATATTGCGTTCGCCGCCCCATTTTGGATCCCCCGCCCGCACCGCATGGCATGGCGAAATGGCGACTCGAGTCTGGCTGCCCAGGACGGGGGGGAGGCGGGACCCCCCCCTCCAGAAACCACCCCTCCGGTAGGTGCCCTGCGCCCTTAGTCAAGCAGGCATTTTTCTGCCTGCTTTTTTGGCCCGGGAATGGGTGGGGGGAGAGTTTAAAAGTTTTTTCCTGTGCCGTCCGTGCCGCTTGCTTGCGCTTTAATTGCAGCGGCCGGCGGCTGGCGAGACTGGGCTTTTTGCTGGCTGGCTGCGAGCCTGCGGCGAGTCCCACCAGAGCAGCCCAGGACGGGGGATGGGGGGGGGGAGGCCGGGGACCTCCAGAAACAACCCCTCTGGTAGGTGCCCTGAGGCACAGCAGGCATTTTTCCGCCTGCTTTTCGGCCGGGAACCGGGTTTTTTTAACTTTTAAAAACTTTTTTTCTGTGCCGCGTGGCATCGCGCGATCGCGCGATGTAAGGAACGAGCACGACAAATCAGACCAAAATTGTTCGTTCGTCGGTTCGAGCTCGAAGTCTGGCGGAGTAATTCCCGTTACCGTTTCCGTAGAGTAACGGAACCGAGTAACGGAAACGGAAACGGGAATACCGCTAAGTCGTGCCCATCTCTAATAGCCAGTTGCACCAACAGGCTAAAAAACAGTTTTTATCCGTGGGCTGTTCGACTGTTAAACGAGACGTGATAACTCGGGACAGACTCGTGGGGCTGGTGAGTTGTGCAGCAAGCACACAGAGTGAAATCAGATTGAATGGCTTTTTGGTGGGATGGTGTTGGGGGGGGGGGAAAGGGAGGCTCAGCCAATTTCACTGTACACGGGTTGTACAATGACAATAAAGGTTATTATTATTATTATTAAAACGTGGTCAGTGGGTTTGTGCTTCCCGGACCAAACAGAGGCACCAGGCGGTCGTGGAATTCTGCGGGACAGAGTCCCAGCCCCAAAGCAGAGCCAAGGGAAGGGAGCTGCCATTTCTGAGGCTTAATCAAGCAGGAGCCCAGAGGAAACTAGGGCACATTTCAATACAGTACTCCTCGGGTCTGTTTCTTTCTTTCTTTTAAATCCCATGTTTCTTCCAAGGAGCTCAAGGTAACATTTCAGATGTTAAGCCCTTCAGGCTGCTTGACCTATTGGGGTTTTTCATCAAACTGTGTCCAGGGTGCCCTTTGCAGGACCCTTTTCTTGATGAGGTTCCCACAGAATCTCCTGGAGGAGACTTGCTTTTTAAAGCACAGCATCCAAACCTTTCCATGAAACCCTTGAGAGATCTACATCCTACACAGCAGCACTGAATAAAAAGGGGTTTAACACAAAAAAGTGCTTTTAACTGAAAGAGCCCCTTTATGCCTTCTGGTAGCCCAAAGTACGCCTGCTTGTTTTAAAAGGCAGGAGCTCAAAACTGCCCCACCCCACCCCGCCCCCAATAGGGCTTACAGGGATCTGGGGAGATCGGGAGAGGAAAGTCAAAGAAAATGGCCCTGGGGCTGCATGCCCCCCAACCCGATTTAGATAAATGAACAAGAGCCACAGGATACCTAAGACCTGAAAACCTAAAAGGACCGGTTATTTTGGTTTGTTCTATACCCATCACTCTACTGCAGATTTTGGAATTTTCCAGCTAGCATGGATCAGTGCTGTTATCTTTGCCTTTTAGTGCATTTGTAGAGCTAGGAATTTTGCAGATGTAAGATTAAATGCACCACGCAAGATTAAAACTCAGTGTTTGTTTTAGCGATTCACTGGTGTAGTGATTTATTCTGGCAATCGCATCAAGACCATCGAACACACAGCCTAATTGCCCAACACAGAAATGCGTAACAGTCACTTGAAAATAAGCACAACTAATATGAGCAATGTTGGCAGTAAGTAGCTGACTTATTCTCTTGTTTTGGAAAGCCATGCATTATACTATCTGAGAATCAGGTGCATAGGATATGAAATAAACAGTTAAAATGGCCAAAGTTGCGAAAAGGAAGGATATAAAGCATAATAGCCACATCTGAAGCTAACAGACATAGATAAGAACATAAGAACAGCCTTGCTGGAACAGGCCACAGCCGATCCAGTCCGGCATTCTGTCTCACACAGTGGCTTAAGATTCCCTGCCAATGGCATTGAGAGATATCCTGCCTCTCTCTCCAACCCGGAGGTTGTCCTTAGGCATCCATGATGATAGCCATTGTTCTCCATGAACTTGTCCAATCCTTTCTTAAAGCTGTCAAAGCTGACAGCTGCCACCACTTCTTCTGGCAAGGATTTCCACAGACCAGTGATCCTCTGGGTCAAAAAGTACTTTCTCTTTCTTTATTTATTTATTTATTTATTTATTTATTTATTTATTTATTTATTTATTTATCCACACTTGTATCCTATTCCCACAAAGGGGATTTGTTTGAGATCTAGCACCCAAATGTTTCATGGAGCACCCCCTAGTTCTAGTGTTGTGCGATAGGGAAAACAGTTTTTTTCTTATCTACTTTGTCCACACTGTGTATGATTTTATAAACTTATATACAAAAGAATCCTGAACTGTTAGCTGACACTCTCTTGTGCCATCTGTAAAAGAAAATTTGCTAGGGATTTCTCAATGAAGAGTCAGCTCTCCTTGAGAATTGAAGCATAAACCCAAGAACAAAACCTCCCACCCTTATCAGCAGAGAGCTAGATAGTTCTCTCAACAAGACGCTTGCTTACTCGTCATTGTCTCCTGGTGGATCAAAATTACATGACTTTAGTTGGCTACAAAACAACCTATAACCAGGACTGGGAACGCATGGAGCATGTGCGTTGATGAAACGGTCCACTGACGTTCTGGTTGATATTCTGAACCATCAGTCTTAACTACAGGGACAGGGTTGGGTGGGCAGTGGCATATCAGCTGACTCTGCAAGATTTCATCCTGCTGTTGCTGGTCAGAATGAGATGGCTGACTTAAGGCAGCCAAAAGTCTGGAAAAAAGGCGCTTGAGGGGGGATATGATTGAGACATACAAAATAATGCAGGGTATGAGTAAAGTGGATAGAGGGAAGCGCTTCTCTCTCTCCCAAAATACCAGAACTAGGGGACATACACTCAAACTGAAGGCTGGGAGAGTAAGAACTGACAAAAGAAAATATTTTTTCACCCAGCGCGTTGTAAGTCTATGGAACTCCCTGCCACAGGAGGTGGTGATGGCATCTGGCCTGGATGCCTTCAAAAGGGGATTGGACAGATTCCTGGAGGAAAAGTCCATCACAGGTTACAAACCCTGATGGAGAAACCAGGGTACTTCAAGGGGCAGATGCAGGGGAGTGGTATCAGGAGACAGATATCTAGTCTCATGCGCTCCCAAACGCATCTGGTGAGGCCGCTGTGAGATACAGGAAGCTGGACTAGATGGGCCTTTGGCCTGATCCAGCATGGCTCTTCTTATGTTCTTATGTTCTTAAAAGTGCCTGGGACAGCGATCAAAACATGCAAGTCTGCCAGCTCAAAATTCATTTGATTCAGGAGAGAAGGAAAAGGTATAGACAGAGAGTGAGCATGCTGTGTGTTAAGATGGAGACTGTGCACCGAGAGCAGCTTGCCCTCCAGTACTGGGAAAGCTGGTACAAGGTCATGCTCTTTGCCGAGGAACCAATGAGAACTGCCTTCAATCAGCACATGAGCCCCCAGCAAAAATGAAGAGACACTCAATTGCTAGCAGAAAAAAGAGAACCCCCAGTGCAAGTAAGAACATGTAGTATTTTGAAATCTAAATCCATCTTTTTCAGTGTTATAATCAAAGGCAAACGGACTAGAATTACAAGGCAGTTTGACATTTCTCAAGCAAGAGAAATGAGAGATTTTTTCACAGCTCAAATAAAGGCAACCACCGCGTGGCAGGCCATTGGAGGGTTTAAACAGCCTGCTGGCCCCAATTGGACAAGCCAGAATCCTGCCCTTTGGTTGTTCTCCAGCCTCAAGCTCCCACATCCCACACCTGTCTCCCATTGCCTGGGCTTGGGAGCTTGATCTGTCCCCGCCCGGCTACAGCTTGGCTGCAGCTAAGGTAAGTTTGGAGCCTTCCTTTCTATTTATTAATATACTCCAAACTCAGGCAGTTCACGGGTTACACTAAGAACACAACACAACCACTGGAGCAAGTCACAAGATCACAAGTGAATCACTAGTGGCTCTCTCTCCCTCCCCCTGCTGGATTATGTGTGGTTGTCTGGAATGTTCTGTCTCAGGCAACCTCAAAAGCAGAGGGAGGAGAGAGGAAAGGAGGTCTCCCTTTGAAAACCTCCCTACAAAGGTTTTCAAAGGAGAGTGCAGGTTAGGGGTTATCTATCTATCTATCTATCTATCTATCTATCTATCTATCTATCTATCTATCTATCTATCTATCTATCTATCTATCTATCTATCTATCTATCTATCTTTATTTAATTTGTTTTCAACATCATTTCTTATTTTTTGATCAATTTCTAGTCATGGTGCAGCTAGTCAAGGGTGTATATGGCTACAAATTGCATTTTATTATTGTCACATTAAAAACACAGAGTAAAATCCAGTTGTTATTCCCAAGCAGAGCAGGTTCCGCAGCCAGGTACCTAGACCGTGGTGCGGACGTCGACTTCTAGCCAACTTCTTTTGTTCATTTTGGCATTTTGTGTGTATAGTATGTGGTCTACGGGCCTCCAAAACGAATAATCTATGTTTTCATTATTTCTTGAGGGGAAATTCGCTTTGATATAAGAGTGTTTTGGTTTACAAGCATGTTTCCAGAACAGATTAAGCTCTTAAACCAAGGTATTACTGTACCAGCCTTTTAATAAATGCTAGGAGGAGTAAAAAGAAGACCAAAATAGAAAAGCCTTTCAACCTGCAAAATGTACTGGGTGAGGTCCACAGCCTCCTTTTTCTCGTGCAGCAGCAGCGTGTCCTTGTCTTCCACTGTGACGACATTCAGTTCTCCACGTCGCTCCTCCCTTAGGCCGAGGGGACGCTTTCGAACACAAACCCGGATCTTCTCCATCTCCGTCCACGGGGCCTCTTTCTCTGGCACATTCGCTCTACAATACATGGGATGTCAACAGGCGGGCTCGCAAAGGCAATCTACATCGCCCAAAGCGCACAAACGAAATACGCATGCCATGCATACATCTGAATATCACAATGGGTGCCTGGGCCGCTGAACGTTATTTTACCTATTGGACAGATCTCATCCTTCTGCCACATGTACGTAGAGGGGAATTACATTGCTGGTTGCCTTCATGTCACAAAGGAATAGAAATAAAAGGTTCTTACCTGGTACAAGAGCGAGGCACTCCATAATTATACCCAGAAATATGAGCCACCCTTTGCACAAAGTGGGCTTCAGAATCCGCCAACAGAGCAGCAATGTCACTGCATGAACCGATAGCTTGGCTGCCCACTTTGTAATCTGTCCATGTTGCAGAAGCATACGAATAGTCTTCCTTGGGTCTTTTGTTCTCAGCGTTGTGACTCAACACTGATGCTAAGTCTTCCTTCTCTTCATTCACTGAACTGGATAACGTACACAGCCCAGGCTCAGGGATTTTTCTTCCCTCTCTTTCCTCTGCAAGGGAATCAAAGTGAAGTTGCCTCCGGGGCCCAGACTTTATCACAGGAGGTTGGAGGCAGGCAGCAGCAGCATCTGTCTGACAGCATCGCTGGTTTCTGCCAGCCGCTTCCTCTTCTGCCTGCAATGTCTTGATTATTCGAACAAGCTGGAAGAGCCGCCTGCGATCCTTCAAATTATGCACTCCCAGTTTGGAGTAATCTTTCATGGAGACCTCGGCCAGTTCATCGATCCTTTGAAAGCCTAGCGCAGTGAAGTTGGGATAATATTTCTCAAGTTCCGCCTCACAGAGGCATTCATAGAGACAGGAAGCCATTCTCTGTTCAATGCCTGTTAAATAAAGAAGACAAAATACAATGGTTCCACATCTCTCATTTTAAAAAAAATATTTCTGGCAACAGAACTGCTTCTTCCAGTCCAACACATTGACAGGAGATCCTGCAATGCCCCACCACCACCACACAAAAGTTTCAGAGCCTTGGGAACAGCAGCACCTGGAGGGCTTAGCCCAGCCCTGGACTGCATCTTTACTACCTCATTTATCAGTGCTACCCCCTCTACCCACCACACCACCTAAGACAGTTCAAGCACCTCCTGGATTCTAAAGTGCAGATAGTAACTCAGGTACAACTTAAGAATATTTGAGAATTCAATAAGCTCAGATCAACCAGCCTTTCCAGATTCAACCATATGGAAAAGTTCACAGTTTCCAAATAAACGACAGAGCATACACCAGAACGTGCAACTGCTTACTAGTACCTCCCGCCGTCTTACATTTGTCAAGTTTCTGTAACTAATGCAAGAAGCGGCAATTCACTTCAGCTGCTACAGAAAGTGACATGCCTAAATTTAGCTGTGCTTCTTCCGGGCCAGTTATGTGCCCCAAATGCTCCTTATGGTCAGCGATCAAAGGATATGAAATAGATATGGATAGTTCCAAAAGGTCATTCCTCAAAGACAAAAGAGACTTGCAGGGACAATCTTACATAGTATTTCTGTTCTGAACGAACATGAGATGAGCAACTATATATAGTTGCATGCTTAAATTTCCTTTTACTCTTTGTAACATTGCTCAAGTATTTATTGATTGCAGCATACCATCTAAATACTGAGGCATTTATTCAAATTTATTTCAAGTTAGTGACACACTCTTCTTATTTTTAAAAACTCTCAAATTCTGGGATGCACGATCACAGAATAAGACAGGAATTCACAAACCAACAAATGCAGTTTGTGAAGCTTTCTATATGTGATCATCCTACTGTAGAGGTCAAACAAATGCTAATTTTTTCATACATTTGGATCTACTAAATAAAATGCTGTATTGTCAGTATAATAATAAAGTTACTTTCTCATAACATCCTAGACCAGTGTTGTCGAACCTGTGGCACGGGTGCCAAAGGTGGCACTCGGAGCCCTTTCTGTGGGCACCCAACATCGCCCCTTCACAGCCACCTGGATTCAGGTTAAATTGCTGTATTGGCACTTTGCAAAAATTAGTGGGTTTTGAATCGCAGTTTGGGCACTCGTCTCTGAAAGGTTTGCCATCACTGTCATAGACCCTTGAGATATTAAAGTGAGCATATGTCTTCAGACTTCTTTATCAAACCACCTACGTATCTTTTCTGTCTAATATGTGTACATCCTCATCTTTGAAGGAGTGTCCTGCTGATCCTAATTCCGAGCTGTTGTCCCTCCTCTGCTGGTCCATCCTATTTTTAGTGGCTATTTAATTTCTCTAATGTAGAGCTCTACACACTCCTCACTGCCTTGGATCTGCGCTTACTATATTGCTCTTGTGTTCTGGTGTCAGGTCCTTTGGGTGGACAAGTGCCTTAGAGTGTTTGTGGGTTTGAAGTGAATGAGCATTTGGTGTTTGCCAAAAAACCTTTTAAGCATTTCAGACACTCCAGCCATGTAAGAAATGACCAGGTTCTTCCGTTAGTTCTGTGTCTCAGACGGATCCATTGTTCTTCTGGGATGGGACACTGCCTTGTTCAAGGCCCACTTTGGATCTCCACAGACCTTAAGAACTTTCAAATGTCTACCTTCCTTTTTCTTGACTTCTGTGGAGGTGAGGGTGTTTTCTAACTCATACTAATTTGTGTTGTAATGGATGGTCGGAGCTACTGCTATCATAGGGCTTGACCATAGCCTGGGGATCGAAACACACACACACACACACAGACAGCAGGACTGGAATCTCTACTCCAACAGCAACAGTTGTGCTTCCCCCACTTTCTTCAAATTGACTTTCTTCAAATGACTCACAGGGCACTCCACAACGCAACCAAGCAAGATGGCTCCCTTGCCCTCCTTGCCTTGTCAAATATGGATCTTACGGCAACCTAGACAACGGCCTACATCCAATTGTTTGTCGCAACTCCAGTGTGTGTCTGTTTTCTGTGCCATCAATTCTGAATCAACAAATAGAGACCTTAATAGGGTTTTCAAGGTAAGGAAGATATTTTAAGAAGTGTTTCTACCAGTTCCAATTCTCCAAGCTCCAGTGAACTTCTATGACCAAGTGGGGGGTTCGAATCCAAGAAGGCCTATGGCATTTATGGGACTTTAACAAGCACAATTTTGGATGTAGTGATCAAGTAAATACCAGGGTAGCCAAATTTGCCGACAACATTAAATTATATAGGGTAGTAAAAACTGAGAGAGATTGTGAGCAGCTCCAGAGGGATCTCTTGACACTTTGGGAGTGGGCACACCAGTGGCAAATGAGCTTTGACATTAGCAAGTGCAGAGTGATGCACTTTAGGGCAAAGAACCCCAATTACGTTTATAAACCGATGGGGTCTGAACTCTCTGCAACAAACCAGGAAAGGGACCTTGGTGTCCTGGTGGACAGCTCAATGAAGGTGTCAAGCCAGTGTGCGACAGTAGTGAAAAAAACTCAATGCTAGGGATCATTAGGAAGGGTATAGAAAATAAGTCAGCAAGTGTCATTTTGCCTCTTTATAAATCTATGGTGAGGCTCCATGTGGAGTACAGTGTACAGTTCTGGTCACCATACCTCCAGAAGGATATTATGGAAATGAAAAAAATGCAGAGGAGGGCAACCAGGATGATTAGGGCACTGGAACACCTTCTTTACCATCTGAGGCTGCAACAGCTAGGCCTCTTCACTCTTGAACCAGAGCGTCTAAGAGGTGACCTGATTGAAGTTTATAAAATCATACACGGTGTGGACAAAATAGATAAGGAAAAACTATTTCCCATATCGTACAACACTAGAACTAGAGGGCACTCCATGAAACTTTTGGGTGCTAGATCTCAGACAAATAAAATAAAGTACTTTTTAACTTAGAGCAGGCATGTCCAAACTTCAGCCCTCCTGATGTTTTGGACCACAACTCCCAGAATTCTAAGCTTAGATTGCCAATGACAAAGGACTGTGAGAGTTGCGGTCCAAAACATCTGGAGGGCCGAAGTTTGGACATGGCTGGCTTAGAGGATCCCTGGTCTCTGAAACTCCCTGCCAGAAGAAGTGGTGACAGCTGTCAGCCTTAACAGCTTTAAGAAAGGATTGGACAAATTCATGGAGAACAAAGGCATCAATGGCTATAATTATGGATGCCTAAGGACAACCTCCGGGTTGGAGAAAGAGGCAGGATCTCTCTCAATGCCATTTGCAGGGAATCATAAGCAGGTAAAGACATCTACTTGGGATTACCCTGAAGACAGAATGCTGGACTGGATAGGCTGTGGCCTGTTCCAGCAAGGCTGTTCTTATGTTCTTAAGTTAAAAAATCATACTGATTCTTCTTCACCAAAGGCAGTCACAGGGGATTGAACAAACAGAAAGCATCTACAGTATTGGTGTTCACATACAGTTTGCATAACTTGCTCCTGCTACTCAAAGCTAAGAAGGTGGTGGAGTGCATCTCAATTGTGTGTCTGGTCATGTGCAGACTACACAACTGAGATGCAAACTAGAAACTTAGTTATGCAAATCTTAGGCAAACACCAATTCCAGCCATATGATCTTTAGGGAGGCACTTTTCTTTTCAATCCAAATAACATTGCTTTTGCTGTTGTTTTCTTCTTCATGTTTTCTCTCTTAAAGTGATTAAATAGGTGGGATGCAAGAGACGCATTTCTCATTTTCTGATTTATTCACTGGTAGCTATAGATAAAATTTAGCAAGCTAACGTTAATATTTATCTTTATTCTGAGCATCTTTAGTATTAATTTTAGCTTGATATCACGGGAAAAAGCCTCAGCAGCACAACTGCTATAGGACAACTGCTTTAAATGACAGCTGTTGTGGGCTCTGGAAGCTTCTCCTATTCATGGTGTGCAAATAAATTCAGCCGCTGTTATACTGGCCGGGTGGTTATTTTAAAATAGCGTTTGAGTCTTGCCTGCGCAAAGGTTCTCAAAGTCCAAGGGTGCATTTTTCATTATGCCATTTGTCATTGTCACACCCTTGTTATTGCTTCAGCTCTTGTGTTAGTGATTCCTATTTCATGGCAACCAGCTCGTTTCCAAAGAGCCGGAGGTGGAGGCAGCTGCTCGGACTTCATGAAGAGCTACTTGTTCCACTTCAGGAGACATTCCCAAACCCCAAGTGGGCCGTAGAACTGTGGGCCTTTTCACACGACCCCTAAGATCCGCTGCCCACTTAATTTCGGACCAGAGATCTTGGGGGTTCGTTGCTCTTCCTGCGTCCCCACCCCCTCCGCACCTCCTTGATCCTGTCTGCGTGAGGGGAGGGAGGAAAAAGGGGACAAAAGAATGCAGGCTCATCTCCATTTGCCGGTCCAAGCCTCCCCGTCGTCCTGATTCCTTCTCTTAAAGGGGCGGGAGGCAAAACAACAACAAACAGAAGCGAGGAGAGCGAGGAGAGCCGTGCACTCACTCCTTTACATCCGGATCTGGGATTTTTCACCCTCCAAGAGCAGGTACCTGAAAAGTGCGCTGGGACGCGCTTAGGTGGGCGTGGCCGCACTTAATTTTCTGTAAACTCCGGAGCTGGTGGGGAAACAATTTTAAGCTCCGGAGCTGGGAGCCATTTGCGGCGGAGTTTAGGGGTCGTGTACAAATACCCAATGTCACTTACGGTCCCATCACTGGCAGTTTCCTAATAAGTTAGCAACAAAGAAAGCAGGCCCTGTCGTCTTTTTTTTTAGTGAGTTGACCCACAGCTGAAGGCAACACTGAGAAGTGGGCTTATGATTTATATTTACCAGGAAAACCTCTTCAGAGTAAAGGGCTGATTGAAAATCCCGAGAGCAGGTATACTCCCGCTCTGAAGCAGGACCCTCTCAAGCTCTCTTACCGTCATTCACAGGCTGGAAAAGAAGAAAGCACCACGGCACTCACCCGTTTCCGTGTGGTTTCCTGGCAACATCTAGGGACATCGACACTGGAGGGAGGCTTGAAGGCTCCAGTACTAAGAGTCGGTCCGTTGGGTATTCTGAGAAACCAACTCCAAAAGACTGTGAACCTGCTTCGGGAGGTGCATAGCAGCGCTGGGTTTGAGGAATTCAAAAGAGGATGTTGCTGGGCCTGAAAAGCAAAATTGCCCAGGAGGAGTGCCAGACAATAATTTCAACACCAATGAAGCCAACTAATTACTATACATAGTGCAGGTTTAGAAGCAGAATGGTGAACTCATCCTCTGCATCAATGCACTAGCCTTCAGTGTATTTACTACTGTATAACCTTGTGAATGGACATGAAATGGGTTAATTGTAAGCATCTGCCTCCGATTAACCCAGTTTCCCGTTATCAACTGCATGAAATGTACAAGCATGTATCGACTCAATGAGAACTTTCCTCCCCATGACAGCTGCCCAGCTAAGCGATGCTTCCTGGCTTAGAGCAGAGGTTGCCGTAATGTGGGACTAGGCCCATCTTTCTTCAGCTCCTTTTCAGGCTGAAAAACAAAAGTGGAAGCCTTCCTGAGTGGCACATTGCCTCTTAAAAGTTTACAGGTCCCCTCCCCACGTTCAGTTAATGCTCCTAAATTTCAGTTTTTCAAAACTGGGAGTGAGTGTCTAGCCACTCCCACTGTTACAGTATATTGTTTTGATACTGATGGCAGCCTCTGGGTATTCTCTGGGGAGTCTCTAGGGCAGAAAGATACCCCAAGATCCACCAAAACAGACCACATCAGAGATTCCACCTTCTAATGTATAACCACGTTTTTGTTTGTATTCTTTATAAGCTGCCTTTCTCCCCATAAAGGAACTCAAGGCGGCTATGTATTAGGCATTAGAATTGTATCAATGTACTCAACACAGTGGTTTGTATAGCTAATCAAGTAATGTATATTATGGGTGACAGCCATTCTGTTAAGCACCAAGACTCACAGACATGCCTGCATCACCTTTGTTATAAACAAGACTCTATAAAACAATTTTCCTTTGAAAAATGTGTTGGAGATGCTCGTACGAGAGAGAATGCCAGATAAATTCTATCTATAATTGGTAGGGCAGGCAGGCAAGATGCCATAAGGAATGTTTCAGGTTGGCTACATCCTATAATAAAAGCCTATTTGAAGGAATTTTATTTTACTCCTTCACATTGCTTTCTATATTAGAAATCCTATATTAGGATTTAAATTTCTTATTTATTAGAAATATACCAATATTTAAAAAAATCAACATTATATTAATAAGGTCAGTATTAAAACAAACATTAAAAGGGAGCAAAATGATCCATTTTTAAAAACCCTCTCAAGCCACCGGTCATTGAGGAGAAGCCTGCCTGAAGAGAAAGGTCTTTGCCTGCCTATGGACAGGCAGAAGTGATGGGGCCAGCCGAGCTTCTTGTGGGAGGGAATTTCAGAGTCCGGGAGCAGCAACGGAGAACCCCCCCTCTCCCGTGTACCCACCAAATGCACCTCTGAGGGTGATGGGTCAGACAGAAAGGCCTCCCCTGATGGTCTTAAATAGAGGTGGGTACGAAACAGAAAACTGATGGTTTGGGTTCTTCTGATTTGGGCCCACCCTTGGTTCTGTTTGGGTTTGTGCAAATTTTTTAAAATTGACTTAGTGGGTGGAGGCGGCGGCAGTGGCAACGGTGGTGGCGACCCTGGCCACAGCGGCAGTGGCATTTTTTCTTTTTTTGAGTGGTGACCGTGTGGCCCCAGGGGCTGGGTCGGCACTTGTTTTTCTTTATTATTATTTCTTTGTTTATTTAGAGCACCGACCGCACACACTCCCAGGGCCGGGTCAGCGTTTTTTTTTTTTTTTTTTTGAGTGCTGACTCCGCGGCCCCAGGGGCTGGGTCGGTGCTTGTTTTATTATTTGTTTGTTTGTTTTAGAGTGCCAACCACATGCTCCTGGGGCCGGGTCGGCGCTCCCTTTTAATTTTTTTTTGTTTTGTTTTAAAGCACTGACCGAGCGGGTCCTGAGGCCGGGTTGGCACTCCTTTTTTTAAAATTTTTCTTTCTTGATTTTAGAGCGCTGACCACGCAGCCCCTGGGGCGGGGGTCGGTGCTCCTTTATTTATTTATTTATTTTTTAGCACCAACTGCGTGGCTCCTGGGGCCAGGTCAGCACTTTTTTTTTTTTTTTGATTTTTTTCTTGATTATAGAGCGCCAACCACACAGCCCCTGGGGCCGGGTTGGTGCTCCTTTATTTTATTTTTATTTTATTTTGGTTTTAAAAGTCCCCAGCCAGGGGCTTGGGGCCAGCACCTTTACAGGCCTACTTTTCCCCACCGAGTTCCAGGACCAGCAGGAGTGCGGCAAGGACAAGGTGTGGGGGGTAACGAAAAACAAAGCAAATGGAAATTTTGTTTCGTTTTTCTTTGATGGGTTGGTTTGTTATTCATTTTGTTACTTAACGAAATGAGTAACAAATAACGGAACAAATTAAAAGTTCATTTCGTGCCCATCTCTAGTCTTAAAGCTTTTTTACTTCAATAGATTCTGTAGTGACATCCTTGGGTGGGTCTGTCTGTGATTTCCCCACGAACATAATAAACCACTTCCTGATACTTGATACCACAATAGGCCTCCTTGGCAATTTTCTAAGCGATACCAACTGGTGTTCTGCTTGCAACAATAAACCAGGAACAAGATATGAGAAGCCATGGCAAAACTGAAGACATATATGGTATCCTGCTGGTAGGGCCACCTGTGCCACATAGAGAAATTGCTACCACAGCATGAAATGTGCTTGAGCTTAGCTTCCCTTAAAATATCTACAAGCCGTCTATCTCCCCACCCCAAGCAGCTGCATTTCAGTCATTCGGAGACATGTCCAAACAAGTGGTGAACGCACAAGCACAGAAGCTATCCTTGTATCCGATGGTGCAGAAGTCAGGAAGCTAGAAGATGCTGGAAGGCTGGACTTTCCCATATTCAATCAGAGTGGTTTTTCTGAATGGGAACAGGTTATCTGAACTCATGGGCGAAAGAAACATTGTTTGCTTGTTTGGAAGTTGAGTCATGGCAACTGAACTTCTTTTTCTTGAGAGACTGAAATGTTTCGCTGCCAATCGGTCAAGAAAAAGAAGTCCAGTTGCCATGACTCAACTTCCAGATAAACTCACCTGGATGACTGAGAATCTTCACAGACATTGTTTGTTTGTTCGATTGATTTCTATACCGCCCATCCGATGGCAAGGTCACTCTCACTTCTGCCCTGTCTGCTTCTAATAGTACAAAGGCTGCATACTCAGGAGGGGCCTACTGTCATCCTAGCAAAGTCTCATGTGCTACTTGCCAGGAGCTGACAAACACCATCCAATTTCACGTGCCTACAAGCTATACGTAGCGAGTGATGATAAGACTGGCAGAGAAAAGATAGCTCTATTCCGAATTTGTACCTTTTTAAAAACTCCCAGCAGTCCTCCAAGAAGATCTGAGTGGCTTATTTGTTTCTTCAAACACATTTTTAATGATTTTAATGATTAAGTATTAGGTCAAAAGGATTTCCTGGATCAACATCCCCCCCCCACTACACTGTACAGCAGAGTGGGGATCTGAACCCAGATATTCCTAGTGCAACACCCTTAATAAAATAAATAAATAAATAAATATAAAACCACCACCTTTATTATCAATGTACAACCTGTGTACCATGAAGTTGACTGAGCCTCCCTCCTCCCCCACCCCATACTATCCCACTAAAAACCACTCAATCTCATACTCTGTGTTCTTGCTGCACAACTCGCCGGCCCCACAATCTGTCACACATGATCACTTCCCATTCAACAGTCTAACAACCCACGGATAAGAACTATTTTTTAGCCTGTTGGTGCAACTGGCTATGCTTCTGTATCTCCCGTCCGAGGGTAGGAAATTGAAGAAGTGCTGACCGGGGTGTGAATTGTCCCTGAGGATTTTCCTTACTCTCCTAAGACAGGGACCCCTGGCGATGTCATCCAGTCCACTCAGGGGACAGCCCATGATGTTTTGTGCTGTGTTCACCACTCTCTGTAAAGACTTTCTGTCCACAGCTGTCAAACCAACCTACCAGACTGTAATGCAGTATGTGAGGACACTTTCTATTGTAGACCCATAGAAGGAGGTCATCAATTTCTGTTCCACATTGTTCTTTCACAAGAGCCTGAGGAAATGGAGTCTCTGTTGGGCCTTCCTGGACACCTGGGTTGTATTGATTTTCCAGGTGAAATCTTCACTAAGGTGAACCTCCAGGAATTTAAAGGAGGAAATTCTCTCCACACAGCCCCACTTTGATGAACAACAAGGCAAGTTCCTCTCTCTTTCTCCAGAAGTCCAGCACCATCTCCTTTGTCTTGCTGATATTTAGGTGCAAATTATTTCCTAGGCACCATGAGGATAATTTTTGAACCTCTCCCCTGTTTGCTGATTCGTCTCCACCTGTAATAAGACCCATTATGGTAGTATCATCTGCAAACTTAATGATTACAATAGATGGGTCAGATGATAGACAGTCGTATGTACACAATGATTACAGGTAGAGCCTGAACCGTCACAGGTAGAGGTGGTCACAAAACAGAAAACCCATGGTTTGGGTTCGTCTGTTTCGGGCCCACCCTTGGTTCAGTTCGGGTTCATACTAATTTTTAAAAAAATTCGTACGAACCTGAACCAATCCGAACCGTTTTGGGTCCGACTTACCAGGCGGCGGCGGCAGCGAACGATCCTGGCCCCAGGGGCAGGGGCTTTTTGAGGTGCTGGCTTGGGGCCAGCACATCGTTTTTTTTGTTGTTGTTTTTCTTCAAGTGCTGATTGCACGGCTCCTGGGGCTGGGTCAGCGCTCCCTTTTTTTTTAACCGCCCACTGTGTGGCTCCTAGGCCCGGGTTAGCGCTCATTTTTATTTTTTTATTTTAGAGCGCTGACTGCGCGGCTCCTGGGGCCGGGTCGTTGCTCGGGGTTTTTTTAAATTCATTTTTTTTGTTTTAAAGCGCTGACCGCGCAGCTCCTGGGGACCGGTCAGAGCTGGTTTTATGTTTTTTTCCCTTGAATTTATTGG
Organism: Phrynocephalus guinanensis; assembly: GCA_037367245.1. Classification (NCBI taxonomy): domain Eukaryota; kingdom Metazoa; phylum Chordata; class Lepidosauria; order Squamata; family Agamidae; genus Phrynocephalus; species Phrynocephalus guinanensis. Next base: position 122,141,503 of record CM074738.1, read on the forward strand.
GCCGACCATGTAGCTCTTGGGCCCCGTCGGCACTTGGTTTTTTTATATATTTTTTATTTTGGATTTTTTTAAAGTCCCCATGCCGGGGTAGTTTTTTTCCCCACAGCTGAGAGGCACTTGCTTCTTAGGGCTCAGGGACAGGAGTTCCAGCACTCATCCAAGGTAAGTGCCAGGAACTAAAAACAAAGCGAAATGGAAATTTCCGTTTAATTTCGTTTTTCTTTGATGGGTTGGTTCGTTATTCATTTCGTTAGCTAACAAAACGAATAACGAAATGGATTAAAAATTCATTTTTGTGCCCATCTCTAGTCACAGGCTCTCAAGAAGGTTCAGTCACCGAAGGAAAGGAAAGAACTGGGCCAGGCACACATTGCAGTGTGGACGGTGAAAAACAGGGGGCAGCAACTCCTTCCATACAAACAACTGAATCCCAAGAGTCATCCCTGCTCAAAGAAGTTTAGGTTGATGACATGCAAATACTAAAAAAGGCCCAAAATGGAACTCCTCTCTTTAATAGTGTTGCTATCATTAAAAATTAAAAAAAGCATATGCACTTGGTATTCGTATGTTGCTGCCTATGGTTCCAGAGGTAGCTGCCTAGATGCCCTAAGCACATCCGATCTTGCTTGATTTCGGAAGCTAAGCAGGGTCGGCCCTGGTTAGTACTTGGATGGGCGACCACCAGGGAATACCAGGTGCTGTAGGCGCCTGGAGTAGGAACTGGCAAGCCACTCCAGTACTCCTGCCAAGAAAACTCCATGGACATGGAGTCACGAAGAGTCGGTCACGACTGTAACGACACAACACACACACACATCGTTCCAGAACCTTGCAGAGAAAACAACTGAGATCCATGTCCTTTAAAGACAAAAGCCGATTATCATCATCATATGATCATAGCCCTGTTTTTCCTCCCGTGAAAAACCTAACACAGCCCCCCCCCCAGGAAATCCTCTCCAAAACATTTGTCTGGCAACTTGTTTCATATTACAGTATTTTTTTTTTCCCACCAGGTGATTTCCCCTTTCCTTTCCTTATTCACAGGTCTCTGCTACCGTAGTTTCAATTGTCTCCTAAGTTTTATTCCCCTCCCCTCGCATGATCTCAGGCCCAGTCTTGACCATTAAATTTTCTAATTTTATTCTTTGGATTACATTACAGTATTTCAAATGCTTGCCGGAGGATCCTGCTGGGATTGAAGAGCAGGGCATCACTCTTCTATGAACAAAATTAAGCAAAGGGAAAAAATAGACAGCGTTTCACTCAAAACTACCAAAACAACTGACAGGGGCATCAACTAACCGCCAGCAAAAATGAACTTCTGGAGCGCTGAGGGTATTCTGGAATATTGATCTTTTTCCAAGAACAGCCAAGCACAGCTGGCTGCAACCTCTTAAACACAACCAAGCACAGAATCTTTGCAATTTAAAAAAATGATATCTATATTGAGTTAGTCAAATATACTGAGTTAGTCAAATATGTTTTAAGCTGCTTAGTTACATGAAGAATTAAGTATTAGGATCAAGAATATTGTTAAGATTAGACAAGCCAGCTCAACACTGAATTGCAAGCAAATATGAAAGTATGAAAACAAACTTGCTTAAGGTAAGGGAAATATGAGATATCTGGGCTCAAATATTGGGAAAATAATTGTTTTTGATCTACGCAACACGGCAGGAGATAATAAATGTATTTGTTTTATTTTGTTAATTAAAGAAGGCAATGGGTGGGGCCACATCCGACCAATAAAAGTTATACAGATAAAAATAAATATTAAACAAAATGACAACAGGACTGATGTGACACACATGTTGCCTACTTCTGGATTTAGGCTGGACTTGAGGATCCATAGGGTTTATTTATTTATTTCTTTGAGTATTTTTACCCCGCCTTTCTCCTTGGAAAAGGACCCAAGGCGGCTTTACAGTAAGGAGAGACTATACAGTCCACTACAATTAAGACACTTCTGCAATTCTACCACCACCAATATTTTTTATTATTATTATTATTATTATTATTATTATTATTATTATTATTATTATTATTATTATTATTATTATTATTTATTCCAGGGCTTTCTCCTTGCCTGGAAGATTTATTTCCTCTCCTGTTTGCTTCCAAGGGAATTAAGGTCGGTTCCTCCATGGCAGCGTTAACGAATTCCTTCACACCCGCGGCTCACTCGCCGATGGAAAAGGACTCCCGAGGGGGACCTGCCCTTATTTATTCATTTTGAATATTTATTTACCTCATGAGCTCTTCCTCCACAGCTAAGGGACCCCCCATAGGGGTTCAAAAGGGCCCTGGGTCAGGTTCCATCTGGCTGCTTAAAACAAGGCGCGCAAAGGGAGCGCATTACCGGAGCAACTCTTCTCCCCCCTGAGGTAAACTTCCCCGCAAGGAGAAGAACCGGCACTAAAATGGACGGGCGACGCGCCGGTTACCACGTCTCCCTGTCGCCATGGCAACGGGGGCAGAGGTCAAAGGCCGGAGAAGGGGCACCCCTCCCCCCCCCGCGTCGGCGCCCCTTCCGCTCGAGCCGGGACCCCCCAAACCACCGGCCCCTCGGGTAGGCCGCGTCACCATGGCAACGCCGCCCAGCGCCCGTTCAAACCCTCGCGCCGTTGGGTCGCGCCGGGCGTCCCCCCAGAACTATCCAATGGGACGCCCGGTGCCAGGAGGCAATGGGCGGGGCCACATCCGACCAATCAGAGAAGTCATAAAGAGGCGGGAAGGGGGCTCTTCACGGGCGGCAACGCCGACTGACCCATCTTTTTTTCTAAGAAAGCCGGAAGCTTATATCTTATTGGATGGTTGCCTGCCAGTCATGAAAGGCTACCCAATCCTGCTCTCATGCGTCGGTCCTGGCGTTCCCTTTCCCCTAGTTGATTGGATGGGGTTGCTCTGGAGGCGGGCGTTGTTTTCCCTTCCGTCGCCTGTGCCTTTCTGTGGCTGGGCCAGCTGGCTGCCAGTCTAGCGGTCCATCGAATGGCAAGCCTGAAGACCAATGGGGAGGCTCCCGGGCACCCCGCCCCCCTCCTCCTCCTCCTCCTCCTCCAGGCTGGTTCCAGTGATTGAGTGCCTCCCTTCGGCCGTCTCGTGAGGAAGAAGCGACCCGGGTTGGCCCCGTTGGCCCTCTCTTGGCTGAATCGGAGGTCCATTGGCTCCTAGCACGACTGACCTATTGGCCCTTGTAGCTTTGACCCTCTGGCTCCGGGGCATGTTAAGAGTGCTCCTAAGAACATCGTTGCCTTGACTTTGCGCCCTCCAGGATAAAGGTGAATCTGCTGATGGTGCTTCCTTGCAATGTGGAAATTGTAGCACTGGGTGGGGACAGTTATAATAAAGCGACGGTTAGTTTGTTGTCGCCATCATCACCACCCATGATGATGATGATGATGATATTAAATTGCTCAGACTAATTAATTAATTAATTAATTAATAATAATAATAATAATAATAATAATAATAATAATAATAATAATAATAATAATAATAATAATAATAAATTGCTCGGACTCATTACAAACAGCGTCATAATGTAGTTGCTCAAATGGTCCACTGGAATTTGTGTCACAACTATCATCTGCCCGTAGCAAAGAACTGGTGGGACCATAAGCCTGAAAAAGTGATTGAAAATGAGCATGCAAAATTACTTTGGGACTTCCAAATACAGACAGACAGGGTTTTGGAGCATAATACCCCAGATATTGTGATTGTGGAGAAGAAAAAAGTGTGGATCATTGATATCGCTCTACTAGGTGATAGTAGAGTCACCGAGAAACAACTTGAAATAATTAATTATCTGATATCAGGATCTGAAAATTGAACTTCAGAGACTCTGGCATAAACCGGTACAGGTGGTCCCAATGGCAATCGGCATGCTGGGTGCGGTGCCTAAAGAGCTAAGCAAGTATTTAGAAGAAATTGGAGTTGACAAAGTCACCATCAGTCAGCTGCAGAAAGCCACCTTACTGGGATCTGCTTGCATAATTCGCCATGGGAAGCGTTCGACTGGTGATTGGTAATACAAAATCCAGCGTAGTTAGCTGTGTGGTTAATCATCATCATCATCATCATCACCATCATCATCATCATCATCATCATCATCACCACCACCACCATATATAATAATAATAATAATAATAATAATAATAATAATAATAATAATAATAATAATAATAATAATAATAATAATAATAATGCAATGTGGCAAAATCCAAAAGCTAGATGGAACAGAGTTTTAAAATGGTGATATTATAATATAATTGTCAAGTGAAGAAAATTATAAATACTGTACCTTGGAATACTAAAAGCAGATGGTGAAACTTGAAGTGACAGAAAAAGAATACATCAAAAGACAGGAAAATCTTAAAATCAAAATTGAACGGGGGAACTGTAGTCAAAGTCATAAACACATAGACAAGCATTAGTTATATAGCTGTAATTATATATTGGAACCAGAGGAAACAGATTGAAATACATGGGGACTAATGAGCATGTATCACGTATTACATCCAAACAGTGATGCTGACAGATTTGATTTACCATGAACAATTGGAGGACATGGATTACTGCAAATACAGAAAGTAGTAGTGGGGGGGAGGTGCTAAATGATTATATTAGTAGAAAAAATTACTTAAGGCTGTGAAAATGGAGAATATTTTGAAAAAAAGAGAAACATAGGCTCGATATAAGAAACAACAGTTTGAAAAGAAACTAAACAGTTGGGGAAATAAACCATTACGTGGACAACACCTGAGAAATATTGATGGAAAATATGATAATCATTGTATTGTCTTGTATTTTATAACCTTGTAACCTGCCCAGAGTGGCCTTTGGACCAGATGTTCTTATGTGGTGTATAAATAAAACAAATAAAACATGGGTATGGCTAAAGCTGGGAATCATTAAAAAAGAAACTGAAGGCTTGATTCTTGCTGCCTAACGTGATGAAAGCTAAGATTCAAAGAATTAGTGCCAACAACAAATGTCAACTCTGCTAAGAAAAAGACGAAACTGTGTCACACCTCATCCACAAATATCCAAAGACTGCACAAACAGATTACAAAAGTAAGACACGATAGAGTGGCAATATTATTGCACTGTACATTATGCCAAAAATGCATCTTGCGGGGCTCCAAATAACCCCCCTGAAGAAGGGAGCTACCGTTCACAAAATATCAGACCAAGTAAAGCCTAGGAAGGTAACACAAGATTGATTCAGTAGGCCAGAAACCTAACAGTCACACTCTTTGAAATTTTTATCATGGGACACCTTCACTCCGAAAGTTCTGCAGAGGAGTTGTTCTGCCCACCTTCAGTCCTTACTGTCACACCGAATGAAGGGTATCCTGTGAGTTGTATCTTGTTCTTCTTGTTCCCACCCACCCATGTGTCCCTTGATTGTACTGAGCCTTTCCTTAGGTCTGCCTGTTTACATTTCTGAATTCACAATTGTTAACACGAATTCCTCATGTTGATTCAGAGGAGAAGGATCATGGCCTTAAGAGCGTGCGGCTTGATTGTCTTCAGGAAGTTGCAAGCAGTATCCTCTCCTCCTGCTGTCGAAAACAACATTGAGTACCTCCTCCTGCAGACGTCTTACGGGACTCATCATTGGACTCCTCCAAAAGGTAGAGAATTGACAACTGTTTCAAATTGTGTTGCCTTTAATAGACATATTCTTAGTATTCCCAATGTCTGGGAGACCAAAAGGATGGATAGCAAGGGCCACTTACTCTCAGTTGGTGGTTTTCCAGCCCATTGACAGTTTGGTCCTTGAACCTGATTGCCGTGCGCAAAACCCCACAGCTAAATACAGAATTTAGTCACAATTTGCAACTCAGGCAATTAGTGGTCCCTTGGTAGTTTTCATCTTTTATGGAAATCCATGGGGAGATAGCTCCACTTGCTTGAAGGGGGTAAATTCTCCCAAGATTGATGTTTAGTGGAACGGGAAAAGGTGCAGAAGAGAGCGACTAAAATGATGACTGGGCTGGGGCACCTCCCTTATGAGGAAAGGCTAAAACATTAGGGGCTCTTTAGTCTGGAAAAAAGGGCACTGAGGGGGGATATGATTAAGACATACAAAATAATGCAGGGCATGAGTAAAGTGGACACAGGGATGGTCTTTTCCCTCTCACAAAGTACCAAAACTGGGGGACATCCACTCCAATTGAGGGTTGGGAGAGTGAGAACAGACAAAAGAAATTTTTTTTTACCCAGTGTGTTGTTAGTTTGTGGAACTCCCTGCAACAGGAGGTGGTGATGGCATCTGGTCTGGATTCCTTCAAAAGGGGATTAAACAGATTCCTGGAGGAAAAGTCCACCACAGGTTACAAACCATGATGGAGATGTGTGTCATCTCCAGGCTTAAAACTGGGGTATTTCAAGGGTCAGATGCAGGGGAGTGGTATCAGGAGACATATATCTAGTCTCATGCACTCCCAGACGCATCTGGTGGGGCCACTGTGAGATCCAGGAAGCTGGACTAGATGGTCCTTTGGCCTGATCCAGCAGGGCTCTTCTTATGTTCTAATGATGCTGGAGAAAAACCTACCACTATCAAATAGCTGTTGCCTTTTGTAGAAGGGCAGGTGTTTCTCTGCCAGAGAGATTTAAAGTTGCAACTTCTCCTGGAACTCTCCCATGATGGTCTCCCAGTCGCCAGTGGGGAAAGCTGGCCTGGGCCTCATCTGGGTAGTTTGCAACAAGAGCCTGCTGCTTGCCTCCGCTTGGCCTCATACGTGTTGCATTGACAGTACCAGGTTCATTGAACCTCAGTCCCAGTTAGAGGGATTTGAAACCAAGACTCAGTCACGCCAGCATGCTCAGCTCTCGGGGATTGAAGCCTGGAAGCATTAGTTATCTGTCTACAAATGGGTAAGGAAGGCACTTAAAAGCTCCATGGATTGCCACCAGAGACTATAAAAGTGGCTTTTTCAGAGTGCAGCTTCTGCTGGTTAGGCTGCCAAAGGGATTCTGTGAACTAAAGTCTTTAATCAGAACAGCTTTGACAACATCTAGTCCAGTGAGGCGAACCTTTTAGAGGTCAAGTGCCTAAACTGCAATTCAAAACCCACTATTTTTTTCCAAAGTGCCAATACAGCCATTTAACCTGAATGCAGGTGGCTGTGAAGGGGCAATGTCGGCTGCCCACAGAAAGGGCTCCGAGGGCCACCTTTGGCACCCGTGCCATAGGTTCGCCAACACTGATCTAGTCCATGCAGAAGACGGGGACTGAAGGACTTACTTTTATTCATTTATGAAAACATATCACAGCCTACATTCAAAGATCTCCTGCTTTACCATCTGTATGTACAGTCAGTGAAGCAATCCCAAACAACATTAGAAATAAGGAGTGTACCCTTATTCTGCTGCCTAGATGCCCTAAGCACATCCGATCTTGCCTGATTTCGGAAGCTAAGCAGGGTCAGCCCTGGTTAGTACTTGGATGGGAGACCACCAGGGAATACCAGGTGCTCTAGGCGCCTGGAGTAGGAACGGGCAAAACCACTCCAGTATTCTTGCCACGAAAACTCCATGGACATGGGGTCACGAAGGGTCGGTCACGACTGTAACAACGCAAAACACCCTCATTCTCTCTCTCCTTTTCTCTTTCTTCCTCAAGAGCCAAAAATCTTGAAGGGAGGTAGGAGAGCATTTTTCAGCTACTCTAAAGCAGTGGTTCTCAATTTGTGGGTACCAAGATGTTCCTGGACTGCAACTCCCAGAATTCCTGGCCAGCTCAGCTAGTGATGAAGACTTCTGGGAGTTGCAGTCCAGAAACATCTGGGGACCCACAGGTTGAGAAAGTGCTGCTCTAAAACCTATCATACAAAGAAGGGGCAGGATTTGTTCTTAATCGTCCCCCAGTGCAGGACAGGCAACAGTAGGCTCAAGTTACAAGAAGCCAGATTTCTGTTGAATAACAAGAAAAATGTGCCTAACTGTTAGAGCAGTACAACAATGAAACCAATGACCTTGAGGGGTGGTGAGATACATTTAGACAACCATCTGGCAGGTGTCCTATGATTTGTATCCCTGCACTGAACAGCGGGTGGCCTTCTAGCTCCCTTCCAACTTCGAGATTCTATGAATCCGTTCCTGCCATGCACATCTCCACATTTTTCTTCCATGCATATGGAATGACTCGGTTTGGAAAGAGACAGAAACCCCCTTGTCTATGGAACATACTGTACTACGGTGTTCCCCAACCCCCGGTCCGCGGCCCAGTGCTGGTCCGTGGATCAATTGGCACCAGGCCGCCCGAGGCGCTGTGGGAGGGGGGTGACGTCATGGCGCCCGGCGCCGGTGCCTTTTATCTCGGCGCGCCCGGCCTTGGGGAAATGCCTTCCGTTGCCCATCTCCATCATGGCGGCCTCCGAAGCGCTCGTTTGTTTGTGTGGAGTGGGAGGGGGTTAGGGGGGTTGGGTTGGGTTGATCGCGAGCGCTGCGCGCGCATCAGCACGCGCGCATAAATCATAACCCAACGGCGCGGGTTCTTTTGCCTTCGAGCCGGGGAGCCGTCGCGTCGCTCGCACGCGTGTCCGCCCTCCCTCTCATTTTGACCTTCTCCCTCTCTCCGTCTCGTTCCTCGCGAGAGTCCAGGTGAAGAAAACTGACGCGCGCACCGCACCACACCTCCCTCGGTCCAAAAGAAAGGTGTGTGTGTGTTTGTGTGTGTATATCCGCGTTTGTCGTGTGGAGGAGGAGGAGGAGGAGGGGCGGACATGACAGGATAGACTTGGCGGGGAGGGGGGTAATAATAATAATAAGGCCTCCCATCTCGTTTCACTCGTGGCCCCTTTTTCGCCGCATGTGGGGGGCCGTTCAGTGCGTGGCTCTGAGGCGATTTCTGGGCAGCCCCAGAAGGCGGACGAGGGCAGGTCTGTGTTGGAGGAGGCTTCTTTCTTTCCTCACATTGCCATCCCCCCCTTTTTTTTCCCTCCCCGACTTTACTTTCCTCCCCCCCCCCCCAGACACACCTCAATCACCCTCCTGGCTTGTGTGTAGGTCCATTTCTCTGAGGGACTGCTTTTGGTGAGATATACTCTGTATATATGCTGTGTCTTCGCTTGATATATGTTGGTTAATATGTAACATAAGCTTTTATGCAAAAAAAAAAAAACCAGCGGGCCAGGGAAAAATTATCAAACATTTACCGGTCCACGGCAATAAAAAGGTTGGGGAGCACTGCTGTACTATATAGTCAAGTCCCAGGCTCATGGCTACTTACAGTATTTATTCTTGTACAGTAACCCCCCCCATCTATTGTGGGGGTTAGGGACCCACCTGACCTGCGATGATTGGAAATCCGCAATATCCGAATGCAGGTCGGGTGCGGCCTGGGGGCGAAGTTTAAAACGGAGCCAAGTGCTTGGCTCCATTGCTTAAACGCATTTTAAACATCGTGCACCGCTCCCTGCGCCCGGGGGGGGTGTCGGGAGAAGCAGCGCACAATGTTTAAAATGCCTTTAAGCAACGGAGCCAAGCACTTGGCTCCGTTGCTTAAAGGCATTTTAAACATTGTGCAGCACTTCTCCCGACTCCCACCCTCCCCTGGACGTGTGGAGCAGTGCGCAATGCCGGGGATCCAGCTGATTAGCGCTGGGGTGGGGGATAAAAACTTTTGTTTCCCCACCCCAGCACCAATGAGATGGAACCCGGGGCATGGGGAAGGGGGGGGGAAGGTTTTAAAAGTCCAGGCTTTTAAAACCTTTTCCCCCCTTCCCCATGCCCCAGGCTCCAGCTGATTGGCACTGGGGTGGGGAAACAAAGGTTTTTCTCCCCTACCCCAGCGCTAATCAGCTGGAGCCCCGGCATGGCGCCCCTCCCCCCCCAGGTTGCACTATAATGCGGTCCCGCGATATAACAGGACCACAGTATATGAACCGCGAAAGGGTGGGGGGGCCACTGTATAAGACTATATTTTTGTCTAAAATTGTTAGACTAAACATTGAGGGTCGTCATATACATGGTCGTAAGCCGAGGAGAGAACCGTGCAGTTCTGAAACTGTAATTTTGACTTGGAAAAGTGGGGTCGTCTTCTAGATGGGAAAATGAGGTATATTTCTTAGATGTTGGCAGGGTTTTTGATATCTTAAACAAGAAATTTTGGCTGTATTGTGATGAGCTCTAATCTGCTGTGGCTTCATAAATCCATTTCCCCTTCATAAACCCAGTGATACCACATCATATTTCCATTATGTCTTGCATCGCCTGTTGGTTCTTGGAAACTGTTCTTGGCGTTGCTGTGGAGTTTATAAGACTCTTTGGCTGACTGTTGACATGATTTCAAGCAGAAGCTGAGCTCTTGACATGATTTCTGGGCCTCTGTTTTTCTTTTTGGCCACATGATCTGCAGTGTTTATATTCTTTTCCCAGATACAGGAAGGAATTTTGAAAGGAAACAAAGGCTAGCTTTTCTCAGGAACCTTCCTGATAATAAAATAAATATACATATAGCAGGTTGCAACAAGTACTTTATTCTTGAAATGTCGGTCCAGCTCGTTGCTGAGGAAACTGGGGTATATCAGGGCAAAACAAGAGAAAATTAAAGAATATTAAAGGTGAATTGCTAGCCCATTTCTGAGACATAACAGTCGCCTTGTATTAAAGCTCACATTAAAATACAATGGTCTCTTGCCATTTCGCAGTTCATATATTGCGGTCCTCTGGTATATAGCGGGACCGCAGTATATGAAGGGCAAGCACCCCTGGGGTAAGCTGCTTGGGCCTTTTTGAGGCCTCCTGCACTTACCCCAGGCCTGGCGCTGCCCCGAACGAGCCTTTGACGGGCTTCCTAGGCCTGTCGGAGGCCCCAGAAGTGGTTTCCGGCGAAGCGGAAGTGATTTCCAGATCACCGGAAACCACTTCTGGGGTCTCCGACAGGACCAGGAAGCCCATTGGAGGCCCATTCGGGGGAGCATCAGGCCCTAGGTAAGGGTAGGAGGCTCCAGGAAAGCCCCCCAGTCCTGACCCAAACCAGCATCCACATATTGCGGATTTTCCATTATTCCAGGTTGGGTGGTGTCCCTATATTACTGTATAGCAGTTCATCTAGAAGCTGCGAAAACATTTATGTCTTCTGCTTGATTTATTATTTTTATTCTCTGTTTGTGATATGTTGGCACGGGCTACTATAGCTATCTCTTCTAAAAGGGCAGTCCTTGGTATACAAGCACGATTCGTTCCGGAAACAATGGGCGCTTTTACACGACCCCTAAAATCCGAGGCAAAGGGCTCCCAGATCCGGAGCTTAAAAATGTTTTCCCACCAGCTCCGGACTTTTAAAAAAAATTAAGTACGCCCATGCCCACCTAAGCGCGTCCCAGCGCACTTTTCAAGTACCTGGTCTCCGAAGGTGAAAAATTTCTGATGCGGATGTAAAGCAGTGAGTGTCGGGCGGTCCTCGCCTTGTGTTTGTTTGTTTTTTGCCCCCCGCCCCTTTAAGAGACTGGAAGGCTTGCTTCCGGGGCTGCGATGGGCAGACGGAGGTGAGCCTGCATTCTTTTCTCCCTTTTTTTCTCCCTCCCTTCACGCAGACAGGAGCAAGGGAGTGCGGAGGGGTGGGAACACAGGAAGAACGACAAACCCCCAAGATCTCTGGTCCGAATTTAAGTGGCCAGCGGATCTTAGGGGTTGTGTAAAAGCGCCCATACTTGTGAACCAAAACATTTATATCAAAGCAGATTTCCCTATAAGAAATAATGAAATCTCAGATTATTTGTTCTGGAGCACATGGACCACATACTGTACACAAAAAATGCCAAAACTCACACAAGAAGTTGGCTAGAAGTCCACGTCCACACCATGGTTTAGGTACCTGGTTGTGGAGTCTGATCTGCTTGGGACTAACCACTGGATTTTACTCTGTATTTTTAATGTCACAAGAATAAAGTGCAGTTTGTAGCCCTATACACACTTGACTAGCTGTTTCATGACTAGAAATGGTTTGAAAAAAATAAGAATGTTGAAAACAAATTAAATATAAATATAAATATAAATAAAACCCTAACCTGCACGTTCCTGGCTGGTGCAACGGAGAACTCTATTCCTCTCTCTTCCCTCTGCTTTGGAGGATGTCTGAAATGGAACGTTCCAGACAAACACCCACAATCTAGCAGGGGAAGGGAGGGAGGGACAGAGAGCCACCATTGGCTCTCTTGAGTTCATGCGACCTGCTCCAGTGCTTGTATATCAAGACATTACTTGTAGATCAAGGCAAAATTTAGAAAAATGTTTGCTTGTCTTGCAAAACACTCTTAAACCAAGGTATTACTGTACTCCAGAAGGGTTGAACTACTATTCTCACTGTCCTACTCCCTTGGCCTAAAGTGGCTGGGGCTTGTGGGAAACGGAGTCCAGCAGCATCTGAGTCCCTCCCGTAAGTGGCCGGTCAGGGCTTGTACCTGTAGAGGAAAACAATAGGGCCCAATATCTCAATTTATGAGACTGAGACTCCTAGTATTTTCACAGTGGTATTCACCCTTAACATTATAGGTGCCCTTGGACAGGTCCCTACTTCATGTTTAAACTATTAAAGAAATTAAACCCAAGCTATCTTAGAGGTGGCTGTTGTGATCCCTTGAGATCTACCAGGAGTATTCCTTTAAAGACATTAGCAGGAGATGTGATTTAGGCCATGGAGATGCCTGAAAGAGTTGCCCTCACTCTTTGACTGCTCTTTGGATTGTGAGCCTGTGAGCCTTTGGGGATTTTTTTAACAGCACGGAGTAGAGATGGGCATAAGAACATAAGAACAGCCTTGCTGGAACAGGCCACAGCCTATTCAGTCCAGCATTCTTTCTCACACAGTGGCTCACCATTTGCTTCAGGGTATTCCCAAGCAGGTGTCTTCAGCTGCTTACGATTCCCTGCCAATGGCATTGAGAGATATCCTGCCTATCTCTCCAACCCGGAGGTTGTCCTTAGGCATCCATCATGATAGCCATGGAGACCCTTGTTCTCCATGAACTTGTCCAGTCCTTTCTTAAAGCTGTCAAGGCTGACAGCTGTCATTCACTTCTATAGATCAGTGATCCTCTGGGTGAAAAAAGTACTTTCTCTTATTTGTTTGAGATCTAGCACCCAAGAGTTTCCTGGAGTGCCCCCTAGTTCTAGTGTTGCAGGATAGGGAAACAGCTGTCCCTTATCTACTTTGTCCATACCGTGTATGCTTTTATAAACTTCAATCAGGTCCCCTCTTAGGCGCCGTCATTCAAGAGTGAAGAGTCTCAGCCGTTACAGCCTCAGATGGTAAGGAAGGTGTTCCAGTCCCCTAATCATTCTGGTTGCCCTCCTCTGCACTTTTTCCATTTCCAGAATATCCTTCTGGAGGGTATGGTGACCAGAACTGTACACAATACTCCACATGGTTCCTCACCATAGATTTATAAAGAGGCCAAAGGACACTTGCTGACTTATTTTCTATACCCTTCCTAATGATCCCTAGCATTGAGTTTGCTTTTGTCACTGCTGCGGCACACTGGGTTGACACCTTCATGGAGCTGTCCGCCAAGGCACCAAGGTCCCTTTCCTGGTTTGTTACAGAGAGTTCAGAAACCCCATCAGTGAACCACTACACGCCGGTTTGTAAAGGCAGCAGCACAGGTGCTCCCCTTCCCCTCCCCTGCTGCCTCAGCCAATCAGCCCCTCCCCAATCCCAGCTTGCTTGCTTCCTTTACCTCCTGGGCTAATCTCCCAGTCACGAGAAAGAGCACAGACCTCTCTGCCGCGCTGGTTTGTCTTGAGTGGGAGATCAGCCAAGAGAGCAGAACAGAGAAGCCTGGAAAATCAGTGGAGGAGGTACCAGGTAGACATGGGCATGGAGCGGCGAAATTCTCGTTTCTGTTTTCGGTTCTCGTTATCGTTACGTAACGGGTAACGGTAACGAGAATTACTCCGCTCCATCTCGAACCCGAACCGAAAAAGAAACATTGGGTCTGATTTTTCGTTGTCGTTCATGGCATCGCGGCGATCGCGCGATGCCAAGCAGCACAGAAAAAAAGTTTTTTAAAAAAACCACCCGATTCCCGGCCAAAAAAGCAAGCGAAAATATGCCTGCCTGAGTGAGGGCACCTACCAGAGAGGGGTGGTTTCTGGGGGGGGTCCCCGGCCTTCCCCCCCTCTCCTGTCCTGGGCTGCTGATACCAGGCTGGGGGGGGGCATCCTCGTCGTCTCCATTTGCCATGCGGTGGGGGGGATCCAAAATGGCGACCGCAATATTTATTTTTAAATCGTGGTCCAAAAACCCACCAAAGCACCACAGAAACATTTGAAAACTAGGTATTTTAAATGCCTGATTTTTTTATAGTAGCAGCAGTGTTTCTTGCAATAAAACGTCTCCATTGATTTTATTTTATTTTATTTTTATTTTTATTTTTTTACACCTGCAGAATGATGGGCTGGCCATGGGATGGGACCATGCAAATTTTTGGACCCATTCCACCAATCGCATGGCCAGGTTTTGACTGAGACTTCTGGATGTGCCAGAGGGCATAAAAAGCCCACTAACCCGAACCCGAACCCGAACCCGAACCCGAACCCGAACCCATACGCCAGTACACTGTCCTTCTTAGTGGGTCAGAGGCACCCAGAGGTGCAGCCCACTAACCCACTCTAACCTTAACTGTAACCCTAAGCCTAGCCCTTACCGTAACCCCAACCCTAACCCAGATCCATACGCAAGTACACTTTCCTTCTTAGTGGGTCACAGGCACCCAGAGAGGTGCCTCCCACAGCCCACTATCCCCTACCCCTATCCCATTCCCTAACCTGTACGTCAGTACGCTAGTATGCTCCCCTTCTTAGTGAGTCAGAGGCACCCAGAGAGAGAGGTGTCTCTGCCGCTTACCCCCCACCCTAACATAATGTATGGTACGCGGCGGCTTCGCGTTACGCTTCCCTTCCCTTCCCTTCTTAGTGGGTCAGACGTCAGAGGCACCGAGAGAGGTGCCTCCCAGAGCCCACTTACCCCAACCCTAACCCTAACCCCAACCCAAACGACAAACGGAAACGACAATTTTTTGAAAATTATCGCGACAAACGGAAACGAGCCAAAACGGACCCGTCCCGACAATCGAAAACTCGACACGTCATTTTTTCTGGTTGTGCCCATCTCTACGACCCAGGAGCTAGCATGCTGGGCCTTTTGAGCGGTTGGTTGAGCCAGAGGAGGTGTGGCAGCAGAGAAGCAGCCCCTGTGTTGCTGCCTTTACAAACTGGAATGAAACAGTTTGTGTCCATCGCTAGCACAGAGCATATGGTGCTGAGTAAATATAATGATAAAGGAATGTTATTTCCACCATCCCCGTTATGAAATTTCCTTTCTCCGTAAGCCTGACATGAGCACATTTTGGAAGCTTCTCTTAGATGGGCAAGGTAAAACCTGTGATCTGCAGGCAAGTCATTTCTCAGCATCCCCAATTTAAAAAATGATCAAGTGGCAAATAATAGGTAAGATCTTTCTCTCTCTCTGACTCGAGAGAGCTGTCACTGTCGGACAGACTAACAAGTACAGAAGTAAACGCTGCTGTTCTCCAGGTCTGTTTCAACAGGCATTGAGTTTTAAGTCTGAAAAGAGTGATTTGGATCAGAACGGAGACCTTGCGGCCTTCCAGAAGTTGCTGTGCTGTAGCTGCCAGCAGCTGGCGGAGTTTGCCAAGTCCAGCAACATCTGGATGGCTACGTGTTCCTTATCCTGCTTTAGGCTGAATTTGCTTAGTTATCTGTCAGAGGTGACCTCTAACTGCTTTCCCTGGAGCCACCTTCTAGATTCACCCATCTGTGGAGTAAATGGAGTCTAGATTATGAAGCTTCATCAACATAATATTGCTTTCTTTTCCATTTTTCCATTAACAAAAAATCTCAGCCTTTAGCTCCCCAGATGTTTCAGACTAATCCTAACCAGCCTAGTTAGATCCGACTCAGGTCTAAGCTTTCTAGGCACCAGTGGTTGAGAATTATACCACTGTACTGGCATATAAGGTAAAGGTTTCCCCAGCACATGCATGCTAGTCATTCCCGAATCTAGGGGCAGTGCTCTTCTCTATATCTAAGCCAAAGAGCCAGTGTTGGGCAAGTCCATGGCCATGTGGCCGGCATGGCTGCATGCATTTCTGCGCACGGAACACTGTTTACCTTCCCGCTTTTTACGGCGGTACCTATTTATCTACTTTAATTTCTACATGCGTTTGAACTGCTAGGTTCGAAAGGTTCCTGGGCACCAGTGGTTGAGAATTATAGTACAGTGGTACCTCTGATAACGAATTTAATTCGTTCCCAGAGGCAATTTGTTCTCTGAAAAAAATGGTTATCCGAAACATGGTTTCCCTTTGAAATGAATAGGAAACCAATTAATCCATTCCAGAGGTCCAAAAAAAGGCAAAAAACCTCTTCCCCCCCCAGACCTCTTTATAAAGGTCTGGGGGGGGGAAAGATTTATAAAAAAATTATAAATTCTTTGATTGTAAGCCACCCAGAGACCTTTGGGTAGTGGGCGGCATATAAGTTGAAAGAAAGAAAGAAAGAAAGAAAGAAAGAAAGAAAGAAAGAAAGAAAGAAAGAAAGAAAGAAAGAAAGAAAGAAAGAAAGAAAGAAAGAAAGAAAGAAAGAAAGAAAGAAAGAAAGAAAGAAAGAAAGAAAGAAAGTGCACTTGAAAGGCATGCAGTGCTGGAACACAAACCCCCAGAACTAGCTCCCTACCTTTCTAAGTTTGAAAGGTCCAAATTCATCAGCAAAAAAAAATATGTCCAGAATAGCTCCAAAACACTATTAAGAAACACTCTAACTCCTAACTCCTCCCACCCCTCCACAAACTATGCATCCTGCAATGCATGCAGGTACACTTTTTTGCAAGGCATTGTTAAACATTCATTATCGAAGGCAGCCCATAGGGAACATTTCTTATCCGAGGCATTTGTTATCCGAGGTATGACTGTGCTGACATATAACAGGAGAGCAATTGCCTAGTTCCCTGTTTCTGCTTCTCTGACACGTGCCCTTTCTGTTTTGCTACCAGGCCATGTGGACCCCGGCGAGGATGACCTCCAGACGGCTCTTCGGGAAACGCAGGAAGAGGCGGGGCTGGACTCCAGTCAGTTTACTGTCCTCGAAGGTTTTAAGAAGGAACTGAACTACACTGTAAAAGGCAAGCCCAAAACAGTCATCTACTGGCTGGCTGAAATGAAAGGACTGCAACACGGCGGTCAAACTCTCGTCGGAACACCAGGCCTTCCGATGGCTGACCCTCAGCGAGGCCTGCAAGCTGGCAGAGTACCAGGACATGCAAAGTGTTTTAAAAGAGGCACATCAGTTTCTCTGCTCCCAAGTATGAATTGCCCGAGGGGGCTGCAGCAGTGATATGTTGTGGAAATGTTGATGGGATGAAAATAAAAACAGAGAGTATGGAGAAAAGACAGCTCCCTTCTTCCAAAGATAATATTTATTTATTCTTTATTTATTTTAGAGTATTTTTACCCTGCCTTTCTCCTTAGAAAAGGACCCAAGGCGGCTTACAGTAATGAGGGATCATATGCAGACCAGTACAATTAAGACATGTTCAAGGATTTGAGAACAAGGAATTGATGGATATCTTACAGCATGAATAGACAATATCATGAGGATACCACTTTATTTTAAAGCTTGAGTCCATCTGCTCCTAGCTTGATCTGAATCCAGTCTTTAGAAAAGATGGCTTCAGGTTCCCCCCGCCCCCATCTGTGAAGCCTTTAAGAAAAGGAATGGGTGGATCATGTGGACCTTTGCTTTGATCTCAACCGGGCAGTTCCTCTCTCCCACTCTCTTGGTGTTGGGCAGACGGACTTCCACCACCAGTTCAAGGTACATCAGCACCGGCATGCTGCTTTACGCTCTCTCCCATCCTAAACATTACATTATTGCCAGCCACCTTGGGTCCTTCTCCAAGGAGAAAGGTGGGGTAAAAATATTCAAAATAAAAAATAAATAAGGAAGACGAGGAGGTGCAGGCCTACAGTCATAATAACCATAAGATAATTGAGCTGGAAGGATCTATAAATAAGGCCATCGGGTCCATCCCCCTGTTCAGGGCAGGTACAAGGCTGCTCTTAAACAGAAGATTTGCTTACAGTAGAACCACTGTATCAAGTGCCAATAATACCTGCTATGTTTCAGCAGTAATCATCGTTCCCTCTGAAGCAGGCACACAGACCTCCGTTGGTGCCACACAGCAACAGCCCGCAGTCAGCGCCCGCTCACTCTTGTGTTTTGTCTGAAATCCTTGTCTGCACCTGTCACGCGCAGACAGATGAGATTCCCATGCAGCAGAAACAAAAACGGGAGGGAATGCTGGCAATAATTATCCTTTATGAGTGTGGCGGTCAACCTAATGCAGACATCCCACAGGTCAGAACTAGGGGACATCCGTTCAAATTGAGGGTTGGGAGAGTAAGAACAGACAAAAGAAAATATTTTTCCACCCAGCGCGTTGTTAGTCTTTGGAACTCCCTGCCACAGGATGTGGTCATGGCATCTGGCTTGGATGCCTTCAAAAGGGGATTGGACAGATTCCTGGAGGAAAAGTCCATCACAGGTTACAAACCATGATGGAGATGTGTCATCTCCAGGCTTAAAACCAGGGTACTTCAAGGGACAGATGTAGGGGAGTGGTATCAGGAGACAGATATCTAGTCTCATGCGCTCCCAGAGGCATCTGGTGGGACCACTGTGAGATCCAGGAAGCTGGACTAGATGGGCCTTTGGCCTGATCCAGCAGGGCTCTTCTTATGTTCTTAATACATTTGGGAATCATATAATCATCATCATCATCTGTGCAGCTACCCTAAAATGTGTTAGGTAGCCACACTTGGGATGCCCATATCTTGTTTCAAACCAGAGGTCACTTTGAAAAGGACCGTGCGAAACACAGGACAGCCCCTCTCTCTCTCCCTGCTCCTGGTTCTCGTTCTCATGCCAGCAAGGCCTCTTGGAATTGGTAGCCAGGCTGGTGAGGATTTCAGGGAGCCATAGTCCAGAAAAGGAACATCTCTGATCACCAGTCAGCAGCATAACTGGACTAAGCAAAAGGCACTGCATGGGTCCGCCCCCCTGTCCCGCGGTGTTAATATTTACGCAGGCAGTGTCCCGAATCCTGCAGACGACTCCACATGAATGAGCAAAACCTTGTAAATCACCACACTGGATTGTGACTAATCAGCGGGATGCCCGTTATGTTCCTGTCATGTGACTCGGCATGTGACCAGAGATGCAGCTACTACCACGAGTCACCCGCAAGTGACAGTTGTGACTCCCACATTTCCCTCGTGCATGTGTAAATCACCAGCAGGCTTTTGGGCATGGATTGTGATCAGGGGTCCTCAAAGTTTTCAAACAGTGGGCCGGTCCACCGCGCCCCCCAGACACCACTGCGGGCCGGAACACAGTCCAAAAAAAAAAAAAAGCTGACATGGAAAAAAGAGGGAGGGGCAAGTGGGCAGAGCCTCCCCACGACCGGCCCATGATCCGTGCGTCTCCGGGGCCCTAGCAGTGACTCCTGCTCTGGGTCGCCGCCCTGAGGTGCCGCCACTGGGAGCCCTCTGCTGCGCCTCTTCCTCCTCCCTCCTCCTCCTCCTACAGTGTCAGCGGCTGGAGTGGCACTCCTTCTTTCCTTCCTTCATGGTGTAGGGAAGGCGGTGGCACCCCAGGCCAGCTCAGGCCCCTCATCACCTTCTAGGCGAAGCAGGGGGTAGGTGTGTGGGGGAGTCTGCAATTGGTCCCGGGGGCCGGATTCAGGACCCTGGGGGCCGCATCCGCCCCCCCCCCCCCCCGGGCCTTAGGTTGAGGACCTCTGACTAAGATCTTTGGGAAACTACTTAAAATAGGAAAACATGTTCTTATGTTCTTATGTTCTATGTCGAGGAAAACATTTATAGTAATTCGGTGTCCAGCACTGCTATGAAGCAGCTGGGAATCCAGGATGCATCCGGGATGCAGGATACATACACTTAACTCCCTTCATTTCATTTCTTTTTTTTAGAGGCAGTCAGTTTACATCTGATCCCATGATTTTATTGGGTTTTTTTTTTTTGATGTTGTATTCAATTGTTTTGTTTGTTTGTTGTAAACCGCCCTGAGTTCCTTTTTGGAAGACGGGGCAGTATATAAGCTTTAAAAATAATAAATAAATAAATAAATAAATAAATAAATAAATAAATAAATAAATAAATAAATAAATGAGCTTGGTATCTGGTAGAGGACTCTTGAGGCCCTCTGGTAAAGCGGCCCACCCTAGATGAACAACTGGCATGAGAAGTTCTTGTTGGGTTTTTAAAGCATCTTCCTTTTGATTTAAGTGTTTTATTTTGAGTCATGTTTAAAGCAAACTGCATTGGATGAGGTCATGCTGTTAGTGGTACTCAGAACAGCCACGCAAAGAGCACTGGTAAATTTTTAACACACACAAAGAGTGACCGCATACATACGTCTTGCATAGTTATTGAAAATGTTTTTTTAAGGATATTATTTAAGCTGCTGTCATAAGCCACTGAAAACACTAATCCTTAAGATATCAGAAACTCCCCAGCCTCAGCCTCACTGTGCCTAGGGCTCCGATGGTGGAGATCTCTCCCTGTGCTTTATTATACAGTACTTTTAGTCCATTTACAGCAAAAAGCTCCTGCCTACTTTATCAAATGTTCTATGTCTCCTAAAATCATGCCTAGCTGCTCTCAGTGAGATTAGGCGGTAGTTGTACACTGAGGTGCAGGTGCAGAAAAGGCTGTTAGGACAACACTAACAGAGCCGACTAAAATGATTACTGGGCTGGGGCACCTCCCTTATGAGGAAAGGCTAAAACATTTGGGGCTCTTTAGTCTGGAAAAAAGGCGCCTGAGGGGGGATATGATTGAGGCGTACAAAATAATGCAGGGCATGAGTAAAGTGGATAGAAGGAAGCTCTTCTCCCTCTCACAAAATACCAGAACTAGGGGACATCCACTCAAATTGAGGTTTGGGAGAGTGAGAACAGACAAAAGAAAATATTTTTTTTCATCCAGTGCATTTTTAGTCTGTGAACTCCCTGCCACAAGAGGTGGTGATGGCATCTGGCCTGGATGCCTTCAAAAGAGGATTGGACAGATACCTGGAGGAAAAGTCCATCACAGGTTACAAACCATGAGGGAGATGTATCATCTCCAAGCTTAAAACCGGGGTAACTCAAGGACCAGATGCAGGGGAGTGGTATCAGAAGACAGATATCTAGTCTCAAGCGCTCCGAAACGCATCTGGTGGGGCCACTGTGAGATACAGGAAGCTGGCCTAGATGGGCCGTTGGCCTGATCCAGCATGGCTCTTCTTATGTTCTCATGTTCTTAACACACATTTAGAATGGCAGGAGTCTTCTCTAGGGGGTCTGCCTGACGTGGCAACACAGTTGTGTAGACAAACCAGTTCCCATGAGTGAGTAGAAATTACCCAGGTGTTCACAAAGAAAAACGACCTATGGTGAGATAAGCACAGTGCATCTTTCTTGGGCACAAGGCAGCTGTGCTTACAAGTGCCTCACAATTCCCTTGCTTTCCTATCGAAGCTGCTCATCTAATGCAGAAGGTTCTGCTGATAGGCTCTTCAGTGCATTGCACGACTGCATTGCCCCCACCCCATTCCCCACCCCACCAAAAAGGAAACCCCAATTCAGCTCCGCCGGCCACGTTAGCAGAACGGATAGTTCATGCTGTCGAAGAGAGGCGTGACGGTTCCGTCCTTCCATTCAATCAAAATCTCTCCGTGCCTCAGTGAAGGAGAAGGGGACGCTGGGGCGTTGTGCCTCTTAGGGGTGGTGCTGGGCCCCCCAGGAAAAGAGCGGCACTCCTCCAGGGTCACCTGGCGGCTCTTCAAAGCAGACAGCATCTTTTTCTTCCTGAAGTGGAAAGGAACAGACATTTCCTTCCTGAAATACTCTTAGCTAAACCGGGGGGGGGGGGAATGCTCCAAGCTGTAGGTAGAACGTGGCCAAGTTCCTGCTTGGAACGGAAACCCACCCCCCAACAAAAATAACATTCCTCCAGGAGGAAACCTGCAAGACAGACTGACCACGGGAGAGTAAATGGACTGTCCCGTGTCCCATGAAATCCACTTCAAATCTGCACCCCTCCTGATCTTGCAGGTGTCTTCGCAGGAACCTCCATTTGGAAGGGCGAAATTGCAGGAAGAAAGAAGTACAGTAGGGCCCCGGTATCCACTGGGGATCGGTTCCAGGCCTTCCCATGGATAACGAGAACTGTGGATAAGAGAGAACACCAACCCCACCCCCCCCCAAAAAAAAACCAACTACTGTTTTCTTACAGTAGCTTGCTTTATGACTGCTGTTTGTGACAGTAACTTGCTTTGTGGCTGCTGAATTATTTAATTTTTTTCCTCTGCCAACTGTGGATAACTGAATCAGTGGTTAAGGAATCAGTGGATGTGGGGGTCTGACTGTATTGGTGTGGCTTGGGTTTCAGAGCATAACCTTTCGACTCCTAAATATGCCCTGTTTTGGGTTCAGGCACTTATTCCCCAATTGGTGGTGTTACTGGTTTAAAAACTAGATTTCTCTGAGCTAAGGGGATGGCTTCATCAGAGACGGGGGTCCCTTTGAAGGCAAGAATTAAACTCAAGGCAACGCCTGCTGCCGTTGCATTGCGTGCATTTGGATTTGCTGGCTGAAATGACCAAGGCTTCCTTTTGAGACCACAGCTCTATCCACACTGTCCCGAAAATCCTGCTGAAGTCGTGAAGGTTTGCTTGAGAACCCAACGTACCAAGGAATAGGTTAGAAGTGTTCCCCACGAACAAGGTTTGACCCCAGAAGAGATGGGCATTGGGTTGTCCCTAAGCTTTCAGGGATGGATCCATGGTCGTCCCCCTCCCTGCCCCCAACATTTTTCTTGCAAAAAATAATTTCCTTTTAACGAGCAAAGTCCTTATGCCCGCTAATGGCCAGTAGACCTCCATTCAGTCCTGGGGTGCCAGGCAGAGGCCTCAAAACATGGCAGCATGGCCTCTTAACGCCGCCTCTAGGACACAAAAGGACTTGGAGAGCCTCCTCCCAAAGGTTTATTTAAAAGTTGATTGTGAAGAGAGGTGTCTGCATACAGTCTACCGGGTGTCGGTTGCTGACCCCTGTGCGGTGCCTTCTGTCCTGTGAGGGTCATTGACACTTTAAGCAGACCCTTGTGGCACAGTGGTTGAAACTGCTGTACAGTACTGCAGCCAGACTCAACTCACAACTCAGGTTCAATCCCAGGTGGCTGCCTCGAGGTTGACTCAGCCTTCCATCCTCCTTAGGTCCGTAAAACATATACAGTGGAACCTTGACTTACGTCATTAATCCGTTCCAGTGGTCTAGACTTAAGTCAAACATGACTTAAGTCAAACAAACGTTTCCCATAGAAAGTAATGGGAAAGCGGATTAATCCATTCCAGATGATGAAAAAGACCCCCAAAAACAGCAATTTAACTCAGATTTGACTGGGAAAGGAGATTCCTTCCGGGGATGTAAATGAAATGTCTCTTCAAAGAGAGGATGAGGCAGTGGAATTACAGTCCACAAGTTATATGCCTCCACTTTTTAATGTTCATAGCAACAATGTCTAACATTTAAGTTTTACTGATTTTTAAGCTGACGTTCCAAGTTCTGAACAACTCTATGCTTGCCATTAGAGTCCCACAACTTTACAGCTCCCCAACTAAAATGCTTCCATAGTGGACCAGACTTCTGCAGCCAGATTTTTTACAAGACTGAGCCGAGTGTCTAACCAGCGAGGCCAGCCCCGAGCTCCCGGCCCTTCTTCTCCTCCGGTGGCAGCGGCGGCTTCGGTGAGGCTGAGGACCGACTCCAGGTGCTCGGAGCTGGCCTCGCTGAAGCCGCCGCTGCCAGAGGAGGGGAAGAAGGCAGGAGCAGTTTGGAGGCGGCAGCCGCGATGCTGGGTTGTGGCTGCCGCCCATTTCCGGGCCTTGCGCCGGGGCTCCGAGATGTAAGTCAAAGCCTGCGACTCAAGTCAAACAGGCCCCTTCTTGCTGCAAGTCAAATATAATGCAAGTCAAGCAGCACATAAGTCAAGGTTCCACTGTACCCAGTTTGCTGGGGGTGGGGGGGCAATGTGTCCCATGCATTATTAACTTGCAGACCCCTCCCCCAGAGAGTGCTTTAAGTGCTACAGGGCAGCATATAAACAGCACACTTTGTTTTGCTTTTTAGCTAGAAGCATGTGTAAGCTCAAAGTATTGAAAATTAATTTCTATCATTCATCATTAAAAATCTCTAGGCTTATTTCACACTGTTAACACACGTTTCAAACTTTTGGGTTTTCTGATTTTTTGTATTTGTGCTTATTTGTTTATTTGTTCCTTTTATTGTTATGATTTGATTATTTGGTTTGATTGATTAGTTTTTATTTTCTATTTTAAGTTGTTTAATCTGTTTTTTATATTTTGTATATGTTTCTTAACCGCCCAGAGTAGCTTTTTTGCTAGATGGTTGCAGTATATAAATCAAATAAATAAATAAATAAATAAATAAATTTGGGGAAAGGGCAGAGAACTTGTTTCCTAACTTCCTTGTTTCATACTGTGTTTAAACTGATAAATAAAAAGGAACTACTGTTCAAGTGTCCTCGCTAAGATCTTGCACAAAGTCTAAGTTCTCAAGTAATGGGAATTTGCTTGCTTGCTTAAGGTGGTCGTCCAAAATGCTTGACAGATAGATGGTATGCAATTACTCTATCTTGAGTAAGCAAGGTGAAACAATTCTGAAATGTTCCAATTTCATGTGAAATGGGGAAGTTTTTACATGTTGTACGTGTGCTCGTAACTGTCTTGAAATATGTGACACTTTGGAAATAATGTAATTATCTTACTCAAACTGAAACGTATAAATTGTTTTGCTGGACCTCAGAAAGTGTGCTTCTCTAATGAGAGACACCTCAATGCATTGATTCAATTATTGCAATAAAAACCTTTTATTCTTGAAAGAACCTGGAATTCCAATGCTCTGAATGTCTTTATGGCAATTTGCCAATCTCATTGCAGGTAATTTACTGTTTGTGAGATGACACATGAGATGCTCAGGTTTCATTTTATGTCTCTGCTGCTTCCC
The DNA here is from genome assembly GCA_037367245.1 of Phrynocephalus guinanensis. Taxonomy (NCBI): domain Eukaryota; kingdom Metazoa; phylum Chordata; class Lepidosauria; order Squamata; family Agamidae; genus Phrynocephalus; species Phrynocephalus guinanensis. The sequence continues at coordinate 122,166,623 of CM074738.1, forward strand.
TACCAGTTACAGGGCCTAAGGTGGTTCACAGCTGATTAAAAAGCTACTCAGTTGAAAACACAAGGGGGGTGGGGAGGGCTTGCCAAAAGCAAAGCAAAGCAAAGTGTTCTGCTTATACACCGCCCCATGCCACTTCAAGTACAGTAGTCTCTGGGCGGTTTACAGTTTAATTATGCAGGCTACACAAAGGCGAACCTCCGGATGAACTTATGGCACAACTGAAGTGCTGGCTGCCTAATTCACAGGAAGGACAATGTAAAAAGACGCAGAAGCTGATTGCCTATCAAAACCAGAAACCTGGTGAGATTTTAAGGCAAAAGGGACAAAACGGGAATGCTTGGCATGTGAAGAGCCCCCTCCAAACCACCCCACTTACTTGTTGTGATGAACGTTGAGCAAAAGTATGATCACCCCCAGTATGAAGGCCAGCGGGCTCAGGACAAGCATCGCCGTCACCCAGCTGGTACCTGAAATACAAGACAGCATCGTGGGCTCCATCGCCTATTTCCTACTAGGAATCCTTTCTTAAAACAGCTAGAAAGAGTTGGATGGGGATTTCATGCCCCTTTGTGCACATGCCTGCGTGAACACTCTCTCACACACACACGGGTTCTGCAATGCTCCATGTTGGGAAGGATCCTGCAGGACTTAAAAGCTGGCACCTGTTGGTGAGCTTTCAGCAGGAAAGCAAATATATCACCCACTCCTGGTTTGGGAAAAGCCTAAACTGAACACAAGATCCTTCCTCATGGGTCAGTAGCCCATTCCATAGGCCATTGACAAGTTCACACCACGTGGCTGCAGATCTTCTGTCCAGTTGACCCTTTTACCCTAGACGTTGGACCGGATGAACACCCCAAAAGCAGCTGGGGACCTTCCTTCCGGAGGATTCTGGGTGTGTTCAGAAATGACCGTCTGCATGCTCTGCTCTGCTTTCACTTTCCATCAGGAGGGCTCTTCCAACAGATCAGCCTTCTGCCAATTTAAATGCTTAAAGAAAGGGAGGAGGTGTCTTTGTGCCATTGCATTCAGATCTTAAGCTCAACCTGTTGTCCCCCATTCTGGATACCCAACGGGTCAGACTTTTTGTGCTGCCTGTTATGACATAGTTTCCTGTATTTCAATGTTTGTAAATCATAGGATGAGCATTTATTTATTTCTTTATAAATTGAATAAATAAACAAACTAATGAGCAGCAAGTTCAGGGTGAATAAAAAGAAGGACTTATTTGCATAGAGCACATTTGGATGGTGGAACTCCGTGCCACAAGAAGTAGTGGCTGTGACCTTAGGAGCCTTTTTAACGCATCTGACAGATGCATGAAGTGGGACATCTTGTTGGCCATTAGTCCCAGTAACAAAATGATCTCACGTGTTGAGAACATCTGGAGTCTGCAGAAGAGATAAGAGGGCATGGTGATCCTTTTCAGCCCTTGCTGGCATGGGTGTCCACACTGCATCTGATGCACCGAGATATACCGCTCTTCCAGGCTTCTTTCCAGTGCAAATACAGTGGTGCCTCGACTTACGAATTTAATCCATTCCAAATGCATGCTCTTAAGTCAAATTACTCTTAGGTTGGGGTACCTATCTAAACAATTGAAAAACTAATTAAAAAAATAAAAAAATTGAAAAAAATATTTGTAGGTCCAGTAGACTACATCTAAAATTTGTAAGGAGGCAGTTAAAATGCCAACAGATTTCCGCACTTAAGTCAAATTGCTCTTAAGTCGAGCTGCTCTTAAGTCAGGGTACCAATGTACTATAAATGTCTACTCTGAGTCATACCCCATGGAATTCAGGGGGGCTCACACCCAGGTAATTGTGTGCAGGATTATTACCCTAAGGGTAATAATTCCATGGGGTGTGATTACCCTTAGGGCCTTAACTGGGTTTCTTTAATTTCCATTCTTTAAAGCCCTCAATGTCACATTTGGGGGACAGGGAATTCCAGAGGGGGGTCTCCCACCCTTTTGGCTTCTATCATACCTGAATGTTGTGAACCCACAGCTTTCCTGTCATGAAGGATGTACGTTTCTGGTGGGAAAAGAGAGAAGGAGAATTAGACTGCGGAATATGGGGCACCAAAGAAGCCTCTCCTGTTCATATCATGCTTTGTGAACTCCCTCATGTCAAGTTTTTCGCAAACTTGAGCCATCATCCTCCAGAGGCTCACCAAATGAGACCCTGGATCTATAGAAGAAAACCTCTCTCTGTTTTATTCTAACAAGAATAGTAAGGCCCCACCTGGAGTATTGTGTACAATTCTGGTCACCGCATCTCAAGAAAGACATAGTGGAACTGGAAAAGGTGCAGAAGAGAGCGACTAAAATGATTACTGGGCTGGGGCACCTCCCTTATGAAGAAAGGCTAAAACATTTGGGCCTCTTTAGTCTGGAAAAAAGGCGATTGAGGGGGGATATGATTGAGACATACAAAATAATGCAGGGTGTGAGTAAAGTGGATAGAGGGAAGCTCTTCTCCCTCTCCCAAAATACCAGAACTAGGGGACATACACTCAAATTGAGGGCTGGGAGAGTAAGAACTGACAAAAGAAAATATTTTTTCACCCAGCGCGTTGTAAGTCTATGGAACTCCCTGCCACACAATGTGGTGATGGCATCTGACCTGGATGCCTTCAAAAGGGGATTGGACAGATTCCTGGAGGAAAAGTCCATCACAGGTTACAAACCATGATGGAGATGTGTAACCTCCAGGGTTTAAACCAGGGTACTTCAAGGGCCACTGGTAATCAGGAGACAGATATCTAGTCTCATGCGCTCCCAAACACATCTGGTGGGGCCGCTGTGAGATACAGGAAGCTGGACTAGATGGGCCTTTGGCCTGATCCAGCATGGCTCTTCTTATGTTCTTATGTTCTTATGTTCTAAGAATGTGCCTCAATCTGTGTTGGCAAATTAGTTGGCTATTGTTTTAGAATTTGTCATTTCGGAGGCTTGTGATTTTGGACCTCCGATGTCTCCAGCAATAGCACTGAAACATTTAAGTGGGCGGAGGGAGGGCGTTTAATTCCAAAACATCTGAAGCAAAGCATGCTGAGGAGCCGTGTAGCCATCACAAAAACCAAATACAAAAGTGGAACAGATGATACCTTTAGGCTATTAGGAAATTAACAAAAACGTGGCTAATATTTCGGGGGCGAAACCCCCTTCCTCAGAGCAGTAGCAATAGGTTATCACATGGCAAAAGATGGATTTGCCAGGAGTTATTTCTTAGATGTAAAGTGCTTGGCAAGACGGAAAAAAGGCCAGGCAGTTTCTTAGTTGAGGCTCAGAGCTTGGGTGTTCTTAGGCTGCATCCGAAATGAAAGGAGGGAGGTGTTTGTATTGCCCCAGTCCTTCCAAAGACATGTCACGGCTCTCACGTACACACATTCACACCTCTCCTCAATGTGGCTCATCGAGTTCAATGGCCCCTGCCTTGCCAGCAAAGGGGGAGGGCTGATGGTGCAGAAGGCCCATGCCTTTCATTTGGGGATTGGGATAAAATTTGGAAAACGCCACTGGGTGTAGCCAATTGGATCAAATAAAAAGGAAAGAGATTACCCAGGGATCTGAAATCAGTGTTGGTTTAGATGACTTTGAAAATGGATTGTGTGGTAAAGCCCAGGTCCATCTCTAGCAATGATATGGAAGCCTGTGTGTGTGCGTGTTGTGTCGTTACAGTCCTGACCGACTCTTCATGACTCCATGTCTATGAAGTTTTCTTGGCAGGAATACTGGAGTGGTTTTGCCAGTTCCTACTCCAGGCACCTACAGCACTTGGTATTCCCTGGTGGTCTCCCATCCAAGTACTAAGCAGGGCCGATCCTGCTTAGCTTCTGAAATCAGGCGAGATCGGATGTGCTCAGGGCATCTAGGCAGCTATGATATGGAAGCCTATGAGGACTAAACAGGAGCTACAGCCACAGAGGCTGTGTGTGTCTAAACACTGGCCGTTGGGTGAGGAATAAATGAGAAATACAGCTGTCCAACTTGCCTTGTCTCACTGAACTCCACCCAGCCTCTGTGGGATGGATAGATCAACAGGCTTCTAGACTATTCTAACCGTTGGTCTTATCCTGTGGGGGCTCCTCTCTTTACAGCTTTGCTCATGGTCCCATCAAGATCACTCACCTTTATCTTCTTCCCAGTTCATATCTTCATTTGTTCTGGTACCATTGGCTGCGTCCTCCCAAGGGGCGGTCGGAGGTGTGGATGTCATGTCAACTGTGTGAATCACTGGCAAAGGAATAGTTTTACCTGGAGGGGGGGGAAGCCCCAGAGGTGGTCACAAACATGGCTACACTATAGGAAAGAGGCAGACAGCTGAGTGGGTCCATTCATGGCTGCAGCAAGGCCATTAAAACCTTGCTCTTATAGCCGATGTCAGCATCAACCAAAACAGCCCACTAAGGGTACGCTTTTGATTTCTACACAACACTTGGTCAGGTTGGAGGCCAGATAGAACCCAAAAAGGGGAATCTTTTGGGTGAGACTACGGCTTCCAGAATCCCACAATCAGGGATGCCAGGGACGATTGTGTCTGGGTGATTCTGGCAGTTGTAGTCTTTAAAAAGTCATGTTTCCAAGCTCAAGTTTGAGGTAAAGGCACAGTTCAGACCTTGTTTAAATGAGTAAGGGAATGAATTTGCAAAAACGGCTAGGCATAACATCATGGATTAGTCTTTGGTAGTTCCAAAATTGGTCAGAGCTTGAGAGGGAATGTTACTTTTCGGGTGTGTAAATTATTGGAAATGAATCTGAAGGTGCTAATAGAAGACAAAATGAGGGTCCCCTTATATCTTTGGATGTATGAAATCTAGCAGTTCCTCAGATCAGATCAACTTTCATAGTTTCAGGGCATTTAAGGTTCAGTCCTGGGGAGAGAGTATGGACAAAGTGTGACCTTCTACTACAGATCCCATCATCCTTCACCTTTGGCTGTGTCAGTTAGGGCTGATGGGAACTGGGGTCCCATAACTTCTGGAGGGATGCCTCTCCCCCCCCCGCACCCCTTCATCCTAGAATCTCATGTTTAAAAGGGCTTCTCTCTTTCTGCCCGCCAGCTGCCAGATCCAATCCCTAACATCTCGTCAAAAGATCTCAAACAAATATCAAAACATGTCAATTCAATGAACATTGTGCCAAAGATGGGCAGATGTCTGGTTTCTGGGTTGCAATTCCCAGAAACACCAGGTTGGCGACCCTCTGCCCTGCACTCATGGGCTCCCTAGTTCTAGAGAACGTGCAAGGTGTGTGTGTGTGTGTGTGTGTGTGTGTGGGGGGGGGGGAAGAATCCAACAGGTTCCACTGGAGCAACCATTTGCAGGCTTATGAACCAAGTGGGCAAACCATCCGTTGGCATGCTCTGAACATCCAAATAGGAGGCTGCCCTCATCCTCCTTCCTGGGGTTTTGTGGTTCAAGGCCTGGGATCCAGATAACACACTCCAAACCTGACACCTGCTCACTCGGACCTGGTTTAGGTTGGGCAGAAAGGGGAACGCAAGCCAACCTTGCTAAGAGGTGAGGTTTTGCTGGCAGCTGGCAGCTGGCTGAGGAGAAAGTGAGGGGGGGGAATGAGATTAAAACATAGGTTTTCATAGAAAAAAATGCATCTGTTTGCCAGCGGCGTAGCAAGGTTTTGGGGTGCCTGGGGACAAAGTTGTTTTTGCGCCCCTCCGGCCCTCCCCACCCCCATCGCATCCACCAACGGGGGGGGGGGGTACAATCCTGTGCGTATGGGGCAGGTGGGCGGGATTGGACATTGTCATGTGTGCACACGTCTTACCTTTCCTGCAGAGGCACAGATCAAGGTGAGGAAGAGTTGGAGGAGGAGGAGGAGGAGGAGGAGGCATCACAGCCACTGCGCTTGCATGCCTGCCTGCCTGCCTGTTTGCTTCGCCACACACAGAGCGGGAGGCTGTGACAGAGTGGGTCCCGTTAGTCCTCCCGTTGCCAAGCCTGAGGACTGCTGGCAGGAGCTTGCAGGGCTTCCTCCTCTTCCTCCTCCTCCTCCTCCTCCTCCTCCTCCTCCTCCTCCTCCTCCTCCTCCTCCAGGCGCCCCCAGATTGCTGCACCCAGGGGCAGATGTACCCTTCTGCCCCTCCCTAGCTACACCCCTGCCGTTTGCTTCTCTCCTATTTAATACAGGATTAACCCTTTGAACGTGAGAATGTTTTCTGTCTCTGGCAGGGAGCGAGGGCTTCCATCGTGTCTTACTTTCTGAAACCCACACCAAGGCGTCGAGTGGTTCTTCCAGCGGGTAGGTGAACCCAGGAGCCTCCACCAGATCTTCTGTGGCGCAGAGGATTTCCTTGCTGGCCGTCTTCCACCGGCTGAACTTGTCCTTCTCTCGGGAGAGGAAGGCCTTATGGCCCCCGGGCTTGGTACTCAGGTGGAGGCCTAAGCCCTGCAAGGTGAGGTGGCCCTTCCTGCTGCACACCCAGACCTGGTGCATCCCGTCCTCTCCGCAGGACTCCAACTGAGCCAGGGCGAACTCTTGGACGTCGAAGACAGACAGACACTCCCCGGTTTTCTGGTTGATGACGGCTCGGGCGGCTGCCTCCCAACGCCACTGGTAGTAGGGGGAATGAGGCTTACAATCGGCCAGGCCGATCTTTTCCGCTTCATGGGAAGAGGCATGAAGGCACTTTCCCAAGCGGGCATTTCGAATGAGGAAGCCTCCCCCTCTTAACGCTGTGGGAAGAATAAAAGCAAAGCAAGCCTTTACAAATACCTTGTCTGGTTGCGACTCCAGATCTTCCAGGCGCAGATCGGAACACAACCCTTCAGATTTTTTACACGTTGCTAAAATCGTTCCTTTTTGCATTAAACCAGGCCTGCCCAAAGTCCGGCCCGGGGGCCAAATCCGGCCCATCGGGCCATTCTGAGTGGCCTGTGGCTGGCTGGCCTACCCCTCCCTCCCCCTCCTTCGCCTCATGTTTTTTTTTTAAATCTTCTGCCAACACTGACACCGCTGGGAAGCTTGGGCGGCTGGGCGGACGGGCAGTCTGCCGCCACCGGCACGGCAGGGGAAAGTGTGCGGTGGGCAGGCCAGCGGGCCTCTGCCACCGCCAAGGAGCTTTGGGGTGGGCTGGCAGGCGAGCCATTGCCACTGCTGGGGAGCTTGGGGGTGGTGGTGGTGCAAGGTCGCACAGATTGCCTCTTCCAAGGGGCGACCTGTGGCCACGGCTCCCTGTGCTTCCTTTGGTTCCCACCTTCCTTCTTTCCTCCCTTCCTTGTTCCCCACCTTCCTTCTTTCCTCCCTTCCTTGTTCCCCACATTCCTTCCTTCCTCTCTTGGTTTCCACCTCCCTCCCTCCCTCCCTTCCTTGATCCCCACCTTCCTTCCTTCCTCTCTTGGTTTCCACCTCCCTCCCTCCCTTCCTTATTCCCCACCTTCCTTCCTTCCTCTCTTGGTTTCAACCTTCCTCCCTCCCTGCCTCCCTCCCTTGTTCCCCACCTTCCTTCCTTCCTCTCTTGGTTTCCACCTCCCTCCCTCCCTCCCTTCCTTGTTCCCCACCTTCCTTCCTGCCTCTCTTGGTTTCCACCTCCCTCCCTCTCTCCCTTCCTTGTTCCCCACCTTCCTTCCTTCCTCTCCTGGTTTCCACCTTCCTCCCTCCCTCCCTCCCTTGGTCCCCACCTTCCTTCCTTCCTCTCTTGGTTTCCACCTCCCTCCCTCCCTCCCTCCCTTCTTTGGTCCCCACCTTCCTTCCTTCCTCTCTTGGTTTCCACCTTCCTCCCTCCCTCCCTTGGTCCCCACCTTCCTTCCTTCCTCTCTTGGTTTCCACCTTCCTCCCCCCCTCCCTTCCTTGTTCCCCACCTTCCTTCCTTCCTCTCTTGGTTTCAACCTCCTCCCTCCCTCCCTCCCTCCCTTGTTCCCCACCTTCCTTCCTTCCTTTCTTGGTTTCCACCTTCCTCCCTCCCTCCCTCCCTCCCTTGTTCCCCACCTTCCTTCCTTCCTCTCTTGGTTTCCACCTTCCTCCCCCCTCCCTTCCTTGTTCCCCACCTTCCTTCCTTCCTCTCTTGGTTTCCACCTCCCTCCTTCCCTCCCTTCCTTGGTCCCCACCTTCCTTCCTTCCTCTCTTGGTTTCCACCTTCCTCCCTCCCTCCCTCCCTTGGCCCCCACCTTCCTTCCTTCCCCTCTTGGTTTCCACCTCCCTCCCTCCCTCCCTTCTTTGGTCCCCACCTTCCTTCCTTGCTCTCTTGGTTTCCACCTTCCTCCCTCCCTCCCTTCCTTGGTCCCCACCTTCCTTCCTTCCTCTCTTGGTTTCCACCTCCCTCCCTCCCTCCCTTCTTTGGTCCCCACCTTCCTTCCTTCCTCTCTTGGTTTCCACCTTCTTCCCTCCCTTCCTTCCTTGATCCCCACCTTCCTTCCTTCCTCTCTTGGTTTCCACGTCCCTCCCTCACTCCCTTCTTTGGTCCCCACCTTCCTTCCTACCTCTCTTGGTTTCCACCTTCCTCCCTCCCTCCCTTCCTTGGTCCCCACCTTCCTTCCTTCCTCTCTTGGTTTCCACCTCCCTCCCTCCCTCCCTCCCTTCTTTGGTCCCCACCTTCCTTCCTTCCTCTCTTGGTTTCCACCTTCCTCCCTCCCTCCCTTCCTTGGTCCCCACCTTCCTTCCTTCCTCTCTTGGTTTCCACCTCCCTCCCTTCCTTGTTCCCCATCTTCCTTCCTTCCTCTCTTGGTTTCCACCTTCCTCCCTCCCTCCCTACCTCCCTTGTTCCCCACCTTCCTTCCTTCCTCTCTTGGTTTCCACCTTCCTCCCTCCCTCCCTTCCTTGTTCCCCACCTTCCTTCCTTCCTCTCTTGGTTTCCACCTTCCTCCCTCCCTCCCTCCCTCCCTCCTTCTTCCCCACCTTCCTTCCTTCCTCTCTTGGTTTCCACCTCCCTCCCTCCCTCCCTTCCTTGGTCCCCACCTTCCTTCCTTCCTCTCTTGGTTTCCACCTTCCTCCCCCCTCCCTTCCTTGTTCCCCACCTTCCTTCCTTCCTCTCTTGGTTTCCACCTCCCTCCCTCCCTCCCTTCATTGGTCCCCACCTTCCTTCCTTCCTCTCTTGGTTTCCACCTTCCTCCCTCCCTCCCTCCCTTGGCCCCCACCTTCCTTCCTTCCTCTCTTGGTTTCCACCTCCCTCCCTCCCTCCCTTCTTTGGTCCCCAACTTCCTTCCTTCCTCTCTTGGTTTCCACCTTCCTCCCTCCCTCCCTTCCTTGGTCCCCACCTTCCTTCCTTCCTCTCTTGGTTTCCACCTAACTCCCTCACTCCCTTCTTTGGTCCCCACCTTCCTTCCTTCCTCTCTTGGTTTCCACCTTCCTCCCTCCCTCCCTTCCTTGGTCCCCACCTTTTTTCCTTCCTCTCTTGGTTTCCACCTCCCTCCCTCCCTCCCTCCCTTCTTTGGTCCCCACCTTCCTTCCTTCCTCTCTTGGTTTCCACCTTCCTCCCTCCCTCCCTTCCTTGGTCCCCACCTTCCTTCCTCTCTTGGTTTCCACCTCCCTCGCTTCCTTGTTCCCCATCTTCCTTCCTTCCTCTCTTGGTTTCCACCTTCCTCCCTCCCTCCCTCCCTCCCTTGTTCCCCACCTTCCTTCCTTCCTCTCTTGGTTTCCACCTTCCTCCCTCCCTCCCTTCCTTGTTCCCCACCTTCCTTCTTTCCTCTCTTGGTTTCCACCTTCCTCCCTCCCTCCCTCCCTTATTCCCCACCTTCCTTCCTTCCTCTCTTGGTTTCCACCTTCCTCCCTCCCTCCCTTCCTTGGTCCCCACCTTCCTTCCTTCCTCTCTTGGTTTCCACCTTCCTGCCTCCCTCCCTTCTTTGGTCCCCACCTTCCTTCCTTCCTCTCTTGGTTTCCACCTCCCTCCCTCCCTCCCTTCCTTGTTCCCCATCTTCCTTCCTTCCTCTCTTGGTTTCCACCTCCCTTCCTTGTTCCCCATCTTCCTTCCTTCCTCTCTTGGTTTCCACCTCCCTCCGTTGTTCCCCACCTTCCTTCCTTCCTCTCTTGGTTTCCACCTTCCTCCCTCCCTCCCTTCCTTGTTCCCCACCTTCCTTCCTTCCTCTCTTGGTTTCCACCTTCCTCCCTCCCTCCCTTCTTTGGTCCCCACCTTCCTTCCTTCCTCTCTTAGTTTCCACTTTCCTCCCTCCCTTCCTTCCTTGTTCCCCACCTTCCTTCCTTCCTCTCTTGGTTTCCACCTTCCTCCTTCCCTCCCTCCCTTGGTCCCCACCTTCCTTCCTTCCTCTCTTGGTTTCCAACTCCCTCCCTCTCCCTCCCTTGGTCCCCACCTTCCTTCCTTCCTCTCTTGGTTTCCACCTCCCTCCCTCCCTCCCTTCCTTCGTCCCCACCTTCCTTCCTTCCTCTCTTGGTTTCCACCTTCCTCCCTCCCTCCCTCCCTTGGTCCCCACCTTCCTTCCTCTCTTGGTTTCCACCTTCCTCCCTCCCTCCCTTCCTTGGTCCCCACCTTCCTTCCTTCCTCTCATGGTTTCCACCTTCCTCCCTCCCTCCCTTGGTCCCCACCTTCCTTGCGCTCTTGGTTTCCATCTTCCTCCCTCCCACCCTCCCTTGGTCCCCACCTTCCTTGCTCTCTTGGTTTCCACCTCCCTCCCTCCCTCCCTCCCTCCCTCCCTACCTCCCTTGTTCCCCACCTTCCTTCCTTCCTCTCTTGGTTTCCACCTTCCTCCCTCCCTTCTTTGGTCCCCACCTTCCTTCCTTCCTCTCTTGGTTTCCACCTTCCTCCCTCCCTCCCTTCCTTGGTCCCCACCTTCCTTCCTTCCTCTCTTGGTTTCCACCTCCCTCCCTCCGTCCCTCCCCCACCTTTCCTTCCTTCCTCTCTTGGTTTCCACCTCCCTCCCTCCCTCCCTTCTTTGGTCCCCACCTTCCTTCCTTCCTCTCTTGGTTTCCACCTCCCTCCCTCCCTCCCTCCCTTGGTCCCCACCTTCCTTCCTTCCTCTCTTGGTTTCCACCTCCCCCCTCCCTTCCTTGTTCCTCACCTTCCTTCCTTCCTTCCTCCTCTCTTGGTTTCCACCTTCCTCCCTCCCTCCCTTCTTTGGTCCCCACCTTCCTTCCTTCCTCTCTTGGTTTCCACCTTCCTCCCTCCCTCCCTTCCTTGGTCCCCACCTTCCTTCCTTCCTCTCTTGGTTTCCACCTTCCTCCTTCCCTCCCTCCCTTGGTCCCCACCTTCCTTCCTTCCTCTCTTGGTTTCCACCTTCCTCCCTCCCTCCCTTCCTTATTCCCCACCTTCGTTCCTTCCTCTCTTGGTTTCCACCTTTCTCCCTCCCTCCCTTCCTTGTTCCCCACCTTCCTTCCTTCCTCTCTTGGTTTCCACCTCCCTCCCTGCCTCCCTCCCTTGTTCCCCACCTTCCTTCCTTCCTCTCTTGGTTTCCACCTTCCTCCCTCCCTCCCTCCCTTGTTCCCCACCTTCCTTCCTTCCTCTCTTGGTTTCCACCTCCCTCCCTCCCTCCTTCCCTTGGTCCCCACCTTCCTTCCTTCCTCTCTTGGTTTCCACCTCCCTCCCTCCCTTCCTTGGTCCGCACCTTCCTTCCTTCCTCTCTTGGTTTCCACCTCCCCCCTTCCCTTCCTTGTTCCCCACCTTCCTTCCTTCATTCCTCTCTTGGTTTCCACCTTCCTCCCTCCCTCCCTTCTTTGGTCCCCATCTTCCTTCCTTTCTCTCTTGGTTTCCACCTTCCTCCCTCCCTCCCTTCCTTGGTCACCACCTTCCTTCCTTCCTCTCTTGGTTTCCACCTTCCTCCTTCCCTCCCTCCCTTGGTCCCCACCTTCCTTCCTTCCTCTCTTGGATTCCACCTTCCTCCCTCCCTCCCTTCCTTGTTCCCCTCCTTCCTTCCTTCCTCTCTTGGTTTCAACCTTCCTCCCTCCCTCCCTCCCTCCCTTTTTCCCCACCTTCCTTCCTTCCTCTCTTGGTTTCCACCTTCCTCCCCCACTCCCTCCCTTGGTCCCCACCTTCCTTCCTTCCTCTCTTGGTTTCCACCTCCCTCCCTCCCTCCCTTCCTTGTTCCCCACGTTCCTTCCTTCCTCTCTTGGTTTTCACCTCCCTCCCTCCCTCCCTTCCTTGTTCCCCACCTTCCTTCCTTCCTCTCTTGGTTTCAACCTTCCTCCCCCTCCCCCTCCCTCCCTCCCTTTTTCCCCCACCTTCCTTCCTTCCTCTCTTGGTTTCCACCTTCCTCCCCCCTCCCCTCCCTCCCTTGGTCCCCACCTTCCTTCCTTCCTCTCTTGGTTTCCACCTTCCTCCCTCCCTCCCTTCCTTGTTCCCCACGTTCCTTCCTTCCTCTCTTTGTTTTCAGGTCCCTCCCTCCCTCCCTTCCTTGTTCCCCACCTTCCTTCCTTCCTCTCTTGGTTTCAACCTTCCTCCCTCCCTCCCTCCCTTTTCCCCCACCTTCCTTCCTTCCTCTCTTGGTTTCCACCTTCCTCCCTCCCTCCCTCCCTTGGTCCCCACCTTCCTTCCTTCCTCTCTTGGTTTCCACCTTCCTCCTCCTTCCCTCCCTTCCTTGTTCCCCACCTTCCTTCCTTCCTCTCTTGGTTTCCACCTCCCTCCCTCCCTCCCTCCCTCCCTTGTTCCCCACCTTCCTTCCTTCCTCTCTTGGTTTCCACCTCCCTCCCTCCCTCCCTTGGTCCCCACCTTCCTTCCTTCCTCTCTTGGTTTCCACCTCCCCCCCCCTCCCTCCTTGTTCCCCACCTTCCTTCCTTCCTCTCTTGGTTTCCACCTCCCTCCCTCCCTCCCTCCCTCCCTTGTTCCCCACCTTCCTTCCTTCCTCTCTTGGTTTCCACCTTCTTCCCTCCCTCCCTTCCTTGGTCCCCACCTTCCTTCCTTTGTTGGTTTCCACCTTCCTCCCTCCCCTCCCTCCCTTGTTCCCCACCTTCCTTCCTTCCTCTCTTTGGTTTCCACCTCCCTCCCTCCCTCCCGCCCTCTTTTGGTCCCCACCTTCCTTCCTTCCTCTCTTGGTTTCCACCTTCCTCCTTCCCTCCCTTCCTTGTTCCCCACCTTCCTTCCTTTCTCTCTTGGATTCCACCTCCCTCCCTCCCTCCCTCCCCTCCCTCCCTTGTTCCCCACCTTCCTTCCTTCCTTCCTCTCTTGGTTTCCACCTCCTCCCCCTCCCTCCCTCCTTTTGTCCCCCACCTTCCTTCCTTCCTCTCTTGGTTTCCACCTCCCCCCCTCCCTCCCTTCCTTGTTCCCCACCTTCCTTCCTTCCTTCCTCTCTTGGTTTCCACCTTCCTCCCTCCCTCCCTTCTTTGGTCCCCACCTTCCTTCCTTCCTCTCTTGGTTTCCACCTTCCTCCCTCCCTCCCTTCCTTGGTCCCCACCTTCCTTCCTTCCTCTCTTGGGTTCCACCTTCCTCCTTCCCTCCCTCCCTTGGTCCCCACCTTCCTTCCTTCCTCTCTTGGTTTCCACCTTCCTCCCTCCCTCCCCCTCCTTATTCCCCACCTTCCTTCCTTCCTCTCTTGGTTTCCACCTTTCTCCCTCCCTCCCTTCCTTGTTCCCCACCTTCCTTCCTTCCTCTCTTGGTTTCCACCTTCCTCCCTCCCTCCCTTCCTTGGTCCCCACCTTCCTTCCTTCCTCTCTTGGTTTCCACCTTCCTCCCTCCCTCCCTTCTTTGGTCCCCACCTTCCTTCCTTCCTCTCTTGGTTTCCACCTTCCTCCCTCCCTCCCTTCCTTGGTCCCCCTTCCTTCCTTCCTTCCTCTCTTGGTTTCCACCTTCCTCCCTCCCTCCCTTCCTTGTTCCCCACGTTCCTTCCTTCCTCTCTTGGTTTTCACCTCCCTCCCTCCCTCCCTTCCTTGTTCCCCACCTTCCTTCCTTCCTCTCTTGGTTTCAACCTTCCTCCCTCCCTCCCTCCCTTTTCCCCCACCTTCCTTCCTCTCTTGGTTTCCACCTTCCTCCCTCCCTCCCTTCCTTATTCCCCACCTTCCTTCCTTCCTCTCTTGGTTTCCACCTTTCTCCCTCCCTCCCTTCCTTGTTCCCCACCTTCCTTCCTCCCTCTCTCGGTTTCCACCTTCCTCCCCCCCCTCCCTCCCTTCCTTGTTCCCCCCCTCCCTCCCTTCCTCTCTTGGTTTTCACCTTACTCCCCCCCTCCCTTCCTTCCTTGTTCCCCACCTTCCTTCATTCATTCCTCTCTTGGTTTCCACCTCCCCCCTCCCTCCCTCCCTTCCTTGGTCCCCACCTTCCTTCCTTCCTCTCTTGGTTTCCACCTCCCTCCCTCCCTCCCTTCTTTGGTCCCCACCTTCCTTCCTTCCTCTCTTGGTTTCCACCTTCCTCCCTCCCTCCCTTCCTTGGTCCCCACCTTCCTTCCTTCCTCTCTTGGTTTCCACCTCCCTCCCTCCGTCCCTTCTTTGGTCCCCACCTTCCTTCCTTCCTCTCTTGGTTTCCACCTCCCTCCCTCCCTCCCTTCTTTGGTCCCCACCTTCCTTCCTTCCTCTCTTGGTTTCCACCTCCCTCCCTCCCTCCCTCCCTTGGTCCCCACCTTCCTTCCTTCCTCTCTTGTTTCCACCTCCCCCCTCTCTTCCTTGTTCCCCACCTTCCTTCCTTCCTTCCTCTCTTGGTTTCCACCTTCCTCCCTCCCTCCCTTCTTTGGTCCCCACCTTCCTTCCTTCCTCTCTTGGTTTCCACCTTCCTCCCTCCCTCCCTTCCTTGTTCCCCACGTTCCTTCCTTCCTCTCTTTGTTTTCAGGTCCCTCCCTCCCTCCCTTCCTTGTTCCCCACCTTCCTTCCTTCCTCTCTTGGTTTCCACCTTCCTCCCTCCCTCCCTCCCTTTTCCCCCACCTTCCTTCCTTCCTCTCTTGGTTTCCACCTTCCTCCCTCCCTCCCTCCCTTGGTCCCCACCTTCCTTCCTTCCTCTCTTGGTTTCCACCTTCCTCCTTCCCTCCCTTCCTTGTTCCCCACCTTCCTTCCTTCCTCTCTTGGTTTCCACCTCCCTCCCTCCCTCCCTCCCTCCCTCCCTTGTTCCCCACCTTCCTTCCTTCCTCTCTTGGTTTCCACCTCCCTCCCTCCCTCCCTCCCTCCCTTGGTCCCCACCTTCCTTCCTTCCTCTCTTGGTTTCCACCTCCCCCCTCCCTTCCTTGTTCCCCACCTTCCTTCCTTCCTCTCTTGGTTTCCACCTCCCTCCCTCCCTCCCTCCCTCCCTCCCTCCTTGTTCCCCACCTTCCTTCCTTCCTCTCTTGGTTTCCACCTCTCTTCCCTCCCTCCCTTCCTTGGTCCCCACCTTCCTTCCTTTGTTGGTTTCCACCTTCCAACCTCCCTCCCTCCCTTGTTCCCCACCTTCCTTCCTTCCTCTCTTGGTTTCCACCTCCCTCCCTCCCTCCCGCCCTCTTTTGGTCCCCACCTTCCTTCCTTTCTCTCTTGGTTTCCACCTTCCTCCTTCCCTCCCTTCCTTGTTCCCCACCTTCCTTCCTTTCTCTCTTGGTTTCCACCTCCCTCCCTCCCTCCCTCCCTCCCTCCCTTGTTCCCCACCTTCCTTCCTTCCTCTCTTGGTTTCCACCTCCCTCCCTCCCTCCCTCCCTTGGTCCCCACCTTCCTTCCTTCCTCTCTTGGTTTCCACCTCCCCCCTCCCTTCCTTGTTCCCCACCTTCCTTCCTTCCTTCCTCTCTTGGTTTCCACCTTCCTCCCTCCCTCCCTTCTTTGGTCCCCACCTTCCTTCCTTCCTCTCTTGGTTTCCACCTTCCTCCCTCCCTCCCTTCCTTGGTCCCCACCTTCCTTCCTCCCTCTCTTGGGTTCCACCTTCCTCCTTCCCTCCCTCCCTTGGTCCCCACCTTCCTTCCTTCCTCTCTTGGTTTCCACCTTCCTCCCTCCCTCTTTTCCTTATTCCCCACCTTCCTTCCTTCCTCTCTTGGTTTCCACCTTTCTCCCTCCCTCCCTTCCTTGTTCCCCACCTTCCTTCCTTCCTCTCTTGGTTTCCACCTTCCTCCCTCCCTCCCTTCCTTGGTCCCCACCTTCCTTCCTTCCTCTCTTGGTTTCCACCTTCCTCCCTCCCTCCCTTCTTTGGTCCCCACCTTCCTTCCTTCCTCTCTTGGTTTCCACCTTCCTCCCTCCCTCCCTTCCTTGGTCCCCACCTTCCTTCCTTCCTCTCTTGGTTTCCACCTCCCTCCCTCCCTCCCTTCCTTGTTCCCCACGTTCCTTCCTTCCTCTCTTTGTTTTCACCTCCCTCCCTCCCTCCCTTCCTTGTTCCCCACCTTCCTTCCTTCCTCTCTTGGTTTCAACCTTCCTCCCTCCCTCCCTCCCTTTTCCCCCACCTTCCTTCCTCTCTTGGTTTCCACCTTCCTCCCTCCCTCCCTTCCTTATTCCCCACCTTCCTTCCTTCCTCTCTTGGTTTCCACCTTCCTCCCTCCCTCCCTTCCTTGTTCCCCACCTTCCTTCCTCCCTCTCTCGGTTTCCACCTTCCTCCCCCCTCCCTTCCTTGTTCCCCCCTCCCTTCCTTCCTCTCTTCGTTTTCACCTTACTCCCCCCCTCCCTTCCTTGTTCCCCACCTTCCTTCATTCATTCCTCTCTTGGTTTCCACCTTCCTCCCTCCCTCCCTTCCTTGGTCCCCACCTTCCTTCCTTCCTCTCTTGGTTTCCACCTCCCTCCCTCCCTCCCTTCTTTGGTCCCCACCTTCCTTCCTTCCTCTCTTGGTTTCCACCTTCCTCCCTCCCTCCCTTCCTTGGTCCCCACCTTCCTTCCTTCCTCTCTTGGTTTCCACCTCCCTCCCTCCGTCCCTTCTTTGGTCCCCACCTTCCTTCCTTCCTCTCTTGGTTTCCACCTCCCTCCCTCCCTCCCTTCTTTGGTCCCCACCTTCCTTCCTTCCTCTCTTGGTTTCCACCTCCCTCCCTCCCTCCCTCCCTTGGTCCCCACCTTCCTTCCTTCCTCTCTTGGTTTCCACCTCCCCCCTCCCTTCCTTGTTCCCCACCTTCCTTCCTTCCTTCCTCTCTTGGTTTCCACCTTCCTCCCTCCCTCCCTTCTTTGGTCCCCACCTTCCTTCCTTCCTCTCTTGGTTTCCACCTTCCTCCCTCCCTCCCTTCCTTGGTCCCCACCTTCCTTCCTTCCTCTCTTGGTTTCCACCTTCCTCCTTCCCTCCCTCCCTTGGTCCCCACCTTCCTTCCTTCCTCTCTTGGTTTCCACCTTCCTCCCTCCCTCCCTTCCTTATTCCCCACCTTCCTTCCTTCCTCTCTTGGTTTCCACCTTTCTCCCTCCCTCCCTTCCTTGTTCCCCACCTTCCTTCCTTCCTCTCTTGGTTTCCACCTCCCTCCCTCCCTCCCTCCCTTGTTCCCCACCTTCCTTCCTTCCTCTCTTGGTTTCCACCTTCCTCCCTCCCTCCCTCCCTTGTTCCCCACCTTCCTTCCTTCCTCTCTTGGTTTCCACCTCCCTCCCTCCCTCCTTCCCTTGGTCCCCACCTTCCTTCCTTCCTCTCTTGGTTTCCACCTCCCTCCCTCCCTTCCTTGGTCCCCACCTTCCTTCCTTCCTCTCTTGGTTTCCACCTTCCTCCTTTCCTCCCTCCCTTGGTCCCCACCTTCCTTCCTTCCTCTCTTGGTTTCCACCTTCCTCCCTCCCTCCCTTCCTTATTCCCCACCTTCCTTCCTTCCTCTCTTGGTTTCCACCTCCCTCCCTCCCTCCCTCCCTTGTTCCCCACCTTCCTTCCTTCCTCTCTTGGTTTCCACCTTCCTCCCTCCCTCCCTTCCTTGTTCCCCTCCTTCCTTCCTTCCTCTCTTGGTTTCAACCTTCCTCCCTCCCTCCCTCCCTCCCTCCCTTTTTCCCCACCTTCCTTCCTTCCTCTCTTGGTTTCCACCTTCCTCCCCCACTCCCTCCCTTGGTCCCCACCTTCCTTCCTTCCTCTCTTGGTTTCCACCTTCCTCCCTCCCTCCCTTCCTTGTTCCCCACGTTCCTTCCTTCCTCTCTTGGTTTTCACCTCCCTCCCTCCCTCCCTTCCTTGTTCCCCACCTTCCTTCCTTCCTCTCTTGGTTTCAACCTTCCTCCCTCCCTCCCTCCCTCCCTCCCTTTTCCCCCACCTTCCTTCCTTCCTCTCTTGGTTTCCACCTTCCTCCCCCCTCCCTCCCTTGGTCCCCACCTTCCTTCCTTCCTCTCTTGGTTTCCACTTTCCTCCCTCCCTCCCTTCCTTGTTCCCCACGTTCCTTCCTTCCTCTCTTTGTTTTCAGCTCCCTCCCTCCCTCCCTTCCTTGTTCCCCACCTTCCTTCCTTCCTCTCTTGGTTTCAACCTTCCTCCCTCCCTCCCTCCCTTTCCCCCCCACCTTCCTTCCTTCCTCTCTTGGTTTCCACCTTCCTCCCTCCCTCCCTCCCTCCCTTGGTCCCCACCTTCCTTCCTTCCTCTCTTGGTTTCCACCTTCCTCCTTCCCTCCCTTCCTTGTTCCCCACCTTCCTTCCTTCCTCTCTTGGTTTCCACCTCCCTCCCTCCCTCCCTCCCTCCCTTGTTCCCCACCTTCCTTCCTTCCTCTCTTGGTTTCCACCTCCCTCCCTCCCTCCCTCCCTTGGTCCCCACCTTCCTTCCTCCTCTCTTGGTTTCCACCTCCCCCCCCTCCCTTCCTTGTTCCCCACCTTCCTTCCTTCCTCTCTTGGTTTCCACCTCCCTCCCTCCCTCCCTCCCTCCCTCCCTTGTTCCCCACCTTCCTTCCTTCCTCTCTTGGTTTCCACCTTCTTCCCTCCCTCCCTTCCTTGGTCCCCACCTTCCTTCCTTCCTCTCTTGGTTTCCACCTCCCCCCCTCCCTTCCTTGTTCCCCACCTTCCTTCCTTCCTTCCTCTCTTGGGTTCCACCTTCCTCCTTCCCTCCCTCCCTTGGTCCCCACCTTCCTTCCTTCCTCTCTTGGTTTCCACCTTCCTCCCTCCCTCCCTTCCTTATTCCCCACCTTCCTTCCTTCCTCTCTTGGTTTCCACCTTCCTCCCTCCCTCCCTTCCTTGTTCCCCACCTTCCTTCCTTCCTCTCTTGGTTTCCACCTCCCTCCCTCCCTCCCTCCCTTGTTCCCCACCTTCCTTCCTTCCTCTCTTGGTTTCCACCTTCCTCCCTCCCTCACTCCCTTGTTCCCCACCTTCCTTCCTTCCTCTCTTGGTTTCCACCTCCCTCCCTCCCTCCTTCCCTTGGTCCCCACCTTCCTTCCTTCTTCTCTTGGTTTCCACCTCCCCCCCCTCCCTTCCTTGTTCCCCACCTTCCTTCCTTCCTTCCTCTCTTGGTTTCCACCTTCCTCCCTCCCTCCCTTCTTTGGTCCCCACCTTCCTTCCTTCCTCTCTTGGTTTCCACCTTCCTCCCTCCCTCCCTTCCTTGGTCCCCACCTTCCTTCCTTCCTCTCTTGGTTTCCACCTTCCTCCTTCCCTCCATCCCTTGGTTCCCACCTTCCTTCCTTCCTCTCTTGGTTTCCACCTTCCTCCCTCCCTCCCTCCCTTCCTTATTCCCCACCTTCCTTCCTTCCTCTCTTGGTTTCCACCTTTCTCCTTCCCTCCCTCCCTTGGTCCCCACCTTCCTTCCTTCCTCTCTTGGTTTCCACCTTTTTCCCTCCCTCCCTTCCTTGTTCCCTACCTTCCTTCCTTCCTCTCTTGGTTTCCACCTCCCTCCCTCCCTCCCTCCCTTGTTCCCCACCTCCCTTCCTCCCTCTCTCGGTTTCCACCTTCCTCCCCCCCTCCCTTCCTTGTTCCCCACCTTCCTTCCTACCTCTCTTGGTTTCCACCTTACTCCCCCCTCCCTTACTTGTTCCCCACCTTCCTTCCTTCATTCCTCTCTTGGTTTCCACCTTCCTCCCTCCCTCCCTCCCTTGGTCCTCACCTTCCTTCCTTCCTCTCTTGGTTTCCACCTCCCTCCCTCCCTCCCTTCTTTGGTCCCCACCTTCCTTCCTTCCTCTCTTGGTTTCCACCTTCCTCCCTCCCTCCCTCCCTTGGTCCCCACCTTCCTTCCTTCCTCTCTTGGTTTCCACCTCCCTCCCTCCGTCCCTTCTTTGGTCCCCACCTTCCTTCCTTCCTCTCTTGGTTTCCACCTCCCTCCCTCCCTCCCTTCTTTGGTCCCCACCTTCCTTCCTTCCTCTCTTGGTTTCCACCTTCCTCCCTCCCTCCCTTCCTTGGTCCCCACCTTCCTTCCTTCCTCTCTTGGTTTCCATCTTCCTCCCTCCCTCCCTCCCTTGGTCCCCACCTTCCTTCCTTCCTCTCTTGGGTTCCACCTTCCTGCTTCCCTCCCTCCCTTGGTCCCCACCTTCCTTCCTTCCTCTCTTGGGTTCCACCTTCCTCCCTCCCTTCTTTGGTCCCTGCCTTCCTTCCTGCAGGTGGGGTTGCAAGGTGTCAATGGGTGGGGCTTGCAGTGGGGTGGCAGGGTTGGGGAGCAACCGGCCCCTGTCACATTCTCAGCCAACAAATCTGGCCCTCCTTACAAATAGTTTGGGCACCCCTGCATTAAACTAAGAGACAAGCAACCAAAACATCTACAATTTAAAGAGCAATGTTTTGAAAGCAATGGGTAAACCCAAAACATTTTTTTAAAAAGGTTAAATGATGCCAGTTTGCTCATCTTCCTTTTTAACAGGAAAGGAGCTGCTTTAATGTTAATTTATTATATCTAATACGGTATACATGTTCCACTCTGACGCAGACATATCAACCTGCTGCCGTACAGTGAGTTCAGGCTGATACAGGAAAGAAAGCTGTGGTCCAAGATGATGCTCACAACTGTTATCTATTAGAACTGCATCTCCCAGGGTCTACCAGTCAGCATCTCTACTGAAGTTGCCATAATTCCCCCTGATTAAGCATCTGCCCCCAGGCCTCTCTCTACAGCCTCCCTTCAGTCTGCCCAGGATAACAAAACTACTGTACTGTACAGTATTGGGATAAGATTTTCCTCTAAAGCAGACTCTCCCAATGTGGCCATTTGTGGGTGTCTTGGACAATTTCACCTCTCATCCCCAACCAACGGAGGTGGGCTGGTCAGACCAAAGGCACAGGGGTTTTGGAGTCCCCTAGAGGGTATCAGGTTGAGGAAAGCTGCACGAAAGAGTTTGGTCTCAAAGCATAGGATGGGGGGGGGGGAGTCCAGGGTCTGGCAAAAAGCAATCTGAGAGTATCGACACTGCACCGGCATAATGGTTTCATGCCCTTTGGCTGCATCTCTTCCTATAGAGAATCCTAGGGTTTGCAGTTTGGTACGGCTCTCAGGATTTATTGCTTTCTGTTCAGGAAAGCCCTTTTGCAAAATATTTTGCATATCTTCCCAAACTAAAAACCTCAGGTGTATGAGATGAGAAACCTGCTCTATAGTGGCTTTAGAAAAAAACCTGCATTTCTAGAGAGAGGAAGGTCTCAGGTGCTGGCTCTTCAAGTCACTGGCATTCAGATCGAATGTGCCCTCGTTAATTACTACCAGCATGCAGGGTTGCCGAGGCTTCAATAAACAAGTCTAGCTTTTGTGCCTCCAGCTCTATCGCTGCATATATTTCTTAAAGCAATAAACCCACATTTCCTGTTTTCTGTCCAAACAAGGCGCCTGCAGGGGGATATGATTGAGACATACAAAATAATGCAGGGCATGAGTAAAGTGGGTAGAGGGACGCTCTTCTCCCTCTCACAAAATACCAGAACTAGGAGACATCCACTCAAACTGAGGGTTGGGAGAGTGAGAACAGACAAAAGAAAATATTTTTTCACCCAGCGTGTTGTTAGTCTGTGGAACCCCCTGCCACAGGATGTGGTGATGGCATCTGGCCTGGATGCCTTCAAAAGGGGATTGGACAGATTACTGGAGGAAAAGTCAGTCACAGGTGACAAACCATGATGGAGATGTGTAATCTCCAGGCTAAAAACTGGGGTACTCCAAGGGCCAGATGCAGGGGAGTGGGATCAGGAGACAGAGATCTAGTCTCGTGCGCTCCCAGAGGCATCTGGTGGGGCCACTGTGAGATGCAGGAAGCTGGACTAGATGGGCCTTTGGCCTGATCCAGCAGGGCTCTTCTTATGTTCTTATGTTCTTATTAAGCTCAGCAGTAGCTGGATGCCTCCTGCTAAAAATAAAATATGAATGATGAACAGGGAGGCGGCAGCTACATGGAGGAGAAGCGGTGTGAGCCTCCTTAGGGGACCTTCTGCTGAGCTGAAGGACACCTACCAGTGTAAAAAAAAAAAGCTTTCTCCTGGAGGTCTAGATGAATGTGTACGTGAAATGGGAAAGGGGCGCCATTTTGTTCTTTGAATCAGGCAGCCAGTAGTCTCAAGGAGGTCTTGGTTCTCTCCTGGCTGACCTAAGTGAGGCAGGAGTGAGATGAACAGGGCTGCCCCTGTTCCCCTTAGCTGCAGAATTTCCTGTCCAGGACAAATACAACACTTTTAACCAGCTGTGCACTGCAAGAGTTTGGCCATCAGAACACAATCCAGGGCGGGAAATAACAATACTTGAAAGGCTTCCTAGACGCCCGGTATATTTATAGGTTTTAAAGGAAAAGGAAGATTCGAGGGAGGGCCGTGCCTCGGTCCCTAACACGCGGAGCTACGCAGTCAGACAGGGCTTATACGATGTGGCTGCTATTCTATTGATCTCTACCACATTTCAGTGAGGTGGGGCTAGGTGGAATGAGACACCACTTTGCCCACAAGGCCACCCAGTGTTTCCTTAATGAGCATTCTTTCATCTGAAAGCAACCTCTCCTATCAGAGCCTTAGGGTGCAGTGCTTAAACTGCAGTACTGCATGGAAGACTCTGCTCCATAACCTGAATCCAGTCCCAAAAAGCGCAGGTAGCTGTCTCAAGGATGACTCAGCCTTCCATGGTTAGTAAATTGAGTACCCAGCTTGCTGGGGTGGGGGCAGGGGCAATCATTAGCCACTAGCCAGCATAATTAAGTGGTAAACCACCCAGAGAATTGTTTTAAGTGCTATGGAGTAGTATACTGTATACCCAGCACAATTTGATTTGCTTTATTAACTCTTAACTCTCCACCAGCTTTGTTAGATCTGCCATTTGGGACATGTAGTTTGTAGATTTCTGAAGCACTTAAGCTTTGCAGGTCCCAAACTTATCAGAATGATCTGTCTGTCCACTTGAAGGACAAAGGGCACTCATTCAAAGATGAGGATATACACATATTAGACAGAGAAGAGAGGTGGTTTGAGAGAGGAATCAGGGAAGCTATTCATGTGAGCATTGAAACCCCCTCCCTCAACAGAGGTGGGGGCCTCAGGCACAGTCTATCTGCCACTTGTCAGGCTGTGCTTTCAACAATACCCAGGCAAATCAAAAAGCCTTTCACCACCAAGGCCATAGCTAACAACCCATACTTTATAGGTTTGAGCACCTTAGTCATTTATTGTTCACTCTATTGTTCACTCTAAGGCTATAGATCCTATTGTCTACCTAACAAGACTATTCAGGCCATTGTTCATCTTATGAGCCTATTTCAGACAAGGGTGACAAGAGGTCAAAGCTGACTATAAGATGGAGGGCTCGCACTATTTATTTATTTATTTATTTATTTATTGCATTTGTATCCCCCTCCATCTTCCCAGAGGAACTAGCTGTATTCAGACTGATGAAGCTGTTTGGGTGAACAGTGAAACGTTCCTATCTCTCAAGAAAAGAAGTCCAGTAGCCATGACTCCACTTCCAGATCTGTCTGTAAATATTCTCAGTCATCCAGGTGAGTGTATCTGGAAGATGAGTCATGGCAACT
Source organism: Phrynocephalus guinanensis (assembly GCA_037367245.1). Taxonomy (NCBI): domain Eukaryota; kingdom Metazoa; phylum Chordata; class Lepidosauria; order Squamata; family Agamidae; genus Phrynocephalus; species Phrynocephalus guinanensis. Next base: position 122,190,227 of record CM074738.1, read on the forward strand.
GGACTTCTTTTCTTGAGAGACTGAAATGTTTCACTGCTTGGATCAGTTGCCATGACTCAGCTTCCAGATTCTTGGAAGGATGATAAACCATTCACCTTTAAATGGCCCCTTGTGCTGCACACAAAGATCTGCATGTACGAAAGACCTCCAGTGGCCGGGAGAATCCACTTCACAACAAATGAAACACAGAGTTTCATTTGTCTTGCATTTCCATGAATGCCATCAGTGTGGCAGTGAGAAAAATAAGGTTAAACGTACTAGTTTTACATGACTTTAACTTATTATTGAGTTATTAATTAACACACTTATTAGTCTTACATGACTTTTACTGCCCAGAGTGGCCTCACTGCCAGGTGGGCAATATAAAAATCCAATAAATAAATAAATAAATAAATAAATAAATAAATAAATAAATAAATAAATAAATAAGTGAAGGAGGAGTAAAAACAAACTTACCCTGTAGCCAGCAAAGAAAGATCATCCAACTCAGATGCTTCTTGAAAAGCCCCATGGTCCCACTACTGAGAAAACAGGGAGGGGACAGGCAGGCTCTGGGATGGATGAACTTTTAAGTTTGCCCAGTGAAAGCAGCGTTACTTTTGCTTTCCTCCAAAAGTTCTGGATGCAGGAGGCAGATATATGATTTCAGAAAACAATTCCTCCCCCCCCCCAACTCCTGCTTTTGTGCCAAAGATCTCAGCAGGCTGTGGTGTTCCACTAGAGAGGCACTTGAGGACACGTCCGGGACACGGCAGCCACCCGGTCCCTCTGCAAGGGATGAGATGTAAAATTGCAAAGAGGCGTTGGTTCTTCTTTGCTACTGCTGCCGAAAAAGCGTGGACATTTTTGGGCATCACAGTGCTCTTCTTCGGCTACAAAGGGGAAAGGAGAAGAGGCTCCTTCTTTCTCTTTGGAGATGCTAGAGAAGCCATACCCCAAAGGCTGACGGATATCCGAACTGAGCACCCCGAGAAGAGTGTAGTAGCAGCAGCAGGGCAGGCGGAGGAGGCCGGGAGGCCAGGGGCCGGGCAGAAGGCTGCCAAGCACGGGAGAGGAATGCTAAAAAGCTTGTCCTGTGCTTTGTGTGTGTGTGAGAGAGGAGAGCTCGCCTCTGAGACCTCTGGAGGAGAGCCAAGGCACCCACGAAGGCCCACAAAGGAGTTTCCCAGGCCCAATGGTGCTTGTTTTCCCCAACTGGCTCTCTCCCAGTCCGAGGGGGACGCCAGGGAGGGAATCTCCAGTGAAGTGGTGGCATTTGTCTCCCTCCTCACGTTGGCAAAATTAAAGGGGGAAGTGAAAAGGGAGAAAGGGAGGCATGCACAGAGGAAGCAAAAAACAGGGATATATTGTGGCAACGTTAAAGACTGGCGGATTTATTTCATTCATGGGTTTATAAGTGATTTAAATCTTCAGACATAAGAAGTACCAAAAAAGGATGTTCTCTATAGATACCCCTGTAGTGGTGAGAGTCATGATGAGTAGCTGACCATAGACATTGCCGCCATCGGGATGTGATGCTCCACTTGTTAATTCTTCAGTGGCACATCATGATTCGTATCCCTATATCTAAACTTTGCATTTCTCTCTGAACTTATTTTCCTTGTCTTGTCTTGGTTCTCTATTCAGTAGAGTAATTATTATTAATCGTAATGTTTTGGTATTTTATTTCAATTTTCCTTCTTTCTTTTCTTTTTCTTTCTTCTTTTGTTGTTCTCTTTTGTAATATCTCGTCGTTATATTAGTTGTGATGGTCTTATATTATGCTTACATTATGCATAATGTGCTGCTCTTAATGTTGTAAGCCACCGAAAGTGGCTTTTTTGGCCAGATGGGTAGGTTATAAATATAACTTTTATAAATATTTATTTATTTATTATTTATATAATATTATTTCTCTCTCTCTCTCTCTCTATTTCCCATAAGAAGGTATCAGTGCGTGTGTGTGTGTAACAGTTGATAAAATAACAGTGTCCCTACAATAACTAAAACAGTTTGTATCCAAGAATAAATCTGTTCGGCATAAAAAAATCCGGGGGGGGGGGAAACCCTGCTTATGTAATTGCCTTAGAGATCGAATCCGTACACGGAAAAATGGGTCTTACTCCATTTTTCCTAAATGCACGCCTATGGGGGAGCCATGCAGTGGCACAGTGGAGCTTAAATGCCATGGATGGTGCAGCCACCGAGACTGTGCTCACGACGAGTAGGTTTTAATCCCTCCCTCGGGAGCAGGCCTCAAGGTTCACATCAGATGAACCATCCTTCCGAGGTCGGATTGTCGGGAGTACCTCCGCTCGATAATGGGGGGGAAATGTGTCTCTCTCTCACACTGTCTCTCAAAATCTCTCTCCGCCCAGAGACTACTTGTAGTGTGTGTGTGGGTGTGTATATAAGTTAGAACATATAGTTTGCCCTTGTAAGGAAACAGTTTGTATTAACATAATTTCTGTTTGGAAGGAATTAAAATTTCCGGAGCTACGGAAATTACCTTAACATAATTGCCTATAACAAATAACAACATAAAAATGGGCCTCCATTTTCAATCCATTCCTATGGGGGCAGGGGAAAAATGGCTGTACCATAATCTCATTTGCTGCCCTTGCCCTTTATACGTGGGCCACTGTATCTCAAATAAAGGCAGGCTGCCGGCCGTCGGCCTCTCCATGCCGGTGGGGCAGGGCACAGATGAACCAGCTTCCTGCAGCCCTCTGCCTCCCCGTGGACCTGGATCCCGGGCGGCGGATCGGCCGCTGAATACCTGCTTGCTGGGGGGGCGGGGGTGGGTGCAGATGTACCAGCTTTCTGCAGCCCTTCGCCCCCCGTGGGCTTGGGATCTCGGGCGGCAGACTGGCCGCCGGCGTCGAAGACCCTCCGGCCACTGTTTTCGGCAGTCTCTGTCTGGCTGGAGGCCCCCCCCCCCCCACTGTGGGCTCTGGCGATCAGGCGACAGGCCGGCTGCTGGTGCTCCTTCCTCCCTTGGCGAGGCTCTGGGCGTCTCGGCGATCAGGCGGCACATCGGCAGCCGGCGCTCCCCCCCTCCCACTGCGTGGTGTTGGGGGGCTCTAAGTTTCACCTTCCGTTGCCGGTGTGGCTGTTATTCAATCTTACTCCTCTACAAGTGGGGGCTGCTAAAACAAACTCTGTGATCACCAAGGTGGCTTCCAGCCAGCCCAGTGTGGGCTTTCCCCGGGATCAATCGGGCCAAGAGGCTGCTGACCCTGATCCGAGGGCTCCCACTGAGCCATCTCCGTGGAACACCTCTGGCTTCGGAACCATGTGGCCTCCCTGGTTGTAGAGCTGCTCCATCCGAGAAATGTGCCCTGGACTCATACGTCATCTCCGTCGTGTGGGGGGAAGCGGTGTTGAGATTAGCCCTTTGACTTTTATTTCTAGTACAGACCACTGTTATTATTTACCATCTTTGGCTTGTCTTTAGCCTCCCTTCCCCCCCTTCTCCCCCCATATCTGTTTCCATCCGTCCCGTGGTCCGCGCCCATGTCATATTTTTATTATTTTTTAATTCTAATTTTATTTATCTGTATTATCAATATTGTATATTTTATTGTTTTTGGTACATTGTATATTGCTTAATGTTTAACATTTTATTCATAGTTTATTTTTAGTTGCTATTGTTGTTTCTTTGTATTTTTTTTACAGCCATGATTGCAGGGACTCATATTCTGACTGTGTCGGACCATGTACGGTACGCTGGTAGTCGTGGGGTTAGTCAGATCAGAAGAACTTGGGTCAGGCATCTTGTGCCTGTCCCACTTTCTGACCCCTCGGCTCACTGCCATGTGTCCATGAGCCATCCCACCAGCGCCTCCAACCTTTCCTGTCTCCTCATGAACACCAGGTCAGTCCATAATAAGATCCCCATCATTTATGATTCCATCATTGACAGGAGGGCTGACCTGGCTTGTATCACAGAGACCTGGGTGGGTACAGAGGGGGGGCTTTGCTCTCCCAGCTGTGTCCACCTAGGTTCTTGGTTCAGGGAGTGGGAAGGTTGGAGGGTCAGAAGGGGGGGGAGCCGCCATCATTTACAGGGACTCTCTTCATGTTAGCAGGGCCTCGACATTGGTTAGTCAAGGTTTAGAATGCCTTCACCTGTTGGTAGAACAGCGGGATAGATTTGGCATTGTGCTGGGCTACCATGCTCCCCGCAACCCAGCGCAATCCCTCCCAGAGCTCTCGGAGTTCATTGCGGCTGCACTTTTGAAGTCCCCTCGCCTGTTGGTTGTGGGGGACTTCAATGTGCAGGCTGGCGGTGAACTTTCTGGTGCAGCTCTGGATTTCATGGAGTCCATGGCTTCCATGAGCCTATCCCAGCATGTTTTATGTCCTACTCACAGGTCAGGGCATACCCTTGACTTGGTATTTACCTCCATGTCGGGGGATTCTACTCTGGAGGTAGGGGGCATTGTTTCTCTACCTGTGTCATGGTCAGATCACCACCTGCTCTCCTTCTCCCTGTCGATTCCCCCCCCCCCGCGGGGACCTCCGGCCTCCTGTTTAGGCCCGCCCCTGGAGGGTTATGGACCCTGCCCGGTTCCGGGAAGACTTCGGGGAGCTTCCTGATGGTTTGGCTGATGTTCCGGCTGAGGCTGCGGTGAACCAATGGTTTGAAACAGCTGCCCACACCATCGACCGGATCGCCCCCAAGCGCCTTCTCCGTAGCAGAGCTCGAACTTCACTGTGGTTCACGGCGGAGTTAAGAGCGATGAAGCAGGAACGGAGAAGACTGGAGAGCAGCTGGAGAAGAAGCCAGATGGCAATCAATAAGACTGCAGTCGTTATCCAGACTAGGCGCTATTCTCGAGTGATCAGGGAGGCTAAGTCATCCTATTTCTCCCTGAGAATTGATGAGGCCTCGAACCGCCAGGAGGAGCTCTTCCGGGTGGTCCGGGACCTCACCAATCCTAGTCTGGCAGCAAGGCCTCCTCCTACTGATTTCAGTAGTGAGAATTTTGCAGTCTATTTTCGATCTAAAATAGAGGCCATCCGGACCGGCTTCGACTCCGGTTGCACTAGCCCCTCCCCGCCATCCCTGTCGCTGCACCACCTCACTCTCCTCGGTTGGATGAGCTTGGGCCTGTTTCCTCTTTGGAGGCCTCCAGGGCGATTGCCCACTGCCGGCCCGCGTCCACCCCCTTCGACCCTTGCCCTGCCTGGCTGATAAAAGCTGCCGGCGGGAGTATGCCAGAATGGGCATCTGCCATCGCCACCGCCTCTTTCAGCGAGGGTTTTTCCCCCTCCCGTTTGAAGGAGACGGTGGTCAAGCCCATTCTTAAAAAAACTGGCCTGGCATCGGACCAATTGGCAAACTATCGTTCAATGGCCAATGTCCCGTTTTTGGGCAAGGTTATCGAGCGGGTGGCCGTGATCCGGATTCAGTCTTATCTGGAGGAACAGCAGTGCCTTGACCCATGCCAATCCGGGTTCAGGTCGGGCCAGGGGACCGAAACAGTTCTGGTCACGCTACAAGATGACCTAATCCGGGCGGCCGACGGGGTTGCTCTACCCTGTTGGTTCTCCTAGATTTGTCAGCGGCCTTTGATACCGTCGACCACGGTATCAACTGGACTGGCTCTCTGAGGTGGGAATTGGAGGCACTGCTCGCAGTTGGCTCCGGTCCTTCTTAGAGGGCCGTTCCCAGTATGTGCAACATGGCGGAGAGTTGTCGGCCCCGTGGATACTCCCTTGTGGGGTTCTGCAGGGCTCGTCTCCCTCCCCCCATGTTGTTTAACATCTATGTGAGGCCACTGGCTGAGGTCATTCGGAGATTTGGAGTCTGCTGTCATCAGTACGCTGATGACACGCAGCTCTATCTCTCCTTTTCCACCTCTGCAGTGGAAGCTGTTCGGACTCTCAACCAGTGCCTGGATGCGGTCTTGACATGGGCCAGGGCCAACAGGCTCAAGCTCAACCCCGAGAAGACGGAGGTTATGTTCTTTGGGAGTTCTCCATCTGGGTATGGAGGCCCTCTCCCCTGCTTGGAGGGGGTTTCTCTCCAACTGGCGGATAGGGTTCAGAATCTGGGCGTGGTTCTGGATCCGGCACTTACCTTGGAAGCCCAGGTGGCTGCCGTGACCAGAACCGCATTTTACCATCTTCATCATATCGCCCAGATCCGCCTATACCTAGATGGTGACTCTCTGAGAACCGTGGTTCAAGCGCTGGTGATCTCGAGGTTGGATTACTGCAACACTCTCTACATGGGGTTGCCCTTGACTCTCCTCCGGCGCTTGCAGCGGGTACAAAATGCGGCGGCCAGGCTGGTGGTGGGTGCGCGTCGCTATGACCGCAGCTCCCCAGTTCTGGCTCGCTTGCATTGGTTGCCCGTTGCATACCGGATCAGATTCAAGATCTTGGTTTTAGTTTATAAAACCCTCCATGGCTTGGGCCCGGACTACCTGTCAGAGCGGATCGTCCAGCGATCAACCTCGGCCCGTGCAGTCCTGCAATCGCGAGCGCACTCGCTTCGGGTTGCCACCCCTCAAGAGGCGCGGAAAACTGTCTACACGTAATCGGGCCTTCTCCGTGGCAGCCCCCTCTCTCTGGAACAGCCTCCCAAGCGAATGCGCTCTGCAGAGTCCCTGCTGGCCTTTTGCAAGGCGTTAAAAACTCTGCTTTTCAGCGAGGACTTTGGCGAGCTTTTGTAGCTTTTGTTGTTGTTGTTGTTGTTGTTTTCTTCTCCCCTCCGCCATCTATATTTTCACCTCCCACCGAGAAGTCCCGTTGTTGGGTTTCGCAAATGATGTTAGGGCGCCAAGTTGTTTTAAAGTTGTTATTTATTGCCTTATTCCTTGTTATTATTACCTTTGTACTATGCTATTAGTTGACATGTCAAGTTTTGTAAGCCGCCCAGAGTTCCTACGGGAAGATGGGCGGGGTATAAATATAATAAATAAATAAATAAATAAATAAATAAATAAATAAATAAATAAATAAATAAATAAATAAATAGGCCACAACATAGAAATTGTGGAGAATTTGTGTATAGATAGATAGATAGATAGATAGATAGATAGATAGATAGATAGATAGATAGATAGATAGATAGATAGATAATATTGCTTTATTTTGTTGCCCCCCTGAGGAACTGAGATGAACTTCAGCCTAGGAATACAGCAGAATCACACAGTTGCCCTGTTTACGTTGTTTTGTGTCAAGTCACTCTCTCCTTGCTTTTCTTCTTTCATCCACAACAAGGGGTAGGTAGGTGGGTTGAAAGGACAGATTTCCTCTAACAGCAATGGTTTCCAGCCCATAGAAAGGCCAAAATGGTTTTCCAGATCACTTCCTTCCTGGTTTCTCTGAACCACAAAGGTTTCCCGAATGGCCACTAACAAGCAAGCAACCGACTTCTGCTGTACGAGAAAATATTGACAATGTGGATAATGCTGTAGCAGCAATGCATAGAACTGAGAAGAGATGAAGGGAGGTGCCACCACTAGGGGACCTTCCTACCTAACGGCAGGATTTGGTTCTGTTGAGATCTTCTCCCCAAACATGGGTGTGATCTATTTTCACCAGCCCGCTTCCTGTTCCCGCGGGCCTCTCTCCTTGAAGCTGTTTGTTTGCTCCATCGCCACTGCCTCCACCCCTCCTCCCAACTTGGCCAAGGCTCCACTGCGGATTTCTACCCTCTGACAGCTTGGAAGACTTGCTTGCATAAGAGTGCTCAGGTCAGCTGAGTCTGAGCGGAAGCAGAATGCCTGCTCAAGAGGACACCGGCTCTGGGAAGCTTGGGTGTGCAAAACAGCAGAGGATTTCTATTTTCAGTCACTGGAATTCATTCATTCCTGGAATTCATTTATTCCAGAGCCTGGTTCTGCTTGGGGTCTGTCCTTTCACTGCATTCTGAAGCGGCAGCCTCTATTCCTGGACTTCTGGGTTTGGCAGACAGAACTGTTTGTAAACACACTCTTGGTGAAGCCGATCAACAGCCCCACCCCCCTACCCCGGCAGAAGATTCACCGTTTAGAGGCGTTGATCTGCATTATAAGGTTCGTGATACTATGGCAACACAATCCGTTCACCGCGGAGAAAAGGAAGAGAGGTTGAAGAAAGAAGAGGACACCAAACCTAAATTTGGCCTGGGGGCTCCACCATCCCAGGGGCTTCATTGTGGGGTCGATGCATTATTTGGGGTGGGGCTTGTTTCAGCAATACTGGTGGGATATTTCTACATGCTGGTGCTTCAGAAGATCTCTGGAGTGACTCTAGGTGAGCTCAGCCTACAACAGGATGGATTCAGCATCAAAAGCCAGGACGGAGAGGTGATTTTCAAGTTGGCCTTTCAGTCAGGCCACCTGGACCTGGAGTCTTGCTCCGAAGAAGGGGATGGTATAATTTGTAGCAGGACAGACCAAAGGACACTGCATGTCCTAATCCAGAGGGTCCAGCCTGAGCGTTCAATTTATTGCTACCATGTTGGCTGGGAAGAGTTCTTCGAAGACACGGTGGTGGAGCACAAGATGTTTTGGGCAGATGCGCACTGGTACGGAGGCTATGAGATGAGTGTCCAGCACTGGCCTGTCAAGCTACCAGGATGTCAAGAACCCATGCCTTTTGTAACTAGCGATGTGTATTCTTTCAGAAACGCTTTTGGGGGCATCCTGGAGAGGTACTGGCTGTCGTCCAAAGCATTAGCCATCAAGATTAACGACTCTGTGCCCTTCCACCTGGGGTTCAATGCCACCGAGAGGTCCCTCACCTTCCAGGCAAGGTACAAGGATTCCCTCTATGCACCTCCTCTGGGGCATCAGCCTTTCCCAGAGCTGAGATACCACATCTGCACTGCTCCAGATGTCACCTCCCTCCATCAATATATGGCACGGACCTTTTTCAAAAAACCTTCAAAAGTACCTTCAGAAAAAATGTTCAGGTTTCCAATCTGGTCGACCTGGGCTGTGTATAAAAAAGAAATTGACCAGAATAAGCTTCTGGAATTCGCGCAAACAATTCGCAAGCACCATTTCAAATACAGCCACCTTGAGATAGACGACATGTATGTGAAGAACTACGGTGACTTTGATTTTGATCCCGTCAAGTTTCCTCGCGTAACGGAAATGTTTGAAGAACTTAAGGAAGATGGCTTTGATGTTACTCTTTGGGTGCACCCCTTTGTACACAAAGATTCCAAAAACTTTCGTGCGGGAAGCGAGAACCAGCTTTTCGTCATGGAGCGGGCGGGCACGTCCCCTGCCATGGTGAAATGGTGGAATGGAGTCGCAGCTGTCCTGGATTTTACCAACCCTGCCACCAGGGCTTGGTTTCAAAATCATCTCACACAGCTCCGCTCCAAATATGGCATATCATCCTTCAAGTTTGATGCTGGTGAAGCATGCTACCTTCCTGATCGATTCAGCACTTTCCAGCCCTTGCTGGACCCAGGTTCCTGGTCCAGCCATTATGCAGAGATGGCCATTCCTTTTTATGAGCTGGCAGAAGTCCGAGTTGGGTATTGTTCCCAGCATGTCCCTTGTTTTGTTCGCATCATTGACCGGGACTCCATCTGGGGTCATGAGCTTGGCCTGAAGTCTATCATACCCACAGTGCTGACCGTTGGCCTTTTGGGATACCCTTTCATACTGCCAGATATGATTGGTGGGAATTTCCTCCTGAACAAGACAGAAGGTGCCGTAGACCTGCCAGATAAGGAGCTCTATATCCGTTGGCTGGAATTGTCGGCCTTCATGCCTGCAATGCAGTTCTCCATCCCACCTTGGCTTTATGATGTGGAAGTAATTGAAATTGCACAGAAGTTCACACAGCTCCACGAATCCCTGGTTGCTCCCCTCATGTTGAAACTGGCTGAGGAGTTCGCTGATAGCAGGAACCCCCTCATACGGCCCGTCTGGTGGATTTCTCCCAATGATGCGTTGGCGCACACAATAGACTCCCAGTTCCTCATTGGAGACACTCTGATGGTGGCACCCATCTTGGAGAGGAGCAGACGACAGCGGGACATCTACCTTCCTGCTGGCAAATGGCGCACTAATAAAGGAGACCTGTTTGAAAAGACTCCTGTCCTTCTCACGAAATTCCCTGTTGACCTGAACGAAGTGGCTTATTTCTTTTTGGTTTCGTGAGTTGCCTCAGGGCCAGGTAAAACAATCCATGACCTCATCTCTAACCCTTGGCGGGACCATGGACTTAAATCTGTTTTCCTTTCAATGAACCATTCTTTCCACATACAGCAATGTAGTTAGCGGCAATAAAACTCTTATCGCTGTGTATGTTTGGCTTTTCGTTCCGCCAAATCCGTGCTGTGGGCAATATTCTTATCTCAGTCTCCCAGGACAAGGAAGAGCAGTTATCTACTTCTTTCAGACCAGGTTCACCAACCATCACATGGAGCAAGGGCAAACTCCGGTATTCCCATGTCCTGATCCTCCTGCATTTTAGAGGAGGACTTTGCAATGATCCTTCGTGAAGGAACGCAAATTGCAAATACAGAAAACATGGGAAATACAGTAAAAGAAAAAGCTGAAGCTCTCTTTGCGGTCCTTCCATAAGCAGGCAAAAACCTTTCTCTTCAGGCAGACTTTTCCCTAGTGAGTGGCAGCCTGAGGGGGCCTTGTTGCTGCTGTTGTTGTTGCTGTTGTTGCTGCAGCAGTTGCTGTTGCTGTTGCTGTTGTTGTTGCATGGACTGTTGCATTGTTGTTTTTAAATTTGCTTTTTAAACTGGCTATTTTAAACATACTTGTTTAATTATTTTTAAATATTTGTATACACACTGTTTATAGCTTTTAAATATTGTATTTCAACACTTGTAAGCCACCAGGTCTTTTTAAGAAGAAAGGAGGGGTAAAAACATTATCTATCTATCTATCTATCTATCTATCTATCTATCTATCTATCTATCTATCTATCTATCTATCTATCTATCTATCTATCTATCTATCTATCTATCTATCTATCTATCTATCTATCTATCGGCTTCGTTTTAAAATATATTGAACACAAAGCTCCAGAATGTATATTTTCCCATCTCAGAGGCTGCTAGCTTGAGGGATTATGAAAAGTCAGGTCTGAGGAGTACATCTGAAACTGAACTTGGGAAATAATGTTTTGGGAACAAAATGTTAAGAATCCAGAAGTTAAATCATGGCAACTGGATTTCTTTTCTTGTGAGATTGAAGCACTTTTCTACTCATCCAAGTAGCTTCTTCAGTCTGAGGAAGGCTGATAGGAGATCTCTAATTTATCCTCCACCTTGGTTTCAATTAAAGCTAGTAAGAAGAGGTTTGTTAGATGGACAATGGCCCAGGGGTGTGTGAGGATAAATTGGAGGTCTCCCACCAGCCTTCCTCAGACTGAAGAAGCTACTTGGATGAGTAGCGAAATGCTTCAGCCTCACAAGAAAAGGATGCCCAGTTGCCATGACTCATTTTCCAGGATAACCTTGCCTGGATTGACCGAGAATCTTCACAGGCAAGATGTTCAGAAATAAAATCCACCCAGCCATTGTGGTACCTGGCCCTATTAGAAGAAAAGAATAACTTTTCCAAGGTCTGGTCTGAAATGCACCAGGCAGATGTCACAATCTGGTCATGTTTTCCATGAATAATGCTGAGGCAGATGTTCTGCCATTGTTTCTGGTTTCCTGTTCCAATGGCAAAATGAATAAAAATCAATCTGGATCCCTTCTTTGACTGATGGGGACACCGAGGCCCTGGGACTTTCTTCAATTGGTATGCAGTTTGGGGGAGAATGGAATTCAAAGTTCTATATACTATATATATATTTGAAAGGATGTCATATTGAAGAGGGAACAGGTTTGTTTTCCATGGCTTCAGAGATTAGGACTCGGGGCAATGGTTTCAAACCACAGGAAAAGAGATTCCATTTGAACATTAGGAAGAACTTCATGACGTTTAGAGCCGTTCCGCAGTGGAATATGCTGCCACAAAGGGTGGTGGAGTCTCCTTCTTTGGAGGTTTTTAAGCAGAGGCTGAATGGCCATCTGTTGGGAGTCCTGTGATGGGGGTTCCTGCATATCAGGGGGTTGGACTAGATGGCCCTTGAGGTCTCTTCCAACTCTATGATTCTATGATTCTATGATGATTCTATACAATTAGGCCACAGGCACAACACCCTGGCCACCGCCATGGGCCACAGGCCACACATACCCCCAGCTGCTCCTTTGGAAAAAAAAGATTGCATTCAGAGGATGCAAACTTCATGAATTCCTGCTGCTGAAAAACCAATCGTGGGTGGGAGTCATTTTGATTTCTTGGTAGCCATTTGCAGCCAGTTATTCTTGGGGCCTGGGGGTGGGAGTGGGGGTAGCAGCGGCAGTTTCCCCACTTGCCGGTGAGGATGGAATGAAGCTAACTTGTCGATCATGCTGAAAGATATTTAAGGAAAGGTACTTCCCAAGTATTTATATAGCTGTCACCCAGCTGTTGCGAAATGTGCTGGAACCAAAGTGAAAGCCATGTGACAGCAGAATGATATACATCCTGAATAGTGAATGCTCTGGCCCTCCTCTGGGAAGATTGCATGTACATAAGAACAGCCTTGCTGGAACCGGCCACAGCCTATCCAGTCCGGCATTCTGTCTCACACAGTGGATCACCATTTTTGCTTCAGGGTATTCCCAAGCAGATGTCTTCACCTGCTTGCGATTCCCGGCAAATGGCATTGAGAGATATCCTGCCTCTCTCTCCAACCCGGAAGTTGTCTTTAGCCATCCATAATGATAGCCATGGATACCCTTGTTCTCCATGGACTTGTCCAATCCTTTGTTAAAGGTGTCAATGCTGACAGCTGTCACTTTTTCTGGCAGGGAGTTCAACAGACTAGTGATCCTCTGGGTGAAAAGGTGCACCCAAGAGTTTCATGGTGTGCCCCCTGGTTCTAGTATTGTGCGATAGGGAAAACAGTTTTTCCTTATCTACTTTGTCCACACCGTGTATGATTTTATAAACTTCAGTCAGGTCATCTCTTAGGCGCCGTCATTCCAAGAGTGAAGAGGCCCAGCCGTTGCAGCCTCAGATGGTAAGGAAGGTGTTCCAGTCCCCTAATCATTCTGGTTGCTCTCCTCTGCACACTTCCCAGGAAACTGAGCGAAGGTAGAGAGGTTGGTGCTTCCCTTTGTGATACACTTTTTCACCAACCCAAGAATCCTTGTATGTACAGTGAGAAGAGGCAAAGGAAAGTTCGAGGGAGAATGACAAAGCACAACAATATTCAGGAATGGTGGGACTGACACCTCCTTCCTGAAACTTCTCCTTGGTCCCTCTGTCCTAAGCTCGCCTCCTCCTCCTCCTAGTTTCGAGAGCCTCTCCTACCCTTGTAAGAGCCCCTATCAGGAAAGCTAGTGGGTCCACAGAAACCCCTAGAACTCAAGCTTAACCGACCATGGACAAGACTCTTATCATAGATCCTGGCCCCTAGCAGCTTCATGCGAGGCAGGAACCCTGTTCTTATAAGCCCCTGAGCAAGTTTGGCTTTTCAAGGCCCTTCTTCCCTTAGCCAGGTGGCCAGTGTTGAGGAGGGAAGTGGGGCAGCCCAGGCCGCAGAGGAGCAAGGGGCCTGGCCCTGGAAGTCAGTGGGGGTCCCAACAGTCCAACCCCCCCACAGGGAAGGCTGGGAGCAGCCCCTCTGGCTCTCACCCAGGACCTATGGGAGTGGCAGATGGTAGAGGACTCTCTTGGCACAGGAACGCTGGTACAGGAACGGTCGTGTGTTCTAGTCAGGAACAGAAGGAAGGGTCCCCCTGAGAGGCAACATTGCAAGCCATGTGCTGTCTAGAATGCCTCTAGGGCAGTGTTGCCGAACCTATGGCATAGGAGCCAAAGGTGGCACTCGGAGTCCTTTCTGTGGGCACCCGACACTGCCTCTTCACAGCCACCTGTATTCAGGTCAGAGGCTAGAGTTTGGAGCGCCGGGGAACAAAGCCAGTTTTTGCACCCCTTCCGGCCCCCTAAATGCATCTCACCCACCCAGCAAGGTGGGGGGGGGGGCAGATCCTGGGGAAACAGCAGGGGAGGGGGAGAAGGGTCCCTCTTTCTCACACTCTCTTCTGGGGTCTCCCAGACAAGGCTCTCCTGTGCAAACCACACAGTGTGCGGATAGCGCCAAGCAGATGATTGTTTTTCACCCAAGCATCACTTCTGTAGCACACTTCCCTCTCCTCCTTTCTCCCAGCTAATGCTTGGTGATCGTAAATCCGGGAAAAGGAGGAGAGGGAAGCAGACAATAGGATTTTTTTCCAAGCAGCGCCTCCATCGCCTGCTTCCCTCTCCTCCTTTTTGCGGGCCAAAGATTACCAAGCCTTAGTGGGGAGGGGTGGGGAGGAAGAGGAGAAGGAGCAATCGACGGATGTGCTGCTTTGGGGGGGGGGGAAATCACCTCCTTCCCTCTCCTCCTTTCTCCTGACTAAGGATCGCCAAGCCTTAGCGGGGCAAAAGGAGGACTGCTGGTGGGATGGTACATGGCTTCCTACTACTACTCCCCCACCAGGCGCCCCCAGATTGCTGCACACCCCAGGGCAAATGCACTCTTCCGCCCCTCCCTAGTTACGCCAGTGATTTAGGTTAAATTGCTGGGTTGACACTTTGCGAAAAATTAGTGGGTTTTAAATTGCAGTTTGGGCACTCTATCTCTAAAAGATTCGCCACCACTGCCCTAGTTCCTCTCTTTCAATTACAATCTGTTATTGTTCAGTTTTAGGACTTAGAGATAGAAGGAGATGTTCATCCCAGTTGACTTTAGGTCCAGGGTGCTTGACAGCACCGGATTGCAAATTTGCTGTGTAAGACACACAGACACACACACAGACACACACAGACACAAACAGATACAGACACAGACACAGACACACACACACACACACACACACACCTTCACCCACTTAGCAGAGAACGAAGCTAGAACACACACCCTGCACTTGCAAATTTATTTGTTCTGAGAGCAGCTGATCATATTGAGGTGAGCAGATTACTGAGACAGGAGGAGTCTGCTCTACTTGGTTCACAGCAATTTTCATGCCAAGAGAAGACATTTTGTTCCACTGCTCCCTGCTGGTTTCCATGGAGGGGAGACAAAGCTATTTAAACTCTTTGGTTAGCCAGGTTATGATAGCCTCTCTGTTGCCAGAGGGAGAACCAGCACACCGTGAGTGCCCCATTCCATCTACAGAAGCCACCTGGGTGGGGAGATGAATCTTACTTGAGCAGCACTGGCACTGGGAACTGGTTCTCCACCCACCCACCCCACTTTGGAAATATGGGCACAAGCCCTGTGGCACACACCCCGCTGTGCCTTGGAACTCAGCAGGCAGGCCCAAAGGGCTTGGGGCAAACACACAGATCTCTACTTCCAGCCTCTGAAGCTGTTGCTTCATGACACTCATCAGCTCCTCCTGGCAGTCATCAAACAGACATGAGTCAAACCTAACTGTGCCCCATACGACTCGATTCCTCCTGCACCAAAAGTATGCATAATTTTCTTTCCACATTAAAGGCAAATTCAGAAACCTTGGTTGACATATATGGAGCATGGATCCAAAATACATTCAGTAAAAGCTTAATTTTAGGGCGCTTTTACACAACCCCTAAAATCTGAGGCAAAGGGCTCCCAGATGCGGAACTTAAAATTGTTTTCCCACCAGCTCCGGACTATAAGCAAAATTAAGTATGACCATGCCCACCTAAGCGTGTCCCAGCGCATTTTCCAAGTACCTGGTCTCTGAAGGTGAAACATTTCTGATGCAGATTGCAAGGTAGTGAGTGCAGGGCTCTCCTGCCTTCTGTTTGTTTGTTTTTTGCCCCCCTGCCCCTTTAAGAGACTGGAATACTTCCCGGGGCAGCTCCCAACAGCAGAGCGGAGGTGAGCCTGCATTGTTTTCTCCCTTTTTTCTCCTTCCCCACTCACAGACAGGAGCAAGGGAGTGTGTAGGGGTGGGAACACAGGAAGAGGAGCAAACCCCCAAGATCTCTGGTCCGAATTTAAGTTGCCAGAGGATCTTAGGGGTCGTGTAAAAGCGCCCTAAGACTTGTCCTAAGTTTAATAGCACTGCCAGACCTAATTCTGAGATGCAAAGTATGGATGAATTCTGAAGATACCTTGGACAGCCAGACTGACTCATGGGCATATTACAGCATATGAATAAAAAGCTAGAAATTCTCAATACCATCAAGAGACGGAAACGACAATATTTCAGTCACATAATGCGCTATAATAATTATCATTGGCTGCAGATTATCCTTCAAGGAAATATAGATGGGATGTGTGGCCCGGGGTGTAGAAGAACATTCTGGCTTAAGAATTTAAGCCAATGGTTCGCAGCGAACACAGCTTCTCTATTGAGAATAGCTTTGGACAAAAACCAGATTATGCTACTGATTGCCAACGTTCTACGAGGACGTGGCACATGAAGAAGATATATTTTTTCACCCAGCGCATTCTGAGTCTGTGGAACTCCCTGCCACAGGATGTGGTGATGGCATCTGGCCTGGATGCCTTCAAAAGGGGATTGGACAGATTCCTGGAGGAAAAGTCCATCACAGGTTACAAACCATGATAGAGATATGTCATCTCCAGGCTAAAAACCGGGGTACTTCAAGGGCCAGATGCAGGGGAATGGTATCAGGAGACAAATATCTAGTCTCATGCGCTCCCAAACACATCTGGTGAGGCCACTGTGAGATACAGGAAGCTGTACTAGATGGGCCGTTGGCCTGATCCAGCATGGCTCTTCTTATGTTCTTATGTTCTTAATTCTGCATAGTTTGACTACCTGTGCAACAAAGCACGCTATCTTTTTGACCCTATCCTCTGCAGAGTAATTCAAGAGGAAATGAATAATTTCTACCTCTGTCCAGCCCCTTGCCTGGGCCAGAACTGGTCCTAAATAAAAAAATATTGAGTATGGGGATTCAGCATAGCATGGACGGTATAGGCACATCTGCACAATGGACGCAATAACAACCATCCCACCATCACACCCCAGATTGTAGGGGCAACATCTCTCATGATATGGTGTCCCACGATATTCCCCCGTATAAAAGTGCTGAAAGTTTTACATTCCATTGCACATCTACTTTTATACGTGTTTTATCACATCATTTGTCACAATTGAGAAGGCTCCGTCATGCGCTGCAGTGGAGAAAAGTCAAGGTAGGTTTGCAAGATATATGATATGAAGAGCTACGAAGATGAAGGGTTTGCTGCAGATTTGTCCCTGGAGAAGAATGGCTAAAGGGGTCCAACACCAGAACCAGCAACCCCCCATGAGGTCTAGAAGCTTGTTTTCTGAAAGGATTTCCAATATTCCATGTGAAATACTTGAATGTCGTAGTTCAAGGTCTGGATAGACACAAGCACCTACATGCCTACGGTGTCTAACAAAACAGAACAGAACAGCGCCAAGACTATGAGGTGATGTTGCGGCAGACTGTGTAGGTCACTGCAGCTGACAGATGACAAGTGTCCTTTCCAGTCCTGAAATGATGGCAATTTCAGTGGACCGGTAACGTCGTCTGGGCAACAGGCTCCGAAAATGTATTTTCTATTTAGTGCGTCTTGCAGGTTCTGGATTGCACAGTGGACAAAAGAGAACATTCAAGGACACACCAAAAGAACTTAACATTGACCGTGTCAATTGGAAAGTTCTCTCTGTTTCTCCCTCCCTCCCGCTCTTTCTCTCTGTCTCTCTCTTAAATCTGAAATGTCTGAAGACATCCAATCGAACAAGGGATTACATAATATGAAGTAGAAAGAATCAAGGATGCACAAAGGGAAGAGGGGAGTGAGAGTGCAAGGATGGAGCATCTTAAGAGCCTCCAAATCTCCGGATCAGATAACCTACTATAGTAGGACCCCCATATCTGCTGATTGATTAACCACTGATTCAGTTACGCATGGTTGACAGAGGAAAAAATTAAATAAATAAGTAGCTGCAAAGCAAGGTACTGTCAGAAACAGCAACTGTAAAGCAATCTACAGTCGCAAAACAGCAGCCGTAAAGCAAGGTACTGTCACAAAATAGCATCTGTAAAGCAAGCTACTGTCGCAAAGCAGCTGTTTGGGGGGATGTGGTGTTCTCTTTTATCCACGGTTTTCATTATCCATGGGAAGGCCTGAAACCAATCCCCAGCGGATTTCAGGGTCCTACGGTACTGCTCTTCCTGTATCTTCTGGGCTAGCCTACCTGTGCCTCAATGTGCTACTGCTTAACCTTAATCAACCACTTCTTTAGTAATGCCCCAAACGATGAATCTGATGATGCTCATTTTTAAAAACTATTGCGACAGTTTAATTGTTTAGTAAGGGATTTTAAATTCAAATTTTACAATCTTTGGTGAGAATGCCAAATACCGCTGTGGGTCTTTTTGTCCTGTTCATTTTCTCCCATCTCTCTTGGAAACACACTGGGAACATTTAAAGGGGAAGATAGACTAACAGCTCGCTAAAACTGTGTTCACGACCTGGGTTCAATCCCAGGTAGCAGGCTCAAGGTTCACTCAGCCTTCCATCCTTCCGAGGTCGGTAAAATGAGTACCCAGCTTGCTGGGGGGGGGGCAACGTGTAGCCTGCACACTGTAATTAAAAAATTGTAAACTGCCCAGAGACTACTTGTAGTGGTATGGGGCGGTATATAAGCAGAACACTTTGCTTTATATAGATTCCACATCCCAGAATCCTTCAGCCAGCACGGTCCCTAGCCATGTTGGTTAGGGAAACCTGTATGTTGCTTTAGTCCAAATAAAATAAAATATTAAAACAAAATAAAATTAAAAAAATTAAAAAGTAATTTTTCCAAGGTCAGAATGTGTTTTGAGAGCCCGCTTGATGTCATCTTATTTAGGTTTAGGTTAGCTGTCTGAGTTTCCTTTTTTTAACCCACTCAAGCATTTTAATTGACTGTATGTCTTTCGTGGCAGTATTCAACAATGCATGTATGGTACACAAATAATACCAATTAAAACAAGGCAAGGAAGAACAGAGGAAGGAGGTTTTGAACTTTTTCATCTGTTTTTAACTTTTAATGTACATATTTTGAAAGATAAGAATTTAGAAATGTTTAAAATTAAATTGAGAAATGACATAGGCACATGTTCTAAAATGTGCTTTATAAATGAGAGTGTTCTTTCTACCAGCTTGTCTACATGCCCTGAAATGCTTCAACACTTCGTGCTGGAGTGGGTGGAGGGAAAAACAGGTGGGCATTTATAGTTTTGAGAACAGATGGGGGAGAACGAACCAAGAAACTGAACAGTGAATCATGTTTCCCAGTTTGAAAAGCTGGCTGTTCCGTCTCCAAACTAGAAGCAGAATTAAGAAAAATGGTTTGCATTTTAACCGAAAAACTGATGAAGCTGTTTGGATGAGCAGCGAAACGTTTCTGTCTCTCAAAAAAGAAGTCCAGTAGCCATGACTCAACTTCCAGATAAACTCACCTGGATGACTGAAAATCTTCACAGACATAACCAAAAGGCCATTCTTATAAGGACAATCCACTTGACTGAACTCCTCTGTAAGCCCGCTAAAGCAGATAAGAGTTCATGTTATGTTCGCTATTCTCAATCTGTCACCTTCCGAATGGGTTGAACTACAAATCCCATCACCCTTTTCCAGCCAAAAGAGCTCCCTATTCCTGGGACATTCCATTAGAGAAGCCTAACCCAATCTGGTGCTCTGTGGCCCACATTGCCCACAGCTAGCAAAGTCAACGGCAGGGGTGATGTAGGTTGTAGTCCCACCTCCTTGGATTTAACCGAATGGAGCTACGGCAGTTAGAGTGGTATGAAGGCTGGCTTCAACTGTGCACAATCACTCTCAGTCACAAAAAAGCCCGAAGTGTGTTTGCTTAGCACCCCTCCAGCTTTCTTTCACTGGATGAGAGATTTCCTTGCAGCTTCTTTCTACGAGAAGGGTTATTCCTGGCACCATGAGGAAGCAGTGTGGCAATCTCTGTGGTTGGAGGCTTGCCACGGAGGGGATGGTGATGGATAGGCAGGGTGAAGCTCTGCCTGGCTGCCAATCGCCTATCAGGCACAATTCAAAGTGCTGACCTTAACCGACCAAGCACAAAATGGCCTGGGTCCTAGCTACCTTAAAGATCGAATTGCACAGTATGAACCAGTTCGGGTGCTAAGGGCATAAAGAGCGGCCTTTCTCTCCATTCTAGAGATGGGCACGAATAGAAAAAAATCATGTTTCGTTTCATTTCATTTAGTTAAGGAGGTTGTTTCATTTTGTTTCATTTTTTGCGGAAAAAAATTGTTTCGTTGTTTCGCTAATTCGTTATTCGTTTTTACCCCCTTTTCCCCAGTGCCCACCCCGGTCGGTGCTGGTTTTTTAATATTTTTTTCGTTTATTTTAGGGTGCCGATTCGACCAGGCCACCCTTGAGGCCCGGTCGGCACTCCTTTTTAAAAAAATTTATTTTATTTTTTCACTTCCGAGTTTGCCCCGCGCTACAGCTGTAGCATGGGGCTTTCGTTTTTTTCTTCTTCTTTCAGCGCCGACCGCCCCTGGGGCCTGGTCGGCACTGTTTTTTTTTTAAATTTAATTTAATTTAATTTAATTTTTTTATTTTAGGCTGCCGACCAGGCCATCCTTGGGGCCTGGTCAGCATTCCTTTTTATTTTTATTTCTTTTCTTTCCTTTTTATTTTATTTTTTCACTGCCGACCACATGGCCGCACTACCGCTGTAGCGTGGCCGTCGGCTTTTTTTCCTGGTCACCATCCCAGAAGCCAGGAAGAACGGAACTCTGGACCAGCACCAGGTAGGAGACATCTCCGCCCCCCTCCATTAACGAACCGAACCGATTTTTCTCAGTTCGCTTCATTTTGTGTCAAATTTGCCCTAGGGTTGTTATTCATTTTGTTACATAACAAAATGAATAACGAATAATGAAATGAACAAAATTTCATTTCGTGCCCATCTCTACTCCATCCCTCCACCTTCACAGGTTCTCCGTGGTCATCTAACAAACTTCAGGGCTTGATCGTGGAGGATTCATGGTCTCTCAAGCGAGACCTTTTAATGACCAACCACATAAGGCTACCTTCAGAGCATGGACAAGTTGATTTTTTGTGGACTTTCCTTCTTGGGAAGCTCTTACCGAGCAAGGCCACTGCAAAACATAACTTTCTTGAGCGCAACATGTTGCTGGACATTTTTATTCTCTTTGCTGTCTGCAGCTTTCCGCCCCAGGCAATCCGGGGTGGTGGTGGTTGACCTGCAATGCCCCCCATTCAGTGTGCCCTCATCCATTCCCTTACCTCCAGTGCATTGCCTCAAGGTGTCCTCTGCAGCTGGGTCTGGCCACCATGTGAATCCCCCAAATTGCGACCAAGTACCACCGAGTGTTCATGGTACAGTATTTGTGGGCAATTAAACAGACTGCTAAATCCAGAGTTTAGAAGGCTACAGGTATGGTAGCTGGCTGGATAGCTTAGTGGTCTGGTTATCTACAAGTAAATCAGTATGAATTTACAGCTTGGATAGGCTGATTTATGCACAGGTGTCAAAATGCCATAATCAGACACTGAATACACAAAACTATAGACAATGCGTCACGGAAAAATGCAAATGAAATTACTAGTGCCTGATTGGTTAACGAAGGTACATATATGTTTGGGCAAGGATCTCTCTCTCCCTCTCTCGGTCTCTCTCTCTCATCACCTGTGTTTGAAGTGTCCGAAACACACACAGAGAGGTAGTAATTTTTTTTTGCCTAACGCCTATGTTGTATATAGTTTGGACTGCGGAGACATTTTGTCTGAGAGACTGCTGTAAATATATGTAAATAGATTTAGGGCCTTTTTACACGACCCCTAAGATCCGCTGGCCACTTAAATTCGGACCAGAGATCTTAGGGGTTCGTCACTCTTCCTGTGTCCCCACCCCTCCGCACTTCCTGGCTGCTGGCTGCGTGAGGGGAGGGAGAAAAAAAAGGAAGAAAAGCATGCCGCTCACCTCTGTTCTGCCTCTCGCTCCTGCCGGCAACATTTCAGTCTCTGTAAAAGTAGCTCTTAAAGGGGCAGAAGCCAAAAAACAACAAACAGAAGCAAGGAGAGCCCAGCACTCACTATCGTTACACCGGATCAAATAATTTTCACCTCCAAAGAGCAGGTACTTGAAAGGTGCACTGGGACACGCTAAAGTGGGCGTGGTCACACTTAATTTCCTGTTAACTCTGGAGCTGGTGGGGAAACATTTTTAAGCTCCGGAGCTGGGAGCCATTTGCCCCGGAGTTTAGGGGTCGTGTATAAACGCCATTAGAGTTAAACAACTCCTGAGTCTATGTATTATTCCTCATTGAGGACTACTGCTCTGGTACCCAGCAACCAAGCTCTGTGTTTCCCTGGATATTCTACTTAAACTCCACTGCACACATCCTGAATCTCTTACATTCTACACCCACTCCTGTGTTCAGAATGCCTTCCTCCTTATTCCTGGTTCAGAACCGGCACCATTTGGATACCCGAGTTTCTGTCTCAGAGTAGCAGCATTCAGTCTAAAGCAGTCGACACCAGTCGACTGGTTTACTGGATCACATGGGGACACTGTTGATTTGGGACAGAAAGCAGAAGCAAGGCCATTTTCATATGAAAGGCATATTTTCCTATGTCGGGACAAGATGCAAAAAATGTTTTTTAAATGCTTGGAAGATTACATTTGCATGTTTAAAGTCAGAAAAATCCACATCGCTAAACTAGAGCAAAAATTACACTCCTCGCCACTCCTGGGCTGGTGAGCTAGGAACATACTGTGTATGCCTTTCTCAACCTTTTCTATCTTGAAAATATAAAACCATGAGCTCATCAGAGGTTTAACCCGGGGCCATCTAAAATCTCGAGTGCTCCCCAAACCTGGGACCCTCTAATGAATGGCCTGGCCTTTTACATGTAAGCAACAAGTTCTGTTGTTGTTGTTTTGGGTGTCCAGAAAAGTTTAAAATTTAAAAAACAAAAACAAAATCTGGGTGTCCAAGTTTTGGGTGTCCAGAAAAGTTAGCAATTGTTATTTTTAAAAAACAAAATCTGATACTGCTGCAAAACCATCACAGAACCACGTGCCACTTCCTCTTCAGACCTACCTTTTCCAAACTGAATGGCAGTCCATGAAAACGTATGCCCAAGGGGGCGGGTGTTGGCTTTTAAGGTGGCCAAGACTTTAGTTGGGGTCATGGCAAGAGATGAACAAGGGGCGGTTTCCATAAATACCTCTCTAAGCATAGGTGTGCCCGTGATAACTTAAGAGCCATGCTAAATTAATCAGAAGACCCAGGGCAGTGAACACAGAGGGGTTAGGATTTGGCCTCAGAAGACCTAGGGACAAATCCCTGCTTGGCTAGGGAACCTCGAGTGAGGAAAGCAGTGGAAAATTGTATGTTTAAATATGCAATTTATATAGTCTTGTTTGATAAGTGTAGTTGTTGTGAGCTGCCATGGGTCCCCAATTGACTGATTGATTTTGAATCCTTTTACCCCACCTTTCTCCTTGGTAAAGGAGAAAAAAGCCACCTTGGGTCCCCTATCGAGAGAAAGGCAGTATTTAAATGATTTAAATAAACCAGCACCCTGTTCCCACCAGAGCCAGCGAGGCATCCCCTTGGAAGCTACCAGAGATTACAGCTGCGGCAACCTCTTCGTGCCGGTATTTTACACCAGTTGATATTTTGAGCGTCGTCCAGACACTGGTGACACAGTATTTAGCTGTCATATGTAATGGCCATTGACAGCCCAATCCTCCATAAATCTGCCTAATCCACTTGTAATTATCTTCTTATAAGAAAGTTGGCAGCTGCTACTACAGTAAGTTCCTTGGAGCAGTCAACTGTACTGTAATTCTGCACTGTGTCAAGAAATCTTTTTTTCCTCCCCTCAATTCTTAATCTCCTGTTGTTCACCTTCAATCCATGACCCTTTGGGTTCTGGCATTTCAGGAGGAGAGCAAAATGTCGTCCCCACCTACTTTCTCTACCACGTGACTACTGTACTTTTATGCATTTTCATCTTGTCCCCTGTGACTCAACATTTTCCCCAAACCGAACACCTCTTAAGTGGGGTAAAAGAAAATTCCTATTTGCAGAATATTGAGAAGCTGGCATAGATCCAGTAAAGGGGAACCAAGAATTTTAGAAACGAAGCCTTCTGAGGATGTAAAAGGGGTAGCTGTGTTAGTCTGTGCAAGCACTATAGGGCGGGGTGGCAGCAGGGGGCCGGGGCGGCAGGGGGTGGCGGATGACGGGGGACGGCGACAGGCAGGGGGTGGACGGCGATGGGCACGGGGGGGTGGGCGGCGATGGGCGTGGGGGCGGCGGGCAGGCAGCGACGGGCGGCAGTTGGATGGACGGCAGTGGCCAGCAGTGGGGCGGCGGCGGGGGGGCAGTAGGCTGGCCAGCGCCCCCTCTCCATTTTGGCGCCCTAGGCAACTGCCTAGTTCGCCTTAATGGACGCGCCGACCCTGGATATAAGAGAAAGGCGGATGGCAAATATTTATATAAATATATTTTTTATTTTTACGTAATAAGCCTTGTGAGGAATGCTTGGTCCAGTTGCGCATGGAGAAGCCTGGCAGGCCTGAAAGGGTGGATGGAAGCCAGTTTCAAATATTTGAAGGACTGTTGGATGGAAAATTGAATGATCTCGCCTTCTGGCTCCCAGAGGGTTCTGCCAATGGGACTCAAATATCAAGCAAGGCCATTCTGACTAAACACAAGCAATATTTTCTTGGCACCAAATGCTGCC
This sequence comes from Phrynocephalus guinanensis, assembly GCA_037367245.1. NCBI lineage: Eukaryota > Metazoa > Chordata > Lepidosauria > Squamata > Agamidae > Phrynocephalus > Phrynocephalus guinanensis. The sequence continues at coordinate 122,214,953 of CM074738.1, forward strand.
CCACACGGCAAGGGACCAACTTGGAAGACATCTGGAAGTCGAGTCATGGCTACTTTTTCTTGAGCGATAGAAACATTTCACTGTTCATCCAAACAGCTCCATCAGTCTGAAGAAAGCTAGTGGCGAGTCCTCCATTTTATAGTTCCCTTTGACCTCTTGTCACCCTGGTCTGAAGTAGGCTCATAAGACGAACAATGGCCTGAATAGGCTTGTTAGGTAGACAACTGTATCCATAGCCTTAAGGTGAATAATGGGCAGCGAAACGTTTCTCTCTCTCAAGAAAAAGAAGTCCAATTGCCGTGACTCAACTTCCAAATAAACTCACCTGGTTGACTGAGAATCTTCACAGAAAACTTGGAAGGGGGTAAACTCAACCTCGTTAGCACTTACACAATAGTGGGTTCGTCAGAGAATGTGTCCCCCACCCCACCCTCGATGATAGAAGGCTCGTCTTTGGGTTGGGGTGTTTGATCAGGCAAAAGGCATATGTTTATGAGGGTCATAACAACTGGATGGAAAGGCTCTGAAGACGTTCCTCACTGAAGGAAACACGAGAAATAATATTAGTAAGCGTTGGCATTGACGGTTGTTTCCCTGGGATTACATTTAGCTGAACTGGAGCGGTTTGGCTCCACCACAACCCCACAAAATGGATCTGGTCACCTCTAACTTGGATTGGTGTGTTTAAACCCACCTGCCCACCCCCACCAAATCACACTAGACTCAAGGCGTTTTCCAGAAAAAGAAAACAGAGGCTTCACCATTTGGCAGGGATCCACTGGGTATAGGAAGATCAGTTTTATTCCATGTGCTGTTAGTGAAACAAAAATCAACGCTTCCATCCCCTGCTCAGCCCTGTCCTCCAGCTGACTTATGAACAGGCAGCACCGGGTGGGTGTCTAGGAAGAAGCTCAACTGTCTCTGAACCAGCCAGTCTCTCTTCCTGGGAAGCGCCAAGAAGCAGAAATATCCTTTGATGGTAAGAAAGCGGCAAGATCCAGGAGGAGAAACAGCAACAGGGGAACAGACGTTGGGAAGGAAGAACACTGATTTCCATATCCAGATATCTTTTTGGCTACCCAGCAACCTGCCCGGGCTAGCAGTGAAAGGCAGGCTAACATGCTGTCCTTCCACCCTGTTTAAAAACTCCTGGACTGAGTAACCCAGCCAGCCCAGAAACGAAAGTGTGTGTGCAACATGTTCTATTGATCATATACACTAGCCTTGCCCAACATCAGGCAAGGAGATATACATTTACTTTATATATAGTTATATCTAATCATTGGAATTATCCTTTTCAAAAAGAAAGCGGGATACTTCAAATAATAGCTTACTGGACAGTAAAACTTAAGGCTCCTTGTGCTGTAGCAACCGTCAGTGCCTCCAAATCTGGCAAGAATAATACAAGCCACACGCCAATCCCAAACTAGGCGGGCATTGCAGCTCCTCTTGCTGAGCCTCTCATGGCCGGCCTGGGAAGATGTCCACCCGGGGGTGGGGGGTGGGGGCACCGCCTTCCACCCAGCAGCCAGAACTCCCCAGCTCTACGCTTGCTTCTCAGATCCTATCAGAGGCACCAAGCTGCGGATGGATTCATTTGTCGCCTTGGACGGCATCATGGGTACCTCAACGGGATGGTTAAAAAAAAGAAGAAGATGGAAGACATACATTCATGGGTCAAGCAGCTACAAGAGGAGCTTGGTAACTCTTGGCCTTCTCCGTGGGGCCTCCCCTGCTTCAACGTGCAAGTCTGGCGACCCGGTTAGTCTCTACCCATCTGTCCAGACCACACCAAAGCTAGATCTTGGCAGCATATTTAGAAGACTACTAAGGCGAGACAAGCTGACTCCCTCCTGATGCTTTGGACAACAACCCTCCCTCATCACTCTCCCAGGATGTGGGCCGGAGCTTATGGGAATTGTAATCCAAACCACCTTGAGTGCACTACAGGTTGCCTATCCCAGGTCTCGTCCTTCCCCATGTTCTCCTTCCGTCTCCTTTGTTCTTAGGATTCTACAGTTAAGGCATGGTGGACTTTCATAACAGATGAAAGCTGCTGGTGGCCGTGGAAGAGGAAGTCGCTTATGACACCCAGATGAAATAAGCAACCTCGTCCAAGTCCACTGGGTAGTCCGTCACCAAGGTGGGGGTCTTTTCAAAGAGCTCCCCCTTATAGCTACGCCATTTGCCAGCCGGTATGTAAATGTCTCGCTCCTGTTTGCCCATCTCCAAAACGGGGGCCACCATCAGCGTGTCCCCGATCAGGAACTGGGAATCGATCTTGTGCGTCGCCTCATCGTTGGGAGAAATCCACCAGATGGGCCGTATGATGGGGTCTCCTGTGTCTGTGATCTCCCCAGCCAATTCCAGCAAGAGGGGGGCAACCAGAGACTCGTGGAGCTGCGTGAACTTCAGGGCAATGTCTATCACCTCCTTGCCATAAAGCCAAGGTGGGATGGAGAATTGCATTGAGGGCATGAAGGCCGACAATTCCAACCAGCGGATATAGAGTTCTCGGTCGGGGATCTCCACGGCGCCATCGGTTTTGTTGGGGAAGATGTTCCCACCGATCATGTCGGCCGAGATGAATGGGTAGCCCAGCATGCTTATAGTCAAAACAGTGGGTATCAAGGACTTGAGCCCAAGTTCATAACCCCACACCGAATCTCGGTCAATGATCCGGAAGAAGCAAGAGATGTTTTGGGACTGGTAGCCCACTCGGACCTCGGCCAGCTCGTAGAAAGGTATGGCCATTTCTGTGTAGCGCCTGGACCAAATGCTAGGGTCCGACAAAGGGCGGAAGGTGCTGAACTGCTTGGGAAGGTAGCTGGTCTCCCCTGCGTCGAATTTGAAGGACGAGATGCCATAGTTACTGCGGAGCTGTCTAAGGTGGCTCTGAAACCAGTCCCTGGCTGCAGGGTTGGTGAAGTCCAAGATGGCGCCAATGCCATTCCACCACTCGACCATCGCAGGGAGCCTTCCCGTCGGCTCCTTGATGAACAGCCGCCTCTCTATGCCCACCCCGAAGTTGGAGGAGTTGTAGTTGATGAAAGGATGGATCCAAAGGGTGATCTCAAACCCGTCTTCTTTCAACTTCTCAAACGTTTCTGTCACGTTGGGGAATTTGACCGGGTCAAAGTCAAAGTCCCCGTAGGCTCGGGTGTAGGTGTCATCTATCTCAATATGGCTGCAATTGAACTTGTACTTCTTAATCTTCTCGGCAAAGCGCAGGAGTTTATCCTGGTCGATATCGTTCTTGTACAAAGCCCACGTTGACCAAATGGGATACCGGAAAGCGTTTTTTGAGGGTATTTTAGAAGGCTTGTAGAAGTATCTCCGCACCATGTATTTGTGGATGGAGGTGATATCTGAACCTATGCAAACCCGGTAACTCAGCTCGGGGAAAGGCTGCTGCCCTAAAGGTGGTTTATAGGGCGAGTCCTTATATCTAGCTTGGAAGGTGAGGGACCTCTCGCTGGCATTGAACCCCAGGTGGAAGGGCACCGAGTCATTGATCTTGATGGCTGCAGCCTTGGAGGAGATCCAGTATCTCTCCAGGATGCCACCAAAGCTGTTCCTGAAGGAATACACATCGCTCGTCACAAAGGGCATGGGCTCCTGAGAGCCGGGCAGCTGAATCGGCCAGTGCTGGACGCTCATCTCACAACCCCCGTACCAGTGAGCGTCACCCCAGTACATTTTGTGCTCCACCACCGTGTCTGCTACGAACTCCTCCCAGCGGACGCGGTAGCACATCACCGTGTCCTTGGGGGTGACGATCTTGATGAAGAAATTGAGCTTCCCTCGGTCTGTCCGCGTGCAGGTTAAATTCGCCCCTTCCCTCGAGCACGATTCCAAATCGAGGACGCCCGACTGGAAAGCCAGCCTAAAGACCACCTCTCCCTCGTGGTTTTTGATGGTGAACCCGTCCTGCCGCAGGTCCATCTGTTCCGTCTTGAGCCGCTCGGCCTTCCGGAGGGAGGCCACGTAGTAGCACCAGGCCACCACCGCTGCGATGAACAGAACGAGGCCGAAGAGGATGGCAATTATCATAGGTTTCAACTCTTTGGATGGTTTCTGCTTCACCGGAGTGAAGTTCTCAGGCAGAAAGGTGTACATGGTCCTTTCTTATTTGGAAAGCCGCATCCGAAACAGAGGGACCGCCCCAGTTCTCGGCAGCGATCGGAAACACGGAAGGACCTGTAGCAGGAAGCTTCCCTCCCCCTGGTCCATGAGATGGAGTCACTCCTTCATTAAGGCAGAGCTGTTTATCTCCATTAGAAGAACGCCAGCTACGTTCTTTCTAGTCTCCCGTTCAGTCCCAGAATGTAAACATCTGCAAGGAGCTGGGGGGAAACAAAGAAGAAACATGAGGGAGGTTTTTGTAAGATTTACATATCTGTATTCCAACAGATAAAAACAACAGCAACAGGCAAATTCCATCTAGATGGTCTGTCATCCTAACATCCAAGTTGATTGACCAAATAAACCAGACTTTGAGAAAAGTTACCGTATTTTCCCACCCATGATAAAGACGGACTTTTCCAACCCAAAATTACAGTTTTGCACCTGTGTAGTTCTCTCCTCGGCTTACTTCCGTGTATAAGATGACCCTCAACTTTTAGTCTGACAAATTTAGACAAATATATCATCTTATACACAGAAAAAATAGCTTTACTTTTTACAGACTAAATTCTCAGTATCCAACAGTCAGCATAGCCAGTACGGTAATCCTACAGGCTAAGAGATCCCGGGAATTGCAGTTTTTGTTGCTATTTTAAATCCAGCCTTGAAATGGACTTTAGTCTCATACCCAGTGTTGGTTTTGATGAACGGGACAACTTGCCATACTAATGGCTCTGTTCAGTTTAATTTTGCACTCAGATCCCTCCCATTGAAGTTAGGTTTGAACTGGGCCCCTGGGCCCTCCCAAACTGGTGGGTGCCCATCTAGGGGGTGGGATTGAAAATATCCAAGGGGCCCCCAACAGTTTCTTCCCTTAATCAAGAGTTCAACCGTGCCAAGTTGTATCCATAAATCTGTTTTGCTCCAGCTGGTTCTTAAAATAAATGAATATTAACTTTTATTGACAAGAAACATGCATTGACTTTTAGAGATAATGTTCATTAATATTTCGTGGTTACTTATTGATTCTGTGTTATAAATACAGGTTTTGTTGTTGCTCGAATGAGCTTTGGTGATGGTGGAGGTCCGGAGCCGTGAAGGTTTCACACGAGCAAGGCATGATGATGTCAGGGAGTTAGAAAACCAAGCCTCACACCAAAGCCTCCTGAATTTGCAAAAGTCACACAAACACAGGGCTGGAGGGTGGAGGCAAACAGCCGCCGCACAGCCCAGAGTTTGTCCTGAAATATGAGATTGCTGTTGTGAGAAATACTCCCTGCCTTTCTCAAACAACTGCCTCCAGCTTCAGAAAAGATCTCCACAATCCATGCCTTTTAAATCCATTTTGCCCCAGTCCTGTAAACGTTACCAAGCTGCTAAAACACATACCTGGCCAGGTTAATTCCAAGCAGACATCTTAAGAACTTAAAAGGAGGAAGCGGACTGGGCTGGGGGTATATCCCATGAAGAAGCCGCCAGCAATGTTGATTGTTCTGTCGGAGCCACAAGGCCTGGACAGCTTATAAGAGGCCAGGTTAATCCGTAACCATCAAGGGTTACGATTAAAAGGGATCATAAACTTGTCAAATCCAATGTCGCTTTTAAATCGGAGCGTCACCCGTCCATGAAAAGCCCGGCCTGACTCCCTAGGCAGCCTCTGGCCAGACGGGTGGCTATTTTTATGGGCCAGCCGGAGGCCCCCCGCGTGAGAAAATTCCTCACCAGCAAATGGAGTTGTTCCTCACCACTTCACGCCAGCTCCTCGCTCGCCGCTGTTGCTCTGAATAACTTATAGGCAGCTGCTGCAGTGGAAGCATAGCATGGGGGTGGGGTGGGGTGGGGGGCTGCAGTGCTAATCAGGCCAGGGAAATCACTCGCGGCACTTGGCTGCTGTTTCCATCAGGTCAGGCCAAAAAGGGATCGTGAGCAGACCAGCGGATCCAGAAGTCCTCTGGCTCTGAGCTACAGAGCCTTGTGACACAGAGGTTCAACTGCAGTCCTGCGACCGACGCTCTGCTCACAACCCAGGCTCCATCCCAGGTGGCTGGCACGAGGTTCTCTTAGCTTTCCATCTTTCTCAGGTTGGTCAATAGAGTTGCCAGCTTGCTGGCTCGGTGAGTGGCGCGATGCAGCCTGCACTGTTAAAATGTAAACCACCCAGAGAGTGCTTCAAGCGCCATGCAGTGGTATATGAACCACACACTTTGCTTGGCTAATAGTCTAGATTTTCAAAGACTCGTGCGACCATTTGCCTGGTGTATGAGTTCATTTGCAAGTTGCAACGGACTCTCTTTCTCTCATATACATTCGTGAGCACACACGTATTGGCTGAACTTAAAAATATTTCTACATCACTTCCCTGCTTACCACAGCTGTGACGTGATGCATCGGTCCCTCAAATCAGTCGTATAAAATCAGAACAGAGGCCATATGTAGTTTAAGAACAGATTAAAACAATCTTAGCCCATTGAATAAAGCAGGGGCCTTTCCGAACACGGTCATCTGGGCTGCAGAGGCTCAGGCTGCAGGCCTGGGTGGGTGGGCGAGGTCCCCAAAGGACTGTGTTTTGCTAACTAACAGAAAAATATTTTTTTATTTTTTTATTTAGCTTGTAAGCCACCCACTACCCAAAGGTCTCTGGGCGGCTCACAATCAAAATGAATAATTCAGACAATTAAAACATCAAAATTGCAATAAAATTAAAACAATAAAAACATTTAAATACAATAAATACAATACATTAAAATACTACACTAAAATTGCCTTCAGGGCCCACAATAATCAGTTTTAAAACTTCTGGAACAGGAATCATTTTACCTGGTGCTGGAATGTAAACAACGTTGGCGCCAGGCGGGTCTCACTTGGGAGGGCATTCTACAATCTGGGGGGCAGCTGCTGAAAAGGCCCTGTTCCTACAAGCCATCCCCCTTTCCCTCCTCGAGGATAAATAATCTCACATGCTGTGCTACCCTGAACTGATGGATTTAACATGATTTTGAAAACTAAGCAGGATCAGGTCTCATGAGAACTTAGATGAGAGTCCACCAGGGCTCTCCAGGGAGTGCTAGGGGAAAAATCTCCCTGAAAGCTCTGTTAGACGCTGCCAGGAATCTCATGGTGAATTCAGTCCTGACAGTCTCAGGTAGCCAGCTCAAGACTTTCTCAACTTTCTATCCTTTCCAGCGCCGAGTACCCAACTCATTGGAGAGTGAGGATAATATGCCGCCTGCATAATTAAACTGTAAACAGCCCAGAGAACGTTCTACGTGTTATGGGTTAGGGTTGGTATATAAGCAACACACTTTGGATTTGAAGTGAAATACGTGAGAGAGAAACTCAGTTGTGAGCTGAAACAGAGAGAAGTGAATATATAGGAGCAAGCTTAAAAATTATTTCGGAAACTAGAACTCGAAGCAGGCCACAAAGAGAGTTCTTACCATTATCACCCACTGGGAAATAAACAAATCTTTTCATCCCTTTAACTTTGTAGTCTTTGGATTGTTTTCAATAATGGGATTAGGATGGCATTAGCCGTGCTTAGGCACTTGCAAGGGATAAACTTAACCAAAGGGGACGATCGGCTGCCAAACCCAACCCAACCAGGCGTGGTGGGTTGACTGGAGATGGGAATGAAAAGAGAACCCTGCAGATGCCGACTCAAGGGGCTCCCTTATTAAAAGTCTCCCATCAGGGGTGGACTTTAATCACTCAAATAGGCACATGTTGGCTCTGCTATCATAAGGGTTGAGGGGGGGGATCACCTTTTTGGCCAACAGCCATGGCCAGATTTGCGCAGAGAAGGCTGGGAGTTGTAGTTCAAAAAAGGCCACTTTTGAAAGGTTTGATCAGAGACAAGAATCAAAAAGAAAGTACTGTAACCGCTAGTGAATGGCATTTGGCAAACACATGCACAGAAGATTAGGCTCTAATGTCAAAGCTGGATTCAGCAGTATCTCTTGATGATGATGATTGTGATGTCAAGTCAACTCTGACCTATGGCAACCTTCTTATTCAAGGTTTTCCAGGCAGAGAAGACTCAGAGGACATTTACCCTTCCTTTCTGGGGCAACCCTGGGACAGTGTAGTTTGTCCACTGTGCTCATAGAGTTGGAAGAGACCTCAAGGGCCATCCGGTTCAACCCCCTGCCATGCAGGAACCCCCATCACAGGAATCCCGACAGATGGCCCTCCAGCCTCTGCTTGAAAACCTCCAAAGAAGGAGACTCCACTGTGGCAACATATTCCATTGCTGAACAGCTCTAACTGTCATGAAGTTCCTTCTAATGTATAAATTTAATCTCTTTTCCTGTAGTTTTGAGACCACTGCCCTGTGTCCTAGGCCGCTATCACACGATTATTAACTGTGCATCATAGTTTGATGCGTACTTAAACTGTGGGCGATCACGTGACGTTTGGTGCGCAGTTACCGCCCCGATGGCAACAGTGTATTATACTTTCTCTGAAGCCATGGAAAACAAACCTGTTCCCTCTTCAATATGACATCCTTTCAAATATTTAAACATAGCTATCATATGCCCTCTCAGTCTTCCTTTAGCTCCCTAAGCTGCTCCTCGTAAGACATTTCTTCCAGACCCTCAATCATGTTGGTCGCCCCTTCTCTGGACCCGTTCAAGATTGTCAACAACATCCTTTTTAAATTGAGGCGCACAGAACCGGACACAGGACTCCAGGTGGGGTCTGACCAGAGCAGAATAGAGTGGTACTATCACTTCCCTTGATCTAAACAAGAGGACTCAAATTCCTAACCTCTAGCTTCAGGGTATCTTACACTTCTATTCTAGAGGTTGTGTTAAGTGGAAGACCATTGTTTTAACTCTCAGGGAAATGCTATGGGTTTTGCTGTGGAAGTATAACAGATGAATTTAAACTTTAAGTCTGGTCATTTTCACTTCTGGTGCAGAGGTTTTTTTTACTTGTCACTGGGGGCTTTTATTTCTTTAACGGTGGAGCCATTTCAGCCACGTGTTCCAAGAGTGATCAATTGTTTTATTCTATAGAAAGGTCAGGACGCGTGACCGTGGGTGGTATTCTGGTGCATGATATTTTGGAGGTTCTCCCTAGCCATCAAACAGAAATGACGTTGACAAACTGTGTTTCTGCAGCGTGTGTATAGATGTCTGTAAATTATGGAGATCTTTGGAAAATTGGCCCTTTCCCCTAACATCATGCAACCCTTCAGATGACTGACACTCCAATGGATAGTAAAAGGGAAACAGGAATTGGCAGAAGGAAGGGTCAAAGGAAGCAAGGTTGTGGCGTGGACTGAACTACATACATCATTGGAGACACTGAGACAACCCATGTGATCACCTAATCAGAACAAAATAGTAAAATAGGCTGCATATCAAGCTACAGCCAAGCTGAAGTTGCAAACTAATTTCTGCTTTCTTTTTTTGGTCTTAATATTTTAGCATGGATCCCAAGACTCACATGACTCCATATCTGCAGGAGAGGGAGGGAACCATGTATTCTCTGCAGGAAACAAGTGGAACATATATATAATTATCTGTATTAAAAATATACTTTTGATAACCCCCCCCAATCAAAGCAGAACTGTATTTTAATCTATGAAAAGAGTCCTCGTGCTTCAATTACATCAGCCATCAGCTAACTTTGCATCCACCATCTTATCTTTCTTCATGAGTACTGCTCCTCTCTCTATCTCATAAAATAAATATTGGTTAAGAGCCTTTTATGTTGTTGCTCCTAGACTTTGGAACTCCCTCCCACATGAGGCCAGCCTGACCCCATCTTTGCGGTCCTTTCATAAACAGGCAAAGACCTTTCTCTTCAGGCAAGCTTCCCTTCAGTAAATAGCTATTTGTTATGGGATTTTTAATGGATTATTAGCAACTACTGCTTGGACTGGATCTGTATTACTACTTGTGTGTTCCTTTTTTTATTTTCCATTTTCAGAGTGATTTTTAATTAAAAAAAAACTATACTTATTGTTCTTAGCTTTAATCTCGCCTTTTAATGATGTACAGTAAGATGCCTCTTGACCCATTGTTCTTAGCTTTAAATTTTGTCTTTTAATGAAGTTAATCACCTTTGCATACTCATTATTTTCAGCTTTAAATATTACAGTATCTTGCAGTGTTGTAAGCCACCTTGGGTCCTTTCCAAGGAAAAACATGGGGGTAAAATATTTTCAGTAACTAAACAAACAAATACAATTACCTTACCATTCTTGCAGGACTATTTTATATTGTTTACCTTTTAAAAACTGAATTTGCGTGAAGCCACCCTGCTCCTGAATTTACCTCCACAGTGGCCTTGCTTATCTAAAAAAAGAAGTAAAAAGAGGCACCGATGAATGATTTTTTTTCCTAATGGGAAAAACTGTTTTCTGTCTAGCTTGCATTGTCCCCTTTGGCATGGTCCTTTGCATTTTTTTTTAAATCAACCTGTCCCTCTAACTTTTCTGCCCCTGTAGACAGAAGCAGAAGACAAAGTCCAGAAAACAGGCAGTGGCAATAGCGGTAATGCAGGAGTGCGTATAAACACACACACACACACACACACACACACACACACACACACACACACACACACACACACACACGTGTGTGTGTGTGTGCATGCATGTGTGCATGCGTGTGTGTGTGTGTGAAATGTTTCTACACAGCTACAACCTTCAGGTGCAAACCAGCTTCAAGGCTTCTTGGTCAAAACTTGTTTACAGCTCCGTGGCCACCACCCCTCCCACTGGCTTGGCACTTGGCCACGCAGTTTCCCCTCCCGGACTCCATCCTGCGCCAAGAACACAACCACCGTTGCCAGAAGGCTGGTGGGTTTCGTAACAGAGGCAACAAAAAAGACGTTTGTGATGAAGAGGAGCGGGGCGGCTGGAGGGAAGGCAGCCGGGTTCGTGTCAGGCCTCAGCCACAGCTTCTCCAAGGGTGTGCAGACTGGAGAGCGGTCATCATGAGTTTTTTTCCACGGCCAAATAGCCCGAAAAACTCACAACAGCGATCAGATCCCGGCCGTGAAAGCCTTCGAGAATACGGTGTGCGCGGATCTCACTCAGCTGGGGCCGGAGCCTTGGGTTGGGTCGAGAGCGTGAAGCGTTCGACCTGAATCCCCTGACAGCCCTTTCCAAACTGTCATCAGAAGGCAGCCGTGACAAAGCCACACACTCTCGGCAAGGTTCAAGGGCACACACAGGGAAAGAGGCCGTGGATTTACTCCGTTTTCAATGCATTCTTATGGGAAATTTGTATAAAGGAAAATTTGCTTAACATACTTTCGTTTGGAATGCATTAATTCCTTTATACAAGGTGCCACCGTGTGTGTGTGTGTGTGTGTGTGTGTGTGTGTGTGTGTGTGTGTGTGTGTGTGTGTGTGTGTGTGTGTGTGTGTAAACTTTTTGGCAATAAAATGGAGTGTAGGTCCCCATCCCGAACCAAAATGGAAATGGATTATCCTTGTACCTCTTCCAAAAAAAGAGAGAGGTATTTCTGAAAGTCCGTTGGTGGAAAGGCAGCCCCTAAGAACACTCCACCTCAGCCCAATCTCTGCCATGTACTTGCTTGTACATTCGGTGGAAATTTGCAACAGTGGATAGGAGGTAAGCTAGCCGAAATCCAAGCTGGTGCCCTCTAGGTGTCTCGGACTACAACTCCCATCCAGTAAGGCCAAATCAAGTTCCATGGCCAAAAAGGAGATTTTGGTCGGCCACTTTTTCGTGGTTTAGTCAACTAATTCCACTGTGAGGATTCAAACATTACAGTTCCAAAACCCAGTAATAAGAGTAGCGGGGAGGAGAGAGAGAGAGAGAGAGAGAGAGAGAGAGAGAGAGAGAACAAGTTCTCTTGGCTTCCTCGGAATAAATTCCTGGTGAGTAAGTCTGGCACAGTGGTTAAATGCCTGTCCTGCAGCTAAAACTGTGCTCACGACCTGGGGTTCAATCCCAGGTAGCAGGCTCAAGGTTCACTCAGCCTTCCATCCTTCTGAGGTCGGTAAAATGAGTACCCAGCTGGCTGGGGGGGGGGGGCAATGTGTAGCCTGCACTCTGTAATTAAAATTGTAAACCGCCCAGAGACTACTTGCAGTGGTATGGGGCGGTATATAAGCAGAACACTTTGCTTTGCTTTGCTTTGTATTACCTCTGAGATAAGAGGATGGAATGCTTGTGTCCAATTTGTGGGGTTCTGGCAGGTGCAAGTGCGCTAAACAAGAAGGCCCGTGTGCCTGACCTGGCAGAGCTCTTCTGATGCTCTTGGAATTAAAGAATATCAGCAGATTTTTTATGATTTTTATTTCTTCTGAGAGACCACTAGCCATAGATGGCGGGACTTGACTGGTCTGCATTCCCTGCCCTAAACTAGGACTCATCATGGATAAGAGTCATTAAAAATACAGGGGGGGGGGAAACCCCACAGAAAATGATAATATTCAAACACAATTAAAGCATCCAGAATAGTAGAAAGCAACTAAATTTAAAAACACCTCTTCTTAACTGGCTGCAGAGGTCGGGCGTTCCATTGCTCACTGTGCTTCATGAGAGAACAGCCAGCCTGGGTGGCCTTGGGCAACCTGCACAGTCCCAGGGCAACCCAAGAAGAAAGAAGTCAACCAATTCTGTACATTCTCTCCCTGGAAAACCCTGAAAAGGATTGCCAAAAATCAGAATTGACTCAATAGCACATAGAATCCTAGGGTTGGAAGAGACCTCAAGTGCCATCCAGTCCAACCCCCTGCCATGCAGGAACCCCCCTCACAGGACTCCCGGCAGATGACCATCCAGCCTCTGCTTAAAAACCTCCAAAGAAGGAGATTCCACCACCCTCCTTTGGGGCAGCATATTATTCCACTCCCGGACAGCTCTAACTGTCAGGATGTTCTTCCTAATGTTCAAATGGAATCTCTTTTCCTGCAGTTTGAAACCACTGCCCTGAGTCCTAGTCTCTGAAGCTATGGAAAACAAACCTGTTCCCTCTTCAATATGACATCCTTTCAAATATTTAAACATAGCTATCATATCCCCTCTCAGCCTTCTCTTTGAAAGGCTAAACTTTCCCAGTTCCCTAAGCCGTTCCTCATAAGACATTTCTTCCAGACCCTCAACCATCCTGGTCGTCCTCCTCTGCACCTGCTCGAGGTTGTCAACATCCTTTTTAAACTGAGGCGCACAGAACTGGACACAGTACTCCAGGTGGGGTCTGACCAGAGCAGAATCGAGTGGTACTATCCCTTCCCTTGATCTAGACACTATGCTTCTGTTGATGCAACCAAGAATCACATTGGCTTTCCTGGCTGCCGCATCACACTGCTGGCTCATGTTCAATTTGTGGTCCACCCAGACTCCCAGATCCCTTTCACAGGTACTGTTTTCCAGCCAGGTATCTCCCATCCTATATCGGTGCAATTCATTCTTTTTACCTAGATGCAGCGCCCTACATTTCCCTTTGTTGAAACCCATTCCGTTAGCTTTGGCCCAGCACTTTAATCTCTCAAGGTCATTTTGGATTTTCTTCCTATCCTCTAGGGCAGTGGTGTCCAAACTTTGGTCCTCCAGATGTTTTGGACCATAACTCCCAGAATTCCAAGCCTAGATTGCCAATGACAAAGGACTGGAAGTTGTAGTCCAAAACATCTGGGGGGGCCGAAGTTTGGACACCACTGCTCTAGGGAATTAGCAACCCCTCCCAATTTGGTATCACTTGCAAATGTAATTAGCATACTCTCTATTCCACACGATGGTGGTGGTCATTAAAAGCATGTCAACTCAACAAAAGCACATCCCCTACTATTAAAACCCCATACTTTACCCTTACACTAGTCAACTGCTAAAGGCTTTCCTGAATTCAAGGGTTCTTTGCCTAATGCGAGAGGGGCAGGCTACTCTCCCTTGGAAGGGAATTCCCAAGCCTGGGGAGCAGCCAAGAAGGCCCTTACCCAGAAAATTAAGACCTTGCATTGGGAGTACAGGTTAGACTACTGTTATGCATTGCACATGGGGCTGCCTTGGCAAAGGATTCAGAAATAGAGATGGGCACGAATCAAAAAAATGGCATTTCATTTGTTTGTAGGGTCCGTTTCGGTTCGTTTCCGTTTTTCGCGAATTTTTGCAAAACATTCGTTTTCGTTTTCATTCGTTTCGTTACCATTTTGTTACCATTTATTTCAATTTTTTGTGATTTTTTTTAGGATTTTAAGCAATTCACTCATATTGCAGTAACGGAAACGAAACGCACAACAAAATTTCTGGTGTTTCTGTTCGTTTTGTTTCATTTTAGAGACAAAATTCGTTTGTTGTTTCATTACGTAACGAAACGAAAAAACAAAAACGAAAATGAAAAATTGTTAGTTTCGTGCCCATCTCTATTCAGAAATTTAATTTGTTAAAGAGTTACGGTTGGCTGGATGTTCATGGAAGCTAACTACATTAGATGGAATGGGAAACAATGCCTCTGTATCAACCTTACGTTTTCGTGGTCTAGCTGTCAGCATTAGCACACTTAAGGCCGTTAAAAGGTTTAAAATTCAATTTTACAGTTTAATCCATTTACAGACCACTTTTCTCAGTATAAGCCCTCAAAAAGTAGATTACCATGATTAAAATTAAAAGAAAGAACAATATATGTTACAAAAATCATGAAGAGAATAGATATAACAAATGAAATGATTATGCAATTGCCAGGGCTTTGTTTCAATGTGCGTGGACATTAGTGAGCACAAGAGGGTATCTGTAGACCATCTGGACTGCTGCCATTAGTGTTCTCAACATTCAGGTTGCCCCTTTTCCTGCTAGCACTGGGGTCAGAATATTGTGCAGCAATATCGGGGCGTTTCCTGGTATTCTGCAGTGCAACATCCCACATTCACAAACAGGAGGTTATTTTAAAAAAACAATTAAATTGGTTTAACTTATTCTGGGCCATTAGAATGAAACATGGCATCTTTTTGTGTGGTGGGGAGGGATCAACAAAGATGCTAACAACCTGCTTTGGCTAGTTTTTCTCTGATTTTAGGAACACCTCTCATCACCAAGAGGGATTTATGACCATAGTAAGGCTTTCAAAATAAGTGAGATACTTAAGGCTATTTAAATATTATCAGTTTCCATCCCACACTTTATATATTTCCATGGCTGAGTGAGAATTCAAACTCAGGGCTCCTAAGTCTTACCCAACCACTTTCTCTACTCCACCAAACTGGGAATCGATGTCCCGTAATGATTATGTTGTGATGGTTCTTCTGTGCTCCTGCCTCTGTGCATGTACAGAGTGCCCTTTTCGCAATACCTTTACCGAGTAAGCACATTTATTTATTTATTTATTTATTTATTTATTTTGCATCCACATTTTACAGAGATTTGCCCTGCGCTGCAGCTGGCTCCTTTCAAAGGAGAAAGGCAGGGTAAAAATATTTTTAATAAATGAATGCACTGTAAACACTCTTTTACTTAGGTGCGGGAATAGGCGCGGTATATAAATGTGAAAATAAATAAATAAATAAATAAATAAATAAATAAATAAATAAACACTCTGTGCAATAAGCCATTCTCTTTCTAGGCCTGCTAACTCTCCATGCTGGAAAGAAACCTACCGTAAGTTTAAAAATAAGCCTGGCTAACATTCCACTCCCTGGATGCAGAGGGCTTCTCGCTTTCCTGGCAGCTGCCAAGTGGGTATGTCGAGCTGCAAAGCTTTGGCAGCTTCCCAAACAGGCCTGCAGTAGATAAACTTCCATCAAGTGTCTGGTGGCTTTTAACAAAGGCAGCTGAAGGCTGTCAAAACAGGCCCACTCATCAACTTCAGGGCTGGAGGTTCTCAACATTAAGGAGGCCAGTGACTGTGTATCAAGATATCTTCTCCTTGCATTTTTACTTATTCCAGCAAGACAGTGGCAAGTTTGCAAAGTTTTAAGTGTTTTACTTTAAAAAGGACCAAAAGCAGGAATGAAAGGACACCAAGAATGGGCCACCTAGTCAGCTGTGGTCTTCCACATTGGTTCTTCTGGAACAGGGGTTCCTGTCTTTGGGTAACGGATATTCTTAAGACTGAAACTCCCATAAGCCTTCGCCACTAGCTGTGCTGGCTGGGATTTCTGGGAGCTGCAGTCCAAGAACACCTGGGAGTCCCCATGGTTTTACAGTAGTACCCCGGTATCTGCTGAGGATTGGTTTCAGGCCTTCCCACGGATAATGAAAAACATGAATAAGAGAGAATGCCAGCCCCCTCCCAGACTGCTGTTTTGTGATAGTAGCTTGCTTTACAGCTGCTGTTTGTGACAGTAGCTTACTTTATGGCTTCAGGATTATTTATCTAATTATTTCTAATCTCTACCAACCGTGGATAACTGAATCAGTGGTTAATAAATCATTGGACACGGGGTTCCTACTTTACTTTACTTTGATACTTCTACACCACCAGCTTGTGTAGAAACAACTCATGATGGTTAACAAAGAACAAGTGCAATAAACAAAGGAATAAACCATTGGTTTAGAAGAGAAGGCAGGAGTTTATATGGTTTGAGGCGCACGTAGAACTTTCAGCCAACGAAAGCTACGGGAGAATTCTGAGATGCAGGAAGTGAAGAGGTAGGAACACATTATATTTCCCTGATTGGCAAATTGCTGAAGAGTTTTGCCCCTGGCTTCCTGCAAGGTAGCATCTGATCCCAAAGAAAACATGGATGCAAGACGGGGGGGGGGGGGAGGCAGGCAGAAGCCCAACCCCCGAACTCTGCCCAGTGGCCGGCTTTGGCTTCCAACTCGTTCCCCAGAGCTATCGTTAATGAGGTGCAAGTTGCTCTCTAAGAAGAAATTATCTACTTAAGGAGATTAATGCAAAGGCACAGACTCAGTCTGAAACATTTCCATTGTTTTCATGTGATCAATTCGATTTCTAACGTTTTACGAAGCCGGGGGCCTTGCAATGCGCACAAACTATTAGTTTGGCAGTTCTCGCCAGTTTGTTTTCCATCCGAAGTGGTGTTCGGGGCTTTGCAGCCCCACCACCTCTGGTGGGTGCCAACTCGGGTGCCCATATGCCAGCTTCCCTGCCCAACCTCCTCTCTGTCTCCACCTTCAGCTGCCACGACCGCCTCTATTTCTCTGTTCAATTGAAAGGAGAGGGGAAGGGCACCAACCTGATGCAGGGAGAACCCACTTCCAACACCCACAATGGCCTGAAGCTTGCGGTGTTCTTTCGGATTAGTCATGACCTGTGAAGCCTAGCCCAGCTCTCAGGACTGCCGTGGGATACAGGGAGGGTGGGTGTGCATCAGACGCCAAGCTCCTTGGTGGAAGGATGGCGTTGTAATAAGAAGAGATCTGGAGGTTGAGTCATGGCAACTGGACTTCTTTTTGTTGAGAGATAGAAACGTTTCGCTACTCATCCAAACAGCTTCATCAGTCCTTCATGAGGGCAGGATCCATGGTTGAGCAGCGAAACATTTCTGTCTCTCAAGAAAAAGAAGCCCATTAGCCATGACTCAACTTCCAGATAAACTCACCTGGGCGTTTATACACGACCCCTAAACTCCGGGGCAAATGGCTCCCAGCTCCGGAGCTTAAAAATGTTTACCCACCAGCTCCGGAGTTAACAGGAAATTAAGTGCGACCACGCCCACTTTAGCGCGTCCCAGCGCACCTTTCCAGTACCTGCTCTTTGGAGCTGAAAATTATTTGATCCGGTGTAATGATAGTGAGTGCGGGGCTCTCCTTGCTTCTGTTTGTTGTTTTTTGGCTCCCGCCCCTTTAAGAGCTACTTTTACAGAGACAACAGGCAGAACGAGGTGAGCGGCATGCTTTTCTTCCTTTTTTTCTCCCTCCCCTCACGCAGCCAGCAGCCAGGAAGTGCGGAGGGGGTGGGAATGCAGGAAGAGCGACAAACCCCTAAGATCTCTGGTCCGAATTTAAGTGGCCAGCGGATCTTAGGGGTCGTGTAAAAAGGCCCCGAGAATCTTCACAGACTTTTCTGTGAAGAAGAGACTTTTCAAATGATGCTTGCTGGGACAGACACCTTGCCACATTACGCAGGACGAACTATGCTTCCCAGGGCTTGTTGGGAGCTGTAGCCTGGCAAGATATGGAAGCTCAGACCTTTCTCTTCAGGCAAGCTTTCCCTGAATGATGGACTAGCATGTGTATTTCATATGAATCTATAGGTTCACATAGACTTTGTGTTTATGACTACTTATAACCGTGTAACTTTAATGTAATGTTGTCTACTAATGCTGTAAGATGTCCCTCAATTCCTTGTTCTCTAATACTTGAACATGTCTTAATTGTACTGGACTGTATATTATCCCTCATTACTGTAAGCCACCTTGGGTCCTTTTCTAAGGAGAAAGGCGGGGTAAAAATACTCTAAGATAAAATGAAATGAAATCAATTTTTCAAATTCACTGAGGAGCAAAAAACACACCTTGCACTCATTTGTGGGTAACCAAGGTCAAGCTGCTAGTTTTAATAAGTATGGATTTTAGGCAGCAGATCTGAAATTCACACCGGCTTTCCTTTTCTCCCCAGAAAGAGCAGCAGGGTCACCTCGGGAACACAGCACGGGGATTTAAAAAAAAGGCAGTGGCATTTGTATTCATGCATTATGTTCCTACCCGGCTCACTCGTCTCCCAGTTAATTCATTTATCGCCTCCCTCTTGGTAGGGAGCAGAGGTTGACATGGGGCTATGAGACAGTCATTTCTCTACTAATTCCTTGTGGGAAGCTCAGGGGGAAGCAATTAAAGCAGGAGGATCGGCAAAAGGGGGGGGGGAGAGAATATTTCCACGAAGCGCCTTCCGGAGGCCAGACGGTCCGCAAGGGACAGCTCAGCAATTAGGCTACAATGCAAAATAAACACTAAATTTCAGGTTTCAGAAAACACAAGGAGAACGACAACGGGAGACAGCAAGCAGGAAGGGGGCGACAAGCCATGCCCCCCGTATTCTCTGTGGAAGGGGAATCAAGCCAGGGAGGGGAGATGCAAAGAATCGGGCAGCCGGGGAAGCATCCTTCTATGTCTGTTCCCCAGCTGCAAGAAGGGGGTCCCTGGCGATGCCTCCGTCCTCCAGTCTGAGGGTTGTTGTGCGCTTGGAACAATGGTACAGAGAGCCAGGAAGACGGTGCATCGCTGCACACACAGGCTCAAGCAAGTGAGGTGAGTTCCCATCACAGGTGTACTCCACAGCTATCACCTGTTGGCCAGGGTAGGACAAGAGAGGATTAGTAAAGGTGCCCTTGCCCGCACGTGGGGGTGGTGGAAGTCAGTACACCTGCGCTGCTAAAGGCTGCCCGAAGAAGCACCCGCCGTCACGACCAGAAGCAAGGTAGGCAGTATGGGCGCTCAAGGTGACCCTCCTGCGCAAACACACAAGCTTTCCTCATTCTCCGGGCTTGTTAACGCTTTCTATGCCATTCTTTAAAGCAGTGGTTCCCAACCTTCCTAATGCCTTTATTATAGTTCCCCCTGTGGTGGTGACCCCCTTGCCCTGCTTGGAAGAGGCCACGAGCCCCCTTTGGCGGACCACTGCCACAGGTGCCATCATAGAGAACGTCCCTCATTTACAGGCACCCTCAGCCAATCGCAACCTCCGGTGCCATCGACTGACATCCCCTCCAAGCTATCAAGCGGTAACTCACTCTTGCCCCCCTTTCTCCCCCTCCTCCTCCCCACCCAAGCCGTCTGTGCCTTTTTCTTCACTGGCTCATGGTGACCCCTGTGAAATGGTTGTTTTACCCCCAAAGGGGTCCCGACCCCCCACGATGAGAACCGCTGCTTTAAAGCCTCCAAGATCCTCCTCCACGAGGAGTTGAATTCCCCCAGCATTCCTGGTTGGGTGGGCAGGGGTAGAAAAACTGAACAGACGCTGGAGTCGAGGGAAGGCAAACACAAAGGAAAGGTGGATCACAGCCTGTGCCTCCCTGGCACCGCCCTCTGCGTTGTTGCGCGCGGGGGGGGGGTTCCTGGTGGGGCATCCTAGAATGATGGGAGTTGGAAGGGGTCAATAAGGCCATCAAGTCCAACCCCCCCCACTCAGTGTAGGAATCCAAGCTGAAGTGGATCCGATGGATGGTTGGCCAATTTTCTTTCAAATGCCTCCATTCCTCCCAGGACGGAGCGCTCACTGCCACCTGAGGTTATAGGTTCCATTGTCATGCTACTCTAACAGTTAGGAAGTTTTTCCTAATATGATAGAAATCATATTACAAGGTCACAGACTACCTTTTTAAAGCAAGTTATTATTCTCAGAGCTGCTGCCTAGATGCCCTGAGCAGATCCGATCTCGCCTGATCTTGGAAGCTAAGCAGGGTTGGCCCTGGCTAGTATTTGGATGGGCGACCACCAGGGAATAGCAGGTGCTGTAGGCGCCTGGAGTAGGAACTGGCAATCCACTCCAGAGGTGTTTTGGAAGATACTTGTCATTTGTATCTTTTTGAAGTAAAGCACGCACGTACACACACCATGAGCACAGAATGACGAGTTCTTAGCTTTAAAAGCACTCACCCAGCGTTTTTGATTTTTGGAAGTCTATGGTAGATGCCCTGAGCACATCCAATCTCGCCTGATTTTGGAAGCTAAGCAGGGTCGGACCTGGTTAGTACTTGGATGGGAGACCACCAGTGAATCCCAGGTGCTGTAGGCGCCTGGAGTAGGAACTGGCAAACCACTCCAGAATTCCTGCCAAGAAAACTCCATGGACAGGGAGTCACAAAGAGTCGGTCACAACTGTTAATGACCCAACAAAAACAACAATTCTCTGAGCTACCCAGACCACCAGCCCTGCCTCTAAACAAAATGAGACACACCCATATGAACAATATAGGACCCTGTGATCCTTAAAAGAAAACCCTTTTTCTCCAAGCATGGTGTCTTTGGGGTACCCAGAGGTTGGGAAATTTTTCTCTTTGGGACTGCACTTCTAACCCCAACCCCTACACAAGCCCAAATGGGCCACTGGCCAGGGTAGCTAGTGTTTCAAGAAGTGACATATTTAATATTTTTTTAAAAAATTAGGTGTGTGCGCGCGTATGTGTAGGAAAAGCAGCCCTGAATGGTAAACTCTGTGCAAGTCTGAAAACAAGGTCACTATGCCATAACGTACCGGCCAGTCATTCTAGGGAACTAAAGAAAGGAGAGAACGGAAAGTGTATTCAAAAAAGTGTCTCGTAACATTTACAAATGTTAACATGGCTTGTAGTTGGCATTTGCAGATCCTGTGAGTTGTCTTACCTTATTTTACAATAACTTGTTGAACTGGAGCCAATAATTTACACTGCTTTTATTTAAAGGAAAAGCAAAAGCAAAGTGTTCTGCTTATATACCACCCCATACCACTTCAAGTAGTCTCTGGGCAGTTTACAATTTTAATTGCAGTGTGCAGGCTACACATTGCCCCCCCCCCAGCAAGCTGGGTACTCATTTTACCGACCTCGGAAGGATGGAAGGCTGAGTGAACCTTGAGTCTGCTACCGGGGATTGAACCCCAGGCTGTGAGCACAGTTTTACCTGCAGTACAGGCATTTAACCACTGCGCCATTGAAACCCAGGGGCTCTGTAACTGTAAGTCAAAATAATAATGCTTATCGCCATTCTGAGATACAAGCCAGAATGTATTTGTATTTACAGAAGTCTTAAAAACAAGAGGGATATGCATTATAAATTTTCTGATTGTGTATTCAACATCCTGCCCACTATGTGAAGATTCTCAGTCATCCAGGTGAGTTTATCTGCAAGTTGAGTCATGGCAACTGGACTTCTTTTTCTTGAGAGACAGAAACGTTTCGCTGCTCATCCAAACAGCTTCAGCAGCGAAACGTTTCTCTCTCTCAAGAAAAAGAAGTCCAGTTGCCATGACTCAACTTCCAGAACATCCTGTCCACCTAAACAAATGACTTCTTCCAAGGTTTCTTCCTACCGGGAGCGGGACTTCTGTAAACCTAACGGCTCTGAACTGCCCATTCCAGAACAAACCACCCTCAAACACATTGCATCACACAAACAATAGCTTTTAAAAGCCAGTTTCCCCCAGAAACATTGGGGGAAACGCAGAAGAAGGAAGCTCAAAGAGGTGGTGCCGGCAGCAGATGACAAATCAATTTCTGCTAATCAGGGTGCACTACAGCTGTAAACCTAATAAGCTCCTTGTTCTGCTATGCCAGACTCTTCCACCCATAGCTAATTCTCCACCCACTCTTGTTCTCTAGCATATCTAGTGTCCCAGGGGCTCTCATTGCTGATGTGGAAACGTACCACCAAAGCCGACACTCCCTTGGATGTAGATGCAATAATTGCAGCCTGTCCCCAAAGCTCCACTCATATCTTTCCCTGCAGCATTAAAAGATTATAGTCCTATGGCAGGAGATGACAGATTAGAGGGTTGCCCAACCACAGACCTCGCCTGTTAAAAAGCATTACAGTCCTTTACCACTCAAGACACCTAATTAGAACGAGCCAAGAGCCTTCAGACAGCCGCGATCTGGCCTCCAGCATCCAGCCGTGCATTACTCGTGCTTCCGGGCAAGTTCTGGGCACTTGAGAAAAAGCGTGCGGCAGTGTTGGTCACACCCAGTGTGTGAGCAAAGCTCGTGCTAGCCATTAACAGCTCCAAATCACCTGGGGGGGGGGGAAACCGAACTATCCATAGCATCCTCCAGATGCCTACGCAGGAGTAAGTCCCATGGTGTTTCGCGGGCCCGATTCCTACACGAGGACGCACAGTCTGAACATAGCAATCCCCTGTTACCGTAATCATTAAGTCGACAAATACAGGGATCAGTAAAAGGTGTTTCCAGGTGGCAAGAAGTCTCTGAGCGACGGTAGCAGCTGTGATAGCCGCTCGGCACAAACTTGTTCCAAGTTGTTCCAGGTCCTGCTGTACATTTGCTGCTCACCCGGGTGGCCTCTGACAGCGCCTGGCATTGTCTCCATGGAAGAATATTAATAAACAGTGGCGGATTTGAAATCCAAGCACCTCATCTCCTATAAGGACAGGTGGGTGCTACTGGAGTGCACGGATGTGGGCGAAACAGCGCCAGGAGTTGCCTTACTTGCAGCAACTCCTGGGAGCACTAGTGTCTACAGTTGTCTTGGTTCTTGACTGAGGCTTCCCACCAGGTGCCCCAAGATGGCACAGACTTCGACCAACTGTTTTGTCTCTCTCTCTCTCTCTCCCCCCCCCTCTTCCGTTTCTAGCTAGTCTGACAACATTTTATAGCCAGCGTTCTGTCTTATTCGTATGACTGATGTGCATTTATCCATCGAGCGGCATTTCCCCTCCCCAGGACCCTTGGATTGCAAATGCCACCACAGGCAGAGACGAGGCCAGCAGACCCACTCAGGCATGCGGCCCAGCCTTCAGACACAGCCTCCGTTCCCACTCTTGCGTTGCGCTTGCCACAACCTTACAAATATAGGGCCACTCTTTACCTCCTTTCTGCTTTCCTTCCACAGAACCCCAAAGAGTCAGCACCATCACCATCATCATAAGAAGAGCCCTGCTGGATCAGGCCAAAGGCCCATCTAGTCCAGCTTCCTGTATCTCTCAGTGGCCCCACCAGATGCCTCTGGGAGCGCACGAGACTAGATATCTGTCTCCTGATACAACTCCCCTGCATCTGGCCCTTGAGGTACCCCGGTTTTAAGCCTGGAGATGACACACATCTCCATCATGGTTTGTCACCTGGGATGGACTTTTCCTCCAGGAATCTGTCCAATCCCCTTTTGAAGGCATCCAGGCCAGATGCCATCACCACCTCCTGTGGCAGGGAGTTCCACAGACTAACAACGCAGCTGGGTGAAAAAAATATTTTCTTTTGTCTGTTCTCACTCTCCCAACCCTCAGTTTGAGTGGATGTCCCCTAGTTCTGGCATTTTATGAGAGGGAGAAGAGCTTCCCTCTATCCACTTGACTCGTGCCCTGCATTATTTTGTACGTCTCAATCATATACCCCTTCAGGCGCCTTTTTTTCCAGACTAAAGAGCCCCAAATGTTTTAGCCTTTCCTCATAAGGGAGGTCCCCCATCCCAGTAATCACTTTTAGTCGCTCTCTTCTGCACCTTTTCCAGTTCGACTATGTCTTTTTTGAGATGCGGTGACCACCACCATCTCAGAATCAATGCCTACAGCACTTAACACCAAAACATGATCATACTCTTAGGACTGTAGGGCCGAAAGGGATACTTAAGGGTCATCTAGTCCAGCCCTTGTCAAGGAGGCACCAGTGGGGGAATCAAACTCCCCGCCTCTGGCTGTGCAGGCAGACGCCTAAGCCGCTGGAGTTATCTGTGCCTTCTATCCTGCCTGATGGCTCCCTCTTTTGCTTTCGCCCCCCCCCCCCCCCCCCCCGGGCCAAGCCAAAAACTGGAGCAGGACAATGTTCTGTTCCTCTTCTGGAGGGAAGAGACTAGATCTTAAGAGCTATTTTTACTTATGCCAGCTGGGACATGAGGGGGAAGTCGCCTGAAAGAAGAACTTCTCCAGACTTTAGAATGGGTTGTGTACGTTCGTTCGGCCTGCCTTGGCACAAATACAGCGGCAGGGAGCAGTTAAATCACAGGAGATGGGCAGATACATTTTGCAAAATCCTTTCGTTTCAGTAGTCTGAAAGCCAGACAGACGGACATTCCGGAGATAAGGCATCATTCCTTTCCTTAAGTGCTTTCCGTGACACAAGGAAGTCAATATCTCTTGATTTATCATTTGCCAAAGCTTCACGCGGTGTCCTCACTCCCTCCACACCGGACAGAACCTGGGTAGTGACGGCAGGGGCAGCGAGGGGAGGGCAGGGGAGCCCCTTCCTTACCGGGCGCCAACCATAGGGGAGCCACACGCCACCCTGGCGGCCCTTGTGGCATCTCAGGTTTAAAAATGGCAATTACCTGGCAGTCTGTGTGTGTGTGTGGGGGGGGGGTATTTTCTCACCTGCAGGCCCTGTGAAGGGCAGCTGTCACCAGCCAGAGTAGACAATCACGAGTGCCCCCTCCCCAAAATACAACCACCCCCACAGAGCTTTTTCCTTGGCAACAGAGGCTCGGAATTCTGGGAGCTCCGATCCAGAACATCTGGAGGGCTGGAGGATTCCCCATCCCTTATAAATCTGGAAGTTGAGTCATGGCTACTGGACTTCTTTTTTGAGAGAGAGAAACGTTTCGCAGTTCATCCAAACAGCTTCATCGGTCTGAATACAGCTAGTACGAGTCCTCTATCTTATAGTCGGCTTTGACCTCTTGTCACCCTGGTCTGAATTAGGCTCATAAGATGAACAGTGGCCTGAATAGTCTCGTTAGGGAGACAATCGTATCCATAGCCTTAAGGTGAACAATGGCCTAAGGTGCTGAAACCTATCAAGAATGGGTCGTTAGCTATGGCCTCGGTGGTGGAGGCTTTTTGATTTGTCTGGGTACTTTGGAAAGCACAGCCTGATAAGTAGCAGATAGACTATGCCTGAGCCCCACCACCTCTGTTGAGGGAGGGATTTTCAATGCTCACATGAATGGCTTCCCTTACTCCTCTCTCAAACCACCTCTCTTCTTTGTCCGATGAAGCTCTTTGGATGAGCAGCGAAACGTTTCTATCTCTCAAGAAAAGAAGTCCAGTAGCCATGACTCAACTTCCAGATAAACTCCCCTGGATGACTGAGAATCTTTACAGACACATTCCTTATAAAGCATCAATCTATGTCTACCTCCTACCCACCTCCCACTGATGTTCTTTTAGGTGGTGGTGACTTCCAAGAGAAGTAGGGTGAAGGTGCGTGCAGGTGTAGTGGAATCGTTGCTTATTTATTTATCATTTATTTATAAAATATTTATTTATTTATTTATTCATTTATATTTTATTTTTATTTTTAAAAAGACACATTGAAATATATATAAAATTTATTATGTAAATTTATAACACCCTTTTCGTCCAAGGGGCTCAAGGTGGTATCCAGGGGTCTCCTAACGACACCCCTGTGAGGCAGGTCAAGGACTGTCAGAGTGTATAACTGGCCAAGGCCACCCGCTCATTGGAAATTATGGCCAAGGGGACATCTGAACCCAGGTTGCCTCCTAGTCCAACAGGGCAACCACACTGCACACGCTGGCTCGTCATGGATGGCTGCTGCAGCTACTGTTTTTAATCTTGTTTTTATTGTATTATATTTTATAGCATTGTTATAGTATGTTATTGGTATTGTGCTGTTTTTACATTGTATTGATTTTATTGTACTATTTTGAATTGTTGTAAGCCGCCTTGGGTCCCTTTGGGGAGAAAGGCGGCATAAAAATAAAGTTATTATTATTATTATTATTATTATTATTATTATTATTATTATTATTATTATTATTATTATTATTATTATTATTATTACTACTACTACTACCTCACCCAGGCTCCCCTGCTGCTCCTAGTTGGCTGGCCTTACGCACTGTCCAGCCGCTTCCAGCTAACCGAGATCTTAGGCATTGGTGACCTCCAGAAGAAACCTACTGTTAACAGCCTTTCTTGGCTCTTGCAAACCCAAGGCTGTGGCTTCCTTTCCTGAGTCCATCTATCTCACATTACCGCTCACCTCATTACAGAACAAAAGCTTGGTTGATGGCTTTGTCCTGAATGGGCCATGGAGACCCAGTGAGTTGACAAAAGACCTGTTTCTGGCAGAGGAATATCAGTAACAGAACCGGTTGGTAGATACACATGAAAACATTTGCCAGCATTGGGGTGGGGTGGGGTTGGGGGTTGTGGGGAATCGTAAGAGGTGAAGACATAATCTTGGGAATACCCTGAAGCAAATGGTGAACCACTGTGTGAGACAGAATGCCGGACTGGATGGGCTCTGGCCTGTTCCAGCAAGGATGTTCTTATGTTCTTTTGTGTGTCTGTTAGCTTCAGCTGTGGCTATTATGCTTTATATCAGGGGTCCTCAAAGTTTTCAAACAGCGGGCAGGTCCACCACCACCCGGACACCACTGGGGGCCGGATTACAGTCCAAAAGCAGCTGCAGAGGTTGGCTTGCTGACAAAACGGGGGGGGGAGGTGGGGGGGTGCAACTGGTCCCAGGGGCCGGATTCAGGACCTTGGGGGGCCTTAGGTTGAGGACCCCTGCTTTATATCCTTCCTGTTTGCAACTTTGGCTATTTTAGCTGTTTATTTCCTATCCCATGCAGCTGATTCTCAGATAGTATAATGCATGGCTTTCCAAAACAAGAGAATAAGTCAGCTATTTACTGCCAACATTGCTCGTATTAGTTGTGCTTATTTTCAAGGGACTGTTATGCATTTCTGTGTTGAGAGGCTTGGGAGAAACTTTTTATGGACTTCTTCTGCCCAGCCTGAGCGAAAGCCTTGCAACCTTCGCCCAACGGATCAGCCCCGGCTTCAAAAGCGGGGAGGCAACAACAGCTATTCCGGATGCAAAGGTCGGGCGTCCCAGCAGCGCCGGGTCCTCCGAAGGGGACCCCGCGGTCGGAGTCCGGGGGGGTAGGGGGTGGGCGTGGAAGGAAGGAAGGAAGGAAGGAGGGGAGGCGATTCCCCCAGGAGCGAGGGAGGGCGAGGAGGAAGGCCTTTTGCAAAGGGACCCCCCCACCCCACCCCATACCCCGGAGGGGCAGCCACTTTTTGCCGCGTGGCACCAGATCCGGAGCCACCGCCTCCTCCTCCTCCTTCATCCCGGAGTCAATCGGGCCGAAGGGGGGTCCCCCGGATTCTCACCCCCCCACCACCACCCCGCCGCCCCCGGAGCAGGATCGGAAGTGAAAGTCATTGGGGACGAAGGACGCTCCTGGCATTGCTGGCAGCGGTGCCTCTCTCTCCCCCCCCACCCCAGCCCATTCCACCGGTTCCCGGGGCCCCCTCTTGCCTCCAGCTGTTGCCCCGGCATCTCCAGCCTCCAGCTGTTGCCCCAGGCCGGGCGTGTTCCCGGGAGGATCGGGCGCCGCCGGAGCGGGGGGGGGTGAGGAGAGCCGGGGGGGGGTCATCGGAGGGCGAGGGGAGGAAGAGGGGCACCCCGACCCCGCGATCTGCCCCGCTGGCACCGTCCCCGCCGGGCGGGCAGGTAGGTGGAGGAAGCGCAGGGCCACCTCCGCTGGACGCGCCCAGGCAAGGCACACCAGGAGGAGGAGGAGGAGGAGGAGGAGGGAAGAGGAAGGCCGGCCCGGGTGGTGCCTGCCTCGGCCCCGAGGCGCCTGCAAGCCAAGCAGGCAGCCTGATCGCCCCCTACCCACCCGCCCACCCGCCGCCGCGCTCCCTTACCCTGCTTGCCTGCCCGGGCGGCGGCGACGATGGAACTCCCTGCGCGCTGCGCTGCGCTGCGTTGCGCGGCCGGGCGCGCGTCTCCCTGCTGGCGCTGGCGCTGGAGGAGGCGGCATCGGGGGGGCCCCGAGCGGCGCGCCTGGCTGCCCGGGAGGCTCTTCAGGTGTGTGTGTGTGTGTGCCTGTTTGTGTGTGCGTGCGTGTGTGTGTGTGTGTGTGTGTGTGTGGGCATCGGGGCTGAGGATGCCGGGAGATGTAGTTCGCCCAAGGAGCCAAGGCGGATCCGACCCTGCCTCCCCGCGCCTTGCCTCGCCTCGCCTCGCCTCGCCTTGGCACCGGGGGGGGGGGGGGGGGGGCCACGCGCGGAGCCTCCCCTTCTAGGGGCAGCCTATCCACACCACCGGGGCGGAGCGGCCTGCGGTGACCCCGGTGTGTGTGTGTGTGTGTGTGTGTGTGTGTGTGTGTGTCTCACAAGGGGCATAGCCAACAAAGAAATTGGAGGGGCATGTAAAATGCGAAGAACATCGGGAAACCACCCCAGACAAACATATCTTTTGGTATCCAAACCAAAGAATAAATAATACTAAAAACAATACTATCATAACACTGTAGTTTTTAAAAAAAGCCAAGTCAGACCTTGTTTGTTTGGTAATTTTAGCGTGCCCTCCTGATACAATCGCTGTCAGATACCAGTTGTAGCTGATGAGTCTGTCTGGCAGCCAGGTAAAGGACTGATACAATTACCTTACAGTATATTATTGTTTATTGCATTGTGTTTGCTTTTACTATTGTTGTAAACTACCCCAGAGTGGCCTTGTTGCCAGATGGGTAATAAATAAAATAAAGGTTATCTCAAGTACTGACTTAAAGGTACCTGATATGCACCTACATTTTGTTTCCCCTGCCTTAATTCTAGCCTTTTACTGTTACTTTGTGTCATTCTGATTTATTGTAGAAATTTATACAACAACCTGGCAGGCGTCTTATGATTTGTATTCCTGCCTTTTTATTTTATTTTATTTTATTTTATTTTATTTTATTATTTGAATATTTTTACCCCACCTTTCTCCTTGGAAAAGGACCCAAGGTGGCTTGCAATAACGAGGGACAATGTACAGCCCAGAAGATTCAAAACATATTCAATTTAAGAATAGGGAATTAGAAGAGGCCTCTTACAACCTTAAAAGGTAACATTAAAGCCACCGGAGCAAAGGGTTGAAGCAAAGGCCCCTTCCAACTGCAGGAGTCTGGGCCTTTTTACACGACCCCTAAACTCCACCGCAAATGGCTCCCAGCTCTGGAGCTTAAAATTGTTTCCCCACCAGCTCCGGAGTTTACTGAAAATTAAGTGCGACCACGCCCACCTAAGCGCGTCCCAGCGCACTTTTCATGTACCTGCTCTCCAAGCGTGAAAAATCTTGATGCGGATGTGGGGCTCTCCTCGCTTCTTTTTGTTGTTGTTTTTTGCCTCCCGCCCCTTTAAGAGAAGAACCAGGAAGTTGCGGGGCTCCCTGCAGCTTCCACCAGCACCGGGAGGTAAGCCTTTATTCTTTTGTCCCTTTTTTTCCTCCCTCCCCTCACGCGGCCAGCAGCCAGGAAGTGCGGAGGGGTGGGGACGCACGAAGAGCGACAAACCCCTAAGATCTCTGGTCCGAATTTAAGTGACCAGCGGATCTTAGGGGTCGTGTAAAAGCGCCCTAGGAGTCTATAATTTCTGAGCCGCGTTGTTCTTTCTCTGTTCTGCAGAGCCTCCACTCTTAAGAGCAGCAGGGGTGAGAGAGCGTTGCCACCTTTGCTCTGTGCTCAGAGGGCTTCCATCCATCACCTGGCTGACTGGGGCCCCAAACAGCCTCATCTGGGAAGCACCTCATGGACCAGGAGCAGGCAGGATGTGATGAACGGCCCTTGCTGGATTGTTCTTCCCCATCCACTACACTGTCTTATGTGACTTGGTTTCTGTCTCTTCTTAAGGAAGGTTGCCTTTCTGAAAAACCACCTTTTCCAATTGGCTTTTATATAAACATCTACTGCAGGTCCCTCCAGAAGGCCGGGAAGGCAGAAAACAAGAAGAACCCCTAAGTATTAAAAAATAAACAATTCAGCCATGCACACAAACAAAAGAAAAACAGTGCGGCAATTTAAAGTGGGGGGGAAATAATTGTTTTTCCCCATGACAATTAAATCCAGTCATTTCCGACTTGGAGGACTGGTACTCGTCTCCGTTTGTAAGCCAAAGAGCTGGCGTTTGTCCGTGTCCATGTTTCCGTGGTCGTGCAGTTGGCCTGACTAAACACACGGAATGCTGTTACTTTCCCACCAAAGTGGTATCTATTAATCTATTCCCATTTTTACACACGCTTGGACTGCTAGGTGGGCAGGAGCAGGGACAAGCCGTAGGGGCTCACCCTGTTGCATGGATTTTCAACTTGCGACCTTTTCATCGATGACCCCAGTGGCTTGGCGGTTTAACCAGCAGTGCCACTTGTGTCCCTGGCACTTTAAAGCCTAACTACTCTTTAATTCAAGCCTCTCTGGAACATCATCTGTGTATTCTAATAGACAGTACCCTGTATTGTATTCTAATGAACAAATGTGCGAATAAATCAGTCAACAAATCATCTGGCAAGTGGTCCATGGGGTAGAATTGCTGATGCAGGACAAAGAGAATCTAGCCCAGGGGTCCTCAACCTAAGGCCCCGGGGTTGGATGCGCCCCCCCCCAAGGTCCTTAATCCAGCCCCCCCCCCGGGGACCAATTGCACCCCCCCACCCCCTGCTTTGCAAGCAAGCAAGC
The DNA here is from genome assembly GCA_037367245.1 of Phrynocephalus guinanensis. NCBI lineage: Eukaryota > Metazoa > Chordata > Lepidosauria > Squamata > Agamidae > Phrynocephalus > Phrynocephalus guinanensis. Next base: position 122,246,078 of record CM074738.1, read on the forward strand.
CTCCACAGCTGCTTCTATTGCTGAGGCAGTTCAAAGCAGTGGGCTATGTCGCTTCTCCCACTCCCCCCAACTACTGCCCAGATGATCAGCAGGCTGGCTAGTGGGGCTCACTCCCTCCCCATTTTTTTCCATGTAGGCCTTTGGGGGGGGGACTGTGGTCTGGCCCCCAGTGGTGTCTGGGGCGTGGTGGACCGGCCCGCTGTTAGAAAACTTTGAGGACCCCTGATCTAGCCGATGGTTCTTTCTGCCTGGAGCCCGATTCCCCGCCTAGAAGCTTGACCTGTTGAATGCTGCCTGTTGCAGTTTTGAATTTTGTTTTTCTGGTCACACGGGTCAACCCACTTTTTTTATTTTTCTACGGATTGATGATAATACCAAGTAAAGAGCTGCTCTCTCTATGTACCGTGAAGAAAGAGACACATTCTTGCCGCCAGAGGCCTGGATTGCAGCCACTAGGTAAAATTGCTTCTTTTAAATCCAGCCCTGATTATTCCTAGTGAGTTTTGTTAATTCCCCCCCCAACTTTCAAATGGAACACATGCTTTTTGTATCACCTCCCCACCATTCCCTCAGGCGAGCAGGGACTTTTAGTCTCGATACAGCCAAAGTGAGGATGGGAAGGGGATTACTATTTTGTTGCTTTGTTTGATATGCTGGGTGTGAAACCGTATCCGGGACTTTGAAGCAGTTTTAACACCAGCCCTGCCTCCTGATACCATCCTCAGGTGTATTCCATCTCACCAAAAAGATTCTCAGTGCCTGATAGACAACATCTTCTATCAAGATTGCATTTTTGGTACAATACTTTGATAAAGATAGCAAGTTGCTATCGAAAACTTTTTGTTGTTCAGTCGTTCAGTCGTGTCCGACTCTTCGTGACCCCATGGACCAGAGCTCGCCAGGCCTTCCTATCTTCCACTGCCTCCCGGAGTTAGCTTACATTTTTTCTTTTAGTAGTGACCAATCAAGGTATCACTTAGCCTACTTTTGAATTTGTTTTTCTGGTCACACGGCTCAACCCACTTTATTTATTTCTATGGCCTGTTGCAGTGGAGCCATTAAAGACAGAGTGTCTTTTCTCATGAATCACCAACAAAGGGCCTTTTTGCAGATCTTGCAGATATGGAGATTTTCATGTAAGTTTGCTGGATATGCAGCCAGTACTAACTTTTGGTCTCCCCACCTGGCTGCTGCCCAGTAGGACTTTGGGGTGCTTGACGGACTTGATAAGGGCTGGGAATGTTGTAATTTCCAGGCCCATCCTGGGTCCACTTCTAAGGGCCTTTTCACATGACCCCTAAGATCCGCTGGCCACTTAAATTCGGACCAGAGATCTTAGGGGTTTGTCGCTGTTCCTGCGTTCCCACCCCCTCCGCACTCCTGGCTGCTGGCTGCGTGAGGGGAGGGAGAAAAAAAGAAAGAAAAGAATGCCGCTCACCTCCATTCTGCCGTCCGGGCACTGCATTCAGATCTCTTAAAGGGGCGGGGGGGGGGGGGGCAAAAAAGAACAAACAGAAGCAAGGAGAGCCCGGCAATCACTACTGTTATATCCGCATCAGGAATTTTCACCTCCGGAGAGCAGGTACCTGAAAAGTGTGCTGGGATGCGCTTAGGTGGGCGTGGTCGCACTTAATTATCTGTAAACTCCAGAGCTGGTGGGGAAATAATTTTAAGCTCCGGAGCTGGGAGCCATTTGCGGCGGAGTTTAGGGGTGGTGTGAAAAGGCCCTAACTTACTGCTGAGAAGTACAGAAGCACCAGGAACCTATGCATTGCAGAAGTGGGCTTTTCAAAACGCCTGACAAAGCGCAGCTATCCATGAATGCTCACACCAAAAAATATTAGCCATTGTTTAAGATGCTACAACATTCTAGCTGCCTTATATTATTAGTTTTGTCCTGATCAGTGGGTAAGAAGAACTTGGTGTGCAAAGCCCCACAGTGGGCAGCTTCACACTGTATCGAAAAGGGAGCAACAAAGGAGCCCAGAATATTTCCGTATCCTCAGGGAGACCATCAGGTGTGCTAATATCAAGGTAGACTGTTGGATGCTCCCTGGGGATTCAGGCAGGATCTTTATTTCCCTTGTAAACCCCAGGTGGAATTCTGGCTAGAGATTGCTGGTATTCCAACCCTGGTCTCTCATTCCAAGGATAGGCCAGGCCTGGTCCTGCTTAAGTTTCAAAACTGGTCAAGATCCATGGATGCGGTTGTTGTTACCTGCATGGAGACATGGCTGCTCCTCCTCCTTCGGACGAGACTGAGTGAGAACAGAACCTGGGATCTGTGAAACGGCTGCTGTGTTGTTGCCAAGCCATAGCACGGTCTAAATCCAGCCCTCCTGCTTCGTGGTTCCAAAAGGAAGAAGGTAAGGAGCAGCCTAAGGCTTTAATCAGATCCTCCTCCCCCCCATCTAACCCAGTGGCCTCAATGTGCGCAGGGGGCCCTGGGACTCACCCCTTGCCTAGCTAGAATTACTTGCAGGACAGGATGTGCTTTTGAACCTTTCCTCCAGATTTTTTTGTTTTTGCACTTATTGGCACACAGAACAAGGTCCATCTTTATGGGCATTAAACATTTACTCGGTTAACCCGACTGCATGTAGCCTAAACAATACAATCTCATTCTGGTGCTCTTTCTTCACCTTAATGCATTTTATTAGGAAATTTATGGCCCATCTTCCTGTTAGCAGGGTCCCAGGTGGCTTGCCACAGAGATAAGAAACAGATATCTATTACAAAATATCACACAGAGACACACACACACACACACACACACACACACACACACACACACACACAGAGACACACACAAACACACACACACAGAGAGAGAGAGAGAGAGAGAGAGAGAGAGAGAGAGAGAGAAAGTTCCTCAAGAGTTAGTTGTGAGTTTTTCCAGCTGTTTGGCTGTTTTCTGGAAGTTTTTCTTCCTGATGTTTTGCCCTCTGAAGCTGCCAGCCACAGAGTCTGGCGAAATGTCAGGAAGAAAAACCTCCAGAACACGGCCAAGCAGCCCGAAAAACTCACAACAACTATCGGATCCCGGCGGTGAAAGCCTTCAAGAAGACATCCTCAAGAGTTCTATGATGGAAGTAGGTGGATCCTGGGCCAAGTCTTGTCTGGTTTGTCTCTTTTTTCAACAGGAGGCCAAGAAGGACCAGAATCATAGACAGTATCTTCCGAATCCTATCCCACAGCGTCCCACGGTGCTCCACCGGCTTTACACCAGGGGCATTGTGGGAAATTAAAATGTCAACTAGACTCGGCTACCTGGCATGGCTTCCATGTCTGGGCCAAGGGTGGGTGTCAATCTGGGCGTTTATACATGACCCCTAAACTCCAGGGCAAATGGCTCCCAGCTCCGGAGCTTAAAAATGTTTCCCCACCAGCTCCGGAGTTTACAGGAAATTAAGTGCGACCACGCCCACTTTAGCGTGACCCAGCGCACCTTTCAAGTACCTGCTCTTTGGAGCTGAAAATTATTTGATCCGGTGTAACGATAGTGAGTGCGGGGCTCTCCTTGCTTCTGTTTGTTGTTTTTTGGCTCCCGCCCCTTTAAGAGCTACTTTTACAGAGACAAGAGGCAGAACGGAGGTGAGCGGCATGCTTTTCTTTCTCTTTTTCTCCCTCCCCTCACGCAGCCAGCAGCCAGGAAGTGCGGAGGGGGTGGGAATGCAGGAGGAGAGCGACGAACCCCTAAGATCTCTGGTCCGAATTTAAGTGGCCAGCGGATCTTAGGGGTCGTGTAAAAAGGCCCTCTGTTTCAACCATTTTATATAAATAGGGCACTCTTATTTCTCCTCGCCTTATGATGATAATTTTCTATCAGTTTTTTATTTTTTCCATCTGTTCTTATTTTGAATCGTTAAATGGTTTTGATTTACTGTTTTTGTGCTTATTTGCTTTTTTGTTCTTTTTATTATTAAGATTTGATTATTTGGTCTGATTGATTAGTTTTTATTTACTATTTTAAGTTGTTTAACCTGTTTTTGTATTTTTTATATGTATGTAAACTGACCAGAGTAGCTTTTTGCTAGATGGTAGTGGTAGATAAATCAAATAAATAAATAAATAAATAAATAAATAAATAAATAAATAAATAAATAATCTATTCAGCTTAATCAATCATTCCCTCCCCCTCTTTTCAAAGAAGGCATTGCCTCTCAACTGAGAGCTTTTTTCTTTCTTAAGACTGTTGCTGAAAGCAGTCATATTTGTCAGTTTGCTGTTATCTGTAAGTATCTGTAAGTTATCTGTAAGTAAATGACACTTTTCTTTTTTTCCTATTGTTAATGACTCAGAGTAAGTTATTGAGACTGAAAGTGCCAGTTAAAGAGAAAGGGGTGGTCTGCTCTGGGGAGCTTGAAGTTATCCTGCACGGCATCCTTGTACTTCTGCTGCACAGCAAGTGGCATTTCACTGACAGTTCAAAACTCGGCCATGTAATGACAACACAACAGCAACCATGTTGGCAGTCCTCATTAACGACCTCTCTTAGCATTGCATCATTGGCTGGATTCTTGAGAACACATCTATGGCTACAGCTCTGTCTCTCTCAGGAACACACTTGCAGGAGACCCACCTCCAGGCAAACAAGGAGCCATTTTTTCCCCATGGCCACTTAATTTATGACACATTTCACTGCACGTTCTGTTTTAATCCAGATACAGGAAACCAAGGCGGCTAACAAGATGACAGAAGAACAAATATAGTCAAAACCACAATGAGTTCTGATATCAAAACACAGTTAAAAGTTGTTATTGTAAACTGCCCAGAGCTCCTGTTTGAGGAAAACTGGATTGCGGTATATAAATATAAAAATAAATAAAATATAAATAATAAATAAACATATACACCCAGATTTTATTGGGTTTCCCCGTGAGCAGAACCTCCCATAGTTAATGGTGGATGCACTGCCTGTGTTCCCTTCCTGCTGAATTTACTCTTCCCTTCTCCATGGTGTGGGGAAACCAGGAACAAGGGGCAGTGGCAGGTTCTAGGAGAGCCTGCCTAATTTTGGGCCAAGGGGTGTTTTGTTGCATCTTCCACAGGGAGCCTGTGTCCCCTTCTCCCTGCTTGGCGATGCAGAGTTGTGCAGTTTACCAGGATTTGTGTCCAAGCAAGTTTGCTTCCCTTTGAGAAGAAAGCTTCTTTTTAAAAGACATCTTAACAAATATGCTGAGAAAAATTAAATAAATCCATGCCTTCTGAGCTGGAAGCTTCTTGCTGCACATGGCCAAGAAAGCCAATGTGATTCTTGGGTGCATCAACAGAAGCATCGTGTCTAGATCAAGGGAAGTGACAGTACCACTCTATTCTGCTCTGATCAGACCCCAGCTGGAGTACTGTGTCCAGTTCTGTGCTCCTCAGTTTAAAAAGGATGTTGACAACCTCGAGCGGGTGCAGAGGAGGGCAACCAGGATGGTTGAAGGTCTGGAGGAAATGTCTTATGAGGAACGGCTGAGGGAGCTGAGAATGTTTAGCCTTTCAAAAAGAAGGCTGGGGGCGGGGGAGATATGATAGCTATGTTTAAATATTTGAAAGGATGTCATATTGAAGAGGGAACAGGTTTGTTTTCCATGGCTTCAGAGACTAGGACGCAGGACAATGGTCTCAAACTACAGGAAAAGAGATTCAATTTAAACATTAGGAAGAATTTACTGACAGTGAGAGCTGTTCGGCAATGGAATATGCTGCCTCAAAGGAGGATGGTGGAGTCTCCTCCTTTGGAGGTTTTTAAGCAGAGGCTGGATGGCCATCTGTTAGAAATATTGTGATGGGGGTTCCTGCATGGCAGGGGGTTGGACTAGATGGCCCTTGAGGTCTCTTCCAACTCTATGATTCTATGATTTATTTATTTATTTATTTATTTATTTATTTATTTATTATTTTTTTACCCTTCCTTTCTCCTTGGAAAAGGACTCAAGGCGGCTTACAGTAAGGGAATACTATACAGTCCATTACAATTAAGACACAATCAATTTGAGAAACAGGGAATGGAGGGGCATCTTACAGCATTACAAGGCAACATAAAAGCTAACAATTGATAACATAGTGTCAGTGCAGTCACACAAAGGAGAAATAGAAATACAAAGTTATAAGTGGTTAAAAAATGCAAAGTCTGTGTAACCATGTCTGGTAGATGCATATTTCTAAACACAAAAGGATGTCTGCTAGGAAGCTTCCTACGGCAAACCACTCCCCTGGAACAAAGAGAGGTTGAAAATAAAGCCTTTAACTTAAAGACAGGCAGAAAAGTCACGGGGAAAGCACCCAAAGAATCACAGAAACAAGCAAGACAAACCTTGCATAGTTTGGATGGTAAGAAAATTACGAGTAACATCAGTGCTTTGACTTGGTACTTTTGCTGAGTTCTCTTAACAAATTGCCCCATCTGCATAAGCCCCTGAGCTGTGAAATACGACGGACCCTCGTATAACAAATGGTTTGTATAACATAAAATCTGTACAACATAAAAAATTCCAGAGATAGGGGAAATTTGCTTAACAGAATTGCCTATGGGGCAAATCCGTATAACAGAAAAATGGTCGCAATTAGGGATTACTCCGTTTTCAGTGCATTCCTATGGGAAATTGGCTGAACAGAATTTCATTTGGAACAAATTAATTCCTTTCTACAAGGTGCCAATTGTATATTTATTCATGGCGCAAGGCAGTGTCAGATCGAATCTCTGCTCTCCAGGTGTGTGCACATGTGCACAACTGGGCGAATATGTGGAGGGATATACACTTTTGCTCCTACTCTCTCTGTTTTCCCCCTCCCCAAGGCTTTGTCCACTGCTGGGTTTTTGGCTTCAACAACCCCCATGATGCCACCGGGAAGAAAGGGAGGTTGCCATTCACAGAAGCCAGATAGGTTGCAATTTGTTTGATGTGCCAAATTAAGGAGACCGTTTTTTGCCCAAGTGAAGAACGGAGGCAGTGTTGGTCACCAGCGGCAATTTTAATGCTAGCCTGTCTCAATTCTCTGCTACCAACACGGCGGATTATTAGGGAAAGACTCTGAAACAAACTCAGGGTGGATGGTGTAGCTGTCCCTCTGCACGGCGCCTGTCCTCTTAAAATGGCTTGTGTCCCACCTGCCGGAGAAAAGAAAGGTTTGTTCAGGTCAGAATCAGGCGGTGCTTCCCAGAACCTGATAGTCACCTCCTCTGGAGAAGCTGAGGGTTTGCAAGGGGAATCAAAATAGAGAGGGTTTCGAGCACCATTCCAGGTCTTCTAGAACCATACAAACAGAAAACCAGGAGGACCGTTTCTTTGCCCTGGTCTGCAGCTCTGAATCCCAACACAATGGCTCTAGGTCTAGGGTGAAGGTGCAGAGTGGAAGATCAAGCAGGGAAAGTTACTCCAGCTTCCAGGATCCACAAGCCAGGGTGAGCCCACAGCATGCTGACAGACGGGGTCTGGGGTGTTTTAGTCTTAAAAAAAAAAGCAATGTCTCCAGTCTCCAGTTCCACGACTCAATGTGCATAGCCATTCTGTCTTTAGATTACTCCCTCTCCTCTCTTTCCAAGCCTGGGATGAATTCTCTTAAAAAGCAGAGCAGAAACCAGGAGGTTAGTGGCAACAGGACAAAGCTTAACCTGAAGGCTGGGTTGAAGGATTACCTTTCAGAGGAGCAGAAGTGCTGTTTTCAGGAAACACAAGCGTGATTTAGATCAAGACTGAGCAGGCTGCCTATTGGAGTGGGGTGGGGTGGTGGTATTCTAGGCAGCCTGGGTTATTTGTGTTCATTTTAAGTCACATTTTAATTTGGTTTTAATTTGGTTTCTCCAAGGCATCTAGGAGTTGTGGATGCAAGGGTTATTCGCTGGAACATGTACAAACCAAGGGCTGAACAATGAACAGGAAAGGGTCAACCAAAGCAGAATGGACAAGGTGAGAGGCTTTGAGGAGGCAAAATCAGTCCAGCAGGGACCCATGCGTCGTGTCAGGCCCAGGAAAGGCCAACAAGGATGTTTTTAAAAGAAATAACAAGTGGCGGGGGGCCAGATGGGCAAATTGGAGTTCTTTTTTGTTATTTTTTCCCTACCAAGGAGGCTCATGGGGCTCCCACAGATTTGCCCTGGTGTCTACAGGCTGCTCTTTGTCCGTCTTTGAGCTAGATGCTACTGAAAGCATATCGTTAGATGATCAATGCATATTTTAGGGATGCCACTCCCCACTCTAAGCATCATGAGTGAGCAGTTCAGAAAGAAAACAAAGCTGGCGTTTACTTCCTGATGGCCGATCACAAAACAAAGCAAATGATATTGCAAGCTAGGGGAGATCAGAAACACTCGAGGCATGCTGATCAATGGTCTTTTAACACCTAAGGGAGTGCCATCCCCAATGACATGTGAACTGTAGAATTTGCTTTGACTCTGTGTAACTTTATATGCCATGCTTCTCTTTGCCCGGTTTAAACTACCTCTGTGAGGTTGCGTGGTGGGAGCCACAATTCTCTAGGGTACCATATGGCTTGGTTTCCTTTGGCACAAGCCACAAATCCTTGTGACCTACCTATTTATGGCCTTATCAGGTTATCCTTGCTTCCTTGCTGCTCCTTCCCAGCACACTCCCGTCCAGCCATTGTTCTGTGTCAGCAGAGAGGGATGCGAGACAGTGGGCCTGGCCTTTCTTCTCAGGTCCTCCCAGCCCTGCCTGGGTTTTGTGTGTTTGCTTGCTTTCATAGCTACCAAAAGATTATGGCTGTCAGAGACCCAGCAGCTGAGTGTCAACGTCCTTGGTCTGTTGCAGGTTCAGCTTCTCTTTAAAAGAAACATCACAGGACTTGGGGGGGGGGGGGGAGTTATGAGGCGGGAGCAGGACGTGTGTGTGTGTGTGTGTGTGTGTGTGTGTGTGTGTGTGTGTGTGTGTGTGTGTGTGTGTGTGTGTGTGTGTCCCAAGCAGGGAGAACAGGAAGGGCAGGGTCTGTCAGGCAGCGATGGGTCCACCATGTTCCATGAGATACAGGTGCATGCTCTGAACCTACCAGAAACCTAGGCCTAGGGATCTGGTGTATTTGTAATCAATCAATCAATCAATCAATCAATCAATCAATCAATCAATCAATCAATCAATCAATCAAATAGAACATCACAAAAATAAGAAAGCCCCATAGCAGCATCCTACAGATCCCCAAATCTGCTCTAGCGCTAACTTTTGCAGCCCCTAACCAGCAGCTCATCCTAGTCTTTCAGGTCACACCTTGACCCTCCGGCTTTTGATGCCAAAGACTAACGGGACAGTTGGAAACCGCAACGACAAGAACTTTCCTGCCGCTGAAGATCTGGAGAACGGGGATCCGGGTGGATCAGTCTGCTGCCTTTCTCCTGCAACTGCTGCCCATCAGTCTGCTGTGGAATTGATGCCCACATGATGATTGTTTAACTCTGGTGGTTACTTCACATCCTTCTTTGTTCTGCGACTAGTTTTGTACCGTGACAGCATTGGTCGCGATCACGTGGTTTGGTCTCTGTTTCAGTGTTCCCATGGTCGTGATAACTTGTCTCATGACAAGTGTTACCTCATGGTCTTGTACTGTGACAAACACTGAATTTGTCTAGCTTCCTTTTTCCTTTTGTTGGGGGCTTAAAATTTCTTTTTTCATATTTCGCTTCTGGAAAGGCAAAATAAAATAAAAAAAACCCCGGACACAGTTTTCTGAGAGAAACGAATGTTTTGTTGCGTGACAGTCGTTACTATACGGTGTCTTGTCTCGGAACAGAAAGCAGTAACAGAGAGTGACAAGGGAAAACCCTGCCCCAGCATTGGGTACAGGGTTGTCACACTTAGTACCCATTCCGGGAGGCATGGTTGAGACAAATTTCAGTAGTTGCGCGATGGACGTGAAATAACATTTTTTTGTACTGCTCCTAAGTGCAACACTAACAGAGACAAAATGGACATGAAGTAACCCCCACTGTGAGAAGCTTTGGAAGAAAGGCAGCCCGTGCATTAGGTAGACAGATAGGCAGGCAGGCACCCATCTCTTCAGATGGCATTTCAGTAAGGGTGCGTTGTTTTTCTTTTGTTTCTGCTCATGAGAAATGCACATGGCAGCACAGAAGAAGCACACACACACACACACACACACACACATTGCCAAGGGGTTCGTATGCCCTTCTTCCTCATTATTTGCTGAATGTGCATCATGGGATCTTCCATGGGTTCCATACAGGAATTTTATAATAAGAGATGTGATGGTCAGATTGGGAAGATTGGTGAGAGGAGGAACCTCGAACTACACGGGGCAGACAGACATTTCTTCCGATCCCAACTGAATTTTACCAGTCGCTGTTGACACAGATCCTTCACTAGGTATTCCAGCTGCTTCTATGTGACATTCTCCACCAAGACATTCCTAAGATTCTTGGATATTTTCTGTACTGTTTCACTTATATGGGCTGTTTGGCTCACCTGCCAGGCCTCCCCCCCCACCCCTCAAGAGCTAAGAAGGCAAACAATAAACACCTAAAGTCCCTTCAGGCTGCATCGTGTGGGTCAACATGGTAAGGACAGTTGAGCAACTCCTTAAAAGACCTCCCAGTCATTGCATAAAGTCCCAGAATCCTCCAGCCTGTAAAGAAGCCACATTCTGTTGTGGGGTTCTGAGGAAAGCCAGGGTTTCCACTGAGCCCCATGGCGTAGTGGATAAATGCCTGTTGTGCAGCTAAAGCTTTGCTCACAACCTTGGGGGGTTCAGTCCCTGGTAGCAGGCTCATGGTTGATTCAGCTTTCCATCCTTCTGAGGTCGGTAAAATGAGTACCCAGCTTGTTGGAGGGGCAACGTGTAGCCTGCATACTGTAACTAAAAATTGTAAATCACCCAGATACTACTTGGAGTGGTATGGGGCGGTATATAAGTAGAAGACATTTTGACTGTGAGAAACGAGGGGTTCTGCCCACCCACCACAAAACACACAGCAGCACCCCTCGGAACCCTGCCGTTGGCATGCCTTACCTAAGGTTCATACACGGGAAAGATGGCAGCAGGTCGGGCATGCGTGCACAGAGCATCATCTCGTGGTGGTGGTCGTAGTATGGGAAATTCCTGGGAGGAGAAGGGAAGGGGAGAAAAAAAAGCCGGGTGAGAGGCAGCCGAAGGGTTTCTCCAGTTATGCGTGCTGGGTGGAGGAGAACTATGTATGCCAGCCTTCCCCCCCCATCTTTCAACAATTCACACCAAGTGCCTCTGGACAAGGAGGATGTTCGTTTCCTCCTTGAGTCAAAGTGTGCATGTGAGTGCAAATGCACACACATAGGGAGTAAGCACCTGATTTCATCCAACAGGTAATAAACAAACAATTCCATCAAATAGAGGCTTTGGCTCCAGTTTCAGAGGTTCTGTAAATCCACTCCAGGTTTTGCTGTGCTATCTACGGGAGCTGTCTGAGGTGCCTCACCCGATCCTCTCAATAGGTTCAGCACCATGGACAGTTTCCTCATGCTAAAAACTCAGAGTGGATTCAAAGTACTTGTGGAATCAGAGCCAAGCGGGATGATCACTTGGGTGTGCCGTTTTACTGGTCTCAGAATTTTGTACGTCAAATGTAAAATCTCTTCTCATTTGTCCCATCATCTCATGGCTGAACAGGAAAAAAACATGGGTGTTCCCAAGTTGGAGAAAGGAGACCAATGGGTCTTTATGTTATGGGAATACCTTTGGGCAAGTGGGTAGGAAAGGAAGAACTTAATTGTTTGATCAGACCAAAGTAGATCTTGTAGCTTTGAGGGATTTTGGGAACTATCATCCAAAAAAGTTTCAAAGCTCTGTACCTAACAAAAGACAACATCTCCTATTTTCTGTTGTTCGTGTTGCTAAACAAATCACATACAGTATTTGTGAAATCAATTTGTTTAGCTATTGTGGCCAACATCCCTTGGTAGAACAACTTGTCATTGGTTGCGGGTCTCTGGTTTTCTTTATAAAAGCCGTCCAAACGGCCGTCTGTAGCTGCCTTTTCTGGCAGGGAGTTTGATATCTTAATAATAAATTGCGTGGGGGAAAAGAAAGGAAGTTGCTGGCCGTGGGTTTAATCTCCATGCTCTTTGTGGCTGCAGATAGATACTGAACCAAGCCTTAGAACATGAAAACCAATCCAGGTCTTTGATTTAAATCAGGGGCCTTTTATCCGATTAAAGTCAAGCATGTGGAAAGAGGGATTGCAATGGATAAAAGGCTCAGAACGCAAGAGGCAGGGAAGGCGGCTGATCCCAGGCTGAATGCAAATTAAATACTACCCATTCTCCCCTTTCCTCAACTTGTTGATCATGCAATATCAGCTCCTTGGGTTATAACAGGAAGGCAATATATTGACTTGATCCATGGCTTTTGTGGAGGAGACCCAAAAGTGGAGGAAAGAAAGTGGGTGACACTTTTGCCACTGGCTGGTGCAACTGGCATGTGTTTGTGTGTGTCCTAGAAAAACAGAACTGAGGAACCGGAAGGGGCCCTGAAGGTCACCTAGTCCAACCCTCTGCTGTGGCAGGAAATGGACAGTTAAAACATCTCCCACAGCCGCTGTTTCAAAACCACCAGAGAAGCACATGCGACCATCTTCCAAGGTAGTCCACCCCATGGCTGAATGAGTCTTATTCGGAAGTTGAGTCATGGCAACTGGACATCTTTTCTTGTGTGGCTGAATAGTTTCACTACTCATCCAAGTAGCTTCGTCAGTCTGAGGAAAGTTGGTGCAAGGCCTCCAATATATAGTTCACCTTGGTTTCACACCGCCCTGATCTGAATAGGCTTATAAAGTGGACAATGGCCTGAATAGGCTTGTTGGATGTACAATGGCCTGGCTTGTGTTAAAATCTCACGTATGCATGGGTCATTAGCTGTGGCCTTGCTGGTGGAGGTGTGAAGTGCTTCTGATTTGTCTGGGGATGGTAGAAAGCAAAGCCTGATAAAAGTAGCAGATAGACTGTGCCTGGGTCTCCCAACTCTGTTGAGAGAGGAGTCTTCAATACACACATGAATGGGCTTCCCTGACCCCTGTCTCGAACCACCTATCTTCTCTGTCTAATATTCAGTGTCAAGAGTGGCAGATCCCAGGACATGTCCTCCAAATTTCCAGGAGCCCCTGGAGAAGAAGTGGAGTCAAAGAACCACGGTGCCCCTTCCAGAGATGGTTTGCTGTTAACTCCACATAATACAGACCTGATCTTGCTTCCTTGGAATGCTAAGCATCACTAGAGATGGCCAGTCCTTGGATGAGAGACCACCAGGGATCTCCAGGCCTAGGAGAGAGCTAGGAAAGACCCCTGCCTGGGAAGCTGTGGCTGCCAACCTCCATAGACAAGGCTGGGCATGGTATACCAGGGACCCTTCTCAGGGTTGACAAACTTTCTCTCTTTGGACACCCAGCCAACAGATAGCATGAGTGCCCGAGAGAGAGAGAGAGAGAGAGAGAGAGAGAGAGAGAGAGAGAGAGAGAGAGAGAGAGAGAGAGAGAGAGAGAGAGAGAGAGGAGCATTACCCCCACACCCAACATGCTGATGGCTCAATAGGTGCCAACAATGGGTGGATTGCTTTCTATAGGCTGCCTGGAACACGCATGAGAGGGGTGCACTCGCAGGCTGTGCAAAGTCCCTTGTGCAGAGCACAGAAGTGTACCCAGTGCCTTTCGGAACCCTTTCCAAGCCCCATCTTCTGCATTTACAGACCTCTGACCTCCCACATGGGTTTTAGCCGCCCTCCTCCCATGCCTGCAATGAGCCCAAGGGTGCGTGTATATTGATGGGGGGGGGATAGGGATGTCATGGGTCTGGGCTGCGGAGCCCTGCGAACCTTACAATCTTCTGAACCAGCTGGCTGATCTGCTGCTCGTTGGTGGGGGCTCCATCCACGTAGTAATCCATCCCTCGCAGGCAGTAGTGGCGTCCCGTGCAGGGGCTGTAGTAACCTTGGTAGGGCATCCTGCCCGGGATGGTGTAGTGGTGCTGGAGGGAAGGTAGCTGCTTCCGAGACAGGCTGTTCAGCATGTTGACCACGACTTCCCGCTCTGAAGGAGATGGGTGCGCGGTGGGGGTGGGGTGGAATAAAAGAGAGGAGCGCATGTGCCCGGCAAAGCTAGGCGGCAAGGGCAGAAGGGGATTACGACTCAGGAGCAGTGCCCGGAATACATATTTGAAGAAGAATTCAAACACAGGCTCAGTCCATCCATAACGGAGCCATGGTGGGATGATGCTCTAGCACCCACAGCATCTCCCTGCAAAATTATAGATGGTTTGTGGTCCAGGCCATCATCATGATCCTCCTCCTGGAGGCTTGATTTAGCCTTAGAGAATTGGGTGTGTGTGTATGAGGGGGGGGGATACTTCTTTAGATTTCAACTCTCAGACTCCCTTGGGCCGTCTGTTGGCTGGGGATTCTGGGAGCTGTAGTCCAAAAAGAAGCTTTCTCAAACTCTCTCTTTTGCCATCACAGGAAGCCCTTGGAAAAGACTCACGTTGCTTTCTCGGGGTCTAATGAGATGACATAGACAGCACATCATTAGAAGCTGGAATTCCATTTAGGATAAAAATAACAATTTTTCACAGCTTGTAAATGAGCTTGTAATTGAGCTCGTCTCATTTCAAAGTCCATTTGCTTAAGGGCAAAGCTCATTTTCACGCACAAGCAGTCTGGGCTGAAATGACCCTGCTTTCAGGTTCTTATCAGGACTGTAAAGTTTGGTCCTTAAGAAAAAGAGACGCATGGCAAAACAACAACTACTACTACAACAAAAACCCTGTGCCGTAACCCATTTTTGAAAACCGTCCTGCCTGGGACCAAGCACAGGAGTTGGCCCTGGATTGGGACCCTGCATGGTAGAGGCACATTTAACCTGTTTCATCTGTTTGCGATTCCTGGATGGACAGAAAGAGCGTCATCAGCAGATGCTTTCCTCCCATCGCCAAGTGCAGGAAGTGTGTGTGTCTGTGTGTGTATGTGTGTGAGAGAGAAAGATTCCATGTGTGACCTCGTTGGGGGTAAAAAACACCATGCTCCCCCTTCCTCCATTCTATGCTCCTAACTTGTTTCACTGCCCACCCCACCTCATGGTGGGTGTTTAGTTTTTTTTATTTTATTTTATTTTATTTTATTTTATTTTGAATATTATTACCTCACCTTTCTCCTTGGAAAAGGACCTAAGGTGGCTTACAATAATGAGGGGCGATATACAGACATAATTCAAGTTAAGAACTGGGAATTAGGAGAGACAGCTTAGAACATTAAAAAGGTGACATTAAAGCTACAAAGAGAATGCCACAAGG
Organism: Phrynocephalus guinanensis; assembly: GCA_037367245.1. NCBI lineage: Eukaryota > Metazoa > Chordata > Lepidosauria > Squamata > Agamidae > Phrynocephalus > Phrynocephalus guinanensis. Next base: position 122,261,341 of record CM074738.1, read on the forward strand.
GGGGAAAAACCCATTAGGAGGGGTGGGAACGAACATGGACAACACTGGTGCATGCTGGGACCACAGACCTCAAATCATGCATTTTGGAGGAAATGGGTTTCCTCTCAGCACATGGTGGCCCCAGTGGAATATCTGAAGGGAAGCTACAGGCCACCGGGATGCTCTGACCATGGAACAGTTTTCAGTTGCCTGTGCACTTATACAGTTTAAGGTGGTGTTTTCTTTTCTTTCCTTTTTTTTTTTTTGCATGCATGGATAAAACTTCTCCTTCCTCCTCCTCCTCCTCCTCCTCTTCCTCCCCTCCCTCCCTCCCTCCCCCCCCCCTCTTTCCAGTCTCCCTCTTTGCTGTGCCCAGTAAAAGGAAAATGCCAATGAGTTACCATAGTTGTTGAGCCGCTCAGGTTTCGGAGGGTACTGCATGGGCATCCCGCGAAGGACAGACTCCATCCCGCCTTCCTGCAAACACAAGACCACACCCAGGAGAGTTGATTCAAGGCTGGTTGCGGGCGGGCGGGCGGGGGGGGGGCACCTGAGGATTTCAGCATAGGGAGAGCCATGGGCATACAGAGGTTGGCATATTGGGGTGGGGGTGGCGGCAGGCTCAGCAGTTAGAGGTGGGAAAAGATGGACCAGTTTACAGCGTACATCACAGGTAACACCCAGCTTCATTAGAGCTGAAACCGCATTTAATGGGACTTATAACGGGATATTACCTGGGCGGTTTGCAGCCTAATTATGCCAACTACACGTCTCTCTCCCTGGCACATTTGAGGTAGGTAAAACTGCGAGTGGTGTTTGGTTGGAAGAGTGAGTCAACCTTGAGGTGACTACCCGAATCCATCAGGATCAAACTCAGGTGGTGAGCAGAGTTTTGGCTGCAGTCTTGCAGTTTAGCCACTGTGCTGTGTGGTTTCGCTCAGAGATGCAACTGAAGGGAGGGAGCCCACCAACTTTGACTGCATGTTGTGGAGATGTGACAGGCATGCCCCATATTGCTCCCTGAGGCAAAGAAGGTGACCTCTGCATACCACCTGTGAGGGCCAACACATGGGCATTGGAAACCTCCTTGAACATTCAGGTTGCAGCAGCATCTTCTATGGTCTATGGGTCAAATCACACATTAAAGGAAGGGGGGGGGAGCAGATGGCAACATCTTGACTCCGCCCACCTCAATTTTCCCCTTTCATATTCCTTCCTGGCAGAAAAAGTGCCCCCCCAAATGGGTGTAATCCACCTCAAGGAATGTGAACTTTTCCTAGGCACCAAAGGGAGGGTCTGTGGGTCAAATCACACATTAAAAGACCTGCTTCCTGCTGTCCCATTATTTCTCCTTCTAGGTTTCTAGTTCCTTCAGACTTGTAAATGAAGCCCATGTTTATCTCCTGATAACCAATCACAAAATCAAAGCTAGCTAATTTACAAAAGGTGAGCGAGGTGGACTTCCTGCCGAGATAACCATAGGCTGTTTAAAACCACTTTTGGGAGCTCTGATTCTAAAGATGTCCTAACTGTACTGTCTAGCTGGTGCATTTGTAGGTTCCTGGCGTATGTGAGTGGTGGAAGCATACGGGGAGGGACTTAGGCTACCATCCTCCCAGGGAAAACCTCCTCTCATGGCACTGCAGCTGAGAGTCAAAATCCTCCCTCGTCACCAGAGGGCTCTCTGTGAAAGGCTCCCGGGGCCAGGCTAGGGTCCCAGGGGGGGATCAGGCTTAGGATGCCCCTTGTTGTTGCTGGATGTTGCCGATCAGCTAATTACAAGCCTGACCCGTTTCCCCATGGCTGCTCAGCCTTCGGTCCTGGTCTTGTTTCCGCAGAACTGGTTTGGCAAGAGAGGCTTGGCCCCCCCTCCCCCCTCCCAGCAAAGGGGCCCAAGAAAAGGTGTGCTTTTTGCAAGGAAATGCTGGTCACCATCAGACCTCCAAACAAAAAATTAAGGGGGGCCCTCTCTATCTCAAAAGGTTCTGCTGCCGCTGTTTTGTACAGTCTCTTTATAAGCCAGGAATATTCTTTTAAAGGGAACCACAGTGGACATGCCTTTTCATGACCACATACTGTATTTTACCGTCTATAAGGCACCCCCATGTATAAGACGAATCCCACTTTTCCAATCTCAAATTAGAGTTTCACAAATTCAGGCTTACTTCCATATCTACCTCTCCTCTCCCCACCTTCACCCAGATCTGGTGTCTGTTTTCCGTCTCTTTAGGAATTTTTACAACAGAGTTATATGCAAATATACCTAAACACAACAGCCAGTGAATATTTGGTATGAAACGTATATTCCATACATATTACATTGCACACTTCACTCTGCTGCTAGATGTCTGAAGAAGTGGAAGTGTCCATGAAATGTTACATTAAAATATGAAAGTTAGGCGGTTACTTCATGTCCTTCCTTTTTCCGTGACTAGTTTTGTACTGTGACAGCGTTGGTCACGATCACGTGGTTTTTTCCCTGTTTAGTCCCTGTTTCCATTTTCTCATGGTCGTGATAATTTGTCTCGTGACAACTGTCTTGTTCCATGACAAATTCTGAATTTGTTAACCCTTTATAAAAATATCATAAATAAAACTTTTTCGGTATTTCAATTTACTGGTCTTCTGGGATTTACATGTCAATCCTACAGAATTTTCAGTACTTTCTTTAATAAACATTTGCGCTGCATCGTGTTTCCCATAGGGAAACTAATGTTGAATGCCGCTTCAGCTGCTAACCACTAGGTGGACACTGGATGTTGCATGATAGTTGTTACCACACGGTCCCTTGTCTCGGAACAGGAATCAGGAACAAATCGTGACAAGAGAAACCCAGCGCCAGGTACAGTATTGTCATGCTCTGTTCCCACTCCAGGGGCATGGCTGAGACAAATTTCAGCTGTTGCGCGACGGAAGTGAAGTAAGATTTTTTTTTTTGTACTGGTCTGAAGTGCAACACAGAGACAAAACGGACGTGAAGTAACCGCCTTAGTCTTTAAGGCTGGTTGAAGGTCTGGAGGAAACGTCTTACGAGAAGCACCTTAGGGAGCTGGGAATGTTTACCCTTACAACAAGAAGACTGAGAGTGTATATGATCGCTATGTTTAAATATTTGAAAGGATGTCACATTGAAGAAGTGACTGGTTTGTTTTCCATGGCTTCAGAGACTAGGACGTGGGGCAATGGTCTCAAACTGCAGGAAAAGAGATTCCATTTAAACATTAGGAAGAATTTCATGACGGTTAGAGCTGTTCGGCAATGGAATATGCTGCCACGGAGGGTGGTGGAGTCTCCTTCTTTGGAGGTTTTCAAGCAGAGGCTGGATGGCCATCTGTCGGGAGTCCTGTGATGGGGGTTCCTGCATGGCAGGGGGTTGGACTGGATGGCCCTTGAGGTCACTTCCAACTCTATGATTCTGGGATTCTATGATTCTATTCCTGACACTCAGGGTCTGGTCCTTTAAGACAACCACCACACCCAGCTGAACAACAGGGCCGGCCCACTTTGTCCCCAAAATAATTGCTCCTAGGTCTCCGTAGATTACCCGGGGGATTCGTGGGAGGTATGTGGTGTATTTGTTCCATGCCGCACTGTTGTAAGGACCCGTCCTCCACGTCGCATACCTGTCTTCGCCAACAAAGACTGGGTTGAACTTCTCTGCCACACAAAGAGAAAAACATCTTAAACTGCTGAAATAATCATTGTGTTTATAAATATATTTGCAATTTACTTATTTGCAGCAGGTCCCCTTTATCCACGGGAGATTGATTCATTTATAAATGGTCTGAAAATATTAAAAATATCACAAGAAAAAAATCCAGAAAAATATTTTCTCATGTATTACTAGAACTGATCACTAGAGGGAGCAAGAAATTATGAATACTGTACAGGGATGGGCACAAAACGGAAAAAGAGAGTTTCGTTTTGTTTCATTTCTACTAGCGGTTTGTTTCATTTCATTTTAAAATGTGTTTTTGTAAAAAATTGTAACAAAATGAAACAATAACGAAACAATTCGTTACTCTATAAAATGGCTCCCCTGGGTCCTAGAGGGACCACATTTGGTGGGTAGCTTTTTACAAGGGAGCCATTTTACAGAGTAACGAAACATTTCATTTTCAAAGTGGAAAAGAAGCGTTTTGTTTCATAACAAAATGCTGTTTCACATTTTGTTTCATTTTATAGCGTTTCGAAACCTTACAAAGGGCCTTTTTACACGACCCCTAAGATCCTCTGGCCACTTAAATTCGGACCAGAGATCTTAGGGGTTCGTTGCTCTTCCTCTGTCCCCACCCCCCTCCGCACTTCCTGGTTGCTGGCTGCATGAGGGAGGGAGAAAAAAGAAAGAAAAGAATGCCGGTTTACCTCCGTTTTGTTCCCGGCAGCATTCAGATCTCTTAAAGGGGCGGAGGGCAGAAAAACAACAAACAGAAGCCAGGAGAGCCCCGCACTCACTATCCTTACACCGGATCAAATATTTTTCACATCCAAAAAGCAGGTACCTGAAAGCTGTGCTGGGACGCGCTAAAGTGGGCGGGGTCGCACTTAATTTCCTGTTAACTCCGGAGCTGGTGGGTAAACATTTTTAATCTCCGGAGCTGGGAGCCATTTGCCCCAGAGTTTAGGGGTCGTGTATAAACGCCCAAAATGAAGAAATCGCGTGTCATTTTTCGTAAAGTGCCCATCTCTAAGTAATTCAGTACCATGGTTTGCAAGCATAATTTGTTCCGGGAACATGCTTGTAAACCAAAACACTCTTATATCAAAGCAAATTTCCCCATAAGAAATAATGGAAACTCAGCTGATTCGTTCTGGGGGGGTCCCATTGGGCCTTTTTACACAACCCCTAAGATCCGCTGGTCCCTTAAATTCGGACCAGAGATCTTGAGGGTTTGTCGCTCTCCCTGCGTTCCCACCCCCTCCGCACTTCCTTGTTCTGTCTGCGTGAGGGGAGGGAGAAAAAAAGGGAGAAAAGAATGCACTCTTACCTCCGGAGTGCCGGTGGAAGTTGCTCCGACCCCCCATCACTTCCTGGTTCCTCTTAAAGGGGCGGGAGGCAAAAAAACAACAACAAAAAGAAGCGAGGAGAGCCCGGCACTCTCCGCATCAAAAATTTTCACTCTCCCAGAGCAGGTACCTGAAAAGTGCACTGGGTCGCGCTTAGGTGGGCGGGGTCGCACTTAATTTTCTGTTAGCTCCAGAGCTGGTGGGGAAACATTTTTAAGCTCCGGAGCTGGGAGCCATTTGCAGCGGAGCTTAAGGGTCGTGTATAAACGCCCATAGAACACATACTGTGCACAGAAAATGCCAAAACTCACAAAAGAAGTTGGCTAAAAGTCCACGTCCACCACCATGGTTTAGGTACCTGGCTGCAGAATCTGCTCTGCTTGGGAGAACTGGATTTTATTCGGTATTTTTAATGTGACAATATTAAAGTGCAGTTTGTAGACCTAGACACTCTTGACTAGCTGCCAACTAAAGGGGTGGTGCTCATGCCAAAGAGCCAGTGTTGTGCAAGAAGGAAGAACCATTAAGAGTTTCATGACTAAGAAGGGAACAGATCAAAAAGCAAACTGTGCTAAGCCAGAAACTTAAAAAAAAAATCCCTAAGAGCCTGCAGACAACAGGGAGGGGAAAAAAGCACTGAGCAGAGAGGTGTGTCTCTCTTTTAATTCACAGGCAGGGAAGGAACCATTAGTTAGTGCTGTAGAGATTTGATAGCCACTCCCAGCTAAATCTCCTCAAGTCAGCATGTAAGGATGGTAAAACTCAAACAGTTTTTTGGAGCTGTAGCACAAAAAAAATTGTAACTTTTCTGAGTTCTGGGACCCACAGCAGCAAGGAGGTGAGAAATCTCCATTGGCTGCAAAGACAGCTAAGGGGAGAGAGAGAGAGAGAGAGAAAGGGACAGACAGACAGAGAGAGAGAGAGAGAGAGAGAGAGTCATGGAAGATGTGAGATAGGAAGCAAAAGGTTTAAAAGGCAGTTTGGAAGACCTGCTACAGCCTGGTGTGTGTGTGTGTGTGTGTGTGTGTGTGTGTGTGTGTGTGTGTGTGTGTGTGTGTGTGTGTGTGTGTGTGTGTTGTGTGTAAGAGAGGCCCTTTGTACACGACCCCTAAACTCCAGCAAATGGCTCCCAGCTCCGGAGCTTAAAATTGTTTCCCCACCAGCTCCGGAGTTTACAGATAATTAAGTGCGACCACGCCCACCTAAGCGCATCCCAGCGCACTTTTCAGGTACCTGCTCTCTGGAGGTGAAAATTCCTGATGCGGATATAACGTAGTGACTGCCCGGCTCTCCTTGCTTCTGTTTGTTCTTTTTTTGCCCCCCGCCCCTTTAAGAGATCTGAGTGCAGTGCCAGGACGGCAGAATGGAGGTGAGCGGCATTATTTTCTTCCTGTTTTTTCTCCCTCCCCTCACCTGCTAGCAGCCAGGAGTGCGGAGGGGGTGGGAACGCAGGAACAGCGACAAACCCCTAAGATCTCTGGTCCGAATTTAAGTGGCCAGCGGATCTTAGGGGTCGTGTGAAAAGGCCAAGAGAGAGAGAGAGAGAGAGAGAGAGAGAGAGAGAGAGAGAGAGAGAGAGAGAGAGAGAGAGAGAGAGAGAGAGAGAGCAGTGAAAGAAGTATCTGGGCACCTGACATTGCCATCATGTTTGGACTGGGTTCGAACACATGGACCTTATGTCACAACTGCAAATTCTGGAGCAAATGCAGAGGGAGGGGGAAGTGGGCTTCTCAGTTCTGGCGAAGGAGATGAACAGCCCTCCAACCACCCCCTAATGTACCTTCTTCACGGGTCACCCAGTATTTGTACGGGCGATAGGCCGTCGGCTCTGTCGAGTTCTTATATGAGTATTCCTCCACCGCCCTCTTCACCATCTTCTCCAGGTTGGCCTGGTCCACCGGATGGTCCACTCGGGGCACCGTCAACCCCTAGAAGGCAGTAACAGAAGCAGGGTCTCCAAATCATGTGAGGTACTATTTCTCCTCATTTCAGCACTAGTTAGGCCTCCTCTAGTGTACCACATCTATTTCTGGACACCACGCTTCAGGAAGGATTGTTGACGAATTGGAAGAAGTTCAGACGAGGGCGACAAGGATGATCAGAGGTTTTGGGAACCAAGCCCTGGAGGGAAGACTGAAAGAACTGGGCACGGTTAGTCTAGAGAAAAGGCGAGGGGGGAATATGACTAAAGAATTAAATCAAATTAAAGAATTAAATCAAAGAATTAAATCAAATACAGGTTAAAAGAGAGGAGGTTTTAGGACTAATTGATAAATTGAGGATTAACAAGTCACCGGGCCCAGATGGCATCCACCCAAGGGTTATTAGGGAACTGAGAAATGAAATTGCAGATCTCTTAACGGTTATATGCAACTTGTCTCTTAAAACGGCCACAGTGCCGGAGGACTGGAGGATAGCAGATGTCACACCAATTTTTAAAAAAGGAAGGAGGGGCGATCCAGGAAACTACAGGCCGGTTAGCCTTACATCTGTCCCAGGGAAGATGGTGGAAGGCCTCATCCAAGAGAAAATCTTAAAACACATAAAAGAACAAACCTTGCTGAGAGAAAATCAGCATGGCTTCTGTAAGGGTAAATCTTGTCTTACAAACCTTTTAGAATTTTTTGAAAAGGTCAACAGGCACGTGGATTTGGGTGAACCGGTGGATATAGTCTATCTGGATTTTCAAAAGGCTTTTGACACAGTCCCTCACCAAAGGCTGCTGAGAAAATTGCATAGTCAGGGGATAAGAGGGCAGGTCCTCTTATGGATTGAGAACTGGTTGAGATCCCGGAAACAAAGAGTAGGTGTCAATGGGAAATTTTCACAATGGAGAGAAGTGAAAAGCGGTGTGCCCCAGGGCTCGGTCCTGGGACCGGTGCTTTTCAATCTGTTCATAAATGACCTGGAGACAGGGATAAACAGTGAGGTGGCCAAGTTTGCAGATGACACAAAACTTTTCCATGTGGTAAAAACCAGAGAAGATTGTGAAGAGCTCCAGAAGGATCTCTCCAAACTGGGGGAGTGGGCTGAGAAATGGCAAATGCGTTTTAATGTAACCAAATGTAAAGTAATGCATATTGGGGCAAAAAATCCAAACTTCATCTATCAACTCATGGGCTCTGAGTTATCCGCCTAGCTGCCGCGTTTTGCACCCACTGCAGGCACGGAGGAGAGTCAAGGGTAACCCCATGTAAAGAGCGTTGCAGTAGTCCAACCTCGAGATCACCAGTGCTTGCACCACTGTCCTCAGAGAGTCACCATCTAGGTATGGGCGGATCTGGGCGATATGACGAAGATGATAAAAGGCAGTTCTGGTCATGGCAGCCACCTGGGCCTTGTAGCCAAATATAAAGTAATGCATATTGGGGCAAAACATCAAAACTTTATCAACTCATGGGCTCTGAGCTATCCGTGACGGATCAGAAAAGAGATCTTGGTGTGTTGGTGGACAGCTCCATGAAGGTGTCTCCCCAATGTGTGGCAGCAGTGAAGAAGGCCAATTCCATGCTAGGGATTATCAAAAAGGGGATTGAAAATAAAACAGCCAACATTATAATGCCGTTATATAAAACAATAGTAAGGCCCCACCTGGAGTATTGTGTACAATTCTGGTCACCGCATCTCAAGAAAGACATAGTGGAACTGGAAAAGGTGCAGAAGAGAGCGACTAAAATGATTACTGGGCTGGGGCACCTCCCTTATGAAGAAAGGCTAAAACAATTGGGCCTCTTTAGTCTGGAAAAAAGGCGCTTGAGGGGGGATATGATTGAGACATACAAAATAATGCAGGGTATGAGTAAAGTGGATAGAGGGAAGCTCTTCTCCCTCTCTCAAAATACCAGAACTAGGGGACATACACTCAAATTGAGTGCTGGGAGAGTAAGAACTGACAAAAGAAAATATTTTTTCACCCAGCGTGTTGTAAGTCTATGGAACTCCCTGCCACAGGATGTGGTGATGGCATCTGGCCTGGATGCCTTCAAAAGGGGATTGGACAGATTCCTAGAGGAAAAGTCCATCACGGGTTACAAACCATGATGGAGATGTGTAACCTCTAGGCTTTAAACCAGGGTACTTCAAGGTTCAGATGCAGGGGAGTGGTATCAGGAGACAGATATCTAGTCTCATGCGCTCCCAAATGCATCTGGTGGGGCCGCTGTGAGATACAGGAAGCTGGACTAGATGGGCCTTTGGCCTGATCCAGCATGGCTCTTCTTATGTTCTTATGTTATGACAGCACTTTTCACATACTTGAAAAGTATACAGAGGAGGGGCAGGATCTGTTCTCAATCATCCCCAAGTTTAGCTCATGAAACAATGAGTTCAAGTTACAAAAAGACTAATTACAGATAAATATCAGGAAAAACTTCCTTAAGAGCCTCATGACGCAGTGGTTAAATGCTGGTACTTCATCTCAAACTCTGCTCAACCTGGGGTTCAGTCCCAGATAGTCGGCTCATGGTTGACTCAGCCTTCTATCCTTCCGAGGTCGGTAAAATGAGTACCCAGCTTGGGGGGGGGATGTGTCACCTGCATAATAAGTTTTATTTTCCCCGTTTAGCAGATTGTACTAGGAGCAGAAATCCTTGACACAAATGAAGACCAATCGGACCCAAAAGCTATTTTGACTGTTTCTTAGATAGGAAAACTAACATCTCAGACAGAGATTTTGACTCAAGGCATAGAAACTCGCCAACATGACTTTAACTGTAAGCATCGTTGGAATTTGGAGCACTGGAGAGGAAACCAAGCCCATCTATTATTGATGTTTTCTGTTCAACGCTGTTGCACGAAAGTCCTATAAAATCTGTCCTCATGAGCATGCAAAGCTGAATATGATTTTACCCCTTCTGGGAAAATCAGCTCCCGGCTTGCAAGTACGTGACTCCTTTTATAGTTTGTATTTCTTTTGTTTTTAATTCTTTTAAATCAATTTCTCTATTTCCTTCAGACAAATCCTCCTGTACTACTATCATTTATTGTCTCTGTTGGTTTTTTTCTCCTTTTTAAACTGGTCCTCACCAGAAGGTCAAAAGAACCGGCATAGAACTATTTTTTCTTTTCCTCATTTTTATAACAAAACCATGATCTATCTGGTCAAGAACCCGATCTCCCTTGTGCCACTTACCACTGGATCTCCACAACAGCCCTGTTGGATAGCTAATGGCGGAGACCACGTCTTGCCCCCTCAGTGGCAGCCTGGCAACTGATAAACCTAGTGGTCAATACCTTTCTCAACGGGAATACTGTAAACATTCCTCCTCTGTGCCTGCCCCGCAATACAACAAATCCCCTCTTGAGCAGAAGCATGTGAGCTTGTAAAAGGGATCTCTTAAAAGAAACCGACTTCTCGCCTTTCTGGAAAGCCTCGGTGCTCAGAAACGTGCCTTTTAATTTCCCCCAAGGAGGCGGGTTTTTGCAGAGGGTTCTAAACCTTCCCTCTCTCAAGGAGGAACATTTGCATTTTTTTTAAATTAAACATGAATAATTTAAATTATAGTGTGTGTGTCGGGGGAAGGGGGAGGGAAAAAACCCAATGCACAGCTAAGGTACCTCATGCCAAGTTTTAGAGAGCTGGTATGGGATTAAGAAGATTCAGGTTCTAGTGTGCCCCCACCCCCAATTCCCATCTCCTGAGCCCTGATACGCCCTGGGTGACCTTGGGGGATGGTGGTGTCCCAATCCTTCAGCCTGACATTTAGGGCAGAGTTCTTGGAAGCACAGTGGAGAACAGGAAGGATATAAGTGTAACCAATAATAATAATAATAATAATAATAATAATAATAATAATAATAATAATAATAATAATAATAATAATAATAATAATAATAATAATAATAAATGGAATTTGTGTCAGAACTATCATCTGCCTGTAGCAAAGAACTGGTGGGATCATAAGCCTGAAAAGGTGACTGAAAAGGAGCATGCAAAATTACTTTGGGACTTCCGAATACAGACAGACAGGTTTTTGGAGCATAATACCCCAAATATTGTGATTGTGGAGAAGAAAAAAGTGTGGATCGTTGATGTTGCTATACCAGGTGATAGTAGAGTCACCGAGAAACAACTTGAAAAAATTACCCGATATCAGGATCTGAAAATTGAACTTCAGAGACTCTGGCATAAACCGGTACAGGTAGTCCCAGTGGTAATCGACATGCTGGGTGCGGTGCCTAAACAGCTAAGCAAGAATTTAGAAGAAATTGGAGTTGACAAAGTCACCATCAGTCAGCTGCAGAAAGCCACCTTACTGGGATCTGCTTGCATAATTTGCCGATACATCACATAGTCCTAAATGTTTGGGAAGTGTTTGACTAGTGATTTATAATACAAAATCCAGTGTAGTTATCTTGCCTTCTGTGTGCTAATAATAATAATAATAATAATAATAATAATAATAATAATAATAATAATAATAATAATAATAATAATAATAAATCACAACTGGGAAACAGAAAAGACTCTACCCACTTGGCTGGTGTTTTGCATGCTTTGGGCTGCCAGGGCTGACGCTGCTCTCTGGAGACTTCCCCCCCCCTCTCTCATTCTAGCTTTTAAAATGTTTTATATGAGCCTCGTGGCGCAGTGGTTAAATGCCTGTACTGCAAGTAAAACTGTGCTCACAACCTGGGTTCAATCCCCGGTAGCAGGCTCAAGGTTCACTCAGCCTTCCATCCTTCCGAGGTCGGTAAAATGAGTATCCAGCTAGCTGGGGGGGCAATGTGTAGCCTGCACTCTGTAATTAAAACTGTAAACTGCCCAGAGACTACTTGTAGTGTATGGGGCGGTATATAAGCAGAACACTTTGCTTTGCTTTTTGCTTTATAATCAAGGTGGGCGGATGGTGAGGCCTGGACAAGGATACAGAAGCTGGTTTCATTCCTTGGACACTCAGAAATGGCCCTCTGTTTTGACAATAAAAAGCAGAGCTCATTGAGTTCAGCCTGTTGCCGGCAGCCAAAGCAAATTCCTGCAGTCATGACTGTGCTGTTAAGTTTAAAATAGGAAGTTGCACCTGCTCAGGGCATTTCTGTATTCTCTACTACACTTTTTTTTAAAAAAAAAATCAAGACAGGCAAACTGTATTTATTTTTTGCTATAGCGGGTCAGCAAAGTGGAAGCCGTGGTAAAACAGGGAATAGGGCAGGGAGGTGCCGGCGCTGATGGTGTGGCGGGAATTCTTATTTGCAAGATTTTGTCCCCAAAATGAGACCCACATCCGTCTACAGATTGCCAAGGCAAGGATCTAATGCTATTCAAGACGGTTGGTTGTTCAGCTGCAATAGATTTGTGTCTTGGCACAACAAAATGCAAAAATAATAATTCCTAGGGCAGAAGTCCAATTTTCAGATCCTGATATCGGGTAATTTTTTTCAAGTTGTTTCTCCGTGACTCTACTATCACCTGGTATAGCAACATCAGTGATCCACACTTGTTTCTTCTCCACTACACAGTCCAAATTTATTAATTTATTTAAAATAATTTTTTATCCTGCCTTTTTCCTTAAAAGGGCTCGGGACAGGTTACACTGTTACAAAGGCATTGTTTACAAGCTGAAAACAGTAAGGGTATTAGACTACAAAATGACAATAACACCCATATTAAAACACATTTACAACAACTGAGTGCAACAATCCCATTTGAAAAACTCCTTTCAGGCAGCCATTCATTCAGGGGAAGCCTGCCTGAAGACACAAAGGATCTTTGCCTGCTTGCTGAAGGAGAGCCGAGATGGGGCCAGGTGGGCCTCCTGTGGGAGGGAGTTCCAAAGACTGTGGGCTGGCGCATTCTGTGTCAAGGACACAGGGTGCAATCAGACTGAGTGGTTGCTAGTGGGATGGTAGTGGGGGTGGGCAAGGGAGACTCAGCCAATTTCATTGTGCACATGTTGTACATTGACAATAAATTTATTATTATTATAACAGCCATAGAGAAGGCCCTCTCTTGTGTCCCCCACCAGGCACACCTATGAGGGTGTCTGGATCAAAAGACCTTCCCTGATGACTTGAGAGCCTGGGCAGGTTCATAGAGGGAGTTTTTGGCATCTCGGTAGGGGAGTTTTTTTTTTTTTTTGCAAGCTACAAGGATAAAAACATAAGACAACAGTATGATGTTAGGTGATGGGCTGCAATTGACTTACTAAGGGCCTTTTTACACGACCCCTAAGAACCGCTGGCCACTTAAATTCGGACCAGAGATCTTAGGGGTTCGTCGCTCTTCCTCTGTCCCCACCCTCCTCCGCACTTCCTGGTTGCTGGCTGCGTGGGGGGAGGGAGAAAAAGAGAAAGAAAAGCATGCGCTCACCTCGTTCTGCCTCTCATCTCTGTAAAAGTAGCTCTTAAAGGGGCGGGAGCCAAAAAGCAGCAAACAGAAGCGAGGAGAGCCTCGCACTCACTCTCGTTGCACTGCATCAAAGATTTTTCACCTCCAAAGAGAAGGTACAAGAAAAGTGCGCTGGGTCGTGCTAAAGTGGGCGGGGTCACACTTAATTGTTTGCAAACTCCGGAGCTGGTGGGGAAACATTTTTAAGCTCCGGAGCTTGCAGCCATTTGCAGCGGAGCTTAGGGGTCGTGTATAAACGCCCATAGTAACTCTAATAGGGCTTTCCAGGTAAGTGAGATATTTAAGGAGTCATTTTACCCGTTCCACGCACCCCAGGGAGTTTCCATGGCTGAGCGGGGATTTGAACCCAGGACTCTTGAGTCCTAGTCCATTGCTCTATCCACCACACCACACTGGGTACCCAACAGTGTCATACAGCAGTAAAAATAAATAAATGCAATACTGGGTTGCATCAATAGAAGTACAGGGTCCAGATCAAAGGAAGTACTTTACCTCTTTTTTTAAAAAAAAAATCTGCATTGATTCAATTTCAAATAGGACACAGAGTCCAGTTCTAAGCACCAGAGTTTAAGGAGAATGTGAACAAGAAGGACCATGCACAGAGAAAAGTGCCCCGAATGGTAAGAGATCTGGGAACCAAGATCCAAGAGGAAGGGCATGTGTGTAGGCATTTCGGTATGGTTTGTTTGGAGAAGGCTCATATGTAGCTGCTATAACAGGGTAGGACTTAATGTCATCATGGATTCACACGGTGAGAAAGGAGATTTCAGCTGAACATTAGGAAGAACATGTGGATGGTGGTGGCCGTTCTGCTCTGGGTTGAGCTGGCTCAGAGGGTGGTGGCTTCCGTTTCATTGGATGCCTTCTAGTGGATGCTGGGGGACTACCTATAACAGTGTTGGCGAACCTATGGCACAGGTGCCAAAGGTGGCACTCAGATCCCTTTCTGTGGGCACCAGACATCACCCCTTCACAGCCACCTGTATACAGGTTAAATGGCTCTATTGGCACTTTGCAAAAATTAGTGGGTTTTGAATCGCAGTTTGGGCACTTAGGGGTCTCTAAAAGGTTCGCCATCATTGACCTATAAGCATTGCCTTAGGACAGTGGTTCCCAAACTGGGGGTCGGAAGCCCTTTGGGGGTCAAACGACCATCTCACAGGGGTCGCCATAAACCAGTGAAGAAAAAGGCACAGACGGCTTGGGTGGGGAGGAGGAGGGGGAGGAAGGGGGGAGAGAATTACAGCTTGATAGGCTGGAGGGGATGTCAATCAATGGCTCCAGAGGCTGCGATTGGTTGAGGGTGCCTGTATAAAGGGAAGTTTTCTATGGCACCTGCGGCAGTGGCCTGCCAAAGGGGGCTTGTGGCCTCTTCCAAGCAGGACAAGGGGGCACCACCACAGAAGGAACTGCATTAAGGGGTCGCGGCAATAGGAATGAAAACCACTGCCTTAGGACATCTTGCACTGGCAGAGGGTTGAAGTGAAGGAGCCTTGGCGTCCCAGCCCAGTCCTACCATCTGAGGATGCTGTGATTCCAGATCGGATGTAGCAGGTTGGAATGTACAAGCTTGCCCTTGTGTTGCCCCCTGCCTAACAAGAAGGCAGACCCAGAAGCAGTCTCCACGGTTCTCACACGGGGTTGCCTAGACGGCTATAGCACTGGGGCAGCTCCGTAGCATTCCCACCACACCACGGCTGAATCACAGAACCTTGGCTCTGCAGGTGGGAGACTCCAGATCCAATCTCTGGTGCTCCAAATCCAGCTGGAAGAATTTGGGAGTGAAGTCATGGCAGCTGGACTTCTTTTCTTGTGAGATTGAAACATTCTGCCACTCATCCAAGCAACTTCGTTAGTCTGAGGAAAGACTGAAGAAAGACCATTTTCTCAGACTGAAGAAGCTACTTAGAGCAACTTAACTCCCAGATAACCTCAGATGGATGATGGAGAATCTCCAAAGACACCTGGAAGAATCTGTCTCAAAGCCTGGAGAGCTTTGGCAAGTTTCAGTCAAAGCTACAGACCTAAATGGGCCACACAAAGCAGCTTTCAGTTATTCTAGGTATGCTCTGGCCATCCCAAATCCAGATCTTGTAGGGTGTAGCTCTAGAATAAGATACAATAACCTGTTTCCCTGAGTTTTAAATGGGTGAGATAAATCAAGAAATTATTGTCAGTTCACCCTTCAGTTCATATATATTTTATGTTATAGAAATTCTGAGAAATGGCACTTTCTCGCAGACCTGCGCAGAAGAGCCAAAACGCTTGCACCAAGTCAACGGTTACCTTGCAAAGGAACTCATTATCTTCAAATATCTTGAAGGACGGCTCCTCGTAGCTTGCTTTTGTACGGCTAGGTGCTCGGTACGACTCTGTATAGGTGCTGATGGGGGTGTCCGTTTTATGTGCAAAGATGAACATCTCGTCCAAAAGTGGTCTACCTTGAAGATGCTGCCTGGGGCTGCCTAAAATGAATCCCCCCCTACTCTCTGAGGCTTCCTGGTAGCGAAAGAGGCTTTTATGTGCCACGGAAAACAAAAGAATCAACAAGAATCCACACACTCTATCAGCGATAAGAAAATAAAAAAGGAACAACCTTTATAAACTCTACTAACAAACTACTGCCTTGTGAATGCAGCTTAGACCCTATAGTCTTCATCCTAACACCAGGCCTGTTTGCATCAGCAGTGATGTCATAGTCGGGTGGGAGCCATCAGGCAGGTGGTCAAAAAAAGGAGGAAAGGGGGTCCAGCGCATAATACAGAACATGGAGTCAATGGGGTGTAACTTTGGAACAGGAGAACATTTTCTCTGGTATTTAAACAGAACTGAGAATATTGTATCCTCTTTTGGGTCAGTGGCAACTTGACCATGTAAGGAGCTTTAAGCTACCCGAAGGGCTGACCTCTTTTGAGCTCTGGACCCAGAAAGGACCAGAAGCAGCTTTTTCCAATTGTGACTGAACATCCTCCAGCTATTCCACCAGCAGCCATCAAGTTTGCTTCCAAAAGCTCTTCGGAAGCAGAGTCTGAACTCTGATGCTAGTCTGTTAAACAGGCACATGCTCAAATACCATATTTACAATGGTAGACGTGGAAGATCGGGCAGGAGAAATGAGGAAGGAGAATGGAACCGATAGGGCCAGAGCAGCATGTGGGGTGAACTTCTCTATAAAACTAGGAGGGGGGACCCCCTGCCCCTGTGATGTGTTACTTAGATACAGAGCTGAACCTGTGGGCAAATCCACTTTGGAGTCCCAGCTCGGGCAGACCCATGTGAACACAATATATCGGTAGAGATTCTCAGTCCTCCGGGTGAAGTTATCCAGACGTTAAGTCATGGCAACTGGACTTTTTTTCTTGTGGGATTGAAACTTTTCCCTACTAATCCAAGGAGCTTCATCAGTCTGAGGAAAGTTGGTGCGAGGCTTCCAATTTGCAGTTTCACCTTGGTTTCACCCCACCCTAGTGAACAGAACATAGGTTTACACAGTAGGGATGGAACTCAGGTCAGCATAGGACTTTAAGTCCCATTGATTTCAAGGATTGTACTCTGATTGGGATCAACAATCAGATCTAGCGCATTGACAGCTGGATTATTATGAGCAAAGCTTGGAAAAAAATGTTATTTGAACTGCTAATAAATTAGCTAACTAACAAAGTTCCTTGTAGCAACACTTCCTCTCGGAGCCACCATCACCATCAGATTCTAAAGGCATGGCTACAAACAAATTTCAACAAGATTAAAAGATGGGAGACAGCAGGTCAGTGTGGCTTCACAGAAAGTTCAGAGAGGACCTGAAATCACAAAAGGATATGTATTGGAACTGAAAAGAAAGCCAGACAGACAGGTAACATGGATTTGCAGGGATGGCATTAAGAAGGCAAAAGTGGAGAATGAGCTGAGGTTAGCTAGAGACACTAAAAGCAACAAAAAAGCATGCTTCAGGCACGTGCGTGGCAAAAGACAAAGAAAAGAGTGCCTCGGCTACTCAATGGAGACGGGAAAACAATGACCAATGACGAAGACAAGGCAGAAGTGGTCAATTACTACTTTATATCTGTCTTCCACACAAATATGAAGAGCAAGCGGAGGGGATAGGATTGAAGCTGGAGACGGATAAACAAATAGCCAAGGAATACCTTATTACCTTGAACAAGTTCAAATCTCCAGGGCTGGGTGAATTGCATCAGAGCATACTGAAGGGTTTGGCTGAAAAACTCTCAGAACCACTGCCCATTATTTTCTCAAAAATCATGGGATAATGGATGAGGTAAAAGATGACTGGAGGAAGGCTAATGTCCCTGTCTTCAAAAAGGGCAAACAGCAGGAACCTGGAACTACCAGACCAGGGAATATTTTGGAACAGATTATGAAGCGGTCACTATGTGAGCACCTAGAAAACAATTAGAAACCAGCATGGGTTTGCCAAAAACAATTCCTGCCAGACTAATCTGATCTCTCTCTCTCTCTCTCTCTCTCTCAAAATGTATAACCTTCCTAGTAGACAGAGGGAATGCTATAGTGACATTGTATATATCTTGACTTCAGCACAGTCTTTGACAAAGTGCCCCATGAAAGTTAACCAGAAGTAGGAAGATGAAAGAACTGTTAAGCCAGGGGTGCCCAAACTTTTTGTAAGGAGGGCCAGATTTGGTGGCTGAGAATGTATCGGGGGCCGGTTGCTCCCCGACCCTGCCACCCCACTGCAAGCCCCACCCACTGACCCATAAGCCCTACCCAATGACCCCTTGCAACCCCACCCACAGGAAGGAAAGCGGGGGACCAAGGGAGGGAGGGAGGGAGGTGGAAACCAAGAGAGGAAGGAAGGAAGGTGGGGACCAAGGAAGGAAGGGAGGGAGGGAGGTGGAAACCAAGAGAGGAAGGAAGGAAGGAAGGTGGGGACCAAGGGAGGGAGGGAAGGAGGAAGGTGGAAACCAAGAGAGGAAGGAAGGAAGGTGGGGACCAAGGGAGGGAGGGAGGGAGGAAGGTGGAAACCAAGAGAGGAAGGAAGGAAGGTGGGGACCAAGGAAGGGAGGGAAGGGAGGAAGGTGGAAACCAAGAGAGGAAGGAAGGAAGGTGGGGACCAAGGAAGGAAGGGAGGGAAGGAGGAAGGTGGAAACCAAGAGAGGAAGGAAGGAAGGTGGGGACCAAGGAAGGGAGGGAGGGAGGGAGGTGGAAACCAAGAGAGGAAGGAAGGAAGGAAGGTGGGGACCAAGGGAGGGAGGGAAGGAGGAAGGTGGAAAAGAGAGGAAGGAAGGAAGGTGGGGACAAGAGAGGAAGGAAGGAAGGTGGGGACCAAGGGAGGGAGGGAAGGAGGAAGGTGGAAACCAAGAGAGGAAGGAAGGAAGGTGGGGACCAAGGAAGGGAGGGAAGGAGGAAGGTGGAAACCAAGAGAGGAGGAAGGAAGGAAGGTGGGGACCAAGGAAGGAAGGGAGGAGGAAGGTGAGGAGGAAGGGAAGGTGGGGACCAAGGAAGGGAGGGAGGGGAGGTGGTGGAAACCAAGAGAGGAAGGAAGGAAGGTGGGGACCAAGGAGGGAGGGAAGGAGGAAGGTGGGAGAGGAAGGAGGTGGAAAGGAGGGAGGGAGGGAGGGAAGGTGGAAAAAGAGAGGAAGGAAGGAAGGTGGGGGACCAAGGAAGGGAGGGAGGGAGGAAGGTGGAAACCAAGAGAGGAAGGAAGGAAGGTGGGGGAAGGAGGAAGGTGGAAACCAAGAGAGGAAGGAAGGAAGGTGGGGACCAAGGGGTGGAAACCAAGAGAGGGAGGGAAGGAGGAAGGTGGAAACCAAGAGAAGGAAGGAAGGAAGGTGGGGACCAAGGAAGGGAGGGAAGGAGGAAGGTGGAAACCAAGAGAGGAAGGAAGGAAGGTGGGGAAGGTGGACGAAGGAAGGGAGGGAAGGAGGGAGGGAGGAGGGTGGAAAAACCAAGAGAGGAAGGAAGGAAGGTGGGGACCAAGGAAGGGAGGGAGGGAGGGAGGGAGGTGGAAACCAAGAGAGGAAGGAAGGAATGTGGGGACCAAGGAGGAAGAAGGAGGGAGGAAGGAAGGTGGAAACCAAACCAAGAGAGGAAGGAAGGTGGGGACCAAGAGAGGAAGGAAGGGAGGGGAGGGGAAGGAAGGTGGGGACCAAGGAAGGAGGGAGGGAGGAAGGTGGAAACCAAGAGAAGGAAGGTGGGGAAGGAAGGTGGGGAACCAAGAAGGAAGGAGGAAGGAAGGAAGGTGGAAACCAAGAGAGGAGGAAGGAAGGAAGGTGGGGACCAAGGAAGGGAGGGAGGGAGGAAGGTGGAAACCAAGAGAGGAAGGAAGGAAGGTGGGGACCAAGGGAGGGAGGGAAGGAGGAAGGTGGAAACTAAGAGAAGAAGAAAGGAAGGTGGGGACCAAGGAAGGGAGGGAAGGAGGAAGGTGGAAACCAAGAGAGGAAGGAAGGTGGGGACGAAGGAAGGGAGGGAAGGAGGAAGGTGGAAACCAAGAGAGGAAGGAAGGAAGGTGGGGACCAAGGAAGGGAGGGGGAGGGGAAACCAAGAGAGGAAGGAAGGAAGGTGGGGACCAAGGAAGGAGGGAGGGGAGGAGGAAAAGGAAGGGAGGGAAGGAGGAAGGTGGGAAACAAGAGAGGAAGGAAGGAAGGTGGGGACCAAGAGAGGGAAGGAGAAGGAAGGAAGGTGGAAACCAAGAGAGGAAGGAAGGGACCAAGGGAAGGGAGAGGAAGGAGGAAGGTGGAAACCAAGAGAGGAAGGAAGGAAGGTGGGGGGGACCAAGGAAGGGGTGGAAGGGGAAGGAAAGGTGGAAACCAAGAGAGGAAGGGAAGGAAGGTGGGGACCAAGGGAAGGGAGGGAAGGAGGAAGGTGGGGACCAAGAGAGAACGGAAGGAAGGAAGGTGGGGACCAAGGGAGGGAGGGAAGGAGGAAGGTGGGGAAAGAGAGGAGAGAAGGAAGGGGAAGGTGGGGACCAAGGGGAAGGGAGGGAGGGGGAGGAGGAAGGTGGAAACCAAGAGAGGAAGGAAGGAAGGTGGGGACCAAGGGAGGGAGGGAGGGAGGAAGGTGGGGAAGGAGGAAGGAAGGAAGGAAGGTGGGGACCAAGGAAGGGAGGGAGGAGGAAGGTGGAAACCAGGAGAGAGGAAGGAAAGGAAGGTGGGGACCAAGAGAGGAAGGGAAGGAAGGAAGGTGGGGGACCAAGGGAGGGAGGAAGGTGGAAACCAAGGAAGGAGGGAAGGGGAGGGAGGAGGAGGACCAGGGAGAGGGAGGAAGGGGAAGGTGGGACCAAAGGGTGGGGACCAAGGAGGGAGGGAAGGAGGAGGTGGAGAGAGGAAGGAAGGAAGGTGGGGACCAAGGAAGGGAGGGAAGGAGGAAGGTGGGACCAAGAGGGAGCCATGGGAACAGTTGGCCAAGAGGAGGGAGGGTGGAAACCAAGGGAGGGAAGGAAGGTGGAAACCAAGAGGGAAGGAGGAGGTGGGGACCAAGGAAGAGGAGGGAAGGAGGAAGGTGGGGACCAAGGGAAGGAGGAAGGAAGAAGGGGACCAAGGAAGGTGGGAGGGTGGAAGGTGGAAGGAACCTTGGAAGAGGAAGGAAGGAAGGTGGGGACCAAGGAAGGGAGGGAGGGAGGAAGGAGAGAAGGATCTGTGTGACCTTGCACCCCCCAGCTCCCCTTCGGTGGCGATGGCTCACCCGCCAGCCCACCCCAAAGTTCCTTGGTAGTGGCAGAGGCCCGCTGGCCTGCCCACCCCCACACATTCCCCTGCGGTGCCACTGGCGGCAGACCGCCTGTCCGCCCAACCGCCCCAGCGGTGTCAGCGTTGGCAGAATTTTAAAAAAAAACATGGGGCAAAGGAGGGGGAGGGAGGGGTGGGCCAGCCATCTACGGGCCACTCAGAATGGCCTGATGGGCCAGATTTGGCCCCAGGCCGGACTTTGGGCAGGCCTGTGTTAAGCTAACCAGGAGTAGGAAGATGGAAGAACTGTTAGGTGGATGCACAGCTGGATACAGAATCTGGCTCAGAGGGTGTTGATGAAGGACTCCTTCTCAAAGTGGGAGGAGGTAACATGCGGGGCACCCCAGGGCTCAGCCCCGGGCCCAGTGCTCTTCAACATTTTTTTAATTAACGACTTAGATCAGGGGGTGCAGGGAATGCCAATCACTGTTGCAGATGACTCAACATCAAGTGGAATATTCATAGCTAATACCCTGGAAGACAGAAACAAAATTCAAAAGGATCTTGATAGGCTGGAGCACTGGGTGGAAAACAACATAATGGAATTCAACAGGGGTCTTGTTCTCCGTTATTCCAGAGTACAGGACACATAAGAATGGGAGGACTACAGGAGGCCAGAGGAAGGCTGAATATCAGAAACTTAACTGTTAAAGCAGTATGACTGTGGAATCAATGGCCTCAGAAGGCAGTGAGGGCTCCAATGGTGGAAACATTCAAGAGAAATTTAGGCAACCACCTGGCAGACATCCTATGATTTGTAGTCATGGGTTCAGCAGGGGGCTGGACTTGGTGGCCCTGGAGGCTCTTTCCAACTTCATGATTCTATGGGCGTTTATACATGACCCCTAAACTCCGGGGCAAATGGCTCCCAGCTCCGGAGCTTAAAAATGTTTACCCACCAGCTCCGGAGTTTACTGAAAATTAGGTGCGACCACGCCCACCTTTCAAGTACCTGCTCTTCCGTCCTGAAAATTCTTTGATGCGGTGTAACGATAGTGAGTGTGGGGCTCTCCTCGCTTCTGTTTGTTGTTGTTTTGGCTCCCGCCCCTTTAAGAGCTACTTTACAGACACAGGAATCTTGCCGGCAAGAGCGAGAGCCAGAACGAGAGCCAGAACGGAGGTGAGCCACGATCTTTTCTTCCTTTTTTTCTCCCTCCCCTCACGCAGCCGGCAGCCAGGAAGTGTGGAGGGGTGGGGACACAGGAAGAGCGACAAGCCCCTAAGATCTCTGGTCCGAATTTAAGTGGCCAGCGGATCTTAGGGGTCGTGTAAAAGCACCCCATGATTCTACCTTTGATGCTTTCTTGGAACAAAGAGAAGGCAGAGCTTTTAAAACTGGCATACTATTTAACTTTGATCCTAATTATAATTGTTTGTAGATTTTAAAGGATTTTTGATCACACCTTATTTGCTTTTGATTTTTTTTTGTTTCTGCCAAATGGAAACACTTGGATTATTGTGCTATCCACATGCAAGTGTCTAGAATCATAGAATCATAGAGTTGGAAGAGACCTCAAGGGCCATCCAGTCCAACCCCCCTGCCATGCAGGAACCCCATCAAAATATTTTCGACAGATGGCCATCCAGCCTGTGCTTAAAAACTTCCAAAGAAGGAGACTCCACCACCCTCCTTTGGGGCAGCATATTCCACTGCCGAACAGCTCTAACCGTCATGAAGTTCTTCCTAATGTTCAAATGGAATCTCTTTTCCTGCCGTTTGAAACCATTACCCCACGTCCTAGTCTCAGAAGCCATGGAAAACAAACCAGTCCCTTCTTCAAAGTGACATCCTTTCAAATATTTAAACATAGCTATAAGTTGGCAGGACCCTATTTTTGCAACCTTGCATGATTTGACTGGGAGGGACT
The DNA here is from genome assembly GCA_037367245.1 of Phrynocephalus guinanensis. Lineage (NCBI taxonomy): Eukaryota > Metazoa > Chordata > Lepidosauria > Squamata > Agamidae > Phrynocephalus > Phrynocephalus guinanensis. Next base: position 122,284,242 of record CM074738.1, read on the forward strand.
TTTCTGAGCTGGGATGACTGTCAATCTACCCAGCGCTAAGCCATTGTTCCTTCCATGCCTCTGAATTCAGCCTCTCTGCTAAAAGCTCTCCCACCCCCTTTGTCTCTTAGAAGTCAGTCGGTCTGTTGGAAGCATTAGTCTGCTGAGGCCTGTTGCTCAAAGCACTCATGTTTTTAGTTTGCTGTTGTTTGTTCCCTGTTAGGTAATGAATCCTTTAATACTTTCTCCTAATAATATTTCAGAGTGATTTATTGAGACTCTAAGTGCCAGTTGATGAGAAAAAGGGATGGGTTACTCTGGGGAACTTGAAGCTCATTTTGCTCTGTGGATCCCTGCACTTCTGCTCTGCAGTTAGAGGAATTTAACTGGACATTCAACACTCTGCAACAGCCCCTTCCGCAAAAGGGGATCCCAGTTTAAAAATAGGATGCAGAGGCAATGGAGGAATGGGAGGGGGGAAAGGGCGGAACCACAGAGAAGCAATCTGAAATTCCTCCACATTCATTTAGGAGAGACAAAGGGAATAATTATATTTGTATTTCAATTATGTATTTACCACAACTGTTAGTACAACCTAGCCTGCAGCCGAGTTATAGGATCATGGTTTATGGGCAAAGTCTGTTTTGGGGAGAGGGCCTGATTCAGGGACAGCCTTGCTTTTTCCACTCTCGGCAGCTGCAAGACCAACCCCCCACTTTATTGCTGCACCTTTCATTTCATCACCACCACATTGCAAAAGTGGGCAGAACATGTTCCGGGGCAGGAAGGTGTGCAAACCCCACAAAACATGGAAACCTTTTCCACGACTGTTCCAGGGTAGAGGGGGAGAGTAAATAAAGTGCTTCCTGGCCCATGGGGTTTGTGGGTTTTCTTGTTTGAAGCCCCAGTGGGATTATTCTATGATTGTAAGGTCTGGGCCAGGGATGAGCAACCTAATGTACCTCTAACAGGCACACTTTTCTTAAATACCATATATACTTGAGTATAAGTTGACCCGAGTATAAGTTGAGGTCCCTAATTTAACCCCCCCCCAAAAAAAAAAAACTGGAGAAACTTATTGACTCAAGTATAAGCCTAGGGTGGGAAATGCAGCAGGGCCTGGCAGCTCCTCCTTTGTGAGCTGGGGGAGCGGTGTGTGATGTTTAAAATGACTTTTAGCCACTGAGTGCAATCATCATTTTAAACATTGCACACCGCTCCCCCGTGATGCAGAGGGATGTCAGGAGAAGTGGCGCACAATGTTTAAAATGACTCTTAGCCACTGACCCAAGCACTTGCCTCGGTGGCTAAAAGTCATTTTAAACATTGCACGCCGCTCCCCTGCAATGTGTGTGTGTGTGTGTGGGGGGGAGATCAGGAGAAGCAGTGCACTTTGTTTAAAATGACTTTTAGCCACCGACCCAAGCACTTGCCTTAGTGGCTAAAAGTATTTACCCAAATATAAGTCGAGGGCCCTTTTTTCAGCCCAAAGTTAGGACTGAAAAATGAGACTTATATTCGAGTATATACAGTAATCTCCGTCTCCAATTTACTACCTATGCACACTTGGTACACCAGAGGGCGATGTTTTCACAATGACCAGCCCAAAACCAAGACTACTGGGGGAAATTTTGGGGCTCTCAAGGGGATCCCCTAAAATATCTCCACCCTGCCCCATGAAGCTGGGTCCTTTGCCTCCTTCCCAACCTTGCTGTCAAAGGTTTCCCAAGGGGTAGGGGTGGGGAGGATCAATTGAAAGACACAAAGACATTCATCTGATAGATGCTTGGCTGCTGAACAGTTGATATTACTTAGATCTCCAAACCAATGGATGCAATATGAATGAATGGCTTTAAAAGACGGGGTTCACTGAGCCTGGTGGACTAAGTAAGGGTTTGGTTCAGTCTAAGGCAGCCTCTCCAGCTGCCTCAATAGCGGTATGAAGAGCTACATGAAAAACACAAAGCATAATAACCAATGGGCAGTCTGAACAAGAGATGGGCACAAACTGCTGGTTTGTTAGTTCGTGCCAGTTCATTTTTCAACCAAGCAGGCATTTGATGCTTCCTAGCCCTGGCTCCTCTGGGTGTTGAAACGGAGTAGGTGCCTGCCAAAGAATTCAGGACTCAGAAGTGCTGGACACCTGTTTGGCTGGGGGGGAAAAACCTGGCACAAACCACTGAAGCACCGGTTCATGCCCATCTTAAGTCTGAAGTCTTAAGAACTCAGAAATCTTCCATCAAGTCTCCCTCCCTCCCTCCCTCCTCCCCTCCCCTCCCCTCCCCTCCCTATCTATCTATCTATCTATCTATCTATCTATCTATCTATCTATCTATCTATCTATCTATCTATCTATCTATCTATCTATCTATCTATCTATCTATCTATCCATACCCCACCTTCCCAATAAGGTTTACATCATTAAAGGACAATTTTAAAGCTAACAGTGACTTTACAAATACTGAAAAGGAACTGAAAAGGATCAAAGACCATACTAAAAAATAAAAAACAACAGTTAAAAGACCTTTGAAGCAGTAAGGTACTCTAATCCATTCAAAAACTCCACTCAGGCAGCCAGTTATTAAAGGAAAGCTTGCATGAAGAAAAGAACATCAGAGATGGATCCAGCCTGGCCTCCTGTGGGAGGGAGTTCCAAAGTCTGGGGGCAGCCACAGAGAAGGCCCTCTCTTGTATCCCCCACCAAGTGCACCTGTGGAGGCGGCAGGATGGAGAGAAAAGCCTCTCCTGATGACCTTCACACCCAAGCAGACTCACCAACGAACGGGAGAGGTGGTCCTTGAGGTAGCTTGGGCCTATTTAGGGCTTTATAGATTAGAACCAGCATATGGAATTGGGCCTGGAACTGGATCGGCAACCACAGGAGCTGCTCTAACAGGAGGGTTGTGTGATCCCGGTAACCAACTTAAGTTACCAGGATCACACTATCCTGGCAGGTGTCTTTTGAACCCATGGAAGCGGCTAGGTTACCCCACATAGAGTGCATTGCAGTAATCCAACTGGAAATAACGAAGGCATCCTCCCTAATAATTAACCCGACTGCAGGCCCACAGAAGCAGATTCGACCCTTCTTCAGGGAGACCGCAATAGAACACAGCCTCTGAGGCATCCTTGGGTCTTGAACCAGGAATTCCTGCGGCAGGAGACCTGGGGGGGTCTGTGTGTGTGTGTGTCTCACCTCGCCTTCCTGAACTGCCTTGGTAGCTATTTCGAGGAGAGTTTCTTCCCATCTGTGCCTCCATGGCTGACATCTGACCTGACCTCATAGCTGGCAGTTCAGGGGACCCCCAGAATCCGATCAGGGATCCACAGGAGGGTTGGGAAGGTGTTTGGTGTCCAGTTGTTGTGAACACCTAGAATCCATGGATTGTCCACAGCTGCTTCGCCATAGAAACCCCCATCTTCCAAGGCTATACGATGAGATGCACAAAGCTCTTTTTGCTGTCTGGAGCCAGCTTGTGAACTTCTTGACGTACCTAGCAGGTTCCTGACCAGGGCAGGATATTGACCCTGACGGGCAAGCAAGGCAACCAAAGCCAGGCATTCCCCTTCTCTGATAGGTCAAGCCCTGCATTCCACCAGCACTCAAGATTACAAGCACCGTCTACATTAGTGGTTCTCAACCTGTGGATCTCCAGATGTTCCTGGACTGTAACTCCCAGAAGTCTTCATCACTAGCTGAATTGGCCAGGATTTCTAGGTGTCACAGTCCAAGAACATCTGGGGACCCACAGGTTGAGAACCACTGGTCTACATGAATCACATTTATATCCCTCTTTCTCTCCAGCAAGCTCCTTGAAGTGAATAGACTGCTCTTCCCCTCTCCATAACGTAGGTTAGGCATGTCCAAACGTCGGCCCTTCTGATGTTTTGAACCACAACTCCCAGAATTCTAAGCTTAGATTGCCAGTGACAAAGGACTATGGGAGTTCTGGTCCAAAACATCTGGAGGGACGAAGTTTGGACATGCTTGAGGTAGGTCCTCTGAAGAAAACACACCTGGTCCAAGGTCATCCATTGAGTTTCATGGCTGAGTTTGGATGAGAACATGGACGTCCTGTGTTCTATGTCAATGACCCAAACCACAGTGAAGCGTGCAGAGTGTGCGGCTGATATACCGTCCTGTAGCATTTATAAAAGCACTCTCTGGGCAGTTTACAAGTTAATTCGGCGGCGTACACATCCCCCTCTGCCCCTGTGTGAACGGGGTCCTCAATTCGCCAACCTTGGAAGGATGGCAGACTGAGTGAACCTTGAGCCAGCTACCTGGGATCGAACCCCCAAGTCGTGAGTGCAGTGTTGGCGGCAGTGCTTCAGTTTAACCACAGTGCCATGAGGGTCAGCAGACCTTTGGCAAGAGTGCACGATCGAAGGAGTTGCTTACCTGGGTGATAAACTTGTTCTCTGTCCATAGGGCCAAGGGCTGCTCCTCAAAGGTCTTCTTCAAGGTGTTGGGAGGCCGGTAGGAGTCCGTGTAGGTGCTGATGGGGGTCTTGGTTTTGCGAGCAAAGAGGAACATAGTGGATCGGGGCTTGGCAGGGCTTCAGAGAGGTCGAAGGTCACCACGTGGAATGCAGGGAGCGCGGGTGGGGTACACGTCATTGGCAGGAGTGGCCGGTGCCTCACCGTCATTTAGTTTGGGTATCTTTCCCCCTCTTTGGTTGCAGAGGATGGGAGAGGGGCTCTTCCTGCCGGTGGGGCAGCACGGGTGAGTGATCCTGGAGATGAGAAGGCCTCCCTGCAGCCAAGCTCTGCATCACGCATGATGTCACAGTGGGCAGGGACCAGAGGCGGGCAGGGGTGCCCATGGGAAGGAGGCAGCCTGCCCCAGAATTCACAAGGGTGGGACCCAGACACTTTCTGTCCGTTTCTGTCCGGTCCAAATCCACCCGCCAAGAAAACCCTGAGCACTGGTGCAGTTCTAAAGCTTGGGGCAGATTCTGAAGTGTGTGCCTAGTTTCCTGAGGGGGCTGAAGGTAGATTGCCAGGGTACTCTAGAACCGCAGCATTTCTGGATAATTTTTGGGACACATCATTTGAAAAAGCAGGACACTGGGAGTAAGGAATCAAGGGATCTTTTGAGGCTCTGCCCAGAACATTCCCTTGCAGACAAAGTTCAAGGATAGCCAATAGTCTGAGAAGTTTGCCTTTCTCTTCACAAACCTCACTGGGTGAGCCATTTCTATGATTTCTCAATGGATTTTCTCAATTTTCAGAATGGGGAGAGGTGAAAAATGGTGTGCCCAAGGCATCTGTCCTGGGACCGGTGCTTTTCAATCTGTTCATAATTGACCTAAAGACAGGGATAAGCAGTTGAGCTGGCCAAGTTTGCAGATGACACAAAACTTTTCCGTGAGGTAAAAACCAGAGAAGATTGTGAAGAACTCCAGAAGGATCTCTCCAAACTGGAGGAATGGGTTGCGAAATGGCAAATGTGTTTTAATGTAGCCAAATGTAAAGTAATGCATATTGGGGGGGGGAATCAAAACTTTATTTATCAACTCATGGACTCTGAGCTATCCATGACAGATCAGGAAAGTGATCTTGGTATGCTGGTTTTCTTTAGTCTGGAAAAAGCGTGTGAGGGGGGTGGGATATGGTTGAGACCTACAAAATTATGCAGGGCATGAATAAAGTGGATAGAGGGACACTCTTCTCCCTCTCACAAAATACCAGAACTAGGGGCCATCCACTCAAATTGTGCATTGGGAGAATGAGAACAGACAAAATAACTTTTTTTATCCAGTGTGTTGTTAGTCTGTTAAGTCTGATCCAGCCCTTGGCCCTATGGACAGAGAACACGTTTGTGACCTAGGAGGTGGTGATGGCATCTGGCCTGGATGCCTTGAACTAGATGGGCCTTGGACCTGATCCAGCAGGGCTCTTCTTATGTTCTTATGATTCCTGGTAACCAGAGACAGGAAACGGGGACACCTCTTTGGAGGGGCCAGAACAAGTTATTACTTCCCCATTGTGGGCTCTGTTGACAAGGGACTTGACTTCGTAAGCTCAGATGCCTTGCCCAGAGCTGGATGTGGTGTGAACGGTTTTAAATATTTTTTTAAAAAGCCATCCATCTGGTGCACAGAGACCGTGACGGACAAACTGGCCTTGCACAAGATGGCAGAAGACCAGTGGCCATTTGGGCTGGCTGAGCAGATCCTGGGTGGAGCAGATCAGAAAAAGATAACTCTTCCAAGCTCTGAGAGCATAGCTCAGTCCATCTGCGCTGACCTGCCCGGGACAGGCCCTTCCAAATAACTCCATGATGCCACAACAGAGTACTTGCCACAATGACAGAAACTGCCATGTGACAGATCTATTTGCATTCTATGTGCACGGGGTTCCTATTGTGAGATGAAGGAATTACGTTTGGCTGTAGAAAGGCTGGTCCCGTGTGTCAGCCTACCTGCCAATTTGGGGAGGTGAAGACGGGTGACTGCAGACTAGAATCTAGGCTGTTGTATGCCAGCTCTCATAACCGCTGTAGTTACTACAGTATTGCGGGGAAAGAGGTAGCCATGGAATGTTCACAAATATTGCTGCTTCAGCCCCAAGATTTGGTCAAACTGCAATAAATCTTCTATATGGCCAAGGGACACAAGGTGTGTGTGTGTGTGTGTGTGTGTGTGTGTGTGTGTGTGTGTAGCAGATGAACAGGAGAGACAAGACAAGTAAGAAATTGGCTGGTAAACCGAAAACAAACACTTCACCAAGGGAATAGGTATACAGTATATATGGTTGTGTGCGCAGAGCCTGAGAAAAGGATTTTTTTTGCGGGGGGTACAGTTCTTATAGTCCCACAATAGTTCTGGGCTATTTCAGGAACAACAATAACCATAAGCAATAAAAGCTGCCAACTTTGGCTGTGTGCTCCCTGTGACAAGATTGGTGGAACAGCAATTTGGTTTTACACTTTTGCGGTCCAAATTAAAGGACACCCATACACCTCTGTCTGAGGATCTGGAATTTCTGGCTTAACGAAAATTAAAAACAAACCTGTTTCCTCTTTGCTGGCGCGTGAGGGGTCCCAGAAAAAAAAAGGCTGCAGAAACCATTTTCATATGTATGCTTTTTAATATTAATTCTGTTACACTACACACAACCAGTAACAATAATAAATACTGCAATGGAAATGTTAAAAAAATATTATACATGTATCATGTCTTCCCAAAAACCACATTTTAAAAATAAATTAATGCAAAAAACCTGATGGCAAATAATAATAATAAAAAGAAACACAACTGAACAGATCTGTTTAAGGCAGTATTCTACATGATGGGGTAAACAAGGACTGTGCTACATTGTTTGGATAAGGAAAGCAAGAGTTAGCTAAGACAAACATTTGCTATTAGATGCGGGCTGACGTACTAGGAGCGGGCCATCAACCAAAACAAAAAAGGATTCCCACCTACTCAACACCTCGGGAGCCTGTGCAGCAAGGTTACAAAGATTGGTGATATGTCAGTGCCCATCCAAAAAGGTTTTCTAACAGAGCCACACTTCATAAAATCAAGCACAAGTTTCAAATGAAATACTATTTTAGGCTGAATACCACTCACATTTTTTTTTGTCCTACACCTGGAAGATTTAATACATGGATGAGAAGTGAAAAGCTAGTTCAGTATTCAAGTACCATGTTGAAATAAACTTCAAAGTAAAGTGTTTTTTTTAAAAGTACATGCACAGTCGATCCTCTTTTTCTGCCTCTGCAGATCCAGACGCTGAGGGGTGCTACTCATAAAAGAATGGGCACCGAAAGAAGAGTTAAAATATTAATTCTAAAGGGAAAAGGAATTGGTCTCTTCTCAACGGTTTACTTGCTCTGTTACTTTCACTTGCTCTGCCTGAGATTCGGCACACATTTTATCATGGCACGTATTTGTGAGTGTTTGGGAACACCTGCCATATTACAGCAGTTCCGTGGAGAAATGCAGCCCTGATAACCTTGCTTCACTTGGGTGGGGATTTGAGGGTGGGGGTGGAGAGAAGAGAGTGGAGACAGGGTTTAACAAATAGTGCAAAAAACAACAACAACCCCAAAACAAAACAAAACAATTTTTTTTTAAAAAAAACCTAACAAATGGTTCCTTTGCCCTTCTGAAATTATATATACAGTACAGTATATTATAAAGGAATAGCTGCTTTCTGTGGACTTGACGAGCACTCCTCTAAATTTTGCTGCCGTGTGTGCAAAAACAAACAAAACCACGAAACAAAACAAAAAGTTCAGGTTGGATCTTTCCCAATCCATTGTTGGAAATAAGGTGCATGTTGGCCCAGTGCCCGGGTGGGGGTGTGTGATGGCACCATGCCTGGCCTTCTCAAAGAATTCCACACTGGCCTTTTAAGAGCTCGAAGAGCAGAAGATTATCATGACGTCGATTCAAAGACTGAAAAGCGAGTGAACGATGGGAAGGGTGGGTGGGTGGGTGGGAAGGGTTAGGGGTGCTCTGGTTGCTGTAGGTTCCAGCTGCACGGCAGGACCCGTGCCTGGTCTGCTCGCCGTGCACCCCGGAATTCTGTGAGACACAACACAACGCACCTTGAAGCCTCTCTCGGGCGGTATTGATCGGGCAGGCCCGTGTCGGCTTCAGCCGGCCCTGCTGGCCACAAGGAGAAGGACGGGAAGAGCAGGATGAGGCCAGAGCCAACTGGGCCGTTTCAACAGCACAGCACACCGAGGCCTGTCCACTGCTAGCTAGGTGGGGCTGGAGGAGGGCGGACGAAGAACCTTAACTCTGAAAACCAAGGCATGAATGATGGATGCGTACAATTTAATGAGGCTTGCAATTGCAGAACTAGCAACCGGGCACGGACCACTTTGGGCCTTTTCACACGACCCCTAAGATCCGCTGGCCACTTAAATTCGGACCAGAGATCTTAGGGGTTTGTCGCTGTTCCTGCGTTCCCACCCCCTCCGCACTCCTGGCTGCTGGCTTCATGAGGGGAGGGAGAAAAAAAGGAAGAAAAGAATGCCGCTCACCTCCGTTCCGCCGTCCCGGCACTGCATTCAGATCTCTTAAAGGGGCGGGGGGCAAAAAAAGAACAAACAGAAGCAAGGAGAGCCGGGCAGTCACTACTGTTATATCCACATCAGGAATTTTCACCTCCAGAGAGCAGGTACCTGAAAAGTGCGCTGGGACGTGCTTAGGTGGGCGTGGTCGCACTTAATTATCTGTAAACTCCGGAGCTGGTGGGGAAGCAATTTTAAGCTCCCGAGCTGGGAGCCATTTGCGGCGGAGTTTCAGGGTCGTGTACAAAGGGTCTAAGTTACACTTCCACATCTTTGCCCGTGACCTCTTTCACTCCCACCACGCTTGTGCTTAAAAGTGGTTTGGGGAACTCAAGATCTTTGACATGGTGCCCTGTGATGGCCGTTCTTTTTGGCTCCCACCTGAACCATAGCGTGGGCGCGCGCACACACACGCAGATACACAATCCGATATCCTGTAAGGACAATGAAGACACTCCCTTCAGAAAGGGGAAACACCAGATCTTAAGGAGCACCTGGGATTCCCTGGTGGTCGCCCATCCCAGGACTAGCCAGGCCCAACCCTGCTTAGCTTCCGAGGTCGGACAACATCAGATGTGCTCAGAGCATCTAGGTACCCAAAGGAGACATAGGTTCAGGCAATGTCACAGAGGGAGCAAACCCAGAGGACCAGTGGCCTAAATTCTGAAGAGTAAGTCAGAGACAGCCACGGGCAAACATGAAAGAAAAGGAAGAGCAAAGGTAAGAGGCATGGAAGCCTTGATGACAAATGCCAAAGTTAACTTGCAGCAAGGCGTTACTTCATTTTCCGCCATGAGTGGCCACATTCTCACATGTTTTGGATAAATGCTTACAAGGGGCTCAGGAAAATAAAACTGAAACACGAAGGAAAGGGACATTGCTGTTTTGTGAGTTGTGTACCTACAACGGGGCGGGGTCATGAAGGGCTTCTCTCATGCAAAGCATTTCTACGTGCTCCCCGATTCCCTTCCTCTTACTGCTCAGGGTGCTTTTGGTGCAGAAGTCCTAGAACACACGCCTGGGAGGCTCTGCACTCAGCCACCAGACATCAGATATCCTGGTCTCTTCTGGCTTTTGTAACTGCAGCTTGCCAGCACGCTTGCAACTACATCACCTTTTGCTGGGCTGCTGGGATATTGGCCTCCATAGGTCTGAATGGCTATAAAAAGAAAACTGTTTAGATCAGGACGGGGGTTGGTTTCTTTCTTCTCCCTGCCGGCCTCCGGGCAGCAGCAATTTCCTTGGCCTTTTGAAGAAGGTAAATAACAGGTCTTTCTTCCCCTCCCTGTTTTCTGATCCCAGGTTCTGTGTGGTAGAAACCAGAATGCTTGAGTAGGAGCAGCAGGAGGCACAGACCCAACATCAGGGCCCGAAATCTAGTAGTTAAGTCACAACTAGAATGGGGTTGAGTCAGTGGGGAGTTGGTAAGTAAGCAATAACTTCCACCAATTAACAGTCCTGCTCAACTGGCAGCTTTCTACCAGATTGCGGCCAGTGTTGCACTATTCTCTCAACAGAGGTGGGGGGGGGGCGCTCAGGCATAGTCTATCTGTTAATTATCAGGGTGTGCTTTCAACAGTACCCAGAAAAATCACAAAGCCTTCACCCCCAAGGCCATAGCTAACGACCCATTCTTGATAGGTTGCAGCACCTTAGGCCATTGTTCACCTTTAAGGCTATGGATACTATTGTCTCCCTAACGAGCCTATTCAGGCCATTGTTCATCTTATGAGCCTATTTCAGACCAGGGTGACAAGAGGTCAAAGCTGACTGACTATAAGATGGAGGACTCTAGCTGTATTCAGACGGAGGAAGCTGTTTGGATGAGCAGTGAAACATTTCTATCTCTCAAGAAAAAGAAGTCCAGTAGCCATGACTCAACTTCCAGCTAAACTCCCCTGGATGACTGAGAATCTTCACAGACACTATTCTAAGAATCCTACTTGGGTGCAAAAGCACTTCTGATGCCATGTGTTCTTTTCCTACCAAAACATTGAGCGGCAACCCCCCCTTCCCTTCTTCCTCTCCTGCCAAGATACCAACTGGCATCCATCTCTTCAGCCTCTCACCTTCATTTGGCCCCAGCCTTCCTGTCCGACTGTGGTCAACGGGGAAGACACAGAAGCAGTTTAGTGGGTTTCTAAATGCTGAGGGTCATTTGGAAAAAAGGAGAATGTTAGGGTGTTGACAAGCGACCCTGCCTTCTTGACTTTGGTGGCCATCAGGGCTGCTGAAATGAGCCCAAGGTCACCCCAGAGCCCAGAGCCTGGGGCAAAGAGATAGACCAGAAGGTAACAGTCAAGGAGAGAATCTGCAGCTCTCCTTGCAGGCAAAATATAGACCTTTGGCAGCCAGGGAACCTCAGCACTTCCATCTTCTGGGAAGGCTGGGATTCTTCCACTACGGGAGGAGACACATACACACACAGAGATGTAACAATGACAGAACTGGGTGTCAATCAACCCCTTTCTTTTCTAGCTAAATGGAGGAAAGGATGAGAAGAGCTGAGGAATGGAATGTTATCCAAAGGAATTTGGGAGCCGTCACATTGGTGGCGGTGGCGGCAGCAGCAGCAGGAGGTGAGGCAGCCAATGATCCAAGAGGACAGCAGTTTAAGCCGGAAGAAGGAATTTGGGGGTTGGGGGAGGATTGCAAGATGAAGATACATTCGCAAAACTGAAGCTTGGGACCACTTCCCTGGCCACACGGGGCTAAGGGTGACACAGGCGTCTCTTTCGCAAATGTTCGCTGCAGCAAGGCAAGCTGGGGTCGCCCAGAAGGGCTTTGAGATGCAACTACGTGTAAAGACAGCGAGTGCTTTTTCTTTCCTTGGAAGACCACCTTACTGGTGCAGAACGTGATCACCTGGGAACGAGCCGCTTCCTTGCCAAAGAGAATGGTTCGGTATGACAAATTCTCATTGCTCCAGGCTGACGCTAGGCAACATGCAAGCCCACTTCCAGCCCTTCCTTTCACCTCCCTTCCTTCTTTCCAACCAGCGGTGTGAAGTGGCCGTCCCTGCTCCCTTATGGTGGTTTTCTCCCTCTCCCTTTTGAAGCTGGAAAATGACAAGAGACCACTCAGGACCAAGGGTGTGGTCTCTTGAGGGTGGAGAGAAACTGAGGCCTTCGGAGCTCTTCTCCAGCATGACCTGAGCTCCATTTTTAAAAGCTGCTTCAGGTTCTCTCCCAGGTCCACTTGATGGTACCTTGTATAAAGGAATTAATTCGTTCCAAATGAAATTCTGTTAAGCAAATATTCCTTTACACAAATTTCCCATAGGAATGCATTAAAAACAGTACTCCCTAATCGCGACCATTTTTATGTTGTACAGATTCGCCCCATATATCCCCTATCTCTGATAGAGTATACTTATTCTGGCATATTCCAAAGATGTCTTAAGTGTACACTGACCATGGGAAAAGCGAATTAGCAACACAGGAACGGTGTGGCTGCAAACAAGCACATCCTAGAGGTACATTCATCGTGGAGCTGGGAGGGACCCCTGTTGACAGTAGATGCTGTGGCCAAGGGCTTCCCTCCGTAGGGTACGGAACGGCAGCGTCACAGGGTTGTTAGGAAACTCTCCGTGACCGCCAGGAAGGCTTCTGGCCATACATTCAGCTCTTCGAATGGCAATGCTGTGTTACTTTTTCACACCCACACTTGCACCCATCCCTTCCTCAGAAAACAGACAAGACACAAAGCTGTGGAGCAAGGAGAAGCCAAAATATTTTTTTCCATTTTATGCCTCTATCTTGACTTCACAAAAAGGGCATGCACTGCCATCTACAAAGGCAGGAGCAAAACCTAAAGGTTCGCCAGTGTTTGTGGGAGAAGCACACACCGTGTCGGAGAGGTGGCATGTCAACTGGAAGGTGTCGAGGATGTCACATTTACCGATCCCGCCATTTTCTACGCCTAGGTAAAAAGACTCACTTTGAAGTAGAACCTTTTTACAATCTATTAGTAGAAGGGGGGAAAAATACAAACGTATTGACTAGAAATGCAAGCACTTGTGTGCGCAATAATTTAAATATGTGTGCACAAATTCAGCACTTATTTCTTAATCTCGTCTCAACAGATGCTCTTGAAAGGGGCGGTGATGCTTTTTCCAAGTCAATCCTCCTAAGTTTTATTCCCGATTTCGCTCTGTCATCAGAATTTAGTAAATGAAGGGTTTAATGTTTGCTGGACATCTGTCCGCCAGAGGTGGCTCATTTGTGCTGGCCTGAAATTTCCAACATTTGCCTCTATGGAACATCATATGCACATTCCTGATGCGACTTCCTGCAAAATATCCAAGCGGCAATCCTTCTCTTCTCCTGAAAAGAGTTCTTTATTACCACTGCCCTGGGATCCTTGATGGGAAGGACAGAGGCCTCTCATGAGGCACGAACCGAGGAATCACTCTACACATCGCTATATGCCTGATCTTCCTATTATGCTGGGATATGGATTTCCACAACCCTACCATGGACAGAAGGAGACGGCAATCTGCTTTTGAGGTGGGATCTGTGACACAGCACAGGTACACATCAGGTAGGAAGGGATGCCCTAGTCCTCTTCTGTCAAGCATTCATTTGAGGACGGCTGGACAGAGCCCTGTTTAAATCGCTACAGCCCAAGTTCAAAAAGTAGAAAAACTGGGCAGCAAGAGGACATTCAAATCCTGTTTGCTTCTTGCATTGCTCTGCTGCTGCCAATGGTCTGTGGCCGTGTCAGTACTGGGGAAGCTGTTCCTTGCACCAAACCTACAAGGAATGCTGATTGATAACAGGCGGGACACCTCTGGCACCTGTCTGTGAATGTCAGTAGCAACGTAGGCACTGCGTTATGAGGAGAAGCACCAGTGCCGAGGGTGGTCTGTTGGCTTCTGGGGTTTCTGGCCCGGAGGATTTGTTCTGGGACAGTCAAAAAGCACAGGCCCCGGCAGGATCAGCCAGCTTGCGCATCTGAGGAGGAGAGCTAAGAAGGGAAATCCAGCCACGTTTGCACTGGAGGGTGTGTTTGTTGTCTCTGTGTGACACTTGGCCCTTAGCCCAAAGGCTACAAAGTGATTTGGCTGTGCCAACAGCCAACCTCTCTGGCACCTTGTCTAGCATAAGCCCCGTGCAACGTGGATGGAATTTCGGGCTGACAGGCTGCAGCGTCTTCCACTTGGCAAGGGTCCTGGGCCGCAAATACAAATCCAGAACCACTAAGACCAGGCTGAGCTTCTGAACATGGTGCTCTCTTATCAGAGTGTGTTTGCTTTTTACTATGAACTGTGCTGCTTATTTGGAAAAAAGCTGTTAACACCCCCCTTTTTTTCCAATAAAACCTCAGTTTCTTTTGTAAATCTATCCGGACTCATTAAACCTTATCAAGCGCCCTATGCACCAGTTCAGTCCTCTCTCCCGCTTCAGGGCCTGCCATCAAAACAGGAATTCCCTTTCATCCTGCAGTTCATTTCATACATATCAGACTCTGATCTCAGCTCTCGCCACCTGGGTAGACAGCGACACACAGAGATACTTGCAGGGATAGCAACTCCAACTCCAAGGCCAAAGGGATCCGGTGAGCTTTCCTGGCCAAGGATCCACAAACCAGCACCATTATATAATAATAATAATAATAATAATAATAATAATAATAATAATAATAATAATAATAATAATAATAATAATAATAATAATAATAATAATAATAATAAAAAAGAGGATCATAAAATGAATAGATATATTTTTTGGTTTCTCCTGGCTCCATAAACAGAAAGAGGTGCACGTCCTACCATAGGAGGAAGCAATGGCTGTTAAATTTTACAGTTACAGTGAAAACCGCTGGCCACCCCTTGCCCGGCTTCCCTCGTTACTGAATGTGGCAGGCAGTGGAAGAAGTGGCTTGACAGCACATGCAAGTGGGGTTGACGGACTTTGGGGGGATTAGGTCGAGGTCTTCATCATCTGGGATCTCATCTAACCGGTACCCATCCTTCAGCAGCTGGATGTTCAAGTCCTGGTTGATCTGCTGTAGGCAAAGAACCAAGGAGTCAAAACAGTGACCATCCAACACTATCCCTGATGTCCAGTTGAACTGAAATGTGCTGAAGGGCGTCTCCTCCCGATTTCAGAAGATGGGGAGCAGAGGAAAAACCAACTCTCGGGGTTAGCAAGTATACTCAACACACCTTCGGTCCCCGGTTGCCCTTGGACTACAACACCCAGAAATCCTGGCCAGTGCAGGTAGTGATGAAGGCTTCTGGAAGTTTTAGTCCAAGAACATCTGAAGGACCCAATGTTGGGAACACTGCTCTCCATGGACAACACCCAACATTCAATCCTTCCAGCATATATAACTGGCACATCTGAGACCCCCGGGAATTTGCTAGCAGAGCCTGACACTATGGTAGCCTTTCTTGCATGGGAGGATCCAGATGTACTGAACAACCACTTCCAGCCAGCGGCAGTTTCCAGCATATGTGGAAGGCACCAGCTTAGGGAAGGTTGCCATGTTGGACAAGGGCACTTGGCCCCGTGGCGTAGTAGTTAAATGCCTGCACTGCAGGTAAAACTGTGCTCACAAACCTGGGGTTCAATCCCAGGGAGCTGGCTCATGGTGGACTCAACCTTCCATCCTTCTGAGGTTGGTAAAATGAGTACCTAGCTTGCTGGGGGGGCAATGTGTATGTAGCCTGCACACTGTAATTAAAACTGTACTTAAAATGCCCAGAGACCACTTGAAGTGGTCTGGGGTGGTATACAAGCAGAACACTTGAGAAATGAGGACCTTTAGCACACAAGAAACAGCTAGGAAGCACTGGAATTTGTGCCGACACCTTAATGTTAAACTGTCAGAGAAGATTCATTTGTTAACATGTTAAGAACATTTTACAAAAAATAGTCAACTAATCTGTCAAGTTAGAAGTGTTTAGCATGACTAAAAATAGTAATAGCAAGAACAAAAAAGGCAAATGGTACTGAAAAATAATGGTTTCAGAGCCTGATGATTACAGTCATACATTTCAAAACCTTTGTTTTAATTTAATGAATTGGGGCAAACTAATTAATTTTTATCAAATTGTTTCCAAATTCTGGAAGGGGAAAAGGTACCATTAGACTGTGTGCTTCTTCTAGATTGTTCTCTGAATTTTAAACAAGAATGTTCAAGTTGTTAGCATTTACTGATTATAATAACCACCTCTCTCTCTCTCTCTCTCTCTCTCTCTCTCTCTCTCTCTCTCTCTCTCTCTCTCTCTCTCTCTCTCTCTCTGAAAAGGAGATATGAATGGCAGGCAGGGGTATCCAGACCAATCCTATCCCTGCTTAGCTTCTGAGAGGAAACTGTATTAGATTCCCCCTGGGCCATTCTCTATTCCTGGGATAAGGAAATGTGGGCAGGATCAGACTTTTAGCCATGGAAAACAACCAGCAAGGCATGGTGCCTTCCCAAAATGGGAGCACAAGCGCCCTGTTGAAATCCCTTGTCCTTTCGGAAGGAGAAGAAAGGGATTTCCAGTTGTCCCAGGAATCCGTTGAAGGAATGGAGACTCACCTCGGCCGAAGAATATCCCGAGGAGGAATATCTGGACATGTCAAAGTCATCGTCGCTGTGGAGGAAAAGAGAGCACAGTGGGGACCAAGGAGCCAGGAGGTGGGAGGCAGCCACCCACCTGCAGGGTATGGGCCACGGCGTGGGTGTTGGGAGGTGTGGGCGCACGAGCAGCCCTGATGGATCATTGCCAAAGCAGTGGAGCCTCAAGGGGTTGCACCAGGAGAAGAGCAAGGCGGTTCAATGCCTTCCCTTGCCTTCTTCCATTAGCAAGCCTTCAGACTCCCTTCAGATTGCTCATCGAGCCCAGGTGGTTCCCTTAGAATCCTAGAATCATAAGAGTTGGAGGAGACCTCAAGGAGGGCCATCCAGTCCAACCCCCTGCCATGCAGGAACCCCCATCACAGGACTCCCGACAGATGACCATCCAGTCTCTGCCTTCAGAGGCTGGGTCCAAGGACGGTTGTGTGACTTCTCCTCCCCCTGCTGAACTGCTTGAAATAATGGAAAACCCAGGGGGGGGCACCATCAAAACCACGCAGCACCAAATGCATCCGCAGTGCCACGGACAATGCAGGGTGAGATGCCCAGCACAGGGAGATAGGAGAACAGAGCAAGAAATGTGAAAGTTCCTGCTGCTGCCAAGCACGCTGGGGGTGGGGTGGATGGGGGATAAAGCCCTCAACCAACCTGGATTCTCTAGAGGTGTCAAACTGCAACTTCCCTTGCTCCCATCCAGCATGCTAGAGGCTGGTCTACAAGTATCCTTAAAATGCTTACCATTGAATTTGACCTCACTAGCTGGCAAGAAATACTGCTGCCTCATTTTTAAAGATCTAAAGCCTGCCAGATTTTGGCACAACTACTCAATTTGATCTCACCCGAGTGATGTAAAAAAACATAAAAAGTCCCCCCCCCAAAATGCCCCTGTGCAACAACCACCTTAAATGACATTTAATGTGCTAATTAACCCATCCCATATACCTGTCTGTGTCCAGTGCTACCAATGGCTTTTCATCAGGACTTTGATCTAACGAGGAATAGCCTTTGTTGGGTACAACCAGCCTGAAATTAAAGAGAACAGTATTACAGACATGCTCATCTAAGCCCTGGAAGTATCAACTAGGTCAGGGAAAAGAAAAGAGTATTTCCTCTACAATAATTTTCAAAATATTGGACGGCTCGCATCAAGTACGAAAACAGTTGAATCATAGGCAGAAGAGGCTTCAAGAAACAGGTAGTTGTCTCTGACGCTGTAAAAAATGCCCGACAAAGAGGTGGCCGTTACGTGTCTCCTGAGCCACTGGGGGTGCAGAATTAAGGCCAGGCCGGCATGGGCAGCTAAGCACAGATTCCAGTCCATCAAACCAGCAAGACAACACACTGCAGTAACCATGACATTCGGTTGAGACTATTTCAACGCATTATCTCTGGGACTGCTTTTGCATGTAAACTCCAAAATGGAATTTGTGTGTGTCCTCACCCCCCCCCCCAGAAAAAAATCCACTCTAAGAGAGCTCACAGGTGAGGTGGCCAGAATACCTTTTCAAGATTCTCGTTCACACCCCCTAAAGCTTAGGATCCGGTCATCGGAAGGATTGCCTCCTCCTATCTACGGGGAGCCTCCTTGTTGCTGTGTGCTGTCAAGTCGGAACAGACTCCTAGTGACACTAACATAACTTTGAAGGTAAGTGAGATCTTGGGAGTGAGGTCTCTCTGGCTGCAGAGCCAGAGGTCTGGAGCTCTGAATCACTGCTGTGTCTCTCGGGAGAAGAGCCAGCCTGGGGGGGTCTTGGGCAAGCGGCAGAATCCCAGGGCACCAACCACTTCTGAGTTTTATATAGAAAACCCTGAAAAAGGCCACCCTATGTCAAAATTGACTTGACAGCACACAATAATTATTATTTACCAGTTCCACACACCCTGTGAGCTTCTATGGCTAAGCAGGGATAAACACCCAGGCCTCCTTAATCCGAGTCTGATGCTCTAACCACTACACCACCGTGGGTATCCCTGAGATACATGAACCTACTCTTGTTAAAATCGTCATCTGAGAGCATTTCCAACCACAGAGGCTCCACTGGACAGTGAGGTACCTCAGGAACGGCCTCTTTATATATAGGGCATCTTGTTGATGAAATGTTTTCCTAGAAAACTCACCGGAGGCCAAATGGAAAAACCTTCAAGTTAAGACCTCTTTTTAAACTTGGCTTTCGACCTTCAGTTTCTATCAGCTGCAAGCCTTCATTTAAAACAAAAAAAAAAAAAAAACCTGGTGCTTTTAGGATGGTGGTTTAAACAGCAAGCTGCCTGGAACATATTTACAACTTGAAAAAGTGGTTTAAATGTTCTGGTGGCATTACAGGCTCATTCGAAAAGCACAAATTTCCTTGCAGAAAAGAAGATATCTGGCAGGCCTCTGCCCCTCAAAAGTGCATTAGATACTTGCAAACATTTGTAAGGACTTTAACACAAATATATTTGTACTAAGTATACCATAAGTGGATAGAGGGAAGCTCTTCTCTCTCTCCCAAAATATCAGAACTAGGGGACATACACTCAAATTGAGGGCTGGGAGAGTAAGAACTGACAAAAGAAAATATTTTTTCACCCAGCGCGTTGTAAGTCTATGGAACTCCCTGCCACAGGATGTGGTGATGGCATCTGGCCTGGATGCCTTCAAAAGGGGATTGGACAGATTCCTGGAGGAAAAGTCCATCACAGGTTACAAACCATGATGGAGATGTGTAACCTCCAGGGTTTAAACCAGGGTACTTCAAGGGCCAGATGCAGGAGAGTGGTATCAGGAGACAGATATCTAGTCTCGTGCGCTCCCAGACGCATCTGGTGTGGCCACTGTGAGATACAGGAAGCTGGACTAGATGGGCCTTTGGCCTGATCCAGCATGATGGCTCTTCTTATGTTCTTATGTTCACAGACCGTCCCATTTATTGTGGCACAAGCTTTCAAGGGCTAGAATCCATTCATTCTCAGCATGCATGCATGAACCTGGAATCAGGTTTTTGGAACCAGAACTTTCCAGCATGGCTGTGGGAATCCAGTATATGATTGTTGTTGTTCAGTCGTTCAGTCGTGTCCGACTCTTCGTGACCCCATGGACCAGAGCTCGCCAGGCCTTCCTATCTTCCACTGCCTCCCAGAGTTTTGTCAAATTCATATTGGTTGCATCGATGACACCGTCCAACCATCTCATTCTCTGTCGTCCTCTTTTCCTTTTGCCTTCGATTTTTCCCAGCATCAGGGACTTTTCCAAGGAGTCCTCTCTCCTCATAAGATGGCCAAAGTACTGGAGCCTCAGCTTCAAAATCTGTCCTTCCAGGGAACATTCGGGGTTGATTTCTTTCAGGATGGATAGGTTGGATCTCCTGATTACCCCCACCCCAAACTTTGAAACACTGTTAGACACTCAAGTTAAATGGCAATGAAATGTGAAACAAAAGCAGCTCATTGAAGCAGCCAGACAATGGAAATATTCTTGTTCAGGGCAGTAATTAGTAATAAGATCTTCATCTGAGCAGAGCTAAATTACCATATATACTCGAGTATAAATCGAGGCCTCTAATTTAATCCCAAAAAACTGGGGAAAGTTTTTGACTTGAGTATAAGCCTAGGGTGAGAAATGCAGCAGAGCCTGGCAGCTCCTCCTTTGTGAGCTGGGGGAGTGGTGTGTGATGCTTAAAATGACTTTGACCCACTGAGGCAAGCGCTTGCCTCGGTGGCTAAAAGTCATTTTAAACATTGCACGCCGCTCCCCCGTGATGCAGAGGGGGGGCAGGAGAAGCAGCGCACGATCTTTAAAATGACTTTTAGCCACCGACCCAAGCACTTGCCTCAGTGGCTAAAAGTATTGACCCGAATATAAGTCAAGGGCCCCCCATTTCAGCCCAAAATTAGGGCTGAAAAACTAGATTTATATTCGAGTATATACAGTAATCCAGGTACTTTAGTTGGCAAAGAAAATGATAGGCTGGATTTTGAGATCTTACAGAATTTCACCCATGTGGCCTGGTTCTCATGGGGTAGGTTTTTGGGTGGCCATTTGCCGCCTGCCCCTTGGTATCATGTGCCACCCCAAAACAGCAGACGCACTCGAAGGGAGAGCAGTGGACATTCTCTCTTCTCTAGAGTGACCTCCGCAGGGACCTTTACGGTCGTGCTTAGCTCAGTGAGGGACCCCAGATGTGCACCATAGTTAATGAACGGAAGGGGTGGCTCTCTGGGCCATGGCATGTTTTAAAAGACTGAGCCCAGAAAGTCACAGGTCCCCAAAGAAGATGGTCCGGTTGAGAGCACGTCTTGAGTCAGCTGCAGGCAATGGCGACAGGCCTCTTTACCTTGAAGGGCCCTTGGGGCAGCTTCTTGTCCAGACACGGCACATTTCCAAGTCGGGACACTTGGAAAGGTGGTCTTGGCATTCTTTGGCTTAGATTCACAAAAGTCCCCTTTCTTTGTAGGAGGTTTAACGACATTCTTTTCAACAGATGTGCGGTGTAGCTTCATTTTTTAAAGGATTCAAAGGCAGGCGCTTTGGGAATGTTACATTTTCTTAAGGTTAATTATGCTTCTATTAATTACTTGAGAGAAATCATAATTAGTACTCAGTTTTCCCTTTCTGGATCAAATTCCGCAGCGTTCAGATGCATTTAAGAACAGCCAGTTACTATAACACTGCCATTTTCTCTGTACAATTTGCTTTTAACCCTCAGAACTAGAAACAGAGAGGGTTTTGAAGCTGAGAGCCGGCATCGTCATGGTGTCCACAAATGCTAGAAAGCTATATCAAGTGCTTCAATGGCTACTGAGAAACCAATTTGCATCAGGAAAACAAAACTGAGGGGAGATAATTGAGCTTTTAAGCTCTCTGGAATACACTTTTATCTTCTGCTGGCTGGACAGGTTAAGGGATGGCCGTCGCTGCCCGCCTTCACTACATCCCTCTGGACTTCACTGCTCTTCTCACTTCGGCATTGTGAAAATCTCCTGGCCCCATCAGAGCAGGAGAGATTCTTGGACCAAAACAAAGCAGGTAATTAACTCCATCAAGATAGTAATATGGATCCATTGGGAAGTGCACCAGGAGGACCTAAAGAAGGACCATATTGTTGGCTTCTGGACAAGTCTTCCTGGCTGAGTTTGCCTGCCCATTTATTTTATTCATTTATTTTAGAGTATTTTTTTTTTACCCCCAGCTTTCTCCTTGGAAAAGGACCCAAGGTGGCTTACAGTAATGAGGGATAATACACAGTCCAGTACAATTAAGACATGTTCAAGTATTTGAGAACAGTGAATTGAAGGACTTCTTACAGTATTAATAGACAACATTGCATTAAAGCTACAAGAAAATGCGCACAGTTAAAAAGAGAGTAAAATTCCATGTAAACTAACATCAAAACCACAGTGTCAATGTAAACCCATAAGGTTACAAGTCGTTATAAACACACAGTCTATGTGACTGTAGTGAACCACCCAGAGTGTCTTCTTACCAGATGGGCAGTCTAGAGATCTATTAAATAAAATAATAAATAAATATGGGAGGTGAGGCAGATGATGGGCTGAGACCGTGTCTCCTGGTTGGCTGAATGGTATCAATCGCCTCTTTGAGGCAGTGATGCTTGGCGCCAACTCACACAACGACACTCTTGCTCCTCTGTTTCACCTTCCTATCCACAGAGGACATCAGGGTTTGCAGCATTGTAGGAAGACACACCCCCACCCTCGGCAGCCTCTTCAATAAAAAAGAGAGCCCGCCAACTCTTTGAGGTCTTGCTGATGTGTTTACCTCACGAGGAACCTTAGCTCTCTCTCTCAGTTTAGGAAAAAAACCCTTTTCTGGAGACTTGAACCCACTGAATCATGTCCTATCTGTCAAATAGAACAACAAATCTGCTCCACCCTCTGTGTGACAGCCCCTGAAATATCTGGAGAGAGCTAGTGTACTGCCTCTTAACTTTCTCTTCTCCGGGCTCAACATATGCCACCCCATTTAGACTTGGTTTCTAGAACCCACACCTTTGGCTTCCTCTAGATACACACCAGTTTTCTCATTATTAAACCAAGAACTGCCATGCATTAATCCAAGAGAGGATTGATGGAGCTAGAAAACAGCATGGCACCATGACTTCTTGGGTTTGGACGCTGCATTGCTTGGTGATGCCTCACTCTTCACTTGCATTTGGCCTGTGACTTATAAAAGCATCAGGTGCTGCGGCCAAGCCACGTTGTGACATGTCCCTAATGTATGCCTCTGATTCTCCATATTCAAATGCAGCATTTAATTCTGATGGGTTTTTCTGGACTGCCGTTATCAGGTGATGGTTTTAATCCTGTTTGCCTCTGTTTTGATTTCATATTAACATTTCTGTTGCTATCCTGCTGTTTTGCAGTCATTCCCGTGCTATTTTAAGAGGTTTCTAATCTTGGGTTTCTAACTGCTTTGTGCAAACATTACGGTGTGGCTGTTCTTGCCCAGCCTCACAACCCCCCCCCCACTGAATCCGACTGCTGGGAAGATATATGTGGCCTGACAGATGTCGTTGGACTCCCTTGGCCGCTCAACCCGCCCTGGCAAACAGTACAGACAATGGGAACGATAGTCAAGTGATCTTGGGGTTCCTCACCACTGGCATACAGTCTTTGATCCAACACCACCTGTTCCAGATCCATCAGCCATGAATTTGCACAATCCACCTTCAGGGCTTCTCAGTATACAGTCATTGCCCCAAGAAAATCTGTGTCAACAAATGAAGGTGTAATTCACACACGCCCATATTAAGACAGAGCTCCTCCTACCTTGTCCGTGCCATTACATTGTTCTTTTTGGGTTGTTGGTTCACTGGGCTTCCCATGTTGCCGTTTTTCAGGGACCCCTTGCGAGCCAACTCCCTCTGTTTCTCTGCAGAGGAAAGGCAGACACAGGAAGACACAACTTTGTGTCACTATATTTGCTTTTTAAATTTACTCATTATACCACAGCAATATCCAAGATTATACGTTATTTTCTTTGCAAAGAGGTTTGGAGGACGGGACTGCCACCCTCGGCCCTCACACATCTTTTTCAGTGTCATACTTGGCTAGAAGGAAGACACATTTGTCTTAGCAAAGGATGCTTATGAACTCATATGAAGTCACCTGCTTGAGAATGTTGACTCTTGAGCTTGAGCTCCGATGTGAGAAAAAAAAAACAACAACCCGGTCCTGACGTCCAAAACATTGCAATTGTGAAATGCACTTCAGCGATGGCCCTGTTCTTTCTAACTCTTTCTAACCACAGCCCACCCAGTCCAGCATTCTGTCTCACACAGCGGCTCACCATTGCTTCGGGGTATTTCCAAGCAGATCTCTTCACCTGCTTATGATTCCCTGCAAATGGCATTGAGAGAGATCCTGCCTCTCTCTCCAACCCGGAGGTTGTCCTTGGGCATCCATAAGGATAGTTATTAGAGATGGGCACAAAATGAATTTTTTTGTTTCGTTGCTCGTTATTCGTTTTGTTACATAACGAAACAAATAACGACCCTAGGGGCAAATTTAACACGAAACGAAATGAACCGAGAAAAATTGGTTCGGTTGGATTCATTTTGTTAATGGGGGGGGGAGATGTCTCCTACCTGGTGCTGGTCCGGAGGTCCAGTCTTCCTGGCTTCTGGGATGGTGACCAGGAAAAGACCAGGGAAAAAACCCCCGATGGCCGCGCTATAGCTGTAGTGCGGCCATGTGGTCGACACAGTAAAAAAAAAAAAAAAAAAAGGAGCGGCACACTAAAATAAAAAAAACAATAAAAATTCAGCGTCGACCGCGTGGCCCCTGGGGCCACGCGTTCGGTGCTGAAAGGAAACAAACAAACAAACAAAAGCCCCGCGCTACAGCTGTAGCATGGGGCCTGAAACCGGAAATGGGGGCATCGGGAGGTCTAAGAAGAGCGATCTGCCACCCCCTCCCCCTCCCAAATCCAGGAACAGGGTGAGCCCTGCTAGTGCTCACCCTCTCACCTCAACCTTGCGCGCAGAAATGCTTTAAATCGCACAAAATGGGTAAAAACGAATAACGAATTAACAAACCAATGAAACGATTTTTTTCATGACAATTTGCAAAAAACGAAATGAAACAAACCGGACCTCTCAATGAAATGAAACGTCATTTTTTTTATTCGTACCCATCTCTAATAGCGACTAATACCCTTGTTCTCCATGAACTTGTCCAATACTTTCTTAAAGCGGTCAAGGCTGACAGCTGTCACCACTTCTTCTGGCAGGGAGTTCCACAGACCAGTCATCCTCTGGGTGAAAAAATACTTTCTCTTATTGGTTTGAGATCTAGCACCCAAAAGTTTCATGGAGTACCCCCTAGTTCTAGTGTTGTGTGATAGGGAAAACAGTTTTTCCTTATCTACTTTGTCCACAACCTGTATGATTTTATAAACTTCAATCAGGTCACCCCTTAGGCACCACTATTCAAGAGTGAAGAGGCTCAGCCGTTGCAGCCTCAGGTGGTAAGGAAGGTGCTCCAGTCCCCTAATCATCCTAGTTGCCCTCCTCTGCACTTTTTCCATTTCCATAATATCCTTCTGGAGGTATGGTGACCAGAACAGGACACAGTACTCCAGATGGAGCCTCATCATAGATTTATAAAGAGGCAAAATGACACGTGCTGACTTATTTTCTATACCCTTCCTAATGATCCCTAGCATCAACCTACCTACATCTGCTTCTGCCATTCCAAGCTGAAGGACCCTCACCCCTGACTTCAAAACAGAAGCAGTGGCAAAACCTGATTCACTCTCTCAACAGTAAAAAGGTCTGAGAGTCTGATGCCTGGATATCTCCCCAAACGACCTACAGAACTTGATAGACCTTGAAGGACAAAATCACCTTATTTAATTCAATAAGCTTTATTTATCTGCATTGCTTCTATAGATTTGATGCACATTAATATGATCCCAAATACTGTACTGAAAATGTCTAAACATCTTACAGATATGGGAAAATTATAGGCACAAATACTTAAACAGAAATCCCTCCTTGCAGCTTGTGAAAACTTGCAGCTGTGAAAGTTTTTATAATCATGAAAAGCTGCAAATAAGAAATAATCCAAAACCATTTAAATTGCATACACAAATTAAATCATGTGGTAATTATGTTTCAAAATTGCAGGAGCCTACATTCTAAAATGCAAATGCTTATAGCCTAAAAATGTACTTTTAAAAAACAAAAGGCAAATAATACATTTCTAAAGCACTTCATTTAAAAGTGTTTTTAAGCAAAATGGGGCCATCACAAAACACAAATGCAAAACTAGGCTACTGGCAATGCCTTTATAGGCCACTAATAAAAACAACAACATTGCAAGCTTTCAAGTGCAACACACTCTTCTTCAAAGCGTGTCTCAAAAGTTCAAAAATGGCAAAAGGTGTGCTATACCAGGAGGTTATTCTTAAAGTTCTTGGTTGGATGATGTACACCAAGGAGTCTCTTGGCCAGATGATGTACACCAGGCAAGGAGTTTTCTTAGAGGCAGGAAGTCAGCGGGCAGTTGTATAAGCTTAAGCATCGGGTTTCACACACCCCTTCTTCAAACAAAGGAACATGGGTCACACACACACACACACACACACACCTCATCTCAATTTGGATCTAGGAGGCATACAAGCCCCTGTTGGTCAGAGAAGGGAAGGGGAGAGAAAAGAGTGGATGTAGAGGGCCTCTGTGCTTCATTCTTGGGGTAAAATTTAGTAAGCCCACTAGGTTTGCCAATTGGAGCCGAACTAATTTAAAAGTGATATTACCTAGTGGCTGCAGTCTTGCCCTTTGGTGATGAAAGTCCCTGTGCCTCATTCCGGGTCCTTGGGGAATGCCGGCTCTTTCTTGGTATCTTCACAATTCAATCAGAGCAAAAAAAAAAAAAGGGGGGGGGGGGTTGGCCGCATGACTGTATTAAGCAACTTATATTCTGTTGCTACACACTGAAAGCTGCTCAAGGACAGAAATCCAGGAAAATTATTGTGGGCAGTAGCTTTTGGTTTGTTGCAGCAAAACAGCAGCAGAGGCTAAACATGCCGCAATATGTTAAAAGTTCTGAGTTTAAGGATTTCTTCCTGGCAGGCATATATACTAATGGGGAAGATAAAATTGAACAATGGTTGGGTGGAGGGAAACAAGGCATTCTGTTTCCCCTGTTCAGTTTGGCTTGAGTTAACAATGGCAGCAGGAGAGGAAGGTGAAAGGAAGGGCAACACAAGGCTTCAGGGAATTTGGCTTGCCTTCGAATCAACGTGGGGGTGGGGGTGGGGGAACCAGGCAGAGGATGGAAGCCCACAGTCTTTTTCTGAGGCTGCTCCACCGCTAGAAAGCTTGTCAACTCCATGAAGCAGCAGGACAGTTGTTTTTAGTTTTGATGCCCGATGCAGCAAACAACGGTCTCGTGAACTTTGAGTCTTTCCCCCGTGTTTGCCCTATAAGAGCTGCCAGGGAAAATAAGCCATCTGTGATCAGCCTGAATTGCAACCCATGGCCTCCCACTGGCCACATCCAGGAAGGACACCCCCCCCCCCGTGAAAGCAGGTCGACTGTGCTTATGAGACAACAAAGCAGGTTTTAGTTTTACTGACCTATGTGCCGGCCACATATGTGTTCCTGGGGATTATAAAACCACCTGTTTTATGGTTAAAGTGGCATCTAAGGGCATAAGAACATACATAAGAACATAAGAAGAGCCGTGCTGGATCAGGCCAAAGGCCCATCTAGTCCAACTTCCTGGCCCCGCCAAATGCCTCTGGGAGCGCGCAAGACTAGATATCTGTCTCCTGATACCACTCCCCTGCATCTGCCCTTGAAGTACCCCGGTTTTAAGCCTGGAGATGACACATCCCCATCATGGCTTGTAACCTGTGATGGAGTTTTCCTCCAGGAATCTGTCCAATCCCCCTTTGAAGGCATCCAGGCCAGATGCCATCACCGCCTCCTGTGGTAGGGAGTTCCACAGACTAACAACACGCTGTGTAAAAAACAACAACATATTTTGTCTGTTCTCACTCTCCCAACCTTCAATTTGAGTGGATGTCCCCTTGTTCTGGTATTTTGTGTGTGTGAGAGAGATGTATCTTTTTTGAGATGTATGCCTGCCTCTCTCTTCTGTTCTCAGGCTGGTGCTATGGTTGGTTCTGGGGCAGAGGTACCCCACAGCCGCTGCTCATGTGTCTACTCCCCCCCCCACGGCTCCTTTACAGCAGCGAAATGTGTGTCAGGCATGAGCCCAGCTTGTGATGGTGGATGCTGAGCGAGAGCCTCTTGGGACTGAGAGACATTTGCATTTGCCTGCCTGATTGCAGGAGGATCCTGAGGATGCTAAGCAACAGCCCTGAAAGACCTCTGTGGCAAAGCCTTGCCAGATGATTTGAGCTCAGCATGCGCCACTCATGAAGGCTGAGCAGCTTTGAAATTCTGCAATTCTCTACCTCTCCTCTGCAGGTGGATACTGGGGTCCTTGCACTGACATGAAGTGGTGGAGGAGGTACTCTATCAAGGCTGCATTAGTCAAACGTGCATGAGTTGTTGTTTTTTTTTAAGTTTATATCCTGCTCCATAGTTCTAAGGCACTCTCTGGGCAGTTTATAACACAATCATTCAAGGAACAGTTTGCCCCCAGCCAGCTGGGTACTTGCTTTGCCAACTTTGGAAGGATGGAAGATTGAGTCAACCTTGACCCAGCCACCGGAACCCACTGGGATTGAACTCAGGCTGTGAGAAGTGCAGTTTAACCATGGCACCAAGTAATTCCTAACAATGGACTAACCGTAATAGGACTGCGCTTGAAAACAGTACAGAAACACCAGCAGATACAAAATGTGATGGCTAGACTGATTATAAGGAGAAGTAAATTAGTTATTAATCCAGTGGTCTATTTCTATTCCACAAATGTTCAGGTGATGCAGAAGTAAAGGCTACTAACTGTTGATATGTGAAATTTTATGCTTATAGAGTTTTAGGATACAGTAATTAAGGAATGTATAGAAATAGCAATTCTGAAAATATTGATACCCAGATGAAATCTGATATGATTGGAAATGGTTGTCTAAATTAATTCTAGAATTAACCATTAACTTAGGTATGTTTTCGTGTAATTTTAACCATGTTTAACGAATTGCTTTCATACTACTGCAGTTTAATGGTTTCTAATATGATGATTTCATATGTTTTGAGTAAATCTAGTTTTTAATAACTTGTGAGCTGTTTTGGGTTCCTTCACTGGGAGAAAGGTTGCATAAAAATTAAACAACCAACCAACCAACCAAGCTGAGAATACATTTTAAAGACTAGCGAATGTACATTAAGGGATGCCCTCCAATACTCTTGGTCTAATGGGAAAAACGGGAAAGCAAAAATCATTTTGACTTTGCTGCCACTGTAACAACAATATTAGAGAGACAAAGGATATGGATATTAATTCAACACATCTATAGACCGCCTTTTATTCTAGTTCTCAAGAAAGCTTACTTTCCAGTTCAAAGCAATTTCATAAACTATATCGCAAATCAATATGACCACAAAGCAACAAGTACAACAAAAACAGAGAGGACAAAGATTCAGGCTACAAAGAGAACAAGAAAAAACCCAGAAGCAGCTATAAAGGCAGAATGAGAGATTCAAGATCCACCCAGAATCCTGGTATTACAGGATTTCCCCATGTATGAGCCTATCGTTTTGTCTAAAATTGTTAGACTAAAAATTGAGGGTCGTCTTATACATGGAATTAAGCTAAGGAGAGAACTGCACGGTTGCAAAACTGTAATTTTGGGTTGGAAAAGTGGGAGTCTTCTTATACATGGCGGCATCTGATAGATGGAAAAATATGGTATCGACCTGAGTTCCAAGGAACCAAAGCCCCATCAACTGAATGAGAACATGACATTTCCATCACAAGCCAAGAAAGGCTTTAAGCACACATATCCTGCATGTCTCTGGAGTGTGTCCGAACACGGATTGTTTGTATGCATGAGCTTACAATATTGGTAAAGGACCCAGTCTCTTCCAGGGAGAATGAAGGAATGTTTTCCCATCTTTATTTCCTAGTTCCGTATGTTTCGTGAGGGTTACCCAGCCCAGCTACGGACAAAGCTCTCTCAAGATGTAAAGCAGATGCTTCACCACAACGGGTGGAAGGTTATTCCATGCCACAGAGAGCACTGGCCCCCATAGCAAAAAGTAGCACCTGATAGCTCGGAAGCTAATTCATAGAGATAGACCTTACTACCGCTGCAAAACGACAAAGGTTAGCAATCCTCCCACCTTGTCTGAATTCCGTTTTTAATGGGTCTGGCTTCTTTGAAGAAACAGGGGAGTAGCAAAACCAATTTGTACTACAGATTCCTAGCAGGCTGATACACAGCCGATAATAACTGTACGTTTCAGAGAGGTTAGTCGTGTAAGTCTTTTCAAGAATGCCAGGCAAAAATCAAAGAAAAACAAAAGAAAAGAAAAGAAAAGACACAACACATGTGGCACCTTAAAGACTAACTTTCATACTTTAATGGAACGTTTCGTGGACATGTCCACTTCTTCAGACATATGCTGCTGCTATATGTCTGAAGAAGTGGATGTGTCCACGAAATGTTACATTAAAATATGAAAGTTAGTCTTTAAGTTGCTACATTGTGAGTGGGTTCACGATTCTCATTATTGAATTGATGTTCAGTTCTTCCATGGAATTGACAACCAAAGGTGTTTGTACTTTCAGCAAAGTTTTATTAACAGAATTAACAATAAACGGATTTTTCCTCTGACTTTCCAGCCCGGTGTCTTGAACATTAACTCATAACCGATCATTTCCGAACGAAACTTGAGGTGTATGGTCACCAACTAACAGGGTCTCCCATAGCTCCCAAAATGTCCCGGCACGTATTCACGGGAACTCCCCCTCCCATGGCAGATTGTCCCGCAACAGAGAGCGTTTATACACGACCCCTAAGCTCCGCTGCAAATGGCTCCCAGCTCTGGAGCTTAAAAATGTTTCCCCACCAGCTCCGGAGCTAACAGAAAATTAAGTGCGACCCCGCCCACCTAAGCGCGACCCAGCGCACCTTTCAAGTACCTGCTCTGGGAGAGTGAAAAATTTTGATGCGGAGAGTGCCGGGCTCTCCTCGCTTCTTTTTGTTGTTTTTTTTTGCCTCCCGCCCCTTTAAGAGGAACCAGGAAGTGACCGGGGGGGGTCGGAGCAACTTCCACGGGCACTCCGGAGGTAAGAGTGCATTCTTTTCTCCCTTTTTTTCTCCCTCCCCTCACGCAGACAGAACAAGGAAGTGCGGAGGGGGTGGGAACGCAGGGAGAGCGACAAACCCTCAAGATCTCTGGTCCGAATTTAAGGGACCAGCAGATCTTAGGGGTCGTGTAAAAAGGCCCAGAGATGCCGCACCACCAGGGAGGTTCCTGATATTCCCTGAGGGGGAAATCCATCTTCGAGGGCATCGTCTTTGGCCCACTCCATCCAGGTGCCACCGTTAACCCTCCGCTCCAGGGGTTCAACTTTCAACCCCTCGTCGGTTTGGAACCCCTACCACACGCACCCCCTTTTCTGGCCCCTCCTCCTTCCAAACATCCTCGTCCTATTCTTCTTCCCCACGGACAGAGACCCACATTCCTCTTCAGTTATTAACCCTTTGTTCTCCACACATCGATTTTCCTTTCCCTCCATGTCTTCCCTTTTTTCCCATCTTCTTTCCCCAACCTTTTCTCTTCCGAACCCTGCCTCTCCTTCATCATTTGCCCCTCGGATTGCACACCATCTTTAGGCTCCACACACACATGTTTTGTGCCTTTTTGTTTTCTTTTGCTTTGTTTTGTTCTTCAGACATATGCTGCTGCTATATGTCTGAAGAAGTGGACATGCCCACAAAATGTTACATTAAAATATGAAAGTTAGTCTTTAAGGTGGCACATGTTTTGTGTCTTTTTTCTTTTGTTTTTCTTTGATTTTTGCCTGAAATAGATAACAATTGAAGTTAATGGACATTTATCTGGTTTCAGTTAGGAATTTAAAAGCTGAAATTCTATTTGTTGCTCTGGAGTTAGCATGTGACAAAAATGATAAATGGCAACCTTTAGCAACACAGGATCATTCTACCTGGAGCTGGTCTGGTATATAGAATTGTAGCCCGTCTTCTTTTCACATCTCTGAATCAAACCACTTAGCACAGTTTTACAGTAGAAAGGAAACTGTCCTTCGGCACATCTACAAACAGCTACATTTGGGTCTGCAACGGTTAGAACTCATAGAAGAGGCATGTCCAAACTTTGGCCCTCCTGATGATTTGGACCACAATTCCCAAAATTCTAAGCCTGTATTTCCAATGGCAAAGGACTATGGGAGTTGTGGTCCAAAACATCTGGTAGCCAAAGTTTGGACATGCCTGTCATAGAATCATAGAGTGGGAAGAGACCTCAAGGGCCATCTAGTCCAACGCCCTGCCATGCAGGAACCCCCATCACAGTATTTCCAACAGATGGACATCCAGCCTCTGCTTGAAAACCTCCAAAGAAGGAGACTCCACCACCCTCCTTTTTGGCAGCATATTCCACTGCCGAACAGCTCTAACTGTCATGAAATTCTTTCTAATGTTTAAATTGAATCTCTTTTCCTGTAGTTTGAGACCAATGCTCCGAGTCCTAGTCTCTGAACCCATGGAAAACAAACCAGTCCCTTCTTCAATGAGACATCCTTTCCAATATTTAAACATAGCTATCATATCCCCTTCTCAGCCTTCTTTTTGAAAGGCTAAACATTCCCAGCTCCCTAAGCTGCTCCTGTAGGGGTCATGCCTCCTGTGGGATTCTGAGAGTTCCAGCAAAGAAAAAAAAGTAAAAATTTCAAGCTCTTGAGTGCCTCGCACAACGCAGTACTCTCGTTTTGTGAAATGCTGCCGCTGACAATCTGAGAACTGGAAGGAACTAGTCTACGGATCAAACAGTCCATCCCTTGTCAAGGACGCACCGTGGGGGAATTGAACTTCCATCCTTGGGTGCCACATCCAGAGTCTTGCCTACATTTTAAGGTACAGAATTTGAAAAAACTGTAGATTGCATTATGACGTGCAACTGCCTTCTCTGATATTTAGGGCATGTGTCCCAGAGGAATGAGGGGGAGAGGATGGTGGTGGAGCCCTCTCCTCACCGCAAAGCCGTTCATTTGATTGGCAACCTGCACCAGGTCTCTGGAGGAGGGAGGCGACTGCATTAACCCCAAAGATCATCTCCCCCCCACACACACACACCGCCTGCTCAGGCTTTTGGAGAAAATGCAATCAGAGATCTCATTTTAAGCCTCTCTTTCTAAGGAATCCCCGGCGGCAGGGACAACAAATGGCAGCCCAAAGGATTCACGAAGATATCCTGGGTAAAAGAAAAGGTAGAGTTGCCGATAAAATTGATCTTCTTCAGGGCAGGTGACTTGTTCAAGGAGCTGCAAGTGGAATTTAACAAGGGAACTGAGAAACTGACTGGAGAACTGAGCATGAGGAATAGGACAAAGTGCAACTGCCTTCTCTAAGTGTCACCGTGAAAGTAAAATGTTCTTTTGAGTATACAAAGCAAAGCGTGTAACTTCCATTTCACATAGCAAGGATGTTAAATAGAGGCCTTGGTTTCTTCTCTGCAAGACGGCACCTGTACGATGCAATTTTTAATATACAGCTAACGAGATGATTTTTTTTAATTAAAGGGTTTTACTGATTTTAAAGGAAAAAGGAATGGGAAGGAAGGGAAAGGGAATGAAGGATACAATATAAAAAGTTACACTGAATCTATCAAGTCAAAGTAAAGGATTATATATATGTCAAAGTCTGATAACATATCAATTCACTAGTAAATTTACTACTTCTTCTTGCCCTCTTCTTTTGGTGATCTCTTTGTAATCTCCTTTCAGATATTCGGAAAGTCTGTCAATTTCGAGACACTCTCTGAGATGAAGAGTTCTTAATGTTGGAGAGGGTGTTGGGAAACAGGTATCTTTGCCTATGTGGTGCAAACGGGAGAATGTATTGAAATTTTAGCAATACCTGACAGCGCGCCTGCTTGCAATGAGAACTACCCATATTCAGGGGATGGATCAGGTGCCTGGAAGGAAGCTCTTTCCCCTCTCATGCAATACCAGAACCAAGGGTCATCTACTCCAATTGAGGGTAAGGAGAGGGAGAACAGCCCAAAGAAAATATTTCTTTATTCAGCCTATTGTTATTGTGTGGAACTCCCTGTCCCAGGATGTAGGTGATGGCATCTGGCCTCGATGCCTTTAAAAGGGGATTGGACCGATTTCTGGAAGAAAACTCCATCATAGGTTACAAGCCCTGATGGGGAGATGTGTTCTCTCCAGAATTAAGAGGATCCTTCAGAGTGCCAGGTGCAAGGGAGTGGCATCAGGGGGCAGGAATCTGGTTGTCTCATGTGCTCCCAGAGGAATCTGGTGGGGCCACTGGGAGAGCCATGAAGCTGGACTAGGTGGGCCCCTTGGGTGCATCCAGCAAGGTTCTTCTTAGGTTCTTACCACGTGCTCTTCCCACATAGGACATCTGAGGGCTTTAACTCCAAGAGACGCCAGTAAGGAAAACACTAAGAACTGGGCCTTCTTGGTGGTTGCCCCCTGGCTGTGGAATTCTCTTCCTGCTGAAGTACACCTGGCCCCCATTCTTTGAAAATCTGGTGGCACATGGAGGCTTTCCCTCAGACTGGAATATACAGTAACTACAGTGTCCCACATATGTTGTTGTTGTTGTTCAGTCGTTCAGTCGTGTCCGACTCTTCGTGACCCCATGGACCAGAGTTCGCCAGGTCTTCCTATCCTCCACTGCCTCCCGGAGTTTTGTCAAATTCATTTTGGTTGCATCGATGACACTGTCCAACCATCTCATTCTCTGTCATCCTCTTTTCCTTTTGCCTTAGATTTTTCCCAGCATCAGGGACTTTTCCAGGGAGTCCTCTCTTCTCATGAGGTGGCCAAAGTACTGGAGCCTCAGCTTCAAAATATGTCCTTCCAGTGAACATTCGGGGTTGATTTCTTTCAGAATGGATAGGTTTGATCTCTTTGTAGTCCAGGGGACTCTCAAGACTCTCCTCCAGCACCACAGCTCAAAAGCATCGATTCTGCGGCGATCAGCCTTCTTCATAGTCCAGCTCTCACTTCCATACATCACTACTGGAAAAACCATAGCTTTAGACATCCTGACCTTAGTTGGCAAAGTGATGTCTCTGCTGTTTAGGATGCTATCTAGGTTTGCCATTGCTTTCCTCCAAGAAGCAGGCGTCTTTTTATTTCGTTGCTGCAGTCGCCATCTGCCTTATCTTTTTTAGAAGGTGTATTTATCTTATAAATGGGGCACATTTCTACTTTTGTGTCCCAGTTGATCAGTGAGGCTACAAAATAAAACAGGCTGAACTGTGCTTTCATCGTTGTAAGGCTAATTACACTGGTGACAATGAGGCCTGTAATAAGACTTCCTGGGGTAGGAACTGGCAAGCCACCCCGGTATCCCTGCCAAGAACATCCCATGATCAGAAACATATGTTATAATCTATGTTTTTTATTTACCACCACATCACGTCACTGTTTCAGAGGGGAGGGCAGTATCAGAAGAGAGGGAGGGAGGGAAGAAGCCAACTGCTGAAACCTCCTGAAGAGGTGGTTTCACCACATTCAATAAACACAAAAACCAAATCAAAAGCACTGCGGCACCTTAAAGACGAACTTTTTTCGGCATCCCTTCCATAGACTGTCCTTATTATGTGCCAACAAGTCAACTTTAACTAAGAGTGAGCCTATGAATGAGGGACACCCCCCCAAAAGGATCTCATGTTAAAGCAGTGGTTCCCACCTCCCTAATGCCATGACCCTTTAATACAGTTCCTCATGTTGTGGTGACCACTTGCTCTGCTTGGAAGAGGCCATAAGCCCCCTTTGGCAGGCCACTGCCCCAGGTGCCATAGAGAACTTCCCTCTACAGGCATCCTCAGTCAATCACAGCCTCCGGTGCCATTGACTGACATCCCCGCCAGCCTATTAAGCTGTAACTCACGCTCCCCCCCTTCCTCCACCCTCCAGACCCAAGCCATTTATGCCTTTTTCTTCACTGGCTCATGGCGACCCCTGAGAAATGGTAATTTGACCCCTAAAGCGGTCCCGACCCCCAGGTTGGGAACCAGTGTGTAGAACTCTTTCAAACTCAGTACAAAGTGGCACCATTTATTTTGAGTCCACTCCTCTCCTAAAGTATTTGACCATTTTCCTTTCCTGTTGCCTTCAACGTTTCCCAGCATTACTGCCTTTTCCAGGGAACCTTGTCTTCCCATGATGTGCACAAAGTATAACAGGCTTAGTTTGGACATATTTCTAGACATAATTCAACTTTTATTGAATCTGACATCCAGTTGTTTGTTTTCCCAGTGGTCCACGGCATCTGATAAAACTCTCCTCCAACACTTCATTTGTGGTTTTTTCCCCTGTCAATTCTCTTCACAATCCAGATTTCACATCCATGCATGGTACCTAGGAACACCACAGTATGGAAGATGCTGATCTCCAAAGATAGATCGTACCTTTGAAGGATCTTTTTTCATGGATTACAACTCAAATTGTTTGGGGTTGTCCCTCATGAGCAGAAAAGTGAGAAGTTTAACGGTCATCTTTTGTATGAGAATACTCCCCCACACACATGTGCAATTCTTGGCTGAAAGAAAGATTTGAAAGGGTTGCTGCCCATCAGCGCAAAGCAGTGGTTCCCAATCTTGGACTGCAATTCCCATAAACCCCTGCCAAGAGACCAACTTATTTATTTATTTATTTATTTATTTATTTATTTATTTATTTATTTATTTATTTGACTTTTATCTTGGACTGCAATTCCCATAAACCCCTGCCAGGAGACCTGCAGGTGATGGCCTCTAGGAAAGGAAGTCAAACAGCACCTAACTTGACCAAGGTTGAGAACCACAGGAGTAGACAAGAGTCAATTGGATGGACCAATGATCTGAGCTGATATAGGGTAACTTCTGATGGATGAGGCGCTTATTATAATATGTCATTCTGAGCTTAATGAATGGTAAACATGCCATTTTGTACAATGGGGACGGCCCCACATTTTACGTCTGTTAAAAGTACAAGGAACAATACTCTTACAGCATTCTTGCAGTTTATATATCAATCCATTGATAACCCACACCTACGTTTCCATCACGGAACCTTCAACATACAGCTAACTGCATCTTCATGATAACAGATGCAATACAACAACAGCTGGAGGGAAATGAGATGAACATTCCATCAGTATTTGTAAGAACAGAACACCCCACCAGAGACTACTTAAAGGTGACAAAGCTGATCTATATTTTACAACTCCCATGCGTAAATCAACAACAACAAAAAATAATCATTACCCGCAAGAGTGCTGGGCAGAAATGTCAACAAAGTGTGCCACATTTTCCCACACAAGGAAAGGCATTTAAACATTAGGAGGAGGACACAAAGAATCCTAATTGGACTATTATTTATTTATTTTTACATTTATATACCCCGCCAATTTCCCAAGAGGGAATTCTGGGCAGTTCAGTTAAAAGACACAGGAAATCCAAGATGCTGCTGCTGCTGCTGCTGCTGATAATAATAATAATAATAATAATAATAATAATAATAATAATAATAATAATAATAATAATAATAATAATAATAATAATAATAATAATAAAAGGCTGTCCATTGCTCTTAGGGCAGCCTAGTGGTCTCTGCCTCTGTTACATATCAAAAAAGCCCGTTTTAAGAAACAGGATCAGGTATTTTAGCAGAATCTTAGGTTTCTCTCGTTCATAGAATAGAATCCAACTAGCACAAAATGAAGTTTATACAAAATAACAAGAACAAGGTTGGATATAGGTTAAGAATTTCACAGAGGAAGAAAAAAAAAGAATTCAAGGCCTTTTCGCTCAGTTAGGGGGAAGTATCAGAAGAACTTTGGGGGGGGGGGGGGGGAAATCCAGGATCGGTGTCTGGTTCCAGCATGTCAGGAATGGAATGAATGAGAGTGAATAAACTGAGACTTAATTCAGACAAGGCACAAGACAGAGATGCTCCTGTAAAGTCAAAAGGCAGGTCCTGGTTTCCTTTCTGAGCTTGGATGCCCAGGTTTTGGTGGTGCTCCGGGGCACATTTGCACAGTTAAAACAGTGTGCCACCTGTGCACAATTGTAGTTCTAATGTTACCTTTTCATGTTCTATAATGCTTCTTCTAATTCCCTGTTCTTAACTTTAATATACCTTAAATGTTCTGGACTGTATATTGTCCCTCGTTGTTGTAAGCAACCTCAGGTCCTTTTCCAAGGAGAAAGGTGGGTAAAAATATTCAAAATAAAATAAATAAAATAAATTCCTGGAGAGGTCCAATCGAACCACAGTGACACATGGCCAAGTTACATCCTGGTTGGTTTATTGAAACACACTTTATGTGGAGCTGCCTCTGAAATGTGATTAAAACCATCACGAGGTCCAAAATGCCGCAGCCAGATTGCTAACTGGGGCTGGTCACAGAGATCACATGTAACCCTCCCCCATTACAGCAGCCACGCTTACTGCTGAACTGGTTTGGGTCTGCATTGAAAGTAATGATTTCAACCTATCAAGTCGTAGATGACTTGGATCCTGCCTTGGTGATACCATCACCAAAAGAGGACCTTCACTTGGCGCCACCTCCCTTACAGATGCCTTGGGTGGGGATAAGGGAAAAAGGGTTTCTCTGTTGCTGCTCCTGCTCCTAAATTAAAGAGAACACCCTTACAGAAGAGAATTCAGCAGTACTGTTCTCCCAAGTCCCTTCTGGCTTTTAAGATAGCCATGTTCTCTCTTAAAGATACAGATGGGGCTAACGAGAAGCTAAAGAAAGAAAATGTTGCCCCTTTAAACTTCGGGGTGTCGTGTCAGATTTGAATACACATAGCTGCAGATACAGAAGAAGCGATCAGAAGCCATGGGTTCAACATATGAATTACATTATTACAACAACATGCTTGGCTAATGTCCTTGTAGACGCTTAGGAGTTGATTTCAGTGTGTTTTGCTTTGCTTTGTTTGAGTGGGCAGGCAGGTGACAACTTTCTCATTCTTCTCAAGCAGGTCACTTGAGGGTGTGCACCCCTAACAAAGCCTGAAAATCAATAATGAGGAACTGGGCTTTCTTGGTGGCGGCCCCTCGCTTATGGAGCCAGCTCCCTGCTGAGATACAAGTCTGGCCCCTATGAAGTCAATCTTTTAAAAAAAATCTCAAGACTTGGCTATACAGAAAGGCTTTCCGTGGCTATAATCATTCTTCTTGTTTTATTTATTCGTCTATTCCTTGAGTGATTTTTGTGATCTTATTGTTGATTTAGTTTTGATTATTAGCTGTATTTTATTCTACTGTTTTGTTTGTTGCTGAATTACCCATACACCGCCCAGAGTGACATTCTTGGTAGATGGTGTGGTATATAAGTCCAATAAATAAATAAATAAATAAATAAATAAATAAATAAATAAATAAATAAATAAATAAACAAACAAACAAACAAACAAGACCTTCATGCAATGATTAAAGATGTGCTTTTTGATATCTTCAAGATATAACAACTAAGCATAGCAGCCACAGACCCATGGTACGGTTGAGGGAGAATGACTTTTAATTTGGGATACTCAAAGGACAAAGAAGGAATGTTTTCCCAAGTGAGAACTCATCAATCAAAGCTCAAGACTATTACCTTTAAGGCTGTTCATGTGTCACCTTCCGAACGGGCAATTATTAGTTTTCCCTTCCCTTATTTCTTCTTCCAGTTTAGTAGTCCTGACTGACTGATCAATACCATTCAGTAGACAAGACAAGACAGGGTTACTCCTGCCACAAGGCATGGACAAGTCAAGCCTGTGTCATCTCCGTGGGATGTCTCCAAACATATCACTTCCCCGACATCTGTAAAGGCCATCTCTAAACAGCAAGACACTCTATTAACCCAGGGTCGCTGAAGCCTCTGGAATCCCGCGAACTGCAATCAAGGGGAACAAACCCTAATGCAGTTCGGAACTAGGTACAACACAATACAAATCGACTTGTCTGAGGACTCTGGCGTTTGAATTTCACTTTGAAAGGAAAAGCATTTCTAGTACTTGTGCCCCCAATACATGGCATATACCTGTAAAACAGTTCCTGGTGAAATGTGGGGATTAAGAACACCTTCCCGCAGCAGAGGTTTCAGTGGTTACAAACATCTGAATTCAGATGCAGCACTCTCTCCCATCCTCTGTGTTAGAAAAGGAGCCTTATTCTACACGATATAGCCATCAACACAGTTAAAAGAAATCCTACAGCAGTTTAAGACAGGCATGTGCTACCGAGACGCAGTGGTCTAATACACATCACATTGTGGTGTTCTGGTGCTACATGTTCTAGCATTTGTACGAGACAGAGCGGCAGCTTTCAGTGGGGTTATTTTAAGTTTTTGCATTAATCGCACAATACAACAAAGATATTCCATCATCCAAATCTCCATCATGGGTCACTAGGTGGGAATGGTGGCATTTCTCAACCTTCTGCTGAACTCTGCATGCCCTTTTGGAGAAGGTTAGATGAAAAGAAAGTGACAGTTGCACTTCACAGCAGGCAGGGAAGAAAATAAACGTGATCAGAGAGCCAATGGCTAAGAGATGGTGCTGTGCACCAGGAGGCCTCCAAATTCAAATCATCTTTGTTTCAAATGGATGCGATGGCTTTTGGCAAGCTACTTCTGGACTCAGGCCTGGATTTACAAAAGGGGAATAATACTTACCTACTGTTTCCAGGGAGTTTCTAAGGATGATCAAGATAATCTACATGAAGCATGGAAAATACCAACTAGCATGCCACATAATGCTGAGTGACCAGAAACATACAGTGGTACCTTGTATAAAGGAATTAATTTGTTCCAAATGAAATTATGTTAAGCATAATTTCCTTTATACAAATATCCCATGGAAATGCATTGAAAATGGAGTAATCCCATTTTTATGCTGTACGGATTTTCCCCATAGGCGATTATGTTAAGCAAATTTCCCCTATCTCCGGAATTTTTTATGTTGTACACATGTTATGTTATACAAGCTGTTTGTTATACAAGGGTCCACTGTAATGAGTTTGTGGTGCATCTCCATGATCTCACCTGCTTTTATCTTCCAGTTTGAACAACAATCAAATGCCTTACATGAGTGCTAATTGCAGATGAGGGAGCCATATTAGTTCATGGAAGCACCGTAGGTGATGGGCACGAACCAGAAAAATGATGGATCAGGGGGTGGTTTGTACCTATGGATGAACCACGAATCACTCCTAAGCCCTGAAAAACACAAATCAGTTTGTGACTCCCCCCCTCCGGCCGGTTTGTGCTGGGGGGGGGGGGGAACCTAACACTCCTTCCCCTTCTACCCAACCTGCTCCTGCCACATCACCTGTCAAATATGTAACACCAGGTCACTGTATCTGAAAAATGAAGAGGAAGAAGATGGAAGAGAGCTGAAAGGGTGGGGTGGGAACAAAGTGCAAACAAGGAGGAGGAGGAGGAGGAGGAGGAGGAGGAGGAGGAGGAGAAGGAGGAGGAGGAGGAGGAGGAGGAGAAGAAGAAGAAGAAGAAGAAGGAGAAGAAGAAGAAGAAGAAGAAGAAGAAGAGGAGGAGGAGGAGGAGGAGGAGGAGAAGTACTGTAGTAGTAGTAGTAGTTTGGTGCTTGGTTTCATTTAGGATCTACAAACCAAACCACAAACCACTCCAGTGTTCCCCCCCCAGGGCCATTGTTCAGTTTGTGCCCATCTCTAATTATAGGCAAAAACAAAAGAAATTGAAAATGAACAAATTAAAAAAAACAACCTGTGGCACCCTAAAGACTGTTTTGAGGGCTGATTAGTACTAGTATTCACTGAGTATATGAGTAGTAATATTCATTTACTTTGCTATGTTTTCTGATTTGTTCATCAGGCAACGTCTATGTACACGGGAACGACTGATTTGTTTGAAAAGTGGTGCTGAAGGAGAGCTCTGCGGATAGCCTGGGCTGCCAAAAACACGAACAAGTGGGTTTTAGATTCAATTAAGCCTGAACTATCCCTGGAGGCCAAAAGTGGTAAAACCGAGTCTGTCCTACTCTGGGCACATCATGAGAAGGCAGAATTCCCTGGAAAAGACCACAATGTTGGGGAATGGCTGAAAGGAGTAGGAAAAGAGGAAGACCAAATACAAGATAGACTGACTCCCTAAAGGAAACCACATAGTCGGGTTTGCAAGAGCTCTGAGTAGGACCCGTAAGGACAAGACATTTTGGAGATCAAGGCCAAATAAAAGACAAAAACATGTGGCACCTTAAAAACTCACTATTATATTTTAATGTAAGCTTTCGTGGATCAAGTCCACTTCTTCAGACATATTGCAGCAGAACTGTTTTGTTTTTATTTTTGCCTGGAATTCTTGCACAGACTAACACAGCTACCTCTCACAAAGCTAAGTCAACAGAGTTATTAGAAACCAGAAGCTTCACACCAATGGCAAGGACTTCATCAACATAGTTTGTGCTTTTGGTGAAACTTTCCTCCCTGCCCTAAGTCTGTTGCTAACAACGTACAAATGGACCTTCAGCCGTGCTTGTGACAGAGAAGTACCTTGATATTTCCCTCCTCTTTTCTGCCTTTGACTTGCTTTTGTCAGTTAGGCAATATGGGTTGAAAGCTGTGCATTTGTTCGGATGAGACGGCTGACCCATTGAGGCAATCTGCTGTAGTACAACAGTAATTTCTCAGGGGAAAAAAGCCAGGGGCATGGCTAGAGAAACCATCACCTGTTAGGAGCCACAGGCGGCTAAAGAAAAAAGGACGAGTTCCACCTCTGAGAGGTCTAAGATTATGATGATAAATTTATAACTTACTCCAAGTTATTCATGGGCTGTATGTTGAGGGCTAAGCCTTAACAAAGCCATGCACAAAGAGAACTGCTATGAATCCCTCAAACCGTTTAAGCTCTCCGGTAAAAGATGAAAGAAGACAGAAGATGCTGTTGGGATTTCTGGGAAGCTGGTTTGGAAGCAGGCATTTACTAATGTTATACAGCCCCCCTGCTATTTTTTCCATTAAAAAAAACAAAGCAAAGTGTTCTGCTTATATACCACCCCATACCACTTCAAGTAGTCTCTTGGCAGTTTACAATTTTAATTACAGTGTACAGGCTACACATTGCCCCCCCCCGCAAGTTGGGTATTAATTTTACTGACCTCGGAAGGATGGAAGGCTGAGTCAACCATGAGCCTGCTACCTGGGATCGAACCCCAGGTTGTGAGCACACTTTTAGCTGCAGGACAGGCATTTAACCACTGCGCCACGAGGCGCCATCAAGGCAACCTATCCACCGCAGACCCCTTTTGAGATGTCCTGTGCTGCAGCCCAAGTTCACTGTTTCTTCCCTTGTCTTCAGTGGTTCCAGAGTTGCTTGGCTTGTCTCTTTATGGGCACCCTTTACGCATTTGGGCCTAAAAATAACCAGCTTCTTTGTGAAGTCATTTCTGTCGAAGAGGGAAGCCTGGCTTCAAACACCCCTACGGCAATGAGATCAACAGCGCAAAGCTTTCTGGATTATCCCTTTGAAAATTGTGCCGCAACCCCTGAACAGCTCGTTGCCTTTCGTCTTACACAATGCAGAAGAAACAAAGGACAAACACACCTTACAAGTTCCTGTTTTTCCTTGGGAAGGGACAAACACACCACATTCGTTTAAAACTGTAACCAATTTTTTTTAAAGCGCAAGTCTATTGCTTCAAATCAAGGCGTTGACCGGTCGCTATTCTCGAGCGATCAGGGACGCTAGGAGATCTTTTGCCTCCCTGAGAATTGGTGAGGCCTCGAACCATCAGGCAGAATTGTTCTGGGTGGTTCAAGACCTCACTAATCCCAGTCCACCGGGGCCTCCTCCTAGTGATTTCACTAGCGAGTCATTTGCAGCCTTTTATAAATCTAAGATAGAGGCCATCCGTTCCGAGCTGGATCCACCCTCTGATGTGGCCGGTGCCTTTCTGCCTGGGTCGCCCCGGTTCATTGAGTTTGGGCCTGTTTCACCAGTGGATGCCTCCAGGGCCCTGGGACACTGCAGGCCTGCGGCTTCTCCGTTCGAGCCTTGCCCTTCCTGGCTGATTAAGACCGCCGGAGGGAGCATGCTGGAATGGGATTCACTAATTGCCTCCGCATCCTTCAGAGACGGGATTTTTCCGATCGTCTGAAGGAGACGGTGGTGAAGCCCATTATCAAAAGGCCTGGCCTGGCTGTAGACGATATGTCCAACTACCGTCCTATAGCCAATGTTCCTTTCATGGGCAAGGTGATCGAGTGGGTTGCCGCCCTGCGTCTCCAGACGTTCCTGGAGAAGAACCATGTCTTGGATCCTTTCCAATCTGGGTTTAGGCCGCGTCATGGGACTGAGACTGCCCTGGTCGCTCTGCACGATGATCTGTTGAGGAGAGCTGACAGGGGTTGCTCTACCCTGCTGGTCCTTCTCGACCTGTCAGCGGCTTTTAATACCGTCGACCACGGTATCCTCCTGGGGTGGCTTTCTGAGGTGGGGACCCAGTGTGTGAGCTTGGGGGTTGATTTGTCGTTCCCCTGGACACTCTCTTGTGGGGTGCCTCGGGGGGGTCGGCTCTCTCCCCAATGCTCTTTAACATCTATATGAAGCCGCTGGCTAAGATCATCCGGAGTTATGGAGTTTGCTGTCATCAGTACGCTGATGACACACAGCTCTATTTCTCCTTTTCCACCGGTGCAGTGGAGGCCGTCCAGACCCTTGATCGCTGCCTGGCCGCAGTTTTGGACTGGACCAGGACTCATAGACTCAAGCTCAACCCTGGGAAGACCGAGGTTTTGTTCTTCAGGGGAGGCCTGGAGGGGTACAGTGGCCCTCTTCCCAGTCTGGATGGGTCCGCCCTCCAGCTGACGCAAAGAGTGAGGAGTCTGGGCGTCCTCCTGGATCCGGATTTGTCCCTGGATTCCCAGGTGGCAGCTGTGACCAGGTCGGCCTTTTACCATCTTAGGCTTATCGCCCAGATTCTCCCGTACCTCGATGGGGATTCCCTGAGGACAGTGGTACAGGCGCTGGTCATATCGAGGTTGGATTACTGCAACACCCTCTACATGGGGCTCCCCTTGAACCTTGTTCAGCAATTGCAGCGGGTCCAGAATGCAGCGGC
This sequence comes from Phrynocephalus guinanensis, assembly GCA_037367245.1. Classification (NCBI taxonomy): domain Eukaryota; kingdom Metazoa; phylum Chordata; class Lepidosauria; order Squamata; family Agamidae; genus Phrynocephalus; species Phrynocephalus guinanensis. Next base: position 122,329,038 of record CM074738.1, read on the forward strand.
CAGGTTGGTGATTGGCGCGTGTAAGTTTGACCGTGTCACCCCCATCCTGGCCCACTTGCACCGGTTGCCCATTGCCTCCCGAATAAGGTTCAAGGTGTTGGTTTTGGTTTACAAAACCCTCCATGGCTTGGCCCCTGTCTATCTGGCAGAGCGCATCTCCCGACGATTAGACCTGGCCCGACCCACCCAATCTTCCTTGGCCCTCTCGCTTCGGATTGCCATGCCGAAGGAGGCCCGTAAAACGACCACCCGTAATCGGGCCTTTTTGGTTGTTGGACCTAGCATTTGGAACGCTCTACCGAGCGAGATGCGGCAAGCTCCTTCGTTGGCGTCCTTCAAGAAAGCCTTGAAGACCTGGCTGTTCAGGGACGCCTTTGGAAACTGCTAGGGGTGCAGGGTTCTTTTTTCTCTCTCTCTTCCCCGCCCCTGCCAATACTGGTTCGCCATCTGGATGCTGCTATTTTGTTTTTAACATTTTTTTTTAATCCTGTGTAAACCACCCTGAGTTCCCATTCGGGAAATAGGCGCGGTATACAAATTTGAAAATAAATAAATAAATAAATAACAGTCTGGCAACCAAAAGACTCACATTTTGTTTATTATCCGTAAAAATTTCATTAATTAGAACTTACTTTTCAAAATGAAGTATGTTTAAAACAAATGTTTTAATATATGCGTCATTGTATATCTTTGACTACAACACTGAACAGAAAAGCAATAAATGAATGAATGAATGAATGAACGAACGAACGAACGAATGAACGAATGAATAAATAAATGTCATAATGAATTCTATGTGCATTTCCTGTGTAGGGAAGCTGTGCTGATTTTTGAGCGGATTCTGCCGCCTCTTTGTTATTTGCTTTTATGTTATAGGTACAAAGTGAAATAATAAAATTAAACTTAGTGCTGAGCCCATTAGTCTTAAGATTCTGAATGGCTAATCTCAAGGTGGTTCACAGGACCCGCCCTTTCCCATTGCCTCTGAAAGAATGCACAAGGAAATATAACCCGTGTAACCTGGCATGTGCAGCTTCCCTTGTCGTGGAGGATTCTTGTAGTGCATGATCCTGACCATACACATATTCTGCTAGCACATAAAAACATTCACCTCGTGCTCCATCGTATGTAAACAGAATCCCTCCCAGGGTGGGAAAAAGGAAGGAGAGCTCATTATACATATATGGAGAGACCCTTTCCCACCCCAGCTGAATGCACCGAGCACAGCATGCCCTGCTAGCAAGGGATGGGACCACTGCAGGCCACCAGGTAAACACTGTATTTTCAACGCATGGGATCCAGTCATGTGAATCCTCTACCCAACACAGTGTTCAGCCATTTACGACCAACAGACTTTAGGAACGTATCTGTGCAGAACATTCAAACAGTGATTTCCGTTATTTCTTTGACAATTATCCCACATTTCTTTCCAAACAGGAGCTCAAAGCAGCTCAGAAGATTTTTAAAAATGTAGAGGGGAAAATGAAAGGAATTCTCATACAAACTTAAAAACTGCAACATTCAATTTTGCACTGAAATTGTTTTTTTGAAAGGAAGTAAGACAGAGCTCAAGAGATTTTTTTTAAAAAAAGAAGTGTGTGCCATCTTTGCAGCTCAGTGTGTAAATCACAGACTTTCTGGCACATCACTGAACGATTGTAAAGATGTGTAAAAACCTACCTAGTTTCACCTGCAGCGGTGATGGTTTGTAATTCATAGCGACAGTCTCCCCCTCTCTTGTGTCACAGTCTCTATCAGAGATTGAAGCTGCCGTTGGATCCTGCTGAAAATAAGTAAAACCATCAGGCATGTCTGATCCAGGAAAAACAATGTATAGAGTTTAGTGTATTTTTAATTCTTTTATATCACTTTGATGTTACTTTATTATAATCTACTGTTGCTAGTTATTGTTCTGATATCTGTCACAAATTGCCCAGAATGGTCTTGGTCTCCAGAGAGGCATTATACAAAGGAAGGAAGGAAGGAAGGAAGGAAGGAAGGAAGGAAGGAAGGAAGGAAGGAAGGAAGGAAGGAAGGAAATGTAACATCATTTAGTCTTCCCTCATTTTCTAAATCAGAGCCAGGGTAACTCAATGGTCTAGGTAGCAAAAAACATCATTGATTTATATTCCAGAGGTTGGGATCTCTAAGTATCCACATGCTATTAAGACTACTACGCCTTTAGACCTCTATGATGGATCTCCAGGAAATTGTAATGAGAACTGGGATGGGCAGGGGAGGGGGAGAGGTTGCATGTTGAGGTCACCATCTCTTATGCAGCCCAGCCTGGCTGCTTCTCCGCTTTATGAAGTTTGGAGTACAAGTACACAACCTGTACAAAATACAGTGGACCCTCGTATAACAAATAGTTTGTATAACATAAAATCTGTACAACATAAAACATTCCAGAGATAGGGGAAATCTGCTTAACAGGATTGCCTGAGGTGAATCTGTGGTCGTGATTAGGGATTACTCCATTTTCAATGCATTCCTATGGGAAATTTGTATAAAGGAACATTTACATAACATAATTTCATTTAGAATGAATTAATTCCATTATACAAGGGGCCACTGTAATCTGGTTGGTTCACTTGGGATTCCTAGAAGACAATGCTAACATTGAATGCATCTTTCGAGTTTACAGTCAGGAAGGTTATGATTCAAGTGAGTAATCCAGGCCTGCCCAAAGTCTGGCCCGGGGGCCAAATCCGGCCCGTCAGGCCATTCTGAGTGGCCCACGGCTGGCCGGCCCACCCCTCCCTCCCCCTCCTTCGCCCCATGTTTTTTTTTTAAATCTTTCGCCAACACTGACACCGCTGGGAACCTTGTGAAGCTCGGCGCGCGCACGGGCTGCCACCACTGGCATAGCCGGGAACATTGTGAGGTTGGGCGCACCTGCGGGCAGTGATAGGGCGGGCTGCGCCACCAGTACCTCTGGGAAGCTTGGGCGGCTGGGCGGTCTGCCACCACTGGCACCGCAGGGGAATGTGTGGGGGTGGGCAGGTCAGCAGGCCTCTGCCACCGCCAAGGAGCTTTGGGGTGGGCTGGCGGACGAGCCGTCACCACCGCTGGGGAGCTTGGGGGGTGCAAGGTCGCACAGATTGCCTCTTGCAAGGGGTGACCTGTGGCCACAGCTCCCTGTGCTTCCTTTGGTCCCCACCTCCCTCCCTCCCTCCCTTCCTTGTTCCCCACCTTCCTTCCTTCCTCTCTTGGTTTCCACCTTCCTCCTTCCCTCCCTTCCTTGTTCCCCACCTCCTTCCTTCCTCTCTTGGTTTCCACCTTCCTCCCTCCCTCCCTTCCTTGATCCCCACCTTCCTTCCTTCCTCTCTTGGATTCCACCTCCCTCCCTCCCTCCCTTGGTCCCTGCCTTCCTTCCTGCAGGTGGGGTTGCAAGGCGTCAGTGGGTGGGGCTTATGGGTCAGTGGGTGGGGCTTGCAGTGGGGTGGCAGGGTTGGGGAGCAACCGGCCCCTGACACATTCTCAGCCACCAAATCTGGCCCTCCTTACAAAAAGTTTGGGCACCCCAGGAGTAATCCATCATTCACAGCAAACCAATTCTGGACATTGATTTCTCCTCAGCTTTGCCTCTGGAACCTTTACATTCCTACAGCAGGGTTCCCTCTTCCACATTTGCTTTTACATGCACAGCACTTTCTTTCACTCCAAACAGGTATGCAATTGGGCAGGGAGGCAAGAGTCTTCTTGCAATGGGATCGGGGAGGAGGCAGTAGGGACAGCATCACCAAGACAGGGATTCTCTGCCAACAAAGCGAGCACCAGCGTTGACGTCTAAGAGCCAAAAATGTGAGATTACAGAGCCACTGGCCTAGCATTAGGGTGTGTATAAAAGCTGCCGGAACAGAAGCGATTAGAACAAAAAACAAAACTAAACCTAGTCCAGTGGTGGCTGAAATAATAACTAAAGCTCACAGTGAAATATGTGCCTCGTGGTGCAGTGATTCAGCTACAGTACTGCAGTGAAAACTGTGCTCACAACCTGGGTAGCTGGCTCAAGGTTCACTCAGCCTTCCACCCTTCTGAAGTGGTTGACTTAACCAGCTTATTGATTGCCTGATCTAAAGCAAAAAAGCAATCACGGGGGTGCCAGTGGGCACACCATGACACATGGTGGTCTCCTGCACTCCAAACACTTTTTCTCTTTTTTTGAAAAATGATGCTAGTCAAAAGCAGCACTTTACCAGATTAAGTGCCTTTATTTTTGTTTTTATGATTTCCCCATTTTATTGGGTATTTTGTTAAATTGTATTTTATTGCTTACTGCTTACTGCTTAGCTGCCTAGATGCCCTAAGCACATCCGATCTCGCCTGATTTCGGAAGCTAAGCAGGGTCGGCCCTGGTTAGTACTTGGATGGGAGACCACCAGGGAATACCAGATGCTGTAGGAACCTGGAGTAGGAACTGGCAAGCCACTCCAGTATTTCTGCCAAGAAAACTCCATGGACATGGGGTCACAAAGAGTCGGTCATGACTGTAATGACACAACACACACACACTTATTTACTATTTTAATTTTGCTTTTGTTTCTTTTTGTATACTGCCTTGAGTTGTCCTTGTACAAGCAGGCGGTATATAAATGCTAAATAAAGTAAAAGTAAAGTATAATGGTATGTAACACGGGGAGAGGGGCGGGAGTGAAGGGAAGGGAAGGGTGATGCTCAGTGAAATTCCTGATCTCAGTACAAATGGTTCTTTTCCTCACCTGTCCGCATGGACTCCAGCAACATGGTAATTGATCACACTGCTGTGGAGAGCAACCAATATTTCACCTGCAGAAATTAGCACGGACCTGCTTTGAAAAACTGCATTTTCTCTTCTAAGTCAGGCAAAACAAATTTATTTCTTGCCCTTGGATGCAACACATCATCCTGCTTGCCTCGGCCCTTAGAACCATTCCAGACAGGCCTCCAAGTTCATTTGTTGTACTGTATTCCTAAAAGTACACTCCAGTCTCTATGTCTTCTGAGTTGCTCGTGTTCGGGCAAAATTTCAGCTTAAAACAAGCAAACATAGATATTTCAATTTCAAGTTCCTTTCTTGGCTCATCACACAAACGCTAACTAGGGACGATAAAGTTTTGTATTTTCCTGTTTGTAAGACACCCCCATGTATAAGACGCCCCCCCCAACTTGTCCAAACAAAAATTACAGTTTCCACAACCGTGCAGATCTCTCCTCAGCTTCCTTCCATGTATAAGACCCTAAATTTTCAGCCCAACAATTTCAGACAAAAATATAGTCTTTGTACAGTACTTCAAAAGCACAGACCTTCAGAATGTATTGCTACTGGGATGACCAGTAGGCACCAAACAGCTCCTGTGGAGCAGGAAAAACCTTCTGAGCAACACACCTTTGATGCTGGAGGAGAACCCAAAGTTTCTGGCCTACTTGCACCCTCTTGCCAGACAAATAAGTAACAATGACAGTCACCAATAGAGATGGGCACGAATAAAAAAAATGACATTTCGTTTGTCGTTTGGGGGGGTCCGTTTCGGTTTGTTTCCGTTTTTCGCGATTTTTTGCAAAAAAATTGTTTTCGTTTTTGTTCGTTTTGTTTCATTTTGGAGACAAAATTCGTTTGTCGTTTCGTTGTGCAACGAAATGAAAAAACGAAAACGGAAACGAAAAATTGTTCGTTTCGTGCCCATCTCTAGTCAGCAACTCAAGTGACATGCGGTTAGGTTGGCAAAACTAATTACACTTCAGTGAAATAATTCTCAGTCTCTCCTGCTTGTCACGGAGCCTTCTTTCAAGAGTCCAGGAATTGGGTTTATAAGGGAACCATGGAATGGTCCGGAACTGAATGGGACCAAAACATTGACTCACACATGAGATCTTTCTTTCCTTATGGACTGAAAAGGGCCGAGGGTGTTGTTTCTGGGTTGCCAGAGAGGAAAGGTAGCGCTGCAAAGCCTGCTCATGTTATGGAACTACAGGTCAGTAAGAGAGGATAAAAGATCTTGAGTCCTGATGTGTTGCTAGTCTGTGGAACTCCCTGCCACAGGAGGCAGTGATGGCATCTGGCCTGGATGCCTTCCAAAGGGGATTGGACAGATTCCTGGAGGAAAAGTCCACCACAGGTTACAAACCATGATGGAGATGTGTCATCTCCAAGCTTAAAAACAGGGTACTTTAAGGGCCAGATGCAGGGGGAGTGGTATCAGGAGACAGAGCTCTAGTCTCATGCGCTCTCAAAGGCTGACTAGATGGGCTTTTGGCCTGATCCAGCAGGGCTCTTCTTATGTTAGTTGTTTTGTGGCTCTAGAATTTTCTCTTGTCCCTTGATATGAGTTAGGTAAGCTCCGGATACATCGGAGACCTATCTGCAGGTTTTTGCTTCTTAGTTTCTCAATTTATCAGTCTAGAGCTGAATTAACAGATGGGGCTACTGGAGAGAAAGCAAGAGGACAGTAAGAAAGCAACGTACCAGGGGGTCAAAAAGTAGTTGCATTTGAGAAAGGATGCTACTTTCCCCCTCAGTTAAATGCCACTTAGCTTTTCTTAGCTGCCTGTTTAATCAAAGAGGCCAAAGAAAATGCAACAAACAAACAAACAAACAAACAAAACTAAAAAAATCACATAAATCAGACATGGTATGGTATGATAATCAAATTATTTTCAATTATGGTCTACAGAGTTTAAGGCACACGAAGAAAATGATTTGCATTAAGATTATTCAAAGAAGTTCACTCTGGGCCATAATGGATTTGTTTTGTTCTAGAAAGAAAACAAAAGGAACTGCCTCAATATTTCTATAATACGCCTCCTCTACAAAATGAAATGGAGCATAAATATGCAAAGGCTTTGCCTTGCTTTAATTTGCAATGTTAATAGCCTAATTTATGTCTTGCAAAGGGCACAGTTGGGAAAAGTATTCTACAGAATCCTTTTAAAAACCTCCTCTTTGTAAAGCAACACACACAACTCAACTCTCTCACACACAGAATTTTTTAGCCACTGCCACTACCAAATGGTTTTCCCATAGTGCTTAAAGCAGCCTCTGGGTGGTCTATCCATTTTTATTATGCAGGCTACACATTGCCGCCCCCACTCTCTGCATGGGGGTATTCAATTTACTGACCTCAGAAGGATGGAAGACTGAGTGAACCTGGAGGCAGCTACCTGGGAATGAACCCAGGTTGTGAGTAGAGTTTTCACTGCAATTCTGCAGTTTAATCACTGCACCACAAGGCTCATATTTCACAGTGAGCTTTAGTTATTATTTCAGCCATCACTAAAGTTTGGTTTTTGTTCTACTTTTTGTTGCACATGCTGTCATCATCACCCTTCTATTCCATCAGGTTTTATGCACACTCTAATGCTAGATAAACGGCTCTGTGGTCTCAAAACTGTGCTTACAACCTGGGGTTCAATCCCAGGTAGTCAAATTAAGGTTCACTTTGTCAGGGCCCCATGACTCTGCAAAAGTGGAGCCTCATTGTAGAGTCAGGCCCCACTCAGGCTGAGGCAGTCAGGGAGTGCAACTGGGGAGGGGGTGCTTGCTACTGGCATAAAGCTAGCAGCCAGCACTCCCTGTTCCTTGCTTCAGTAACACGAGACCTGGGACTCCGGAAGCTTCGGCCCTGTTACCTTGATCTTTCCTGGAACTCTGTTGCTCTGTAAATTTTCCTGTTTGGCTTCCCCCTCCCCGTCGGATTGTTTCTGTGTGGATCTTGAACCTGGACTGGCTGACCACGAACTCCGTCTCAACCCCATCTGGCTTCTGGGGACACCCTGGTCTTGGTCATCTTGCTGATATCCTAGCTGCTGCCAACTCCCCTGCCATTACACACTTGGCCTTCTAAGGTCAGCAAAACGAGCCCAGTTTAGGGGGAGGGGGGAATGTGTATCCCGCATAATTAATTTGTAAACTGCCCAGAGAATGACTGTGAAGATTCTCAGTCATCCAGGTGAGTTTATCTGGAAGTCGAGGCAACTGGACTTCTTTTTCTTAAGGCATTGAAACGTTTCGCTGCTCATCCAAACAGCTTCGTCAGGACTGACGAAGCCGTTTGGATGAGCAATGAAATGTTTCAGTCTCTCAAGAAAAAGAAGTCCAGTTGCCATGACAACTTCCAGATACCCAGAGAATAAGCATTATGGGGTGGTATATAAACACCACAACTTTTATCTCCTCTTATGTTGCTCCTTTATAAAGGAAAGTTATTTAAAACATCCTGAGGAATACTATTTCTCATCTGTGCCCTTTACAAGTCATAAATTAGGTCATTAACATTGCAAATTAAAGCAACACTTGGAGCTCTTGCCTTTGTTGCCTGCAGCTTTTTGCCTGCAGCTTGGAGCACTCCAAGAAGGATGATGAGGAGCAAGCAATAAACAATTAAAAGCAAGCCACTGGAGCTGCTACTACAAAGCCTTTTATTTGCACACTTCCTTAAACACACACACACACACACACACACACACACACACACACACACACACAGTGCATATTTTCTTCTTCTTTAGCTTTTCAGTCAAAACCTTGACCTGCAACACATGGGTTACTGAAGAAAGAGACATCCTTTGCGGCAGAATGAATAGCTTCTTCAGTGCACAACACCTTTAAAAGCACAAGAGTGATCACATGAGTCATACGATTCAATTCACATGAGACTTCAAAAATGTCCTGGAAAAATCAAGCTGAAAGCAGAGGCAAAGACACACGTTCCCACCTCTTTTTCTTTTAAGGACGCATGTGAAGAAGATTATAGACTTCTCTGCCCAATTTAAGTCTTGCAGTACCAGATGTCAGGGGAAGAATTTAAACTTGTTGGGCAACAGAGATCCAAGCGTGGAGATTTAGCAGGTGTCTGAAGTGGTTTTTAAAAAAATAATAATAGGATGCTATCTTTTTACTTTCCTATTTCCATCTCCCACATGGAACACACTACAAAGTTTGTTACCTACAGCTGCATCTGACAAAACAGCCAGATCTCCTTGAAATCTTTCAAGAGCGGACTCAAGGATTTAAACAAGGCATTTTACAAACTACAACGCCCTTCAAACAATGTCAGAACAGAAATGGAAACAGCTGTAGGAAACGAATTCCTAGAGCTAGATAAGCATTATGGAAGACAAACCCAGAATGCATCAATCTGCAGCTACTCCACCACATAATCTCTGACCTACATCCTGTTCTGGACAATGATAGGTCAGTGGGTGGGAGGCCTCTAACTAAGCGCAGACAGAGGCCCAAACTGGGGAGACGGCTCGCTGGAAAGTTCACACTTCACACAGAAACACTGGCCCAAGACTCAGATCCAGTCACAGACCTAGGTGCCAACTTTATCCTCAGGTTTATAAAGGGAATACTGTACTATTAAATGATGTAATAATGTAATCTATAATATCAAGGTCTGTGCAGATTCTTGTTGTTCAGTCGTATCCGACTCTTCATGACCCCACGGACCAGAGCTCATCAGGCCTTCCTGTCTTTCACTGCCTCCCAGAGTTTGGTTAAATCCATATTGGTTGCATCAATCACACCATCCAACCATCTCATTCGTGCCGTCCCCATTTCCATTTGCCTTCAGTTTTTCCCAACATCAGGGACGTTTCCAAGGCGTCCTCTCTCCTCATGAGGTGGTCAAAGTACTGGAGCCTCAGCTTCAAAATCTGTCCTTCCAGTGAACATTTGGGGTTGATTTCTTTCAGGATGGATAGGTTTGATCTCCTTGCAGTCCAGGGGACTCTCAAGACTCTCCTCCAGCAACACAGCACAAAAGCATCAATTCTGCGGCGATCAGCCTTCTTTATAGCCCACCCCTCACTTCCATACATCACTACTGGAAAAACCATAGCTTCGACTATCCGGAACTTAGCCAGCAGCTCACTCATCGTCTAATGAGCTGAGACATTTGTCATCTTTCACCAGCGAAAGCCCATAAGGTTTTAGATAGGACAACTATGTCAGTCTGGTTTCAAACCAATAGGAGAATGCTTCTGCCTCCTTGGATACCCTGCCTCTGAATTTCGGAAGGCAATCCCTGAACAAAAGAAGCTTAAAGGCAGGTTTCAAAGACGCACAACTGAAAAACAAAATATGAAGAAATTCAACTCTATCTCTGTTGGCTTGAATAAAGACAATGGCTTCCTATTCCATTATGGATGAAATCCTCTTGCTAAGCAAAGCAAGCCACCCTACAACAGTGGTTCCTAACCTGATCATCTAGGCACCCAAGAGTGGGAAGCACTGCACTCAACTTCTGTATGGTTTATGAGAAGTGTTGGGACAATTTTTTTGCATTCCAATTTCTTCTACCTCTTCTGATTTCAGTCTAGTGCCTAGACATTTTCATAGGGTAACCTATTCAGACAGACTGCTTATCTCTACTTGGATATACTCATTACCCATCAATGAGTAACTCTGAACCACCACCACTTAGAGCTGCTCTGCTGCCCTTCAATGCATTTTAAGTAACCCCTAATGACCAGTGTTAAGGAAGAAGAGAGCTACAGTCTACAAAAGCTTTCTGGTTTTTAAGATGTCCCAAGATACTGCTGGTTTGACAAAACATTTTAACTAGTGAGGTTCAATTGATTTGGGCCAAGTTGTATAAGATTTCGCGCGTCTGAATGGTCAAATCAGTTATCCCCAGAGAAGAGCCTGCTGGTTTTCTCAGAGAATTGTGTCTGTCATTCTTGCTTCCTCCTGAGGCTTGGTTATTGACTTTGAGGTGTGTAGTTTCTTTACTGCTTTTGTTGTGTCACAGTCTGCTCTGCTGGATTATGCTTCTGAAAAATTCATTAAGTGGCATGCTGTTGCAGAAACTTTAAGGCGCACCAAAATCTTCCCCTCTGCAGTCTTCAAACTACTACTGAAATACTCAGTGCAGACATAGGTAGGAAATCTGCTGCTTCTGCAGAGCTTTGAATTGTTTGGTTGCTTAATTTTTCTCTGTTCTCATCAGGTTTTAGATCATCACTTGAGCAGGCACAGTCTTTGGATGAGCTTAGTTATATAAATGGCCTGACACCTGCTTTTGCCCTGCCAAAGGCTTTCTCCTTCAGGAAGAAAAAGTTCTGCTTTCTGTACCTCTATCACTTAAATTCATCTTATCAGTGTATTTTGATTCCCAGAAAGCAGACTTCTTGGGCTGCCTGCCGAAGTGATGGATGGTGGTGGTGTCTTTATGCTGGTCTCTGCAGCCAAGGAGTGTAAGTAAAGGCAAAGGTTCCCCTCACCCCCCCACCCCGCACATGCATGCTAGTCGTGTCCGACTCTAGGGGCGGTGCTCATCTCTGCATTCAAGCCAAAGAGCCAGTCTTGGGCAAGTCCATGGCCACGTGACCGGCATGGCTGCAAGGAAACACTGTTTTACCTTCCCGCTTTTTACGGCGGTACCTATTTACATGCCTTCGAGCTGCTACGTTGATAAGGAGCTGGGGTTAACAGCAGGAGCTCACTCCGCTACGTGGCACCCGGGAATTGAACTTTGTAGCCCACAGTTTTCAGTGCTCTAGCTTGCTGAGCCACCAGGCCCCTGCAGTCAAGTAGTGTTGCCAAGAAAAACAGCCACATCCCATAGTAAGTCTGCTACATCAACACCCAGCATGCTGGCATACTGACGCTGCAAGCATATACTTATGAGGCTAAAGGCCCTGTGGTTATTTATTTGGAAAAGTTGAGCTAGAAATCTATGGCAATCTCTGTTCCTTGGGTATTGGTGGCACTTTCCTGGTATATGCTAAATCAGCAGCTTAGAAAGGTGCATATCTCTCAATAAGTGAAACTATTGGTTGTAGAGGTCGGTGTTTTGTTTCGGAAGGGGTCCAGTTCCAAAACGAGACATTGGAGTATAATTGCCTTTCAAAACCAGGACCCGCCTTCTGGAACAAAATCAACCACTGGCTGACCTTCCTTTGGGTTGTGCAGGGCAAAACTCCAATCAAAAAGCAGCCTCTGACGTGTCATCTTTAGCTCTCCCTGGTGCTGGCCAATCAGAGAGGGAGACAGGATGATGCATGTCCTTGCACAGCTCCTGATTGGCCAGCACCAGGGAGAAGGAAAGATGTCGTGTCGGGGGCTACTTCCTCATTGGAGTTTTACCCCGCACGACCCAAAGGAATGTAAGTCAGTGGCTGATTTTGTTCCAGAGAGTGGGTCCCGGTTCCAAACGGCAACTGTGCTGCTGTGTTTTGTTTCAGGATCAGACCCATTCTAAAATGAAACACCCATCTTTAATTGGTTTGACAAACAGAGCTACAATAACCCTTCTGATACACTGCATTTGAATAATATACACGAGTATCCTGCATAATTCTCTTCCCTCAAACATCCTAGATTCCTATTTCTAAAAAGAAAAGCCCAGTTTTTCTACAGGAGGCGAGAAGGACGCTCCAAGTGCTTGTTGCTCATAGCAACACATCTCCTTCAACCTGCAGCTGTAATCAATATTAATAACCCCCTGCAGAAGAAGAGTACTCACAGCTCAAAAGCTCACTCCTAGCAAGGTAGGCAGATCCCTGTCCACTGATTTTTTTTCCTAGAAGACAACTGCTTTCATCTGATTTTAAAGAAGGTGGATCATAGGTTCTTAAGAGAAGATGTGCCATCGGAACAACAAGAAACTTAGACATGCAGAGCTTGGAAGTGCCAAGTTGGATTAACGAGTTCAGCCCCTTGTCAAGGAGTTCCAGTGGGGGAATCGAACTCCTGACCTCTGGTTCCGCAGCCAGAGGCCTAAACCACCGAGGTATCCAACATCATCAAGACCAATTATATTGACATATAGACGCCAACTGAGTATAAACACAGCAAAATTATCTGGAAAGATGTAAACAAGCCGATAAGCTTATGAGTGAGACTTAAGTTGCGCCCCTGCGGTGGATAGTTAACAAGAATCAGACTGGAGTGTTGTTATGGTTCCACCCAAGTTTGGTCCAGCTCTTTTGCTCTCCCCATCAGAGGGAAGACAAATGCTCTCACAGGCTTGTAAAAGCAAAAGCAAACCAAAGTGTTCTGCTTATATACCGCCCCATACCACTTCAAGTAGTCTCTAGGCAGTTTACAGTTTAAGTACAGTATGCAGGCTACACATTGCCCCCCACAGCCCCCAGCAAACTGGGTACTCATTTTACCAACCTCGGAAGGATGGAAGGCTGAGTGAACCTTGAGCCTGCTACCTGGGATTGAAACCCAGGTTGTGAGCACAGTTTTACCTGCAGGACAGGCATTTAACCACTGCGCCACAAGAAATAGGACTAACCCATTTCTTGGCCTCTCTCTGCCTCAGGCATTGAGGCTTAGCTGCCTGGGCTCATCCCAGTAACCGTATGATGGGATCTGAACCAGAGGGTTGCACGCAGCTTCTTTTCCTTTTCACTGCCGAGAACATTCCCAGAGCAGATTTCCTCTCTGAGTTCTCCCACCAGTGGATGGGCTGGGGCTAGGGGCAGTATGTACCGGTGCCCTCTGCATTGCCCCTAAATCTCCTCTGCTCTTCCGGAGAGTTCCCTAACTCTGCACATGGAAGCACAGATTGTAGCGGAAATCTAATCTACTCAGATTATTGCTTTGCCTTTTGTGGCAAGGGATTCCTCTGTTGCATTAGACGGCATATCCCGCAATTAATGGATTCCCTGGAGAACGTTGATTCCATTTGAACAGGAGGTACAGCACTGAGGCAGGGCATTTAATGCCGAGTCCAGCATTTAAAGGAAGTTCTTGCAGGTACAAGGAGCCCCATGGTGAAATGGTTAAAAAGCCTGTCCTGCAGGTAAAACTGTGCTCACAACCTGGGGTTCAATCCCAGGGAGCAGGCTCATGGTTGACTCAGCCTTCCATCCTTCCAAGGTCGGTAAAATGAGGACCCAGCTTGCGGGGTGGGGGTGGGGGTGGGCAATGTGTAGCCTGCATACTGTAACTAAAAACTGTAAATCGCCCAGAGAGTAGTTGAAGTGGTATGGGGTGGTATATAAGGAGAACAATTTTTACACTGATAGATACTATCTGTTCTATACTATCAAGCTACTCTTAATGCTTTTGAGAAAGGTGGGATTAAATAAATAAATAAATAAATAAATAAGTGTTGTAAATTAAGAAAATTAATATTAACCCTTAATTAGAAGTAATTAAGAACACCTCTCAGAAGGCAGGTGAAATACATCCTGCCTCTATTTTTCTTGTCAAAACCATCAGGAAAAGATGTCCAGAACTGCTGAGAAGTAGCTCCCCGTGATGCACCCCCTTTGATGTATAACCACATTGCAGTAATCCAACGAGGAGGTTACTGGAGCAGTCACCACTAGGTCTTAGATCCCCCTCTTCAGATTAAGACATCTCTGTGATAGGTAGGTAGCCACCAGCCAAAGCTGGCAGATGCCTCTCTCAGCCACTGTGGCCAGTCCACCCATGACTCAATGTGACAATAAGGAACCCAAGAGAATCCCCACACCACAAATCTACCCTCGAGCGGCACCTTCAACCGTTCCATGTAGCCTCTTTCCAGAAACACTCCACAGCAAAGCCAGGGCAGTAGCTGAATCTACTGCTTATGCAGATGTTCCAGGGACATTCACTAAAACAAAAATAAAGACAAAGCTAAAAACAAAACAAAACTAAAAACAAGACATCCTGACTGGGTGCATGAAATCAGTAAACGAGCCTGCAGCAATGATCAACTTTAAGCAAGATGTGTCCTAAGCCTATTTCTCCGAAGTGCTTGTGCCACGGAACTCCTTCGTGGTACTGTGGCCCATGGGAATCAGGTCTCTATCCGGGGCCCATGTGGATCTCTACAGTATTCCTTTTGAAGGGTTCGGAACAGCACTTCAGTTCTCAACAATCACTTCTGTATGGGGAGAGGGCAGTTAGCACTCCCTCACCTCACGAAGAACTCTGAAAGCAAAACGGAGGGCATGTGGAAAAGCAAAATTAAAGCAGGCAGTGACAGAATGGATAGGAATTTGACCAAGGAGCTGTTTTCAGTCTCACCTCACCCATAAACATCAGACGGCTTTTGGAAACCCTGCCATTCCCTAGGAACTAGCCCTGCCTCTTCGGTTGCAATATGGGAGCAATAATTACTGACCTACTTTATGGGCTGCCAATCAGATGCCTGAGAGCATAAATGAAGTATTTTGCATGAGCAGAAAAGAGCACCCCTAAAGTATGGTGTGATCCCCATTTTGCACCATTTACTGGGATTTTAAAAGCATGTTCATCCCATATGGCTGGCTGGATGGAAAGACTTGTGGTGCCTTGGTTAGTCTGGTGCTACGCAACAGCCATTGTGGTTTCTTTGTGCCTGCTTGCAAATATCTGCCTGCTTGCAACGCAAGATTCGCCTGCCGAGGCAGAAGAAAGAGGATGGCGCCCTCCAAGGCAACAACTGTGGAAATTCTCCATTGCTTCCCATCAGTTATTCCGAATTTCCTCCACATGTCAGAAGAGTCATTTGTTTGTTTTCTTAGACGTTTAGCTACAGGCCAGACATGGCTTCGTCTGTTTGCTTTTGGCAGATTTTGTTCCCGGGCAGCAATTCTTTCTTCATCAATCGCAGCGTAATCTTCCCGGGAGGGCCCTGAAGCAAGAACTCTAGCTGCCCGTGACTGATGTCCAGTGCTCAAAATCAATATGAACAAACAGTAACCAATATTTTCTAAGATCAAAGGAGTTTGCTCTTCATTTTCTCCGACGATCTAAAGGCCAGAAACCATTTATTCAAGTCTGAACTAAAAATAAATAAAAAGAAAGCGCGGTATACCAGGATCGTTCTAAGGCAGCTGTTTCCTTTGATGAAAGCAGAAGGAAAGCAACTGTTATGACCAAGGCAGCTTGCTTGAAATACGCCCAGCCAGCTAGAGGTCTACAGATTTTACGGGGCTGCTGCACAGTGCGGTAGATAGCTCCTGCTGTCCTTAATTGCTACAGCTGGTGGCACGGTGAAGGACAAGGGAGAATAATATGAGCTTGACCAAAGGGCAAACTGATTTCTGAAGCCACCTGTTTCTGAAATGCAGTGCAAGATGACATGAACGAACACGGAAGAACCAATTAGGTCAGGCCTGCCCAAAGTCCGGCCCGGGAGCCAAATCCGGCCCGTCAGGCCATTCTGAGTGGCCCGCGGCTGCCTGACCTGCCCCTCCCTCCCCCTCCTTCACCGATAAATTCCCCTGCGGTGGCCATGGCTCCCTGTGTTTCCTTTGGTCCCCACCTTCCTTCCTTCCTTCCTCCCTCCCTTGTTCTCCACCTTCCTTCCTTCCTCTCTTGGTTTCCACCTCCCTCCCTCCCTCCCTTGGTCCCCGCCTTCCTTCCTGCAGGTGGGGTTGAAAGGGGTCAGTGGGTGGGGCTTATGGGTCAGTGGGTGGGGCTTGCAATGGGGGTGGCAGGGTATGGGAGCAACTGGCCCCTGACACATTCTCAGCCACCAAATCTGGCCCTCCTTACAAAAAGTTTGGGCACCCCTGAATTAGGTGTACCAGAATACTATTCATTTATGTATTTGTTATCTTTCAGCATGCAGCCCTTATACTAAATGTCTGAGAGCCAATGTGGTAACGGGAAGACTAGAACACAGGACACAAAGGAATGAGGAGTAATGAAAAAGAGAACTTTTTTATTTAGAATTTCTACCAAGGACCATAATAGTTAAACAATTAAAGATGCACAGGAACAAAAAAAATGCCTTTTTTCTTTGCCACATTTGGGTAAGACTCCTGCTATGTCAAAACAGAGTAAATTAAATTACACTGGTGAATCGCCTCTGCTTCTGAAGTCACCATTTGTTCTTGTAAGCAGCCGGTGCACGTTAAGTAATATGATCAGCAGTAATAAGTTTGGCAGTGGAATCTGCTGCCCCAAAGGAGGGTGGTGGAGTCTCTTTCTTTGGAGGTTTTTTAAGCAGAGGCTGGATGGCCATCTGTCAGGGGTCCTGTGATGGGGGTTCCTGCATGGCAGGGGGTTGAACCAGATGGCCCTTGAGGTCTCTTCCAACTCTATGATTCTATGATCTGGATAGCTCAGTGGCTTAGGTTTATATTATTATTATTATTATTATTATTATTATTATTATTATTATTATTATTATTATTATTATTATTATTATTATTATTATTATTATTATTATTATTATTATTATTATTAACCACACAGCTAACTATGCTGGATTTTGTAATGCAAATCACTAGTCAAACGCTTCCCAAGCGTTTACGACTACATGATGTATCGTCGAATTATGCGAGTAGATCCCAGTAAGGTGGCTTTCTGCAGCTGACTGATGGTGACTTTGTCAACTCCAATTTCTTCTAAATACTTGCTTAGCTCTTTAGGCACCGGACCCAGCGTGCCGATTACCACTGGGACCACCTGTACCGGTTTATGCCAGAGTCCCTGAAGTTCAATTTTCACATCCTGATATTGGGTAATTTTTTCAAGTTGTTTCTCAGTGACTCTACTATCACCTGGTATAGCAACATCTATTATTATTATTATTATTATTATTATTATTATTATTATTATTATTATTATTATTATTATTATTATTATTATTATTATTATTATTACTACTACTACTACTACTACTACTACTACTACTACTACTACTACTACTACTACCACCACACAGCAAACAAGATAACTACACTGGATTTTGCATTTGTATTTGTTGTTGTTGTTGTTGTTGTTATTGTTATTATTATTATTAAAGTAATAAAAATGAATGGCAATTCACTGTTGCGATTTATGCCCTTTGGCTTTTGCTGAGCCAGCAATAGGATTTGGGCCTGTAATTTGGGGGTAGCAGAGCTCCTATTCTGCTTGATTTTGCTGCAAAGAGTTCTTTGGAAGAACAGGGAAAATGTAATACTCCACAATTTATTTCCAGTAATTTGGCAAAATGTGATCCAAGTGCTAAAAGAGTGCCTTGACTCCACATGCACGTCACGTAGCTGTTGAGACAGATCATACTCATTTATTCAGTTCTAGCATTTGAGAAATATCTACACATACTGCATTTGGCAAATCAATTCTACTCAGTTATGCTTGTGATCAGAGCCTCTCTGCTGATACTGGCAGGTCCCTGACAGCCTGCTCTCCTGCAGCCCAAGAGGCTTCTCTCTCGGAAGGCTGCAACATGCAAAATAATTAGTCCTTTGCCAAGAGTGCAGACTGGCAGCACACACAACCTGAAGCTGCGCCAACGAAGATCTTTTAATGCCTGTGGCAATTTCAGAAGGGTGGTTTTTTTTGGGGGGGTCTGCAAATCGTCTCCTTGTTCTAGCCATCAACAATGCCGTACTTGACATCTGAGGAGGGCATGCTGACCCAGGGCTAGAAAAATATGTAGCTACCCTGCAGCAGAATACAAATTCCAACTTAAGCAAGCAGGAGCGTGTCACCAGTGAGTGTATTTTTGTATCCCTTGAGTTATAGTTCTGCTAGAGAAGGCAACGTCCTTCTCCCATTCAGTTTTGTGGAAGCTGGCATTATAAATGCTACTGCTGACTCTTAAGAAGTTTTTTAATGCGTCTTTTGAACTGTTGACCTGAAAGCTATGGTCTATTGAAGGGGCAAGGAACAAGAAAAGTTGAGAATATTCTTTTATGCTCAGAATGCTAGAAAGAAAGCTTTTGAACTAGAATTCTCCTTCACAGGGATTCAAAACACATATACCATATTTTTCCATCTATAAGACACCGGCTTTTATTAGAACCCCCCCTTAATTTTTAAGACCCCCAAATAAATAACATTAATAAATCCTCCTTGTGGTCTCCTCCACCCCCAGTGTTACCCGTTCTAAACACTCCTATCGGCTTTGGAGAGTTTGTTTTTTTGCAGGATCAGGCTCTGTCTGGCTTGAGCAGCCCATTAAGAAATGTCTTTTCATGCTTAAAAAAAAAAGGGTGTGGCTTTTTCCTTTCCTTTCCTGAAATCATTTCTTAATGGGCTGGCTGCTCAAGACCGATGGAGCCTGATCCTGCAAAAAACAAACTCACCAAAGACGAGTTGAGTGTTTAGAATGGGAAAATGAAAGAAAACAATGGGGTAGGGTGGAGAACTCAAGGAAAGAAGGAGCCCAATCCTGCAAAGAACAAACAAACAAAAAAGCACGGAGGGGAAAAAACAAGGTAAGTTTGGGTTCTCCTCCACCCACCCACCCTGAAAGGTTTAGTTCGGTGAATACCACACCCCTTAGCTGCTTAGATGCCCTAAGCACATCCGACCTTGCCTGATTTCAGAAGCTAAGCAGGGTTGGCCCTGGTTAGTACTTGGATGGGAGACCAACAGGAAATACCAAGTGCTGTAGGTGCCTGGAGTAGGAACTGGCGAGCCACTCCAGTATTCCTGCCAAGAAAACTCCATGGACATGGAGTCACAAAGAGTTGGTCACGACTGTAAGGACACACCACACCCCTTAATTTTTGGCATCATGATTTTACAAAGAAGTAGTGTGATATACATGGAAAAATACGGTATATTATATAGGATAAATGTCACTATCTAGTTTCCATGGCTGAAATCAAGGGCACCATCAAGATCAATTTGTAGGAGTCAGCAGGGAAAATGTAGAGATACCAACAGCTACAGCTGCCTTCAGGTGCTAACAAGGTGCTAATCAGCATTTCTAACACTGCCTTTGTTTATTGATTTGCCTGGGTAAGGAGCCTTCACCACCAGGTCACAGCTAACGACCCATTCTTGATGGGTTTCAGCACCTTAGGCCATTGTTTACCTTAAGGCCATGGACACTAATGTCTCCCTAACGAGCCTATTCAGGCTTTGTTCATCTTACGAGCCAATCAGACCAGGGGACAAGAGGTCAAGCTGACTATAAGAAGGTCTCTTGCACTAGCTGTATTCAGACCGATGAAGCTGTTTGGATGAACAGCGAAACGTTTCTATCTCTCAAAAAAGAAGTCTAGTAGCCATGACTCAACTCCCAGTAAAAACTAACGTGATATCATTTTCCCTTCTATTGGGTCTTAATTGGATCTACCTAGTGGGAGTTTTTTTAAATCCCCCCCCCCCCAAGATCATGTGTTTTTGCATTAACCTCCTACTTCTAACCCATCTCTGGCCAATCAGAAGCCTTGTGCTTCGAAGAGCCAATAGAGATGATGGTTGTAAGCAAGAGGGAGGTGCCCATACCCTGCAGCTCTTTGTTTGAACTGGCCTGCAAAGTCCAGCCCCTTCGGGCCAGGCTGCCCTGTGCCTTCCAAGAAGAAGCCTGGCATCCATCTTGCCATGTGAACTTTTAAGAACTCTCTCCTGGCAAATGACATCTCTTGCCATGTTTGGACTTTTATACCTGCTTTGAAAAAGAGGACTTGTGCTCTCGAAAGCTCAGCAACATTTTTTATTTTTCTACTAGCAGCCTACGAAAGTATCACCCATAGTCTTGTTTTGATTTTCTACCTGGGATTGAACCCCAGGCCGTGAGCACAGTTTTAGCTGCAGTACAGGCATTTAACCACTGCACCAAGAGAATAAAGAATAAATCACTTTGTATCTCCTTACAAAGCCAGTCGGCTAAAATTCAAGATAGTTAGGAAGGCAAGATTTTGGAACACTGCCCTATCACAAAATATTGGGGCACTACCCTGGAACAAATGATAACCTACAAAAAACAATGTTTAAACACCAAACAAAAAGTTTGCTGACTCTGGCTGGTTACAGGGACCACACAACCCTCCTGTTACATCAGCTCCGCTGGCTGCCCATCCGTTTCTGGGCTGGATTCAAGGATGTTGGTTCTAACTAAGCTATAAAGCCCTTGATGACTTGGGCATAAGCTGTCAGAAGAACCATATCATGAGTGCCGAAAAGCAAAAAGCCAAGTGTTCTGCTTATATACCGCCCCACAGTGCTTAAAGCACTCTCTGGGTGGTTTATAATTTAATTATGCAGTCAACACATTGCTCCCCGAAATCATTTTACCGACCTCAGAAGGATAGAAAGCTGAGTCAACTATGAGCCAGCTACCTCGGATTGAACCCCAGGTTGTGAGCACAGTTTTAGCTGCAGGACAGGCATTTAACCACTGTACCACAAGGCTCTTTAGAGCATCAGGAGAAGTCTTGCTCTTGGTCCCAGACTTTGGAACACCCTCCCACTGGAGGCCAAGCTGGCCCAATCTTTACTATTTCGCAAGCTTTGCCGTTTTCTTCAATCAGGCTTTCCCTGAGTGACTAACTGCTCGAGTCAGGTTTTTTAATGGATTGGAGTTCCTCACTGCACTGAATGTGTTTTGGGGTTCCTTTTTTTTGTATGGTATTTGAGCTTTTAAAATATTTGTATATACACTGGTGCAAGCTTTAACATTATCTTTTAATGATGTAAACTACCCTGGGTTCTTCTAAAGAGAAAGGCAGGGTAAAATATTTTAAACTAATAAAATAAATAAAAAGTTGCCACCAGAAATAACCTACTTAGGAAACCAGCGGGGTCAGACTGGAGTCAGTTCAATAAGAACAGCTGCTTTATCCCTGTGCAACTCCGCAACAGAATATGCTAGTGCTGTGTGTATGGTATAAATCAGTATATGCCCAACAAGGGCATACAGTAGATATTAATGAATCATGCAGGGTTATTACTGAGTGTCTGAAACCTACTCCCACTGAAAAAGTCTATTAATTGGCCAGCATTGCCTCTCTGGAAATACTGCATACCCCCCCATGATAGCTAAAATTGAGGAAAAGGTTTCTGCACACCTCTTAAGCTATATATATTAAACCAGACAGGGCAAGGCTACACCAATGGAGAATAAAAACACTCCTTGTTAAATGGGTGAATGCTGCACCTTCCATCAGGACAAGATTTCGTCTGGACCATCTGGATGTCATGTAATAGATTCTGAAGCAGAGTAAGGAAAATTAATGAATATTCAAATTAAACTGGGATTACTGAAGGACCTCATGGCGCAGTGGTTAAACTGTTCTACTGCAGCCAAAACTCTGCTCACAACCTAGGGTTCAATCCCAGGCAGCTGGCTTGTGGTTGATTCAGCCTTCTTATGGGAAAATCTGGCGGGATATAAATATAAAAATAAATAAATAAATAAAATGCTATCCTTCTGGGGTTGGTAAAATGATTACACAGCTCACTGGGGGTGGGGGCAATGTGTATCCTATGTAATTAAAATGTAAACCACCCAGAGAATGCTTTAAGTGCTATGGGGTGGTATATAAGCAGAACACTTTGCTTTTGCTTTTTGAGGACACAAGACAATTTTTCTGTGAGTGTGTAGAAATGAAATCAATATAGCATTTAGGTGTATGCCAATTATGTCCCACCACATGTACACAGGAAGATCCAGTACATTGCTGCGATAATGCTCTTGAAGTAGAAGGCTGTTCAAAAGCAGTGTACTCATTTACCAACTTATTTACTCATTTACCAACTTATTTACTCATTTACCAACTTTATTTCCTGGAGGAAAAGTCCATCACAGGTTACAAACCATGATGGAGATGTGTAATCTCCATGCTTAAAACCAGGGTACTTCAAGGACCAGATGCAGGGGAGTGGGATCAGGAGACAGAGATCTAGTCTTGTGCGCTCCCAGAGGCATCTGGTGGGGCTATTGTGAGATACAGGAAGCTGGACTAGATGGGCCTTTGGCCTGATCCAGCATGGCTCTTCTTATGTTCTTATTTTTTGTAACTACAGTATTATCAATATTTTATTTATGTCCATAATGTTAAAACTGTGCAGTGCTCTGAGAAAAAGAAAGGAAATAAGAGGAGGAAGGAAGGAAGGAAGGAAGGAAGGAAGGAAGAAAGGAGGTTTGCATAGCTTTTGTACTGTCCAGAAAGCCCTGGAGGTGCTCAGGCTGCCAGAGAGGACACTCCTTCGCTGCCATGCTCCTTTGGCTGAAGGGAATCCCATGCATTCATGCGCAAAAGATTTCTGTATCAATTGGCGAGCAGGCAAGAAGTTAAAAATAAGTGTGCCTGGAGCAATACTTCTGGATGTCACTGCACATTGGCGTGGGAGCCTGATCTGAAGAAGGAGTGCCGCACGTGGGGCATGGGGAACAGTGGGGAACAGAATTACCCTCTCCCAATTCTGGTGGAATCCATTGCGCCAGCCACAGACATGCACCACTTGACACTGTGTGAAGCTCTGAAGGAACAAGGCAGACTTTTCATCTAACTCTAACAGAAGCCTAGTAACGTTTAAACAAATGTTGACAAAACAACTGCCACCACATTCTGAACGTAAGAGCCATGCTGGGTCAGGCCAAAGGCCCATCAAGTCCAGCTTTCTGTATCTCACAGTTGCTCCACCAAATGTATCTGGGAGCACACGAGACTAGGTATCTGTCTCCTGAGACCACTCCCCTGCATCTGGCCCTTGGAGTACTCTGGTTTTAAGCCTGGAGATTACACATTTCCATCATGCTTTGTAACCTGTGATGGACTTTTCCTCCAGGAATCTCTCCAATCCCCTTTTGAAGGCATCCAGGCTAGATGCCATCACCACATCCTGTGGCAGGGAGTTCCACAGACTAACAATGCGCTGGGTGAAAAAATATTTTCTTTTGTCTGTTCTTACTCTCCCAGCTCCCAATTTGAGGGTATGTCCCTAGTTCTGGTATTTCGTGAGAGGGAGAAGAGCACCCCTCTATCCACTTTACTCATGCCCTGCATTATGCCCATGTCCAATCATATCCCCCCTCATGTGTCTTTTTTTCCAGACTAAAGAGCCCCAAATGTTTTAGCCTTTCCTCATAAGAGAGGTCCCCCAGCCCAGTAATCATTTACTTCTGGACTTTAGTGGTTGTCTCAGACAGCCTCAGAGGAAGCCCCACAAATTAAATAAAGGAAAGAATCCCTCGTCTAGGTAAGGGCAGAGCTGGGTGAAAACCCTCAGCTACTTCAAGGCAGATCTGGCACGGATACAATCTGGGAATCCCAAGAGAGAATTCGGAAGAATGTCCAAGTTACAAACTTGATCCCTAAATTGGAGGGTGACACCATTCAGTCTAGGGACAATCCCCACAACCTCTCAGAGGGGTCCCCCAGGGGTCTCAGTCTTGTCCAGGTTCCGTTGGAGTCAGCCCTGCAAGGGTGGAAAAGGAGAGATGCAGTTGTGTCTTTTCAGCATACTTATGACACCTTACTCCAAAGGTCCTGATGACCTCCCCTAGTGACTTGACATAGATGTTAAACAGCACTGGGGATACTGATGATCCCTGGAGCACCCCACAGTTGAGGGTACAGGGGGCTGACAACTCATCCCTAAACTGAACTCTCTGGGTTTGGACCTCGAGGAAGGACCAGAGCCAACTCATTGCTAGACCCCCCAATCCCAATCTGAGAACCGATCAAAGACGATATTGTGGTTGATGGTATCAAAAGCCGCTGAGAGATCAAAGGGAACCAGCAGGACAGTTCCTCCTCTGTCGTCTCCCTTAGAAGGTCACTGTGCCACACATGACCAGCGCTGTCTCAGTACTCTGCCGCAGCCCCAATGCAGAACGAGTCAAGGCAATTCTCTTCCTCCAGGTTTGTCTCTGGAGCTGCTAAGCCACCACCTGATCAACCATGTTGCCAATAAAGGATATGTTGGCACTTGGTTGGAAGTTGTCAAGACTGCCCATTGCTAACGATGGTTGTTGATAACGAGTCAGATGATGGTTTTCATAGCACATAAAGGAAGGAGATGCCAGAGATTTCACAACATTCTCAAATCATTTCTTCAATATCCAAAGATTCATTTGTGTATTTATTTATTGACTGCACAAAATGAATCAACAGAACAAAGCAAACTGAGATGACTGTTGCTTTGTTTCACAGACACTGGATAATTTTAATGATAAATAAATAATACTTATTTCTTTCCTAACAATGAGCCACTTTTACCCTTGCTTGTTATACATGAACATAGAAAACCTCAAGGACCAAGGAGGAAGAGCTGGAAGAGAGGGAGAACACCTTTGGAATGGACAGAATCAGAAAGAACCCGTGGGATTCAGATCCAAGAAAGAAGGAAGCCTCTGAATGAGACAACACATTCCCTATTATGAGGTCTGAAGAGCAAGGGTGAGAATATCAAATGTCATTAAGGTACAGTACTGGATCATAAATGCTTCTTTTCATCTAGGAAAACTGTGAGGGTGAAATCTCATGAGTCTCATGAGACTCAATCCAAACAATACAGAGGTTTTCCTAGTCAGAAGGGACACTGAGTCGGCAATCAGAATTCAACAGCTTTGGAGGTGGCAGTACAGTGTTAGTTCTGTTTAAGTAAGTAATTTGTTCTCTGGGCCATTTCGTATTACAAAAAATTCTTAAACGGAAATGTGATTTCCCATAGGAATGCATTGAAAACTCATTAATTCGTTTTGAAGGTAAGAAAAAAAAAGCAAACTAGAGCATTCCATTTGAATTTTTTCTTAAACTGAGGCATCCCCATTTTTTTTGGTCACGTGACCATCACACATCAACTTTTAATGCCTTATTAAAAACAAACTGGGGCAATCCATTGAAAAAAATTCTAAAACCAAGGCATCCCCATGTCCAATAATTTATTTTCTTAAACCAAGCTTTGCTTTAACCGAGGTAGCACTGTACTTGCCTTGGAGGCTCAAGGGACTCTGTGCTGCATATGGATGCATAATCATAGGCAGGAGGTAAACTCAGGACAAGCCCCTTACTTATACTTAGGCAACATAAGTATAATCACTTTACATGTCGCTTACCTTTGGAAAGTCTTTAGAAATTAGAGTTGTTTGAGACAGGTGATCAGTGTTCACCTACAGGTTCACAATATACCTTCCCTTCAAGGGTTGCATACCCTTATGTCCTGAAAATGATATCTTTAATTGCTTGAAAGAAAGGAACCAACCTTATTTTGGAATAATGAAAATTCTAACCCTTGCGTTTCATTTAATGCTGAGACAAATTAGTGAATCTGGAGACTGAACCAGATGTTTAATTGCTGAAGGAATGAAAACTGGAAAGGACCAATCTCTGCACAATATTCGCTGTAAAGAAAACTAATGTTAGATTTAATTTCAGTATCTCTGCCCTATTTAAACATTTGCTAAACAGTGGATCACAATCGGCAATGCATTATTTAAATCAACTTTAACGGGATTTCCAGGTAGGCTTTTGTCTTATTGCTACTATCTGGTAACCTTGAATTTATAAATGAATTAAATGTGAACTGGAGATCGTGTCATGCCTAAAGACACACAAAACACACGTGTTGAAATGACTCAAATGGGATGTTTTAATCAAAAGGTAAGAAGGGGATAGGTTTTGCATGGGCTACTTGTGGGGCCAAATTTACCAGATGCAGCCTAAGTCTCTCATCACCCATCCTTGCAAAGGCCTTCTACAAACATGAGAGAATGATGAATTAAGCCACAACCCAACCCAAACAAGGACCCCCCCCCAAAAAAATGCAGCCTGCCCTCAACATTAAGGGCAGATCTCTGGAACGCACCATTCAAAGGGACCGAAAGTCAGCGGCAAGCAAAGGACCATTCTTACCACAGCTTAGCAGAGGTGAAGGAGGATCTGTACAGAAAACCTTGCAAACCAACCTGCGCTCCTTCTCCTTCGGGGTTATGACTTCTGACAGTCTGTGCTTTAAAAAAGGGATTTGTGATAGGGAGCTCGCAACCGGAAAACACGATTCTGCTTGACATAGGAAAAAATCTGTACACTTGGTGCATACAAAGCAAGGCATAGAAGGGGGAGCGACTGCACGTGACGAAACCTTGATTGAGGCAGTGGGGAAGGGGAGGCATTACTTCATAGCCAATATGGGCCCTGACCTACAGCTTCAAGTTGAGCTGAACTTCACTCAAGTATTTAAAATACATCTCCACCTCTGACCCAGATTTCCAAAACCTGGAGACATGAGCCTTCACGCCAGGGAACAAAGGCAGAACTGAAGTCAGTAGCCAAAGGGAAAACATGAAGGGAAAAAAAGGTTATCAGTCATCAAGAGAAACTCACAAAAAGGGCAGCTGAAAAGTGGAACATCATGTGCTCATTTGAACAGTTTGCTTAAGCTGCAACAACCCGCCTTTTTATCAAAAAGAATTCAAAAATGTATATTCTATTAAATACACTTTCTACTATCTCAGCTTCAAAATATCACAATGTCATAGCAACATGTACCAAGGCCTCAAAACAGGAGACTCAATAAGATGGACAGAAGAGAGATTTCAGCGACTGTGCTATATCCTACATCTATGTTGCACCATATACCAACTTGCACTTTCTGGACCAACTTGCTTCTTCCCTCCTGCATTTTATATTTGTTTATTAACTACTCTGGTGTATAAAACTGCCCAAAGTGTCAAAGTAATCAGCCTGATAATAACAACTAACTGAAAATGGCTAAACCTAGTATCATATATCAAAAGCAAGATAGCCTAAATTTCAAAGGAAGGAGATACAGTAAGCAGAACAAAATAGTCCTAGTATTGTGCCTAAACATAGAAAACAAGGACACTCAGCACAGTCTGTGAAGATTCTCAGTCATCCAGGTGAGGTTATCTGGAAGTTGAATCATGGCAACTGGACTTCTTTTCTTGAGAGATCGAAACATTTTGCTACTTATCCAAGCAGCTTCGTCACTCTGAGGAAAGCTAGTGGCGAGGCCTCCAATTTATAGTTCACCTTGATTTCACATCACCCTGGCCTGAATAGGCTCATAAGTTGGACAATGGTCTGAACAGGCTCGAAACAAAAACCTTTCATCAACCCATAAACAAATCATAAGCATAGTCGTTGTGAGGTTTTTTGGGCTGTTTTGGCCGTGTTCTGGAAGTTTTTCTTCCTGACGTTTCACCAGATGCTGTGGCCGGCATCTTCAGAGGGCAATGAGCTCAGGGAACTAGGAGTTCTCTGTGTGTTCTGCCATATAGAGTGATCACAGAGAGAAATCCTAGTTCCCTGAGCTCCTTGCCCTCTGAAGATGCCAGCCACAGAGTCTGGCAAAACCTCAGGAAGAAAAATTTCCAGAACATGGCCAAGCAGCCCCAAAAAAACTCACAACAACTATCAGATCCTGGCCATGAAAGCCTTTGAGATTGCAAATCAGAAGCACTTCACACTTCCACCAGCAAGGCCACAGCTAATGAACAATACTTAGTGAGTGCTGGGAAGGGTTGCATAGCTGGGACTTTCACACTCCCCCCCCCCCCGGTCATTGTCCAACTTATGAGTCTATTAAGACCAAGGTGATGTGAAATCAATGTGAACTATCAATTGGAGGCCTCGCCACTAACTTTCCTCAGACTGACAAAGCTGCCTGGATAAGTAGCAAAACATTTCGATCTCTCAAGAAAAGAGGACCAGTTGTCATGATTCAATTTCCAGAAAAAGACATGAAGCACACTTCCCGTGGGCAGAGAGTGCCAAAATCTGAGTAACCGTCTCATGTCTGTTAGAACCATATATTTTGTCTATGTACTGTAGGCTATTATGAAGTTATGCTGTTGAATTTTGTATCAATGTACTAATGTGATTTTTCCCTCTGTGTTTTGTTGAACTTTGTAGACATTCTGTGATGCTGTGATATATTTTTGTACATTTGTAATATAGCTGTTTGGTTTTAAGAAAACTCTGTATCTGGCTAACAATTTATTCAATAAGTATTGCTTCTGCTGGCTGATCGAATAGCACATACTCTGCCAGTAAAGCAGGTGAAATACTGTATATAGCAGTGTTGGCGAACCTATGGCAAGGGTGCCAAAGCTAGCACTCGGAGGGAGCCCTTTCTGTGGGCATCCGACATGGCCCCTTCACAGCCACCTGTAATCAGGTTAAATTGCTGTATTGGCACTTTGTGAAAAATTAATGAGTTCTGAATTGCAGTTTGGGCATTTGGTCTCCAAAAGGTTTGCCATCACTGGTATATACCAAGACCTTCCAGTGTCAGACACAGTAGGCTGGTTTTCACTTAACCAGTCAGCTTTCTGCCAACTACTAGTCAAATTGTTCTAAAAGGCAAATACTGCCACCTTTTCAGTGAAATGCTTAGACATATTTCCATAATATAATCTCAAGTCCTAAATCAAACTTCAGCTTTTTTGTCTTCATTTCCATAGCAAAGTAACTTTTTCACCTGGGTTCCAGCAGCATGCTAAAACCAGCAGAATGCTTAGAGATGTTGCAAGCAACAAGGACATGGATGTGATTAAGTCAGAATAGAAAAATACAGCTTGCGCTTGATGCTTCACGGGTCTTTGCAAGTCTCTGGCTAACATGAAATTGCTGTCAAGCTGACATTTCAAAATTCAGTTATCAGAATACTGAAGACGTAAAAGGTAAGCTACTATAATTTTGATGATACCGATGCCATAATAACCAACACCAAATGTTCGGACTGGCAAGATTTTATTTTCTTCATTAGAATGATTTCTGTGCTACCTTTCATTGCAATATTTTTAAGTTACCAAAGAAAAATACAGACAATAGCCTCAGAGAAATGCCTCTCCTTCTAATTTTTCCATGGGAAGTTTTCCACTATTAAAAAGGTAGCAATTACTTAGTAAAAATGGAGTTCAAATAGTTTTGAATCAATTTGTCTAAATATAAATATACTGTAGGACCCCCGCATCCACTGATTCAGTTATTCACAGTTGGCAAAGGAACAAATACTGTAAATACATAATCCAGCAGCTGCAAAGCAAGCTATTGTCAAAAAAACAGCAGCTGTAAAGCAAGCTACTGTTATAAAACAGCAGCCATTAAAGCAAGCTACTGTCACAAGCAGCAGCCATTAAAGCAAGCTAGTGTCACAAAACAGCAGCTGTAAATGAATCTACTGTCATAAAACAGCAGATTTGGGGATTTTGGTGTTCTCTCTTATCCACGGTTTTCATTATCCACGGGAAGGGCTGGAACCAATCCTCAGTGGATACTGGGGTCCTACTGTATGTATACATAATCTCAGTTCTGGCTTGCTTGCATTGGTTGCCTGTTGCACCCCAAATAAGATTCAAGGTCCTAGTTTTGATTTACAAAAATCTCCATGGCCTGGAACCTGAATACCTAGTGGAGCGGATCTTCCAGAGATCAACTGAGGCCTGACCTACTAGAATGTTGCGGGTGCTCTCACTCCGGGTGGCCACGCCCAGGGAGGCACGGAAAGCGGCAACCCGCAACCTAGCCATCTCTGTGGCTTTGGAACCATCTCCCGAGTGAGCTGCGCCTAGCACAGCCCCTGCCTGCCTGTAAAAAAGCCTTGAAGAGCTGGCTTTTTCGTGAGGCATTTGGCGACCTTTAATTTTAATTTCTTTTCTTTTCTTCATTTATTCTATTCCGCCATGCTGCCGAGTATTTTATTTTATTTTATTTTTGTCTATCAATTCTAGGATAGTCAATTCATTTTATGTACATGTTTTCCTAATTATATTGTTGTTGTTGTTTTTATTGTTTCTTGACTGTTGTTGTTAACTGCCCGGAGTTCCCTTGAAAGACGGGTGGTATAAAAATATTTAAATAAATAAATACATTATTTTATTTAATTTTTATCCCATCCAACTAGTGACAAAGCCGATACTCTGGGCAGCAAACCAATCAAAATAACACAGTATAAACATAATGTGAAGGACTAATAAAATTCAAATGAGACAGAATAAAAAAAGATACAGCAATCTCTAAAAATAAAATAACTAATGCTCCCCAAAATGAAAATAGCAACAGTAACGAATCCAGGGTAAAAAAAATGCAGTAATAATGGGTGGCAGAGAAAGAAAAGCTCAAAAATACAATTACTCAAAAGCCAGGTTTTAAGTTCTCTACTAAACCCCAAGGAGGGCTGGGGCTCATTTCACCATGGGATGGAGCTCCAAAACAAATGAGACTACCATAGAGAGCCTCCCCCCTCTACCTCACCACCCATAGTTTCCCAGTATAATAGCCATGGGAGGGACAGGTAGTCAGAAAGATAGCAAGGCCATGTAAACTATTAACAGATTTCAGTGTCAGCAGACGCATCTTGAATGTGGCCTGAAAGCATACAGGCAGCCAGTGCCAACAGGCCAGGACAGGTGCTGTTGGATCCAATAAAATAAGGCAGTGTATTTTAGACATTTACAGCCCCCCCCCATGTACAAGAATATATTTTTCCTCAAAAATTGTTAAACTAAAAATTGAGGGTCGTCTTATACATGGAAGTAAACCAAGGAGAGAAGCATATAGTTGTGAAACTGTAATTTTGGGTTGGAAAAGTTGGGGACGTCTTATACACGGGAGCATCTTATAGACAGAAAAATATAGTAGATATACAATGACAGTGCAAACAGAGGTCACTCCAAAGTCTAAACCACTGAATATAAATGTTTCACCTAGTTTACGAAAGGTAACCTTTCAAAAATTTCCAGTGCCTCTCTCCTTTGTTTTCCAATGTTAAATTTTCCAAGGAAATTTTCCCTAGTTAACTCTCAACCATGGAGATTCCAGGAAATTCAAATTGCTAAAGCCAAGTCTCAGCGTTTTGAGAAAGGACTTGGACAATAAGTGTAGTTCTTTTAGTTCTTTTACTAATATAACAATTGTGGCAGGTAAGTTAGAGCTGTTAAATCATTTTTACAAGCAACACCATATATAATACTTCATAGTACTTCTGAAAACTCAAAACATGTGACTAGTTTACCCATGACAAAACTGAAGTCAAATATCTGAACAAACCATAAGTCCACCGAAATCAATAGATTAATGAGTGTTTCTGGGATTTGAGAATTTGTCCCTGAAACGTTAACCAATGGTGGCCAAACTTCAGCCCTCCAGATGTTTTGGACCACAACTCTCACAGTCCTTTGTCACTGGCAATACAGGCTTGGGATTCTGGGAGTTGTGGTCCAAAACTTCTGGAGGGCTGAAGTTTGGCCACCACTGCATTAAGCAGTCAGTTAAAAAAAATCAGAATTTTTTTTAAAAGAAAGCTAAAAATATTCAAGAGGGCCATCCATGCCCAAAGCAATAAAACCTCCAATTTCATTTTGACACAAGGCCACAGAATAACAGAACAATGAAGGGAGGGTACACCCAGAACCACACACAATATGCTGCCAATAAAGCTACACATTCTGACTAACGGTTACTGATGAGTCAACAGGAAAACAGTCCTACCAGTTTCCTAGTATGATTCCCATCAATATCCTGTTATGATACGATACTCTACTTGGTATCTTTTTAGGAAAGAAAAGATAAATAAAATGAAACCCAACCTGAGTGGATTCCAACCTTTTCCCTCTGTGCCAAATTTAGGTTTGCAAACTGTAACACGACAAATAGTTGCAAAATGAGATTTTCTATCTAACTTATATTGTATGGACACAAAATAAGAGCTGAAAAGGGGGCAAAACCATTGAAAAATTCTAGATGCCTAGAAACCAGTGGGTTGAACCTAGTAAATAACAAAATTTCAGTTTGTTGACATTTCAGTTTGGATCTACAGAGAATGTGCAGATACCTAAGAATCGGTTATGTTTCTAAAGCCTTCTTTCCAAAAAAAAAAATCGCAGGGGCAAAGCAGATGAATTGGTACCGACAGCCGTGAGACTGTATAAGCAAAGCATTTCCACCTTCTAGGAGGGAACTGCAGAGAGGGGTAGGGCAATGTCACCGTCTATGAGTGTGCTCTATCTACAGACGCCCTGTATTTCCCCCAGAGGATCTGCCTAAGACACTTTCAGAACCATCTGAAGGGACAGCAACCTAGTGAACAGCTCTGTGCTTGTTCAAATTCTCATACTTGGCAGGGCCAGCGGCTTTCAAAACAAAACCTTGTTTCCTTCAAACCCCATCCGAGCTGAAAGGCCACTTTCTGAAAAGCAAGGGGAGACTCCTTGCAGTTCTCAAGCACGGCAAATATTCTGGACACAGTGTACGAGCATAAACGAACATGTAATATTTATTCCCCTCCAATCCAAGTGTACAAAAGGATGACGTCATCAGAGCGCCAGAAAAGGATCCAAAACAACCAGTTATGCCGGGATGCTTCCCCCCCCCCCCCCCCTGCTTGCTGGTCCAGCATGAGGCCTTCAGGAACCCATTTCCACTACCAGGCAGAGGGAAAGAGGCCCATGGAGACAGCGTAACATCCCTAAGGAGAGTGGGGTTCTTGGGGTGGGAGGGAAGAAAGGAAGCAGATGGAGGGGTCGTCACCAAACCTGTCACTTCCTGCACCTCCTTCCCCAAAGCACACTGACTCAGTTGGGGGGGGAGTTGCTTCTTGTCCTCCTCCTGACACCACCAGCACTGCAACATCCCCTGCAGCAGGATCCGCTCCACCAGCCCTTTTTTTTGGTGTCGAGACTCCTTTCCAGTTCAGAGGAGAAAGGAATCATCCTAGTTTTGATTATATCACAAACAAGGAGCAGAAGAGTGTTGAGGTTTCTCTGCTTCCCCTCTTCATCGGGGAGAACAAAATGCCCTCTACCCTGACCTTGTTGTGTTTAGGACGAGGGGTGTGTGTGTGTGAGACCCCAGCAGGATCCTGCCGATGACAGCCTTGTCCCCAGAGAGAGATGGGAGCCCTCCTTTTGAAGAGCCCCACAGAAAATCATGTCACCCCCCTCCAAAAAAAAAAACAACCTCTATGGGGTGGGGGAGAAAAGCCTTCCCCAGGCCAGCCCCTCTAGATACGATATTCTGTGGCGCTTCATTCCCTGCCAGGCCTCTCCAAAGAGGTTGTGGGGGCCACGCAGACCAACAACCAAGGCTGAGCCCAAACTCTCCTGGAGTGTGCGAGTGTGTGTGTGTGTGTGTTGACAGCGTAGGATGGCTCTGTGCAAAAACCCAACCCAGGGACTAGCTTTCCTGCCCAGATCAGAAGCTATTCCCACGATCAAGGTGTGTGTGTGTGTGTGTGTGTGTGTGTGTGTGTGTGTGTGTGTGTGTGTGTGTGTGTGTGTGAAGGGGCACACACGGGGCCAACGCACTTCTGGGTGACTACTGTTGTGCACAGCTTGTGCCCCTGCCTGCATGGCCACAGAGGCATGGGTGTGTAGGTGTGCACATGTGTGTGTGTGTATATGTGTGTGTGTGTGTGTGTGAGAGAGAGAGAGCGGAACCCCTTCCTTCTCGTCCCTTGGGTCTCTCTCCCCACCCACCACCCTGTGTGTGTGTGTGTGTGTGTGTGTTGTACGTGTGCCCCCCCTCCCCAAGACACCCCCCGCCCTCCCTAAGCCCTGAACCTGGCTTGCCGCAGAGGTGGAGCCCAGCCGACCCCACACCAACCGCCTCTGCCTCTGTGTGTGTGTGTGTGTGTGTGTGTGTGTGTGTGTGTGTGTGTGTGTGTGTGTGTGTGTGTGTGTGTGTGGCCCCTCCTCCCTACCGCCGCCTTAGAACCCCCCCCCCACCAAGGAGGGGGAGGGGGAGGAGGAGGGGGGGGAGAGAAAGGGAGGCGGATGGCGCCCCTTCTTCTTCCTCCTCCTCCTCTTCCTCCTCCTCCTCCTCTTTTGGACCCGGTCCCTCCCGGGACGAACTGAGCGGGGGGGGGAGGGAGGGGGACGGAGGGACGGCGAAGGAAAAAAAAGGGGGGGGCGGGACGGAGGATGGAGGGACGGGGGGGGCGAAGAAGAGCCCTGAAGAGGGGGAGGGGGAGGGGCTGAGGCGCCCCACCAAGAGGCTCCCCAGGAGGAGGAGGAGGGAGGAGGAGGAGGAAGGAGGAGGAAGGAGGAGACGCCCCTCCCCCCTCCCCCCTCCCAGGCCCCGCAAGTGGCGGTGTGTGTGGGGGGGTGGGGGTGGGGGGGAGTGTGGGGGGAGGGGAAGAGAAGAGAAAAGGGGACTCACCAAGGGCTGCATCTCGGCTCTCACGGCGGGCACCTGGAAGCGGTCGATCTCTTCCATCATGGTGGCGGCGGGAGGGCCCCAGGAGGAGGAGCCGAGGAGGAGGAGGAGGAGGAGGAGGAGGAGGAGGAGGGCGGCGTCGGCGGAGAGAGGAAGGCCGACAGACGACGACCCCCCCCTCCCCCCCTCCTCTCACACACCTTCCCCCTCCCGGCTCGACTCCCCCTCTCTCTCTCTCTCTCTCTCTCTCTCTTTCTCTCTCTCTTTCTCTCCCCCCACAGACACAGCCGCCCTCGCCCTCCTCAAGGTCCCTGGTCGCCCGGAGGCCTCCTCTTCCTCCTCCTCCTCCTCTTCCTCCTCCTCCTCCTCTTCCTCCTCCTCCTCTTCCTCAGTCGCCTCAGAGATGCGCTCCTTCCGAGGCCGCCGCCGCCGCCGCCGTGACTCAGCCCCCGCCCTGAAGGGTCCGCTCCCAACGCGCAGGCGCGGCAGGCGCGCTCCCAGCAGCCTCCCCCCCCTCCTCTCTTCCCCCCCCCTCCCACCACTCGCGCGCCACCCAACGCCACCCAACACCGCCGCTCCGGGCGACGGCGACGCTGCCTTCCGGGCGGAGGGAGGGAGGGAGCCACGCCCACTTCATTTGCATCTTCCCAGCCAGGCCTTCTCAGGGACCGAAGCCACGCCCCCTTCCCCTCATGAATTATTATTCACCACCAGGGCTTCCCCCTCCCTCCCTCTCTCTCTGTCCCCCCTCAGGGCGGGAGGCGAGGGGTCAGGGCCGTACCACTACAAGAAGCGGGCGCGGAGGGGGAGGGGGGAATGTGGGACGGTGGACGCGTCCAAGAAACAACCCAGCGACATCTCCCTCCCCACACACACACACACACCGCCCCGCCCCCGCCCCCCCCGGAGGAAGGGCCCAGGAGCCGACTTCCGGTTGGTTGCCACGGACGCCGAAGTCAACTTCCGGCAGCTGTGGGTGAGCCGGGCCGCCTGAAGAAGAGAAGAGAGGAGCGGGCGAAAGGCGCGCGAATATTATGCCTTCCAAAGAGAAGCCCAAGCACAAGCAGGTAGGCAGGCAGGCCGCGGAGGGGGGAGAGGGGGGAGAGGGGGGCGTGACGTCACCTGCCCGCTCCCGTGACGTATGCTCGCCGCTTCGTGACGTCACACCCCTGTGGATGCCCAACCGGCCAAGTGGGGAGGCTGCCATCAGCTCCTCTTTTACCTGCCTTGCAAAAGATAATTGTGGATTAATTTTTTGTTGCATTCCGTGTCTGTCCGGGTTTTAATGATATGCATTCACGGTGGCATGGGAATTTTTTTTTTTAAAAAAGACATATAAATAGAAATTAAAACGTATATAAATCTAAAAAGTAAATAAAATAAAAAAATGTAAGCACTACAGCACCCGTTACGTTTTTTTTAAAAGCCGATATATAAAAGTGGTAATGAATAAGCCAGGGGTGGAGAACCTTGAGCCCTCCAGATGTTTTGGACCACAACTCCCAGAATTCCAAGCCTAGATTGCCAGTGAAAAAGGACTGTGGGAATTGGGGGGGGGGTTTCCAAAACATCTGGAGGGCCGAAGTTTCGCCACCACTGGAATAAGCCATGGAAACGATAGGGATTTTCTGTGTTATGATGATAGCTATAAGACCAGCTGCATACCTTTACCATGTAAGCGTATGCCTGTTGTGGCTTGGAGGGTGCCTGTGGTGGACACCCTCTCTCTTCTCTCTGGGGGCAGGATACTGAATAGTGAGCCTGAAGTTGTGGCTGCTGCCTTTCTGGAAGACAAATCCCCAACCCCAGTCTTAGTTTCCAGTTATGGCAATCCAGAGTACACAATGGACAGAGTCCTATTAGCACACTCCTAAGCTGTTGTTGGCTTCCAGATGCACAAAACCAAAGGTGGCCCTATTGAGAAATAACGGGCCTTACTAGGACTTGGGAGAATGGGATTCAAGTCCCCATTCATGGAAACCCACTGGGAGTGTAGAACTGGCAAAACCACTCCTTAAATGTCTCACTCACTTTGAAAATCCATTTACAAGTCACTAAAAGGCAGTTCTGACTTGATGACACGGAACACAAAGAAATGTGTGTGCAAAGACATAGGGAATAACCCCTTGATCAACGGCCGTAGGGAAGACAACCACATATTCAACAAGCCATTGTGCATGTGGAATATTCATTATACATTTTGAAGTTGTGGTAAACCTTTTCAATCAAATCTACAGAACAAGATGTCTTCCTGGAGTTTGCCTTAGATTCACCTTGATTACATTTATTTATATTTCTTTACTTTGTATTTCTTTAATTAGTCAAAGGCACTATTCTGGTTGGTGTCTGTGAAGATTCTCAGTCATCCACGTGACTTCATCCAGAAGTTGAATAATGGCAACTGAACTTCTTGTGACATCAAAACATTTCGCTGCTCATTCTAGTACCTTCAACGAGACTGACAAAGCTACTTGGATGTGTAGTGAAACATTTTGATCTCACAAGAAAACAAGTCCAGTTGCCATGACTCAACTTCGGGATATTCTAGTTGGTTTATAACATTATAAAATGAGAAGCAATAATTTAATGAATAAATAATTTAATGGATTTAAGGAATAAATACATTAATACAGTGGTACCTTGTGTAAAGGAATTAATTCGTTCCAAATGAAATTATGCTAAGCAAATTTTCCTTTATACAAATTTCCCATAAGAATGCATTGAAAATGGAGTAATCCTATTTTTATGTTCACAGATCACATATGTGATTCTGTTAAGCAAATTTCCCCTATTTCCGGAATATTTTATGTTGTACAAATTTTATGTTATACAAGCTGTTTGTTATACAAGGGTCCACTGTAGTTTGAAACCTCCCCAGCACCCCTGGCCCCTCCCATGCTCCCCAAAGTACACGTACTTTAAAGTCCCCCCCCTTTTTTTTTTGGCTTCTAGAGGGTGCAAGCAGTTCTTTACAGAAAATTGAAATGAAAATTACACTGGTGGGGGATGTGTTGAGGACAACTTCTGGAGATTGTTTTGTATGTTTGTTCGAGTGCATTGGTGTCTGTGGAATAAGAGACCTTTAAAAGATTTCCTTGATATCATAATTTCAGTCCTTAGATCTCATCCTGCTATCATGTGCTTGCTTGCTCGATAATCCTTTTAGGTCTGATTCAGCAAAATTGTCTGCAAGAAGAATATCTCAGGAATAATAAGATATTCAAGCTATATGTAACATATCCAGGTTGATCCCAAAACCCTCCTTGTTCACTATACACTATAAATCAGTTTAGAATGGCTTTTGGATTATCCTCATTGCCAAAGGAGTGGTGCTTTTGAAACAATTCTGGTCAGTGGGTGTAAGTATTGTGAAAATGATGTCGTGAGCTCACTTATGCATGTCTCAAAGGCGTGCAAGGAAGTTTTGAAGGAAAGTAAACAGCGCCTGGTATCTTAGTTATCACCCAGCAGATGTTTCCAGAGATTCCTTTTCTTTCAAAAGGTGCATTAAAGTGTTTCCCACAAGTACAACTGCAGCTCTCTGTGTCCAAGGCGGAAGCTTAGGCACCATGCTGAATACTGTGTATAACTGAGTTGCCATGCTGATGACAGCCATGTGGAACATGAAAATGGGCTTTTCATTTGCTGAATGCACTAGCCTTTCGTCTGTCTATGAAGGCTGCTACAACTAAACAGGGCAATAGGAAGGTAGTAATACTAGGCAGAACTGATGGCAGCAGGAAAGACCACATGTGAGATTAGCTCTGTAAAAGAAGCCACAGCTTTGGGTTTGCGAGAGCTGATCAGGATCTTGACCTTTTGCCGGTCACCAGTTGATAGGATTGCCATAAGTGGGAAGTAACTTGTCAGGTCATAGCTGCAACAAGATGGTTCTTTCATATTGTAAAATAAGGATTTATTATGACTCTGCATAATTGCACGTAGCATTACATTCAACCAAAGGAAGGAGGTATAGCGTAAACCAAAGGAAGGAGGTATAGCGTATAAAATCTTTAGAAAAAAGATGCATATATTATAACTCGCTTTCATGCAGTCTGAACCTTCGCAAGCTTGCTTCGCCTTCTCTGGTTCCCCTGAGAATGAATTCTACCTCCTCTTAATGGAAGCCTTTCTAGACAGTGAAAGTAGTTTTCCATATCACCCTGCACTTAATTGTCTTTCCTGAAGTATAGTGCAGGGCGTCCTCTGGCAATTAACCCCTTGCTGCCTAGTGAGCCTGTGCCAGCGCAAATAAGGAGTGCAGGCAAGACTCAGCAGACATGACGAGATCCTTATCCTGTGTAAGCCTTTTGGAGACAGACTCTCCAAGCACATTTAGGAAAACTGCCAGGAACCATCCTGAGAGCCTCACCCTTGTCTCTGGATTGTGCACAAAGTCCACACAGATTGTTTCCTCTCTCTCCACTTTTATTAAATTTCACCAATATACCTTATCCATGTGACAGATTTAAACACCGGCAGATAATCCTTTTCAGTTGCCCCTCAGTTTTCAAATTCTTTTATCTTCAGAGTCAAGTCCATTAGGCTGTGTTTTAAAGAAACAGAATGCTTATGTTGAAGGAGGCATTTAGAAATTCAGGCTGCAATCCATGCTTGTCCAGAGTGAAAATGGCTGAACATTTGAGTAGGTGCACATAATATTGCATTATAAACAGCATTCAAAATTTACATGTGCCCATTCAAATGAACGCTGCTGCTAATCATGGTATATTTATACTCAGTAGTAATAATAGCATTATTATTAATGGTAAACACTAATTCTTTTATTAAATATGTTCTGCTGAAAGTACCCAGAGGGGAGTTCACGTGTAATATAACGTGCCAATAACACAAATATAACTACTAATGTATAATCTCAGAATACTGCATCATATAATACAGTAGTTGTGGCTTTTGTGTGTAGCAGTGACCTGGACACAGATCTTGGAGTTTAAGAAGCAGTGGTGTCAATGGGGGCGGGGGGAGAGGGGATGACCACAGCCCCACAGGGATACTTAAGATACCTTTGAATCTCGGCCAAGGACTGTAGCCTCTTATACCCCCCCCCCAATGCCCGAGCTTTGTTTCCATACTAGGCTTGCAGACTGAACTGGGCAGATGTCTGTCTCCTTAAGTCTTTGCATGTGAAAGAAGGAGTGCTTGCTTGGGATAGAATCATCCAAGGCTTCCTTTTGTTTGTTCTTGGTGGATTAAGTTGCTCAGTAGGAGCTCTCCAAGGTACTGAGCTATCTCTCCTGCTCCACTGTGCTAAGCCTGTTTTAAAAGTTAGTGAACAAGAACAAAAAACCTCACCGCTGCTCTTGGAGAAGTAACATTTGAAGGGTTCTTGGTCAACCTCTTTTTCAGATACTTGTCAAAACCACGTCTGCTTAGCTCAGACAAAATTGCTGTCTCTTCTGTCTTCAGATTATTGAACCAAAGACCTTTCCTGGCTACCCGTTCTCTTCCAATTTTTTCCTTCCCTTTCAGAGTATTATCTCTGATAATCTCCTCTTCCCCTTACTTTTGCAGCTATTGACGTCCCAGACATTCATAATTTTTGGAGCTGGAATAAGCGGAACTCATGTTACTCTCCTGCAGATTGCTTTGGAATCTCACTGGGCAGGAGTTCCCTGCCTCTTCCTTCTCTTGTTCATGCATACAAAATATGTGAGAGACCTGGGAAAATGACTTTTCCTGAGGCTTGTGGCACCAGATGTGCTGGATCTGCCATTTTCAACAGGCTCTAGGGTGGAATGGTCCAGACATCTCTGTTGGTGTCTGCTCCTAGGCAAGGTTAGTAGGAATGGATTATGGGAATCAGCCGCAGTTGCCAACAGGCCTGGTTTGGAAATAGCAGTAGGTGTTTGGATGCCACTGCACCCTAGACACAAATGCCATTGGGTGACAGGGTTCGAAATGGACGTGGACTTGGAAGAAGCTACACTGTCTCTGTATTTTGGATGTATAGTGTATTTTGGTGCCTCCCCCACCTCCCTTCTGTGGGGCCAGACCTCCAGCCAAAGCTCATGGGCCACTTTCCTAGGAATTCCTTTCTTCTAGCCTTCTTTTTCAAAGCCCTTCCATCTGGTTTGATCTTCTGGGTTCCGAGCAGGCCATGCCTGTTCCATCGGCCTAGACTAGAGTCTGTCCAGGGTGTAACTGCAGCTCTCATTCCATCACTCCTCCAGGCTTCATCACCACTATATTCCTCTTTAATGCAGCTCATATTGAGAATAAATGATCATGTATTATTTATTATGACTCTATAATTAGCTAATGAGTGCAAGTTGGCAGTGTATCCGGGAAAGCGTGTTTTTATCACTAGCTAAAATCTATCTCACAGACCTATAAATAAGCATTTATGTTGCAACATTATGCATATTTTATGGATAGCTGCATTCTGTGCTTCAAATGTTACCATCCCGAGCCCTTGTGAATAAAACAGGTTATAAATAGAGAAAAGAGGAATACGATGCAGCTAATCATGCAACCAACTCATGTTTTTCAAGACTGGAACTCTAGGTATGGCACAGTATGAAACAAAGAATGTGACGGTGACACATGTGGCTCAATCTTAAGTTGCTTCTTTTGATTCCAGTATATCTTGGGGAAAATACTTTGGACCCTTTCAGGTTCACCTCCAACTGTTGTCATGCCCAAGGGCCAAACACTTCATGCTTATCAGCCAAAGCCATCTGCTTCCACATCAGAAGCTGGTGCTACAGCAAGTGCAGGCACATTACTTGAGGCACATTTCCCCCAGACTTCTGTCACGGGACACTGCAGGTTCATGCCTGAATGCTGCTCTGAATAGAGATGGGCACGAACTGCTGGTTTGGCAGTTCGGGCTGATTTGTCCTTTAGTGTTCCGCAGTTCCCAGCTCCACGTCTTTTGGCAGTTGCCCGTTCAGAGGCAGCACCCAGAGGTGGTGGAGCAGTGGAACCAGGGCACTTCCTCTGAGTAGGAATTGCCAAACATCTATTCATCTGAAGGACAGACCAGTTCATGTCCATCTCTAGCCCCGATTCAAAGTGCTATCTGGTATATAGAGCACCATGGGGTTTCTATATGTACCATAAGTCTTTTGGGGTTAGGTTATTTTTCCCTTTTGTGAGGAGGGTGTTTAATATTGTGATACCTCATGGGCAATCTGAATTGGTCCATTCCAGGCACAGGTATGCCACCTGGCCTACAATGTGTGAGTACAGAGCTGGCCCAGAGACCTATACAAGATCTGCCTTCACTGCTGTTTTATAGTTTTTTTATAGTGCGTGAAGTTTGGTTTTTCGTGTTTCCCATGATAGAGATAAAGAAAAATTACTAAGATCTACTTGCTTACTCTTTATGTGGAGTTAATTGAAACACATGCAACTGCCCAAGACAATTACTGTCCAATTTTCTTGTCGATCCCTTTACCACCAGATTAATACTTTAATAGCAGTGTAGAAGGTAATAGCAAACAGGTTTTGTTTGCTGCTTAAAATTACCAATTTGCTGGCTCAATTGAGTCTAAATTAA
Organism: Phrynocephalus guinanensis; assembly: GCA_037367245.1. Classification (NCBI taxonomy): domain Eukaryota; kingdom Metazoa; phylum Chordata; class Lepidosauria; order Squamata; family Agamidae; genus Phrynocephalus; species Phrynocephalus guinanensis. The sequence goes on from CM074738.1 coordinate 122,371,288, forward strand.
TCTGTGCCTGGAAAAAGTCCTACTGCTTGCATTGCCTGGCCTAAACCATATTGCATTAGCACCCAATTGCTGAAAGTATAAGAAAAGGGCTGTGGATGGATTGGTTTCTGGTGACCGTGTTTTCTTACATGAGGTTTTAAAAAAAGTATCACTTTTTACCTCACTGTAGAAAGCTTGTCTACAGTTTAGATTTGTGAATAATTTTATTCTTCAACATAGCACCAGGCGAAAAATATGAGCACTGATTGATTAGCAGCTGACCTCCAGTGTTAGGCCACAGGTAAAATGTTGCCAAGTTTTGAATTTCTGATAACATTCCTTTTGCTGTGCAGTTCTTCCAAACAGAGATCCGGGGGTGGGGGGAATAGTTACAAAGTCCTCCAGAGTTCACCTCTTCCACATTACCATGTACTTAAAGGCTCAACTCACTCTGAGGGATTTGTAGCAGAAAGAGTGAAACTTCCTTATGGTTGCTTGAAATTACAGACTTGTGTATATTTCTTTCTTTACTGCACACATTTTTAGCAACCATCTGAGCAGATCCACAGCAAGCAAACAACTGTGTGCTTCCAGCTGACTAAGGAGAGGGAAACACTCAACAGAAAGATTGGGCTGGCTTTGACCTCAAAAGCTGGAAGGAATGATGGGTTATTGCAGTCACTGCATCCAACATTCCTTCCAGTCACACAAACTACAGAGAGCATTCAGAGGTGATTTAAGTGAGGATGCCAATAAAACTCCAGGATCAAATGCACCTAAAGAGTGCCTGATCCCCTCCAGATGTTTTGAACTTCCATTTCCATCATTCCTAACTTTCATTGTCAATGATCAGGAATGGCAGAAGCTCTGTATACCAAAGCACCTGAAGAGCTGTTAAGTTGGAGCAAGTCTGTTCTACAAAATGTAGCAACTCTTTTATATTGGCTATGTGTCTGGTTATCCCACCGCTATTCTTTTCTGAATGCTATTTGAAGAAGTAACAATCTAACTCCTGTTTTCTTGGCAGCCTTCTGCTTCTCTTGAATTCTGCTTTCCTCCGCTACAGGCGGGCTTGAGTGAAATTCTTTATATTAGAGATGGGCACAGGTGCACGGGGTGTGTGCCCTGCCTCTGCCAGTGTGTACCCACCCAGAGGCAGTGCCTGGAGGAGGTGCGGCAGAGATGCTGGGATGTTGTGTCTGAGTGGGTGCCAGCCGGAGGGGTGTGTGTGCAAACCGTCAACACCTGTTGCAGTGGTAAACAAACTGGGCTGAGCCGCCAAAATGGTGGTCCATGCCTACCTCTAATTTAGATCTGCTCTGGGCTGGTTTTATAGCCAGCTGTGATTTAGAAATAGCATTGGCTATTCTTATGAGAAGTTTATGACACAGAATATTCTGCTCAGGTCTTGCTTCTGTCTAGCACAGCAATGCCCTACATGTGCAGCCTTGTAGACTGTGGGAAGTTCACTATTTGAAGAAGGCAACAGCCTGAATCATGGCCTAATGGTGGCAAACCTTTGGCACTCCAGATGTTTTGGGCCACAACTCCCAGAATCCCGAACTTAGATTGCCAGTGGCAAAGGATTGTGGGACCTGTGGTCCAAAACATCTGGAGTGCCAAAGGTACCCCACCATATATAGCCCATAGTACACCCAATTTTGTCTCAATAAAATAAGGTGTGCTGCTTTTAACTGCATTAAGACCAATTGCTAGTGCTGGCATTATCCTAGGCATGAAAAGGTTTGGTAGGAAGTAATTTAACAGGCTGCCTACATCTGTATGAATCTGCCCAAGAAACATTATGGTCTGCTACAGATGTTTTGCTTGTATGCCTGCCAAGGAGGGTGTCAGCCTGGCAGGCAGAAGGGAAAGGCCTTTTTTGGTGACTTCCACAGAGTATTGCTAGGTACCCCATCAGACGATATCCCTCGTCCTTTGCTTCATTTCCTTTAGGCAGGCCTGAAAAAGGTATTTGAGTCATACTGCTTTTACTTGACAGCATATGCTTTCATTAATATTTTTAAAGGATCTCCTTTTAGATGTTATAGTAGAATGGCTGGCTGAAATATCATGTTATCGCTGTTGTTCTCTTTTTGTTCAACATCATTGTTGTCATTTATTTTGTAAGGTTTTAATATTGATGTGGTTTTTATTCCTTTGTTTCTGCCACCTTGAGAAAATATTTTATGTCTTTCTGTCAGTGGCTGGGTGCCATTCTGTGCATCGTTATTTTAGCAGATTAAAAAACACACACACAAAGTAAATGGTTGACTTGGTATCTTTTTCTTTTGTTTCCAGAGCTTAGCTGGACTTAGACCTTCGAAAACTAATTTAAGGAGACGGGTAAGATATTTGAATTCTAAATGCATTCTCTTCCAAACATGGCTTTGGCCTGGATGCACCCACCCACCCCCACAACAAATACTTTGGAGATGCAGTTGAAAAGAATTGTATTATGTTATTTTTAATGCGCAAACACCATTATCCTAAGCAAATCTATTTGGCAATAAATGTCATTACTTCTAAATAGAATTTGTAATAATGGTCTTAGCAGTAACTATGCATGTTTTGAATGAAACCCTTGGGCTGCAATGATTTGCGTACTTACTAGGGAATAAGATTCACACAGTGAGCTTTATATCCATTATATAGAGTCCTAAATAGGTTTAATCTGCTATCTTTTTTTCTGTGTAATCCTTTCCACCCTGCCATGTTTTTAAAACTTTCCTTTCAACAAAAGGTAAGCTAGCAACTGAATATATAGACTTATTTTTCTGCAACAGTAGTTCCCAAACATGGGCAGCCTAGATGTTTTTGGACTTTAGCTCCGAGAATTCTTCACTACTGGCTGTGCTGGCCGGGATTTCTGGGAGTGGTAGTCCAAGAATATCTGGGAACCAAAGTTTGGGTACCCACTGAAAATATCCTTCTTCCCTTCCCCCACCACCTCCCTACAACAGTTGACCAGACATTGTTCCCTGTCCATGACACATCGTGATAATGCGTAGCTGTGAACAAGCATCCTGATGGGCTAACTCAGTATATTCCTATCCTTGTGTGGAAATAAATGCTTAGATAATACACCTGCAAGTACAGTTCCCAGAGTCTTGTGCTCCTGTGACTATTTCATGTTAGAGGGTTGCTGGAGGAGAGAGACGCGTGAGGCTTCCCCAGCCTCTTTGAAACGAAAACCCAAGGGGCAGGATGTGTGGGATGTGATTTAAACCCTGAATTCTTTTCCATTATGGCTGGTGGACATAGCAGAAAGAGAGGGGAGGCTAATGCCCACAACCTTCTAAGCTGTACTCAGATCTTCTGAGAACACCCGTCTCAGCAGCACCTTCATTTACATTTTAATTGATGCTTGATCTAGTCCTCACGGACCTGGAGCAACCAGTCCTTCCTGGCTGACCTATATTCCCCAGGATAGGCTGATCATCCCTAAAAACACATGTGCATCAACTGGGGCCAGGGGAGAGGCAACTGGCAAGAGAAGGGAGGATTTGTGAGGGGGCTCAGGGGGGTCCTTTGCCAGTGGTTGGTTGTGGCTCCCCCATTGGACAGTGGGGCTCCTTCAGTGCCGAAATCCTTCCTCTTCAGATACCCCTCTGGGACCCAGAAGGTCATGACCTGGTTCCTTCAATCCCCTTGCCTTAAAAAATGCAGGGCTAATGAGGTCACAGCCTGCTCTGGGTAGGGGCCACGGTAACCTCCAACTCCAACTCACATCTGTGTGAAATGCTTACATGCCTAGAAGGAGAATGTGAAATGCGGTGGGTTTGAACGCTGCTGTTGAGACGAGTTGATGGTTTGTAATAAGAAGAATGGAGTTGATAGCGATCTCCGGCTGCTCATTGCTGTGTCATTCTTACAAAAGCTTCTACTGCCTGTTACCCACAAAGAGAATGCTTCTTTTCCAGCCCTGGGATTCTTCCTACCTTTGCCAGAACGGGATTAACATCCCTGGGTCACATGCGTCACAACGACCTCTCTCTTCCTATTTAAAACATTTCATACGAGTGGCGCTCGGAATCAGCTTACTTTGTGGAGCCTTTGTTCACCATCGTCCATGGAGTAGGCCCTGAATCATGCCTACTTTAGGAATTGAGCAGAAAATCATTAAGAGCAGGAAGTGTTCGTCTCCCAATCAGAGCGAAAAAGAGACAAACATTAAAGCAAGAAATAAACGGCTATAGCTCTGGGGAATACTGTAGACTCAGGGCTGCCTTGGCAATCTCCCCTGGCACTTTCCTCGGGAATGGACTGGTCCAGGAGTCCCCAAACCAAGCTGTACTTCCAGGCACTTGTTCCCAAGCCTGGACAGTCAGGGATTTAGCAGATATATAAGGACATACCCAGGCCATGGGGTGGGTGGGGTGGGGGGAAATCAAGTCACTCTTCTCCACCGCCCCTTTCTTCTGCTCCTCTTCTACTCCCTGCTTCCTTCTTCCCCTCCTTTATACTCCTTGCTACATCATATACAACAACTTCTCTCCTTGGCCCTTCCGGGGTGTTGTCTCTTAAATTGCCACTGCCTCCCTTGGATACTTCACCCATTATGGGTACTGTACTGATACCAAAGGCCACCATTGGCAAACATGTGGTTCAGTGTCATGACTCGACTTCCCCCACCCAGATGAGTCTTGAAGAGGCAATGGAAGTTGCTTTGGTTGACTCTTGCTTTAGGTTGCTCCTCACACAAATGGGCCGAGGTACTAAGCTCTGTCGTATTTAAGAGGCCCCATAGTTTTACCAAATAAATCAATATAACACAGCAATCTAGCATATTTGAGTTTAGAGGCCCCTCATAAGCAGAGATCTTGGACTGGACCTTCCTTAAAGATGTGTGCAAAACGGGCTCTGGTTCATCGCACTGTGTGTGTATCTGATGGCGTGAGCTGTAGCCCGTGAAAACGTTTGCCGTGTTAAGCTTGCCGGGCAAACTCCAAAGAAACAAAAGAAAAGACAAAAACATGTGGCTCCTTAAGCATTTAACTATTTTTATGTGAGCTTTCGTGAACCAGGCCCACTTCTTCAGACCTATGGCAGCCGAAGGAAATGCTGAATCCGTTTCATTCATCCAAATGTCCATTGGCTCTTGGGTGCTTGCTGCATTTGCATGCAGGGATTTGACTTATATATATATATTATTCCTCGGAAGACTCAAAACAGACAAGGATAACCTTGTTCCCCTTTGGCAGAGCAGCCACCAGCACGAATGGAGTGCTCCTCTTTCTTTTTTCCCTTGGACAGTGGTGTCACTGTTTTGTTTGGGCTGTCTCTCGTTCCTTTAGGATGAAGAAGGTGGTCCTGATGTGGGGGAAGGGGCCGATGAATGGACACAGGCCAAGACACTCATCAAACCCCTGGACCAGTTGGAGTTGACAGATGCCGTGAGTAAATCTGGACTCAGTCATTTGGGGGGAGGGGGGCGTCTGGTTTCCACAGAGGCCAAGACCTTGCAGAGACTAGCACAGTACACCTATAAGGTAGATGTGGACCCGAGAGCCATGGGTTCAAATCCTCAATGAATTCCAGGCGCCACGAGGTAGACTGAGGCCAGACAGGATTTCTGGTTCTAGTGAACCCTTAGGATGGAAACACAGAAGACATTTAAGTAAATAAATTGAGGGGGCGGGGCTATATGGGTGGTCTACAACGATTGTACAAAGTCAGTTCTTGGCAGCAGCCCTTTAGGGCCTCACAGCTCTGCTGCTCCGTGCAAACTCTGTGCCGTAAAACAGTTGCAGAAGAACCAAGCGAGTGGCCAACGCCCCAGCAGAGCCAATGGCTGTTGCTTTCTTCAGTATTTCTGCCTCCCTGTTTTAGGGCTCGTATGCGGTCATAACCTTAGAATCTTAGAAGTGCTGAGCTGGAAGGAACCCTATGGATCATTATTATTTTTATTTATTTATTTATTTATTTATCATTGCCCCTCTGGCTTAAAAGTTCACTCTGGATGGATCGTCCAGTCAAGCCCTTGTCAAGGAACCACCCTGGGGAATTGAACTCCCAACCTCTGTCTCCACAGCCAGACCTAAACCCCTGAGAGACCAAGTGGTGTTGGCGTCTGGCTAAGGAGCCAGAGGTTGGGGGTGGGGGGTGGGGTTCAGTTCCCCACCGTGCCACCTTCTTTGCCAGGGGCTGGACTTGATGGTCCATAGCAGTGGTTCTCCACCTGTGGGTCCCCAGATGTTCCTGAACTGCAACTCCCAGAAATCCCTTCCAACACAGCGAGTTGCAGTCCAGGAACACCTGGGGACCCACAGGTGGAGAGCCACTGGCCCATAGGGATCCTTCCAGCTCAGCAGTTCTACGATTATGAATGCAAATAAAAAGTTCTGTAGTATTCATCTGGAGAAGGCTATTTTGTCATAAACCCTGTACCCCAATGCAGGTAGTGTATCACTAAGAGACGTACCAAATAATGCAGGGCATGAGTCAAGTGGATAGAGGGACACTCTTCTCCCTCTCACAGGATACCAGAACTAGGGGACATACACTCAAATTGAGGGCTGGGAGAGTAAGAACAGACAAAAGAAAATATTTCTTCACCCAGTGCTTTGTTAGTCTGTGGAACTCCCTGCCACAGGATGTGGTGACGGCATCTTGCCTGGATGGCTTCAAAAGGGGATTGGACAGATTCCTGGAGGAAATGTCCATCCCAGGTTACAAACCATGATGGGGATGTGTAATCTCCAGGCTTAGAACCAGGGTACTTCAAGGGGGCAGATGCAGGGGAGTGGTATCAGGAGACAGATATCTAGTCTTGTGAGCTCCCAGACGCATCTGGTGGGGCCACTGTGAGATACAGGAAGCTGGACTAGATGGACCTTTGGCCTGATCCAGCATGGCTCTTCTTATGTTCTTATGTTCTTATGCTGCTGTCTGTTTTTATTTTATCTTTTTGTTTTATTTGATTTGAATTGTTTCTTATAGGTTGTTTACATTGTAATTTGTTGTACAACGCCCAGAGTTCCTGAGAGAGAGTCGGTCAGTTAATAAGTATAAACATAAATAAATAAACAAACATATTTGAGACAGCTTTCTTTGTCACAGGAACTGAAAGAGGAGATCACGCGGATCCTGACAGCCAATAACCCGCATGCTCCGCAGAATATTGTCAGATACAATTTCAAAGTAAGTGCTTCTCTTTCCCCTGAAGTCCATGTGAGATGTGGGCTGTTTGATTACTAAGAAATGAGGAATAGACTTGATCTGAAGTTCATATTCAGAATGTGAAGTTTTGGCTTGCTGGCATCTCTTGATTGTGTTGGCTTTGAAATGGTCCAAGGCAAAATACCATTGCACGCTATCCATCCACACGACTGAAAAACCCCTGCGTGTCAGATATGCTCGTATACTGTATAACCAAAATCAAAATAGAACCGCAAGGATGTTCTGAGTCAGTTCTTTGGATCTCCCTGCCTATAAAGTTTAGGCGAGGGGTGACTAGCAGGAGACAACACCCTGGTGGGGCAGCACCCTACCCAGAGAGGTTCTCCTGATCCTGACTCCATGTATGGAACCTAGATGAGAGGTCATCTGCTCCTCTGGCTTTTGGTGAACAGTGGCACTTATGTTCTTGCTGCCTCTGAGATGCTACTACTGTGTTCTTTATTGTTCAGTGTGCATTCAGTATCTCACTGATGAGATTGAGTTTCTGCTTCAGTTATGTTATTTATTTATTTATTTATTTATTTATTTATTTATTTATTTATTTATTGAACTTATAACCCGCCCATCTTCCCAGAGGAACTCTGGGCGGCTTCCAACAGACGAACCAAACAGTGGTCGCCAATACAAAATACAATAAGCAGAGTCAAAGGCAATAAATACAATAACAATCAAACACAAATTAAAAACACTTCTGGCACCCTTGGCATTCTAGCAAAAAAGGCTCGATAGCCATACAGCAACTTTCCGGGATAGACAGAGATGGCGAATGACAGGGACCAAAAAAAAAAAAAAAAAAAAAAAAATTAACTGACTGCATAAATTAAACAAGGTCACTAAAGGCCTCTCGAAAGAGCAAGGTTTTAAGAGCTCTACGAAAGGTCAGCAGGGACTCTGCAGAGCGCACATCACTCGGAAGAGCGTTCCACAGCGAAGGGGCCGTGATGGTTTTCCGGGCCTCTCTTGGGGTGGCGACCCGGAGCGAGCGCGCTCGCGACTTCCGGGCCGGTTGGGCCGAGATTGATCGCTGGGCGATCCGCTCCGCTAGGTAGTCCGGGCCCAAGCCATGGAGGGTTTTATAAACTAAAACCAACACCTTGAACCTGATCCGGTGTGCAACGGGCAACCAATGCAAGCTAACCCGGACTGGGGTGATGTGGTCATAGCGACGCACTCCAGCCACCAGCCTGGCTGCTGCATTTTGTACCCGCTGCAAACGCCGGAGGAGGGTCAAGGGCAGACCCATGTAAAGAGCGTTACAGTAGTCCAACCTCGAGATCACCAGTGCCTGCACTACTGTTCTCAGGGAGTCCCCGTCCAGGTATGGGCTGTTCTTCAGCTTTGGCAGGGTTCTTATGATTTTCTGCAGAAGCCGTCCTTACATTTTCAAAACTAAAAGGGCTTTTCATTTAATAAATGCTTCTTAAAATGTTGAACAACATCCAGTTGTTAGTCTCAGCTGGAATAGACTCCTTGGATCCCTGTAGCCCTCAGATAGGTCCCACTGGTCAGGCAAAACTGTTTTAGTTGAAATAAACAATTGATTGATTGATTGATATTTGATTTATACCCCACCCGTCTAGTGGCAAACCACTATTCTGGGAAGTTAGAAAAAAAGGTAAACTAAATGGACCAAGTTAAAACAATAAACATACAAAACCCGAGGATCCACCCTAAAAGCCTCCCCTCCAACAGGCAGTTCTAATTGAGCTCATTGTGTCAAATTTTTACATATTCAGCAAATATTTATTAAATGTTTAAAGCTCTGTATTTCTTTGGCATAAGACAATTCACTTCCAAATGCAACAAGCTAAGACTAGACCCAAGAGTAACATTGATTGACAATGCAGAGAAGCAAATGTGAAGATTCTCCTCTTCAGCTGTTATGCATTTCACACTTCTGTTTGTGGTAGCATAGCTAGTGTACTTGGTTGGTGGTTTTTTTTTTTTGGTATATTTGCCGTGCATAAAGCTGAGTTCCCCTCCCTCCAGTCTGGTGTGAATGGGTTGAGTTTAGTTAGTGGGGTTAGAGATGGCCGTGAAGCGCTTCGTGCCAAATCTCAGCCTCCTCCTGTATGGTTGGGAGGCCCACTCACCATTGTTGGTATGCTGCCGGGGTCCTCCTTCACCAGCAGCATGCCAGTCTGGGAAGGAGCTCAGGCTGCCCTTTCCTGCCTCCTCCGGCAGCTGAACGAAAAGGCCTGACAGAGAGAACCCCCACAGTGTTGATGAATGGCTTCACTTCACTTTGTTGCACTTGGTGCCCATCGTTACTTGAGACCCACCTGTGAAGGCAGAACAAAGACCTATTTTGCATCTCAGGGCGTTTATACACGACCCCTAAACTCCGCCGCAAATGGCTCCCAGCTCCGGAGCTTTAAAATGTTTCCCCACCAGCTCCGGAGTTTACAGGAAATTAAGTGCGGCCACGCCCACTTTAGCGCGTCCCAGCGCACCTTTCAAGTACCTGCTCTTTGGAGGTGAAAATTGCTTGATGCGGTGTAACGATAGTGAATGCAGGGCTCTCCTCGCTTCTGTTTGTTGTTTTTTTGGCTCCCGCCCCTTTAAGAGCTACTTTACAGAGACAGGAATGTTGCCGCGGCAAGAACGGAGGCAGAACGGAGGTGAGCGGCATGCTTTTCTTTCTCTTTTTCTCCCTCCCCTCACGCAGCCAGCAGCCAGGAAGTGCGGAGGGGTGGGGACACAGGAAGAGCGACGAACCCCTAAGATCTCTGGTCTGAATTTAAGTGGCCAGCGGATCTTAGGGGTCGTGTGAAAAGGCCCTCAGTAAATTCCCCCAAAGTTTTCATGCCCTAGCCCTGTGCTAGAAAGATACAGGCCAGCTTCTAAAGGGGAAAAATGGATCATTTGAAGCAAAAACACAAGTGGATGAGTTCTATTTTTTTCCCATGCCAAAGGGTGCCAAAGCCTCGTGGCACAGGGGTTAAATTGCTGTACTGCAGCCAAAACTGTACTCACAACCTGCTTTCTAGAGATGGGCATAAATCAGAAAAACTGGGATTCATTTTAATTAGTGATTCATCAAGATCAATGAATTACAGATTTACATTTTTTTCTGACAAATTGATGAATCAATTAATTTACTTTAAAACCCTATAAAATACCCCCCAAACACACCTAGATACACCAAAGGTGCCAGGAATCTTCCCCTGACTCTCCCGTATCAGCTCTGGTGAAGACAGAGTTTCAGATACACGCGTTATACACCTACACTGTGCCCCCCACCCCCCAAGGAAAGTGCCTTTTAGCAACTGGGTTGGGGAAACACAGTCTTCAGCCAAAATTGAAGGGCTTGTAGAGCAGAGTCAGAGAAAGCTTCTCTGAAGCTTTTTATCTCTAGGTGCCAGGGTGTGTGCATTGAATAGCCCAACAGATCAAAAATAGCTAAACATTCGTTGATTCATATTTGTCAGGGGGCATAGATTCATATGAAAATGAATCAAATTAGAGATTTTTAATGAATTTTTTAAACTTGTGCTGATCGCTGTTGCCTTCCATCCTTCAAAGGTTGATAAAATGAGTGCTCATCGTCTGGAGGGTGGAGGTGGGGGGTGGCAAAATATAGCTTGCATAACTGCTGTGTTTGCCATCTATAAGACAACCCTCACTTTTCCAACCCAACATTACAGTTTTGCAGCTGCACAGTTCTCTCTTTGGCTTACTTCTGTGTTTACGACGACCCTCAATTTTTAGCCGTCGTAATTGTAGACAAAAATATAGTCTTATACAAGGAAAGATACTGTAACTTTTAACCCCTTCTCAGAGAGTGGTTGAGTGCTACGGGGAGGTATATAAGCCCCATGCTTTTGCATTTGCATTGCCAGATAGATACGGCTGGCTCTCCAAGGGGATGGATGGATTGCTTTAAAGAGAAATGCAATTGGGCAAGATCTCCCCCACCCCCGTGCCAAACAGTACGATCAAAGGACAATGTGCAATAACTCTGTGCCATTGTGGACGGGCTCTTTGCTGGTGAATATGGAGCCCATAAAGCAACTGTCCTACTCTTAAACAAAAGGAGTGGTGGGTCAGCATGTTTCTTCTCTCTCTCTCTGTTCTTCCTTCCTTCCCTCCCTCCCTTTCTTTCTCCCCGATCACAGGAGAGAACCTATAAGCAAACCACCGTGGTGGAGCAAATGGCCGTGCATTTCTCCCTTTGCGGGAACCTGATCTCCAAAGATTCGGACGAAGGTCGGAGGCAGAGTGTGAGGCAGAGCCAGATTGCTGGTAGGTTTTGGGAGTTGGGAGAGAGCGTGTCACTATTTATTTATTTATTTATTTATTTATTTATTTATTTATTTTTGAGTGTTTTTACCCTGCCTTTCTCCTTGGAAAAGGACCAAGATCCGTCAGGCTCAATCTCTAACAGCCTTTGAGAAAGCATTGAAAAGTTGGCTGTTTAAAGAAGCTTACGGCAATTGCTAATGTTTGTCTTGTGCTCCCTGTGTTCTGATGTCGTATTGTTATTTTCTGTTTTGTGCCTCTTGCTGGGTTATTTTCCTTCCCCCCCTCCTTTTTCTTTTGTTGTTTATTATTTGATTTGAACTTGTGGTGTTTTTAATAGTATATGTGTCACTCATTTGTAGAAAAAAGGTAAGCCACCGTATAAAAATAAGGTCTCCAAAACTTTGAAACTACGATGACAGTTGTCTAGCTAGCATGTCTACCAGGGGTCAATCCAGCAGTTTGTCAGCGTAGTTGCAAAGGCCATTGTTAGAAAACAGAGGGGATCTCCTAGGAAGATGGGAATCTGGCTTGCACAGAAGGCAGACCGCACAGAGGAAATGCCAAAAAGAGAGAAGACTTAAGGAATATGCAGTATTATTTATTATTTGTTTATTACTTTGATGTAATACATCACTCCTATTAGTGCCACAGCACAACTCTTGGCGGTTCACAGTAAAATATACAATCAAAATAAATACTGTAATAAAAGCCTTATAAGCAGTCTAATCACATGAAAGCAGAGAGCGCTGGAGCAATAATGAGATGCTCTAACCAAGTATTGTGAGCCCAAACCATGGAGGACTTTATACGTGAGGGTCAGAACCTTGAACCCAACCTGAGACACAAGTACAGTGTAACCTTGTATAAAGGAATTAATTCGTTCCAAATGAAATTATGTTAAGCAAATTTTCCTTTATACATATTTCCCGTAGGAATGCATTGTAAACTGAGTAATCCCATTTTTATGTTGTACGGATTCTCCCCATAGGCAATTATGTTAAGCAAATTTCCCCTATCTCTGGAATTTTTTATGTTGTACAAATTTTATGTTATACAAGTTGTTTGTTATACAAGGGTCCACTGTATCTTAGTAAGAATATTAAAACCAATGAAGAATAAAAATCTGTAAAGGCATCACAGGAAGGAAACTAGTATGAGAGGCAGCTGGAATCTTCTTCTTCAAATGCCATGTCCTTGTAGAATCTTGGGGATCAGGAGCCTGAACTGGTTTCTATCTAAAGCTATTCTAAACAGAGCAGCTGTGTTCACTGCGGACCACTGACTCAAGTTCTTAAGCCAGAATGTTCTTCTACGCCATGCTTCCCATCTATTTTTCCTTGAAGGATAACCTGCAGCAGATGGTATTTCTTGCGCATTATGTGTCTGAAATATTGCAGGTGGAATTTTGGGTTACAAAGAAATTAAAGGAATGCAGTATGGGAGAAGAAAGAGATTTCAGTGAAGCTGAGTGGATTTTTTTTTGCCTCTGTCTTCACACCAGATAGAGAGTGGATTTTGTTGTTGTTATGTGTAGTCAGGTTGTCTGCAACTTACACTGACCTTATGAATCAGTTATCTCCAGAAGGCTCAACAGCCTTGCTTAGCTCTTGTGAACTCAAGCCTGTCAAAGAACTCACATGACAAACCTAGCAAAAGTATGCACCTGGTCCCTGAATTCAGTCTCTATGCTAGTGGATGGGAAAGTAGCTAGTGTTATAGCAAGTTAAATAAAAACATTAAAAAGTATTTGGAGAATAAGGAATAATGGTATACATGTAAGCCATGATTGTTGCCTCTCCTCAGCATGTCACTTTTAGTGGACAGTGCTGAATTAAGAACATATGAAGAGCCATGCTTGATCAGGGCAAGAAGGGCCCATCTCGTCCAGCTTCCTGTATCTCACAGCGGCCCCACCAGATGCGTCTGGGAGGGCACGAGACTATATTTCTGTCTCCTGATACCACTCCCCTGCATCTGGCCCTTGAAGTACCCTGGTTTTAAGCCTGGAGATGACACATCTCCTTCATGGTTTGTAATCTGTGATGGACTTTTCCTCCATGAATCTGTCCAATCCCCTTTTGAAGGCATTCTTATAGTCCAGATACCTAGGGGGAAAGCTTAGTTAAGTCTTAAAAAAAACTCTTCTGGTAGTGTAAGGAGCCTCGTGGTGCAGTGGTTAAATGCCTGTACCGCAGCTAAAACTGTGCTCATGACCTGGGGTTCAATCCCAAATAGTCGGCTCATGGTTGACTCAGCCTTCTATCCTTCCGAGGTCAGTAAAATGAGTACCCAGCTTGTTGTGGGGTGCAATGTGTAGCCTGCATAATTAAATTGTAAACCGCCCAGCGAGTGCTTGAATCACTATGGGGAGAAACAGAACACTTTGCTGTAAGTATTAAACCTTTTAACTGGAAATGGTGGGGATTGAACCTGGGGCATTCTGCATGGAAAACCAGTGCACTAAAACTGAAGCATGTTGCCGTTGCCCTAAGAGGTTGTGAATGCTCCAATGCTGGAGGCATCCAAAAGAAATTTAGGCAAATACCTGGCAGATATCCTATGGTGCGTCTTCCTGCCTTGTAGGCCCCTTCCAACATCATGACTCTCTCATTCTAAGGACCAGCAGCCTCTGCTCACCACCTGAGTTTGACCCTGACAGGTTCAGGTAGCTATTTCACGGTTGACTCGGCCTTTTTATCCTTCCAAGGTCAGTAAAACGAGTACCCTGCTCTCAGGGGACAAAGTGTTCCTTGCTTAATTATACTGTGAACCACCCAGGGAGTGCTGTAAGCCATATGAGGTGGTACTGAATTTAAAACAACAATGATAACAATGATGATCATTACAACAACAACAACAACAACAACAACAACAACAACAACAACAACAACAACAACAACAACAACAACAACAGATTTCTACAACCACTTATGTCAAGGGTCTGCTGCCAACTTGCTAACTTCTGGCCATCTGTCGGTTGCTTCAGTGGCCCACAAGGCAACTCTCCGGAGGACCCTTCTTATGGCCTGCTGAGAAGGAGGGGTTGCCCAGCAGATCCAGGATTCATCCCCACCCTGCTTCCTACTATTTGCATGTATGAACAAGGCTTGAACGGGAGGGGGCTGCAATCTTGATTCCCTCTGAGCGGACATTTTTATTTAGATCAGTAAATGCAAGAAGCAAGTTTGAGCATGTTGTGCTGCTCACTCAGTTTTTTTGTCAAAATAAAATAAAAACAAAGGCGGCCCGTGTGGTGCAAAGCGAATGAGATGCTTAACTCCTTCTTTTTGTTCCCAAACCGACGTATGGTCTGTTTTGTTGTCAGCCGTGGTTCCTGTTTCGTCTGTGGCTCTGGATTTTGAGGCCATGGATGCGGAACTTAAAGACGAGGAGGAAGCAGAAGGAGAGGCAGAAGCAGAAGGGGAAGGCGAAGGAGAAGGGGAAGAAATGTCCGACCAACCGGTAATGTTTTGTGGCAGCAGGCCAGCGGATCACATGCTGGTGTGTTTTTGTACGGGTTGACGGAGGAGGAACTCTTGATAAAGTAGTCTCCGTTTATGCTCGCTCGCTGACGGATGCTCCCAGAAAGTCCCAAAGGCCTTGGCTGCTGAATTAGATGGAGGCCTAGCGCTTGGTCAGCCTCTGGTCGGGATGCCATTTCCTCCCTGGTTCCGTGTGAGAAATCTGGCCAGCTGGCTCAAACTCAAAAAGTTGCTGGGTGCTGAAGTTGATGGGAACTGTTCAGAGATCCGCTACTGAAACAGGGACATAGCCTTGCCCTAGCTAAGAAAGAAGAGCCTACTGAATTTGAGCCTCTGCTAGGTAAAGGTAAAGGTTCCCCCCGCACATGCGTGCTAGTCGTCTCCGACTCTAGAGGCGGTGCTCATCTCCGTATTCAATCCGGAAGAGCCAGTGCTGTGCAAGTCCACGGCCTTGTGGCCGGCATGGCTGCAAGGAAACACTGTTTTACCTTCCCGCTTTTTACGGTGGTACCTATTTATCTACTTGCATTTTACATGCTTTCGAACTGCTAGGTTGGCAGGAGCTGGGGTTAAGAGCGGGAGCTCGCTCCACTGCGTGGCACCCGGGATTCAAACGGCCGAGCTGCTGACTTTGCAGTCAACAGTTTTTGGAGCCTTAGTCCACTGAGCCACCACGCCTCTGCTAGGATCTCACTTTAACCTTGCTAGGATGGAAGAACCCGTTTCGCCACTCATCTTCAGCTCCTCAATCCAGGTCTGTTTTTGTGAAAGGGTGGGCACCACAGCTACCCTGCACGTTATGCCCCTTGCCCATCCCATGAGTGCCACCCTGTTTCTTCCTGCTTCAGGCTGCACCCACGGAAGAAAAAGAGGAGGAAGAGCAACCTCGTCCCCGGCCGGCGCAAGAACGGAAGCTCACCAACCAGTTTAACTTCAGCGAGAGAGCCTCGCAGACCTACAACAACCCCGTGAGGGTAGGCTGGCCGTTCCCATCCTGAAATATATATATTATATATATAATATATATATATATGAAATATATATATTATATATATAATATATATATATATATGAAATATATATATTATATATATAATATATATATATATGAAATATATATATATTATATATATAATATATATATATGAATGCCTGTACTGCAGGTAAAACTGTGCTCACGACCTGGGGTTCAATCCCAGGTAGCAGGCTCAAGGTTCATTCAGCCTTCCATCCTTCCGAGGTCGGTAAAATGAGTACCCAGCTTGCTGGGGGGGCAATGTGTAGCCTGCACACTGTAATTAAAATTGTAAACCGCTGAGAGACTACTTAAAGTGGTATGGGGCGGTATATAAGCAGAACACTTTTTGAAATGTCCGGATGCCCTTCCCATGTGCCTTTGGATGGGGCAGCCGTCTGTGGGCAGTGGGAACAAGAGTTGGGAACAAAAGATGCAAACAGAATGAGTTTCAACAGAGAGAAATGTAGGCTCCTGCATCTAAGGAGAGAGAAAAAACAAAAACGAATTGCACAGATATAGGATGGGAGACACCTGGCTGGAGAAAAGTACCTGTGAAAGGGATCTGCAAGTCTGGGTGGACCACAAATTGAACATGAGCCAGCAGTGTGACACAGCAGCCAGGAAAGCCAATGCAATTCTTGGTTGCATCAATAGAAGCATAGTGTCTAGGCTCTAGATCAAGGGAACTGATAGACAACCTTGAACGGGTCCAGAGGAGGGCGACTAGGATGATTTAAGGTCTGGAAGAAATGTCTTATAAGGAGCGGCTTAGGGAGCTGGGAATGTTTAGCCTTACAAAAATAAGGCTGAGAAGGGATATGATAGCTATATTTAAATATTTGAAAGGATGTCACACTGAAGAAGGGACAGGTTTGTTTCCCATGGCTTCAGAAACTAAGACTCGTGGCAATGGTTTCAAAACTACAGGAAAAGAGATTCCATTTGAACATTAGGAAGAACTTTCATGATGGTTAGAGCTGTCCGCCAGTGGAATAATATGCTGCCAAAAAGGAGGGTGGTGGAGTCTCCTTCTTTGGAGGTTTTTAAGCAGAGGATGGGCACCTGTCGGGAGCATGGCAGGGGGTTGGACTAGATGGCCCTTGAGGTCTCTTCCAACTCTGTGATTCTGTGATTATATGCTGCTTTGCTTTGTGCTTTGGGCGCTGAGTGACAGGGAGGGTTGGCCCATCCAATTGGGGTTTATCTTTTGACCTGGAATAATCCATATGGCAAAATGATGGCACTCGGGCATATTGGGGAGTGACAGATTGGCTTCACTTGCACCTCTTCTGTAGATCTTTGACACCTGTTCTTCCTTCCTAACATCCACAGAGCTCAGAAGCCTGTCCCCCATTAAGTTGGATGAGGCTGTTTGTTCAGGTGGTGACAGTCTATGGCAGGGGTCCTCAACCCAAGGCCCGGGGGCCGGATGCGCCCCCACAGGGTCCTAAATCCGGCCCCCGGGACCAATTGCAGACCCCCCCACCTACCCCCTGCTTCAAGAGCAAGCAAGCCACCACAGCTGCTTCTATTGCTGAGGCAGTTCAAAGCGGTGGGCTATGTCGCTTCCCCCACTCCCTCCACCGACCACCCAGATGATTGGCACGTTGGCTAGTGGGGCAGTTCAAAGTGGGAGGGCCATGGCAAGATCCTCCACTCCCCCTGCCTGCCCCCCTTTTTTCCATGGACTGTGGTCCGGCCCCAGTGGTGTCGGGGTGGTGGTGGATCGGCCCGCTGTTTGAAAACGTTGAGGACCCCTGGTCTATGGGATATGTGAGAGAGACGCAGGTAGAACGATAGATGAATACATGGCAATGCTGTCCATAACAACAAAACTGCCAGTGATCTTAGGTTAATCCCATTTATTTGTTTTTCCCTGTTTTTTGTTTATGTGGTTGGTCATAAAACTGAACATGGCTAGATTGCACAAAGGGAGGCTAGTAGGAGGGGAAGAGAACACGGTGCCGAGGCCCCAAGTGAAATTTCTCAGGAGGGATTCTGGCTGTACGGTTTTAAAACTCTTCATATTTGTCCAGACCATCCGGGTTTCCAGCTGGAGGGAGAAGAAATACAAGCAACAAAACCCATCCCTCCTAGTTGAGAAGTCAGCTGTTTCATTAGGCAGGTTTGACTAAGCAAGCAATAAAGAGCTGTTCATCTGAAGCAAAGACTTAACAATTTTAAGCAGTGACCCTTCAAATTCTAGATTGCTATCGGAGTGCTGTTTGCTGCCTCGTACTTACAAATCTGATGTGATTATCTCAGCAACAAGTCAGCTCTGGTTACACGTAACATTGGCCATGTTGACAGTAAACACTGAGGCATTAGCAACAACAGATCCACCATGCACAGCCCTTGAGCGGAAGTTAGAGGATGTTTTTCCTTTAACATTCCTTCACTGGGTGGCTTTTAAGCAGCTTCTTTTTTCATACTCTGAAATGATGGTTTGATTCCCTGGTTGCTGCTTGAACATTCCTTTCTTCCAGGACAGGGCCTGTCAGATGGAGCCCCCACCGAGAGCCACCTTCTCCGCTACTGCCAATCAGGTAATTGCTTTTCCTGAGTCTTCTTTGTTCCAACTGGGCATGCCCAGGGGACCCAGGGGTCTGATCCCTTACAGGTTGTGCGTGTCTGCCATTCTACCCAGTGTCTTATGGGAAATATAGGGCAGCACAGGTACGCAACTCCACATACCGTTTGGATTTTTCAAGGGTTAATCATCATCCACTGGATGTGGATTACAAAAATCTTATCTATCTCCACCCAGAAATGAGTTTGATGGGACACCTGTGCATAGTTTAGCTGTACGTAATATATATCTTGTAATTTGTGACTGCTGTAAACTTACTGGAGTTCCCCTGGAAGATGGGCAGTATACAAATGTATAAATAAATTTGTGAGGGTTCTTCTGCCTGCTGGACATCCTCCCGCCCAGGGTTCAGTAAAGACGTATTTGCATTATCAAAATGGTTTGTTTTGGTGGGGAAATAATTTTAAGCTCCGGAGCTGGGAGCCATTTGCCGCAGAGTTTAGGGGTCATGTACAAAGGGCCTGTGTTAACATCTCCAACAAGGGTAGCAAAGGGATTGTTCTCCACTTCATAAGAGGGGGTGCACAACAAGGGGTTGAAATCTGTGCCAAACTCAGGGATATTCTCCTCCCATCAAGTCCCTTCACCGAGTCTGGACCACAGGCCGTTTTGAGAGGCTCCTCCTCCTCCTCCGGAGTTGCCCCATCCTCCCACGAGGTTTGGGTCCCACATTCTTTCTGCGCTCCCCCCCCCATGGGGTGTCTTGGTTTGAGGACTGATACACCCCTTCCTAATTAGTATTTCCTCTCTTTTCTCTCCTCCTCAGCTTTCCTAGCGACCCATTTATCCTTTCTTATCTCTTTTAACTTCCTACGATACTCTCCTGTCTCCCTTTCTCCCCAGTAGGAACAGCTGCCCTTATGAGTTCTCTTTTTGTTGCTCTCAGCCTCCGCATGAGGCATCGTCGTCATCATCTTCTCCCACTTTGAAGTGTCTTGGTTTTGCATCCATACCCAGTTCCATCTTCTGGGTCGAACGCGCGCCCGTCGTCTTATATTTCCAAACTCCACCTCCGTCACCACTGGGTCATTTCCCCCCCACACACCTTTTCCTGTCCACCAATATGGAGCGTTTCCTCAGATTTCTTCCGGGCGCCTTCTCTCTTTTGCTCCTCCTTCATGCGCCTGGTTCGTCTTTCTTCCCTTCTTTTCTGTCCTTCTCACCATTCACCCCAGTTTTCTTTTCTCTGAGCAGGCAGCACTCCGGTGGGTCCTACCTTTCCTCTACCCGGGTCTTCACATAAATAAATAAATAAATAAATAAATAAATAAATAAATAAATAAATACGTAGTCCACGTCGAAAGGGTCTCCAAGTCTTTCTAGACCAGTGTTGGTGAATCTATGGCACAGGTGCCAAAGGTAGCACACGGAGCCCTTTTTGTGGGCACATGGCATCGGCATCTCACAGCCACGGCTCTCCCCCCTCTGCTCAGAACACGCCACTGCGCTCGGTGCAGAGAGCCAGGCGAAGGGGAGGCAGCAGCTTGTGGGCTCCTTTGTGGCCCCAGTTTGCTCCCCAGCCACGCCACTCAGGCCTGTGGCTGTGGGAAATTCAAAAGCCAGTTCTTTGATCCTCGCTTTCCCGAAGGGTAATCACCCAAAGCATTTTTAACCCAAGGTACCACTGTATTCAGGTTAAATTGCTGTATTGGCACTTTGCAAAAAATAAGTGGGTTTTGAATTGCAGTTTGGGCACTCGGTCTCTAAAAGGTTCGCCATTACTGTTCTATTTTTTTTATTTTTATTTTTTATTTTGTGATACAGACGAATTGGGGAAAGGGTATAGGGAAACATAAACAAGGGGGGTACAAAATACAGAGAGGTGTGAGTTGGTAGTCACCTATATCTAATTGCCACTAGTTTCAATATTTCTACACATCTAAACTGACTCATGTTTATCATAACGTATGTACAATAATGCTTTTCTTAATTCTCTAGCTTTTGTTATTATTTTCTCTCTTCTTCATCCATACATAATATTTTTCCCAGACTTTATGGTGATTATTCTTCCTGGAATCATCTAAGCATTCTGATAATTTATCCATCTCTATTGTTTCTAAAATTTTAGACATTAATTCCTGTTCAAATGGTATTCCAGGATCCTTCCAGGATCTGGCAAAGACTAATCTTGCTGCAGTTATCATATGAATAGCCACATATGTTTTTCCTTGTTCTAGTGATTCAGGCAACATATTCAATAACTGCCATTACTGTTCTAGGTCATAAATGAAACCTAAGAGAAGCAAATACAATACTTGGTTACATCAACAGAAGAACTGAGTTTGAATCAAGAGTCGGAATACAGTAGGACCCCAGTATCCGCTGGGGATTAGTTCCAGGCCTTCCCGTGGATAATGAAAAGTGTGGACAAGAGAGAAAGCCTGCCGAACCACCCCCAAACTGCTGTTTCCTGGCAGTAGCTTGCTTTATGACTGCTGTTTTGAGACAGTAGCTTGCTTTACAGCTGCTGTTTGTGATAATAGCTTGCTTTGTGGCTGCTGAATTTTTTAATTTTTTTCCGCTGCCCACCGTGGATAATTGAATCAGTGGATAATGAATCAGTGGACATGGGGGTCCTACTGTAGTACCCTTCTCTTCTGCTTTGCTCAGGCCACACCTGGAGTACTGTGCCTTGTTCTGGGCACCCAGGTTTAAGGATATTGATAAACTGGAACATACCCTGAGGAAGGGGGACAGGAAAAATCTGGAAACCAAGCCCCGTGAGGAACTGCTGAGGGAATTATGTGTGTTTCCTTTGAAAAAAAGAAGAGTAGTTGGTGGTAAGACAGCCATCTTCAAATATTTGGAGGATTTTCATGTGCAAAATGGACCAAGTTTTTTTTTTGTAGCAACAGAGGGTAAGACCCAAAGCATTTGATTCAAGCTGCGAGAAAGGAGATTTCCCCTGAACATCAAGAAAGGGTTTTCAACGGTGGGAGTGTTTGTTCAACAGAGGCGGACTATCTTGGAGGGGGTGGGTGGGCTCTCCTTCCCTGGAGGTGTTTCAGCAGAGGTTGGATGACCACCTGTCAAGAATGCTTTCACTCGAGATTTCCTGCACTGAGCAGGGGGCTGGATTCAGTGACCCCTGGGGTTCCTCCCATAAGAACATAAGAACATAAGAAGATCCATGCTGGATCAGGCCAAAGGCCCATCTAGTCCAGCTTCCTGTATCTCGCAGTGGCCCCACCAGATGCGTCTGGGAGCGCATGAGACTAGATCTGTCTCCTGATACCACACCCCTGCATCTGGCCCTTGACATACCCTGGTTTTTAAGCCTGGAGATGACACATCTCCATCATGGCTTGTCACTTGGGATGGCCTTTTCCTCCAGGAATCTGTCCAATTCCCCTTTGAAGGCATCCAGGCCAGACTAACAGACTAACAATGCGCTGGGTGAAATAATATTTTCTTTTGTCTGTTCTTACTCTCCCAGCCCTCAATTTCAGTGTTCTGGTATTTTGTGAGAAGGAGAAGAGCGTCCCTCTATCCACTTTACTCATGCCCTGCATTATTTTGTACGTCTCAATCGTATCCCCTCTCAGGTGCTTTTTTTCCAGACTATAGAGCCCCAAATGTTTTAGCCTTTCCTCGTTAAGGGAGGTGCCCCAGCTCAGTAATCATTTTAGTCGTTCTCTTCTGCACCTTTTCCAGTTCTACTATGTCTTTTTTGAGATGCGGTGACCAGAATTGTACACAATACTCCAGGTGCGGCCTTACTATCGTCTTATACGATGGCACTATAATGTTGGCTGTTTTACTTTCAATCCCATCTCTATAGTTCCTTGATTCTGCTTGTAGTTGAGTGAATGTGGGGTCCAGCCTTTGTTTCTAGTTCCTGCAGCTACATCCTCAAGATGTTGTTCATTACCCCCTTCCCCAATAGTCATTGCTTAGCGGTAGAATACATCTCTTTTGCCTCATCTCTGTGACACTTGTTCCAATTATTGCTGACCTGCCAATTGAAGCAGTGCAGAAAACAAAGTGTGGCTTTATCTCCTCTCCCCTCGTTGGAAGATGGGGGAAAGAAAGGAACTTTATTATATCCTAATTGTCCTTAATTGGACCCCTTTGTTTCGAGCTGGAGCAGGGAAACAAAAACATAACTCTGGCCCGCAGAATTGTTTGCACACTGTGATAACGGCGCAGTGTGAGAGTGATTCTTGTTAAATCAATCGGGTTTTCAATGGACAACATAATTCCACCTCTCATCGGTCTACCGGAATTCCATGAGTAGGACATGACATTCGTTCTTACTGCTTTCCTCTCTCTTCTTCCTTCTCCTCATGACCTGGGCTACGTATGTCAAAATTTGAATTGTATGTGATTATTGTGGATGGTTTTGTGTTTTTGGTCTTTGACCGTAATAAAGCTATTATTTATCATCATCATCATCATCATCATCATCATCATCATCATCATCATCATCATCATCATCATCATCATCATCATCATCATCATGACCTGGGTTCACAACCTGGGGTTCAATCCCAGGTAGCCGGCTCATGGTCGACTCAACCTTCCATCCTCCCAAGGTCAGTAAAATGAGTACCTAGCTTGCTGGGGCGGCATGCTCTAATTAAAAACTGTAAACCGCCCAGAGACTACTTGAAGTGGTATGGGGTGGTATAGAAGCAGAACATTTCTCCTCCTCCTTCTCTCTCACCCGTTTACATTTGAACCGGGACCATTCCAAATTATACACTGGATAAGGTTTCTGCTACTGCAAATGAAAGTGGTGGTGGGGGGAAAGGGATCATCTTGTCCTCTTGGGGCCCACCATGGCCCCATTCCTCCTCATCTGCAATGCTATCATTCCTCTGCACAAACTGCCTGTGGTGTGCAGTTTGGTTGAAACCTTCCGCTCTGAGATGCTCCTTGCCCTTGAGCACCTAAGGGAGGCCAGGAAGTCTGCAGGTACGAAGCAGGCCTTCTCCTTGGTGGCCACCTCCTTGTGGAATGCATGGGTGGGAGAGATGCCCCAGGTCCCTTCCCTCGTAATATTCAGGAAGATCACACAAACACTGCTTTTTAGTGAAGCATTTCCAGCTTCTCCTCCCCCTTATAACCCAAATAGCACCGGTAATTTGAGTTATCTTGATTTTGCTTCTGATTCTGCTGTCACCATCTTGGTTTTATGCGGAGGTCACTTTTCTACTACTGTGGGTCAAGGGTTGTTGTGTTTATATATTGGAAGTTACCCAGATGACAGGCAAGCAGGCAGACAGACAGACAGGAATCAATGTACATGTTGGTTTGGCCCAGCATCTATATGTCTTCCGTGTCATGTCCCCCCTCCCCGTGATTGGTCATAGGAGGGTAAACATAGGCTTAATTTGTACATCTGATGCTGAGGCACATATACTACCTCTGTGAAAGTCCATTGTGGCAAGGAAAACAGCTTAATTATAGGAAACATATAAAGAAGCCTCGTGGCACAGTGGTTAAATGCCTGTACTGTAGGTAAAACTGTGCTCACGACCTGGGGTTCAATCCCAGGTAGCAGGCTCTAGGTTGACTCAGCCTTCCATCCTTCTGAGGTCGATAAAATGAGTACCCAGCTTGCGGGCAGAGGGGCAATGTGTAGCCTGCATAGTGTAATTAAAACTGTAAACCGGCCAGAGACTACTAGAAGTGGTATGGGGCGGTATATAAGCAGAACACTTTGCTTTGTCCTTGATGTCTGTTTTGATTCTGGGTCTTGTTTTTGTCCTGTCTGCTTCCACAAGGTGCATATGGTCAAGCACTAATACGTTGGCGAGTGTATCTTTTTATGCCTCTGTCTATTGGTTGTCCTTCTCTGACACTTTTCTTGGTGGCTTTCAAAAAAAAACCTGGCTGCATGCTACATGAACCAGGGAATGCTTAAAGCACAATGCTTATTTACCTTGTTTTCAGATCAGATGCTGCACTGTAATGCAATGCCTAAGACCATGCATTGTTCCTCTCTTTTAGTGGGAAATCTATGATGCTTATGTGGAAGAACTCCAGAAACTGGAAAAGTCGAAAGAGAAAGAGAAACAGAAAGCTCCTGTGGCAAAGAAAGAAGATAAGATGAGAGGCAGGAAATTGACTTCTCTGGAATCTCAGGTGCTGCTGCGATCTGTGTTGTTGTTGCAACAGGGTTCTGGGCCATAATTGTAGCCCCCGTTTCCTTGAGATACCCTTAGACACCCCCATCCTAATGATTGGTGAAGGATCCATGGCCATTGTCTGTATTCTTGCTTTGGACAAGGATCAGTTATAGAGCCCTCTATGTGCACGGTCTCCATATGCTCAAGGCCCGGGGGAAGGAATAACAGACCCGCCTTTGTCTATAACAGCGATGGCGAACCTTTTAGAGACCGAGTGCCCAAAACTGTGATTCAAAACCCACTCATTTTTCACAAAGTGCCAATACAGCCATTTAACCTGAATGCAGGTAGCTATGAAGGGGCGATGCCGGGTGCTCACAGAAAGGGCTCCGAGGGCCACCTTTGGCACCCACGCCACAGGTTCGGCAACATTGGTCCAAAACATAGAGAGGATTTCCAGGAGCTGGTCAATCTCTGGCCTCTAAATGCTTTGTTTCTGATCTGTTGATCGTATAATAATAATAATAATAATAATAATAATAATAATAATAATAATAATAATAATAATAATAATAATTAGAGATGGGCACGACTTAGCGGTATTCCCGTTTCCGTTTCCGTTACTCGTATCCGTTACTCTACGGAAACGGAAACGGGAATTACTCCACCAGAATTCGAGCTCGAACCGACGAACGAACAATTTGGTCTGATTTGTCGTGCTCGTTACTTGCATCGCGGCGATCGCGCAATGCCAAGCGGCACAGAAAAAAAGTTTTTAAAAGTTAAAAAAAAACCCGATTCCCGGCCCTAAAAGTAGGCGAAAACTGTCTGAGGGCACCTACCAGGCCAGAAGGGTGTTTTATTTTTTTGGGGGGGGGGGGTCCCCGCCCCCCTCTCCTTGGCTATTGCTACTGCTGCGCTGCTGGTACCAGGCTGGGAGGGCGCATCCATTTGCCATGCAGTGCGGGGGATCCAAAATGGCGACCGCAATATTTTTTTTGAAATCGTTGCCCAAAACCCCACCAAAGCACCACAGAAACATGCGAAAATTAGCTATTTTAAATGCTTGAATTTTTACAGTAGCAGCAGTGGGTTTTTCTTGCAAAAAAAAGTCTCCGTTGATTTTATTTTATTTTATTTTATTTTATTTTATTTTTTTACACCTGCGCATTCGCAATGATGGGCTCGCCCATGGGAGTGGACCATGCAAAGTTTTGGAGCCATTCCACCAATCGCATGGCCAGGTTTTGCTGACTGTACCAGGCTGGGAGGGCGCATCCATTTGCCATGCGGTGGGGGGGATCCAAAATGGCGACCGCAATATTTTTTTTGAAATCATTGCCCAAAACCCCACCAAAGCACCACAGAAACATGCGAAAATTAGCTATTTTAAATGCTTGAATTTTTACAGTAGCAGCAGTGGGTTTTTCTTGCAAAAAAAGTCTCCGTTGATTTTATTTTATTTTATTTTATTTTTTTACACCTGCACATTCGCAATGATGGGCTCGCCCATGGGAGTGGACCATGCAAATTTTCCACCAATCGCATGGCCACTTGGCCAGGTTGACCACAGAGACTTCTGGGATGTGCCAATCGGGCATAAACAGCCCACTAATCGTAGCCCAAACCCGAACCCTAAGCCTAACCCATACGCCAGTACACTGTCCTTCTAAGTGGGTCAGAGAGGCACCCAGAGGTGCACCCCAATACTCACCCTAACCTCACCCGTAACTAGCCTAACCCTAGCCGTTCCGCTAACCCGTCTTAACCCTAAGCCAGATCTACTTGCATTGCACTACATGCAAGTACGTGAGACACAGCGGGTGCAAAGAGTCTGCCAGTCCGTCACTTGTGGCTCTGGCTGACTCCTGCAGCTCCCTCCAGGAGCCCGCTACCCCCTCCCCAAACCAGTACTAACGACAACGAAAAAACGAACCGACTAATTTTTGCGAATTTTCGCGAAAAACGGAAACGAGCCGAAACGGAACCGGCCCGACTAACGACAACTCGAAAATTTTTTTTTCAAGTCGTGCCCATCTATAATAATAATAATAATAATAATAATAATAATAATAATAATAATAATAATAATAATAATAATAATAATAATAATAATAATAATAATAATAATAGGTCCACTAAGCACTTCTGGTCTCCGTCCTGGACCCAAGACCTTACTAGGTAAACTTGATGAAGCGAGACAGCGTATAAAATCCTGTAGCTTCTTAAATCAGCATATGACTTTTGAGATAGGAGACAGCAGTATAGTAGGACTCCCATATCTGTAGGATCGATATCCATGATTTGATTTATCTATGGTCTGAAAATATTAAAAATATTGGGGGGGGGGGGAATCCAGAAAAAGCACTAATTTAGATGTATTACCAGAACTGGACAGTAGAGGGAGGTAAAGACTGTGCTACAAATGCTTCTTAATAGCACCCTGTAGTGGCCAGTTCTGGTAATGTGTGTAAAAATAATTATTCTCTGTCCCCACCCCACCCCTTTTTTATCATACTCTCTCTATCGTGTTCGCTATTATCTGAGGTTTTCAGAGGGGACTTGTAACTAATCAATAATGTTTTGTTGCGAAAAGAGCATGATGAAGTGGACTGGATTCCAGAAGAATTTGCCCCAATAAAACATGTTTGTCTTTAAGGAAGGCACAGAGTGTGGTGCAGCAGACAGCGTGATGTAATAGGATTCAGGAGGTCTGGATCTGAACCCTTGCCCAAGGGAAAGCTGGTGGGTCGGTGGGTGTGGAACAGGTAAACCTACTTCTTAAAGATCACACTTGCTTTGAAAGCCCTCTTAGTTGGTTCCTTCTTGACAGCACACAACAATAAGAACAAGAGTCCCATGGTGCTTGGTTGTTATACAGCAAGTGTACAGTCCCTCTAAAGGGACCTGTTTCTGTCTTGCATTGCAGATCTTGGTTTCCTCACCTCTTCCTCCCTCTCCTCTTGGGTGCAGCTCTGCCGATTTCCCACCCTTCTGCCATTTATTTGCCCTCAGAATGAATGAGCAGTAATGAAGCACTAAGAAAGCCCCTTGCTACTGGACGGGCATGCCCGATGCTTCCTTTGCATGCAGCCATTTTCACTTCAGCAGCTGCATGGCGGGAATCCTATTGCTTAGCCTACTAAGTCACAACCAGAGTAGCCCCCCCCTCCGAATCAATGGGACCTATGTTGGAGTTGACCCAACAGATCCAGACTGAATCAATGGGCCTTCTCTAAAACAAATTACTAGGATAAGCAACAGGATTTCAGCCCATAGCTGTCAAGTGTTCCCCACGGCTGCCCGAAACTGGGAGCTCCATGGAGGCGGGGCGCTGGCAGCCAGGCCCTTCGGCTAGGGAGTGGAGCCTCATTTCCATACAGGGTTCCCAGAATCCCTTGCAGTGGCTTCAAAATGCTTACTGTGACCTAGGTGTCTCAGCTTTCTAGGGGATATCTATACCAATCCGGACAGCTGGTGGCGTGTGGGTTAGGGGTTGCGCAGAGAGAGGTGCTCTCTGCCTGGCCACCTGATGGCCGGCCGCATGGCTGCCCAGCAGTATTCAGAGCTCAGCTGCCCGCTGCCAGAAATGCGGGACATTTCAGGGAAAAATAATTTTTCGGAGTTTTCCTTCTCCTAGAAGACGGTTCTTCTGTTTTATCTGCTGTTGGGGCAGATAGCCCTCTTCCGCCTTCAAAGTGATTGATCCATGAATGTCCTGCTAAAAACGTGACACTTGACAGGTCTGTTTCAGCCAGCGTTTCTCTATGATGTGAAACACTTCAGTGACTCAGAGAATGGAATCTGTAGACTATCTCAGCTAAGAGGTGGGTGCATGGCCAGAGAGGGCAGGCCCAGCTCCCAGAAGAGAATAGCTGGGCCACTGTCTCCAAAGATGGCAGGGGCAATGGCGGCAGCAGGGCAAGGGAGGGAGGTGATGGGTCAGGGGACAGTGGGAAGGGGTCGGGGGATTTGGACGAACCACAATGAATCGCTGTTTCCTTGGTTCCTGCCCATCTCTGTTTTGGATCTGCTGTAGCTTCCATACCCTCTTTGAACTTGTTAACCCACTGTTAAGACTCCACAGAGTGCAAAATCCTTGCACCCGCACGAGAGACCATGCTGGAGTTTGTGTGTGTGTGTGCATATAAGGACTTAATCTGGGGTGTAAAATGAAATTTATGGTGCTTCATTCTGTGTACTGCACACTTGGTTGTTTTCTGCACTGTTTTCAAATCCAGAAGCCAGCGTCTTCATTTTGTGCGTATGTGCCAGGAAAGTGCTAGAACTCAACAAATGACGAGAGGAAAACGGATAGAACAGTTCTTTTCACAGATTTGACAAGAGTGATGCTTTTTTCCCCAGGAAGAAATGATAAGGCAGTTTAAAATTGATTTGTACAGGAGGAAAAAATGTCTTAATAGAATGTCTTGAGTCAGCTATTGAGTAGATTGCTTTTATTTGGACATATACCAAATCATGACAGCATGGTGGATTAGTGGATTAGAGTGGTGGATTGCTAGTGAGAAAGGAACACATCCCTCTCTCCCTCTCTCTCTCTCTCACACTCACTCACACACACACACACTCACTCACTCACTCACACACACTCACACACACACACACACACACACCACACACACACGGGGGAGGGAGAGAGAGAGAGAGAGAGAGAGAGAGTAGGGCATGCTACGAAAGCAAAGAGAACCATGGGGTAATATTCTGTCACCTCAGTTGGGATTAAGATTCAGACAGCGAATCTGAGGGAAGTCTTCCACTCCAGGAGGTCTGTGTTGTTCTTATTGGCTCAGAAAGATGGGGCTGACAGAAATAGATATTTAAAAGGAAATTGAAATTGCTCTGAGGGGAATTCGTGATAACCTTCTCTCTCTCTCTCTCTCTCTCTCTCTCTCTCTCTCTCTCTCTCTCTCTCTCTCTGCTTCATTAGTTCCCTCAGCAAGCCTGAAATTGCCACGTTGGCTGTGTCAGCCTCTGCTTCTTGCCGTGGCCTCCTGATCATTTGGTGCTGTGAATTCTGTGGAAAGACCCCGAACTGTGTCAGAGGACCTAGGGGTCCTCAAGCCCAAGAGGTCAACTGGGGAGGAGTGTGTGTGGAAACCCTAGTCTTTCCCTTAATCACATTTGACAGTTCCAGAAGTAAAGATGTCATTTGTCTTATATATCAACACACCAGGGGTGGAATCTTTACCTAAGAAACAAATGGTCTCTCCTGAGCCTCATGCAGTTATTAAAAGTTGCACACAAAGCGGAACGGAGGTTGCACCGGCTGTTCTCTCAGGCAGTGTAAAACCTCCAGGATCTGAACACCAAGGATCCAGAACATGGTTGTAGCTTTCATGCTCAATCAAGCTGCCAAGAAGGCTGAGTCTTGGTTAGTAGGACTGCTCCTCTGAAGGGCGATGTATAGTATAGGCATCTTTCAGTCTTGAGGGACTATGGTATCATGTTCTGTATAGAAGCCATGTTGTTTCCACACTGCATGCAAAGCTGAAGTGGCCTCTTCAGAGCACAAGGCCTGAGTAGATTAATATGCAGGTTAAAACTGTTACCCAAGCAGCAAAAAACCCTTCTCCATGTCGCTGGAATAGTTGATTAGTTCCAGCTGTGTCGCAAGAGTTACCAGAACATAATTGCAAACAGTCATGAACTCTCAACGGGACTCTGACTCCAGATTTTATCTCAAGGTTGACTCCTGAAGCCTTTTCCAGAAATGGATATAGCCACAAGGCAGTGGAGGAATAAAATCAGAGTTTTCCTTCTCCTAGAAGATGGTTCTTCTGTTTATATCTGCCGTTGGGACATAAAGCCCTCTTTTGCTTTCAAAACCATTGACCATCTTCTCCTGTAACCTGGGAAGGGGCCCTTACGAGGTATTACCATCCGGGCCAACTCAACCAAGGTTTTTTTAAAGGAGGTATTACTCCTCCAACACTGACAACGATGAGGCAGTAAGTAAAACTATATACATACTGTATACATACACTATATATACAAACATAGGCATTTTAGAGTTATGGGCCTAAGGGAGGGAGGAACTCATGGGAGGTGCAGATGATGGTTAAAGGAAATGTCTGCAGATAAGTCTAAAGAACCAGTAGGAATCATGTTGGATTCCAAACTTTTATCAAGCCCCACCAAACCTCCCTTGGTCAGTGTGTGTGGCTCTTTCACCATTCAAACGTCCATGGAGTCAACACCAGTGTTAGTAACAACAACAACCACCATCACCACCACCACCACCACCACCACCACCACCACCACCACCACCAGGGTCTATTGAACCTCCCTGTTGAGTTTCTGAGTTGTATCACCTCGGTTATTGGCAATGTCATCCACTTGTTTCCCAGACTGGTTTCCCAGAGCTCCCTCCGCTGAGAATGCTGTCAATGCCAGGATTCTGTTTGTTGTGGGCTTAATTTATAAACATAAAATTTTATAAACATATAAAATTTTATAAACATAAAAATTTATAAACATAAAATTTATTTATAAAAATAAACAAGCAAACAAGTAGCGCGTGCACAGAAAAGTTGTTGGGAAGATCTCCTGGTTTTAAATTCTGTACTGACATTCTTAACCAGTGCTAGTTGGGAGTGGGGAGCTTTCTGAACCAGATCGTTCCAGATTTTATGCAATGTTAGTAGTACAGAGAGAGGTGTGTGAAAGGCAGTAGCTAAACACATTTATGGACTGTGCCTCCAGTCTGCTGAGTCTGCAAACCACATGAGGTAGAAGGATAGCGGACTAGGTTTATTCCAGAAAAGGCTTTTTAAAAAATTATTTATTAGCAAAATGCAACCGTGGCATTTGGGAAATCATTATACCAGTTATATATTGATTTTGTCTCTTGTTCAAGTCACTGAAACAGAGCATCGCATGTGGGTCAGCGGAAGGGCCTGGGCGCAGTCCATGGGTGTCAGGTGATCTAACTGGATTTCCACCCTAGTTCAGAGCCCACCTCGGGTGGAGCATTTGTGGTGTAGAACAAAAAACAAAACAAAACACGACATTTTTTTTTTCACCCCGCCATCGCCATGTCCTTGAATGATATTTTTATTAGATTTTTATTGGATAGTATCAGGAACACTATCTGGTTTTTAACTATATTAGTTTGCAGTGTTTATCGTCTGTTTGTTCAATTGTGATTATTTGTGCCAACTCTGGCTTTGTAAGCCGCTTAGAGATCCTTGATATTAAGCGGGATATAAATACAATAAATAAATAAATAAATAAATAATTTAATCAGATCCCTTGAGGCAATGGAACATGGGCACTGGGCTTCCAGAGGTCTGCTGCCCTGAGGTAAAAGTGCCGTTTTGCAGAGAAAATAAATACCATGCCTGGCTTGCAGCGTTTATTTCCCGCTGTCTCGGCCATTATGCAGTGCTTATGGATGCTTCCATTAATGTTTGTGGTGCTGTACAAAATAATGTGGCATTTTACAAAAACAAGACAGAAGGAAGGCATTAGTGTGCTACATAGACTCTTCTTGTGCCTCAAGAGCCTCCTAATTAGCTGCGAAAATCAATCCCAAGCCGATCTTGTTGTTGTCATCTGCCATCAACTTGGAACCAACAGCTAGTGTAGCAATCATCTTGGACAGCTAGTAGCAGCTGAGTACTGTACTGGAGTAACGGGAAAGTGCTTTGAAAACACACATGCAGACACACACAGACACACACACACACACACTGACACAAAGACAGGCACAAAATCCGAACCAGTGGAGGGACCCCCCCCCTCAGGGGAGGCCTCCTTTTATTAACCTTCTGCCCTAGGTAATTAGAATAGGTGATTACATCATCTTTGTGTCGCAGTCGTAAATCCCCAAATATAGTGAAAGAGGCATTACATGGGAGGTCTAAATTATTATGCAGTACTGGCACCTATGTGCATTGCTCTAATTGGTAAGCCTTAGATAAGAGTATGTCTGTGAAGATTCTCAGTCATCCAGGTGAGTTTATCTGGAAGTTGAGTCGTGGCTACTGGACTTCTTTTTTGAGAGATAGAAACGTTTCGCTGCTCATTCAAAAAGAAGTCCAGTAGCCATGAAGTCCAGTAGCCATGACTTGACTTCCTTAGATAAGAGGCAGTTCTCTAATTGGCAATGCGATCACCTGTTGGCATGCTTTACTGGTAACATGAGAAGACAAAGGAATCTAGCTCAACTAAGGAAGATAGAGGGAGGGGGCCAATGTGCTGGCACAAACTTGTTTTGCTGTTGCAAGGAACTCAGGCCTTTTTGCCTCAAAAGCTGTTGCTTCTGATATAGCAAAAGATGGCCACAGTCATGCCAACCCAAAAGCCTAATCCCACAAGCTAGCAACCCTAACACGGCTTTCAAGGCAAGTGAGATTACTGTATTTTAAAGAGTGGTTTTACCCTGAGCGGAAATGCCAGATCCTCTACTGATCCAACCTTTAAAGAGGATCTGGCATTTCCATTGATGAAGTGTGGAGAGTTAGGAATAAAAACGTGGAGAGCACCAGTGAGCTTAGTCTCCATTTTTATTCCGTGAAGCTAATAAATTGTGTTTCGGGTAAGCCATAGGCGTTAAATTTTCCAGGAACTTGAACATTCCTTTGTAAGGAGGAGAAGGGGCATTCGTCTTGTGTAAGACACATTGGGAGAATGCATCCTTCAAGAGAGTGCTTGCCCTGCACTCTGGCATATGTCAATGTAGAGACTCCCTGAATAACTGAAAAGTCTTTGATTTTTGTCACGTGAGGGTTGACATCACCGTATGACCAGAGAGTGCCCAAAGAGATGCAGGGGCTACCATGGAGTCTGGTTGCAGAGGACACCCCCCCTCTTCCCTCTCCTCTTCTTTCAAAAGGTTTGAAGTATGGCAGTATTTTGATTTGTGTGTGGTTTTTCCCCCCAACAGAGTGATGATGTCACCAAGGTAGCGAAGGCCGCCAAGATTGTAGAGCGGATGGTGAATCAGAACACCTTTGACGACATTGCCCAAGGTACGAAGGCAGGAGGGCTGATCAGGGTTGGCCATGTGCCTATTTTGTTTCTGACCAGATGTTGGTCAGAACACATGGCACACGCCGTCCAGCCCACATCCTTTTCGTTTTTAGCTTGTCAATGACTCTCTCTGTGTATTTGCATGTTTTTTAAGCCAAATAGTACAAAACAGAATTCTCCAAACACAAATGTGTATTTCTTTTTATACTGGGGTTTTAAAACACGTGTGCAATCCCAGTCATTAATAACCTCTTAGAAGGAGAAATAAAAGGATATGCTACCGAAAACTGATGTAAGTAATTCACATGGAACTGATTTTCACAGCCAAACCTGCTAATTAGGAGCACAAAGAAAACGCACCCAGTCTGTAATTTCATTTTGGAATTTCTTCAGGTTTAAACTAGAAGGCAGGTAGGACGTAATGTGGTGCTGAACAAACTAATGGTGTGTAGGGGAGGAAATTTGTTTATCCCCAAGGCGGCCTGCATCATTAAAAGACAATATAAAAGCTAACAACAAGCGTACAATTACTAAAAAGGATCAAACAAATACCCTACAAAACCATGAGCAACACCAAAAGGCTTTCAAAGCGGTAGGCAGAAAAGTATGCAGGCTACACAATTCCCCCCTCCCTCTGCTCGCTGGGTTCTGATTTTACCAACCTTAGAAGGGTGGAAGGTTGAGTCACCCTTCATGCCGTCTACTTGAGCCCAGCCTCGGGCCCAGGTCGTGAGCAGTCTTGACTGCAGGGCTGGAGTTGAACCCCAGTCCCATGATGTTGCAACAGTTCTCTTTGTTTCTCTCTCTCTGTACCAGTTGTTGAAAAGTTCAATTTAGGATTACGACAGTATCTCAGGCACAATCCTAGAAACTTCCCGCAGAGTATTGGGGGTAGGATAGCAAAGAAACATGGAGAGATTAGCAATCTCTTCAAAGAACCACATGAGCTATCACTTTAGATGGTATAAAAGCACTCCAAAGGAATTTAAGGTTTAAAAAAGTATCTTTTCTTACAATTACCATCTGTAGCTAGAATTAGAAGGAAAAAGGGGGGAAATTGAATTTCCACTAGAGATGGGCCTGAAATAAAAACATAGCATTTTGTTTCGTTTCTTTAGTAGCTTTGTTTTGTTACTAATGAATGTTTAAAGAAGTTTTGAAATGAAACAAAACAAAATGATTTGTTAATGATTCCCCTGTGTTCTAGAGCAGTGGTCCCCAACCCCCGGGCCGCGGACCGGTGCCGGTCCGGGGACCGGTCGGCACCGGGCCGCCTGGGGAGGCCGGGGAGGCTCCTCCCCTTTTCCTCCGCCGCCCTCCTCCTCCTCCTCTTCTCTCCCGCGGGCGGCCGGTGGAGGAGGAAGGCTGGAGGAGCGCAGGAGGAGCCGCCGCCGCCGCCTTTGCCTTTACCTTCCTCCTCTGCCCGCCGGCGGCGGCGGCAGCACCGCATCCTCCTCCTCCTCCTCCGCCCTCCTCCTCCTCACCCTCCACCAGCAGCAGCAGCAGCAGCAGCAGGAAGCTGGGGGCCGGGCGCGCGGGGGCCGGCGGGGAGGAGGGGGCGCGCGCGGGAGGCACTGGCGAGCCCCCCCACGCGCGCGCACCTCCGCCGCAGCGTGGGGGCCTCCTCGGTCGGAAGAGGAGGTGGGTGCCCCTCCTCCTCCTCCTTCTCCCCCGGGGCGCGCGCCCTTTGGCCCCTCCCTGCGCCCGCGCTCCAGGGCGGAGCCCCCCCGCCGCCGCCGCCACCGGACCGTGCCTGTGTTGGGGGCGGGCGGGGGGGCGTCGCGGGCCGGCCTGGGTGTTTTCCCCGCCGCCGCGACCCCCCCGCGGTCGCCGCCGCCCCTGCGACCCCCCGCCGCAATTGCCCCAGCTGCTGCTGCTGCTCCTCCGGGGGCGGCGGCGGGAGGAGGAGGAGGAGGAAGAGGCGCTACCGCCCTCGTTGCAGCCCCTTCGGGGCGGGGCGGGTTCCGCCAGTCCCCAGCGGCCGCCTCGCCGCCTCCCCGGGAGAGCGGACAAGTTCCAGCAGCAGGTGAGAGAGGCGGCGGCGGCAGGCGCTCGGGTTCCCCCTTCTCGGCCCGGAGACCCGGCGGGAGGGGGGGCAAGTCTTGGTGGCGGGGGAGGGCGCGTGTGGCGCGGGGTGAGCTTTGCCCGCCTCCCTGAGAGGTGGCCAGGTGTGTGTGTGTGTGTGTGTGTGTGTGTGTGTGTGTGTGTGTGTGTGTGTCGGGGGAGGGCTGAAGAAAGGACACTGGCCTCTCCGGGGGGCGCGCGGGGATGCCACCCCCACCGGCCTCCCTCCCCTCCCCCCGCTCGCCCGCCCGAAGGCTGCAGCCGGAGGCGGGCGGCGGCAGCGGCCGAACCCAGGCGGCTGCCGTGGCCGCTGCGGCCGCCGACAGGAGGAGGAGGTGGGGGTCCGCCCGCCCAGGAGCCCCAGGCTCCCCCCCACCCCGCCCGTGCGCGCGGGGGCGAGAGGCACGCCCGATGCCCCCAGCCGGCGAGCGCCGCCGCCGCTGCCGCTCCCGTGGCCCCCCCGCAAGGCACACGCTCCAAGCCCCCCCCGCACCCCCGCCTCCCTCCCCCCATCCCCCGCCCCCCCACACCCTCCCCTCCCCCCCGACCCCCCCTGCACCTCCCATCTCCCCCCCTCCCCACCCCCAGCCCCGGGCCACGGAAAATCATCAAACATTTACCGGTCCGTGGGGACAAAAAGGTTGGGGAGCACTGTTCTAGAGGAACCAAAATTTCAGGGTAGCTTCGTTGGACTCTTCCCTGTAAGCTCCCCAACTTTGGAGAGGTTTGGTGTTCAGGGGGCTGACTTACTGAACTCCAAAGAGGGTCCTTCTAGGGAAAAATCAGGGGGACCCTCTTTGGAGTTTAGTAAAGCTTACTTTAATAAAGCTTACTTTATTTAAATAAATAAATAAATGAATAAATAAATAAAATAAAACACTGTTTTGTGTTTTTGTTACAAAACGAAACAGTAGGATGAATCATTTCATTCCTAGAGTACGTCTGTGAAGATTCTCAGTCATCCAGGTGCGTTTATCTGGGAGTTGAGTCATGGCTACTGGACTTCTTTTTTGAGAGATAGAAACGTTTCGCTGTTCATCCAAACAGCTTCATCGGTCTGAATACAGCTAGTGCAAGAGACCTTCTTATAGTCAGCTTGACCTCTTGTCCCCTTGTCTGATTGGCTCATAAGATGAACAAAGCCTGAATAGGCTTGTTAGGGAGACATTAGTGTCCATGGCCTTAAGGTAAACAATGGCCTAAGGTGCTGAAACCCATCAAGAATGGGTCGTTAGCTGTCAAGAATGGGTCGTTAGCTGTGACCTGGTGGTGAAGGCTCCTTGATTTGCCTGGGTACTGTGGAAAGTACAGCCTGGTAAGTAGCAGCTAGACTATGCCGGAGCCCCCCACCTCTGTTGAGGGAGGGATTTTCAATGCTGACATGAATGGCTTCCCTTACTCCTCTCTCAAACCACCTCTCTTCTTTGTCTAATATGTGTACATCCTCATCTTTGAAAGAGTGGCCTTTTTCCTTCAAATGGAGGTGTACTGCTGATTCTGGTCCTGAGCTGTTACCTCTCCTATGTTGGGCCATTCTTCTGTTTAATGGCTGTTTAGTTTCTCCAATGTAGAGGTCTGAACACTCTTCACTGCATTGGACTGCATATACTATATTGCTCCTTTTATGGTTTGGTATCGGATCCTTTGGGTGGACAAGTCTCCGCCTTAGTGTGTTCATGGGTTTGAAATAAACCGGGATGTTGTGTTTGCCAAAAATCCTTTTAAGCTTCTCCGACACTCCCGCCATGTAGGGAATGACCAGGTTCTTCCGTCGGGTCTGGGTCTCAGACTGATCCCTTGTTCTTCTGGGATGGCCCACTGCTTTGTTGAAGGCCCACCTTGGATATCCACAGGCCTTAAGTGCTGTCTTCAGGTGCCTGTCTTCCTTCTTCTTGGCTTCTGAGGAGGTGGGGATACTCTCTGCTCTGTGGCTTAGGGTCCTGATGACTCCTAGTTTGTGTTGTAATGGATGGTGGGAGTCAAACAGTAAGTATTGATCTGTATGGGTGGGTTTCCTGTAAACTTCTACTCCTAGGCCACGGTCAGGTCCGATGATGACTGCACAATCCAGGAAAGCCAGCCTGTTGTCTTGGGTGTCTTCCCTAGTGAACTTAATATTAGGATCCACTGCGTTGATGTGGTCTGTAAAGGCCTGTACTTCCTGCGTCTTTATTTTAACCCAGGTATCATCTACATACCTGAACCAATGGGATGGTGTTGTCCCTGGGAAGGTGTTGAGTGCCTTCTTCTCCACTTCTTCCATGTATAGGTTTGCTACAATTGGTGACACTGGGGAACCCATGGCACAGCCATGCTTCTGTCTGTAGAAGTCCCCTCTGTACATGAAATATGTGGTGTTCAGACACAGGTCCAGGAGCAGGCCTATCTGGTCTGGGTTGAGGCGGCTTCTGGAGGTGAGGGTGCTGTCTTCTCTTAATCTTCTCTTTACCATTATTAGCGCATCAGTGGTGGGTATGCTGGTAAAGAGTGATGTAACATCAAAGGATACCATGGTTTCCTCTGTATCCAGTTTGAGCTCCCTGACTTTAGAAACAAACTCTTCTGAGTTGTGTACGTGGTGGTCCGTGTGTCCAACCAGTGGGGCTAGGATAGTTGACAGGTATTTTGCGATGTTGTAAGTCACTGAATTTATACTGCTGACAATAGGTCTGAGGGGGATTCCTTGCTTGTGGATCTTGGGAAGTCCATAAAAGCAGGGGACTGTCTCTCCGGGATATAACCGGTGCTAATGTCTCCCTAACGAGCCTATTCAGGCTTTGTTCATCTTATGAGCCAATCAGACAAGGGGACAAGAGGTCAAGCTGACTATAAGAAGGTCTCTTGCACTAGCTGTATTCAGACCGATGAAGCTGTTTGGATGAACAGCGAAACGTTTCTATCTCTCAAAAAAGAAGTCCAGTAGCCATGACTCAACTCCCAGATTCATTCCTAGAGGAAAAAATTGTATTTTGTTTCATAACGAGACACGTCTTACTGTTTTGTTTTGTAGCAAAGCAACAAAATAGCATTTTGTTTTACACACACACACACACACACACACACACACACACACACACACACACACACACACACACACACACACACACACACACGTTAGCTATGGCCTTGGTGGTGGAAGTGTGATGCATTTTAATTTGCCTGGGTATTGTTGAAATCACAGCCTGATACGTGGCAGATAGACTGTGCCTGAGGCCCCCACCTCTGTTGAGAGAGGGGGTTTCAATGCTCACATGAATGGCTTCCCTGACCCCTCTCTCAAATTTATCAGGTTGTGCTTTCAACAATACCCAGACAAATAAAAATACTTCTGGCCTTCACCACCAAGGCCATAGCTAACAATCCATACTTTATGCGTTTCAGCACCTTAGGCCATGGTTCACCTTAAGGCTATGGATACTATTGTCTACTTAACGAGCCTATTCAGGCCATTGTTCATCTTATGAGCCTATTTCAGACCAGGGTGACAAGAGGTCAAAGCAGACTATAAGATGGAGGACTTGCAACTAGCTTTCTTCAGACTGATGAAGCTCTTTGGATGAGCAGCAAATCGTTTCAATCTCTCAAGAAAAAGAAGTCCAGTTGCCATGACTTGACTTCCAGGTAAACTCGCCTGGATGACTTAGAATCTTCACAGACATATTGCTTAAGTGGTGCCAGTTAAGATCATTACACCAGATAGCAGACCCCACCACCAAGTGGGACAAACGCTAAGCAAAAGAAGTGCCAGTTAAGGTCATTGGGAAATCAGTTCTTCAGGGACAGAGAACCGAGTTCAGGCGCATGCAGTGATTCTGAGAACCAACAAGTTTCAAACAACCCACCCCAAACGCTACATAACTGTTTACAGCATTAAAGTGGGGATTGCTGCTCACTGTTGACCAGCCTGGACATGTCACCCAGGGGCCAAACACATGCGGAATGCCATTCTTTCTCTCTGCCAGATTTCAGATACTTTGAAGATGCCTCGGACGACTACAGGGACAATATGGGGACTCTGCTTCCCCTGTGGAAGTTCCAGTATGACAAAGCCAAAAGGTTGGCCGTCACTGCCCTCTGCTGGTGAGTAGGTTCCTTGCGGCTTGCGTCTCTTCCAGGGAGCAGAAATCCTGTGTAAGTCTTCAGGAGTCTTCGGCGGTATAGCGTTAGCAAAGGTGGAGCAGGAAATAGTGTAAAGGCTTCAGCAAACGTATGGCTTCTGGTTTATATGTTTACCAGTGCAATATATCCAAGAGATGTATGCGCATGTGCTCAGTTTTGCTTCACATCAATGGGATCTTTGAAAATGTGCCAATTAAAATGAATGTACAGGGGTTTGTTTAAAAAGTAAACACAAACAGAAGTAGTTTTCCCAAATAGGTACACCGATGATATGGAAGTAATGTGTACTGCCCTCTGAAATGAGAATGTATTTTGGGGAATTAATATTAAATAGCCGTTGTGAGTTTTCCAGGCTGTTTGGCTGTGTTCTGGAAGTTTTTCTTCCTGACGTTTCGCCATTCTCTGTGGCTGGCATCTTCAGAGGGCAAGGAGCTCAGGGAACCCCAGAGCACAGAGAGAACTCCTAGCTCCCTGAGCCCCTTGCCCTCTGAAGATGTCTGGTGAAACGTCAGGAAGAAAAACTTCCAGAACACGGCCAAACAGCCCAAAAAACTCACAACAGCGATCAGATCCCAGCTGTGAAAGCCTTCAAGAATACATTAAATGTTAAATAAATCCTACCAGTTCTCAGTCTCAGTTCCATCCTTCCATTGTTCCAAGGTCAGTAAACTGAGTTTCCAACTCACAGTGTGTGTGTGTGCACATATGTAAATTTGCTTTACTTTCATGTAAGGATGTGAGTAAAACCATGGAAGGTCCCATGGGAAACATCGGAGCTGGCAGATGGAGTCAGAGTGGTTTTACTTGGCAGTTCAGCACCTTGAACAGTTCCATTTGAGGACAGGCAGCTGTCGGGGGGGGGTGTCTACTGCAAAGAGACTGTTGCCTTCTCTCCAGTTCTGAAAAGATAACAACAACAGATAACAAATAAAAAAGGAATAAAAATCTCAGAAGACAAGATACTGGAAAAGTTGCATTTTGCCGCTATAACTCCCTGAATCTACCAGGGAGGGTGGGTTGTGCTGGCCAAGGACCTCTAGGGAGTTACTTTTAGGTAGCAGCTGTTTTACATGCCCAAATAGCTATATATAACTGTATAACTGCAATTTTTTTGTTAAAGTAATCATTTCCGTAAAATCCAGGGGGTTGTCTTTAAAGTGTACAGTTTTTTCATAGAACCCTTTTATTACCGGTTAATTTTCTTTATTTGGAAATGAGTATGCTATTTATTTATTTATTTATTTATTTATTTATTTATTTATTTATTTATTTTTCAACATTGCTATATTGCCCCTCCGAAAGGACCAAGGCAGCCTACAGTTGTTCGGATGGGCATTAGAGAATTGTTCCCACCTTTCTCTCCCTGTCCCTTATCCTCTGCTAGGGCCACCTATGGTTATGCAGGCATGTCCAAACTTTGGCCCTCCTGATGTTTTGGACCACAACTCCCAGAATTCCAAGCCTGTATTGCCAATGGCAAAGGACTGTGGGAGTTGTGGTCCAAACCATCTGGAGGGCCAAAGTTTGGACATGCCTGCACCAGAGGCCCAGAAAGGCAGCCCTCTATTGTATAACCATGAGGCCTCTCCTGGTAGAAGGAGGACATGCAGAGAGGCTGGAATACTGGCGGACATGCTGGGTGATTCAGATACAGCAGGGCTGTTCAACTTTGAACAGGCCGAGGTCTAATTTTTCCTGCCAAAGTGCCTGACGGCTACTACACTAAAACCTCTATTTACGACTTTTATCCATTCCGAGCACATGCTCATAAGTGAAAACCTTTGTAAGTAGAGCAGCGGTTTCCCATAGGAATGCATTGAAAACCAATTAATCTGTTCTGCAGGGAAAAGATTTCAATGCACCATGGCCCTTGTACTGCCCCTTTCGGCTGAGACAGGGGGCTGGCAGACCCAGAACTTTGCTGGGGCAGTGGTGGTCCTTGGGATGGGGGCAGGAAGGGTGGAGAACTTATCCCCTCACTTTTTTAATTGATGGCCGGCGGGCTACTTTTGAACCCTTTGCAGGCTACCAGTAGCCCGCGGTCTACCTGTTGGGCAGGCCTGAGATACAGCTTGTCTGGCTTTCCTGGAAATATTTTCTAAGTGAGGTGGAAGACACCAG
This sequence comes from Phrynocephalus guinanensis, assembly GCA_037367245.1. Lineage (NCBI taxonomy): Eukaryota > Metazoa > Chordata > Lepidosauria > Squamata > Agamidae > Phrynocephalus > Phrynocephalus guinanensis. The sequence goes on from CM074738.1 coordinate 122,413,156, forward strand.
CAGTGGGCCCGTGCAACCCTGTGCTCCAATATATCTCCGGCTTGGAAAGCAGTGCTAGGCACAGAGGTGGTACCGGCAAAACTGGCGTCCCTTGTTAGATCACACATGGCCTTCGAATCCTATTGCTTACCCTAGTCGGTATCAACCAGAATAGTCCCCTTGAACCAGTGGTTATTTGGGGAGTCAACTCCTCCATACATTCCATTGGTTCAGAAAACAAGTAGTGGTTGGAGTATAAGCCCATTTAAGCCAGAGAGAGGCATGGAGAAATTAACTCACCAAATCAAAGCTGATTCAATGGGTGTACCCCAGTTAATAAAATAATTTAATTTAATTTATTGTCATTGTGTGTATATACACAGTATACACATACAACAAAATTTAGACACCCAGAGACCAGATTCACCACACGCGTGCGCGCGCGCACACACACACACACACACACACACACACAAATCCCTGAACACTCTCACACATATTAAAAAATCCCCCCAACACATACACACACAAAATCCCCGAACACTCCCCCCCACCCCACCCCCAAAAATAACACAAGCATCTACACAACAGGCTAGGTAATACTGTCCAAATGGAGGATAGGTGTGGAGGCTAGGTGCTCCTCTGAAGTTGCAACATGCTATGCTAAGAAACACAATCTTCATCTCTGCTTCTTGCCCCCGCACATGTACTGGTTTGGAGCACCCCAAAAAGGGGTATCAAGAGTAATTTTATTGTAAGCTTACCCTTGGTAGTCCATATATCAAATCAGTTACAAAATATTTGGACTACACTGGAAACAATCAGCTACCACCAGATCCTTTCTTAAAACACACACCAGAGTTTGGGCCTGGAACCTTCACGGTGATTCCCTCTTGGAGGGAACTGTGCTTCCGTCTCAAACCCCACTTGGGTTATGACAAGCAGCCCGCCTCCTGTTGTGACACTGGCTTGGAGTCCTGTCTTTTGTCACTAGAATAAAACATTTGGGAGACATTCTCCAGTTCCTGAGTTAAGTGCACAGATCCCATCTGAACATCCTGCTGCTCCCATGTGGTGGTGGTGGTGGGAGGCCAAAATCGTATACAAAATAGAAGTCTCTGGATCACAATGTGCTGTGAATTGTGGTGTCCGTCAATCAAACTACAGATATTTCAATCGATGTATATTTCTTTTCTTTTTTTTCTTACAGGAACCCCAAATACAAGGACTTGTTTGTCGTGGGACATGGCTCTTGTAAGTTTGACCCAGAATAAGAGTATAGGTGCTCCTCTGAAGGCAGCTTTTGCAAATATTTTTTTTTAAATTTATTTTATTATAATAAAAAGACAAAAAAGAAATAAGCATAAAAAGGAAAAACTGGAAAACAAAAAAAAGAGTAAAACATAAAACAGTTTTACAATATGACATATCTCGTTTGATGAGTTTCTGTCACTAACATTCTATTATCTGTCTCTTCTCATCCTTTCCTTCTTTTACTACAAAGCTTTTGCCTTCCACCAGTTATAAAAGAGGTCCCAGCTCAAATAAAGAGTCAGTTCTTCTTGTCCCTTTAATCTCTCAGTTAATCTGTCCATTTCTGCACATTCTAATATATTTTTAAAAAATCATATCGTCGGTTGGCGGATTTTCAGAGTTCCAGAATTGGGCCCGCAATCATCTAGCTGCTGTCAAATATTGTGTCTCCCAAAAGAGTTGTGCTACCAACTGGACCAAGTATGTCTGCTTTTTAGCCTTGGATGTGTCAGAACATTCCTTCTGGTGTTGTCGGATGGGGCTGCAGGGTTTCCCCTCTTTGTTATTTGGTTTTAAGTCAGGATGAGCAACCAGGTGATCTGGAAAGGGCAGGTTTCACCATTAGAAATGACGGTGGTGTCCTCCATCTGATGGTGTCTCCATCTAATAGACTGGGCAGAGTATGGGAAGACTGATGATTATCCAGAGGCATACCTAGGGTTTTCATGGCCTGGGGACAACGTCAGTTTTTGCACCCCCTCCTCGAAAGCTGCCTCCCCCCCCTCTCTCTTAGGGATGAGAGAGCGGCAGCAGGAAGCAGAAAGTGTCAGGAGGACCTGCTGATTATTGGGAGGCTGTGTGTGCGTGTGCACACTTGTGTGTGTGTGTTGGGGAGGGTACTGTGTGTCATGTATGTATGAAGGGGTGCCCACGGGCAGACGGCAGACGGGCACCCCCAGATGCTGTGCCCAGGGACAGGTGTCCCCCTTTGCCCCTCCCTAGCTAAGCCACTGTGATTATCCAAATTATAAGGTCCTTCCTTCCTAATGATTAGAGCAGTACTGCAACGGAACCCATAATAACCTCAGGAGGTGACACATGCTCCAGCACTGGAGGTCTTCAAGAGAAATGTGGACCACCACCTGGCAGGTATCCTTTCATTTGTATTCCTCCGTGGAGCAGGGGGTTGGACTTGATGGCCTTGTAGGCCTCTTCCAACCTCACTGTTCCAGGATTCGATGATCCATAGACACAGGCAGCCCTGGGCCAGGTGGACTGATGGTCTGACTCAGTGGTAGGGCAGCTTCCCAGCTGTGTATTTATCTGTTTCCTTGGTTTATATCCCACCTCTCTTCTGGAGCTGGGAACGAGGGTAGATCTCAAGAAGATTAAAATATGAGTACATAAATATTTATTTTTTAAAGGCAAAAGGCTATAATATTGAAACTCATTTAACCAAGTTATGACCTTAAAGCACAATTGATTTAAAATTCAGGGACTCTGAGCCGCCAGGCACCTCGAACAGGCTCTTTGGCATAACTCCTGGCTGTGTGAAGCAGCAGTGACAGCACAAGAATGCGGTGCAGGTAATATAAAGGGTTGAACACTCCAGCCTGAATGCTCAGGGTCACCAAATAGCTATTGTAAATCAGTGAAAACAAATGGGCCCGAGTAACCCCTGTGCTCCAATATATTTTCTGCTTCGAAAGCAGTGCTAGGCACAGAGGTGGTACCAGTAAAATTGGCGTCCCTTGTTAGATCACACATGGCCTTCAAATAAATGCAGCACGGGGAGAATAATGGTTGAAGTAATGCTGTTAATCTGAACCAGCAGGCTAATTGCTGCTCAGTAATTGAAATTCTCCAATATATTGGTCAATTTCTCCCAGGCCCACCTGCATATTAATTGCTTTTTTAATTGACCAATAATAGGGCTCCACCCACAGTATTGCTTAGCAGCAAGGGAATAGCAGTTTGAGAAAATGGAAGGGTGGTGCCCTCCAAGATGGGTCCTTGACAGGCTGCCACAATCAGCCGATATGACGCTTTGCATAGTTTCAATTACTTCTGCCTTGTTAGGGTTGGCACTGCACCTAAGTGTGATGCAAAGCCTGGCCCCACAAAAACCCTTACTGTTCTCAGTAACCTAAAGGACAACTTCTGTGCTTATAATATTTGCCAGAGCTAGAAATAATATTCTTCACTTAGAAATGACTGCACACAATTATTATTATTATTATTATTATTATTATTATTATTATTATTATTATTATTATTATTATTATTATTATTATTATTATTATTATTATTATTATTATTATTATTATTATTAATAATAATAATAATAATAATAATAATAATAATAATAATAATAATAATAATAATAATAATAATAATAATACCACCCTGTGCAAATCTGTTCCAACTTTCATCTTGCATTCCTTCAGGAATGTCAATCTTTTTTGTCCCACAAACAGACTTTTGCTTTTTTGTTTCACCATCAATACGCAGACCATTGCCTCCTAAGCATAAACTCCGTCATGATTGGGTACCTAGGAACAGTCGTTTTCACTACTGAGTTCTGTCTTTTGGAACATCAGGAGCTATTTCCGATCTGAAGCAAACTATGAGTTTAAAGAGTGGCAGTTCCTCTTGGAAGGGAAGTTTTGGAAGAGGCAGCCGTGTTAGTCTGTGCAAGAATTTGAGACAAAATTCAAAGAAACAAAACAAAACAAAACAAAACAAAACAAAACACAAAAAGACATGTGGCACCTTAAAGACGAACTATTATATTTTAATTTAAGCTTTTGTGGATCAAGTCCACTTCTTCGGACACTGTTGTTTCATATAGCAACATATAGCAACTTCTGTTGCTACATGTGTGAAGACATGGACTTCACCCACGAAAGCTTACATTTACATAAGCCTTTAAGACTTAAACATGCCACATATTTTTGTCTTTTGTTTTGTTTTGTTTCTTTTAATTTTGGTTGGAAGGGAACACAGTACTCAAGCACAGTTCCCCAAAAAGCACTCATATTTCAGTCTTTACCTGGAGGTTGAGTCATGGCAACTGGACTTCTTTTCTTGAGAGACCGAAACGTTTTGCTGCTCATCCAAACAGCTTCATCAGATGAGCAGCAAAACATTTCAGTCTCTCAAGACAAGGAGTCCAGTTGCCGTGACTCAACTTCCAGATAAACTCACCTGGATGACTGAGAATCTTCACAGACATTTCAGTCTTTAAGTTTCCGAGTGCTGTAGGAATTCCTACCAATGGACCTGTGGATGAGCAACGGGTGCGTCAAGCTCTGTAGCCTGCAGCAAAAATGCACTGCCCCAACCGCCGTGGTTCTGCTGTGCTCTGTTTCTTTACGTTCACTTGTGCTGCATTTTCAAAGCCCTTGAGCACTCCTGTTTGAAGAGGAAACCTTCTCGTTACTCTCCATTTTTGTGGGAGAAAGGTTGTGCCCATGGAGCAGAAATAGAGCGAAGTAGGAAATCTTGGTCAACACCCCGACAAAAAAGGCGGAGGCCACCTTTCACTATGTGGCCTCAAGATGCCCTGGCAGAGTGGTCCATTTCTCCAGATCCACACACTGGTGCTTCTTTTTAAAAGCATTGCATGGTGTGATAATGTCACGGTTGTGTTGCGTTCAATTCCCCACTGGGCCTCCTGGGAGCAGAGCAGCCTGTGTGGTCTTGGGCAAGCGGCACTGTCTGGACCCCACCCCACCCACCCCCACCTCAAAGAAGGGAATCACTTCTACCTATTATTCACCAAGAAAACTCTGAGAAAGAGTTGCTGTATGTCGGACTTGAGGGCACATGATTACTGTGGAGCCTCGTGGCGCAGTGGTTAAATGCCTGTACTGCAGGTAAAACTGTGCTCACGACCTGGGTTCAATCCCTGGTAGCAGGCTCAAGGTTCACTCAGCCTTCCATCCTTCCGAGGTCGGTAAAATGAGTACCCAGCTCGCTGGGGGGGGGCAATGTGTAGCCTGCACACTGTAATCAAAAATTGTAAACCGCCCAGAGACTACTTGTAGTGGTATGGGGCGGTATATAAGCAGAAGCAGAACACACTACTGTATAGGGAACTGGCTGAATAGCTGGGTTTTACTAGATATGTGGCTATAGAGCTGGAGGTTGCGAGTTCGATTCCCACTGTGCCTCCTTCACAAGGTCTGTTGGACTCTGGGATCCAGAGGGTCTCTCCCAGCAATGCAAATCGAAGATTTTAGGATCCTGAGAATGTGTGCAGTGCCTGTATTTCATTTCTCAGAATTAGCGTGGAGCTCTGAGCGTTTGCAAATTTAGTGTAACTAAATAGATGCCAAATATGACCTTCGAATTGGCCTCCTGAAATGGAATCCATCTAGACGAGATGTATGGTGTCATTTCCGTGTTCCGGAATGTTAGATAACCCAACCATGGTGAGATTTGATATGGGTTTTGGGACCACTGATTCTTCTGCTTTTTTTTTTTTTTTGGTAGCAAAAATCATCTCCCTGTCAAGCAGATGTTTGCCTTAGGTGATAAAATGGGGAGGGGTCTTTTTAAAACTTTCATGGCTTTCCAGTCATACTTGGGCTGGTCTCTGTATTATGAGATAATTTGTTAATGCAGCCAAGGCTCAGACAAATTGCCTTTTTGGATTGCATGACGCCACTCCTCCCTGGCATCACTGCTACTGGCCCGGGAGCTTGAGTCCTTGAAAAGTCTTATTCCTCGGGTCTCATCATGTTGACTTGCTCTTTTCATTCCATCCTTGGTGCAGCTACTCATTGCCATTGTCCATTCAGTGGCCCAGCATTTTCACTCTGCAGAAGCTGCTGTTCCCCCTCCTGCCATCTGGTGGCATCTTTTTTATATTATATTATATTATATTATATATATATATAATTTTATGGAGAAAAAAGAGAGAGAAGGAAACACACTCCCTCTCTCTAACACACCCACATATATACATGTACATATAAAAGACTGTACATTTTTGTCGTAATTCACCTGATATAATTAATAGCTAAGTTCAACTTACATCCAATTCTTACTATTCTACTACATCCTTTTATGGGTTTAGCCAATTATAAAACATATTCCAGGATTGGAAAAATTCACATTCATCTTTGGCCTTCAATCTGTATGTTAACCTATCCATCTCTGCACATTCCAAACTTTATATTTCCAAACTTTGTGAACAAAGATTGTAGCTACTTAATATTGCATGTCCTAACAGTGACAAGAATGGTGTGGGCAAAGTTATGGAAAAGTGAAGTAACACCACCAGGTGGCACCACCAGGTGGCATCTTTGTGGGAGGCTTCCAAACACAGATGGAGTGGCGGTCCTCCGGGAAGGCTCTTGAGCTATCAGTTTCCTCCCTTTGGGTTGGACAAGGTGACAAGCATTCAAACCTATAGTTTGATGATGCAATGCTCTGACTATCAGCATCTTTCCAAGATCTCAGGTGGAAGTCTTTCTCTTCCCTGAAGCCTGGCATCTTGCTTCCTTTTTCTTAGGTGGAGGTGCCAGGGTGAGGGGTAACTAGAAGGACAAATCCTACAAGGACTTCCTCTGTTACTGAGCAACAGTACTTCTTGCTCTTCCAAAAGCTCCTCCATCATGTGTAGAAACAAGGGACTTCTCTTGGCTCTGATAATAAGATAATAAAGGTTGGGAGAGTAAGAGCAGAAAAAAGAAAATATTTTTTTCATCCAGCGTGTAGCTAGTCTGTGGAACTCCCTGCCACAGCATGTGGTGATGGCATCTGGCCTGGATGCCTTCAAAAGGGGATTGGACAAATTCCTGGATGAAAAGTCCATTGCAGGTTACAAACCATGATGGAGATGTGTAATCTCCAGGCTTAAAACTTGGGTACTCGAGGACCAAATGCAGGGGAGTGGTATCAGGAGACAGATATCTAATCTCGTGTGCTCCCAGAGGCATCTGGTGTTGCCACTGGGAGATACAGGAAGTTGGACTAGATAGGCCTTTAGCCTGATCCAGCATCACTCTTCTAATGTTCTTATGTTCTTATATCTTCTGAGTTTCCAGGGGAGCTTCCTTTCCTCAGCATCTCAATGGAGATCATGGTGCTGAAATTCTACTCCTTCCTTCCTTCCTTCCTTCCTTCCTTCCTTCATTCCTTCCTTCCTTCCTTCCTTCCTTCCTTCCTGCCCAGCCCTCCTGCTTGCTCTCAGCTTCGGGTCCATCTGTCTCTAGCTCTCGACCCCACTATCCATGCTGTTGTCACTCTCCCTCGGCTGTCTCCTGACTGTCATCCAAGCCTTTCAGGTCACTTCCATTGCAGTACGAGTCCCAAACCACAATACAACAGAAACTCCTTGGCTGTCTAGACTTCATAATAATGTAGTGCTTTTCTGATCCTAGAGAGCTTCACAACTTTGTACTTTAGCTGGAGGGCTCCTAAGAGACGCCTTTCCATTTTTTAAATGGCCTGCTGTAAGCTCTTATCTTACACATCCTCTCAGTGTGACATGTACCTTTTTTGGTCGGAAAGATGTTCCAGCCTGGTGGACTTGCCTGCTCATCTGGAGCAGTGGTTCCCAGCCTTGTGTCCGCAGTTGTTCTTGGACTACAACTCCCAGAAATCCTGGCCAGCACTGCTAGTGGCAGAGGCTTCTGAGAGTTTTAGTCCAACAGCATCTGGTGGTGACCCAAAGTTGCAAAGGACTGGTCTACAGAATTTCAGGCCACAGAAAAATAATGATGTTTCATTTTTGCAAAAAAAAAATCCCCAGCTCAACAGGACTAGATATAAAAAGGCATCAGAATATATCTTCTTGAATTTTTATTTCCAGTAACCCTGTCATGTTATTGTGAACTCTTCTCACCTACATATGTTTTGTCATTTTTTTCTAACCCCATTCTTCACTGATAGATTGATTTAGCTCAACAAAATGCCTTTCAAAAAGGGTTTAGAGACAATCCTTGATGTACGCATCCATTTGAAGGCTGTACTTTTCCCATATAAAGGCCGTTGACATGACAGTAATGTCATGATCAGAACCAGCATATTTCTTGACTGGACTGATGACTGGTCCGCCAGGGCAGCTGTCATGTTATTTGGTGACATGGATTTCTCTGCTTGATTGCTCAGTGACTAATTAAGTCTTTGGCTGCGCAGCAGAAGCTAAGAGTTCAATTCTCCACTCTGTTTCCTTGACAAGGACTGGACTCAATGATCCATGGAGTCCCTTCCAACTCTGCAGGTCATAAGAACATAAGAAGAGCCCTGCTGGATCAGGCCAAAGGCCCATCTAGTCCATCTTCCTGTATCTCACAGTGGCCCCACCAGATGCTTCTGGGAGTCAAAATGTTGTTGTTGTTGTTTTTATGTGACATGGATTTGCAGAACTTCTTTCGAGGTGTCCCTATCACAAATGCACTTTCCCTGTGCAGAAATGACATAGCAAATATGACAACAAGGCAACAAAATGATGTGAGGATGGTCCATCATTTTCCGAAACGTGCTGGCTATAGAGTCGTTTAGGTGGCTTTTCTGAAACTCTTCCGTCCGGTGATTGTTAGTTTGCAAACCACACAGCCTGACCTCCAGGTTTCCAAAGGCTTTGGCCACCTGAGGGCGCTCTTCCATGTTTCGTGAGCAAGAGCTAGGCAAGAAGAGTTTTCAAAATCCCTGCGAAAAGATAACGTGTCCAGCAGGTAATAAGTGTTGTTCAGGCTTCGGACAATCTAATTAAATGGAGAGGATAAAAATGCCAGTGCTAATTTGCTCCTTTGTCTGTACTTATTGCTGTTCCTTGTGTAATCAGTGCTCGTTAATATGCATCTGCTTCATGTCCAAAAATCCTGCTTATCTGTTTTCAGTTAAAAGAGGCGAATTAATGACTTTGCTATATATAATTCTCAGGACGAACTGAGGGTGAGGATAAAAGATACCTACTGAGTCTAGACGCTACCTCCCCCCAAAGACACACACACACACACACACACACACACACACACACACACACACACACACACACACACACACAGGGTCCACTTCCTTCACAATTGAAATTAATTGAGGCCGCAGTGGAACCACTGCTTACTTAGCAATGCACGGAGGGGCCTTGTGGTTTAGCACTGCTTACGTATGTGGCAGTTCCCCAAGAACTTAATAATAGTTATTCAGGCCGCCAGTTTGGAGAAGAGTCCTGGATTAGGCTTTGCTCCTATGTGTCTGTCCATGATTAATTGTAGCTTGAAGCATTCCACCAAAGAGAGCAAGGAGGGCTATCAGCATGGGTGGGTGGGTGGATGCATCCTTTTCTCCAGGGTTATCCATTGGAGTGAATGGGTGAGCATTCAGGATAGGTGAAAGAGAGGTTGTTGTTGTTCAGCCGTTCAGCCGTGTCCGACTCTTCGTGACCCCATGGACCAGAGCTCGCCAGGCCTTCCTATCTTCCACTACCTCCTGGAGTTTTGTCAAATTCATATTGGTTGCATCGATGACACCGTCCAACCATCTCATTCTCTGCCGTCCTCTTTTCCTTTTGCCTTCGATTTTTCCCAGCATCAGGGACTTTTCCAGGGAGTCCTCTCTCCTCATGAGGTGGCCAAAGTACTAGAGCCTCAGCTTCGAAATCTGTCCTTCCAGTGAACATTCGGGGTTGATTTCTTTCAGAATGGATGGGTTTGATCTCCTTGCAGTCCAGGGGACTCTCAAGACTCTCCTCCAGCACCACAGCTCAAAAGCATCAATTCTGCGGCGATCAGCCTTCTTTATAGTCCAGCTCTCACTTCCATATATCACTATTGGAAAAACCATAGCTTTAACCATCCTGACCTTAGTTGGCAAAGTGATGTCTCTGCTCTTTAAGATGCTGCCTAGGTTTGCCATCGCTTTCCTCCCAAGAAGGAGGTGTCTTTTAATTTCGTTGCTGCAGTCGCCATCTGCAGTGATCAAGGAGCCCAAGAAAATAAACTCTGTCATTGCTTCAATTTCTTCCCCTTCTATTTGCCAGGAGGTGGTGGGACCGGTGGCCATGATCTTAGTTTTTTTTATGTTGAGCTTCAGCCCATTTTTTCACTCTCCACTTTCACCCTCATTAAAAGGTTCTTTAATTCCTCCTCACTCTCTGCTTCGCAAAGTATGTGGCTAAATTATTGCTTTTCCTGTTACCAGAAGCGGTAGTGGTTGCCAACTTGGGCAACTTAGGCGGTCTGAAAACAAGGCACGTTCATGGAGGGAATGGGCACGCGTCGTCATGACCGTATGCCTTCTCTGTAGTGGCACCCGTCGCTATTGAAGTGAGGATGGTTGGTGTTGCTAGGCAATTTCCCCTTTCGTTCTCCTTATCATTGTTATGAATCATCCTACTGTGAAATGCTGCCTAGATGCCCTAAGCACATCCGATCTTGCCTGATTTCGGAAGCTAAGCAGGGTCAGCCCTGGTTAGTACTTGGATGGGAGACCACCAGGGAATACCAGGTGCTGTAGGTGCCTGGAGTAGGAACTGGCAAACCACTCCAGTATTCCTGCCAAGAAAACTCCATGGACATGGGGTCACGAAGGGTCGGTCACGACTATAACGACACAACACACACACTGTGAAATAATTGTTCTTAGTGGAATTATCTGTTGTTGTTGTTGTTGTTGTTGTTGTTGTTGTTGTTGTTGTTGTTGTTGGGCTTCCAGGTGATCCTGCAGTCAAGAGCCATGCTCTGGTCTTCAAACTGAAGGCCATGGCTTCCTTTGCACAATGGATCCGTCTCTTAATCCATCTTTTTCTCCTGCTACCCTTAACTCTCTGCAACGTTACTGCTTTTTTCCTGCAAGTCTTGATGTGCCCAAAGGATAATACTTGAGTTGAATTGTTTTTTTGCTTCTAAAACTCAGTGATTTATCCTTCTGGCCATCCTCTTCTCCAACGCCACATGATGAATGAACCCTCCCCCAGCCTTCACACCCACCCGTAGCCATTGGGAGTGGCATTCTGAAGGTGATCTTGCCCTTGAGCTCCATAACACACCCTTCCTCTGAAGGAGCTCTTCTCGTCCCTTCATATCTGATCTAACAAATCTCAGACATCTAATTGCTTGACTGTGGCCGCCATTCGGAAAAATGATTGAAACCAGCTTCAGAATATCCTTAAATGTTTTGACTTAGTGGATAACATTATATTTGTATAGTTCTCCAGTCAGCATGGTTTTTGACTTCTGAATGCTCAACAGGATTCTTGTGTTTGGTCTTTTCTCTTTAAATCTCCTGTGTAGTCATGTCAAGTCATAGATGCTTTCTTTCAGCACGTGGGAATCCTGGGGATTGTAGTCCAAATCCATACATCAGCAAACTTCTAGATTCCACCAATTTGTACTTTTTATTTAGCTGCATAACATCCACCAGTTGATATAATATATTTGGCATACAGATTGAGTAGGCAGGGATTTAAAACAAACCCTTCTTTCTCTCCGTACTCTGTTCTCAGAGTATCCTTATACCCACAGTACAGTATAAATTTGTTGTTATTGTTGTTGTTGTTTTGTACCGTCCAAGTGCTTCCAGCCTATGGCAACCCTACACATAGGTGACCTCCAGAAAATAAAGTCTGAAGAAGTGGATGTATCCACCTAATCTCTCATTGAAATATAAACCAGTCTTTTAAGGAACACTGCACTGTGGTTTTCTATTTATATTTTTGCCCACATCTCCTGAAATAGCAAACATTCATTAATAACTCTACTAAGCTCTTGCAGACTCAAGGCCACAACTTCTTTAATGGATCCGATCCATCTCCAGTTTGCTTCCATTCTTCTGGTTGCCTCTTACTTTTCCCAGCTTTACCGTCTTGTCTGGTGAGTTTTGCTTTCTCATGATGCGCCTCGGTTTCATCGTTTTTTGCTTCTAGGGAAAGTTCAGCCTTGGTTTTATCTAGGACCCACTTGTCTGTCTTTATGGCAGTCCAAGACATATGTGAGCCTCTCCCCCAAGCCCCCTATTTGGTTAAAAAAACATGCCCATGCTATCAGTTTTCAAATCTCTCTATCAGAATCGAGAAAATTATTGTTAGGGAAGATAATGGCTGTGGCCTCCAGTAACACAGCATTCCATCAAATGAACTTTTCCATTCCTTCGTAGCTGCCTTTCTGAATCTCAGACGTGCCCTGATTTCTTGGGTACACTTTGCATTTGGAATGTTGGTAGAACCAACTTCTGTAGAAAATCTGGGACAATCTGGATTTCTTCAAGGATGAAGCGAGTCTTCTGTAGACATGACAATTGCTACCTTCTTAACATTCACCCTACCTGCAGTCCTGCCTGGACACTTTCTTCCTTCACTTTCATCAGAGGTTATTTCAGGTGATTGCTGCTTTCTGCCAGTACTATGGTGTTGTCTGAGTACCGTAACCAATCAACATTTATTCCACTATTTCCAACTTTATCTGTATCTAATCCAGTGTTCTGTATGATGTATTCTATGTATACCTGTAGGATAGGTGGAAAAGGCAGTGAAATAAAACAGGCCCATGCCTGACACCATTGCCCTGTGGGAAACTACAGGTTGTGCATTGGAATAAATATTTATTTATTATTTTATTTGTGGTATGTATATGCTGACTTTCTCCCCGTAGGAGGCCCAGGTTGGCTCCCAACAATTAAAGCTCTACAATGGTAAGGTTTAAAATACCATATAAAAACTATATTAAAAAATTGAAACATGAGTCAAGATTTAAAACAACATTTCAAACATTTTAAAAATATCTGAATTAAAAAAAATACAGCATACCCTAGACTTCCACTTATTGCTTTAAGGTCCGTCTAATAAAAAAAGGTATCTGCCTGACAATGAAGGAGCAAGAGGGAGGGGCCCAATCTGGCTTCTCAAGGCTGAACATTCCAACATCTGGGAGCAGCCACTGTGAAGGTCCTTTCTCAGTGTCCTGACCAAACAAGCTGATACAGTAGGACCCTGGTATCTGCTGGGGATCGGTTCCAGGCCTTCCCGTATGTTCTGTTCGAGCAAGTACACTGTAGGTAACAAAAACCGGGGATAACGGAGAATGCAAAAAAGAAAAAAAAAAGAAAAAAAAACACCACCAACAACCCAAAACTGCTGTTTTGTGACAATAGCTTGCTTTGAAGCTGCTGAATTATTTATTTATTTTTTCCTCTTCCAACCATGGCTAACTGAATCAGTGGCTAATGAATTAGTGGATAAGGCAGTCCTACTGTATTATGGCACACCAATTAGATGTTATGGCACGCCTGATTCTTTTATACCAATCTATGGATCTGCACAATCTACACAGCCAGAGGCTTTGTTTTAATTTGTAAAGCAGAGACTGATCTTATTCTGAAATTCTGTAGTGCAACCCAATTGCCAATATGTGTTTGCAGTATGATCTCTAGTGCTTTTCCCCTTTGTTAGGGAACATGGGGGCATTTCTCCGTCCATTTACGATATACATGTCCTGGTTGTAAAACCAGGAGCATCACTTTGATTCCACTAGTTGGCTTCTCATCTCTTGGTGACTGGAACGCATATTGAACTTTTCCAATCTGTGAGCCATTGTTTTATTGTCCATATTTATTTTATTACCTCATTCTTTTTCATCCTCAGTTTTACTGTGCTCATTATTCATAAACTGTTCTGGGGTTATAAAATGAAAAGTATAGAAATGCTTTTACATAAATAAATGTATCATAATGAAATTCTCTTGGATTAGACAAGATGAATGCCTCTACTCTAGTACTGGGGGCAACATGCCTCTTTGTAGGAGTTTCTGGGGGAATCATAGAATCATAGAATCATAGAATGGAAATTAGTGAGGAGGGTGCTATGTCCTGGTTGAAGGCTTCCTGGATGTATCTGGTTGAAGATTGTGGACTGGGCTGGTCTTCAGTACTATCCCACACAGAGTGAAATTGTTGGCTTAGATCCTCCACCTATGCAGTGGGGAAAACTCCAGACAGGGACCAACAGAGCCAATTGTGGTATAACTTCAAGAGTCTCTCAAATATACCACCTTTTTGTTAATTACTTTTACATCAACTGCCAAGATAGCCTTGATAGATTCAGTCAGAGACACTGGTACTGAGAAAGAATTTTTAATAAGTTTTTTGTCTGTCTGTCTATCTATCTATCTATCTATCTGTCTGTCTGTCTGTGCTTATTTCAGAGTTTAAGATCTTAACTACTTATCTTCATTGTTTTGAATAAATGACTAGTTTCATAAGCCGTTCATGCAGACTCTAACTACAGACTCCATCATACAAACATGTCACTGGCTCAAACTGACACTGAGCATTGACTAAGATAAAAACACAGGAAAAGGAATATCTGGTAGAGAGGAAACCATTGCCTGTTATTGTGATTGACATTCAACGCCAAGTCCCTCCCATCCAAACGTCTTAATATGTAGGACCTTCATATTCATGGGGGATTGGTTCTGTTCCCTCCCCGGATACTGCACTGAAATATGTGGATAATCGTGAATGTTAAATATATAGTATAGCAAAGGGGAAAATGCATAAAAATATGTTAACATGCATTACCAGAACTGATACGGTGGTACGTATAATATTTTCAGACCGTGGATAAGTGAAACCATGGGTACTGGGGTCCCACTGTGCTTTGAACACTTCTTACATAATGCATTCAGTCATTTTCCTAAGTTTGCCTATGAGTTCCTTCCGCATTCCTCTCTGCCCTTTCGTCTTTTCCCACTGGTGGGTGCTTCTTAAGTTTGGAGCATTTCCTTGAGGTTAGAGGCACCTCTCTGTCCCTCAGCTGGCTGCTGTGTTTGTTGGGAGGGTCGATTTGCCAGCTTTGGGTCATGCTTGGAGCTGTCCGGGCACATCCGCGTCTGGCTCCGCTGGCCTCTGAGTGGGGGCGGGGAGCTTTGCCAAGAGATTCCATGCAGTGATTCCATGCACCGTCTGAAGTTAAGGGCCACAACAACATGTAACCTAAGCAGCTGCACAGGTGGGCTGAATGTGCGTTCTCTGTGGTCATAAGAAGCAGGAGGTGTTGCGGCATCCAAAAAAGGTGTAGCAGGGGAAATGGTCCCAAACACCTTAGCAACGGCCTCTTAACATCTCAAGGCTGCTGTCGTGCAAGTCATCCTTGGAACATATTTCTCAAGACTGAATCTGTCCTATTTAGGGATGGGCACAAAACGAACAATTTTTCATTTCCGTTTTTGTTTTTTCGTTTCGTTACGTAACAAAACGACAAACGAATTTTGTCTCTAAAATTAAACGAAACAAACAGAAACACCAGAAATTTTGTCGTGCGTTTCGTTTCCGTTACTGCAATATGAGTGAATTGCTTAAAATCCTTTAAAAAATCACAAAAAATGAAATAAATGGTAACGAAATGGTAACGAAACGAACGAAAACGAATTTTTTGCAAAAATTCACGAAAAACGGAAACGAACTGAAACAGACCCTCCAATGATTCGTGCCCATCTCTAGTCCTATTGTTTTAATCTGTTACAGCATCTTTTCCTGTTTAGCAAATGTGGGCCTGAAAGTTTAAGGACTGCAGTTCCTATAATTCTTTCCTTCCGGGTATGCTGGCAAGAGCTAATGGGAGAGGAAGTTAAACCACACTGGGTGAGCTGCCCGTTGCTCAGCCATGGTAGAGAGCCATGGCGGTACTTGATTCACCAGGTGGCTGTTTGGTGTCAGCACACATTGCCCAGAACCTGATTCCTCACCATGTAATGTCGCATGATGTAGTAGAGATGGGCACGAATAAAAAAAATTGCATTTCATTTGCCATTTGTCGTTTGGAGGGTCCATTTCGGTTCGTTTCCGTTTTTTGCGATTTTTGCAAAAAATTCATTTTTGTTTTCATTCGTTTCATTACCATTTCGTTACCATTTATTTCATTTTTTGTGATTTTTTAAAGGATTTTAAGTAATTCACTCATATTGCAGTAACGGAAACGAAACGCACGACCAAATTTCTGGTGTTTCTGTTCGTTTCATTTCATTTTAGAGACAAAATTCGTTTGTCATTTCGTTACGTAACGAAACGAAAAAACAAAAACGGAAACGAAAAATTGTTCGTTTCGTGCCCATCTCTATTATGTAGGCAGACCTTGGCTAGGAGTTGCACACAGGCAATGCAGACTTTACTGTTTGACCGCACAATCAATTGTGTTGTTCCCTTTGCAACCAATTGTGGGATGAAGTGGTGGAGGTGCTTTGTGGACAGCAATGCCTCCTGGGCACTGTCCCCCCACCCCCACCCCATGGACATGATCTCAGTGTATGCCTACTCCACAGGATTTCAGCCATTTCTTCCTTGTGTAGAAGCTGTACTTATCTTTCCAAAGGGCTATATACATTATTTATTTAAACATCCAAAGTATTTTTTCAGGATCTCTCGGCAAAGACCTCTGAATAATCTTTAGTTGCCTGAGGTCCGTTGGGGCAGAAAGGTGAGGGGGGAGAGGGAGGGAAGTAGGGAGATAGATAGATAGATAGATAGATAGATAGATAGATAGATAGATAGATAGATAGATAGATAGATAGATAGATAGATAGATAGATAGATAGATAGATAGATAAGGCTCTCCCACGTACTGTTTGTGCCAGTTGATACTCTATAATTTTTGATCCGACCCCCAACTGGATTTCTATCTATCCTTCTCTTCCCTTCTCTTTTTAAGGAATCTGAATTGTTGAAAGAAAAGTTTCAAAAATATTTCAAAACCACTGAGGAAACATTTTGAAACTGATACTCTGTTTTTGTTGGCACTTGCATGCTGTGTCATGGTTTTTTGACTATCACCTACCTGTAGGACCCTTTCACAATTTGGGACCACGTGATTCATCGCACTGCTACCCACATCTCTAGGTCATCATCCCAGGCAATGCTTCTTCAGGTGGCCACTTGGAAGGCAGCCAGGAAATCATCTACTTAAGTAGGGCTTTCTTTGCAGTGGCACTAACACTCTGGAAACAACCTCTGGTGGAGCTGTGCTTGACTTCTTCCTTCCCAATGTTTAAAAGGCGCCTAAACCCACTGTTTTTAGAGAGGCCTTTCTCTGTAATCTGCCAGATTTTTTTCAGTATGTCTCGTGTTCTGCACTTAAGTTTGCAGATTATGACGAGTTGAGTTTGTTGCTATTCTGTCTGTGTTTTTATTTTAATTTGATTTATTATTGTGTTCTTATTGCTGTATACTACCAAGAATGGTGTATTGCATTAATGGGGGGGATATATAAATTTTAAGAAATAAATAAATAATTGAAAGGTCATCTAACCTGGGCCCTTTTCAATAGATGTTTACCCCATTGCTAATCCAGTAGGACCCTGGTATCCGCTGGGGATTGGTTCCAGGCCTTCCCATGGATAATGAAAACCGCGGATAAGAGAGAACGCCTGCCCACCCACTCCCAAACTGCTGTTTCCTGACAGTAGCTTGCTTTATGACTGCTATTTTGAGACAGTAGCTTGGTTTATGGCTGCTGTTTGTGACAGTAGCTTGCTTTACAGATGCTATTTGCAATAATAGCTTGCTTTACAGCTGCTGTTTGTGACAATAGCTTGCTTTGTGGCTGCTGAATTATTATTTTTCCTCTGTCATCCATGGATAACTTAATCAGTGGATAATGAATCAGTGGATACAGGGGTCCTACTGTATATTTGGGAAATCATGGGGGCTCATCCACAGTTGCATTTGTTCTGTTACATGTCTGCCTGGGGTGCCATCATTGGTTTCTCCAGTGTGCACATAGTATTATTAATTGTAGTGATTGCAAGCCATCTTTTAATGCACCTCTCTGCTTCTTTATGCTCTTTCTGGCATGTGTGATCTTTGTTGTTGCTGCGGTGCACAATGAGGAACCAAGTGGTGGATTGTTAATGAGGAACCATCAGATGCTGTGAGTTGTGCCATTGGATCTGCCCCTCACCCCCCCGATTTTCAGCATTAATTTGTTCATCAGTAATCCGGAATGAGGGCCCAGGGCATGACTAGTGCACTAGATAAGTCAACTGATGAGGCTAAGTTATTTATAGTGTTTAAAAGAAAAACAAATTGTGACAAGCTCCGAAGACATCTTTCCTGATTGGTGAAAGAGGCATGAACGTGAAAATGAAATTGTGCAAGCTAATATGAAGTGAGATGCGCAGGCGTAGGAAATCTAAGTGTCATAAATCAATTGAATGGGGTGTGAGAAAGAGGTCTTGGGGTTTGTCTGCGTGCACAGGTAACAGAAGACCTAAACCCACTGAATGGCGACTCTTCAGACAAAAGCAAACTCTTATGTTGGACATTTTTGTAAAATCAATGGAAGGCTAAACTCCAAGTATCATGCTGTTTTCAAGCAGAGCTGTTGTGCAACTACCCTTGGAGGGGAAAGTTCACAGCCTGTCTGTCAAGGGAGCAACCAAAGCAAGTAAAGGCTGAAAGAACTAGGCATGAAGGGAAGGACACATGGGGGGGGGAGTTTAGGACTTTCCAAAGACTTGAAAGGAAGACGTACAGAGGAGAGCAGGATATGTTCTCTCAATAAACCCAGAGTACATGTAAGAATGGAAGCCAGATCTCGGTTCACTATTGGGTGGACATTTTCCAGTTGACCACGAGAGATGTTGAGAGTGCTCCAACGGTGGAGGCATTCAAGATAAATTTATATAACCACTTGGGAGATATTAAGTGATTGGAATTCCTGCCTTGAGCAGGGGATTGGACCCCGTGGCCTTGTAGGCCCTTTCTGAGCTCACTATTCCACGAAGTAAAGGCTGGAGCAACTTCTCTTTGAGGAAAAATGGGTGCCAGCAGGTCTTTGGGGCTTGTAAAAGAGGGAATGGAGGGAGATTGAGGGTTGTTTTTTATGCGCTGTCAGGTTGCTTCCGACTTAGGGCTCCTTCCTTGATAATTGACCTTGAACAAGTCTGTTAATAACAACAGCCCTGCTTGGATCTTTCAACCCTGGTCTTGAGTCAGTCCATCTCCGACGTCGCCTTCCTTTCTTCTCCCTGCCTGCTGCTTACCCCAGCGTCATTGACTTTTCCGGGGAATCTTGGGTTCCTGCATGGCAGGGGGTTGGACTAGATGGCCCTTGAGGTCTCTTCCAACTCTATGATTCTATGATTCTGTTGCCCAAATATGATAGGCTCAAATCATTCATTTTAGCTCATAGTGAGAGTTCAGGCTTGATTTGATTGAGAAGCCACTACTTTGTCTTTTTGTAATCTATGGTGGCAAACCTTCGGCACTCCCGATGTTTTGGATCACAACTCCCAGAATTCCGAGCTCAGATTGCCAATGACAAAGGACTGTGGGAGTTGTGGTCCAAAAGATCTGAATTGCCAAAGATTTGCCGCCACTGAACTATGGTATTTGCTATGAATTGAACGAATGAATGAATTAATGCAGGCCTGCCCAACAGGTAGACCGCGGGCTACTGGTAGCCCGTAAAGGGTTCAAAAGTAGCCCGCCGGCCATCAATAAAAAATAGTAAGGGGATAAGTTCTCCACCCCTCCCTCCCCTATCCCAAGGACCACCACTGCCCCAGCAAAGTACTGGCTCTGCCAGCCCACTGTCTCAGCCGAGCGGGGCAGTTGAAGGGCCATGGTGCATTGAAATCTGTTCCCTCCAGAATGTATTAATTGGTTTTCAATGCATTCCTATGGGAAACCGCTGCTCTACTTACAAAAGTTTTTACTTATGAGCATGTGCTCAGAACAGATAAAATTCGTAAGTAGAGGTTTTAGTGTAGTACCCCTCAGGCACTTTAGAACGGAAAAAGTAGACCTTGGCCTGTTCAAAGTTGAACAGCCCTGAATTAATGAATAGCTAAACCAAAATCAGGTTGGTAGTGAGGACCATGGTTCATTCAAAGAACACGGCAAAGCTTTGTTATAAAATGCCCCATATAGGCAGAGCCCAGTTGGGCAATGGGTCAGTTTGTTGGCTTGCTTGCTTGCTTGCTTGCACACACACACACACACACACACAGAGAGAGAGAGAGAGAGAGAGAGAGAGAGAGAGAGAGAGAGAACATAAATTTGACAAAATGGGAACGAATTCAAGCTAGAACCTGCTTTTCATACAAGAGGGCATAGAGAGCTTAGAAATTTCCACTAGGAAATGAATGAGCTTTCTTCGCTGCGAGTGCCAGAGGAGATATCCTGCTGATGACAGAGAATAAGACTGCCGAGAGGGCTGTGCTAGCCTCCAGGAGCTCCGTTTTGACAGCAGAGTGCGGCAACCCTGCCTTGGCTCTCGGCATTTCGTATCTTAATCGGTGCCTCTGCTGTCACACTGTGTCCTGGACAAGTTTCACTTCAGTGGCCAGAGAACTGGAAATGATAAGAGAGTAGATGTAGGAGGGAGGAAAGGTGATATGTAGGGCGTGAAATAGGCCGGGGCTGGCATTGTGTATGCCTCTAGGAAGGACAAACGGAAGACGAGGGTGTCCAGCAAGGGTAGCCAAGGACTTAGCAGAGAGCTCTGATATTTGGCTGTGTGCAGTTCTGCTGTCCCAGGTTTGTCTCTCCCTGGGATCACAGAGCTTTCTGCCATCAGTCAAACCCCCAAGAGTTGATTTGCATTTAAGAAGAGAGAAACCCACCTGGAGCTTGGAAGTTGCACATGAAAAGGAATGATGTTTGTCTCTGATAGGTTATCCTTCTTTGCCGGTCTTAATTTTATTATTTGTTATTGTTTAATTTTTAGTGTTATTGGTTGATTGTTTATTTGTTTATTTGTTTATTTTATTTTAGAATATTTTACCCCACCTTTCTCCTTGGAAAAGGACCCAAGGCTGCTTACAGTAATGAGGGATACTATACAGTACAGTACAATTAAGACATGTTCAAGTATTGAGAACAGGGAATTGAGGGACATCTTACAGCATTAATAAACAAAATTACATTAAAGTAACAAGAGAAAACGAGCAGTTAAAAGGAGTTCCATGTAAAGTTATGGGTGATGGAAACCAACAGTGAAAACATAGTATCAATGTAATCACATAAGATTATAAGTAGTTATAAGTACAAAGTCTACGTGATCCTATAGATTCATATAGAAGACACATAATAGGTAGTTCATCATTTGGGGAAAGCTTGCCTGAAGAGAAAGGTCTTTGCCTGTTTCCGGAAGGACAACAGAGATGAGGCAGTCCTGGCCTCCAGTGGGAGGGAGTTCCAGAGTCTGGGGCCTGCATCCAAGAAGGCCCTTTCATGGGTTCCCATGAGACGTACCTGTGAGGGTGGTGGGATGGTGAGAATGACCTTAACACCCGAGGCTGAGATTTGATCTTTGAGGTAGCTAGGACCCAGGCTGTACAGTACTTTGTAGGTCCAGGTCAGCACTTTGAATTGTGCTTGACAGCTGACTGGCGGCCAGTGGAGCTGCTTTAATAGGGCTGCAATGTGATCTCTGTACCCTGCCCCAGTCAGCAGTCTGGATGCTGCATTTTGGAGCCATTACATTTTTCTGAGCCTTTTCATCGGTAGCCCCATGTAGAGTGCATTACTAGTGCATGTGTCACTGTGGCCAGAGCTGGTTTCTCAAGAAACTGTTCACCGCCCAGAGTTCTCCTGGGAAAGTCGGGCGATATATAAATGGAAATAACAAATAAATAAATGAACAAATACCTTTTCCTCCTCCTCCTCCTCCTCCTCTTTTGTCCAGATGACTTCATGAAGCAGAGTCGAGGGATGCTCTTGCTGTACACCCTGAAGAACCCATCCTTCCCCGAGTACATCTTCAACAGTGAGAGCGGCATCATGTGCCTTGACATCCACGTGGACCACCCCTACCTGATTGTGGTGGGTTTCTATGACGGCAACGTGGCCATCTACAACCTGAAGAAGCCGGCCGGCACTCAGCCCGGCTACAAGAGCACGGCCAAGTCGGGCAAGCACACGGACCCTGTGTGGCAGGTGGGTGCCGATTGTCAGTCACCAGAAGCATCTCCCCCTCGGTTTCCCGCCCTTCTCCCTCTCCCAGCCCTGCTCTGCCCTAGCTGACCCTGCCCTTCCTTTTAGATCTCCCGCTTTAAAATCCAGAGAGGGATTGTACCCTCTTACCAGGATGTTTGCAGACACACTTCAAAACATCTGTGTCCATCATTAGCCACTGTGCATAATTCATGTCCACCTGGGAAGCTCAGTCCATCTCTCTGTCTCTATTTTCTTTCTTTCTTTCTTTCTTTCTTTCTTTCTTTCTTTCTTTCTTTCTTTCTTTCTTTCTTTCTTTCTTTCTTTCTTTCTTTCTTTCTTTCTTTCTTTCTTTCTTCCTTCCTTCCTTCCTTCCTTCCTTCCTTCCTTCCTTCCTTCAATGCTGCTTATATACTGCCCCATAGCACTTAAAGCATTCTCTGATCAGTTTTAAAGTTAATTATGCAAGCAACACATTGCCCCCATCCCCCCAGAGCTGGGTACTCATTTTACCAACCTCAGGAGGATAGAAGTTTGAGTCAAACATGAGCCAACTACCTGGGATTGAACCCTGGGCCATGAGCAGAGTTTTGGTTGCAGTACCGCAGTTTAACCACTGGGTCAGGCGCTCCCAGAGGTAGCCTTTTAAAGCTGTGCTCTATGTGGATGTAAGAAATGCTCTGTACTGGGTAATAGAATTACGGTTAATTTATCATTATCCAGTTTTTCAATTTAAAAAACAAACATTCAAGGCAGGTTTTTCCTCATCTCATAAAAATCATGTAAGAACTCGATTGAAATGCACTAAAATTATTAAATGAAGATTCATTAAAATTGGCAAAGCACATGCATCATAGAATAATAAATGGTATAGCAGTCAAAACAAAAGGTCTTGCGGGTTTTATTCCGCGTAAGCCCTCAGGCAGCCCACCAATCATCTTCGTTATGTACTGTCAAGTCAGTTCTTACTTAATGGCAACCCTTGTCAGGGTTAAGGGTTCAAAATAACATGTTCGTTTTAAAAACACCATGAGGATGTATGTTGATTTTTTGCTGTAGCAGATTAACACCACCCGGGACATTTCTGGGTTTAAGATAAGATTTCAAATGAAGCATTAAAACCCATCTCAGTTTTAAGTAAAAATCTGTCTGTCTGTCTGTCTGTCTGTCTGTCCCTGGCCTTCTTTTTAACTCAAGATGCTGGGGGCTGAACCGAGCTTTGCTTCCAAAGACATGCCCTCCATCAGGCCGAACAGGAAGGCCTTCTGCCTCCCCTCCTTCCTGAGTTTCCTCCCGGTTTTGGGCAGAGCCCCCCCCGGCCAGCACCAAGACAAACCCATGAATTTTTCTCGGACATGGCAGGTGTTCGGCTATTCCCCCGTCTGTCTCATATCCAGGCCAGAATCTATGTGCAGCGTCCTCTTGGCCGAGCAGCTCTGCTGCCCAGACTGGGAGGCTTTGTTTGTGTGACTAATGTCCCCTCTGACATTTAAGCCACTCCTCGGGCACACACGGGCTCTCTGGTCTACAGTCGGTATCCTGCTTGACACAGTGTATGCCCTCCGGGTTATCTGCATGGCTGTCCTTGGATCGCAGGAGGAGCTCCACGAAGATAAAAATAATAAGCGATTGGAGGCAAGGCTTGTAGCCTCAGAGAAACTGAGCAGTGCAATGCCCTCCATCTTATCGTACAAGAGACTCTGAAAACACCGCCGCCTCTGCCTGGTGACTCTGCTGCTGAGAGTCTTTGCTCACAGTCCCGAGTCTGCCCGAAAAGCCCCAAGGAAGAGACCAAAGCCCCAGGGAGTCAAAAATAAGAACATAAGAACACAAAAAGAGCCCTGCTGGATCAGGCCAAAAGCCCATTGAGTCCAGCTTCCGGGATCTCACAGTGGCCCCTACCAAATGCCTCTAGGAGCACATGAGACTAGATCTCTGTCTCCTGATACCACCCCCTGGCATCTGGACCTTGGTGTACCCCGGTTTTAAGCCTGGCGATTACACACATCTCCATCATGGTTTGTAACCTGGGATGGACTTTTCCTCCAGGGATCTGTCCAATCCCCTTTTGAAGGCATCCAGGCCAGGTGCCATGGAGTTCCACAGACTAACTACGCGCTGGGTGAAAAAATATTTTCTTTTGTCTGTTCTTACTCTCCCAGCCCTCAATTTGAGTGGATGTCCCCTAGTTCTGGTATTTTGTGAGAGGGAGAAGAGCTTCCCTCTATCCACTTTACTCATGCCCTGCATTAGTTAGTACGTCTCAATCATATCCCCCCTCAGGCGCCTTTTTTCCAGACTAAAGAGCCCCAAATGTTTTAGCCTTTCCTCATAAGGGAGGTGCCCCCAGCCCAGTCATCATTTTAGTCACTCTCTTCTGCACCTTCTCCAGTTCCACTATGTCTTTCTTGAGATGCGGTGACCAGAATTGTACACAATACTCCAGGTGGGGCCTTACTATTGTTTTGTATAATGGCATTATAATGTTGGCTGTTTTATTTTCAATCCCCTTTTTGATAATCCCTAGCATGGAATTGGCCTTTTTCACCGCTGCCACACACGGGGTAGACACCTTCATGGAGCTGTCCACCAACACACCAAGATCTCCCCTTTCCATCCCCTTTGGAAGACACCCAGGCTAAATGCCATCACCCCATCCTCTGGCAGGGAATATCCCGCAGCCCTAGTCAGAACCAGACCCAAGCTCTTGCAACGCTGTCCTCCTTGCATCTGGCTGCCTTTTTGTCTCTTGCTGCCCTTGCTTCTCCTTCGCTTCTTTCCTCTGTCATACCTTCTGTGGCGGAAACGTATCCTGCAACCTCCTGAGCGATGCTGCTTACCTGATTCGGCAAAGCACTTGTGCCTAGGGGTGGCTCTTTGTGAAGCAATAGATCGAATGAGTGTGGCATCGTCATTGTCGCTGCCGCCATTCACATCTGAGAGCAGGCATCCCGGGGGCACAAGGGGACTTTTCATCCCCCCCTTCCCTCCGGTGACCTCCCAAACAAACAGCCTTTTGCAGAGGCTGCAGCAGGGAAAAAATAGCTGGGCTGTGTTAATCCTGCAATGCTCATTGGCTCCACATGCCTTTTGCTTTGGTTTTGGAGAAGGTAGCCATGTTAATTTGTGCAAGAATTCCAGGCAAAAATCAAAGAAAAATAAAAGACAAAAAAAACAGGTGGAAACTTAAAGACTAACTTTCATATTTAAATGTAATGTTTCATGGACTATACATCCACGTCTTCAGACATTGAGCAGCAGAATGAGGTGTGCAATATAATATGTAATGGAATATACACTTCATACCAAATATTCATTATTATGAATATTATGAGCCAAGGCTAAAACATCTGGGGCTCTTTAGTCTGGAAAAAAAGGCACCTGAGGGGGGATATGATTGAGACGTACACAATTATGCAGGGCATGAGTAAAGTGGATAGAGCAGGCATGTCCAAAGTCAGGCCCGGGGGCCAAATGCGGCCCGATTTTCAAATTTCGAGTGGCCCACAGCCTCTTCTCCCTGACGGCTCAGTCTGTCATGCATCCCTGCCAGCTGGACCCTCCCCATATCGGATGGAGATGTCAGCTTGCAGTTTTATGGTTTGCTTGCCTTCCTTGCCTCCGTCCATTCCCCCCAGCCACCTGCCCAGCCTACCCATTCTTGCCTCCGTTGCTGCAGCATCCTCCCCACTCTGTGCATGTCCTAATGCAGCTGAATAGCCGGCCCCCATATATTTTCACCTCACCAAATCTGGCCCTCCTTGCAAAAAGTTTGGACACCCCTGAGATAGAGGGACACTCTTCTCCCTCTCACAGAACACCAGAACTAGGGGACATACACTCAAATTGAGGGCTGGGAGAGTGAGAACAGACAAAGAAAATATAATTTTTTTACCCAGCGCGTTGTTGTCTGTGGAACTCCCTGCCACAGGATGTGGTGATGACATCTGGCCTGGATGCCTTCAAAAGGGGATTGCACAGATTCCTGGAGGAAAAGTCCATCACAGGTGACAAACCATGATGGAGATGTGTAATCTCCAGGCTCAAAACCAGGGTACTTCAAGGGCCAGAGGCAGGGGAGTGGTATCAGGTGACAGATATCTAGTCTCATGCGCTCCCAAACGCATCTGGTGGGGCCACTGTGAGATACAGGAAGCTGGACTAGATGGGCCTTTGGCCTGATCCAGCATGGCTCTTCTGGTGTTCTTAATTATGGCTGTTGTATGTAGGTATATTTGCATGTAAGCTCTGTTGTAAAAATTCCTAGAGAGACAGAAACCAGATCTGGGTGAGGGTGGGGAGGGGGAAGAGGAAGAGGTGTGTGTGGGGGGGGGTTCATTTGAGGTTAAGGGAGTGGGAAAGTTTAAGAGATGATGGGAGGGAAGGGATTTGCAGGCAGTTTTTGCCAAGGGTCTTGTGGTAGAAGCTGGGTTTGTTGGTAATGGAGAAAAGAAAGTGACAATCAGGGACGCTAGGAGATCTTTTGCCTCCCTGAGAATTGGTGAGGCCTCGAACCGTCAGGCAGAATTGTTCCGGGTGGTTCGAGACCTCACCAATCCCGGTCCGCCGGGGCCTCCTCCTAGTGATTTCACTAGCGAGTCATTTGCAGCCTTTTTAAAATCTAAGATAGAGGCCATCCGTTCCGAGCTGGACGCCGGTTGCATGGATCCACCCTCTGATGTGGCCGGTGCCTTTCTGCCTGGGTCGCCCCGGTTCATTGAGTTTGGGCCTGTTTCACCAGTGGATGCCTCCAGGGCCCTGGGACACTGCAGGCCTGTGGCTTCTCCGTTCGAGCCTTGCCCTTCCTGGCTGATTAAGACCGCAGGGGGGAGCATGCTGGAATGGGATTCACTAATTGCCTCCGCATCCTTCAGAGACGGGATTTTTCCCGATCGTCTGAAGGAGACGGTGGTGAAGCCCATTATCAAAAGGCCTGGCCTGGCTGTAGACGATATGTCCAACTATCGTCCTATAGCCAATGTTCCCTTCTTGGGCAAGGTGGTCGAGCGGGTTGCCGCCCTGCGTCTCCAGACGTTCCTGGAGGAGAACCATGTCCTGGATCCTTTCCAATCTGGGTTTAGGCCGCGTCATGGGACTGAGACTTCCCTGGTTGCACTGCAGGATGACCTGTTGAGGAGAGCTGACAGGGGTTGCTCTACCCTGCTGGTCCTTCTCGACCTGTCAGCGGCCTTTGATACCGCTGACCACGGTATCCTCCTGGGCCGGCTTTCTGAGGTGGGGATCGGGGGTCTGGCCTTTGGCTGGCTCCGCTCCTTCCTTGAGGGCCATACCCAGTGTGTGAGCTTGGGGGTTGATTTGTCGTTCCCCTGGACACTCTCTTGTGGGGTGCCTTGGGGGGGTCGGCTCTCTCCCCAATGCTCTTTAACATCTATATGAGGCCGCTGGCTAAGATCATCCGGAGTTTTGGAGCTTGCTGTCATCAATATGCTGATGACACACAGCTCTATTTCTCCTTTTCCACCGGTGCAGTGGAGGCCGTCCAGACCCTTGATCGCTGCCTGGCCGCAGTTTTGGACTGGACCAGGACTCATAGACTCAAGCTCAACCCTGGGAAGACCGAGGTTTTGTTCTTCGGGGGAGGCCTGGAGGGGTACAGTGGCCCTCTTCCCAGTCTGGGTGGGTCCACCCTCCAGCTGGCGCGAAGAGTGAGGAGTCTGGGTGTCGTCCTGGATCCGGATTTGTCCCTGGATTCCCAGGTGGCAGCTGTGACCAGGTCGGCCTTTTACCATCTTAGGCTCATTGCCCAGATTTGCCCGTACCTTGATGGGGACTCCCTGAGGACAGTGGTGCAGGTGCTGGTCATATCAAGGATAGATTACTGTAACACTCTCTACATGGGGCTCCCCTTGAACCTTGTTCGGCAATTGCAGCGGGTACAGAATGCGGCAGCCAGGTTGGTGGTTGGTGCATGTAAGTTTGGCCGTGTCACCCCCATCCTGGCCCACTTGCACTGGTTGCCCATTGCTTCCCAAATAAGGTTCAAGGTGTTGGTTTTGGTTTACAAAACCCTCCATGGCTTGGGTCCTGATTATCTGGCAGAGCATATTTCCCGACGATTAGAGCTGGCCCGACCCAGCCGTTCCTCTATGGCCCTCTCACTCCGGGTCGCCACCCCTAAGGAGGCCCGTAAGGTGGCTACTCGCAAACGGGCCTTCTCGGTGGCTGGCCCTGCAATTTGGAATTCGTTGCCGAGCGAGATACGCCAGGCCCCTTCGCTGGCGTCCTTCAGGAAAGCCATAAAGACGTGGCTATTCAGGAACGCCTTTGGCAATTGCTAGGGTTGTACCAATGTTTATCTTTCTCTCTACCCTTTAGCTTCTGCCTCTTGCCCAGTATCTTTTTAGATCGTTAACTGATGTTACTGTTTTAACTTTGTGTGATCTGCCCAGAGTACCTGTGGGGAATTGGGAGCGGTATACAAGCGCAAAAATAAATAAATAAAATATAAAAATGTAGTATGGAAGTGTTACATAGAATGGGTTGCTGGACGTAGGTACATTTGCAAGCAGTGATGTGGTTGGTGTAGTTTTAGGGCTCTGTCAACGTGCTTTTCACTCTGTAAGCCTGAGGGCAGAGCGTGCCTTATTTATGATTCCCCCGCCCCAAACTGCTCTGGCTGCCAATTTTAACAAAGAAATCCAGATGAAAATCTTGCAATAAACAATAGGTCGGCGCCACTCCGTCCACGAGTCCTTCTACCCTTTTTGAAATGATCACAGTATGTCTCAAGCGTAAAACTGGAAAAAAAAATGGAAGTAGAGGTATGCCCAGACGCATGTCCACTGGGCACGCAATGTAGTGCAGTGGATAGAATGATCAGACTCAGGAGGCCTGAATTCAAATCCCTGCTCCGCCATGGAAGCTGACTGGGGTGTGTGGAACTGGTAAAGTAGCTCTTTAAAATTTTCACTTACCTTAAAAGCTCAATAAGGGTTTCCATAATCGTTTCCAACCTGGTGGCACAGATCAGTGACATAAAATAGGTACTGTATATAGATTTAGGTTCTTGGGTTTTAACTTCCAGAATTTCCCATGCAGCTATGGGGCGCTCTATTCCAGAACATACTCACCTGCAGACTTTTAGTTGAGAGCAAATATATGTCCAAGATTTCTGTTCCATCCTTTGCTGGAAAATAGCCTCAGAGGGAAATCCATAAAGTTGTAATCCAGGGACCTTTAAGCAGCCATGAAGCTCCTTTGCTGTACTCAGTGGAAGAAGGGATTGGTTTGTTTTCCATGGCTTCAGAGACTAGGACTCGGGGCAATGGTTTCAAAACTACAGGAAAAGAGATTCCATTTGAACATTAGGAAGAACTTCGTGACGGTTAGAGCCTTTCGGCAGTGGAATATGCTGCCCCAAAGGAGGGTGGTGGAGACTCATTCTGTGGAGGTTTTTAAGAAGAGGCTGGATGGCCACCTGTCGGGAGTCCTGTGATGGGGGTTCCTGCATGGCAGGGGGTTGGACTAGATGGTCCTTGAGGTCTCTTCCAACTCTAGGATTCTATGATCTCTTAGGATACTGCAGAGGAGTACAGTTCTAAGCAAGACGGAATAGACACCCTCTGAAAGAAATCTGCCTATAAAACCCCAGGTGAGCAGGATGGATTTTCAGAGGTAGGTGAGAACATCTACCCTCCGGTAGGCAGCTGATAGGAATAGAGTCATGGGGTCCTCGCTGTTTGTGCCTGCCTTGCCATTGAACTATTTGCCCACTCATGCCCACTGCATGGATGCCATGGGTGGAGAATATGTTCCAGAAGAGGTTAGCTTTTACCGCTGAAAAGATCCAGCTTTCCAGTAGCCACGGGCAGAATCGATTGGAGAGCGGCCTCTGGAGTAAATCTTAATTGGTGGGCAGGTCCCTGTGGAAGAAGCTGGTGCTTCTGGCACCTTTAGACCTGGCATGAGAGTCACAGAAACCCAAGGCGATCCAAGCAACCACTCCACTCAGCTGTTCCAAATTCCCTGGAGCAAAATGTCATGCCCGAGAGCCAACATGCCTGATTAATTCCATTTCCAAACAAAGCAACGCTGGTCAGATCGGCTGCAAAATCCAGAAAACACTGGACTCTTGATCTTGACAGAATCGTCGGCTGTTGTATCATGCGGTGAAGCAGCAAAACTCCTGCCGATAATAAAAAGATATTAAAAGACTAAGAAATCTTAGTTAATGGCGCCCAGTAAGTCAGGAGCAAAGCTTCTATTAGTAGAAGGAGCTGGTACCAAGGAAAGATAACAGGGAAGCCTTGGTTGTCCTATGCACTGGATGAAGACTTTTGACCCATTTTGCTGCCTGCCTTCCTGAGGACTAGAAAGTTAATCTAAAAAAGGAAGGCAGTCAAAGAGCAATCAGCTCTACCATCTTCTGTCACATTTGATACCTCCTGCAGTTTCACCTGGCTTCACACCGGAGTCTGCTGACTTGTTCAAAATAGAGAAGCTGCTCTCTGGCCACCTCACCTCTGCTCTTTCCTAAAACGATCACAGTGCCCCAAAATAAACATACCGGATGTCTTCTCAGCCTCATCAGACCCTCAAAACTAGTCAGGCCTAGGGCACTGTCAGAATGCAGAAAAACAGACATTTGGGATAGCCTGTTATTGGGGCGAATGCTCATTAATGTTGCATAGAAGGGAGTGATGCAGTCTTTCTATATTTATGTAATCAGATTTCAAAGGAATCCTGTGCTAAAAGTCCTAAACTCCAGCGAGCAAATCACAAAATCATAGAATAGTGAAACCGGAAAGGGCCTGCAAAGCCATTGCGTCCAAGGCCCTGCTTGATGCAAGATTCCAAATCAAAGGAGATCTGCCAGGTGGCTGTCCAAATTTTCTCTTGAAGGCCTCCATAGAGATAAGGAATTATTCTGATTCAGAAAAGTAAGGTGGCAGAATGGGTGTTTTAAGATGGACCACTCTGCCACCTCCTCGGAGGCAGGCAAGGCTCCGTGGGCACACATTCGGTCCCCTGGGGTCCAAGGTACCACGTGCTGGGTATCACAGATGCTTAATTTTAGCTGATGAACAAAAACCAGTCCAATTAATATGACAAGATGATGCATTGGACAAAACAAGACAGACTAACCTCCTAACTTGAGGAATAAAATGAAGTTCACTTCTGGTGCACTTGTGCAAGAAATGTTCACTTCTGTCACCACACATTTGAATGTGGCTGATCCTCAATGAGAATCACTATAAAATGGACAACAGACAAACCGGACTCCTGGGAATGTAGTTTTATTTCCAGAGGATCCTTTCCGAATACCTTGTGCACAAGGGGTGCCTGAACACAGGGACAACTTCCTGTATGGAATGTCCAGTCTTAAATACTCTTCAGCATACAGAAACAGATAAAGAACAAACTCAGGATAGGTTACAATTTGCTGCAGTGGAAAGCATGTGACTTCTACATATATGTTCATTTTCCGTAACACAACCAAACTTAAAGATCAGTGATACTTTCCCATCTGCATTAGCAAGATTAAAAGGTCATTAATTTCGCAATGCATTGTCCTCTTTGTGTTAACAGTGAGTTTCAAAAGCTGGATACAAAGGTGCAAACAAGATATTTTAAGATCTGAGATGTCCTAGCATGCGGCTTGACATTTGCTATACACTTTTTGTGGTTTGGACACATCCTGTTGCCATTCGCTTTAGAAGCCCATGTCTGCAGAGGTGGGGGTGCTTTGCAGAAACACGGAGATGATGCTTTCAGGACATAGTTTACAGAAATGATGGTTTTAGGATATCTATATGAAGCAGAGGGTAGAATGAAGAACTGAAGATAAACTCAAAACTTGAACCTTACTCTCACACTTCAGAATGAGCAGCTTATTTGTTGCATAAAAAGGAATCTGCTTACATCCAATTGCTTGCCTCAGCTACCTTACACCCGTGGAATGAATGTGCCTTGTCTCATTAACATTGATGTGCATGCCATTACCCCAGTGGGTCCACTCTAGTTGGGACTAGGAGTTGCATTTAGTCCCAAATATTTACAAAAGGGAAAATAAAAAAATAAGCGTCTTTAAACATGTACGAGTCCGCCCAACCACTTCTGGATGATAAAATAATTTAAAAGGCAAAGTAGATCAGCAGCACATATTACCCAGAGCACTGCAGGGGAGGGTGGCAGCTCTGTTTCTCTCATCCCATCACTTGCCGCTTTCCAGGGGGTTGCCAGGCAGTGGAGAGGTGATGGTGCTGAATTGCAGGGGCTATAATTTGGACCAGATGTCTGGCTGTAGCAGCCCCTATCCTCGGAAGGGAAAAACCTTGGCCTCTTTAGAGAAAGAGAAAGCATTGATCTGCTGATATCAAATATTGGTGGTTTTTGTTTTGTTTTGTTTCCTTTTAAAATGCCCGCGAATGCTGTGTCCCATCTATTTTGTGACATTGCACCCTGGAGCCCCTCCATTCACCTGTGCAATCTGTCTGGGGTCCGTTGCCCTGCCTCCCCCCACCCCTCTATCTCTTTCTCTATCTTCAGATAAGTGGCAGAGCTCAAGCATTTGCATTTAAAAAGAAGCCCTGATGATAGCTTTTCTTTTTAAGAACCACATCTTGGCTGCCTGTTTAATATAAACTGGAGTGATCTATCTCTATCGTTCCATCGCTCCTTTATCCACAGCCCGGAGTCCTATTTATTTTACAAAAGAAACCCAACTGATGTCTAATTGGCTGCCCTGAATGCCGCAGCAGCACTCCAGAAAAAGCACCCTGGGGTGGATAAAGCTGGTTTTGGGGGGGAAACAAGCCATGTTCCTTCTGAACATCCAAAGCCCTTATTGTAGAAGCACTGAATGCGCTTCTTGGGGGGGGGGTTGACCACATCATGTCCAAACTGGAAGGGCAGGCTGGACGCAGGCTGCGGCATTAAGCCAACGAGAACCGACTACCCAACGCACACTCTATCTGGCCACTTTGCCATGCTTCTTGCAGAACTAGTTGGTCTTAGTCAGACCCCTTTGGCACGCATGGCAGAGCATCCGTTCAGCTCTTCCCGTAGACCATGACAACCAACGACCCTTCAGATGGTACTGGATACTGGTTTTAACCTATAGAGCCCTAATTAGCTTGGGTCCAACGCTATCTCAAGGACTCCATCTCCTTTTAGGAGCTTGCTTGAATGTTAAGATCATCAGGGGAGGTCTTCCTCTGGTCCCACCACCTTCACAGTTTCTCTGATGGGAACACATGGAACGGCCTTCTCTGTGGCTGCTCCCAGACTTTGGAACTCCCTCCCACTGGAGGCCAGCCTGGCCCCATCTCTGCTGTCTTTCTGTCCAGAAGCAGGCAAAGACCTTCCTCTTCAGCCAAGCCTTCCTTCAGCGAATGGATGCCTGAGTGTTTTTTTTAAAATGGGTGGTTATGCCTTACTTCTTTTGAATGTGTTTTAGTGTTGTTATTTTGGGGGATGGTGGTATTTATTTGAACCTCTTATATATTTGTATATCCACTGTTGCCAGCTTTAAATACTGTCTTTTGATTATGTGAGCTGCCTTGGGTTCTTTTAAAGGAGAAAGGCAAGGTATTTTTACTAACTAACTAACTAACTAACTAACTAACTAAATAAATAAATAAATAAATAAATGCCTCATCTGGCTTGGTCTAGTGTGAGTTGCAGCTGTGCAGCATCTGGAGGGCTGCATCTGCCCCGTCCCGTCTCCGTGATCCCATTTGGTCACACGGTCTACTTAAGAGGGCTGGTTGTGTCCCTGTAGTGGCAACCCTGGGCAACCAAACTCAGCCTGGATTGGTGGGGAATCTCAGTGGGGAATCTTGGCAGATGTTGAGAAACTACCAAACCCCGTTCCTGTCGCCTCTTCTCTGCCCAAGAGAGAGGAGCTTTGTGCAGGTGTATGGCCTGCTACTTAGGAAGTCCTTGAAACGAGATTTATGGGGGTTCGGGACTTGAAGAGAGAGCTCCGAACACAGTCCAAAATGAGTGGCCCATTTAGGGGAAGCGCAGGAGTTGGAGATGAGGGCACCTGAGGGGGGATATGATTGAGACGTACAAAATAATGCAGGGCATTAGTAAAGTGGATAGAGGGAAGCTCTTTTCCCTCTCACAAAATACCAGAACTAGGGGACATCCTCTCAAATTGAGGGTGGGAGAGTGAGAACAGACAAAGAAAATATTTTTACCCAGTGTGTTGTTAGTCTGTGGAACTCCCTGCCACAGGAGATGGTGATGGCATCTGGCCTGGATGCCTTCAAAAGGGGATTGGACAGATTTCTGGAGGAAAAGTTCATCACAGGTTGCAAACCTTGATGGAGATGTGTAATCTCCAAGCTTAAAACCGGGGAACTTCAAGGGCCAGATGCAGGGGAGTGGTATCAGGAGACAGAGATCTAGTCTCGTGCGCTTCCGGATACATCTGGTGGGGCCACTGTGAGATCCAGGAAGCTGGACTAGATAGGCCGTTGGCCTGATCCAGGATGGCTCTTCTTATGTTCTTATATGTTCTTTTGGCTTGAAGGCTCACAAACCCACCCATTCAGCGTGCAGTTCTCTTTTTGTGGGAGAGCAAAATAAGCCTGTCACGCATGACGTATGGGGTCGGTTTCAGGATAATAGGGCTCATTTATTATGGCCAATGCTAAAAGGAATCTATACCCTCAGGAGAGACAAATGCCGTTTCCCGTTGCGTGATCATGCGTGGAGGGGACATTACTGAAATGTGGCCAGTCTGACCACTGGAGAGACAAGGGGAGACGCAAGCAGGCGGGGGTTTGTGACAGGTCATCCTTAACTCCCGGGTGTAATCGAATTTCCAGATCTGGAAATTGGATCAATTGTAAGGCATTGGATTCCGGGCAGAGATTTCTCCCACCGTCTTCTGCGCATTTATCCACACCCTCGTCTCCTCTGCCAAAGGGCTCCCACCTGGTGTTTGCGCAGAAGGTTAGGGGAGATGGAGTGGATCTCTGTTCCTGCTGCAGCAAGAGCCCCTTAGGGCTGCTGTCCAAAGGATGCAACACTTGGTCGCCAATTCCCAGGTTGCAGCACCTCACCTGTGGTGGGCTGGGCTCTTGGGCGCTTCCAGGAAGCTGCCTCTCCTTTGCTAGGACAGGGGGTTTGTCCCTCTCGGCCACATGTGTCCAGGTGGCAGCTGCTTTTAGAGTCTCAGGGAGAGCTCTGCTCCATTTTCTGCTCCTTTCTTTAACTGGACGGGGCATGGACTGAGGCTATGGGATGATCTAGCAGGTCCTCTGACATGGAGCGACAGCCTCCTCCCTCAATCTTCCACGTGGAAAGTAGAAAGCTTTTCTCAAGAGGCAAGCAAGTATATAAAGGAATGGACCATTCAGAACCATTGCCTCCTTAAATATAAAGGGGCATTCAGGAAAAAAATGCCACTTCTCCACACTTGGAAATCTGTAATAATACAGTCCAGATTTCTATTGAAATTACACTCCAATCCCAGGCATACCTACTCAAAGGCGGGCCCTTTTTGTGTTCAAAGGTGCTTACTTTCAGGAACAGACATCCTGGATGGCTGCCTTAAGTCTTTCAGCTCCTGCATAAGGCATTCAGCTGCTTCAACAAACAATTATTTATTTATTGATATTTATTTATTTATTTTTATATTTATATACCGCCAGATTTCCCCAGACAGGAACTCGGGGCGGTTAACAAGGAATATCGTACAACAAAATACAGAGAAAAATAATAATCAGTTCCACAATATGACATAAAAACAAACCCAACAACAATCAGTAGAACCCAAATTTAAAAAGCTAAAAATACAAAACATTACTAAGGCAAGATGGCAAAAAAGGGGCAGGCAAGCAAACTCATAACACCTACTTATAACAGAAATCAGCCGAATGCGGCCGTATAAAGCCAAGATTTTAACAGCTTCTTAAATTTAAAAAATATATGTGTGTGTGTGTGTGCATTTATCAGGAGGTGATCTGGCATGAAGGTTTAAAAGTTTAAAGTCTATCACCAAACAATTGATGGACTGTGATCAAAATTAGGTATGTAAACTATTTATTTATTTATTTATTTATTTATTTATTGAGCTTATATACCACCCGTCTTCCCGAAGGAACTCCGGGTGGTTCACAGCATAAGAAATACTAATAACAACTTTTACATAGACAATTAAACAGTTTAAAAACAGTTAAACACAAGTAGCCAGACTAGGCAGTAAAGCATGGCTTTGCAGATGGCGGGAAGGGGGGAAAAAAACAACACACCTTCAGCCACCAAACGCCTCCCGGAAGAGAAGGGTTTTCAGTGCCTTCCGGAAGGCTGGCAGGGACTCTGCTAGGCGCACTTCTGCTGGGAGATGGTTCCACATGGTGGGGCCAGCCACAGAGAAGGCTCGGGTACGGGTGGAAGTTCTCCGAGCCTCCCTGGGTGTGGCCACACGCAGCATGTGCGCCCGCGACAACCTAGTCGGACGGGCCGATGTTGACCGCTGGTCGATCCGCTCTGGCAGGTAGTCAGGTCCTAGGCCATGGAGGGTTTTGTAAACCAAAACCAGGACCAAAACTAGCAAGATATGAAGGATGTTTGTCACGCATCGGAGTGGTTCAGTAAACACTGGTGGGCAAGAGAGACAAATACAGATAGTGCAACAGTGGAAAACGTGCTAGAGTGAGTGTTCAGCTGACAGTGACTGTAGGACGTCCTGAGAAACCAAGAGTCGTAGCATCTTAAAGACCAACTAGTTTTTTTTTGCTTTTCATCAGCTTTTGTGATGAAGCGTGCAAGCTGATGAAAAGATAAAACCCAGTTCATTTCCAAGATGATACAAATTGCCTGGTTTCTCTTGCGTTACAACCGACTAGCAGGGCTACTGGATAGATTGCTACACAAATATTGCGCATTTCCCCACGACAATGTCTAAATTCCTTTCATCCACGCGCAGCCATTCGCTTCTTGGCATTGTTTCTTTCATTTTGTAACTGTCCATTATTGACCGAGGGCCTTGGCTTCTGTTCTTGGTGATTTTCGTTTCCAGGTCAAGTGGCAGAAGGACGACATGGACAATAACCTGAACTTCTTTTCCGTCTCTTCTGATGGGCGCATCGTGTCTTGGACAGTGGTGAAGGTAATTAAACCCTCCCACCCTTAACCTCCCTTGAGCTGTCGCTGCTACATCGGCTGCCCAGGGAGAAGGACTAGGGGGTGCTTTTCCATCATTACCACTGTGTTCGATTCTAGGAGAATAGCAACTAATAGACTTTTAGGTACCTGAAGGGCCACCTTCTTCCATATGAACCTCTGTGTGTGTGTGTGTGTGTGTGTGTGTGTGTGTGTGTGTGTGTGTGTGTGTGTGTGTGTGTGTGTGTGTGTGTGTGTTGTTACAGCCGTGACCGACCCTTTGTGACCCCATGTCCATGGAGTTTTCTTGACAGGAATACTGGAGTGGCTTGCCAGTTCCTACTCCAGGTGCCGACAGCACCTGGTATGCCCTGGTGGTCTCCCATCCAAGTACTAACCAGGGCTGACCCTGCTTAGCTTCCGAAATCAGGCGAGATCAGATGTGCTGTGGCTCAATGCTGCCTTGCAGGATCATGCCCTCAAAGGAGCTTTTGCAGTCCCCCGACTCCTGATACAAGGGCTTGGTGGCTCAGCCGGCCAAAGTGCTGAAACTGTTGGCTGCAAATTCGGCAGCTCAGTGTTTCGAATCCCGGGTGCCACACAGTGGAGCAACCTCCCACTGTTAACCCCAGCTCCTGCCAACCGAGCAGTTTGAAAGCATGTAAATGCAAGAAGATAAATAGGTACCACCATAAAAAGCGGGTAGGTAAACACTGTTCCATGTGCAGAAATGCATTCAGCCATGCCGGCCACATGGCCATAGACTTGCACAACAGTGGCTCTTTGGCTTGGAAACGGAGATGCGCACTGCCCTTAGAGTCAAACATGACTAACATGCATGTGCAGGGGGAACCTTTATCATTTTCCTTTACTTGTAACACAGCTATTATTTTTAGTTTTGTGAGATTTAGCTATAGTACAGTTCTTTACTGGAACCATGTTTTCCTTTCTGGTTTTTCTCTAGCTCCTTGCTTGTTCATCAAGTGCCAGCAGCTTGCCCTTCAATCCTCCAGCTGTTGATGCACATCTCTTCCCACCATATCCCATTGCTGATCAGGCTGGCTGTGGCAAATGGGAGATGGAGTTCAACAACATCCGGAGGGGAACACCCTGCTTGCTATCCGTAGCAGTGTCGGTGGGCGCCCTATGCCCTGTTTCCTCCTTGTGACCCACTTCTTCTTCTGCGGCGGCGCTTCTCCAGATGAAATCGAGGTTCTGAGTGCCGCTGTCTTGAACTTTCAGATGTTAGCTGCACAGCTGGTTGTGTTGTCAACACAAAACAAAGTGTGCTTTTTAATTCGGTCTTTGAGTCATCAGATGAGCCAGCCCTCGAGTCTCCTGTGGTATCCCTGGACTAAAGCTGCACTGTTCTGCTTCTAGCTAGCTGCTCCGAAGGCATCGCTCAGACCCAGGGATATCTAATTCACTCTTTTTTGTTCTTCTCTTCTTTTAACCTTCACAAAGGCCTCCTCTCCTTTCCAAGTCCCTATTGTGTAAAGTCAATCTGATACTTGGAGCAGAATCCAAAAATAGAGATGGGAGACAGGAGTGCTCTATGCGCCTCCGTTTTTCATCTGGACTTTGCCAGCATTTTCTCATAGGATGTGAACTGAGAATATAAAGCTGTATTTTCCCATTCCCTTGACAATATACTTTCAAAGCACAACCGTATATCTTGGGGATCAATTCCTAGGCATTAGCTCAGCCCATGGTAGTCCTTATATCTGCCCATTTGTCTGCTTGCGTGGCGCCCAAACACACATGCACCAAGCTGCCTTTTATAAATACACAGTTATAAGATGGAGGATACTTGGCTCCATAATACGTCGTGTAAGAAGGATCTTGCAATTGTTGTAAATCAAACCTGGATATGAGCCAGCAGGGCAAGGCAACAGCAAAAAAGGCAAATACTATTTTAGACTGCTTAACTGAAATATAGTCTCTAAATCCCAGGAAGTACAGTACTCTTTCCGCTCCATTCAGAACTGCTCAGGCCTCATCTCAAGCACTGTGTCCAGTTCTGGAGACCATATTTCAAGAAGGATGCCAAACAATCAGGAACATGATCAGACGAGAGCATGGAACCAAGTCCCATGTGGAAAGACTGGGGGGGGGAACCTGGACATTTGGAGGGTAATGGAGTCTCCTCCTTTGGAGGTTTTTAAGCAGAGGCTGGATGGCCATCTGTCGGGAGTCCTGTGATGGGGGTTCCTGCATGGCAGGGGGGTTGGACTGGATGGCCCTCCTTGAGGTCTCTTCCAACTCTATGGTTTATGAAAGAAGAAGGCTGAGGGGGAGATATGATAGCACTTTCCAAATACTTGGAAGGGTGTTATACAGAGGAAGGGTAGGATCTGTTCTCATTTATCTCAAGAGTGCAGGAGACGGGTGAAGCTACAGGAAGCCAGATCTTAGTTAAATATCAGGGGAAACGTCTGACTGTTAGAGCAGTAGGACAATGGTACCCTTAACCTCGGGAGATGGTGAGTGCTCCAGCACTGAAGACATTCAAGAGAAATTTAGGGCCTTTTTACACGACCCCTAAGATCCGCTGGCCACTTAAATTCGGACCAGAGATCTTAGGGGCTTGTCGCTCTTCCTGCTTCCCCACCCCTCCGCACTTCCTGGCTGCTGGCTGTGTGAGGGGAGGGAGAAAAAAAGGAGGAAAAGATCGTGCCTCACCTCCGTTCTGGCTCTCCTTCTGGCTCTCGCTCTTGCCGGCAAGATTCCTGTGTCTGTAAAGTAGCTCTTAAAGGGGCGGGAGCCAAAAACAACAACAAACAGAAGCGAGGAGAGCCCCGCACTCACTATCGTTACACCACATCAAAGAATTTTCACCTCCAGAGAGCAGGTACTTGAAAGGTGTGCTGGGATGCGCTAAGGTGGGCGTGGTCGCATCTAATTTCCTATAAACTCCGGAGCTGGTGGGGAAACATTTTTAAGCTCTGGAGCTGGGAGCCATTTGCCCCGGAGTTTAGGGGTCGTGTATAAACGCCCTTAGATAACCATCTGTCAGATCTGCTTTGATTTGGATGCCTGCACGGAGCAGTGGGTTGGACATGATGGCCTTAGAAGTTCCTTCCAAATCTAGGATTCTAGGAATCTAAGAAGTGAAACATGCTCCTTTAATGATGATGTCACTTTGTGTATTGATTCTATGGTTGCAAAACATTCTGGGAGAGCTAAATGCATCTCACCTGCCTTCCCCTTTTCCTTTTAACTCAGCCACCAGAAGTGCTTCCCAACCTTGGGTCCCCAAAGTAAAATTCCAAGAAGTCTTCACCACTAGCTGGACTGGCCAGAATTTCTGGGAGCCATTGCCAAGAACACTTGGATAACTCTAGTTTGGGAAGAACTGCTCTAGAAGTATGTGGAATTGTGCTACCTCTGGGAGCAAATCTACCTACACGAGCAAGGTATGCTCATTGTGTATATCAGTGGTTCTCAACCTGTGGGTCCCCAGATGTTCCTGGACTGCAACTCTAAGAAGTCTTCATCACTAGCTGAGCTGTCCAGGATTTCTGGGAGTTGTAGTCCAGGAACATCTGGAGATCCACAGGTTGAGAACCACTGGTGTAGATGCTTTCTGCCTCCACCCCCACCTCTGATCTTACTAGAGGTTGGATGTCCTCATGGCTATTCTACCTTAGGATGCTGGAACACTGAAGAATGATCTCGTTTTGCATCCAACCCAGTTTTCAAATGTGTTCTCCTTCCTGCACTTCTTTTCCCAAATTCTATTTATCTTATCTTAAATTATCAAGCTGAAACAACCTGTACTTTTCCTGTCTGTTTACGTGACTGGATTTAATGGGTTACATGGTGACTTGGGGCCTTTTTACACGACCCCTAAGATCCGCTGGTCCCTTAAATTCGGACCAGAGATCTTGAGGGTTCGTTGCTGTTCCTCCGTCCCCACCCGCTCCGCACTTCTTTGTTCTGTCTGCGGGAGGGGGGGAGGGGAAAAAAGCCTTAGACAGAGACAAAAGAATGCATTCTTACCTCCGGTGCCGGTGGAGGTTGCTCCGACCTCCGTTTACTTCCTGGTTCCTCTTTAAGGGGCGGAGGCAAAAGAAAAACAACAGAAAGAAGCGAGGAGAGCTCAGGCACTCTCCGCATCAAATATTTTTCACCATCAAAAAGCAGGTACAAGAAAAGTGCGCTGGGTCGCGCTAAAGTGGGCAGGGTCGCACTTAATTGTCTGCAAACTCCGGAGCTGGTGGGTAAACATTTTTAAGGTCCGGAGCTTGCAGCCATTTGCGGCGGAGCTTAGGGGTCGTGTATAAACGCCCTTGGGGGAAGAAAACAGGACTTCAGCAGATGCAGAGTTTTTAAAAAGTTTTGAAAATAGTAAGGAGATCTAGAAAAGACAGCAGGGAACTTGCCCATTTAAGTTCCGTTTGTTATCAATTTGTGCTGTCACGTTGTTTCTAATTTATGATGATCCAATGAATTAGTGACCTACAAGAAGTCCTCTTGTCAACAGTCCGGTTCAGTGTTTGCAAACAGAGTAGAGTGGGTTTACTTTATTGATGGTGGCTGCGGCTGTGTAGGGCATGGGTAGGGATCTCAAACCTATTCTCTGAGCCATGCCCTCAACTCAGATGTCCTTAGAAAGGGAAATAAGTAGATAGACCCCCCCCCCTTTTATGGAGAGATGCAAATCTCTCTGTTAGTAAATCCTCTTCCTGTTGAGTCAACATGTAGAGGACTGGTGAACACTGTGTTCTAAATTACCACTCCAGGTCGTTTCATAAGATTATCCTGGGCCCTTTCCTTGCCGAGATTTTTCACTGCCTTGAGTTCTTCCTTTGGGAGACACACAGAGTTTAAGTGATATGATGATGATAAATGTGGTAAATCAGACCTGCACAACAGGTAGACCGCGGGCTACTGGTAGCCCAGGAAGGGCTAAAAAGTAGCCCGCCGGGGATTTCCATAATCAGGCCTGTGAAACTTGGTAGTTGGCCCACTCCCATTGGTGGCTGCTTTTAAAAAAATTAATTTTCAGCCTGGATGGCCCTTGGGGTGTTGCGTGCGCCACATGGGTAGCCGAGTGCCCAATGGCTCCCATTGGCGGCTGTTTTAAAAATGATTCATTTTCAGCCCAGAGGCTGCAAGGCATGTGTGT
Organism: Phrynocephalus guinanensis; assembly: GCA_037367245.1. Classification (NCBI taxonomy): domain Eukaryota; kingdom Metazoa; phylum Chordata; class Lepidosauria; order Squamata; family Agamidae; genus Phrynocephalus; species Phrynocephalus guinanensis. The sequence goes on from CM074738.1 coordinate 122,455,478, forward strand.
TTTTGGTTGGGGGGGATGAGTCCTAATTGAGCCAGCTCCAGATTTTTTTTATTTCACTCCTCCCTTGTGGAATGTGTTTGGGGGGGAGTGCTGCTCACCTGGTCCAGCTCCCGTTTTTCTCCTCCTACTTTGTGCCATACGTGTGGTGGTAGTGGTGGTAGTGGGGAGTGCTGCTTGTTTGGGCCAGCTCCCCATTCTTTGCTTCCCTCCCCCCCTCGTGGCTCTTTCATGTAGTAGCACTCAGGCACTTTGTGCCAGGAAAAGTAGACCTCGGCCTGTTCAAAGTTGGACCGCCCTGTGATAAATCGTGTTCTTCTTTCAACTCACCTCCTCCCCCAGAACAACCTGTGCCCTGAACAGGGGTTAAAAAGATGTCTTTGTGGAAGTAGCAAAGTTAAAAGGAGTCCCTTCCCTTACACCTGCTCTCAAGCATGTTATTCTTCTGAGCCCCAGACCTCCAACCCGACACATTCACTGTCCTCTTTTTCTAGGCCTGGGAAAAATGTGTGCCAAGTGGTTCTTGGGCATGGGGGCAGGCACCGGAGCCCAAAGCAGTAAATAATTTGGAGGTGCTTAAATATCGACATACAGTAGCTGCCTAGATGCCCTACGCACATCCGATCTCGCCTGATTTGGGAAGCTAAGCCGGGTCGGGCCTGGTTACTTCTTGGATGGGAGACCACCAGGGAATCACAGGTACTGTAGGTGCCTGGAGTAGGAACTGGCAAACCACTCCAGTATTCCTGCCAAGAAAACTCCATGGACATGGAGTCACAAAGAGTCGGTCACGACTGTAAACGACACAACAAAAATACGGCGGAGGAGAACACGCAGAGCTTACTGAACCCTCCCTAATACCCACTTCCTGCAAGCGGGTGGCCACTGTCATGAAACGGTCATCAGGTTGACTCCCTTTTCTTTTCCAAGCCCTCCACATAATGTTCTGTTTCAGAGCAACGCCCTTGCCATGTTGCTAAGACCCCACCAGTTACTCTGAACTTTCCTCTGCCCAACAGAACGAGCTGGTTCACACTGACGTCATCAAACTGCTGGTGGAAGGAACAACGCTGGAAGGGCCAGAAGGGCTCCAGCTCCACACCATCGGTACGGCCCCAGCTGACCCCTTGCGGTTTTAGATAGGCCTCCTTAGGAGCAGGAGCCGGGGGTGGGGGGTGGGAGAGGGTTAGCCGTCAAGTAAGCCAGCCAAGAATGGCCATGGAGAAGGAGTTTCCGGGGGGGGGTGTCCTTGTGCAAGCAAAACACAAGGCCTCGCTGGACGGGATGGTCGTCGCATCTCAAGGAGCAACAAAACCTTGGATTTCTCTCAGTGACACAGTCAGAGGCAACTTTCTTCTAAGCTGAGCCATACATGAGGGAGGATCCCTTAAGTCTGGAAACAAGAGGTCTGCTCAACCAGGGATAATGTTCTCCAGCCTCTCTCTCAGTCTGCAGCAGGTCCAGTCCAGCGGGCATTTTTCAGAATAGTTTTGAGGGAGGTAGCCATGTTCTTCGTCTGTTTTGTTTGCTGCTTTGGATTTTTGCAGAATATTATTTATTTATTTAGTTAGTTAATTATTGCATTTTTAGACTGCACTGACTTTCCCATGGGAACTCTGGGCAGTTAACAAGGCAAAAATAAGTAGAAAACAATTAAAAGCCAAAAACATGACAAAATAAGAACAACAAGAAATAAACAATAAGAAAACAGTAAAAGATCCCGGCAAAAGGCACAAAGGCAGAAAAACTAAAACAAAACAACAAAAAATCAGGGGAGCAGCAACAATGGGCAACTACTGATCGCCAAATGCATCTTTAAATAGCCAGGTCTTCAAGGCTTTTCTGAAGTACAAAAGGGACTCCGCTTGACATTTTATTCCATAAAGCCAGGCCAACTACCAAGAATGCCAGATTACAGGTGGACATTTTGCGAGCTTCCCTGGGGGTCGGTCACCAGCCGTAGCAAGAGAGCCAACGATGCTCTGGTAGGCCAGGCCAGCTGTATCCTTTGGTAGCTATGCTCTGCCAGATATCAGGTCCCAAGCCATGGAGGGTTTTGTAAACCAAAACCAGTACCCTGAACCGTATTTGGGGGGCAACAGGCAACCAGTGCAGACAGGCTGGAATTTGGGTGATGCGGTCAAATCTGCCCGCACCAGCCACCAATCTGGCCGCCACATTCTGTACCCGCTGCAATCGCCGAACAACGGTCAAGAATAGTTTTGTTTCGAAAGAGAATTGACTTAAAAACACAACTGAAACCATGTTGCTTCACTTATTTATTTATTTATTTATTTATTTATTTATTTATTTATTTATTTATTTATTTATTTATTTAAAATATGTCTATCCCACCTTTCTCACCAGAAGGACCCAAGGTGGCTTACATATACAACAGCATTCAAACGCTAAAAACAAGAGATATACAAATGTTTAAAAAAGAATTGAACAGGTGTTATATTAAAATAGTTCTAAGATCCACCTTAAAACATATTTAAAACACAGCATAATAATCCACTAAAATCTTTCTCAAACCACCAGTCATGAAAAGCCTGCCTGAAGAAAACAGTTTTTACCTGCTTACAAAAAGACAGCAATGATTGGGTCTGCCTCGTTTCCTGTAGGAAGGAGTTCCAGAATGTGGGAGCAGCAGTGGAGAAGGCCCTCTCCTGTGTTCCCACCAAGCCCACCTGTGAAGGTGGTGGGGCTGAGAGAAAGATCTCCCCTGATGATCTTAATGCTCAGGCAGGCTCCTGTGGGGAAATGTGATCTTTTTAGATAGCTTGACCTCCACACTGGTTTGGGCTTGATAGGTTAAAACCACCAGAACAGATTAGAAGCCAATGGAACTGTCAAAGGGGAGTTAACCAACGCCAGTTAGCAAACTGGCTGCAGTCTTTTGGACTCGTTGGAGTTTCCAAACACTTTCCAGAGGCAGCCCCACATAGAGCGCGTTACAGTCATCCAGCTGAGATGCAACTAGGACATGTGTCACTGTGGCCAAGTCAAACCTCCCAAGAAATGGGCATAGTGGTGGCACTAATTTTAATTGAAGCATATCCGATCTCGCCTGATTTTGGAAGCTAAGCAGGGTTGGCCCTGGTTAGTACTTGGATGGGAGACCACCAGGGAATCCCAGGCGCTGTAGGCGCTTGGAGTATGAAATGGCAAGCCACTCCAGTATTCCTGCCAAGAAAACTCCATGGACATGGGGTCACGAAGAGTCGGTCACGACTGTAACGACACAACACACACACACACTTCTGGCTACCACTGAAACTTGGGCATCCAGGCTCAGGGATGAGTCCAGGAGCACCCCAAAGCTGTGTGCATGTGTTTTCAGAGGGAGTGTAACCCCACAGAGCACAGGCTGCAGCCCTACTCCTTGATTGGCTTTTCAACTGAGTACGTTTCAATTTATTTGCCCTCATCCAATCCATTCATGACACCAGGCACTGATCTAGAATTGAGATAATCGTCCTCAGAATTAGATGGAATGGACAGATGATGGTGTTGATTGTATAGGAAACCACACTAGAACAGGCTCCTTGGACCAAAGGCGCTTTGTCGAGTCATCTCCTCTGTAAGAGCCATTGATTCAAGTGGTCCTACTCTAGTGCAACAGGATGTCAGCCCGTCTCTCTGTGAAAATCTGTGCTCTCGCGATGGCAGGGCTTGGAAGGGGGCAGGAATGAGACACACACCACGGCTTGCCAGCCTCAGCACCCAACAGCTCCACCTTTGGCACAGCTTATGTTCAGCACAGCTGGATGGAAACAGATCCATTTTTATCGAGGCCTGAAAGGGTAGCTCCTTCATCTGACTTCCAGGCACATCTATAGTCATTCAGGCATCCCGTCAACCAAACACAAGGGCAAATAATCTCAACCCATCCAAGGGGCTGTTTACTCTGCAGGAAAATGGATCCACAGCAATGCTAACAAGGACAAAGCAAACAGGAAACCCACCTCGGAAGCGCCTCCCCCTGTATAAGCCTGCGTGACCGCTTAGATCTATTGGGCATTCCCCCTACTATGTCCCACCATCAAGAACACAGTTAATTCTCTGGAGAAATTGTGGGGGAGGCATTTTCTGTCACAGCACCAGTACCCCCACCCCTTGGAGAATCAGTCAGCACCAGCATTGGCTTTATTTCCATATCAGGTGAAGACATACTTATGCATTAGAGCCTTTGGGGGTTGAAGATCATGGCCTGCACAGATTTTTGTGCAACATTCTTAATGTTTTAGTGGCTTGTTTAAAATTGTTTTAAATACCTTAGGTTTTAAAATTGTTTTTATATAGCTTTGTAGCCCTTCCTGAGTACCTGAGCTATACATGGTTATATAAAAATCAATACATAAATAAGGCAAAGTGGCTTGCGTGGCTTGCACCCCTTGCTCCCTGATTTTTAGATCCTCGTCCTTTCCAACAGGCTGCGGGACCTCCTTTGACTTTCACAAGAAGATTGATTACCTCTTTCTGGTGGGCACAGAGGAAGGCAAAATCTACAAGGTAATGGGGCCCTCCCACCTTAGGGTGTTCTCCTTCTGCCGTGTAATGGGGGGCATTTCAAACCCGCAAGGTGCTCGAAAGGGCTGCTCTGTTCCTGCTTGTATCTGAATCTCACCCATACGATGTTTAAGGCAGTCAGTTAGGCCGGTTGGGATTCTGTACAGATGCTTTGGAAAATATACTTTGGGACTGATGGACTGACTGACAGACAGAATGAATGAATGATTGAATGAATAAGTAAGCAAGTGAGTGAGTGAGTGAGTGAGTGAGTGAGTGAATGAATGAATGAATGTCATATTGAAGAAGAGACTGGTTTGTTTTCCATGGCTTCAGAGACTAGGACTGTGCCTGAGGTCCCTACCTCTGTTGAGAGAGGGGGTTTCAATGTTCACATGAATGGCTTCCTTGACCCCTCTTTCAAACCACCTATCTTCTCTGTCTAATATGTGTGCATGCTCAAATGGAGGTGTACTGCTGATTCTGGTCCTGAGCTGTTACCCCTCCTATGTTGGGCCATCCTTCTGTTTAATGGCCGTTTAGTTTCTCCAATGTAGAGGTCTGCACACTCCTCACTGCATTGGACTGCATGGACTATATTGCTCCTTTTTTGTTTTGTCTAAGTAGAAACAGTTGTGGGTGCCATAATTTGGTTTGCATCAAACCATACCAACGACGATCCAAACAGTGATCCACATACCCTTCTGGGTAGGCCGTCATAAGAGTGGATGACTTGCAGCAGGCTGCTGTAGGGCTGAGTGCTTTTTAAAAAAGCACTGAGGTGATGCTGAGAGCAAAGGACGCAACAGGCTAAACACCTGAAAGAGTTTGCTGTTGCTGGGTCCCCCTCCAAGTTGCTGCCGAACTATCAGGACCCTATGGACGATGGCCTCCCATGCGATGGCCAACCAGCCCATACACCGAGGTGTGCACAGCTGGTCCTGGGTGAAAAGGAGAACCTTTTGGTGCAAGGTCTGCCTTGCATATGGGATGTTTCCGACACTCAGGGCAACAGGAGGCTATGTGGTGTACTGGGTAGATCCTATTAGAGGTAGAGATGGGCGCGAACCAAAGAAACCCATGCTTCGGGTTCGTCTGGTTTGGGCCCACCCTTGGTTGTGTTCGGGTTTGTATGAATTTGTTTTTTAAATTGTACGAATCTGAACTGGTTCGGGCGGTGGTAGACCATCCCACCGCCGCCTATGGAGCCACCTATGGCAGCAGTAGACAGCCCCACCACCGCCTCTGGGGCTCCGGCTGCGGCCAGGGCTCCGTGGGCAGTGGTGGGACTGTCTACTGCCACCCGGCCTGGCTGCACGCAGGACTCCATAGGCGGTGGTAAACGATCCCACCAATGCCCAGAGCTCCAGAGGCACCGGTGGGACTGTCTACTGCCGCCCGTTCTAAATTTACTCTGGGGTTCGTTATTTGTTTCGTTAGGTAACAAAACGAATAACGAAACAAACTAAAAGTTCGTTTAGTGCCCATCTCTAATTAGAAGTGTTTAGCGCGTTGTCTTTTTCTGAAAGCACAACTCCGTTCCAGGGTGCAACGAGACCCAATGCATGAAACACCTGCAAGCCCATCAAGGAATGAAAGACCTCAAGCAAAGGAAACTTGGAAAATTAGCTTCACAAACCCTTTCGCCCCACAAGGCTTTTCAAACTGTGCAAGATACAGAAGTCACGACCAAAGCTGAGTTACCGTGATAACTTATTTTTTAAAAGGCTATTAAAGGAAAACACTGTTGCCTTTAAAGCCGGCCAGCAATCAACCTGATAATGTGTTAATTTTTAGCTGCTGAACAATTATGGCAGATGAAGCCAAAAAGTCATTATCTTAATTACAGCCAGGCTTGTCTGCCACCCTTCTCTGCAGATAAATTGTTTCTGCCTTAATGCTTATGTGCGGCGCTCAATGGCCTCCGTTCAAGATGCCCCTAGAAGCCTTTTGCAGTGGGAGCCGAGAGCAGGCATTTCAAGGAAAAACAGAAGGCAGCCACACAGTGAGGATAAGCTTTGTGGAAACAAGTATGTGTGGTTGTACAACCCAGCAGGCAACCGGGATGCAAAACTATGGTTCTGGTCTAGTCTAAAAGCCTTCTGTGAAATATGGGGGCATCAGCCTCAATTCTTCATCTTTAGAACCAGATAAATAGAGATTGATCTCACAAGCAGGTCATAAGAATTAGTCGGGGGCTAATGGGTCTTGGAAAAGTTGCTCTTTTTGGACTTCAAACTCCCCACACCAGCGCAGCTCATGGTGGCCTAATGACGATGGCCACATGTCTTCTTTGAGGGACAGTTGTCCTGCTTTTGAAAAGCGCAGGCTGATTGAAAGGTTGAGGAGCCACAGCAGTGAGGTCAAGGGACATGGCTGCCAAACCACCATGAGCACCTGGGGTGCATATATTCCTGGCTGCAGTATTCCCCACCGGTGTAGGAGACCTTGCAATTCTGTTGAAAGGGCAAGGCTCACTATTGCTGCATGAGTGCGCAGCAACAGATATTGTGCGACAGCAGGATTGGGCGTTCCTTAAGCCAAGGCTTAAAATAAGGGTGCCCCAAATAAAAAAAAACCTGTAACTATGAAACTGGACTTTGGAGAAGCCCTGGAATATGGCATAGATCTAGCAGACAGTTTATTCCCACTCTGTGTGGAATTTCCAGATGTTTGGACAAATGGTTTTTCAGTTACATTTTAAATGTGACAGTGTTTTACACACCCATCCACCCCGCTGGGTACGGACACCTGCTGGCAAGCAGCCCAGACAATTTCTTTGTGTTTGGGTGATAGGTGGTTAACTGATGGGGAGAAAAAAGGAGTCAGCTTCTGAAATTTCCTCCTGCAGGGTGTCGCTTTGTGAGTGGTAGTGAGCAGAATTTATTTATTTATTTATCTATTGAATTTATACCCCACCCATCTTCCCAAGGGAACTCTGGGCGGCGTACAGGGGCTGAACAGTTCAGCTAACAATACAAGAGAGTATCCTGTAACCAGTGGTTCTCAACCTGTGGTTCCCCAGATGTTCCTGGCCTGCAACTCCCAGAATCCTCCACCACTCACTGTGCTGGAAGGGGCTTCTGGGAGTTGCAGTCCAGGAACATCTGGGGACCCACAGGTTGAGAACCGCTGCTGTAGACCATCTTGACTGCTGCCATTGGTGCTGTCAATGTTCAAGTTGCCCTTTGCAGTGTAAAGCTTGGCATCTTTTTCCTGCTGGCAATGTGGGCACGATATTGTGTAGCAGTAATGGGCCATTTCCTGGCTTTTTGAATTGCGAGTAAAGAAGCGCAATTATCCCACATTCATAAACGAGGGAGGATGTGTGTGTGTGTTTGTTTTGTTTTTGAAGAATTCTACCAGAACCCACCAACTGATAGAACTACCTGCATTCTTCCCGCTTCCATTCTGAACACACACAAAAAGTCAAGCCCTAAGATACAATCACACATCTGCTCCAACCCACAGGATAGAGACTCCAAACTCAAGGATTTAGTTTTAGTTTTTGTTGTTGATTTATGTATTTTTTTTTATTTTGTACATTGTATTTTGGTTTTTAAAATGTATTCCTTTGTTTGTTGTTACATGTTGTAAACCGCCCAGAGTAGCCCTTGGTCTAGATGGGCGGTATAAAAGTCAAATAAAATAAATAAATAAATAAATCTACAAAAGGCATTTTTCAGACTACAGGACCCACCTAATACGATTAAGGAACAAATCAGCAACGCAAGACGCAGACCCAGAGATAAGTTGCTGCAAGATGGACCCAGAGGATTAAAGTTCAGCAAACCACTTTCAGTTCCACAACTGAGACCACTCACACACGTCGTAAGCAATCTCCAGGCCACCTTTGACAAGAACGCCTCACTCTCCAAGCACATATCAACACACAAGGGATTACAAAACAGCCACACAGACAGGGGGACTAAACCTTGCCCCAGATCCAGATGCCACCTCTGCCCACACATCTCCTCTGGCAACACAATCCCAGGACCTAACAATGCCGTTTACAATATCAAGGGCAGCTTCTCTTGCTCCTCAACCAACATGATCTGTGCCATCTTTTGCCAACAAGGCCTATTAGCACTCTACATTGGACAAACACGACAGTCTCTATGGAAATGGATCAACAGTCACAAATCTGACATCAGAAACCACAATACACGGAAATCTGTCTCAAACCATTTCAGCCTAACCAGAACACTCTGTGAAAGATTTGAATGTCACAATTTCTGTCACAATGATAGAAGTGGTTTTTAATACAGTCTATAGTCTATAAGCTGCCATTGTAGATAAAATGGCAGTACTTTGGTTCTATCTCTAATTCGGCTCTGTGTCCCTTAATTCACCTCTCTCCCCTTCACTGAACTGTGACTCAAAGCACTACACTTCTCCCCCAAGCCTGTGTCATGAGATACCAGGCCATAAAATTACTGGACAAACACTTATCTGTGTGGGAAGACCACTGGTAAAGGGGGTCAGCAAGAGAGATAAGCCAGACATCCGTCGAAGCATCGATATATCGCTAGAGCTGTCAAACGCTTTCGGCAGCGAAGCGCAGAGTTCCGAGAACTGCAGGACAGGTGGCGCCAAAGGGCAAGATTAATAGTGTCCGCTGTGTGTTTCCTTTGACAATTGATTTGTAACTAGGTGATAACCATGTATCCTTTGTAGTTTCTTTGTTGTTTCGCGGGCGATTTACGGCGTCCAGATGTGTCCTTGTTTATTCTGATAAGGGGGGGGAGTACTGAGGGAATGTTTCCTATAAAGTCTATAGAGTTTCTTTGTTCATTGCCCCAGTTTTCCGACTGAATTCGGCTGGGCGCCTCGCTGCAGCGAATTAAAGCCTTTTCTCCGTGCCTTTGAACCTTGGCGTGTTTCTTTCATCTCTCGGCTCCCGTAATAGCGGCAAGGTAACCCGGGGTGTAGCTTTCAACAACTCTTGCTAATATTCTCCTTTTCTCACACACTAAGTGATTCCCCCAACTTTCAACCCCCCCTCTTCCCTCTTCCTGTTCATCTTTGCCCAAGCCTGGTGTCTGTTTTCTGTCTTCTCCTGAAGACAGAAGTTTGTCTTTTTGCTTTGTTTTGCTTTGTTCTGCTTCTTTGGGTTTTGCCTGGAATAAGTTTGCATCTATGTGTGTTTAACAATGAATAATTATCTGTTGTCCGGTCATTTCTGAGTTTTATTGCCCGGGGTTGCTTATATAAGGTATTTAGAAATTGTTTACCCCTCCGGTCTCCTGGGGGCACCCTGGGACCATGCAGCTTGGCCAAGGCCACCCCGCCTGGCTTTTCTCCTGAGAGCCAAAGCAGGGAATCAAACTCTCAGCCTCTGTTTTTGTAGCCAGAAAGCCAAGTCGCAGAGCTTTCTAGCCTGCCTGCCTGTAAATTAGCATGTGCAGTTTTATGAATACAGTGGTACCTCGGATATCAGATTTAATTCATTCTCTGAGGCAATTTGTTATCCGAAAAAATTCATTATCCGAAACACGGTTTCCCATAGGAATGAATGGGAAACCCATTAATCCCTTCCAGAGCCTAGGAAAATGACATAGACACCTGGGTTTTTGCTCAGAACTCTTTATAAAGTGCACTTTAAAGATACAGATGTGATGCAGCCCGGGATAACTCTTTTTTACCAATGCATGCTGGAAATTCGTTATCCAAGGCAGCCCATAGGGAAAATTCGTTGTTCGAGGCAGCCCATAGGAAAATTCGTTATCTGAGGCAGCCCATAGAGAAAATTAGTTATCCAAGGCAGACCCATACCTAGAAATTGCGATTCGTTATCCGAGGCAGCCCTATACCTGGAAATTGCGATTCATTATCTGAAAAATCTGTTATTAGGGGCATTCGTTATCCGAGGTATTACTGTATCTGTGTCCTCTTTTGCTCAACTGTTTGATTCATGTGGATACCCTGTCTAGGTTTCTTGGGCCAAAACAGTGTCAAGAGCTTGTCTGTGAGCCTTACAATTTTGAGGACCGATCGAGTTTTCTTGGAACGAAGTTCTCTAGCCCTAAAGAGCGCTACTATATCCAAAGCACATACTTGGTCAAGTCAAGCATCTTCTGTCTCCTGTTAAACTGCCCATGACCTGCTAGTGCATCTCTTTCCTGGTAGAAAGGAAGGGAGGGGGTGGTGGAATTAAGCCGGTGCTTTGCTTTGAGGCCCCGTTAAGAATGATGGAGTGTCGTAGCTTCCTTGATGCACTTTCAGCAGAGGATTATAATTACCTGCAGGGCCAGGAGCTCAGTCTCTGAGAGGGATGTTTGCGAAAGCTGAACATTTATAAACTTTCAGGAACACTAGAGCGGCCAATACCTCCCGTGAGGCCCATCCGTCATCAGAACCACAACAATTTAGCAGGGGAAAGGGTTTATCAAGGATATCGCGCCGGGCAGCATTTAATCATGACGCTCCCTGGCAGAAGGCTGCCGCTGGATACAGCGCCGTTTCAAAGTTCTTTTGGTGCTTGCGGTTGTCTAGGTGTCCAAGTTTTAGGTTTGAAATGAATCACTGTGGGTGTAGAACCATAGAGACTCAGGACAGAGGAGGCATGTCCAAACTTTGGCTCTCCAGATGTTTTGGACCACAACTCCCACAGTCCTTTGCCGTTGGCAATCTAAGCTTAGAATTTTGGGAGTTGTGGTCCAAAACAACCGGAGGGCCAAAGTTTGGACAGACCTGGGATAGAGCAAATGAGTTGGAAGGGGTCTAATAAGGCCATTGTGTCCACCCCTAGCCCCACCCCACCCCCGCTCAAGGCAGGGACCCAAATCCAAGCAGGTCGGCAGACAGTTGTCCCATTGAATGCTTCCGCCGTTGGAGCACTCACCACTTCCCAGGGCCATTCCTTCCATTGTCATACTGCTTTAACAGTTAAGACATTTCCCCTCATATTCAGCCGATATCCGGCTTCTTATACCTTGAGCCTGTGATGACATGTCCTGCCCGCTGGGATGATACGGATCCTGCCCTTCATTTGTGTAGCTACCTTTCAAGTGTTGGAGGAGTGCTATCCGATTTCCGATCCATCTTCTTTCCATGAGGCGAAACCTACCCAGTTCCTCCAGTCTTTCCTCCTAGGGCAGGCATGTCCAAAGTCAGGCCCAGGGGCCCAATGCGGCCCGTTTTCAAATTCTGAGTGGCCCACGGCTTCTTTTCCCCGCAGGCTCAGCCTGTCACACATCCCTGCCAGCTGGCCCCTCCCCATACTGGATGGAGGTGTTAGCTTGCAGTTTTATGGTTTGCCTGCCCTCCCTGCTTCTGTCCTCCCCACCAGCCACCTGCTCAGCCTACCTGCCCCCAGCTCCATTGCTGCAGCGTCCTCCCTGCCTCCTTGCATGTTTATAGAGACTTGTCCAAAGTCTGGCCCGGGGGTCAAATGCTGCTGAATGGTCAGCCCCCACAGATTTTCACCTCGACAAATCTGGCCCTCCTTGCAAAAAGTTTGGACACCCCTGTGCTAGGGCGTGGGTTCCAGACCCCCTGATCTGTCGCTCTCCTCTGAACTTGCTCCGGTGTGTTGGCATCTTTCTTGAAGTGTGTTGTGGTGTCCATAACAGGACACCGTTCTCCAGATGAGGCCTAACCAGTTCTGAATAGAGGGTGGCTTTTATTTATTTATTTATTTATTTATTTATTTATTTATTTAGCTTGTATGCCGCGCCCACTACCCAAAGGTCTCTGGGCGGCTCACAATCAAAATAAACAATTCAGACAATTAAAACATCAGCATTGCAATAAAATTAAAACAATAAAAACATTTAAATACAATAAATATACAATATATTAAAACACTACCCTAAAATCGCCATCAGGACCCACAATAATCAGTTAAAAAACTTCTGGAACAGGAATGTTTTTACCTGAAGCAAGAATGTCATCACTGTTGGCGCCAGGCGGGTTTCACTCAGTTCCACTTCAGTTCCCTGCTCAGAAGATCAATGGCCAAATTACTCACCCTCAGCCTCATCTGTAAAACAGGTTTAAGGTTGATGGTGTAGTGTAGTGGCGTTTGTAAGCAGATATTTGTTTCAGAAGGGTGACAACCCATCATACAGGTTAGTAACAACTGTAATCTCCACTGAAATGTATTTATGGTGGAATGAGTGTGTTATCTGGACTGCAAGTGGTACATCGTATTCACTGGCTCATCTAAATTCTAACATTAAATCCAGACAGACACGGTGTCACTTTGCTGTATTAAGAACAATAAAATAGTTGCACGGTGACTTAATTAGTGGTAACCAAAGCACACCTGGCTCTCATTCAAAAATCATTGAGAGAAAAGGATGGCCTGATGTGACGCGAGCGTCAAACCATTAATTACAGGGGCTAGAGATCTGAAGCTGCAATTGGTTGGTGTTCCACCAAAGCGATTCACCAAGATATTCATGCCTGAGTTGTCATCCATGCAAATGAAGCCCGTGTTTCTCTCTGGGTGACCAGTCACAAAAGCAAGCAAGATCACTTGCAGATCACAGGAGGTGTGAAAGCTCCTGCTGTGACAATCAGGCATTCTCAGCACTTAAGGAGCCATTACCCTTTGACTCTATGATCTCTTCTTAAGGCAGGATGCCTGCGATGTCCGCTTTTGCCTGGTGTCCTCTGGATAAAGCTCTACCTTTGCTCTCCTTAAGCATTCTCCTCTTCAAAGGCTAGTGAAAGGCTAGTGGGCCTGCAGATGCCCACAGACTTTTAGCAATGCATGGTTGATGATGAAGTCCCAGAGGGGATATAACCATCCATAGTGCCATTTAATTCCAAAGGTAATGAGTTTAAGAAATCATTAAAACTGTTGTTCTTGCAGGCTTAATCATCCACTTATGGAGACTGCTCAATCTATTACTGGTAGTCTGTAATCTGATTTAACTAACACCTTCTTTTTAACATCTTTGTGTATTAAAATGTATTGACTATTTTGTGTTTACTTTGAATTTTTTGTTCTGTGTTGAGTTGTGATCATTATTGCTATTTTCATGCTTTAAATTGCACAGAGTGGCCTTTGGCCAGATGGGCAGTATAAGTAAGTAAGTAAGTAAGTAAGTAAGTAAGTAAGTAAGGCCCTTTGTACACGACCCCTAAACTCCGCCGCAAATGGCTTTAAGCTCCGGAGCATAAAAATGCTTACCCACCAGCTCCGGAGTTTAGAGGAAATTAAATGCGACCACGCCCACTTTAGCGAGTCCCAGCGCACCTTTCAAGTACCTGCTCTCTGGAGGTGAAAATTCTTTGATGCGATGTAACGATAGTGAGTGCGGGGCTCTCCTCGCTTCTGTTTGTTGTTTTTTGGCTCCTGCCCCTTTAAGAGCTATTTAAGAGACTGGAATGTTGGCGCGGCAAGAGCGAGAGGTGAGCCACGTCTCTTTTCTTCCTGTTTTTTCTCCCTCCCCTCACGCAGCCAGCAGCCAGGAAGTGCAGAGGGGGTGGGAACGCAGGAACAGTGACAAACCCCTAAGATCTCTGGTCCGAATTTAAGTGGCCAGCGGATCTTAGGGATCATGTGAAAAGGCCCTAAGTAAGTAAGTAAGTAAGTAAGTAAGTAAGTAAGTAAGTAAGTAAGTAAGTAAGTAAGGCAGGCTGCTTTCACATGACCACTAAAATCCACAGCAAACTTTGATCCAGTTCATTCCCCAGAGCGGTCACATGCTTGATGTCGCAGATCGGATGTTCCCATGGTTGTGTTTTGAAAATCCGCAACCGTTCTGATCCTGACTGAGAACCGCAGCAAAGGCACCATAACAGGGGCAAAAAGGTTTTGCTGTGGATTTCCCGTGTTCCCACGAACTTGAGTAGCGGTTTAAAATTCACATCGGAACAGGGACAAGGATTTTACCACCTCGAGACCAGGTACTTGTAAAATGCACAGGGTCGTGCTTAAGTGGCCGTGGTCGCACTTTATTGTTTTTTAAAATTCTGCTGCTCGTGGGAAACGATTTTATGCTCTGCATCCGTGAGCACTTTGCAGTGGATTTTAGTGGTCGTGTGAAAGCAGCTAAGTAAGTTACATGTTTTCCCATCTATGGGCGTTTAGACACGACCCCTAAGCTCCGCCGCAAATGGCTGCAAGCTCCGGACCTTAAAAATGTTTACCCACCAGCTCCGGACTTTGCAGACAATTAAGTGCGACCCCGCCCACTTTAGCAAGACCAAACAGCAGTTTTCTTGTACCTGCTTTTTGGATGTGACAAATATTTGATCCGGTGTAAGGATAGTGAGTGCGGGGCTCTCCTGGCTTCCGTTTGTTCTTTTTTTGCACCCCGCCCCTTTAAGAGATCTGAATGCTGCCCGGAACAAAACGGAGGTAAACCAGCAGTCTTTGCTTTCTTTTTTTTCCGTCCCTCAGGCAGCCAGCAACCAGGAAGTGCCGAGGGGGGTGGGGACAGAGGAAGAGCGACGAACCCCTAAGATCTCTGGTCCGAATTTAAGTGGCCAGCGGATCTTAGGGGTCGTGTAAAAAGGCCCTATAAGACACCCCTATGTATAAGACGCCCCCATTTTCCAATTCAGAATTAGTTGCCTAACATGATTCTCCCCTTGGCTTACTTTCCTGTATAAGACTATCCCCAATTTTTAGTCCAACTATTTTGTATAAAAATATAATCGTACACGTGGAAAAGTAGTGTAAGTAAGTAAAGGGTTAGGCCTCGAAAAACCTAGATCACACCTCTTTTTTCATTCACGTGTTAATTTGCTACTGTACCTCCTGAGTAAAGAAATTCTGTCCATAGTTGAAAATGGAAGATTAAAAAACAGCTCTGCTCCTGAAATGCTTCCATTAACGCCTAATTGCACCGATCTGTTTCAGAATTGCAGGGCTTTGCATCAGGAGATTACGGTGGTGAGCAAGGCTCCATGCTGTTCAGCAAAGAGGGGGAAGGCTGGTCTCATGTGTTAAGGGGAAACTCCTGCCGGGCAGCAAATAAAGGGAGCTCAACACCCGGGTGTTGCTCATGACAAGGAGGAAGCCGGCGGCCTCATTTCCAAGGCTTCCTGGCTGCCGGCCACCTGCGATCACCAACCCCCCCCCCTCTCTCTCTTTGCAGTGCTCCAAGTCTTACTCCAGCCAATTCCTGGACATCTTCCACGCTCACCACATGGCTGTGGATGCCGTCAGCTGGAACCCTTTCCACAGCAAAGTCTTCATCTCGTGCAGCTCCGACTGGACGGTGAAGATCTGGGACCACACCATCAAGTAGGTCTGGCTCTCGCCTAACTTCTGGACACCTGGCCCTCTCCTTCTGCTGTGGGGGGGGGGGGATGGAAGGCCGTGGCCACCCTTCTCCAAAGGCTGTAGGCCAAGCCCAGCGGTGCTGCCAGAGGGGGTGGAGCGGGGGTCACTTGTGGCACAAGGAACAATCCAAGCAGAAGGCGGAAGGGGCCGTTTTTGCAGGGGAGCCAGAGAGATGCTGCCAAGCTCTTCCTGATGGATACTGCCTGGGACGGATAGCGTGACCACACACATCCCTTGCGGAGCATAATGAGGGAGGGGTTCCGGGCTATGTTTCTCGGGTCGTAAGATGCGGCCACTTTGAGGAGCAAAAGGAAGGTCCTAGGAAGCTGCCTCAAGAGTTCTGTCTGTCCGGACGTTGATCAGGGTCTCCGGCTGGGCTGAACCTGCCAGTTTGTTGCTGGTGGATTCAGCATTATTTGTTCACGTAGCTACCTTTTTCTTAAACCTCCTGCCTGGCCTGGTTTTGTTTTCACGTGTCATTTGACTGATTGCCTGCCTTAGTGCATCTGGAGTTCCTCCAGACCTCCCGTCCCCATCTTCAGAAAAGGCTGCTGGTTCCCCCCTGACCACCACCACCACCACCACCACCACCACCACCACCCTCGGTGCTTGTCTTGCAGGACTCCGATGTTCATCTATGACCTGAACGCTGCTGTTGGCGACGTGGCCTGGGCTCCTTATTCCTCCACCGTCTTTGCTGCCGTGAGCACGGATGGAAAGGTAAGGTGGTGGGAGGGACTCCTGAAGGATCCCTCGATAAAAGGCAGATGAAGAGAAGGGGGACCGCCTAACTGTAAGGGAGAGAAGATACGTTGGAGAGCCAAAGATGGCCTTTGTTTCTGGGACACGGGGCACTTTTCTGTGTTTCTGACCGAGTACCTCATCTGGAATGAAGGTCTAGTCACATAGCAAAACAAAACAAAACAAAAACGAAAACTGGACTTTGACCTGTCTTGAAAACCCTGCTGAGTCTCAGGTTCACACAGGCCCTTTGTACACGACCCCTAAACTTCGCCGCAAATGGCTCCCAGCTCCGGAGCTTAAAATTGTTTCCCCACCAGCTCCGGAGTTTACAGATAATTAAGTGCAACCACGCCCACCTAAGCGCGTCCCAGCGCACTTTTCAGGTACCTGTTCTCTGGAGGTGAAAATTCCTGATGCGGATATAACGTACTGACTGCCCGGCTCTCCTTGCTTCTGTTTGTTCTTTTTTTGCCCCCCCCCACCCCTTTAAGAGATCTGAATGCAGTGCCGGGACAGCAGAACAGAGGTGAGCGGCATTCTTTTCTTCCTTTTTTTCTCCCTCCCCTCACGCAGCCAGGAGTGCCGAGGGGGTGGGAACGCAGGAACAGCGACAAACCCCTAAGATCTCTGGTCCGAATTTAAGTGGCCAGCAGATCTTAGGGGTCGTGTGAAAAGGCCCACAATGAGTCCCAAAGGGTGTATTTATTGTCCCCTGACTCATATTATTTTCTTAGGGTGCAAGTTAAAATAAATGTCCGCCAGAGGGCAGTTTATTTTAGCACACACCCTTCTTAACTGACCTAAGCACATTGGTAACCCTACAGCCAGTTTTAAAAGGGAGGCCCTCCATGCATTCCTGATTTAAGAACACAAGCTGAAAATAGGTTGCCTCCCAAATCAGTACATTAAGAGAAGATCTGTCAGCAAGACATACTGTATCTTCAGCAAGTGTCATTTTGTACAATTCTGGCCACCACACCTCCCCGACGGTGCCTAAGAGGTGACCTGATTGAAGTTTATAAAATCATACACAGTGCGGACAAAGTAGATAAGGAAAAACTGTTTTCCCTGTTGCACAACACTAGAACTAGGGGGCACTCCATGAAACTTTTGGGTGCTAGATCTCAAACAAATAAGGGAAAGTACTTTTTTACCCAGAGGATCACTGGTATATGGAACTCCATGCCAGAAGAAGTAAATGCAAGTAGATAATGCAGCCATGCTGGCCACATGTCCACGGACCTGCACAACACTAGCTCTTCGGCTTGAATACAGAGTTGAGCACCACCCCTAGAGTCGGGCACGACTAGCATGCATGTGCGGGGGGGGGGGACTTTTACCTTTTACTTAAGGGAGAGGCACTTGGGTTCCCTCCAGACTGGCTTTCTGTCTCTCATCCTCCCGGACAGGCCGAGTTGACACCTCACATGCGCTTGTTGACACTCACTTTCTATCATCCACCTGTCTTTGGCTTTGCAGCGTAACCTGATACCTACCGAAGCAGGAGGCCCTGGGCAAGGAAGCACGGCAAGGGCCAAATCCTGACTGTGAGTTAGGGTGCCATGGCACTTGGCAGCCATTTGGTTTGCTGCCTGCATTACACCTGGCATTGCAATCGGTGTTCACACAGGGGCTGTGGGTTGAGTGAGGGGTTCACCCTCTCATACTAAATGTGATGCAAGTCACACTGCAGCCCACAGCCCTGTTTTTCTCCCTTTCTCTGTTGATCTTTTCTTCCTCTGGTCCTGCTTCTGCTGATCCTCTTAGGGTGAAGCTGCTTTCTCATTTAAGCTTTCGGACTATGACCTTCCTCCAAGACTTTTCTCCCAAAACAACAACAACAACAACAACAACAACAACAACGTGGAAAGCTACTTCACAGTCAAAGTGTACACAACATCAAAAGTTTGAACAGCAGTTCAATACATCATAATTGACGCATCAGAATGATTCCATAGCACAGATCAGCCCCTTCCCTTACGTTCAAGTAAAACATGCAGGCATTATCTCATCTCTTGTCTTAGCTTATTATGCCAATAATTGAAACCAGTATATCAAATTTTAAGCAGAAGTAGGACCATCTTCAGACCTGTTAATTAAGAGCCTTTTCACATGACCCCTAAGATCCGCTGGCCACTTAAATTTGGACCAGAGATCTTAGGGGTTTGTCGCTGTTCCTGCGTTCCCACCCCCTTCGTACTCCTGGCTGCTGGCTGTGTGAGGGGAGGGAGAAAAAAAAGGAAGAAAAGAATGCCGCTCACCTCCGTTCTGCCGTCCCGGCACTGCATTCAAATCTCTTAAAGGGGCTGGGAGGGGGCAAAAAAAGAACAAACAGAAGCAAGGAGAGCCGGGCAGTCACTACGTTATATCCGCATCAGGAATTTTCACCTTCAGAGAGCAGGTACTGGAAAGGTGCGCTGGGACGCGCTTAGGTGGGCGTGGTCGCACTTAATTATCTGTAAACTCCGGAGCTGGTGGGGAAACAATTTTAAGCTCCGGAGCTGGGAGCCATTTGTGGCGGAGTTTAGGGGTCGTGTACAAAGGGCCTAAGTAATGAACAGCATGCCATGAACAGCTTTTGCTTCATGATGCAAGGACACCCCCCCCCCAAATAATCTGGAGCTTACTGTATTCGACAGGATTCAGGACTAACATCTATCCTCCAACATTACAATCACTGTGCTTTGCTTTTACAAGTCCCCCCCCCCCGGGTTTGAGCATCATCCTGCAAGCACCTACATCACTGGTGCACAACCTACAGACAAGTCCCCACTTTGAACAAGAACATATCACAACTGACCACACTGGAAGCTTTGGAAACAAAAAAGACCAGGACAAATTTCAGATCAGCCTTCGTGTCATGTGGTCACTTTACAAGACCTCAAAACCACCTGTTTTATAAGCAGAGCAAATCCCACGATATTTGACTCTGTAGTTTTAGTTGCATATTAGTTTTTACAACCACCTGTCAGAGTATGTGCTATTTGATCAGCCAGCAGAAGCATTACTGAATAAATTGTTAGCCAGAGCCAGAGTCTTCTTAAAACCAAACAGCTGTATTACAAATGTACAAAAATATATCACAGCATCACAGAACATCTACAAAGTTCAACAAAGCATAGACGGGAAAAATCACATTAGCAGATTGATACAAAATTCAACAGCATAACAGCATAAGAGCATACAGTACATAGACAAAATATATGATAGAGAAACAAAGTGGGTGCCAAATACAAAAGTGGAACTGGTGATACCTTTAGGCTACTATAAAAATAACAAAACATTGCAAATATTTCGAGGGCAAGCCCCCTTCCTCAAGAGCAGTACCAATAGGTAACAACATGGCAAAAGATGGATTTGCCAGGAATTATTTCTTAGGTGTTGAGTCCATGGCAAGATGGAAAAAAGCCAGGCAGTTTACTTCAGGCTTGGAGCTTTGATGTTCTTTGGGCTGCCTTCGAAGTGTGGGGAGGGAGGGAGTGGGTTCCTTTACTCATGGAAGGCCCAATGAACAATGATTTACAGAGCATTTTTATACACAAGTATGTCCAATCATAAATGACAATACCTCTTAGCTATTGCAACCTCTTGCATCAACCAAAATTCATTATGTTAAGTCTAACATCTGTACTCCGTTTAAAAAAAACCTATACATTGAGTCACTGTTGTGACGCCTTCGGGACGTTACCACATGCCATCTGTTCGCTGCCACCAAAAATATAATAATTTGGGGACTTGACACTCCCCAGGATCATTCAAGAAGGATCCTTGGTTTAACTAGCGACACAGCTCATTCCGGGAGGGTGAGCTTACTCCTGCCATGCCCCAGCTAAAAAGGGATTTATCTCCTCTGAACAACCCTCTGCCCGGGAGCCTCGGAACGTCTACTCTGCCCCAGGTCCCATAGAGTTCAATCAAGAGAAACTTTCTTGCTCACAGAAAAGTCAGTAGCGTGCAGCCTTGGCTAAGGCTCTGGTTAATTAGCAATGACTTCCCCCTCAGGCACACACAGACTCCAGTTAAAAAGATAAAGAAAAGAAATTTATTTTAAAAGAAAAAACAAGAGTAAAAACAGGACTCTCTTCTTGTCAGCATCATCTGGCAAGAGTTACAGACTTTTTGGAGCTTTAAAAGGCAGATTCTTAAAACAAGCTTACAAGTCGCTTAGAAAAAAAAACAGTCTCAGGAAGATAACGTGAAATGTTGCACCCCAGAAATGAAAATAATAACGCTAACTAATTATGGCTAACATACTCACACTTGGAAAAGATCTCTTTGCATTCTCCTGGCTGAAAAGCCAGCCCCAGCATGGAAGTTACATCGCTGCCAGCTGTTCCCGAGAAGCTCCTCTATCTCTGTAAGCAGCACATTATATTATATACCTAACAGCATAGGATTCCTCTTTGTTCTTTAGGAATGGAAATTACGCCCAGAAGGGTGTAGGCTCTCTCATCAATTAGCATGATTACAAGGAAAGACTTTCCCCTTTCGATAGTGAACAAAAAGGCCTATTGATCTCAAGTGTTCCATCATCTGAATAGGATGTGTATTTTGACAAGTGGATTCCTTAACTGACAGAAGCCATCTGTTGTCATCTGAGTGTAACTCTTTGAGGTTCAGGGCCGTTTGATATACAGAAAGGTATTATAAAATTTCACCCATGTGTTTCTTCTTCATAGATATCATGTGTGAAGGCAGGTTTTTTTATGTGCATGAGAGACACTGTAAGACCCTTCCATTTGCTATTTTACAACCACATCAAACATTTTGATGATGAGAAAAACGTAACATTTGTGCTCCCATTTGACTTGACATCCACCTGCAAATTACAAAGCAAGTCAGTGTCTTCTTTTACCAGGACATGACATAGCCAGGGATCACAGATTATACAGATGACAGGACAGATCAAAAGATGAATTTTCTAGAATTCACAACTGTGACTTTGAACTTTTTACAAACTCCATCTTTAAATCAATTCAATACATATCAAATATATATAGAACATCCTGTCTAATTACATATATTTCACTAACTAATATCTGACAGCACGTCTATGCTGCCTTTCTTCCAGTAATGGGCCTCAAGGTGGCTCACAGATCAATAAAAGAGACAGGGATTAAAACAAGATACAAGAAACATTAAATATGTTTAAACATGGAACTCTTATAATCACAGTATAAAAAAAGATTAAAAAGTATGTAATGTTAAAAATGCATTAAAAGTACAGACTGCAGCAAACATCAAGTAACTAGCTATGTTAAAATTAAATATTAAACACTAAAAGCCTATTGGAACAAAAATGTTTTCTGCTGCTGTGGATGAGAGAGAACAGAAGGGGCCATCCTAGCTATACAAGGGTGTGTGTGTGTGTGTGATTCCACGACCTGGGAGCAACACAGACGTGTGTTGGTGCTCCAACATGAAGCAAAAAGATTCCATGTAAATAACGCCAAAGGTTGCTGAAGAAATTAAAATTCCCAATGGGAGCATGTGATTCCACTTCTGGTTGAGCGTCTTTCTTCTTTCACCAATCAACATGGAATTTTCAATTTTGTAAAATCCAAGAGTGATGGAAAGATGTCTTATCCTGCTGAACCCATCCCCTGCTGCCGCCCTCACCTGCCACCAACCTGGAAAGGAATATTTATTTGCAACCATCTTCTAAAGCTTTCTTTCTTTCTTTCTCCCTTCTCTGGCCACTGAGATTTCAGTGATCTACCCTTCTTATATCATCATCCCTACATATTTGCCCCACAGTGAACAGCTGAAAAATAAATGGGGAGAAGGGTTGGAACAGATACCCCTGATAGTTTTTTTTTGGGGGGGGGGCTCTTTTGAGCAGAGAAGAAATTGTTTAGAAAAGTCCAAGTCATTTCTGCACCTGTGGGTCAGCGTGGTTTTGAAAATGTACTGCAGACTCGTCGCTCGGTGGGGCAGAAGGGTGTTTTTTTAATTATAGATTTAAAAGTGCCTTGATTCATTTTAAAAAGAGGGTTTTCTATCACGCGCCAGGGGAGGTGAGAATTGTTCGCATAACCCATTTCTCCCAGACATCTCCTTTAACACGGCAACTCAATTACGGCCAATAATTCAATACCGCCACCTAATGAAGTTGCGTATGGGCTGCATTAATTCCTGAAAGAAATCTACTTTAATAGGATACATAAAACTGCAGCGGCAGCTAGGGAATGTGGGCCTTCTGTATTCCTGCCAAATTTCTCATGATAGATAATTGCTCCTTCTGCCTGACCAAAAAAAACCACACACACGGATCAAACAAATGATGGGTCGCAGCACCAGAATGCTACAGCATTAACATCGCAGGGGCCTGCTTGCCTCTCCTCGCTCAGCCGTCTGCTGGTATCTACAGAAAGCTGCCAGGTTCTGTGAGGCAGCAGGAGGCGTAGGGTATGTGTCAGGCCATTAATGAATTTGCTGCCACAGCGTGGGGTTATGGGGTTTAATGGCTACAGATTCAGAGAAGAGAGATCTATGACAGTTGGATGGCACAGCTCAGTGGGAGCTCCCTTTTCGCACACACAGTCCATTTCTGAATACCATGGCCTGGGACAAGCAGGCAGGGAGGGCTGTTCCCCTTATGCCTGATATGTGGGCTTCCTGGATGCATCTGGCTTATTCCTTGTTAAAAAAAAAAGGGGGGGGGGTTGCTGGACACGGTGTCCCTTGGTCTGATCTGAGAGTCAACGGACCTGCTTTCCTGGCCACGTGATATGAGAGCTGAGCCGGACCCTCGGGCACCTTCATGCATCAGCCTCCACTAATAGGGACTTGTGCCTGTGGTGCCCACTGTGTCTCGCGCTGGGCACCCCATTGAAGAAGAGTACGGATTGGTTGGAGTGTGCCCAGAAGTCAATAAAATGTCTAGAAACCGAACTCCCAGAGGAAGGGATGAGGGAGATGAGTTGGTTTAGCCAGGAAGAGAGAAACGTTGAGGAATAACATGGTGGTCATCTTTAGATGGATAAGGAATGCCACATGGGAGATGGGAAAACCTTGTTTGTTGCGGCCCCAGAGGGTAGAACCACGAGTAATAGATTCAGATGGTAGGAAAGGCGATTTTGCCTAAACTTTGGGATATGTCTGAAGAGTCTCAGTCATCCAGGTGAGTTTATTTGGAAGTTGAACATTAGGATGAACATCGGAACAGAACTGCCTTTTGGCAGTAGGAGAGACAATCTTGGATAGGGCGGACTGACCATTTTTGGAGGTTTTCAAGCAGAGGAGAAATGGCAATCTGTCAGGGATGTTTTGCCAGTTGGATTCCCAGTCAGCCACAAGTTGGACTGGTTGATCCTTGGGATCCCTTCCAACTCTATGGTTCTATGATTCTATGAACTCCACAGTCCTTTAATCCTTGATTTGGCCAGCCACTCTTTTCATCCAGATCCGTGTGCGGTTGAGAGACTGCATCGCTCTCCAGCCTTCTTGGCTGAACCGCTTTAAACTACGACATGGAAACGGCAGAAACCGGGGGGGGGGCGAAAAAAGGTGGCGTAGTATGTCTGCAAATACAACCAAATCGCTTAAAAGGGGATGCAGGAACCGATTTTAAAAAACAGTGGTCGTCGCAAGAAAAACCGACACAGCGGTCAAAAATGAGCGTGGCCAAGGGAGCTTTTCAGAAAAAGCTATTTGAAAAGCGGACAGTGATTTTTAAGTCAATTTGTCTTTAAGGAAAAGGCGTTTCAAATCGAAAGTACGGTAGCAGTCTTATTACTTGCTCTCAGTGAGAGGCTGCAAGGCATCTCCAAACATTGCATAGTTCCTAACACACACACACCCCTTGCCTAGACCAGGTCACTTCTCCACATCCTGGCTGCGACCTGCTCTTTCGTCTTTGAGCCACGCTGGCCTTTTCATGCTGTCAGCATTGCCCTCCGTGCATGCGAGGAGAAGTAAATGTATTCTCAGTGCTTTAAATCAGGCTTCTACACACATTTGAAGCCAGGCTCTTCATCAGGGACATTTTTTTTATTTGCACAGAACTCTCATCAGAGCTTTCAGAAAGCAGAGGATTAAGAACCTCTATGGTAAAATCTCACTTGAGGCTTGAGAGTGTTTTTTTTTTTAAAAAACGAGTATTTAATTTAGTCTTCTTATCAGCCCATTCTCTCGCAAAAACTGAATGCTCCAACGCTTTATGGGTCTACGGATATGGAGAGGCTGGATGGCCATCTGTCAGGAGTCCTGTGATGGGGGTTCCTGCATGGCAGGGGGTTGGTCTGGATGGCCCTTGAGGTCTCTTCCAACTCTAGGATTCTATGATTCTAACAATAACAATAAATAAAAGCACAAACAGTTTGTTCCCTGCAGTTTTCTGGAACCCAGCATCCTCCAGGCATGTTGGCCTACATTCCCCATCACCCCCAACCTGGAGGCCTTGAAGGGAAGTGGGGCTTGTGGCCCAGTGTATCTAGACTCGAGAGCTTGAGATGCAGACCCACCAGAGAGCTTCCGGTTTGTCCCCTTGGCTTCCTCAGTGTACCTTGTTGGTCGGTGAGAAGCTGGGAGGTGTGATGGTGTGCCTGCATACGCGTAGGATGCTCACAAGGCTCTGTGGAAGAGGAGGCCTTGGGTAGGCCTGTCTCCCAGCTAAATTATTCCCGTGCCTCGTTACAAAGGACGGCATTGTTTCCACGGGGGTGGAGGGTGGAGAGCGCAGTAAGGAAGGGAGCACAACCCAAATACTGTAGGTCCTTTGAGGATGGATCTGGAGCCACGATGACTGACCTGCAGATAAATACCACCCTGCCACGTGTCCATTCGGGGGTTCAGCGGCATCCGAGATGGATGCTCTTCATGGCCTTTCGTTCCTTATCACCGAATAGAGCAACCTTTTGAGATTTGAAAGGCTGTCAGCTCAGCAGTGCCCTTCTGGAAACGGACGAGCATTCTCTGAACCACTTTCTGTCAGTCAAAAGAAAGCAGATTGCCCTTTGCTGAGGGATAACCACACCACTGTGCCGAGCCGTTCTTTGTATAACAAATGGCACCACAGTGGGCTCCCTTTGACTGTCTCGGTGGGTCCTGCTCTTCCGAATCCTTTGCTGGCCTTCCTCAGCCGTGCCTCCAAAGTGGAACATTTTGCCTCTCAATGGACCGTTTGAAGCACGCCCGGCTCAGTTTGACATCTCGTAGAATTCACTGGGGTTTCGGGGAGCTGCCTGTCCCATGATTCAAGACCAAGGGCCAGGGTTAGGGTCAGGAGTCATGAAAGTGACCCCTTAGCTGCAGGCTTTTGCGGCCTTGGAGAAGTTCATCCATCCTACATCCCCTTCCCCCTCTGCTAGGGCTCCTTACAAGGCTGTCATGAAGACAAACATAGAGAAGGTTTATTTATTTTAGAGTATTTTTACAGTCCCAGTACAATTAATTGTACAGTCCCAGTACAATTAAGACATGTTCAAGTATTTGAGAACAAGGAATTGAGGGACATCTTACAGCATTAATGGACAACATGACATTAAAGCCACAAGGTTATAAGTAGTTATGTGAACCTATAGATTCATATAAAAGGCACATAATGGTAGTCCATCATTCAGGGAAAGCTTGCCTGAAGAGAAAGGTCTTTGCCTGTTTCTGGAAAGACATAAGAGATGAGGCAGTCCTGGCCTCTAGTGGGAGGGAGTTCCAGAGTCTGGGTGCGGCAGCCGAGAAGGACCTTTCATGGGTTTCCACGAGACGTATCTGTGAGGGTGGCAGGAGGGAGAGACGGGCCTCTCCTGATGACTGTAACACCCGAGTCGGTTCATACTGTGTGATCCGATCTTTGAGGTAGCTTGGACCCAGGTCGTATATAGTGCTTTGTAGGTTAAGGTCAGCACCTTGAATTGTGCCCGGTAGGTGATTGGCAGCCAGTGGAGCTGCTTTAATAGGGCTGCAATGTGATCTCTGTACCCCGCCCCAGTTAGCAGTCTGGCTGCTGCATTTTGGACCCATTGAACTTTCCTGTGCTGGATGTTATGAAGGAGGATGGAAGCAGCAGGAGTTTGCAGGAGCATCTTTGAGAAGGAAATGTTCAAAGGGAGGGGGTGTGGGGGTGTGGGGAAGGGGGGGGCAGTGGCTTCCTAAATTCTCTTCCTCTGGTCAATATTATGCTGAAACTACCTCCGCAGGCTATTTACCATGACCTAGCAAAGAATTAAGGAGGTGGGATATTGCTGCCTCTGGCTTTTTGCCTTTTGTGAGCCTCCCAGAGTAGGAAGTACACACTAGCTGGGGTCGATAAGAATAGAAATAAATAAAATGCAACCCAGTTCAGATGCTAGACTAGAGTCCTGGTTAAAAAAAGCTGCTGTTGAGGAATATGAACAGAGCTCAGAAACCTTTGCAAAGTGATTGCTTTCACTGAAGTCTGACTATATTTAGAGCACGGAGTTGCAGGTTCCACAGGGTGGAAGATCGTATTCCATCTATCATGTTAAATACTCTCAGGCAGTTTCATAGTCCTGTTAAATTATAACTGCCTTGCCTGGGTGCGCTTCCTGGGCAAGGGAGTTATTTGAATAAAATCAGTACTCTGTCTTGTCTTCCTATAGATTGGCTCCCTCGCGGAACTATTTTAGCACCCCTCTCTAATGGAATAGCTAGACCAGGCACAACCTCTGACTCTGCTAATGAGGCGGCTGGCTCAGGTCACTAATGAAGGGTCTGTGTGACCATCCAGGTTTCTCATGCCAGCCATTTCCTTATTTTTAAATGTCACGGAAGCTGCTTGCATATTTCAATTCTTTTCTTTTCTTTTCTTCAAACTTGGCTTCCTCTTTCCCCAGTCACGTTCTGTGGATTTTGTTGACTTTCTCTGCAGTTTGTAACAAACTCACAGCAAGTAAAAAGCCCAGAGGAAACATACAGCCACCCAGGTCATTTTGGATACACATGGAAATGTTCTTTATAAGGCCAATTCTTCTCGTGAAAGCTGTGAGGCCCCTCCTAGCCATCTAAATAAAAAGGCAGTAATCATTATAGAGGTTTGTATTTCTGGTAAAGGTTTTTTGTGTGATCCAACAGAAGTATAGAGATATACAGAGGCTATGTGTTCCCCAAAATAGTTCACCCCTTTCTTGTTCATTGGCACTTAGAATCTCAGTAACTCACTCTGAGACATTTGTAGGAGAAATATGTTTTTTTTAAAAAAATCTTCATTTACAGTTGCTTGAAATTATGCATCACATATACTCCTTTCTCTGCTTCAGTCATATTAGCAACCAACTGAACAGATCAACAGCAAACAATAGCCACCAACTGAGGAAACAGATGGAAAAGAACATTCAGCAGGGAGGCAGGGCTCCCTTTGAATTCAAAGGCTCTAAGGAACTATGGTTTGTGCTGGACAGATATGCCCAGAAAGGTCCCTCCCAGTCAAACAAATTATGAGCACTATGCAAGGTTGTAAATAAAACTCCAGCACCAACCAGAGATGGGAGTAGTTGTGATTTAGAATGTGCACATAATCTGTGATGTTCATGCAGTTCCAGACCATAGTTTTCTCATTTACGGGTAAATTCAAGATTGAATGAAGCTTTATTTGGTCTAAGATTTTTTTTCTGCTCTACCCTGTTTCTTTGGAGGCAAGAATGCCACCGCCGTGTCCTTAATGTTCTGAAAAGGAGCGGCCTACGGTCCACAAAGGTTTATGCCAGATTTTTTTTTAAAGTACCCATCTTGAAGGCGCCCGTTAGCTTTCTTGTTGATGTGGTCCTCATCACAGCATTTATCCCAGGCCACGGAGGCCACGTCCTGGCCAGATGGGCCAGAGAACGTAACCCCTCTCTGCACGCCCCTGGCTTGAATTGACTGGCTATCATCCTGGAAGGCCTGCTGGTTTGAAATCCTGGGAGGTTTTGCCAATAGAGCCACGTTCTCTGCTTCAGCAGGTGGAAAAGGGGAAACGGATCCATCACAAGGCCGGAGGCAGCTGGACAATGATGCCTGTCACAGGAGAAAGGGCATCTCAGTATTCAATCATCGCTCACCTTCCCATGCGGTATTGATTCCAGCCGTCGTTGCCAGGTTATTCCCCCCACCCACCCCCTGGTTAATGTTTATTTCTGGCTCATCCTTGGTTCTTGCGACAGTCCTAGGATATTTGTTG
Source organism: Phrynocephalus guinanensis (assembly GCA_037367245.1). Classification (NCBI taxonomy): domain Eukaryota; kingdom Metazoa; phylum Chordata; class Lepidosauria; order Squamata; family Agamidae; genus Phrynocephalus; species Phrynocephalus guinanensis. The sequence continues at coordinate 122,484,091 of CM074738.1, forward strand.
GCATGCTAGGCTTTATTCACGTACTTGATATTTTTCAAGGGCCATGGTTGGTCTGGATTACCTTCAAAGACCCGTCCCACCCTACCGTTCGATTATCCTTTGGTTCTATTTAGCAATCAGGGTTGCTTCTAGGTGGGCTTTCTGCCCCAATGGTCCCACATGGCTTGCAGATGATAGGCAGAAAACATAGGTCCACACCATAAATAAATACCTGAGGTTGCTGAAATGGAAAAAAAAAATATTACTCTGTGCTAGCTTCCGGAGGAAATGCAGAAAATTGGTGACAAGATGAATTGCAGTATGTCTTATGTTTGTCTGACAAATCTTTTAGAATTTTTTGAAAAGGTCAACAGGCATGTGGATTTGGGTGAACCGGTGGATATAGTCTATTTGGATTTTCAAAAGGCTTTTGACACAGTCCCTCACCAAAGGCTGCTGAGAAAATTGTACAGCCAGGGGATAAGAGGGCAGGTCCTCTTATGGATTGAGAACTGGTTGAGATCCAGGAAACAAAGGGTAGGTGTCAATGGGAAATTTTCACAATGGAGAGAAGTGAAAAGCGGTGTGCCCCAGGGATCTGTCCTGGGATCGGTGCTTTTCAATCTGTTCATAAATGACCTGGAGACAGGGATAAACAGTGAGGTGGCCAAGTTTGCAGATGACACAAAACTTTTCTGTGTGGTAAAAACCAGAGAAGATTGTGAAGAGCTCCAGAAGGATCTCTCCAAACTGGGGGAATGGGCTGCGAAATGGCAAATGCGTTTTTATTTATTTATTTATTTATTTATTTATTTATTTATTTATTTATTTATTGAATTTATACCCCACCCATCTTCTCGTAGGAACTCTGGGCGGCTTACACAAGGCTGAAGAGTTCAGCAAATAAACAAGTGTAGAACAAGCATATAATACAAACAACAACAAACAGCAATGTTAAAACAGCTTTAGCACCCTAGCGTAATATATTCATGGCTCAACAGACTGCATGGGTGAGCAAACCAATGGCGGGGGGGGGGGGACTAAACAAAATCGCCAAAGGCCTCGCCAAAGAGCAGAGTTTTTAATGCTCGGCGAAAGGCCAGCAGGGACTCTGCAGAGCGCACTTCGCTTGGAAGACTGTTCCAAAGAGAAGGGCCAGCCACCGAGAAGGCCCTGTTACGAGCGGAAGTTTTCCGGGCCTCTCTCGGGGTGGCGACCCGAAGCGTGTGCGCCCGCGACTGCCGAACTGGACGGGCCGAGATTGAGCGCTGGACGATCTGCTCTGACAGGTAGTCCAGGCCCAAGCCATGGAGGGTTTTATAAACTAAAACCAGGACCTTGAATCTGATCCGGGATGCAACGGGTAACCAATGCAGGCGAGCCAGGACCGGGGCGATGTGGTCGTAAAGACGCACACGCGCCACCAGCCTAGCTGCCGCGTTTTGCACCCACTGCAGGCGCGGAGGAGAGTCAAGGGTAACCCCATGTAAAGAGCGTTGCAGTAGTCCAACCTCGAGATCACCAGTGCTTGCACCACTGTCCTCAGAGAGTCACCATCTAGGTATGGGCGGATCTGGGCGATATGACGAAGATGATAAAAGGCAGTTCTGGTCATGGCAGCCACCTGGGCCTTGTAGCCAAATATAAAGTAATGCATATTGGGGCAAAACATCAAAACTTTATCAACTCATGGGCTCCGAGTTATCCGTGACGGATCAGAAAAGAGATCTTTGTGTGTTGGTGGACAGCTCCATGAAGGTGTCTCCCCAATGTGTGGCAGCGGTGAAGAAGGCCAATTCCATGCTAGGGATTATCAAAAAGGGGATTGAAAATAAAACAGCCAACATTATAATGCCATTGTACAAGATGATAGTAAGGCCGCACCTGGAGTATTGTGTACAATTCTGGTCACCGCATCTCAAGAAAGACATAGTGGAACTGGAAAAGGTGCAGAGGAGAGCGACTAAAATGATTACTGGGCTGGGGGACCTCCCTTATGAGGAAAGGCTAAAACATTTGGGGCTCTTTAGTCTGGAAAAAAGGCACCTGAGGTAGGATATGATTGAGGCATACAAAATAATGCAGGGGATGAGTCAAGTGGATAGAGGGACACTCTTCTCTCACACACAAAATACCAGAACTAGGGGAGATCCACTCAAATTGAGGGTTGGGAGAGTGAGAACAGACAAAAGAATTTTTTTTACCCAGCATATTGTTAGTCTGTGGAACTCCCTGCCACATGATGTGGTGATGGCATCTCGCCTGGATGCCTTCAGAAGGGGATTGGACAGATTCCTGGAGGAAAAGTCCATCACAGGTGACAAGCCATGATGGGGATATGTCATCTCCAGGCTTAAAACCAGGGTGCTTCAAGGGCCAGATGCAAGGGAGTGGTATCAGGAGACAGAGATCTAGTCTCGTGCGCTCCCAGATGCATCTGGTGGGGCCACTGTAAGATACAGGAAGCTGGACTAGATGGGCCTTTGGCCTGATCCAGCATGGCTCTTTTTATGTTCTTATGTTCTCTGCCTCCTTTTGTACATTTTGTCACAACGTGGCTGCAATGCAGGAGTGTGCATCACATTCCCCCCTGCTCATTTCTGCACCTTCCCAAATATTCCTTTTTTTAAAAGTGCAAAGTAAACCAGGCAGAGTGATCCGCTCACCCCCCCCCCCAAAAAAAACCTCAGTCTAGCTCTTTACACCCTTTATTTTAATTTAAAATAGGGTTTCTTCACCCTAATTGGCTGCATTGCTGGAGGAAGTGTCTCCTTAGACTAATTAATTCCTGGCCTTTGTCCTGGTTAATTTGTTCTCAGAAAGTGAAGATTTCTTGAAGCTGTGAAGCCAGTTAAGGTAAAGGAACGAAATTTAAATTTCAAATGAAGACTATATTGAACACTTGACAAGCGAATCAGTCCAAAGAAGCTAGAATAGGCTACAGTTGGAAGGATGTGCGATTGCCTTTGGTTGAATTTCAGAAGGGGCCTCCATCCACATGTCTGAGTGAAGTTGCAAAACAGGTTGAGTAGCAATAGTGTTATCAGGGGTAGACCCACAGCTGTATAATAATTTTATCCTGCTAGCCAAATATGATTGAACTATGTTGGAGTGCTGCAAAGAGCTGTCTAGCCGTCACCTGGATGCCTTTAGGAAACCTCTAGGCAGGATACACGGACAATAACATCTTCATGCGCTCAGAATACTAAGTACTGTAGGTGCAGGGACTGGTAGCCGTCAAGACTCGTGTTCTCTGTGAATTTGAATAATATTCTCTTCTCAAAGCCATTTGGATTGACGGGCATCACTACAACTTGTGCAAGCAAATTCAGTAGTTATGTTGCAGAGTTTTGATTTTTGGGTTAAATTCTCCTAGGTGTACAGCAGAAGTGCAGAATACCTTCATGCTTCCCAGAATTGTCCACCACCACCCCTTTTCCCCCCTCATTAACCAGCACTTACAGTTTAAATAATTCACTGTGAGACATTGAGATTAGAAAGAATAAAGGCATATCTGCCCAGAGTGGCTCTCTTGCTAAATGGTGTGGTATAAAAATAAAATAAAATCAATCAATCTCCTTACTTACAGTTCAACATCACACTGGCAAACATGACTGCTTTCAGCAAACAGACTTAAGTTCTTACCGTAGATGTGGGGCTCTCTTTGAATTCAGAGGTGGTTAAGGAGTACCTGGTTAATGCTGGATAGATTGACAGTCATCCCAGTCTAGAAAGGTCCCTCCCAGCCAAATCTCCTAAAGGTAGCATGCTAGATTGTAACTACTCCTACAGTTTAACTGTGTGATGTCTGACAAAATACCCTGTTTCCCTGAAAATAAGACCTCCCCAAAAATAAGCCCTAGCAGGATTTCTATGTGTTTGTTAAATATAAGCCCTACCCTGATAATAAAACCTAGTGATGGTCATGGCTATGGTTGTGTGCAGGGCTGTCATTCAAGCATATTATACTTAATAAAAGTAAGTAATTACACTGGTGACAATGAGACTTCCTGGGGTAGGAACTGGCAAGCCACCCCAGTATCCTTGCCAAGAACATCCAACGGACAGAAACAAAAGGCTAAAAGATATGACGCTGGAAGATGAGCCCCTCAGGTCGGAAGGTGTCCAGCATGCTACTGAGGAAGAGCGGAGGACAAGTACAAGTAGCTCCAGAGCTAATGAAGTGGCTGGGCCAAAGCCGAAAGGATGCTCAGCTGCAGATGTGCCTGGAAGAGAAAGGAAAGTCCAATGCTGCAAAGAAATATACTGCATAGGAACCTGGAATGTGAGATCTATGAACCAGGGTAAGTTGGATGTGGTCAAACGTGAGATGGAAAGAATAAACATTGACACCTTGGACATCAGCGAACTTAAATGGACAGGAATGGGTGAATTCAGTTCAGATGACTATCACATCTACTACTGTGGGCAAGAATCCCATAGAAAAAATGGAGTTGCCCTCATAGTCAACAATAGAGTTAGAAAAGCAGTGCTGGGATACAACCTAAAAAATGATAGAATGATTTCGGTACGCTTCCAAGGCAGTCCTTTCAACATCACAGTAATCCAAGTTTATGCACCAACTACCGGTGCTGAAGAGTCTGAGATTGACCGATTTTATGAAGATTTACAAGAACTTCTAGAACTGACACCAAAGAAAGATGTTCTTCTGATTATAGGGGATTGGAATGCTAAAGTAGGGAGTCAAGTGATAAAAGGAATAACTGGCAAGTTTGGCCTTGGAGTTCCAAATGAAGCAGGGCAAAGGCTAATTGAGTTTTGTCAAGAGAACAAGCTGGTCATTGCAAACACTCTTTTCCAACAACACAAAAGGCGACTCTACACATGGACATCACCAGATGGACAATACCGGAATCAGATTGATTATGTTCTCTGCAGCCAAAGATGGAGGAGCTCTATACAGTCCGCAAAAACAAGACCTGGTGCTGACTGTGGTTCAGATCATCAGCTTCTTATTTCAAAATTCAAACTTAAACTGAAGAAAGTAGGGAAGACCACTGGGCCAGTCAGGTATAATCTAAGTCAAATCCCGTGTGAATACACAGTGGAAGTGAAGAATAGATTCAAGGAACTAGATTTGGTGGACAGAACACCTGAAGAACTATGGATGGAGGCTTGTAACATTGTACAGGAGGCTGCAATAAAAACTATTCCAAAGAAAAGAAAATGCAAGAAAGCAAAGTGGTTGTCCAACGAGGCCCTACAAATAGCGGCGGAGAGAAGAGATGCAAAATGCAAGGGAGAAAGGGAAAGATACAGAAAATTGAATGCAGACTTCCAAAGAATAGCAAGGAGAGACAGGGAGGCCTTCTTGAATGCACAGTGCAAAGAAATAGAGGAAAACAACAGAAAAGGAAAAACCAGAGATCTATTCAAGAAAATTGGAGATATTAAAGGGGCATTTCGTGCAAAGATGGATATGATAAAGGACAAAAATGGTAGGGACCTAACTGAAGCAGAAGAGATCAAGAAGAGATGGCAAGAATATACAGAGGAATTATATCAGAAAGATCTGGATGTCCCTGATAACCAAGATAGCGTAGTTGCTGACCTGGACCCAGACATCCTGGAAAGTGAAGTCAAGTGGGCCTTAGAAAGCATTGCAAACAACAAGGCCAGTGGAGGGGACGGCATTCCAATTGAACTCTTAAAAATCTTAAAAGAGGATGCTGTAAAGGTGCTGCACACAATATGCCAGCAAATTTGGAAAACCCAGCAGTGGCCAGAGGACTGGAAAAGATCGGTCTACATCCCAATCCCAAAGAAAGGCAATGCCAAAGAATGCTCCAACTATCGCACAATTGCACTCATTTCACACGCTAGCAAGGTTATGCTCAAAATTCTACGAGGCTTCACAGTATGTGGAAAGAGAACTTCCAGAAGTACAAGCGGGATTTCGAAGGGGCAGAGGAACAAGAGATCAAATCGCCAACATGCGCTGGATTATGGAGAAAGCCAGAGAGTTCCAGAAAAACATCTGCTTCATTGACTATGCCAAAGCCTTTGACTTTGTAGACCACAACAAACTATGGCAAGTTCTTAAAGGAATGGGAGTGCCTGACCACCTTATCTGTCTCCTAAGAAATCTATATGTGGGACAAGCAGCAACTGTCAGAACTGGATATGGAACAACTGACTGGTTTAGAATTGGGAAAGGAGTACGACAAGGCTGCATACTGTCAACTTGCCTATTTAACTTATATGCAGAGTACATCATGAGAAAGGCAGGTCTGGATGAATCACAAGCTGGAATTAAGATTGCCGGAAGAAATATCAACAACCTCAGATACGCAGATGATGCTACTCTAATAGCAGAGAATGAACATAAGAACATAAGAACATAAGAAGAGCCATGCTGGATCAGGCCAAAGGCCCATCTAGTCCAGCTTCCTGTATCTCACAGCGGCCCCACCAGATGTGTTTGGGAGTGCATGAGACTAGATATCTGTCTCCTGATACCACTCTCCTGCATCTGGCCCTTGAAGTACCCTGGTTTAAACCCTGGAGGTTACACATCTCCATCATGGTTTGTCACCTGTGATGGACTTTTCCTCCAGGAATCTGTCCAATCCCCTTTTGAAGGCATCCAGGTCAGATGCCATCACCACATTGTGTGGCAGGGAGTTCCATAGACTTACAACGCGCTGGGTGAAAAAATATTTTCTTTTGTCAGTTCTTACTCTCCCAGCCCTCAATTTGAGTGTATGTCCCCTAGTTCTGGTATTTTGGGAGAGGGGAAGAGCTTCCCTCTATCCACTTTACTCATACCCTGCATTATTTTGTATGTCTCAATCATATCCCCCCTCAATCACCTTTTTTCCAGACTAAAGAGGCCCAAATGTTTTAGCCTTTCTTCATAAGGGAGGTGCCCCAGCCCAGTAATCATTTTAGTCGCTCTCTTCTGCACCTTTTCCAGTTCCACTATGTCTTTCTTGAGATGCGGTGACCAGAATTGTACACAATACTCCAGGTGGGGCCTTACTATTGTTTTGTATAATGGCATTATAATGTTGGCTGTTTTATTTTCAATCCCCTTTTTGATAATCCCTAGCATGGAATTGGCCTTCTTCACCGCTGCCACACATTGGGGAGACACCTTCATGGAGCTGTCCACCAACACACCAAGATCTCTTTCCTGATCCGTCACGGATAACTCAGAGCCCATGAGTTGATAGATGAAGCTTGGATTTTTTGCCCCAATATGCATTACTTTACATTTGGTTACATTAAAACGCATTTGCCATTTCTCAGCCCATTCCCCCAGTTTTGGAGAGATCCTTCTGGAGCTCTTCACAATCTTCTCTGGTTTTTACCACACGGAAAAGTTTTGTGTCATCGGCAAACTTGGCCACCTCACTGTTTATCCCTGTCTCCAGGTCATTTATGAACAGATTGAAAAGCACCGGTCCCAGGACAGATCCCTGGGGCACATCACTTTTCACTTCTCTCCATTGTGAAAATTTCCCATTGACACCTACTCTTTGTTTCCGGGATCTCAACCAGTTCTCAATCCATAAGAGGACCTGCCCTCTTATCCCCTGACTGTGCAATTTTCTCAGCAGCAGCCTTGGTGAGGGACTGTGTCAAAAGCCTTTTGAAAATCCAGATAGACTATATCAACCGGTTCACCCAAATCCACGTGCCTGTTGACCTTTTCAAAAAATTTGAAGAGGTTTGTCAGACAAGATTTACCCTTACAGAAGCCATGCTGATTTTCTCTCAGCAAGGTTTGTACTTTTATGTGTTTTAAGATTTTCTCTTGGATGAGGCTTTCCACCATCTTCCCTGGGACAGATGTAAGGCTAACCGGCCTGTAGTTTCCTGGGTCCCCCTCCTTCCTTTTTTAAAAATTGGTGTGACATCTGCTATCCTCCAGTCCTCCGGCACTGTGGCCGTTTTAAGAGACAAGTTGCATATAACCGTTAAGAGATCTGCAATTTCATTTCTCAGTTCCCTAATAACCCTTGGGTGGATGCCATCTGGGCCAGGTGACTTGTTAATCCTCAATTTATCAATTAGTCCTAAAACCTCCTCTCTTTTAACCTGTATTTGATTTAATTCTTTAGTCAAGAGGGGCGGCTCAGGCAGCGGAATCCGCTCAAGGTCCTCTGTCGTGAAGACAGACGCAAAGAACTCATTCAATTTCTCTGCAATGTCCAAGTCTTCCTTAACCTCCCCTTTTCCTCCCTCACCATCCAGAGGGCCAACTGGTTCTCTGGCCGGTTTTCTACTTCTAACATATTTAAAGAAGCTTTTATTATTACCCTTTATATTGCTAGCCATTCGTTCCTCAAAGTCTTTCTTTGCCTCCCTTATCATCTTCTTACATTTCTTTTGCCAGAGTTTGTGATCCTTTTTATTTTCCTCATTTGGGGAGGATTTCCATTTACAGAAGGACCTCTCCTTGCGCTTTAGAGCCTCTCTAACTCCACTCGTTAACCATGCCGGTGTCCTCTTGGACTTAAATGAGCTCTTCTTTCTTTGTGGTATGCACTTGTGCTGGGCCTCTATTATTGTTGTTTTAAACAGGCTCCATGCACTCTGAAGAGATTGGATTCTTCTAACCTTCCCCTTCAGTTTCTCTCTAACTAGTTTCCTCATCTGAGGGAAGTTTGCCCTTCGAAAATCAAGGGTTTTTATGTCTGATTTGGTTGACACTCTTCCTCCGACATGCATGGCAAAGGTAATAGCAGCATGGTCACTGTTCCCCAGAGGCTCAGTGACATTCACACCTCTGACCAGGTCCTGAGTATCACACAATATTAGATCCAGAGTTGCCTGTTCTCGGGTGGGCTCCGTGACAAGTTGCTCTAAGGCACAGTCATTCAGCAAGTCGAGAAACCCAGTTTCTCTTTCTTGCCCGGAGCTCGCATTGGCCCAGTCAATGTGGGGATAATTGAAGTCCCCCATGATTACAATCCTATCCCTTTTAGCCACTTCCATGATTTCTCTCCTCATTTCAAGGTCCCCCTCAAGTTTCTGATCTGGTGGACAATAGAATACTCCAACGATCACATCACTCCTTGGACCTGGTAGTTTAACCCACAGTGATTCTATGGTGGAGTCAGACCCTCTGTCCATCTCCATTCTGCTGGATTTTACCCCTTCTTTGACATAGATGGCCACTCCTCCTCCAACCCGCCCCCCTCTATCTCTTCTATAGAGTTTATAGCCTGGGATTGCTGTATCCCACTGGTTCTCCGCATTCCACCAGGTTTCTGTTATGGCTATTATATCAATGTTATCCCTAGCTGCCAAATGTTCAAGTTCTCCCATCTTTGCTCGGAGGCTTCGAGCATTGGCGTAGAAGCACCTGTACAGTGGGTCCCGCAACAACAGCTGCTGCCTTGTTCTATTCGCCCCACAGCTTTTATTTTCAGTAGATGAACTGTCACATTCCGTTATTCTCCCGGTGCTAATACCTATACCTGCTATGTCTTCTCTATGTGATTCTCTACCCTCTCCAACCTCATTCCCTGAGGATGAGGTGTTCCGAACCGGATGCCACTCAGCTCCTGTCGGCTTCCCCCCAGTTATCAGTTTAAAAGCTGCTCTGTAGCCTTTTTGAAGTTGAGTGCCAGCAATCTGGTCCCATCATGATTCAAGTGCAACCCATCCCTCCTGAACAGGTTTGGCTTGTCCCAAAATGTTCTCCAGTTCCTGACAAATCTAAAGCCCTGCTCTCGACACCATCGCCTCATCCACGCATTGAGGCTTCTGAGTTCTGCCTGTCTGGCGGGTCCTGCACGAGGAACAGGTAGCACTTCTGAAAATGCTACCTTGGAAGCCCGGGTCTTCAATCTTCTACCTAGCAACCTGAATTTGGCTTCCAAGACTGACCGCTTGGCCTTCCCGACATCATTGGTACCGACGTGTACCATGACCACTGGCTCCTTCCCAGTTCTCTCTAACAAGCTATCTATATTTCTGGTGATGTCTGCAACCTTTGCACCTGGCAGGCAAGTGACCATACGGTTATCATGCTCCTCACAAATCCATCCCTCCGTATTTCTAATTATAGAATCCCCTAGTACAATGAGCTTCTCTCCTGCAGCCTGGTCATCAACATGTACCTGATCTTGTATCTCATCAATAGTGATGAGGGAGAGATCCTCCGGTGGAACCAATTCTTCCTCTATGTGTGCCTCATGAGGTGTGCTGAGGGAAAGAGCTTCAAACTGATTGTGCAAGATGAGACTCTCTGAGCGATGCCTTGGCCTTCTACTCCTTTGAGTCACATTCCTCCACCCATCCACCTCCTGAGTTGCGGGAGTGACTTCCTCCTCTGAAGTTTGCCCTGTCTCCTCTTGGACCTGAGTAGTCTGTTCCGCTCTGTCCAGGAACCGCTCAAGCTCCTTAATATGTTGCTGGTCGGATATGCGAGCCTCCAGCTGCTGGACCTTCTCTTCCAATAGCGCCACCAGCTTGCACTTGCAGCAGATGTAGTTCTGCACACGCTCTGTCAAGATAACAAACATGGCACAAGTACTGCAGGTAACTACAGCTGCTCCCTGCAACTCCATTTTAACAAGTGCAATAAAATGTATTGAAGGTCTCAAAAATGTAAACTTGCACTAATTTTTTTTTAATCTAGTAAGACTCTTTACTTCTTTTGTTGTTTATTGAAAATCTAACTGTGTAGGGGCTGCTAAAGCACCTCTACTCCAACTGCAATCACATCAGGAAGTTTCCAGTGCTAACTTGCTAATGTGTGTAGGACTTCCTCAGGAGTAGCTTGGCTTTAGGAACTCAATTATACCCAGAAGAAATTATAAGGGTTTGGGTTTTTTTGTAGTTTGCACGCGCCGTCAGGCGCGTGCTGCTGGGAGCAAGTATTTAAAGCTAAAACTCCGCCCCTTGCTCCTGCAAGAACAGGAAGTTAGCTCTCTGCCCTTTGGCCGTGTGCTCCTCTCACCACCTGCTTCCTCTCTGCTGCTCTGCCAGAAAAGGACAGTGAGGAGGAATTAAAGAACCTCTTAATGAGGGTGAAAGAGGAGAGTGAAAAAATGGGCTGAAGCTCAACATCAAAAAAACTAAGATCATGGCCACCAGTCCCATCACCTCCTGGCAAATAGAAGGGGAAGAAATGGAGGCAATGACAGAGTTTATTTTCTTGGGCTCCTTGATCACGGCAAATGGCAACTGCAGCAATGAAATTAAAAGACGCCAGCTTCTTGGGAGGAAAGCAATGGCAAACCTAGATAGCATCCTAAAGAGCAGAGACATCACTTTGCCAACTAAGGTCAGGATAGTCAAAGCTATGGTTTTCCCAGTAATGATGTATGGAAGTGAAAGCTGGACTATAAAGAAGGTTGACTGCCGCAGAATTGATGCTTTTGAGCTGTGGTGCTGGAGGAGAGTCTTGAGAGTCCCCTGGACTGCAAAGAGATCAAACCTATCCATTCTGAAAGAAATCAACCCCGAATGCTCACTGGAAGGACAGATTTTGAAGCTGAGGCTCCAGTACTTTGGCCACCTCATGAGAAGAGAGGACTCCTTGGAAAAGTCCCTGATGCTGGGAAAAATCGAAGGCAAAAGGAAAAGAGGACGACAGAGAATGAGATGGTTGGACGGTGTCATCGATGCAACCAATATGGATTTGACCAGACTCCGGGAGGCAGTGGAGGATAGGAAGGCCTGCCGAGCTCTGGTCCATGGGGTCACGAAGAGTCGGACACGACTGAACGACTAAACAACAAAAGTAAGACATCCCCTGAAAATAAGCCCTAGTGTGTCTTCTTGAGAAAAAATAAATATAAGACAGTGTCTTATTTTCAGGGAAACACGGTACAGGTACCTTGTATAAAGGAATTAATTCGTTCCAAATGAAATCCTGTTAGGCAAATTTTCCTTTGTACAAATTTCCCATAGGAATGCATTGAAAACAGATCAATCCCTAATTGTGACTTTTTTTCTGTTGTACGAATTCGCCCCATAGACTATTCTGTTAAGCAAATTGCCCCTGTCTCTGGAAATTTTTTCCTTTAAGCAGATTTTCTGTTAAACAAACCGCTTGTTATACGAGGATCCGCTCTACATCCCTTTTCCCTGTGTCTCCCATGATTCAGCCTCCCGGGTGTAAGTCCTGGTTAGGTGTTGCCCATATGTTTTAGAATTTGGTTCACAGGCCCCACAAATGGGATCACATCAGAAGTCTCAGGTGCTGCAGTCCTAGACATTTAGAAGGCACTTAATCAGGGGAGGCTCAAACAGGGTGATGAATTTTTCATACAAACAGCATGAGAAGATTGTGGAAGTTTAAAGATTTGCACGGTGTATTTGTAGATCACAGTTCATAAAACATAGGCTACATAGCAAGCAAAGTGCCACAAGGTTGTTTGTTGATGTTATTTATTCATTTATGTTTTTAGGGACCCAAGGCAGCTCACAACAATTGCAACTATACAATGCCAACAAGTTTAAAACACTATACAAAGCACATGTTAAAAAACACCATTTAAACACTTCTCAAGATTAAAAGCAAAATTAAAAACAATTTTAAATTTAAGAAAAATATTTAAAAGTCTCTACATATAATAAATACAGCACTCCCTAGCCCCCCCACCCCACTTTTTTGCTTAAAAGCCCGCCTGAAGAGGCACTTAATTTGCCTGAGGACAGAAGGGGTCCAGCCTGCGTTCAGGGAGGCAGGTCATTACAAAATCATAGGATAGGCAGGTCCAAAGTCAGGCCCGGGGGCCAAATGTGGCCCGTTTTCAAATTTTGAGTGGCTCGCAGCCTCTTCTCCCCAACGCCTCAGCCTGTCACACATCCCTGCCAGCTGGCCCCTCCCCATACTGGATGGAGGCATCAGCTTGCAGTCTTATGGTTTGCCTGCCCTCCCGGTCTCCGTCTATCCCCCCAGCTACCTGCCTGGCCTACCATCCCCTGGCTCTGTTGCTGCAGCGTCCTCCCCCACCTCCTTGCATGTCCTAGAGCAGTGATGGCGAACCTTTTAGGAACCGAGTGCCCAAACTGCGATTCAAAACCCACTAATTTTTCGCAAAGTGCCAATACAGCAATTTAACCAGAACACAGGTGGCTGTGAAGGGGCGATGCCGGGTGCCCCCAGAAAGGGCCCCGAGGGCCACCTTTGGCTCCCGTGCTATAGGTTCACCAACACTGTCCTAGAGGCTTGTCCAAAGTCCGGCCCGGGGGCCAAATGCGGCTGAATGGTCAGCCCCCACACATTTTCACCTCACCAAATCTGGCCCTCCTTGCAAAATGTTTGGAGGCCCCTGGCCTAGGAGAAGCCACCGAGAAGGCCCTGTCCTCTTGTAGTCTTATCAAAGGAGCTTGGGACGCTGGTGGAACCCAGGAAAGGGCCACCCGAGAAGATCTTAAAAGCTGAGAAGGCTCTTGTGAGGTGACGCGATCCTTCTCATAGACTGGCCTCAAGCTGTGCAGCACTTCATAGGGGATAACCTATTATTGGAACTTGAACTGGGGAAACAGTTATTCCCATGCCATCCCAGAACCCTTGTTCCTTTCTCTGATTCCTCATTCTCTTTCCACAGCCTGTATCCGTTTGGTTCGCGTGGGTTTTGAGTCGTTTCCTGGGTTCCTACTGAGTAATTAAAACACTCCCTTTTAAAACTGGCTGTAACACTCACATGGGCTTAAGTTGGTTATGAAAGTGTCCCAATATAAACGCCCCCTCTGGTGGCCATTTATTTTAACTCGCTTCCTTAAAAAAATAATAATAATAACATGGCTCAGAGGAAAATAAATACACACTTTGGAATTCATTGTGTGAGCATGAAACTCATCATGGTTTGTATGTTAAATCCCAGTGTGTTGTTTTGTTTTTTGGTTGTTTGACCAGTGCTTTGCTTCCTGCCAAGATTCTACATCTCCTGGTGGCAAGGGGTAAGCAGATGTCCACTGTTCCCCTAGTGGAACATGACAGCCGTAGCTCCAGTCCATATCTTATTTTCCCAGAAACGACAATACGGACAGGTTCTGTAAGCCCTCTGTAGTGTAGCGGTCCTGGCAGCCATCAAGAGGAAGGTCTCCAGTCCCTGGCTGGTGTGCGATGGCATCCGTGACCCTGTTCCCCTTGCAGCCTGGAAGCAATCTCCTTAGAGGTTTCCTATAATCGGCACCCATCCGCAATCTGGCTGCAGCAGCACCTGGATTTTGCTATTACTGGCTACCCCTCTAAGACCTGAATATGCGTAATTTTAAATGCGTCTACTTTCTACACCTGGCTTTGAACATTAAAAGGGAAGTCAGTGGCCAGCCTGCTTTGATCCATGAGTACATTCCCTTGTTCATGGCTTATTTCCTCTGCAGGGGAACCCATTAACAGCCCAAGCTTCTTGCTCCCCCCCCCCCCCCCCCCCCCGGCCGCCGCCACCCTCTTCGCCTGCTGCCCTGTTCATTACGCTCACAACAGCCCTTGATTATCACCAAGCCTCCAAAGAGTTGAGCAATCCACCGCAGCCCAGGTAGCGAGTGTTAACACACTCATCACCCTTGTTAGTCACCGCTTCCATCCCTCTGCTGTGCTCAGCTTAGGGTCTGATTGCCTGATTATTTTAGACATTGCATATGGAAATTAAGAGTCTGCTGTGCTACGGATGGCAGCTCCTGATGATTTCTGGAATTAAAAAACATTAATTACTTCCTTGCCTCTAAGCCCTCGACCTCGGGCGGCAGTGCCGATCCATCCCTAGCAATGCAAGATCCTTGTAGCTCTGCAGCGGCAGAGCTATTCAGACTGATGAAGCTGTTTGGATGAGCAGCGAAACGTTTCTATCTCTCAAAAAAGAAGTCCAGTAGCCATGACTCAACTTCCAGATCTGGAGCGGCAGGTCTCTCTGTGCCACCTGCGGGCCCCACTGGGTGGGCGTCAGAGGTGGTCTCCTTCTATCTAGCAATCTTGCTGGTAGACAAGATGTGTTTGTTTTCCCCCTGCAGCTAGAAACTGGGCAGCCTGTGGTCTCCTTAGAGAGACAAGGGCCAGGAGAGGGTGGTTGGTGGCGGTAGGGTGGGGTGTATGTGCTGATCTAATTGCAAAAGTGTCCTGCTTAGCAGGGTGCAAAGAAGTGTGAAGCGAATGGATAGGCAGGTGACGTGGCATCAAGTCAGATCTCACCTTGATAGTGGCTCTAACGGAGCTTTGCACGTTAAGTGAGACGTTTAAGTAGTAGTTTCCCTGTGCTGCAAGGTGCGTTTGCCAGTATTTAAGGAGTAAATAATGCAGGGTATGAGTAAAGTGGATAGAGGGACGCTCTTCTCCCTCTCACAAAATACCAGAACTAGGGGACATCCACTCAAACTGTGGGTTGGGAGAGTGAGAACAAAGGAAAGTATTTTTTACCCAGAGTGTTGTTAGTCTGTGGAACTCCCTGCCACAGGATGTGGTGATGGCATCTGGCCTGGATGCCTTCAAAAGGGGATTGGACAGATTCCTGGAGGAAAAGTCCATCACAGGTTACAAACCATGATGGAGATGTATCATCTCCAAGCTTAAAACCGGGGTACTGCAGGGGAGTGGTATCAGGAGACAGATATCTAGTTTTGTCCACTCCCAGAGGCATCTGGTGGGGCCGCTGTGAGATACAGGAAGCTGGACTAGATGGGCCTTTGGCCTGATCCAGCAGGGCTCTTCTTATGTTCTTATGTAAATGTGTTTTCATGGCCAAACAAGGATTTGAACCCAGGTCTCCATCTCTCCTTCCACTATACCCTGTGAGGCATCTGAAACAAATGTGAAGCCATCTCAGACAAATCAAGTGACACACCGTCCTCCTCTCCTTCCCCACTTTCATCTTCTTCCTCATTGCTGTGATACCCAGGGCTTCCCTGACCCTGTGTCCTTCCATCCTGGGCAGCAAACACAGGACTTGTACCTCATAAGGTGAGGTTTATGTGCCGTCAAATCATTTCTGACTTTTCAGGGGTTTTCAGCTGGAGAGTCCTCAGAAGGAGGTGACCTTCCCTCCTCTTCCTCCTCCTCCTCCTCCTCCTCCTCCTCCTCCTCCTCCTCTCTCTCTCTCTCTCTCTCTCTCTCTCTCTCTCTCTCTCTCTCTCTCTCTCTCTCTCTCTCTCTCTTTTTCTGTCCTGGGATCCTGCAGCTTGCTCAAGGCAACACAGGCTGGCTCTCCTCGTAGGTCAGTAAAACGAGTACCCAGCTCACTGGGGGTGGGGGCAATGTGTCACCTGCATCATTACTCGCAAACCGCCCAGAGAGTGCTTTAAGCACTACGGGGCGGTATAGAAGTAGAACATTTTGCTTGCTTTGATTTGTGTTGAGATGAATTTTTTCCCCACCCCCTCCCTTTCCCGGCCCTTTTAATACCACCATCTGGTTACGGGAGGAGGGAAGTTGTACTCAAACACATCTAGACAGCACCAGGTTGGGAAAGGCTGTTGCAAGCCATGCAGGTGAAATGGGGTGGGCCAGATGGTGACCTTTGAACGTCCTGGTTGCCAGCAGGGACCGGCCGTGAAGGGGCTCCCTGAGAAGGTGGTGGGATCCTCTTCTTTGCAGAAGGAAAATGTTTGACAGGGACATGCGTGGGTTCAAGACTGATGTTGCTTATTTGTTTGTTATGCTTTCTGTGGCTTATGACAACCAAGCATGGTTCTCTGGACGTTGGAGAGATCTTTGAGAGTGTTCACTGAAAATCCAAGCAACTATTTTTATTTATTTGTTCAAAATATTTTTACCCTGCCTTTCTCCTTTGAAATGGACCCAAGGCAGCTTATATCATTGAAAGACAATATTTAAAGCAAAAACGAAAACGCCAACACCTTTAAATATTTAAAGCCAACAAACCCGTTGAATATACAAATATTAAAAAGGAATAAATTATACACAAAAGCAGCACCCAACATATATTTAAAGCAGTAAGACACAACAATCCATATAGATAGCCCACTCAGGCAGCTAGGCAGCCACTAAGGGAAAGCTTGCTTGAAGTGAAAGGTCTTGGCCTGTTTGTGGAAGGACAGCAAAGACGGGGCCAGGCGGGCCTCTCGTGGGAGGGAGTTCCAGAGTCTGAGAGCAGCCACAGAGAAGGCCCCTCTCCTGTGAGCACAGCAAATGTACCTGTGAGGGTGGTGGGAATAAGATAAAGGCTTTCCCTGATCTAAGCACTCGAACCGGCTCATAATGAGAGACACATTCCTGAGATCACTTGGGGTCAAGCTCTTTAGGGATTTCTCGCATAAAGCCAGATCTGTGCCCAGAAACTGTGAATTTGAATTGTGCCCAGAAATGTATCGTCAGCCAGTGGAGTCGCTATATATATATAAAAAAAGGGAGGGTTATGTGATCCTCGTAGCTACCCTCCTTCCCTACCACTGGATCTGCCGGTTGGGGCTGAAGCGTGGTGTTTTTCCTACCCCTGGCTTTAATGTCTCACATATTCATCCTACAGGCGCTTTCTCTTTCCTCTACCACTCTTCCCCGCTGGCTTTAACCCTCTCGCGCCTGCCCCTCTGGTTTCCCACCAGGCCCACGTTTTCGATCTGAGCGTCAACAAATACGAGCCCATCTGCAACCAGCCGGTAGTGGCCAAAAAGAAGAACAAGATCACCCACGTCCAGTTCAATGCCATCTACCCGGTCATCCTCATTGGAGACGACCGTGGCCACGTGACCTGCCTGAAGCTTTCTCCCAACCTCCGCAAGATGCCCAAGGTAAGCCACGCCGTGGCGAGACCCCGCCGGCCCAAGGGGGGGGGGGCTCTCCCTTGAAGGCCCGGCCCTGGCCGCCTTGGCCAGAGGTGGCGCCCGTTGTGGACCAACAGGTGGTGCCCTGTCTTTTGCTGGAAGAAAACATTCGTAAGGTTCATGCCGTTATCCAGGATGACTCTATATGGGGTGCTCAGATCTGGAGGTTTTCAGGCATCTGTTTGAACAGCATGGGCAAGGGCAGGCTTAAAACCAAGCCCTATTTGTGAACATCCTGGGGACATCAGGTTGAGTACGGTGGAAATGGTTATTCTGGACTGGATCGTCCTCTGTCCAATTTCCTCTGGGCTCTTCTAGTGCGTTTATGACCCTGTGTGTTGTCTCGGTTTGGCTCTTGTGAAATCAGACCACCTAGTCCCATGGAAACTTTTATTCTGCCAGGGCTCTTTTTCCAGAGGAACTGCCCTCCCAGAGGGTTGTTGTTGTTGTTGTTGTTGTTGTTGTTGTTGTTGCTGCTGCTGCTGCTGCTGTTGTTGTTGTTGTTGTTGTTCAGATTTTTATACCATCCATCTGGCACCAGGGCTACTCTGAGTTGGTTTCCAGCAAGTTACAAGACATGACATCATTACACTAGGACACTAATGTTAGGCACACCAAAAATATTTCCCCAACATTTAGCACCTGAAACAACAGATTTAAAAAGTTTAAAACTAGGAGGCAGATGCCGGAAGGTGTGGGGGCATAAGTTATAATACATATGATACAGTGCAGTTATATTCCTTTCTGAGGAAAAGCCTGCGTAAATCGCCAGGTTTTCGATGAATGCTTGTGTGTGAGTGTGTGTGTGTTGTGTCGTCACAGTTGCGTTCGACTTTTTGTGACTCCATGTCCCTGGAGTTTTCTTGGCAGGAATACCGGAGTGGCTTGCCAGTTCCTACTCCAGGCGCCTACAAGCATCTGGTATTCCCTGGTGGTCTCCAATCCAAGTAGTAACCAGGCCCAACCCTGCTTAGCTTCTGAGATCAGGCGAGATCGGATGTGCTTAGGGCAATAAAGAGGAAGCCAGGCGAATTTCAGCAGGAAGAGAATTCCACAGGTGTGGGGCAACCCCTGAGAAAGCCTGGCCCTAAGAAAGCCCAGTTCCTAGTTTTTCCCTTCTCTCTTGGGCCTTTCTCGGGGCGGGGGGGGGGGGGGGTTGAGGCCATCAATTGCCCTGCCTGGGAGGAGCAGCTGATACAAGCAGTTCCCATCAGAAGCAAGCACCCTCTCAGGTACCAAGGTCCTAAACCATTCAGGGCTTTGTATGTCATCGCCATCATCTTGAAGTTGAACCGGAAATGAATTGGTAACGCATCACTAGTTTACCACCTACTGGGTCTCCACAGCAAGGTTGCAGCTCCTTCTGCCCACGTTTGCGGGGAGATGTCCCCGGGTGGCAGCCGAGTCCTCCCGTGTCACATTTGTGATGACCATGCCCACTTGGGCCAACTTTTCTGCAGCACAGCAGCCAAAAGCAGGGCAGGAGGACTGTCTTGGAGCCAGCAGCCGGGGGGGGGGGTGTCATTTCAGCTGGCCATTCCAACTGCTCTCCTTGGCTCTGTTAGTCTTGAGGGTCACGCACTTGACATGGCTTGGGGGCTCCTGCCTCAGAATCAGTTTTTTGGGGCGGGTGGGGGGAGAGAGAGAGACAGAGACAGAGACAGAGACAGAGACAGAGACAGAGACAGAGATGTGATTAGAGGTTGAACCAAAGTCTTTTTCTTTTCTTTTCCTGGGCTTCAAACTTCTGCTGTGTACCTCACCCTGAGAAAAAAGAGAGAAAAGAGAGAGAGAGAGAGAAGCATCCAGCATTCTCTACGGGTACAAGACGTAGTACAGACCTGTGTCTTTACACTGGAAACATTTGCAAAGAGAATAATATATTAGCACCATATTATTATTTAATGTTGTTGAAGAAAATTTGAAGGGAAATGAGGTGTTTTAAAAAAAACACGTGCAGAGACTTCAGCAGGCAAGACGGTGAGGGATGCTTCTGTTTATCACAGAATCTTGGAATTGGAAGGGTCCTCAGAGGCCATCAAGTCCAACCCTCAGCTCAATGCCCATCTGACAGATGGTTGTCCAATTTTCTCTTGAATGACTCAAGCATTGGGCAGCTCTCTCTCTCTCTCACACACACACACACACAGAGGTCATGGGTTCCATTGTCCCAGGGCTCGAACACTCAGGTAGTTTTCCATGATATACAACCGAGATCTGGCTTCCTATAGCTTCAGCCCATTCTTACATGTCCTACACCTTAAGAACACAAGAACATAAGAAGAGCCCTGTTGGATCAGGTCAAAGGCCCATCTAGTCCAGCTTTCTGTATCTCACAGTGGCCCCACCAGATGTGTCTCTGGGAGCACACGAGACTAGATCTCTGTCTCCTGATACCACTCCCCTGCATCTGACCCTTCAAGGACCCTGGTTTTAAACCTGGAGATGACACATCTCCATCATGGTTTGTAACCTGTGATGGACTTCTCCTCCAGGAATCAGTCCAATCCCCTTTTGAAGGCATCCAGGCCAGGTGCCATCACCACCTCCTGTGGCCGGGAGTTCCACAGACTAACAGCACACTGGGTGAAAAAATATTTTCTTTTGTCTGTTCTCACTCTCCCAGCCCTCAGTTTGAGTGGATGTCCCCTAGTTCTGGTATTCTGTGAGAGGGAGAAGGATGTCCCTCTCTCCTCTTGACTGATGCCCAGCATTATTTTGTACGTCTCTATCATATCATACCTTGGGACAAATGAGAACAGACCTTGCCCTTCCTCTGTATGACAACCTTTCAAGTATTTGAAAAGTGCTATCGTATCTCCCTTCAGTCTTATTTTTTTCAAGGCTAAAGAATGCCCCATTTTTTCCAGTCTCCCCTCACCTCTCAACCTCATAGGGCTTGGTATCCAGACCCCTCATCATCCTTAAGAGTTCCTCGGAACTTGCACCAGTTTGTTGGCAACCTTCTTCAACTGCATTGTTCAGAAACGCTTATCTTTCTCCTGCTCATTTCAATAACAGCTGCAGCAACAGCAGCCTTTAAAAGCCTCCGCTATACTTTCGTACCC
Source organism: Phrynocephalus guinanensis (assembly GCA_037367245.1). Taxonomy (NCBI): domain Eukaryota; kingdom Metazoa; phylum Chordata; class Lepidosauria; order Squamata; family Agamidae; genus Phrynocephalus; species Phrynocephalus guinanensis. Next base: position 122,504,844 of record CM074738.1, read on the forward strand.
AACCTGGAGTGTCTGATACAGCAACTGCATTTCTAGTTTGGACCGAGTAGTCAAAACCAATGCAGATCGGGTCGAAAAGAAAACAGGAGAGCATGAAGCACTGGGGTGCAGTGGGATGGCAGCAATATTATTTATTTATTTATTTATTTATTATTTTTGAGTATTTTTACCTCGCCTTTCTCCTTAGAAAAGGACCCATGGCAGTTTACAGTAATGAGGGACAATATACAGTCTAGGTAAATTAAGACATTTTCAGTTTGAGAAACAGAATTTAGAAGGAAAAGGGGTTGAGCCGCGTGGCCATCACAAAACTCAAATGCAAATCTAGGGTACAGGTGATTCCTTTATAGGCCACTAATAAAAATAAAAAATAATTGTAAGCTTTCAAGTGCAACACACACTTCTTCAAAGCAGGTCCCAAAAGGGAATTGAGGGGTATCTTACAGCATTAGATGGCAACATTAAAACTAACAACATAATATCACTGCAATCACACAAGGGGAGATATAAACACAAAGTTATAAGTGGTTATATAAACACTGCTATTTCCCTTGATTTTTCTCAGGAAAAAAGGAAAGCGGTCTGCAATAAATAATATGACATCATGCAAATAAGGTACCTGAGTTATAAACAAAATGTTTGAACATTGTGCTGTTGGAGCTCAGGGCACATTCTTAATGTGTCTCGTCCCTGATGAGATCTGTTCCACATTTCAGCAAAGGCCTGGTCTTGGTCTTATGCCATTAGCCCATCCTATCTTTTTGTTCCATGCTGGAAGGACATCTGGACCGCATTTGAATGCAGCCAACCTGGCTACCAAGGTTACTGAATCCTTCCCTCTCTCCCTACATCCCCCTATCTTTTTATTGTAGCTGGTCTCAGGTACTTACTGGATGACGCTTTGCTTCTTAAGACCAAGGGAAAGCTTGGTATTTTATTTTATTTATTTATTTACGATCTGTCATTCCCAGAATTTGCCAGCTAGGAGGGGGGAAACCCCTAAGAGCTGCTTTGGTAAGAAGCAGGGCTTTCTCCAAATAGGTGTTTAATACTCTCATGGTGAATTCAGTTCTATATGGCCAGCAGCTATGATGGTTACTTCACGTCCCTCTCATTGCGGTTCGCGGTCACGCTTGGGACCGGTATGAGAAAATGTTATTCCACGCCCATTGTGTGACGGCGGAATCTCATCCCAACCACGCCCCCCTGAAGTGGGATTTAAGCATGATGATCCATACCTCTCCCTGAACTCGGGAATTCTCTTGTCTCGGTTCCTGTTTCGAGACAAGTGCCCGTGAAGTAAGGCTCATCACGCAACCTACGCATTCTCCATCTAGTGGCAGGAGTGTGAAGTTGTATTCTCCAGTACAATCCCAATAGCGTACACAATGCATCACAGAGAGATAAGAAGGCATAAAACCTCAAACTTTGCTGCTTAACGCATGAAAGGCAAAGTTACGGAGAATCGAAATATCGAAAAATGGAAGCTTGGGCCAAAAAAAAAAAGGGGGAAAACGAAGGTGGGGAAGTACAGATATTGTCACGAAACAAGACGTGAAGTAACAGTCGTCACGATACCATCAACCATGCCCGTGGGTAATCAGAAACAGGGACAGAACCAGGACAAGACCATGTGACCCCGAACGACGTTATCACAAAACGAATGTCATCTCGGAACGAGGAAGACGAATGTCATCTCGGAATGTCATCTCGGAACGAGGAAGATTTGGAGAGACAGAGGCCAAAAAGGTAGCTATTTCCAAGCTGTGCACAAAGCGGTTCCACTTAGTCCAGCAGACTGTTTGCTTTCCAGAAAGCTCACAAACAGGGGTTGAAAAGGACAGCACAAGACAGATGCGATTGCCTGGGAATTCATGCACAGGAGCCCTACATTTTTCCGTGCTGTGAAGCGTTCTTTGTTCTGCTCAGCTTAGTTTCTTTTATTCATTTTAACAAAATAGGTGTATTACTCATCACACCCTGACTGATGTCCAAATATCACCTAGCAAGGCTACGAAACAATACTAGGTGTTTAAGCAAGCTAAAGCAATCTCTTTTAGATTGACAAAGCACTCTGCGTAGGGTCAGGAGCCCTCTCTTCCTGTCTAACCAGCCTCCCGTTCCAAAACAGTGCCACTTCTGTTGGGCCATTCAGGTTCTGCTTATGAAAACTCTTCCTCAGGCATCCTGGCAGTCGCAAGGAGTAACAAAACAAGCACTGTGTCACTCTCTGAACAATCTCCTCACATGGAATCTGAATAGGCCTTTTCTCCCCTGCATGCAGGTATTAATAGCAGCAATGCTTTTTATAGACACTTATTCTGATTTCTCCAGTTGCTTCCAACGGGCAGGAGAGACAGGCCATTGGCTATGGATTGCAAGGGCAATTCAAGCCCCTTTAGACCTCGTGCAAGGTGCAGTAGCGGGCGGCCTGTGGTGTGTGCGTGTGTGTTTGTGTGGCCCCACAAGACAGGGACACTTCACTCTGTCAGCATCCCATAATAATCTGTGTCTAGCCTCAGTTGCACTCTTGTACACAAAACAGCCTTTTAGCCGGGTAAATCAATGTTTCCTGCCCACAGTTGGGATCTGAGGAGTGGATTTACATGGGGACATTGTCTGAATGATGCCTTAATGAATGGAACGAAATCTGTAATTATAACGGAGGCCTGTGGCGTCTGCCAATGACTGTCTCCGGCAGGCCTCTGTATGCCACTCCTGCGTTAGGACCACGGACTGTCTAGAATGAAGGGGTCTGCCTGCCACCTGCCACCTTGCGACATTTTGCACCCAGGTGTTACACAGAACATCCCTGCAGGTCCAGGGAACTGCATTCAATGAATGGATGAGGTATTCCAAAGGGAAGTCCAATTTTTCTTTACCATTTCTTTGCTATGGAGGAAGTTGTACAGCTGGTTTGCTTTTTAGGAAACTTTGTTCAGACGGGCTGTGTGCTGGCATTGCATCTTAGGGCCAAAAGAGAAGAGACGAGCAGCTTTGCAATTAGGAAGTAATAAAACATCATTACTGAAGTGCTACAGAGGGACAAAGAGAGCGCTCTTTGACTCTCCCCAATCCAGCCCCCAGTTCTTCCTTCCTTCATTAGTTTCCAGACCACCGCCTGGGATCTTTGGTTCTCACCAGTCGGTTTGCCTAGTTGCTGACCAACCTGGTTGCAGCTTGCAACAGAGAGAGGGGGGGATGTGTGTGCGCGCGCATGACGGGCTGCAAGCTTTTGCAGGTTCTCTCTGTGTGTGTGCATGTGTGCAAGCAACTGGAAATGGGAAGCAGAGGGAGAAGAAGGTTCATCCATCACTTGCATCCATGATTCCATAGGGTTAGAGGGCATCTTCTATCTCGGCCATTGGTTCTCCACTGGTGGGTCCCCAGGTGTTCCTGGACTGCAACTCCCAGAAATCCTGGCCAGCTCAGCTAGTGATGAAGAACTTCGGGGAGCTGCAGTCCAGGAACATCTGGGGACCCACCGGTGGAGAACCACTGGCCTAGGCAAATTCAAAATGGGAACGGATTTGTGCTCATTCCTAATGGGGATGACTAGATTGCCATGTTGGTTGCAACCAGCACGTGACTCGGCATGTTTTCAAGTAGGGGACCTCCTCTTTCTTGCCTCAGGAGACGAGAGGATCACAAGTTGCAGATGAATAAACATGCCGGCGGAGAAGGAAGCAGTGTCAGGGAAAAGCATCAAAGGATGGGTTGGGGAACCCCAGCCCTGGGGTGGGATCCGGCTCTTCCCAGAGGGTCACACCTCCTTTGCCATGACAAGCTTTTTGTATTGGGGGGGGGGTCTTCTTCATCTGAATGTTGAGGGTGGCTCCTTCAACAGGGGTCTGAAGCGGGAAGGTTCCTTTTGCCTGCTTCCCACAGGAAGGAGGGCAAGCTGTGAGAAATACTCTGATGTGAGGTTTGGCCCTCAGAGGGCAGATGTTGCCTGCCTTTGAAGATGCGGGACGTCCAGGCCCAGGGCTTTTTCCCTCCTGGGCTTTGTGCCGGGAAGAACCTTTTAAGAACATAAGAACATAAGAAGAGCCATGCTGGATCAGGCCAAAGGCCCATCTAGTCCAGCTTCCTGTATCTCACAGTGGCCCCACCAGATGCGTTAGGAGCGCATGAGACTAGATATCTGTCTCCTGATCCCACTCCCCTGCATCTGGCCCTTGAAGTACCCTGGTTTTTAAGCCTGGAGATGACACATCTCCATCATGGTTTGTAACCTGTGATGGACTTTTCCTCCAGGAATCTGTCCAACCCCCTTTTGAAGGCATCCAGGCCACATGCCATCACCACATCCTGTGGCAGGGAGTTCCACAGACTAACAACGTGCTGGGTAAAACAAATATTTTCTTTTGTCTGTTCTTACTCTCCCAGCCCTCAATTTGAGTGTATATCCCCTAGTTCTGGTATTTTGTGAGGGGGACAAGAGCTCCCCTCTATCCACTTTACTCATGCCCTGCATTATTTTGTACGTCTCAATCATATCCCCCCTCAGGCGCCTTTTTTCGAGACTAAAGAGCCCCAAACGTTTTAGCCTTTCCTCATAAGGGAGGTCCCCCAGCCCAGTAATCATTTTAGTCGTTCTCTTCGGCACCTTTTCCAGTTCCAATCTTTGCAGATTGCTAGCTGCTCACGTCTGCTACCGTCTCATCCCAAGGGTAAGGGAAGGTATTATAACTCCACCGGATCCGGTGTCAAAATGAAAGGCTGCAGGTAATCCACCTGAGCTGGTCGGAGGCACGTTTCCTGCTTTACTGAGCTCCTGCAAGGTAATAATTCCTGCTGCACGGCCCAGTATTAACAGTATTTTATGAACAGGCCTCTGAAGTAATTTATTTTTATTCTTTGCCTATAACCCAAATGGGTTTTGGAATTTGCTCGCAGTATCATAAAAGGGCAATCAAAAAGCTATGCTTGCAGTGGTTACGAAAAGCTTAAAGACAGCACTTGATTTTGAAAATGGATGTTTTAGATGTATCTACAGGCAGATTCATCAGGGTTTTCATTAACCTCCTAACTAGAGATGGGCACGAATAAAAAAAATTGCATTTCGTTTGTCGTTTGTCATTTAGGGGGTCTGTTTTGTTTCGTTTCCATTTTTCGCGAATTTTTGCAAAAAATTCATTTTCGTTTTTGTTTGTTTCGTTACCATTTTGTTACCATTTATTTCAATTTTTGTGATTTTTAAAGCATTTAAAGCAGTTCAATGTATTGCTGTAACGAAAATGAAACGGACGACAAAATTTCTGGTGTTTCTGTTCGTTTCATTTCATTTTAGAGACAAAATTTGTTTGTCGTTTCGTTACGTAATAAACGAAAAAAAAATGAAAACCAAAACAAAAAATTGTTCGTTTCGTGCCCATCTCTACTCCTAACAGCCAGAAAGGGTGTTACTAGTGTTGTAGCAGGCAAAGGGAGTATTTGGGAAGAAGACCGTTCTTTCAAGTGCAGCAGTGGTGGAAATGCTGTGGCTGTTCTGTGACTTTGTAATGAGCTCTCTTCCTCGGTTTCCCTGCGAGGGCCGCATGAGCAGGGCCTCCGTGGCACCTCTCTATGCTTCCTCGCCATCGATCAGGATGCACCATGCCCGGCATCGGCAGAAGCATTTTACTGTACCCCTCCAGTAAAAGAGGTTCTTGAGCTCGTTGGCTCCTCTAACCCAAGCCAGCTTCTGGCCTGATGCCCATCATGTGGGCTGTCCCGAGAGCGTGGCGTTTCTCCACCTGAAAGGGGATGCCGTGCAGCCCACCTTGTGACAAAAGAGCAATACTTGACTCTTCTGTGTCTGTGCCAAACTCCTCCTTTCCCAGAGATGAGAGAAGCTACTTCTTGGGTCTACTGGAGCCTCCCACTTAGCATGGATGTAATGTTTCCCATCTCTGCTTTTTGCTCCAGATTATAAATAGCCAGTGTTGGCTTGACAGGCGGGATAGGAGGGTGGCTGCTCTTTCCTCCACCCGGTGGAGTCAAAACCAGGTGGCTCTAAGGGCCTTTATACACGACCCCTAAGCTCCGCAGGAAATGGCTGCAAGGTCCGGACCTTACAAGTGTTTTCCCACCAGCTCCGGACTTTGCAGACAATTAAGTGCGACCCCGCCCACCTAAGCGCGACCCAGCTGCACTTTCTTGTACCTGCTTGAGGTGGGTGAAAATCCCCAGGTCCGGATTTAATCTCGTCAGTGTGGGGCTCTCCTGGCTTCTGCTTGTTTTTTTTTTGCCTCCTGCCCCTTTAAGAGAAGAGGTGGGAGGGGAAAAAGCAAGCAGAAGAGAAACGGAAGAGAAACGGAGCTCCGGGAAGTTCCTCCAGGTGAGCTGCATTTCCCCCCCTCTTTCTCTGGTGGGGAGGAAGGAAGGGCAACGAACCCCTAAGATCTTTGGTCCGAATTTAAGGGACCAGCGGATCTTAGGGGTCGTGTGAAAAGGCCCTAAATCTCAGAAACATGGAACAATGGAGTAGGATGGAAGTCTAACCCCCTGTGTATTATGGGATAGCATCGGCTATAATGGTATTATCTTATGGATGGAAGGAGGGCGAAAAATGAAAATGTGATAAATGGGAAGAATGTGTGTGTGTGTGTGTGTGTGTGTGTGTGTGTGTGTGTGTGTGTGTGTGTGTGTGTGTGTGTGTGTGTGTTTCAAAATGAATGGATACAAATTTTGCAAGAAGGAAAGACAGAAAGGAAAAATAGAACTTTAAAGGAGTGGGAAAAGTATATAATTTGGATAAAAGGAAAGCCTGAGAATGAGAAATGAGCTAGAATATTCCATCAGGCCTTAATAATGTTTAATAAGAAATGGAAATGCTTGCTGGGGTAATAGGATGGTGTAATGTTTATGGAAATAGCTGTAAGGATTGAAAGTGTATGCTTGTTCCTTGTGTAATAATTAAATATTTTTAAAACACCTCCTGTTTAATGCAAGATTCCCAAATTAAGTGTATCTGACAGATGCCTCTCCAACTTTTGGAGCTCTCACCACCTCTTGAGTTCATTAGTTCTGTTGCCATACCCCTCTAACAGTTGGGAGGTTTTTCCTGATATTCGTCCGAAAGCTCACGCCTTGTAACTTGAGCACATTGTTGTGTGTCCTGCACTCTGGGATGATCAAGAACAGGTCCTGCCCCTTGTCTGTGTAGGACCGCCTTTTAAAAGTGTACTGCTTGTATTCCACCCCATAGTGCTTAAGCACTCTCTGGGTGGTTTACAGTTTAATTATGCAGGCGACACATTGCTCCCCCTTCTTGTATCATGGCCCTGGAAGGGGAATCCGGCCTCAGATTATACACCCATAAATAAATATGTACAATATGGTAGGTGTGTGTGAATTATAGAATCATAAAATAGAGAAGTTGGAAGGGGCCAACAAGTCCAACCCCTCGCTTCATGCAGGAATACAAATCAAAAGGATATCTGCCAGGTGGTTGTCCAAATTTATCTTGAATGCCTCCAGTGTTGGAGCACTCTCCTCCTCTCGAGATCATTGCTTCCATTGCCCTACTGCTCTAACAGTTAGGATGTTTTTCCTGAAAAGCTGAAAGCTGAAAGCTGGGTTGTCTGAACTTGATTCCATTGTTGTGCACTCTGGGATGATCTATGTATATCCATAATTTCAACACCTCAAAATTAGATTTTGGTACAAGGGTCCCTGAGATTTCTGACCAGCGTGCCCAATGGCTAGCTCAAGGAGACACCTTTTTGCTGTGTGCCATCTAGTTGCTCCTGACAAACAGGGATGCCAATAGGGTATTCAAGAGAGGTGAGATGTTAAAGGCGTTGCTGGGCACTGCCGTCCCCCAGTGAGTTTGCATGGCCAAACAACCATTGGAACCCAAGTCTCCGAAACTCCACCCACTCCCTACAGAAGAACATAAGAAGAGCCATGCTGGATCAGGACAACAGCCCATCTAGTCCAGCTTCCTGTGTCTCACAGTGGCCCCACCAGATGCGTCTGGGAGGGCATGAGACTAGAGATCTGTCTCCTGATACCATTCCCCTGCATCTGGCCCTTGAAGTACCTTGGTTTTAAGCCTGGAGATTATACATCTCCATCATGGTTTGATTGTAACCTGTGATGGATTTTTCCTCCAGGAATCCGTCCAATCCCCTTTTGAAGGCAACCAGGCCAGATGCCATCACCACATCCTGTGGCAGGGAGTTCCACAGGCTAACAACACGCTGGGTTAAAAATAATATTTTGCCTATTCTCACTCTCCCAACTTAGAGTGCGCTACAGTAGTCTAAAATCGAGACTATGGGTGCAGGGACCAATGTAGTGAGGGCGCCGGGGTCGAGGAACGTGTGCAGCTGTGCGATCCGCTGGAGCTGGTAGTGTGCTGAATAGACAGCTGACGCCACCTGGGCTTCCATTGTGAGCGTTGGGTCTAACAGAACACCCAGACTGCGCACCTCATCATGTGCGGGGAGAGTCAACCCCCCCCCCAAAAAAGTGAGGGAGTTTCCCAGACCGCCAACACCCTGAGCTGAAGGACTTCCATCTTGCCTGGATTCAACCTCAGCCTATTCAGTCTTATCCATTTCAGAACAGCATCCAGGTAGCGCTCCAAGTACGAAATGACATTTTGGGAAGTTTCTCTCAAAAGTGTCTGTTGTAGTTTGCAAAACCTTCCTCCCAGATCCCAGCTGAGCTGAACTACAGTAGCTTTCTAGCAATTAGGAACTTGAAAGATCCAGCAGCTTGGTCCCAAATGAGGCCCATGGGAACTCTGATGGTGTTACATGCTGATTACTTTAATTTGCGCCAGTGAACAGCAGTGGGTTTTTCTTTGCTATCAGACACGCAGCGCACCTCTGGGCCCTTAAATGCTCATAAATACTGTACATAGCGGGATCACTGAGGGGGATGATGGAAGGAAATGAATTTCTACCCAATTTGGAGAGGCTGCCTTCACTTGGGACACACCTAGCCAAGAATTCAGTGCTTCGACTGAGCGGTTTTATATCATGAATAACGTGTCATTTGGGTGGCTCGGAAGGAAGAAGGGCCTTTTCTTCTCATTGTAGAGATGAAAGAATGTATTTTCATCTCTAGAATCAGAAGAAAAGGCCTCTGACTTTCAAAGCAGCCAAGAGGCAACACGTGGGCATTATGAAGGAAAGACGCCAGAGCCTGGCCTGCTCGTTCTGAAAAAAAAACAGAAGACAAATGGAATTGAAAGAAAGATACGCACGTATAACTACATTCTCCATGGACAAAGGAAGAAAGCAAAGGGCTAAGGAAAACAGAGGGTGTCTATCTTTTACAAAGAAAGGCTGCATTCGGGGGCGAGGGCTGGAGGGACTGAACCAGGAGCCAGTGTTGAGTACCGGGGAAGGGGGACAGATTGCTGTTGCCTGTGTACATCATCCTTTTTTGAGCTGATCTTTGTCCCTCCTTGATGCAAATGCAGAGTGAAAAACAGTCTAATCTGTGGATTGCGGACTGCATTGATTCCAAAGCTCCAGTGAGACCTGTTCTGCCTTGGCCACCTGGGGAGTCACAGAAGACTTGCTGAAGCCGGCCAGCCCGAGAGCATAACTCTTTCGACTTCTGTTTGCTTTCTTAGATATCTATCAATGGATCTTGCAAAGCCAAATTTTACAAAATGGGGCTTTTCTGATTCAAAGTTATGTAACAGGCAACACAAGCAGTTATAGCAACATCCAAATGCTGTTACATGTGCACCCAAGGCCTTGGCAACAGCACCAAAGCAGAAGTTGCGTGTAGATCTCCAAAGTCTAAGTGTCCCTTTGATCTCAACTTCAGACAAAAATCTAAGACAGTGTTGGCGAACCTATGGCACGGATGTCAAAGGTGGCCCTCGGGGGCCCTTTCTGTGGGCACCCGGCATCGCCCCTTCACAGCCACCTGCATTCAGGTTAAATGGTTGTGTTGGCACTTTGCGAAAAAAATTAGTGGGTTTGGAATCGCAGTTTGGGCACTCGATCTCTAAAAGGTTTGCCATCACAGATCTCTCCTGGGTTGGGTATCCATAACATAGAAGAATCAGCTCTACATGCACAATCTTCAAACCCCTGGAATAAAATAGTTCAGTTGCCTGGATTTGCGGTGTGGATTGATCCCTCCAACACAAACAGAGCATAATTTTGCCGAGACCAAGTTGGCAAGGGCCTCATCAACCCAAATGGCAACAGCAGTTCTGGCCTCTTCCGCTCTCCTGCTTTTTCCAATTCAAATCTCTTACTCACAGCCCTGCTCTTTCTTAACCCCGTCTCTTTTGACTACTGAACCAATATTTCATAGGGGTTACAGAAGTTTACTCCCAAAGACCAGACCTGAGATGATGGCAGACAGGGAAGCATGTTATTCCCATGCCCACTTAGCTGAGATAGATACGTTTTAGTTTTTGCAACAGAAATTGAATGTAGGTAAGGGGATCCCTTCCCCATGTTGTCTCCTTGAGCAGAAAACATGCCTTATTAAAGGTTAACGTAACCCATTTACTATTTGGCATAGGCATGCATCTCAAGAAGTAGGTGCATTCTAAGAAAGCTTATCCCACATCGTGGTTGCTGGTCTTTGAGGCACCACAGGCTTTTTGCTGTTTATGACTTCTGTAGACTAACTACTAACTTCTCAGGAAATTTCTTCCTCTGCTACCCCGCCTGGCTCTCATCATAGGCATGAACCCCAACGGAGAGCACAATCCCTGGCGCTATGAAGCACGCTGGCAAGTCACAGCATGGGATTGGGGTATTTGCTTCTTTATTATTACATTTATACCCCACTTTCCAGCCTCGTGACACAGTGGTGAAATGCCTGTCCTGCAGCTAAAACTGTGCTCACAACCTGGGGTTCATTCCCAGGGAGCAGGCTCATGGTTGACTCAGCCTTCCATCTTTCTGAGGTCGGTAAAACGAGTACCCAGCTTGCTGGGTCGGTAAAACGAGTACCCAGCTTGGTGTAAACCGCCCAGAGACTACTTGAAGTGGTATGGGATGGTATACAAGCAGAACACTTTATTTTTTTGCTTTGCTAAAAAATGCTGCTAAAAGTAGCCCCCAAACTTCTGGAAGAATTAAAATATGCAAAACCACATTTAATAACATAAAAATGGTATAATCATATTAAGTCAACCCCACCATAGAAATGGTTGTTGTTGTTGTTGTTGTTGTTGTTGTTGTTGTTGTTGTTGTTGTTGTTGTTGTTGTTGTTACTACAGTCATGACCGACTCTTTGGGCCTTTTCACACGACCCCTCAGATCCGCTGGTCCCTTAAATTCGGACCAGCGATCTTGAGGGTTCCTTGCTGTTCCTCCGTCCCCACCCCCTCCGCACTTCCTTGTTCTGTCTGCAGGAGGGGAGGGAGGGGGAAAAAGCCTTAGACACCGACAAAAGAAGAAACCCTTACCTCCCGTGCGTGGAAGCTTGCTCCAAGCCCCGGTTTTACTTCCTGGTTGCTCTTAAAGGGGCGGAGGCGAAAGAAAAACAACAAAAAGAAGCAAGGAGAGCCCAGGCACGCTCCGCATCAAATATTTTTCACCTCCCAAAAGCAAGTAGAAGAAAGTGCAGCTGGGTCGCGCTTAGGTGGGCGGGGTCGCACTTAATTGTCTGCAAACTCCGGACCTGGTGGGAAAACATTTTTAAGGTCCGGAGCTTGCAGCCCTTTGCCGCGGAGCTTAGGGGTCGTGTATAAACGCCCTTTGTGACCCCATGTCCATTAGAATCCAGCAAATACATGAAAATCATTACAATCAGCAATGCACACAGTTAAGAGCAACCCAGCAGGGCAGGTATTGTGTGTCCTGTCAAAATACAAGTGGGGGATGGAGTCTCAGGATGTATTGAAACTAGAAAACAATTTTTATTCTCTGTTAACTCATAATAAAGAAGCTCTGGCTCGATGTGTTTTGGCGGGGCCTTCTTCAGGAGCTGAGCAAGAAACAAAATTACATATTAAATATCATTCTGTAAAAGAAATACACAGCTTAGGATTCATAAACTTACTGCAGTACATATACTGAGCACACTAGACATGTCAGAATACATTTCATGAAATCTCATAAAATATCATAAGATATTGAATGCACACTGAGCTTTTTCTCTTTCCTCTCTTCGGTCTATAACACCTCCAGACTGTAGCCGCATACATACACAGCTGTGCACAGTGTCAAAGGCAGTGAGAGATAACATTGTGGTTGTTATAATAAGGGGAGGACATCTATCTCTTCATTTAACCCATGGGGTACTTGGGTGTTTACTATCAGGATCCATTCAATGTCTCCTCTCAACAGAGACCTCAGAGAATAAAAATTGTTTTCTGTTTTTATATATTCTGAGACTAGGTCTCTCACTTGTATTTTGACTTCAGTGGATGTACCGGTTCCTTTTGCTTTGCGTTGTGTCCTTTCAGCCAAAACGAGACCTCTCTGTGGCAGATGCATGAACAGGCAGGCATCGGTTCTGATGAGTTGAAACAGGGGGAAACTTCTTGATGGCATTCACTTTTATTCTGTGGCTGCAGCAGAAGTTCTGAAGCTACTTGATAAACATCAGATGCACAATTAAATGCAAGCATTTCTGGGAGAGTTATTTGGGTGGGGGGAGCGTCAAAAGTATTTGAAAAGTTCAATTAAGAAGCAATTAAATAACTGAACCAGTCAGGTAATAGTTGATTTTTAAAAAGAAAAAAGATGGTTGGAGTACAAAGTGTGCTTTTGATTGCCTTTTCTGAATTTACGGTGGGATGCTGGTAATATTGTCTATAATTAGGCAAAGCCCAATGGGATGAAACTGCATGTTATTATTCGTGGGCTACAGCTGCAGAGTTGTCAGTGGCTTCAGAGAAGGATGCCTGCTGAGGTCACGTGCAAGGTGGTTTTCCTCTTTACCTCCTCGGTAAACAGGTTTGCTAATTTTTCGCATTGCTTTGAAATCCTGCCAGTCCTGTTTAAGCCATGGAGGCAGGAGTCAAAAAGGAATACGTAGAACGGACTGTATGGCTACTAGAAGCAGAGCACCTCTTAAAGGAGGTGTGTGTGTGTGTGTGAGAGAGAGAGAGAGAGAGAGAGATTGTCTTAATCCTAGAACAGTGGTGTCCAAACTTCGGCCTTCCAGATGTTTTGGACCACAACTCCCACAGTCCTTTGTCATTGGCAACACAGGGTTGGAATTCTGGGGGTTGTGGTCCAAAACATTTGGAGGGCTGAAATTTTGACACCCCTGTCCTAGAGTGTCAAAACCAACAAGGTGCTCTCATGGCATCTTAATGCAGGCATGTCCAAACTTTGGCCCTCTAGATGTTTTGGACCACAACTCCCACAGTCCTTTGTCATTGGCAATCTAATCTTAGAATTCTGGGAGTTGTGGTCCAAAGCATCAGGAGGGCTGAAGTTTGGACATGCCTGTCTTAATGATACACAGGCTTAACTGGGTAGGAGGAAGTGTCACGAGCAGCTAATGACTACAGTTTTGCTAGTCATTAAGATGTCTGTGAAGATTCTCAGTCATCCTGGTGAGTTTGTCTGGAAGTGGAGTCATGGCAATGGGACTTCTTTTTCTTGAGAGATTGAAACGTTTTGCTGTTCCTCCAAACAGCTTCATCAGCCTGAGGAAAGCTAGTAGCGAGTCCTCCATTTTATAGTTCACTTGGCCTCTTGTCACCCTGGCCTGAATTGGGCTCATTCGTTGGACATGAAGAAGCTTATTCCTTGGCTTATTACTGCATTTCAAACCAAATTTACAGTACAGTGGTACCTTGTATAAAGGAATTAATTCATTCCAAATGAAATTATGTTAAGCAATTTTTCCTTTATACAAATTTCCCATAGGAATGCATTGAAAACGGAGTAATCCCTAATCGCGACCATTTTTATGTTGTACGGATTCGCCCCATAGGTGATTATGTTAAGCAAATTTCCCCTATCTCTGAATTTTTTTATGTTGTATAGATTTTATGTTATACAAGCTGTTTGTTATACAAACACTGTATTTCTTTCATCAAGTAGTCATCCACCCAAAACCACAAGATGTAATAAATTCATGCAGTCAATGACTACTGTTTATAGTAAATACAATAAAATCCTGATTGTTAGCTAAACCTATAAGCCGGCCTTTAAATAGAAATAAATGCTGGATCTGTGAAATTAAAAAAAAACCATTTAAACATCTCAGGGCAATAATTTCAGTTGGTAGAAGGCAACTTTGTGTAAAATTCCGTCTTGATTAGCTTGATGGCCAATCACGCTGCTTTCCAATTAGACATCCCTGTTGGGCTTTGGTTATGCATTTATTAAGGCACCAGATCATCAGCGACGCTCTCATTGGTGTCACTGAGACTTTGGGGCGTCAACGTTGACAGCTCATACGTTTTCATCCTTTTGCCTCCCGAGTGGACGTTCAGGATGCCGTTGGCAAGCGGAACCTGCCATCAGCCGCTCGGGTCTCTGGGCCTGGGCCACGGAGTGTGTTTTGGCCTCGGGCAAAGGCACCTGCCGCTGCTACTCCTCCTTCTGTTCCTGCTCTCAACGCGGGTGCTTCCTTGGGGCTGTTTGGAAACCCCAATGCTGTCCAGCAATGCTTTTGCCAAATCTGCCCTGTCGAGTAGAGATGGGCACGACTCAAAAAAATTGTGTTTCGTTTGTCGTTTAGGGGGTCCGTTTTGGTTCGTTTTCGTTTTTTGTGAATTTTTTGCAAAAAAATTCATTTTCAGTTTGTTACGTAATGAAACGAAAAAACGAAAATTAAAACGAAAAATTGCTGTTTCGTTAGCATCATTACAGTTCAGTGTGTTTGCCGCAAGGAAAACGAAACGCACGACATAATTTCTGTTGTTTCGTTTTGTTTAATTTTGGAGACAAAATTCGTTTTTTTGTTTCGTTACGTAACAAAACGCAAAAACGCAAACGAAAATGAAAAATTGCTCGTTTAGTGCCCATCTCTACTGTCGAGTATTCAGCAGCTGTTTTCTTCTTGGTTTGAGCGAGATCTCCTTCCAAAAAGAGGACTCAGCAAAGGGAGGCTTTCCTTTCCTCTCTTTTAAAATCTTTTAAAATGGTTTTATTCATATATATTTATTCATACATCCATCCATACTGCTTTTCCAAGGAACTGGCCTCCACAAAGTGATCTCCAGCCTTATCAAGTCTGCTGCCTGATTTATGGCAGCAACCCTTTGCAGGGTTTTCTAGAGAAGTGGCTTCCCTTTCCTTTGGGCTGGGGTCGTCCTGGGACCACGGTACAGCTTGCCCAAGGCCACACAGGCTGGCTTTTCTCCCAGGTGGGACAGGGTGGAGGAATCAAACCCCCAAACTCTGGCTTGATAACTAAGCCGCTGAGCTATTCAAGCAGCTGCCGCCGTGCGTCAAGGCATTTAAAAACAATCTCATAAACAAGCACTTCAAAACACCCCTGAAAATGTTGTCAGTCTATTCAGGATATCACAGTATCATACCACATGTAGCTTGGACTTTTTTTTCCTGTGGACATTCTTGCACGGGCATTATAGACTTCTTTTATAGACTCTGAGTTTCCAGCTGGATTTTATATTTTCAAATATTTCAAACACTCCTCCTCTTAGTACTCCTTGGATTTTACAGGTGAAGGCAACATCTTTTCCATTGCCTGCAAAAGCCTTATGTGAAGGTTTGACACCAAAACTCCATTCCTTCTCTAATCCACCTTTTAAAAACCTCTACTCTTGCTGCACAGCAGAGATGAAGGGGGTCCTGAACCAGAAATAGCTTCCCAACCCCCCCCCTTTATCATTAACTGGCACTTAAAGTCTCAATAAGTCATTCAGAGACATTTGAGGCGGGGAAACAGTTTCATTTTGAACTGACTAAGAAATGGAGGGCTTTCAGCAATAGACCTCAGCAGACTCTATAGAAAGGAAAAGATAGAGCAGACTGGTCACTCTTTAAATTCAAAGGAAGGAGGATACCATTCATTACTGCTGGGTAGACAGACAGTCATCCCAGCAAAGAAAAATCTACCCACCGCCTTAGCCAAACGTCCTAAATGCAGCATGCAAGCTTGAAAAACGAAGCTAACCATTTCAGCATCTGGAAAGCTTGCGTGTCTTTTTCTAACCCTTTGGTTGCCTTCATGTTATATTTAGATTTTGCATGAAAGCCTGATAACGTTGCTCACATGCCGCAGAAGAACCTTTCCATTTCTAAATCTGTGCGTCTTTAAGACTCTGCTCCACAGACCTGAAAGCAACCGAGGAATAATCGGAGGATTTGAAAGCCTGAGTTCCCCAGGCGCTTTCAGGCAATTCTAGGGTACAGGAAGGCAGCGAGCAGACGACAGCTTTTCAGAACAAGACAAAAGGACCAGGGGGAGAAATGCGGAGCCAATCTCAGGATGGCAAAAGCACAGAAAGGACAACGGGAAGCCTTGTCTTGTTTTGTTTTGTTTGCTCTGTTCCGCCATCTTGCCAAGCAGGTTTTTTTTTAAAATTGGTTGGAGTGTTTTTTGTTTTGTTTTGTTTTCTTGTTTTATGTGATTGTTGTGCACCGCCTGGAGTTCCCTCGGGAAGACAGGCAGTATAAAATACTGTATATAAATAATATTAATATTAATAAATAAATAAATAAGGAAGGAAGGAAGGAAGGCAGTCTCTATGTGGGGGAGGGAAAACCACCAACATCCCTCTTTGGGGCTGCCAAGAGGAAGGGAGAAATCTTTAGGAGGAGAAGGAGGCCTATCTAAGGCAGGGCAATTGAGGACTCTGACCCCGAAGGAGACCCAGAAAGAGAAAACTACCAACGGGGCCTTCTCAGCAGTGGCCCCCAGCCTCCGGAACTCTCTACCTCCCAAAATATGCCTGGCCCCCTCACTGGGAACATTTAAACAGATGTTAAAAATGTATCAATTCAAGCAGGCTTTCTCTAAATCTGGGACATATTTCCCAGTGGTATCACTCATGTCCTAATCTTTTCCACCAGTGCTTTTTTTAATTGTTTCTTTTTAATTGTTTTATTAGTTTTCATTTGTACTTGTTTTCCTGTTGGCTTTGTTTCCTGCCCCGAGTGGCTTCATAGCTAGATGAGTGGTACATAAATCAGACGAATGAATGAATGAATGAACAAATGGATGGATGGATGGATGGATGGATGGATGGATGGATGGATGATAATACAAGCAAGCCCAAGAAAAGCAAGGGAGAGGCAGGCGGGCTCTTGGTTGTGAGTCAAGTTCAAGTCATAAAAAAAAAAATCCATGTTGAGTCCGAGTTGAGTGACCAATGCCACTTAAATCCACCTCAACAATACATCCTGTGATTTCATTCGCCATCTCTGCGACGTTCTAGGAGGAAAGATGGGAAGAACGGCATATTCTTGAGTCTTGAGAAAAGAAGACTGGGGGATAGGATGGCACTTTTTAAATTCTTGAAAGCCTGTCATCCAGACTGCACGACACATCTTAAGGGACTCAAGCTTCCAGAAGCTGGATTTCGGTTGACTATCAGGAAAATCCTCCTAACTGTTAGAACAGTATGGCAATGGGACCCATGACCTCAGGAGGTGGTGAGTGCTCCAACACGGGAGGCATTCAAGAGAAAGTTGGACAACCACCTGCCAGGCATCCTTTGATTTGTATCAAAGGAGCCTCGTGGCACAGTGTTTAAATGCCTGCCCTGCAGCTAAAACTGTGCTCACGACCTGGGGTACAAACCGCCCAGAGTAGCTTTTCGCTAGATGGTTGCAGTATATAAATCAAATATATAAATACTGTAGTAAGATCCAACGTCCCAAACCTGTCTCAGAGAGGATGACTGGGTGGGCCGTTGCAATTGGTGCCAAAGGAGCAGGGGTTTTCCAGGCAGGGCGGGATTGCCGTTGGGGGAGTAGGGGGAAAGGAACGTCCCCATTGAGGCCATTGTTGGAAACATCTTCCCCCAACAAGTGACATTCAGTGACATTGAACACTGGTCATCCAACTGTCTATGAGCCTAATGTGTGTGTGTCTGCATGTGTGTTTCGAATTTTGCAAATGGGGTGAGAAAGTGAATCCCATGATCCAGTGACAGCTTTGACTATATGTCTTAATCCATGTTTTTGGAGCCAACCTGTCTGCTTTCACCCAACGTTCAGAAGAGTCGGTCACCTGAACCGTTGCCAAGATGTGCCCCCCCCCCATGTCGTCTGCCTTCTTTAAATGGAAGCCCAGATTTGATCTGCCCATTAATTGCCCTTGTCCAGAAAGTCCTGGACAAATGAGATTCATTCAGTTTAACAAACCACGAGTTTCTGTCCTGGGGGGGGGGAATTGCCCCACAGCGGGATGCCTTGTGCACGACTCAACCCAACAGGAAGAGGGCAGCTCCCGCCTTGCCCTTCTGGGATGTAGACTCTGCAGCAGGCACAGAAAAAGCACTCCCACCCACCCCTGTCTCTGCTGGACAGGCCCATCCCGGTGACATACTGGATTGAAGGCCCAACAAATATTTCTGTCAAGAGGAATCAAGCGCCTCTGGCATCACCGCAGCGGAGCTGACACAAAAGATTTATTTTTAGCCTAGAAAGAAACCTGGGATAACTAAGATTTTTCCCCTCTTGCCCTTCCTGGTGAATCTTTGGGCCTGCTTGGTGACCGAGACTAACCACCCAACAACCTGGCCAACGTTGTTAATTTATTCTGAATTTCTAAGCAGAGCATTTACATAAATGCTTGGATTTCGATTCCGTAGTAATTTGCTCATAATATATTTGATGTCACAAAGAACTACAGTACAGTTCATAACAATTAACATTTGAGTAAACTAGTCGCACGGGACGCAGCCAAGGGTAGCAGATAATTTATTTATTTTTATTTATTTATTTATTTATTTAACTTATATGCCGCCCACTACCCAAAGGTCTCTGGGCGGCTTACAATCCAAGGAATAAAACAATTTAGAATAGTTAAGAGTAAAATATCACTGAATCATCAATAAAAACCTTACACTAAAATCATTATTCTAAAATTGTCATCAGCGGACCCACAATCTATATGATATCAATTAAAAACCTTCTGGAACAACTAATGGAAGGGTGTCTTTTTCTTAATTAAGATGATTTACAACACAAGGAAGTGGGATGCTAGTATCTGCCAGTGCGTGCTTGCTCTTCAGATTGAGTCTGACAAAGATTTCCAAAGGATGATGCATGGGTGCCCAAAGTGGAATTCATTCCCCACCCTCCCACCCACCCCTCTTGCTCACACACTGTATCTCAGTCCAGCAGTGCTTTTTTCCAGTGGACGGTGTAAGGTTCTTCTCGCCAGATTCATATGTTTTCAAGGGGTTTGTGGGACCCCTTCAGCAAAACAAGTGACCAAGGCTAGTTATATTCTGGAAATTCTCCTCACCCCCTACCTAAGAAGGTTGGTATAAGGCTCTTAAGCCCTGTGTCCGAGCTCAGCTGAGGGTCTATGACGGTCAGCCCCATCATGGGCCTCTTCTTCTGCGCATGACACAATCAGGAAGAGTGCATCTGAGTACGTACAGAAAGCCCTGCCAATAGCATTGGAAGCACGTTTTCCAGGGAAGCTTGCTTCTGGCACCCTTGTTTTTTGGAACTGGGCCGTGGGAATCTCTTTTCTTAAGAAAACATAAATAAATATCTCCTTCAGTTTCTGCTTCCCATTTGGAACCTGCTCCTCTTTTAAAGGACGAGTACCCAAGTAGCCATGGTCCTTGAGGTGACCTACACCCATAGCCAAGAAAGGAGTGCACTGGGGGAGAGTTGATCAAGGCACCAGCAACAGCCTGCAATAGAAATGCTTCCCTCCCCCTTTTTTTGACTCACATTAATTTGATGGCCTCGGTGGGGAATTGTCTTAACAAGAGAAGAAGCGGAAGATTCACAGAGAAGACAAGAGCCTCTCCCATCACAGTGATGGAGCTGACGCAAAAGAGTGTATTTTTATCCTGCTGAAGAAATCCAAAGTCTCCTGGGGCAGCTAGCATGTCATTGCCCCACCCCCGCCTCCTGCTCACCCAACTGGGCCAGTCTTGGACCTGCTCCTTGTCAAGGTCTCAGAGAGATGCCAGTTTCCTGGAAAGGAGCCTTCCCTTCATATGTGGCCCACTTCCTGCATGTTGTACATGGCGCCGCTGGGGAAAAACACAGGCAGCCATGTGCCGTGTTTTCAGGAAGGAATGAACTTTATGAAAGCTTACGACCCACCTTTGTCTGTGCAGAGCTTCATTGCAGCAGCATCAAGGTTTTTCGACAGGGTTAGGGGTTAGGGTTGTAGCTATTCTCCTCCTTGAGTCTCTGTACTTCTCCTGAGTAGCAAAAGGAATTTTACCAGAAATTCAAAACTTTAACAATTCATAACATTGAGCTCTTTGAACAAAAGGTGGGGGATATAAGGGAAACAAACAAATAATTTGTTTATTATTTATTGCTCGATCCCATGTGTGGAAGAGTGATGGAGAGCATTTTCGGATCATGGTGCTGAGTTGCTATCTTGATGCTTATCATTTAAATAGATCTAGGAAATCATCGCCTGCAAGTGTCCCCAAGGTAGCACTTTTAAAATTCTATAGTACAAATATTGCTGTGTTTTGCTTGCTGTCAGTTGGGATCCATTTATAATGCAGGAAATGTGAGCTAATGCTGGTTAATGTGGTTAAATATTTAACAGTGGCAGGCCCTCAAATTCCTGCCGAAACATATTGCTGTCTTTCACACTGGAGCAAACAAGGGTAAATTGTGCAGCCGGCTAATAATAAGACAAGATCGTTTGCCAAGTCGTTTACTGTGACCAGACCGAGCGCTCAATCAAATGAAGCTGTTACAGGCAATCGTTCAAGCCAATGAGACAGAAAGCAGGAAAAGATGCATCCGTTTTGACCCATCCGGCTGGAGTGAGAAGGAGAGAGCCGAAGGGCGTTCTGTGTGCAGGATAGGGCCATGCGCAGAGTCCTCAGCCTTCTCTTGACCTCCATCAGGCAGTTGTCCTCTTGCTGCTCCACGACCCTTCCGTTCGGGATCCAGCCCTCCTGTCAGGAGACCTTTTTCCAAAGGATGGTGGTCCACCTTGCAAGCTTTTGTGAAAGCACAGCTGAGATGTGTGGGGATTCCATACCCCACTAGGCTCTGAAGCCCGAAATAAGTTGGAAGCACCGGGGCAGCTTTAGGCCCTGGATTTCCAGAGACCAAGAAGGAACCCAGTGTGGTTAAGCTGACTTGGAGCTGACCTACTAGCTCAGGAGGCCAGAGAAACAATGGCACTCCTGGATAGCAGGATATAGGGACATCTGGTCCGTGACAAGCCCAAAACTCCTTCCTCTCCCCTTATCAATGATTCCTCACTAGCCAAGCATGTTCCTCCTTGATAAGGGTGCATACTCCCCCCCCACCACCAATGGAATGCATTACATGACCAAAGACCATCCTTCCTCTGTCCTATTGTATACTGTCACCAATAAAGACCTCTTGGTCCCAGGTGCAGCTCAGACACACACACACACACACACACACACACACACTCATGCTCACTCTCTCTCTCACACCCACACACAGACACCCACAGACACCCACGTACAGAGAGATGCAGCCTGGGACCAGATTATTGTACCCCAAAACTGTGTGTATGCGTAATTAATAATGCTACAGAGATGAGATAAGGAATCTTTCCATCCCAGGATGTCCTGTGGACCCCGAAGTCCCTTCAGGGCTCACAGCATTCTGAGTGACAGCGAGGGGGTGGAACGCTTCAGAATGGAAGACGGCTCATCAAAGACCCGCCCTGGGATCTGTGTCTGGGCATTTTTGATGTCAAGTGGTGCCTTGAGAGACAAAATCAATTCGTTTCTCAGGATGCTTCATGTTTTAAAAAAATTTATAACATGATTCTGAATGGGTCACAATGCACCTTGGGAATAGATGTCTTAAACATTTCATATATCGGGGCTTTCCACAGGAAATTTTCGTATCTTGAGCTTTTGCAGAAGACTTCAATTCCCAGGGTGCATTGCACCCCAGACAGACTTCCCTTTCATGTCTCAAGTTTTTCATATCTCAAGACATTCATATTTCAAGGTACCACTGTAGCTTCGTTTTGGTCCTTGTATTAATATGGCAGCTTGGGTGTTCAGGAAACGATGCAGTGCAACCTTTTTTTAGAGCTGCTGTATTTTAGTTATCTCAATCTTGTCTGTTTAATCTAAAATTACCCTAATAGTTGTCAAGCTGGTAATTGCAAACACTCTGTTCCAACAACACAAAAGGCAATTCTACACATGGACATCACCAGATGGACAATACAGGAATCAGATTGATTATGTTATCTGCAGCCAAAGATGGAGGAGCTTTATACAGTCAGCAAAATTGAGACCTGGTGCAAAAACGTGACCTCAGATCATCAGCTTCCTATAGCAAAATTCAAACTTAAAATGAAGAAAGTAGGGAAGACCACTGGGCCAGTCAGGTACAATCTAAGTCAAAATATTTGACTTACTTGGCGGATACTTGGCAGAGCGCATCTCCCAAAGGACAACTGGGTCCAGACCTACTACGCTGGCGCAGGCATGCTCCCTGAGGTTGGCCACACCCAGAGAGGCGCGGAAATCGCGTACGCGAAACCGCGCCTTCTCTGTGATGGGCCCCGCACTTTGGAATCATCTCCCCAGTGAGCTGCGCCTGTTGGAGTCCCTGCCCGCCTTTAAGAAGGCTTTGAAGACCCACCTCTTTAGAGAGGCTTTTGGCGACCCCCCTCTGTTAGTCTTCCCCCCCCCTTTTTTTCCTTTTTTTTCCTTTTTGCCCTGGGTTTCGCCGCCATCTTGCCTCATTGCCTTCTCCTTCATTGTTTTGTTTTCTATTATTTGCTTTTATTGCTGTAAGCCGCCCAGAGTCCCCTTTGGGAAGATGGGCGGGATACAAGTCAAATAAATAAATAAATAAATAAATAAATAAATAAATCCCTAATGAATACACAGTGAAGGTGAATAATAGATTTAAGGAACTAGATTTGGTGGACAGAACACCTGAAGAACTATGGATGGAGGCTTGTAACATTGTACAGGAGGCAACAATGAAAACCATCCCAAAGAAAAGTAAATGCAAGAAAGCAAAACGGCTGTCCAACTAGGCCCTACAAATAGCGGAGGAGAGAAGGAACGCAAAATGCAAAGGAGAAAGAGAAAGATACAGAAAATTGAATGCAGACTTCCAAAGAATAGCGAGGAGAGATAGGACAGCCTTCTTGAATGAACAGTGCAAAAAAAAAAAGAGGAAAACAATAGAAAAGGAAAAACCAGAGATCTATTCAAGAAAATTGGAGATATTAAAGGGACATTTCGTGCAAAGATGGATATGATAAAGGACAAAAATGATAGAGATTTAAAAGAAGCAGAAGATATCAAGAAGAGATGGCAAAAATACACAGAGAATTTATATCAGAAAAATCTAGATGTCCCTCATAACCAAGAGAGTGTAGTTGCTGACCTGGAGCCAGATATTCTGGAAAGTGAAGTCTCTTGAATACAAATTATTTCTGAGTTTAATTTCCTCAAATGATAAAACATATTTTGCGCTTCTGGGGTGAGTTAAGGCCATTTATGTTTATTGACGAGATTTTGAAATTTGTTACACATATTTAAGTTTTTACTATTTTTATTTTTAATTCTTCCTTCCTTTCTTTCTTCCCTGTCCAGGGATTCCTTTAGTTTTGAAAGTTTCTGCCCCTTGTTCTTCTTCCTCTCCTGATTCCTCTCTCTGTAACTTCTCCTCATCCTTCTCATCCTCCTCATCTTCTTCCTGGTCCTCATCCTCAAATAATCTCTTCAATATCTGTTCTGCTTTCATTGTGGAGGTTACATAATGCCTCTGAGCTGCAAATTCAAATGTAACTCCTTCTGGGGAAAGCCATCTGTAAGATATATCCTTTCTCCTCAATGTGGAGAATTTGTACTCAAGAAACACATTTGAAAAAGGAAGATGAGAAATTAATAGAAAATAAGAAACTGGGAACCCTGTTTGCAGCATCTGCTGAAGAAAAAAAGGGGGAGTAGCTATGTATGTCCAAGAACATTTACAACCTAAATTAATATTTGCTTCCGAAGATGGAAGGATATTGATGGTAGAGGTAAATAAAGGAAGACAAAGAGTCTTGATAGTTAACATTTATGCCCCTAATTGTAATCAGAGTGATTTTTATGGACAATTATACAAAGATCCAAGGATTAGACAGTACGAGGAGTGCTGCCTGGTGGCAGATTTTAATGCAGTATTAGACAGAGAGTTAGATTCAAGTAAAAAAAACAAAAAAACAAATGCACGTACTTTAATTCCAAGAGCATTTCTCATGCTGGCAAAGGAATTGGCATTAGTGGATGCATGGAGGACTAGATATCCATATACAAGAGACTACACCTTTTTTTCAGATAGACACCAATTTTGGTCAAGGATTGATGCATGTTGGGTCCCTAGAATATGGATGACAGATATACAAAAGGTACAGATTCTACCACGACTAATGTCAGACCACTGTATTGTTATTATGGAATTACAGATATTTAAGCCTCCTACACAATGGAGAATGAATGATAACATTCTTAAAAAAACAGAAAATATACGACTTATAAGACAAGAAATGAAAGAGTTTTTTCAAAGGAATTACACACAAGATGTATCAAATCAAAGTGTATGGGAAGCAGGGAAATGTTATTTTTGAGGGCTAGCTATTTAAAATATCAGCAATAGAAAGGAGAAGAAGAAATAAAAGATATGCAGACTTAGAAACAGAATTAAAGAGGACAGAGTCTCAATTAAAACAAAATGTTACAACTGAACAGTTGAAACAAGAATTTCAACTTATACAACACAAAATAAATATACTAGTGGCAGAAGATATGGCAAATAAATTGAGATTTGTTAAACAATCATATTTTGAAAATGCAAATAAAGTAGGAAAGTAGTTGGCGCACACATTGAAAAGGGAGAAAGACAAGAACATAATAGTGAGTTTGAAAAGACAAAATAGAGAGACTGCCACAAAATTGGAGGAGGTAAAGAAAATTGTTGAGGAATTTTATGTGAGTTTATATAAAGAAGTGGATGTAGCTCAAGAAAAGCACAGAGATTATATACAGAAGAAAAACCATATCAGGCTTTCTAGAACACAACAAGAAGGATTAAACCAACCTTATTCAACGCAAGAAGTGTTAGAAGCAATTAGGAAGCAGGAAAAAAATGAAATCGCCAGGAAGTGATGGGATTTTGATAGAATATTATAAAGAATTAGACGATATTATAGTAGAACCATTAAAAATGATGAATGAAATTCATGAAGAGAAAAAAATCCCAAATTCATGGAAGGAGGCATTAATCACAATTATTCATAAAGAAGGGACAGACTCAGAAGATATACAAAATTATAGACCAATTTCTCTTCTGAATACCGATTATAAAATTTTTGCAATAATTTTAGCAACGAGACTGAAGAGAGTTTTGGCAGAGGTGATCCATAAAGATCAAATGGATTTTCTTCCAAAGAGATATCTACACTCTAATGTAAGAAATATTATTAACTATTTAGAGTATTATGAAGCACATCCAGGAAGACAAGCGGCTTTAATTTTTATAGATGCAGAAAAAGCTTTTGATAACGTGAACTGGTCTTTTTTACTAGCACAGATGGAAGAGATGGAGATGAGGCAGAGGTTTGTAGAAACAGTCAAAGCTATATATGTAGGACAAACAGCAAAAATTAAAATCAATGGAGAGTGCACATCCAAAATTGATATTCAGAAAGACACAAGGCAAGGGTGTCCACTTTCCTCGCTTCTCTTCTTGATGGTATTAGAATTGCTGATTCATCAAGTGAGGATTTCAGAGGAAATCAAAGGTCTTAGTGTAAGAGGAGAAACATACAAGATTCAAGCATTTGCGGACGACCTACTTATAGTTGTAGAAAACCCACTAATTTCTTCAGAAAGTTTGATGAAGGAACTTAAAGAATTTGGAGAAGTAGCTGGTTTAAAAGAATCAGAAAAAAAACTATGATACTAACTAAAAACATGAGAGAACAGATTGGAGAGCTATTAGAGGTTACAAAATTCCAAGGAGGGAAAAAAGTAAAATACTTAGGCATAATTATATCAAAAAAGACTAGTAATTTGATGAAAGACAATTATTTAAGAGTAAAGGAAGAGATTAAAAAGGATTTGGAAAAGTGGAAACATCTTCAGTTATCACTGCTAGGAAGAATAGCAACAATTAAAATGAACATTCTCCCTGAATTATTATTCCTGTTCCAAACAATTCCAATAGTACTAAAACAATCAATATTCCAGGATTTAGAGAAGTGCATCTCCAAGTTTATATGGCAGGGCAAGAGACCGAGGATAAAGGGGAAATCTTTACAAGATCATAAATCAAGAGGAGGAATGGGGCTCCCAAATCTATTATTATACTACAGAGCGGCGTCCCTGACATGGATTAAAGAGTGGATTACACTTGAAAATACAAGATTGTTAAAATTAGAAGGACATGATCTGAAATGGGGATGGCATGGTTTCTTATGGTATAACAGAGTAGAGGACTTTAAACAATTCCCTAACCACATAATAAGGAAAGCTTTGTTATGGTCATGGAGTAAAATAAAGAAACAGATGTATATGAAAATCCCCTGGTGGGTGACCCCAACAGAAGCATTTACTCTTCCACCTTTCAGAGATGACAAGAATATTTTGAGGTATCGATATCTTTTAAAATGGGATGGAACTTTAAAATCACAACAAGAATTGGAGATGCAGGTTGTGGAGATGAACTGGTGGACGAGATCTCAGTTAATATCTAGATATGCAAAAGATAATCAACAAGGTTTTTATTTAGAAAATACACCCTTCGACAGAATTCTTATAGAAACAAAAGAAAAACATATTAAATGCTTATATAATTTTTTACTCGACTTTGATACTCAGGAAGAGACAGTGAAGGAATGTATGATTAAATGGGCACAAAATATAGATCACAATATTGAGTTTGAAAAATGGGAAAAAATATGGAAAAGAAACCTGAAGTTAACCAAGTCGGTTACCTTCAAGGAAAATATATATAAATTATTTTATAGGTGGTATATGACCCCGGTCAAGTTGGCAAAAATGAATGTTCAAATCTCAAATTTATGTTGGAAATGTAAACAGAAGGAGGGCTCATTTCATCATATGTGGTGGATATGTAAAAAAATGAGATTATTTTGGGTGTTAGTTAAACAGATGGTAGAAGGTGTTCTAGAGATAAGTCTTGAATTTAAACCAGAGATTTTCTTGTTGAATATGTTGCCTGAATCACTAGAACAAGGAAAAACATATGTGGCTATTCATATGATAACCGCAGCAAGATTAGTCTTTGCCAGATACTGGAAGGAACCTGGAATACCATCTGAACAGGAGCTAATGTTTAAAATTTTAGAAACAATAGAGATGGATAAATTATCAGAATGCTTAGATGTTTCCAGGAAGAATAATCACCATAAAGTCTGGGAAAAATACTATGTATGGATGAAGAAGAGAGAGAAAAATAACAAAAGCTAGAGAACTAAGAAAAAGCATTATTGTACATACGTCATGATAAACATGAGTCAGTTTAGATGTGTAGAAATATTTAAACTAGAGATGGGCACGACTTAGCGGTATTCCCGTTTCCGTTTCCGTTACTCGTATCCGTTACTCTACGGAAACGGTAACGGGAATCACTCCACCAGAATTCGAGCTCGAACCGACGAACGAACAATTTGGTCTGATTTGTCGTGCTCGTTACTTGCACGCGGCGATCGCGCAATGCCAAGCGGCACAGAAAAAAAGTTTTTAAAAGTTAAAAAAAAAACCGATTCCCGGTCCAAAATGGCGACCGCAATATTTTTTTTGAAATCCTTGCCCAAAACCCCACCAAAGCACCACAGAAACATGCGAAAGTAACCTATTTTAAATGCTTGATTTTTTACAGTAGCAGCAGTGGGTTTGTCTTGCCAAAATACGTCTCCGTTGATTTTATTTTATTTTTTTCTTAATTTATTTTTTTACACCTGCGCAACGATGGGCTGGCCATGGGACGGGACCATGCAAATTTTTGGAGCCATTCCACCAATCGCATGGACAGGTTTTGACTGACACTTCTGGATGTGCCAGAGGGCATAAAAAGCCGAGGCAGTTCCAGTCCGTCACAGTCTGGGCTTGGATCTTGTGGAGGGTGGTCAGGGCTGGATTGCTGCGCTCAGTCTAGTTTCGATTTCGCGGTCGCGGTCTCGGTCTCGCTAGGCAGGGAGGGAATTGAATTGATATTAATTCGAATCGCAAAACATAATAATTTCTTCTATTCCCTGTGGGGAATAGCAACACAGTGTTTATTCTCTTTTTTGTTTTCTCCATTTTTGAGGAAGAGTTCCGTACGTTTTATATTTGCTTCAAGGGGGAGGGAAGATTTGAGTGGGAGTGGTAGGGGAGGGGAGGTGCTGCGGATTTATTTTGAAAATATATTATTTTATATTACACTACCATACCATTTCTTTTGTATCCCAATTTCCCACCAAGTTCATTTACTTGGCCAAGGTCCTTTTACCCTGCGCCTACAGCTTTTTTTGCTGCTGTTGCGATTGGGGTTTTGGAAGGGAATCCAGCAACCCCTATCCTACCCTAGTAGCAGCTTATAGTTTTATTCCATTTATTTTCTATTTTACAGTTTATTAGCAAGTGGCAAGCAACAGCCAAGGTCCAGTAGTACTAGTGCTTAGAAGGGGAGGTTGGAGGCTGTGGATTAAATTATTTTAAAAATATTATACAGTACAGACTGAGTACTAGGCAGAGTCTCCCTCGCCAACCAGTGCACTCACTCAAATTTCTCAAACACATTTGTTTTGGCAACAAGGCTAGGGCACCTTCCTCTATAGAACATTTTACAATTTCATTTTACTTAACACTATAGATATTCTTTGAATTTCTTTCACTTGTCCAACACCTCATTCATTTTTTTGCAGTCAGGCACTCAAACAAACATTTGTTGAAGGGCAGGGGCACCCAGCCACCTCTATAGAACTTTTTCTTCAATTACATCTTTGAAGAAGTTCCACTCATCTTAGTTACTGTGCATTATTTGTGAAAGTTGGGTGCTGCCAGATTTTGCAAACCCCTTGCTTCTATTAGCTTGGTTTTTGTGCAGTTGTTGTATAACTTACATCTGTGAAGAAGTTAAGTTACAGTTCTCCTAATTACACTTGCCCTGTGCATTAATTTGTGAAACTTGTTTGCCAGGATTGGCAAACCCCTTGCTCCTATTACCTTGTTTGTTGTGCTGCTGTTGTGAGTCCATCTCACTCATTTACTTGTTGCCACCACAGTCTACATACACAATCCAATTACAACTGGGAAGAAGTTACAGTTCTCTTTGTTACACTTGCTCTGTGTAGGGCATAGAGAAACTTAGTTGGGTGCCAGGATTGGCAAACCCCTTGCTCCTATTACCCTGTTTGTTGTGCTGCTGTTGTGAGTCCATCTCACTCATTTACTTGCCACCACAGTCTACATACACAATCCAATTACAACTGGGAAGAAGTTACAGTTCTCTTAGTTATACTTGCCCTGTGCAGGGCATTGAGAGACTTAGTTGGGTGCCAGGATTGGCAAACCCCTAGCTCCTATTTCCTTGTTTGTTGTGCTGCTGTTGTGAGTCCATCTCACTCATTTACTTGTTGCCACCACAGTCTACATACACAATCCAATTACAACTGGGAAGAAGTTACAGTTCTCCTCCAAATTACACTTGCCCTGTGCAGGGCATAGAGAGACTTAGTTGGGTGCCAGGAATGGCGAACCCCTAGCTCCTATTTCCTTGTTTGTTGTGCTGCTGTTGTGAGTCCATCTCACTCATTTACTTGTTGCCACCACAGTCTACATACACAATCCAATTACAACTGGGAAGAAATTACAGTTCTCCTCCAAATTACACTTGCCCTGTGCAGGGCATAGAGAAACTTAGTTGGGTGCCAGGATTGGCAAACCCCTAGCTCCTATTTCCTTCTTTGTTGTGCTGCTGTTGTGAGTCCATCTCACTCATTTACTTGTTGCCACCACAGTCTACATACACAATCCAATTACAACTGGGAAGAAGTTACAGTTCTCCTCCAAATTACACTTGCCCTGTGCAGGGCATAGAGAGACTTAGTTGGGTGCCAGGATTGGCAAACCCCTAGCTCCTATTTCCTTGTTTGTTGTGCTGCTGTTGTGAGTCCATCTCACTCATTTACTTGTTGCCACCACAGTCTACATACACAATCCAATTACAACTGGGAAGAAGTTACAGTTCTCTTAGTTATACTTGCCCTGTGCAGGGCATTGAGAGACTTAGTTGGGTGCCAGGATTGGCAAACCCCTAGCTCCTATTTCCTTGTTTGTTGTGCTGCTGTTGTGAGTCCATCTCACTCATTTACTTGTTGCCACCACAGTCTACATACACAATCCAATTACAACTGGGAAGAAGTTACAGTTCTCCTCCAAATTACACTTGCCCTGTGCAGGGCATAGAGAGACTTAGTTGGGTGCCAGGAATGGCGAACCCCTAGCTCCTATTTCCTTGTTTGTTGTGCTGCTGTTGTGAGTCCATCTCACTCATTTACTTGTTGCCACCACAGTCTACATACACAATCCAATTACAACTGGGAAGAAATTACAGTTCTCCTCCAAATTACACTTGCCCTGTGCAGGGCATAGAGAAACTTAGTTGGGTGCCAGGATTGGCAAACCCCTAGCTCCTATTTCCTTCTTTGTTGTGCTGCTGTTGTGAGTCCATCTCACTCATTTACTTGTTGCCACCACAGTCTACATACACAATCCAATTACAACTGGGAAGAAGTTACAGTTCTCCTCCAAATTACACTTGCCCTGTGCAGGGCATAGAGAGACTTAGTTGGGTGCCAGGATTGGCAAACCCCTAGCTCCTATTTCCTTGTTTGTTGTGCTGCTGTTGTGAGTCCATCTCACTCATTTACTTGTTGCCACCACAGTCTACATACACAATCCAATTACAACTGGGAAGAAATTACAGGTCTCCTCCAAATTACACTTGCCCTGTGCAGGGCATAGAGAGACTTAGTTGGGTGCCAGGATAGGCATACCCCTAGCTCCTATTTCCTTGTTTGTTGTGCTGCTGTTGTGAGTCCATCTCACTCATTTACTTGTTGCCACCACAGTCTACATACACAATCCAATTACAACTGGGAAGAAGTTACAGTTCTCCTCCAAATTACACTTGCCCTGTGCAGGGCATAGAGAGACTTAGTTGGGTGCCAGGATTGGCAAACCCCTAGCTCCTATTTCCTTGTTTGTTGTGCTGCTGTTGTGAGTCCATCTCACTCATTTACTTGTTGCCACCACAGTCTACATACACAATCCAATTACAACTGGGAAGAAGTTACAGTTCTCCTCCAAATTACACTTGCCCTGTGCAGGGCATAGAGAGACTTAGTTGGGTGCCAGGAATGGCGAACCCCTAGCTCCTATTTCCTTCCTTGTTTGTGTGCTGCTGTTGTGAGTCCATCTCACTCATTTACTTGTTGCCACCACAGTCTACATACACAATCCAATTACAACTGGGAAGAAATTACAGTTCTCCTCCAAATTACACTTGCCCTGTGCAGGGCATAGAGAAACTTAGTTGGGTGCCAGGATTGGCAAACCCCTAGCTCCTATTTCCTTATTTGTTGTGCTGCTGTTGTGAGTCCATCTCACTCATTTACTTGTTGCCACCACAGTCTACATACACAATCCAATTACAACTGGGAAGAAATTACAGTTCTCCTCCAAATTACACTTGCCCTGTGCAGGGCATAGAGAAACTTAGTTGGGTGCCAGGATTGGCAAACCCCTAGCTCCTATTTCCTTCTTTGTTGTGCTGCTGTTGTGAGTCCATCTCACTCATTTACTTGTTGCCACCACAGTCTACATACACAATCCAATTACAACTGGGAAGAAGTTACAGTTCTCCTCCAAATTACACTTGCCCTGTGCAGGGCATAGAGAGACTTAGTTGGGTGCCAGGATTGGCAAACCCCTAGCTCCTATTTCCTTGTTTGTTGTGCTGCTGTTGTGAGTCCATCTCACTCATTTACTTGTTGCCACCACAGTCTACATACACAATCCAATTACAACTGGGAAGAAATTACAGGTCTCCTCCTAATTACACTTGCCCTGTGCAGGGCATTGAGAGACTTAGTTGGGTGCCAGGATTGGCAAACCCCTAGCTCCTATTTCCTTGTTTGTTGTGCTGCTGTTGTGAGTCCATCTCACTCATTTACTTGTTGCCACCACAGTCTACATACACAATCCAATTACAACTGGGAAGAAGTTACAGTTCTCTTAGTTATACTTGCCCTGTGCAGGGCATAGAGAAACTTAGTTGGGTGCCAGGATTGGCAAACCCCTAGCTCCTATTTCCTTGTTTGTTGTGCTGCTGTTGTGAGTCCATCTCACTCATTTACTTGTTGCCACCACAGTCTACATACACAATCCAATTACAACTGGGAAGAAGTTACAGTTCTCCTCCAAATTACACTTGCCCTGTGCAGGGCATAGAGAGACTTAGTTGGGTGCCAGGAATGGCGAACCCCTAGCTCCTATTTCCTTGTTTGTTGTGCTGCTGTTGTGAGTCCATCTCACTCATTTACTTGTTGCCACCACAGTCTACATACACAATCCAATTACAACTGGGAAGAAATTACAGTTCTCCTCCAAATTACACTTGCCCTGTGCAGGGCATAGAGAAACTTAGTTGGGTGCCAGGATTGGCAAACCCCTAGCTCCTATTTCCTTCTTTGTTGTGCTGCTGTTGTGAGTCCATCTCACTCATTTACTTGTTGCCACCACAGTCTACATACACAATCCAATTACAACTGGGAAGAAGTTACAGTTCTCCTCCAAATTACACTTGCCCTGTGCAGGGCATAGAGAGACTTAGTTGGGTGCCAGGATTGGCAAACCCCTAGCTCCTATTTCCTTGTTTGTTGTGCTGCTGTTGTGAGTCCATCTCACTCATTTACTTGTTGCCACCACAGTCTACATACACAATCCAATTACAACTGGGAAGAAATTACAGGTCTCCTCCTAATTACACTTGCCCTGTGCAGGGCATAGAGAGACTTAGTTGGGTGCCAGGATAGGCATACCCCTAGCTCCTATTTCCTTGTTTGTTGTGCTGCTGTTGTGAGTCCATCTCACTCATTTACTTGTTGCCACCACAGTCTACATACACAATCCAATTACAACTGGGAAGAAGTTACAGTTCTCCTCCAAATTACACTTGCCCTGTGCAGGGCATAGAGAGACTTAGTTGGGTGCCAGGATTGGCAAACCCCTAGCTCCTATTTCCTTGTTTGTTGTGCTGCTGTTGTGAGTCCATCTCACTCATTTACTTGTTGCCACCACAGTCTACATACACAATCCAATTACAACTGGGAAGAAGTTACAGTTCTCCTCCAAATTACACTTGCCCTGTGCAGGGCATAGAGAGACTTAGTTGGGTGCCAGGAATGGCGAACCCCTAGCTCCTATTTCCTTGTTTGTTGTGCTGCTGTTGTGAGTCCATCTCACTCATTTACTTGTTGCCACCACAGTCTACATACACAATCCAATTACAACTGGGAAGAAATTACAGTTCTCCTCCAAATTACACTTGCCCTGTGCAGGGCATAGAGAAACTTAGTTGGGTGCCAGGATTGGCAAACCCCTAGCTCCTATTTCCTTCTTTGTTGTGCTGCTGTTGTGAGTCCATCTCACTCATTTACTTGTTGCCACCACAGTCTACATACACAATCCAATTACAACTGGGAAGAAATTACAGTTCTCCTCCAAATTACACTTGCCCTGTGCAGGGCATAGAGAAACTTAGTTGGGTGCCAGGATTGGCAAACCCCTAGCTCCTATTTCCTTCTTTGTTGTGCTGCTGTTGTGAGTCCATCTCACTCATTTACTTGTTGCCACCACAGTCTACATACACAATCCAATTACAACTGGGAAGAAGTTACAGTTCTCCTCCAAATTACACTTGCCCTGTGCAGGGCATAGAGAGACTTAGTTGGGTGCCAGGATTGGCAAACCCCTAGCTCCTATTTCCTTGTTTGTTGTGCTGCTGTTGTGAGTCCATCTCACTCATTTACTTGTTGCCACCACAGTCTACATACACAATCCAATTACAACTGGGAAGAAATTACAGGTCTCCTCCTAATTACACTTGCCCTGTGCAGGGCATTGAGAGACTTAGTTGGGTGCCAGGATTGGCAAACCCCTAGCTCCTATTTCCTTGTTTGTTGTGCTGCTGTTGTGAGTCCATCTCACTCATTTACTTGTTGCCACCACAGTCTACATACACAATCCAATTACAACTGGGAAGAAGTTACAGTTCTCCTCCAAATTACACTTGCCCTGTGCAGGGCATAGAGAGACTTAGTTGGGTGCCAGGATTGGCAAACCCCTAGCTCCTATTTCCTTGTTTGTTGTGCTGCTGTTGTGAGTCCATCTCACTCATTTACTTGTTGCCACCACAGTCTACATACACAATCCAATTACAACTGGGAAGAAATTACAGGTCTCCTCCTAATTACACTTGCCCTGTGCAGGGCATAGAGAGACTTAGTTGGGTGCCAGGATTGGCAAACCCCTAGCTCCTATTTCCTTGTTTGTTGTGCTGCTGTTCTGAGTCCATCTCACTCATTTACTTGTTGCCACCACAGTCTACATACACAATCCAATTACAACTGGGAAGAAGTTACAGTTCTCCTCCAAATTACACTTGCCCTGTGCAGGGCATAGAGAGACTTAGTTGGGTGCCAGGATTGGCAAACCCCTAGTTCCTATTTCCTTGTTTGTTGTGCTGCTGTTGTGAGTCCATCTCACTCATTTACTTGTTGCCACCACAGTCTACATACACAATCCAATTACAACTGGGAAGAAGTTACAGTTCTCCTCCAAATTACACTTGCCCTGTGCAGGGCATAGAGAGACTTAGTTGGGTGCCAGGATTGGCAAACCCCTAGCTCCTATTTCCTTGTTTGTTGTGCTGCTGTTGTGAGTCACTCATTTACTTGCACAGTTCCTTGGTGCTTTTCTTTACTATCACATTATACATTCCCTGGCCTGAGCCACAAGAAGTGAGAAAAATGAGGAGGGGTCGCACAGCTAGAGGGCAGGGGAGGGGGACCCCTACTAAGATAAATAGGGGCACGTTTCTGAGGGAAGGGACAGGAAGTAGTGCAGAAAGTGATACTGGTGCAACTCCCTCCTCGAGTAGCAGTGCCAGTGGCACAAGCAGCAATGTGCCATCGTCTGTCACCGAGGGAAGCATGGATGAGGCGTACCAAATCCCATCTTCGTTACCTGACAGCCCCACCCTTGATCAGCAAGAAGACAAGGGCTCTGATTCTGAAATGGCATCAGAATCAGAATCGGGCTCCTTGTATCTAAACCTGCCAGATTCTGAGGACCTGTTGGCAGGGACAGACTTAAGTCAGGCTCCAGGCAGTGACGGAAGGAGCAGCCCTCTTTCCACCCAGAGTACCACCAGTGAGAGCAGTAGTACTAGTCTACTTTCCCGGCAGGGCAGAGGCCACACCAGCACCACAGCAGGCAATAACAGAGGGGGCGTTACTTTCTGTAAGCCACGAGGGTGTCTCTGGGAGCATTTTGAGAACAGCCCCCAAGACGCAAGGATGGCGGTGTGCAAGATATGCGGGGTGGTCTTGCGCAGGGGGAATGACCCCAAACACCTCTCCTCAAGTGGGTTGCACAGCCATCTGATGAGGAAGCACCCTGGGACTCTGCCTGGAACCCTGTCAGGCCCTTGCTCTTCAGGGAGGAAGAGAGGGGAAGAAGGGTTAGAGATAGAGAAAGAAAAACACAGCTCCGCTAGTGAGAGTGGGAAGAGGCAGGCCACTCTGCAGGAAGTGGGGCTGTTGGGTGGGACTTTTGTCAGCCCGCGAAATAGGGCCAAAGCACAGGAGACCACCACTCGAGTGGTGGGTGAAATGGTGGCCATGAACGGGTTGCCCCTCTCCTTTGTGGAGTCATCAGGCTTCAGGCACCTGATGAAGCACGTGGCACCATGGTACGAGACTCCATCCCGGCGTACCTTCTGCAGGCGGGTGATTCCCTCCCTTTATGAGTCTGTCAGGGACAGGATCCGGGCCCTGCTGCAGGCGACCAGAGGGAGGAAGATCCACTTCACTTCCGACCTCTGGACCGGTGGGCACCACGGATACCTCTCACTGGCGGCTCATTGGTGGCAACCCAAGGAGGTCCTGGAGCCCCGGTCAGCCCATGAGCAGCTGCAGGGGGAGGCACAAGGCAGCACCCCAAGAGGGTATAGGGTGGTGCTTCTCCAGGCACAAAGCTTGGAGGACAACGCCACAGGGATCAACATTGCTGACGTTCTCAAGACAGCAATGCGAGAGTGGGGATTGGGGACAGAGGGACAGGTCAATCGTGGAGTCATGGTTACAGACGCGGGCCGTAACATGACCAACGCGGTTCTTGGGGCAGGGTTCCAGGGCATCGTGTGCGCAGCACACAAACTGCATCTAGTGGTGGGCGATGCCATTGGCCTGGGTGCACCAAAGGACTCCTGGAGTGAGGGGACCAGGGAGACCAGGGCCTTGCTGGACAAGTGCCGGAAGATCGTGGGGCACTTCGCTCGCAGTGTCAAGGCAGCCAGGATGATGCGTGAGAGGCAGGCGGAGACGGGCCGACCGGAGCACGTCCTGATCCAGGACGTGACCACCCGGTGGAACTCCACCCACGAAATGGTCAAGCGTCTGGTGGAGCAGAAGGAAGTGGTGGAATACATCATGTCAACCACCCCAGTCCTGCATGAGGGGAGGGAATTGGACCTTGGTGCTACCGAGTGGCTCGCCCTCTCCCAGATGGCGGGTATCCTGCAGCCTTTTGAGGAGACCACCCACGTCCTCAGCAGCTACAACGCCAGCCTGGGCCATGTTCTCCCCCTGGTCAATGCCCTTCGCCAATGCCTAGAGACCAGTATCCGGGAAGAAGGCAATCTTCTCCCCAAGAGCAGGGCATTGGCAGACAGGCTGTTGATCGGCGTGGATACCCACCTTGGCCCACTCAGAAGGGAAAAGGTGTACCAGATGGCCTGCCTGTGCGACCCTCGCGTCAAGGGTTCCCTGGCGGCCAGCACTGCCGAACTGAAATCCTGGAAGACGGAGCTATGCCATCAAGTCAGGGCTGTCTCCGATGAGGGCCAGGCGTTTCAGAGGGCGCACAGAAGCCAGAGCGATGCTGACGAGGAGTCCTCGCAAGGATCCACATCCCTCTGTACTCCAGGAGCGTTCACCCAGAGACCAGGTTCCGTTCCAGCAGCCAACTACCTGGCCTCTGCCCTAGCCATGGCAGTTTCCTCCTCAGTGGAGGCAAGGGAGGAAGAAGTAGCAGACCCCGCTCAGACCATGGTGAAGGAGTACATGGCCGAGCCCCTCCAACCCCTCAGCTCGGACCCACTGCACTACTGGGCCAGAAAGGCAGAACTCTGGCCCGCTCTTTCAACTCTGGCGTTGGACCTCTTGTCTATCCCACCCACCAGTGTCCAGAGTGAGCGTGTCTTCTCCCACATGGGAGATGTCCTGAGGCTGCGCCGCTGTCGCCTGGACCCGGAGACGGTGGAAAGGTTGACTTTCATCCGCTTCAACCTTTCGACCTTGGGATTACCCCAACACTCCAAGAACTAAGTTGCTGCCTGTAACCTAACCTCCTGCCTGCAATCCTCCATGCCCGCCTGCAAGCCTGCCTGCCTACCCTTGGCCCTACGAGCCTGCCTGCCTGCCTGCCTGCCTGGCCCTGTGACTACCTGCCGACTCCAGTGCCTAATGCCTGCAGAACTGCCTGCCTGCCTACCTGTATTCTCTCACACACACAATTGAAGGGTACTATTAGTGGCCCAATTTTTCTAGCCCTGGCCTGTCTCCAAACCAGGCAGGGCCACTCAAAGTGTCATTGGAAAGGGTCTGTCTGTATTGGCCCAATGTTTCTCCTTTTGCCATGGCTGGTCTGAGAGAGACCCTAATACCTGCCTTCCTTGGTGCTTCACACCGTTCCCTTGGCCCTACGAGCCTGCCTGCCTGCCTGCCTGCCTGCCTGCCTGCCTGCCTGCCTGCCTACCTGTATTCTCTCACACACAAAGTGGTGAGGAAGCACTTTAC
The DNA here is from genome assembly GCA_037367245.1 of Phrynocephalus guinanensis. Lineage (NCBI taxonomy): Eukaryota > Metazoa > Chordata > Lepidosauria > Squamata > Agamidae > Phrynocephalus > Phrynocephalus guinanensis. The sequence goes on from CM074738.1 coordinate 122,543,007, forward strand.
AACAACCTACCTCAAAGACTGAGTATCAGGGGGCAAGCTCCCCTCCTTACAGCCTTAAAGAAATAGACCCACCCAGTTCTCCTGCTTCCACTCTGTCTTCTTGGTTGCCAAAACCCGGTCTCCTGGGGTGGCGAGAGAAACTCTGCCTGCCAAGGAAGCCTCCATGTTTGGTTCTTGGTGGATACTCTGTCCCACACTGACTGTGTGAGTCTGTAATTTACACAGACCTAGCTCTGTCTCCTCCGCCACTCTTTCTACTGGGCTGCCAGCCGTGGCTCACAAAGAAGGGAAACGTCCTTGTTGTGTGTGCGTACTCCTGGCCGAAAGTCCCCTGTGTGGATCTTGGTGCTGTGCTGTGTGACTCATTGTGCGCACACTTGGTGCTTAAACATTTTATAATCATTTCTGCCCTAACCCCGGAACAAAGGCTGCCGGACCAGAAAAGTTACTGGTTGCAAATCTAGGTTGTGATTGATGATGATGATTTAGTTATGGGAACACTCTTCAGGAACAGCTGGTGGTTGGCTTAGGGTTAGGGTTAAGGGGGATGTTTAGGCCTCCGCTACTCTGTCCTCTGGGCTGCACCACACTGTGTCTCACTAAGAAGGGCTGGAGTGGAATGTACTTGCGCGTACCACAGTTCAGCACAATAATCGTTTGTTTCTTAGAAATAGAAGAGCCTTTCAGGAGGAAGTTCCAGGCTTGGCTCTTGGAGTTGTGGAACTGCTGTGATTCACTATGAAGGGCATGGAGATGGAATGCCGGCACGGCAGTTAGGAGCAGTCTACCAGCACACAGCTGGGAAAGAAAGTCAGAAAGCTTGGCTTGCTGTCCTTTTGGAAGCCTGTGTGGTCAAAGACTCAGACTCACTCTAGCTCTGTGTCTTCTCCCTGCCTGCCTGTCAGGCTCCCCCCACTTCCGGCTTAGAGGAGGCCTTCCAGCCGCTTCTCCTTCACCCTAACATCATGGTCCAGTTAGTGCTTCAAGTTCAGCCCTGTCGCCACTGCCCTCAACTTGCCCATGCAGCAACCACGGCTGTGCCCGCTTCTTGGCGGAAAACCTCTTGAAGACCAACTGTAACAGTGCATTCACTCAACAACTATTTGTTTGCACACACTGTGCCTCACAGAGAACGGAATTGTGCTTGTGTGCTAGAAAACAGCCGTGGGGTGGGCCCGTGATTAGGCAGAACTCATGCGAAAGCACCCTTGGACTCTGCCTGGGACAGTGACAGGACTCTGCAGGAAGGAGTGCCGCAGTGTGGGAGTGTTGTCAGCCTCCGGACTGCCAATTAGTCTTCAGTGGGCTGCCATTGCCATACACTGTGGCTCACAAAGAAGGGCAACTTACTGCCGTGCTGGTGGCCCTCTGTCACCGTTACAAATAGGACAGTTTATCAGAAAGTTCAAGGCTGGGCTCTTAGAGTTGTGAGGAATGTGATTCACTACGAAGGGCATGACACTGGGATGCAATGCACTGACTGTGGCTCTCAGTGAAGGGAGGGAGGAAGGAAGCCTCCACTCCAGGCTTGGTTCTTTGTGGGTACTCTGACTCACACAGACAGTGAGCCTGTGTTTCTCAGGCCTACTGTCTTCCGTGGACTGCAAAGCTATGTCTCACTGAGAAGGGAACATGGCTGTGCTGGCCTGCTAGGAGTTTATGGCCGGGGAAAGCAGCACACAGCTGTGTAGGAAGACCCTCTGGCTTGCAGTCCTTTTGTCAGAGTGGTCTCAGGCCTCAGAGTCAGACACCATGTGGACTCTGCTTTTCCACTGGGCTGCCAACTGTGGCTCACGAAGAAGGGCATTTTCCTGGCGTCCTCCTCAGGCCATTCAGTCACGCTGGGGAGCTGGAGCTTCCTGGCAATGTTCCTCCCCTACGGAGGCCCTGTGGCCTCAGACTCAGGCTATGTGGGCTCCTCCAGCCACTCTTTCCTCTTGGATGCAAAACACTGTGGCTCACTAAGAAGGAAAGAGAAAGTTGTGTGTGCAGCACGCACTCCAGTAGTTTCTCTGACAGTTCCAGGCTTGGTTCTTGGAGTGGTGTTGGAGCTGGGATTCACTACGAAGGGCATGGTAGTAGTTTGCAGGGAGTTTGTAATTCACAGAGAACTAGCTCTGTCTCCTCCGCCACTCTTTCCTCTGGGATGCAAGACACTGTGCCTCACTAAGAAGGGAAGAGTAGTTGCGTGCCAGCACTCCAGTAGTTTCTCTGACAGTTCCAGGCTTGGCTGTTGGAGTTGTAGGAGCTGGGATTCACAACGAAGGCCATGGTCGTGGATTGCTGGCCCAGCATTCAATTACTCCAGCTTGTGGCCTCCGCCACTCTTTCCTCTGGGGTGCAAGACACTGTGCCTCACAACGAAGATAAGAGGACTTGGGTGCCAGCCCTCCATTAGTTTATTGCAAAGTTGCAGGCTTGGCTCTTGGAGTTGTGTGGGAACCAACTGTGATTCACAAAGAAGGGCATGGTAGTAGACTGCCGGGCCGGCAGGTAGCAATTCTACCAGCACACAGCTGGGGACTTGGGGAGGAAGAGTCAGACTCAGAATGTGGCTTGCTGTCCTTTTTGCAGCCAGTGTGGTGCCAGACCAAACTCAAGGTGATTGGCCTCCTCCTCCAGTCTTTCCTCTGGGCTGCAAGACACCGTGTTTCACATGGAAGGGGGTCCCTGATACAGCACCGCCAAGACTTAGTCAAAAAGTGACATGTGGTGGACGGTGGTGCATCGCAGGCAGTGTGGTGCCAGACCAAACTCAAGGTGATTGGCCTCCTCCTCCAGCCTTTCCTCTGGGCTGCAAGACGCCGTGTTTCACACAGAAGGGAGGTACTGATTTGAACAGCATTTGTACGTACAGCACCACACCAAGACTTAGTCAAAAAGTGACATGTGGTGGACAGTGGTGCATCGCAGGCAGTGTGGTGCCAGACCAAACTCAAGGTGATTGGCCTCCTCCGCCAGTCTTTCCTCTGGGCTGCAAGACGCCGTGTTTCACACGGAAGGGGGGGTACTGATTTGAACAGCGTTCGTACTACGTACAGCACCACCCAAGAGTTTGTCAGAAAGTGCCATGTGGTGCATCGCAGGCAGTGTGGTGCCAGACCAGACTCAAGGTGATTGGCCTCAAGGTGATTAGTAGTTTGCAGGGAGTTTGTAATTCACACAGACCTAGCTCTGTCTCCTCCGCCACTCTTTCCACTGGGCTGCCAGCTGTGGCTCATAAAGAAGGGAAAAATGTACCAGTTACGTGGTGGTGGCACCGCCATTTATAAATAGAACAGTTTTCCGAAACTTCAAGGCTTTGCTGTTGGAGTTGTAGGAGCTGGGATTCACAACGAAGGCCATGGTCGTGGTCGGGATTGCTGGCCCAGCATTCAATTACTCCAGCTTGTGGCCTCCGCCACTCTTTCCTCTGGGATGCAAGACACTGTGGCTCACTAAGAAGGGAAGAGGAGTTGGGTGCCAGCACTCCAGTAGTTTCTCTGACAGTTCCAGGCTTGCCTGTTGGAGTTGTAGGAGCTGGGATTCACAACGAAGGCCATGGTCGTGGATTGCTGGCCCAGCATTCAATTACTCCAGCTTGTGGCCTCCGCCACTCTTTCCTCTGGGATGCAAGACACTGTACCTCACAAGGAAGGGAAGAGGAGTTGGGTGCCAGCCAAGGAGTACAACCAGACTGTATACTGTCACCTTGCCTATTTAACTTATGTGTAGAGTACATCATGCGAAAGGCAGGACTGGATGAATCACAAGCCGGCATTAAAATTGCCAGGACAATTATCAGCAACCTCAGATACGCAGATGATACTATTCTGATGGCAGAAAAGTGAGGAGGAATTAACCTCTTAATGATGGTGAAAGAGAAGAGTGAAAAAAAATGGGCTGAAGCGCAACATCAAAAAACCTAAGATCAAAAAACCTAACCCATCACCTCATGGCAAATAGAAGGGGAAGAAATGGAGGCAATGACCGAGTTTATTTTCTTGGGCTCCTTGATCACTGCAGATGGTGACTGCAGCAACAAAATTAAAAGACACCTGCTTCTTGAGAGGAAAGCAATGGCAAACCTAGATAGCATCCTAAAGAGCAGAGACATCACTTTGCCAACTAAGGTCAGGATAGTCAAAGCTATGGTTTTCCCAGTAGTGATGTATGGAAGTGAAAGCTGGACTATAAAGAAGGCTGATAGCCGCAGAATTGATTCTTTTGAGCTGTGGTGCTGGAGGAGAGTCTTCAGAGTCCCCTGGACTGCAAGGAGATCAAACCTATCCATCCTGAAAGAAATCAACCAGGGATGTTCATTGGAAGGACAGATTTTGAAGCTGAGGCTCCAATACTTTGGCCACCTCATGAGGAGAGAGGACTCCTTGGAAAAGTCCCTGATGTTGGGAAAGACTTAAGGCAAAAGGAAAAGGGGACAGCAGAGAATCAGATGGTTGGATGGTGTTATCGATGCAACCAGCAAGCATTTGACCAAACTCCGGGAGGCAGTGGAGGATAGGAAGGCCTGGCGAGCTCTGGTCCATGGGGTCACGAAGAGTCGGACACGACTGAACGACTGAACAACAACAAAGCTAATAATCTAGAAATAATAATCTAGTACCAATGTTCCTCCTTTTATGTCAAAACTGCGGGCCGGTCAAACAGCTCTAGATGAACTGCTCCAACCCAGAAACTTACCAGTGCTGTCTTCTTTCTCTTTTTCTCTCTCAGCAGTAGCTCTGCTTGGATTCACACTCCAGGCTCAAAAAGAAAAAAAAAAAAAAAAAAAAGAGAGAGAGAGAGAGAGAGAGAGAGAGAGAGAGAGAGAGAGAGAGAGAGAGAGAGAGGGAAACACACACACACTCTCTAACACACCCACATATATACATATACATATAAAAGACTGCACAAACTCCGGGAGGCAGTGGAAGACAGAAGGGCCTGGCATGCTCTGGTCCATGGGGTCACGAAGAGTTTGACATGAGTGAACAACTGAAGAACAACAAGTGAACGTGTTGGGGATTGAGGCTGCAGCCTCCCTTGTGTCTAGTCTTGCCAAAGCAGAGGTCGTTTTCTCCTTGGCTTGATGTCAATGACCGAGAGGCCATGATTAGACGAGGGAACACTGGTGGAGTTCAACTCTTAATGGTGGTCTGTTGGTAACCTTTTTAGTCCGGCAAGGACAGAGAGGGGAGAAGTTTCTGGTGCACTTCCGAATTATTGAAAAAGCAGAGGCATTGCGGACAACTATTATCCTGGCTGTTCTCGCCATTTCACCTGGCTTTTCCCTCTGGGCTAACCAAACACAATTTCTCTTTAGGCTGATCCTTCCGTAATTTTATTTAACTCCATGTTAATTAGACGATGGCTTGGGTCATTTGTCTGCCGAATGGAAATCCTGATTGATCCAATTCATCCTTCCTTTTCTTCTTCTGAAGAGTCTCATTGCAGGACTAGAACCAAGAATCAGACAAGGAAGAAATGGGGCTGTTCTCTGTGCTTCCCTTCACCCAGTGCCACTGTGTGGGTCGTGTTTGTGTCCTCTGTCTTTCATGCCCTGTCTCTCAGTTGGGCAGATAGACAGACAATAGGAACCACCCTGTGCTGAGTCACTTATCCGCTGCCTGAAAATACAAAAATAAAAACACCAGAAATGCCTATTTCCGGAGTATACTTATCAGAGCTGGTGAGAAGTGTGTTTGTTTCCCCTGAGCATTCTTTTCCAGGGACTGAATAGAGGTTGAGGGGTGAGGAGCTTTCTGGTTGTTGTTCTCATTAGACGTACAGGCGACAGGAACTCTCACTGGCCTATTTGGCCATCGGAAAACTGTGATCTATTTTCTGCCTGTTTCTGCTTCATGGAAGTGGTTATTTTTCCAGTGCCAGAACCAAGAAGTAGAGATAAATACTAAATATTCTGGCAAAGCTATTTACCTGGGTTTCCCGTGCAAAATAAACAGAAACAAGTCTTCAAAGAGTGAAGCTATGGTCTTCAGGGGTCACTCCCAACCCTCCCACCCAGTAGCCAATTTTCAGTGGGCTGAAGCCCCTCCCCCCCAGTTGAAGAAAGGAAGTGATTTCGTATTGCAGATGTGGGAGGAAGGCCTCTCTCTTGACCAAGACCTTGGAGAGTTCCTGTCGACTGAAGGAAACAGGACAGGCATAGACAGATGGATGACCTGGCTCTCTCAAAAGGAGCTTCATCTGTCCATGAAAGTCTCAGAAGGCTCAACACGGATGCCTTCTCCCCTCCCATCTGAGTAATGCAAGTTACCATCAAATCACTTTCTGTTGGCAGGCTGAGACATCCTACCCCACAGTGATGGATCCAGATCCATTAAAAAATGAGTTTTCTTCAAGGGTGCTTGAGGTAGTCCACCGCCAACCCATGTCACAATCTGACTGGAAAGGGAATTCTGAGCGTGGGCTGATGAGTTATTTCTGTCCTCCAAGGTCATGCTCAGGACAGCGGTGGCCTCAGTTGGGAGGAAGGAGGAAGAATCCGGCCCTCTTTTGTGGTTTAGACAGAATCACACTGTAGCGGTTCCACAAATGTAAAGCATGCTCCACCCTACTCTTCTCACAATGGAAGAGCCAGGAGCTACCATCGCTATCCCCCCGGCCACTGCTACTGCTATATTGATGGCCAGCAGAATGCTACGAGATTTATTTATTTATATTTGCGCTTATTGACTGCCCGATTTTCCCATGGGAACTCTGGGCGGTTTAACAGCAAATTATAACAGAACAACCTATCAAAAAAAGAGAGAGAGAGAGAGAGAGACAACATTAAAAATCCAGTAGGCAACAACAGAGAAACGATAAAGCAGACAACCGTGTCCACACCACAAACACAAAATCCAGCAAGAAAAAGGCTGGGAAAACAATAGCAACAAACTAATAACATGCCATGGTGCACTCAGCCAAAGCCGAAGCTTTCCCTAAAGAGCCAGGTCTTTATTAGCGCTCTCCTAAAGGCCGGCAGAGACTCTGCTAGCCTGATCTCCGTGGGCAGAGTGGCTCCATGGGCAGCCAACGAGAAGGCCTGCTTCCGAGTAGAAACCTTTCGGGCCTCCCTCGGAGTGGCCACCCAGAGAGACTGGGAGAGCAAGGCTCTGGTCAGTCGAGATGAAGCTGACCTCTGGGAGATCCTCTGTGCCAGATGTACAGAACACGAGAGGGGCACCGTCCCAAGAAACGAGCAGGTTTCGTCAGTGAGTGATGGGAGGGGGGGCATGGATGGGCAGGGAGGAGGCTGCTTGGCACTAGGGACAGGGCAGTTGCCAGCGGGTTGTTTCCGAAAAGGAAGCCTTGGCCGCTTGAAGAGCAGAAGACATTCAGCGAAGAGATCTGCTCCTCCTGTCTATCTTGCCTGAATTCAGATTAAAATAAATAAATGAATGAATAAACCGATGGAAGTAGATGTGTAATAACTGTCCCACTGGGGGGGGGTGTGGCGGGGAGACCAAGGAAGAGCCATTGTCTGCATTTTTATGGGAGTATTTATTAACTCTAGTTTATTATGTGGAGCGAGTGAGCCGGAGAATATGTCAGCAATAAAAGCGAGTGGAAGCAGCTGCAATGAGTCCCATGTCACGACCATTAATCCCCGATTGTGGGATGGTGAGAACATTGGTTCCATGACAAAGCAAAGAGCCAAGTTGTTGCGGGTTTCCCAGGCTGTTTGGCTGTGCTCTGGAGGTTTTTTCTTCCTAACGTTTTGCCAGTCGCTGTGGCCAGCATCTTCAGAGGGCAGGAGCGCAGGGAGCTAGAATTGACTCTGGGGCAGAGTGTGAGTTGGTTGGGTATTTATAGCTGTGGGGTAGGGAAGAGCCAAGGTTTGGGTGGTCCCTGTCCAGAGGCAAGCTACCCCTTAGCATCAGATCGTGCCGTTGAAGAGAGAGTACTGATCAATCTCAAGTCACGCCCAGTGATGTCAAAACTCAGCTTTCTCAAGAGGGTTCAAAGAAAGCATAGACCCAGTGCACCCAATGCACCTTGCACTGAGCATACTTGCTGTGCCCCCCCTGGGGAAAAGAAGGTGCCAGAGACACAGGGCTGGGACTAATGCCCTGAACTGGACGCAGTTTGGAATGGCACAGTAAGGGCTCATCACAACAGAGGGCGTTTATACACGACCCCTAAACTCTGGGGCAAATGGCTCCCAGCTCCGGAGATTAAAAATGTTTACCCACCAGCTCTGGAGTAAACAGGAAATTAAGTGCGACCCCGCCCACTTTAGCGTGTTCCAGCACAGCTTTCAGGTACCTGCTTTTTGGATGTGACAAATATTTGATCCGGTGTAAGGATAGTGAGTGCGGGGCTCTCCTGGCTTCTGCTTGTTCTTTTTTTGCTCCCAGCCCCTTTAAGAGATCTGAATGCTGCCGGGAACAAAACGGAGGTAAACCGGCATTCTTTTCTTTCTTTTTTCTCCCTCCCTCAGGCAGCCAGCAACCAGGAAGTGCGGAGGGGGGTGGGGACAGAGGAAGAGCGACGAACCCCTAAGATCTCTGGTCCAAATTTAAGTGGCCAGCGGATGTTAGGGGTCATGTAAAAAGGCCCAGAGAGACTGCATGGGCAAAAGCAAGGTCTTTGGGCACAGCACAGAAGACATGTTGGCTACAGCCCGTTGACTCCCATCCATGGCGAACAAGCATCAGCACACCAAAGGGCCCTTTCCTCTCTGCAGGTTTGGATCCGATCAGGCAGCATGGTCCTGTGTTGTGCTAGGTTTTCAGAGCTGCCTTGGACGGCGTGTCCCCCCCCTTTGGCCATTGGGTTTAAATGTCGCTCGCGTCCTGGGAATTCTTGGGGTGTTTGCAGCACACACATGGCTGGGCCATGCAGCTGGCATGTTGTCCCACCCAGGTCCTGTATGAGTCTACTACAGTTATGCCTCAATGTTCTCGTGTCCCTTCCGGCCCTCCCTCCACCTGCCATGGCAGGACAAGGGAACGCTCTTCCAAAGACCCTCCTTTCCTTTTCTTCATGTTGGTTCTGCAGTTTCCATCCTAAAGACGCCACTTCTACACAACATCTCCCATCAGTCCCTTGGGTCAAACAGTGTTTTGGAAAGAATTGGGGGGGGGGGAGTGGCTGTGTATGTAATCTGACATGCCCATCCCAGAACCCCTTACAATGCCCTAGAGCAGTGTTGGCGAACCTATGGCACGGGTGCCAAAGGTGGCACTCGGAGCCCTTTCTGTGGGCACCCGACATCGCCCCTTCACAGCTACTGGTATTCAGGTTAAATGGCTGTATTGGCGTTTTGCGAAAAAGTTGTGGGTTTTGAATCGCAGTTTGGGCACTCGGCCTTTAAAAGGTTCGCCACCACTGCCCTAGAGTAGTGGTTCGCATTCTGGGGGTTGGGACTCCTTGGGGGGGGCAAATGACCATTTCACAGGGGTCGCCATGAGCCAGTGAAGAAAAAGGCACAAACGGTTTGGGTCTGGAGGAGGAGGGGAGAAGCATGAGTTACAGCTTGATAGGTTGGAGTGGATGTCAGTCAGTGGCACCAGAGGCTGCGATTGGCTGAGGGTGCCTGTAGCCAAAGGGGGTTCGTGGCCTCTTCCAAGCAGGGCAAGGGGGTCACTACAACGTGGAACTGTAATAAGGGTCACGGCAATAGGAAGGTTGAGAACCACTTCCCTAGAGGAAGCCGGACCTGAATCCCCCAGGCTCCTGCCTGTCTGTGTTGTATCAGTGATACTGTAAAAGATGGGGAGGGGAGACGCATTTCTTCAACTGAATGGTGCAACTGCTTGTGGTGATCTTGGTCCAAGAGAAGGGGGAACCAACCAGAGTGGAAAGCTTCTCTCGTGGATGCTGTCGTGGATAATTTTGAGTCTTAAAGATTGATTGTTCCATGCCACAGATTTGAATTCTGAAAAGCTTGGTGGTCATTTCATAGATTCCTGGAACAATGGCGTTGGTGGGGGTCCTAGAAGACCATTTATGTCCAAGCTCCTGTTTAGTGCAGGAATCCAAATCAAAGGATATCAGACAGAGGGTTGTCCAGTTTTGTTTCATATGCCTCCAAATGTTGGAACACTCACCACTTTCTGAGGTCATCTGTTCCATTGTTGCACTGTTGCAATAGCTTAGAGGTTTTTCATGATATTCAACCCTAATCTGGCTTCCTGTAACGGCCACTGCTGCGTGTCCTGCACTCGGGGAATGACCGGAAACAGATCTTTCCCCTTCTCTTTATGACGATTACTTCACGTCCACTCTTGTCGCGGGAGGAAGTTTGTTGCTTGTTGATATCGTGTCACGGTCATGTGGTCTTCTTGCGGTTCCATCCCTGTTCCTGTGTACACACAGGCGTGATGGATGATACCGGCATGACTGTTTCTGCATGTCCTCGTTCCGTGATGAGATGTGAAATTCCATGCCTTCGTCCTCCGGTGTTTTTTTTTTCGGCCTGACATTCCATTTTTTGATGTTTCAATTCTCTGAAGCCTTGCCTTCAATGCGTTACAGAGCTAAGTTTGAGGCATTTGTCTTTTAATCTCTCTGCACTGCATTGCTGACTCCATAGGGAATGTACTGGCGAATGGCACTTCGCACTCCTGCCACTAGATGGAGAATGGCACATTGTGTGCCATTACCTCACGGGCACTTGTCTCGGAACGAGAACCGAGAAGAGCAGATTCCCGAGGCCAGGGAGGGGTATGGTTCATCATACTTTAATTTCAGTTCAGGGGGCGTGGTCGGGACGAACTCCCCTCATCCCGCAATGGACGTGCGGTTAGATTACTTCGTACCGGTCCCCAGCGGGACTGCGAACAGCGACGAGATGGACGTGAAGTAAATCTTTGAAAGGTGCTAGCTATCATGCTTCTTCCTCAGCCTTCTATTCTCAAGGCTAAACCTGCCCAGTTCTTTCCGTCTTTCCTCCTAAGGTTTGGCTTCCTGCCCCCTGATCCTCCTTGTTGCCCTCCTCTGAACTTGCTCCAGTTTGTTGAGATCCTTTCTTTTTAAACAAGGTGTCCAAGACTGGACGCAGTATTCAAGATGAGACCTAACTAGTGATGAATCGAGGGATACTATTACCTTGTGGCATTTGGAGGCTATTCTTCTGTTAATGCGCTGGGCAATTTTGTCATTTCTTTGCCACTTTCTCTGCCAACATGCGCCTTGTATCGTCTTGAAAATGAAGAAAGTCAGAAGAAGTGTGAGACAAAAATTGTGCGTGTTGGGGAGATTGCTGCCATTAGTCCCCGTAGGGCCATTCTATGCTCCTTCTCTGCAGGCCCCAGGCCGCCTGAACGAGGAAGAGCAGAGCCGTCATTTCAGCGCTTAAGGAAGCTGTAACCCAGCATTAGTACTGCAATCCCATCTTTCATTCAGGGGAGTCCAGATAAGATCCAGACCCAGTGAACTGTTGTGTGTCGAATGAACCGATCTAATTGCTAAAACGGATAAACGAAAAGGATCACCAGTGGGTGAACCACTAGGGATGGTGGTCCCTCCTCCCATTTGTCCCTGGAGAGAGTGGGTGTGGACTACATTGCGTGCCTTGCAGGAGTTTTGCCTTTATATGTGTGTGTGCGCGCGCACGAGTGTGTGTGTGCAGCACACCACATAACTCACCGTAATGGAATGAATGAGTTCTCCTGATGATAAGGAAATTACAGTTCTCATTCGCTCGGCTCATCCTCTCCAGTGACTTGGCATTAAATTACATGCTCTGGTAATCAGCTTGGCACATTATTGGCTGCCTTGTTATGCCGCCACGGAGCCGTGCGCTGCCAAAATGAAAAAGAACTGGGGGTGACATCTCCCTGTCAGAGGGGCTCCCTGTCAGAGGGGCCTTTTGACTTCTTTGATTTAAATCCCACAGAGTTCAGAGATATGGGTTGGGCGCTCTTTATGGGACAGATGCAAATAGAAAGCCCACGGAAAGAACCCAGTGAATAAAAATGTGAAAGAAATAAACGAACGGCAGACAGGTATGCATATCTGCTCCAAGGGGAGATGCCCCAACCTGAGTGCTTCCAGGTGTACAGTATATGGTTTGCCATCCTTGCTGCTTGTGCAGATACGAGTGAGGCTGTGATTCTAAACTCGTAAGTTGGATTTGTGTATGTTGTGTCGTTACAGTCGTGACCGACTCTTCGTTTCCCCATGTCCATGGAGTTTTCTTGGCAGGAATTACTGGAGTGGCTTGCCAGTTCCTACTCCAGGTGCCTACAGCACCTGGTATTCCCTGGTGGTCACCCATCCAAGTACTAACCAGGGCTGACCCTGCTTAGCTTCCGAAATCAGGCGAGATCAGATGTGCTTAGGGCATCTAGGTGGTGCTAAGGTGGATTTACTTCCAAGTAAACACGAAGGTATACTTTCAGTTTGCCTCCAGACTTGCTAGATCAAAAGATGACTTGATTTAGAGTGACAAGCCGTATTGATGTGCTCAGCTTTACACAATCTATGATGGTGGCTGTGTTATTTGTTTCCCTGCCATTGCCACCGTCTTTGCTCCTTTTGCTTTTTATGTGCACTGCCCTGAGTTCCCGTTCGGGAAGTAGGAGCGGTATATAAGTGTGAAAAATAAATAAATAAAATTATCCTTTGGACAGGTTCAAAGGAGGCTGAGGCCAGGTTGTAGGGCAACAGACGCCAGAAGAAAGAATTAAGAGCTGAACTTAACACCCAGCCTTTCCCCGAAAGGTCAGAAGTTTCAGGAAAAGGCAGTCTTGATAGCACTGCGGAAAGGTTAGATTATTTCTTTCCCACTGTATGGTCAAGTCACTTCCCAATGTATGGCAACCTTCTGAATAGAGACGGGCACGAAACGCCAAAATGGTGTTTCATTTTGTTTTGTTTTTCGTTTCTCCTTGCCCCAGTTCATTTTGTTTATTACAAAATGAATTTTCATAATTTGTTTCACTTTGTTTTTTTTTATTTTTATTTTTTGTTTTTTTGACTTCCCGGGGTGCCATGGGTGCTTTTCTTATATCTATTATTTTTATCGTTATTTGTTATTCCTGCAAGCACCCAGCAGGGGGCCTGCACTACAGCTGATTCTGGGATATTTTTTTAAAAAGCCCAGACCAGCTGTAGTGCGCCCCGCGCTCAGTGCAACGGTGGCCGCAACGAAAGCGAGAACGGGCGCTCCCCGGAAAGGGAGGAGGAGGAGGAAGAGGAGAGAAGTGCGGGGAGCCGCCTGAGACGGCAGTGGAAGGACCCAACAGTGGCGGGCAGCAGCGACATCCCTTCCCCGTTCCCCACCACCACCCGGCCTGGCCCGGCCTTACCTCACTCAGTGCCGGAGCCGGCCGCGGGCATCTGGGTGCCAAACCCAACCCTGCAAGCCCAGCAGGGGGCCCGCACTACAGCTGATTGGGGCTTTTTTTAAAAAAAAAGGCCTGATCAGCTGTAGGGCAGCCCCCATCCCGTGCTACGGCTGATCGCTGGGGCATGGGGGAACAGGTTTTCCCCATAGGAATGGTCTAATGCATTTCAATGGAGAAATGAAACGGAACGGAACGAAACAGACACACACACACACACACACACACACACACACACACACACACACACACACACACAAACCCTGAACACTACCTAATCTTAGCATTAAATTGATTCAAAATTGTTATTAGGTCAAAACTGTCCAGATCTTTTGAGGTCAATTGCTAAAATACTTTTTTTTTAAAAAAAGAGGAACTATCCATATAGGAAACAGTTCCTTGCTTGCCCCAGAGATGTTTGAAGAAAAGTGACAGGATAGAAAAGAAGAGCCGAGCAGGTATAATATTATTATCAGCCTTAGCCAAGTGAATTTTGGACATGATGTGCAGCTGGTTCTGTGACCTCCAAGAGACCCTCCTCGGGACGCAAGTGGCCTGACCTTGAGATGATGCTGCAGAGCAACGCGAAAGGGATACCCGAGACGGGCAACGGAAGGGCAAGAGACCCAAGCGATCTCTGCCTGGAACCGTCCACCCTGGGCACCGAGCGCGGCCTTCCCAAGACGGACGGCCCCGCCGTCCTCCAGACACACTTTCGGGATGTGGAGGAGGAGGAAGAGGAGGAGGAGGAGGAGGAGGAGGAAGACCTAAAAGAGAAAGAGAGCCAGGGGGCTGGGTTGTCGGACGAGTCTGAGATGGAGCCGGACGAAGTGGAGGACACCGCGGTGGAGGTGGACAACAGTGCATTCCTGAACGAGGACAGTAACCAACCCCTGCCGGTGGACCGGTTCTTTGGCAGCGTGGCGTTTATGCAGGATCTGCCGGCCCCTCCTCTCACCCGGGCCATTGCCAGCCACCGTGAATTCAGGAAGGCTCACTTCATTGCCAAGGAGGAGGAGGAGGAGGATGGAGAAGAAGAAGATGAAGAAGAAGTCATTTGAGGACCAAGAGTAGAACCACCCCACCAGTGGCCTTCTGTAGCTCTCTTTCAGACACAACAAAGATGTGTTTTGCTCCCTGAAAAAGTCTCGTCCTATCAGCTGGTGTGGACTTTCCTCACCACCAAAAAGATGGCCAAGGGTTCAGATTTGGGGCCAGTGTGAAAGCTGTCCAGCTCCTTCGGAAAAAAGTTGGTGCGGTGCTTCCGCCATCAGCTCCTAGTGGGAGAAGGCAGCCTGTCCTGCAACATCTGATGGAGTCCCGTCGGCTTCTCTCCCTCCGTTATTTTGACACGTGCTTCGCCAGGCCTGAGTGCAAGGCACTGTCTTGGCCCTGTTCCATCAGCCTGGTGGCAGGAGTGAGGATTTGATCCGTGAAGCAGCAACCCCGAGACGCCTGGGGAGAGAGGAGCCAAATCGGGTGATCCAGCCCTTGGGATCCCACCAGCGGGACCTCTCAACAGGCATGGAGAGCTGACTCCGTGAGCATCCCTCCGGGCTGTGCCTTTCAAAGAGCCGACAAACCCTTGCAAATTTTGGTGTGTGGGGGTCTTGTTTATTGTTGTTATTATTTGTTTCTGCACTGCTTTTAGCCCCGTTGCCCAGTGGCGACCTCCCCCCAGGAGAGCACTTGAGGTATTTGCTTTGAGGACTAATTAAATAATGGACTTTTTGAAGATCTTGGTTCAAAGACCCCTGAAACGAAAGCATCTTTCGAGGTCTTTGGTTGTGAGGACGCAAGAAAGACAAAGTTTTCCAAGCGTCTTGCAATAGAGTTCACAACCAGGGTTTCGTTTCTCTGGGTCCTCTTTTTGTCCCCGAGGATGCAGGAGGACGCCACTTACAGGATCCCCCACATGAGCTTCTTTGAATTTCCGTGAGATGTTTGGAAGAGACTTCTAGAGCCAGAAACAGCTGAAACCTGCAGGGAAGTGAAGGACATGGAAAAGGTGAAATGTTGGCTTTGATCAGCCTTTTCCCCTCCAAACGCCCCACTTTCCGGAAGAGCTGTGTTGATACCGACGGCTCTGCCATGAACACAGCATCTTGGATGGCAAGGCCTTCAGTGGAGCCCAGCTCATCATCCAACAAGGAGCAGCATGATGATGGATGGAGGATCCATTCCAGATGAATGGATTTCAAAGCATTCTTATGGAAAACTGCTTTAAACCACCTGCGGCTTCCTCCTCCACCACCACCAGGCAACCAATTGTCTCCATGGCTAAAGGCATTTTGAACCCCCTGCTGTTTCTCCCCCCCCCCCATGCGCCGGGGGGGGGTGCAGCGGGTGGTTTAAAATGTCTTTAAGCCACCAAGCCAAGCAATTGCTTGGAGGCTAAAGACATTTTAAACCACCCGCCACTTCTTCCCCCAACGCACCTGGTTGTGGGGGGAGCGACTACTTGGCTTGGTGGATGAAAGACATTTTGAACAAGCTGCGCTTTCCCCCGCAGTGCGCCTGATTGAGGGGGAAAGTGCAGGTTGTTTAAAAGTTGCAAAAGAAAAATAACAGAGGAAAAATCAACCTACCTTTCTCACAGTAGAAAGGTGCAGGAAAATGGCACAGGTATTTTAAAACCTCTCAAACGCAAAGCGCCATGGGAGAAACAGTTTTCAAAAAAAAATATTGTAAGTCCAGGAAACCCTATATTTTGCTCGTAAACATATATATATTTGCTCCATAAGACACACCAGGACATAAGACGCATTTAATTTTTAGAGGCATGTATGTATGGGGGGGGGGGGAAATATTCACACAAACATACTGCATTGGTGCGGAGGTGTCTGCGGTGGCCACCGGGCACTTCCGCAGCTGGGATTGGAACAGCAAAGACCCTTTTAAAACACACGCAGATGTCTTAAAAAGATCCTTGCTGCTGAGGCAGGGTCATTTTAAAACACTAGCGTTTGAACGGTGCGGGGGCGTGTGTCTTCAAGCTCTCGGGTCCTTGTTTTCCTGGTGTGTAGCACCGCGTCCACGCCTCTGACAAACGGATCAAGTGCTACCCCCTTCGGGCCAGCAAGGATCCCAGAGGGAGTCTTTTTGAATCCTCTCAAAAGCCTGCCCCCCATCCGCCTCTTCCCAGTCCCCGCAGCTTCTCCCCTGGAGGATTCTGGCAGTGGTGGCCAGCCACCCAACTGTATTCACTCTATAAGACGCACAGGCATTTCTCCTTTTGAAGTGGGGTTGCATCTTATAGAGCAAAAAATAAAGTATATATCAGGTGCCTCTATATTTGCACGCAGTTGCTGCGAATGAATGTATCATCTATTTTGCAGACCACATCTAAACGCTGCTTTTGAGGCCACCTTTGGCCCTCGCACAGTACGCCCTGGGAAATGGCAAAAGAAAGACCCACACACAGAGGGACACACTGCCTCTGCATATGGAGGTTCCCCTTTCGCCGTCTTTACTGAGCTCTCTGGCCAGGCTAGAGCAATGCTTCCCAGCCTGCGGTTGGCCCAGAGGTCCGTGGCCTTCTGTAGCAGCTGGGATTTCTGGGAGTTGTAGTCCAAAACCACCTGGGGGACCCAAGGCTGGGAAGCGCCTCTCTAGAGCAGGCGTTCCAGCCCACCTTGGCCAGCCCAGGTGCTCCTGGACCGCCACTCCCAGAGGCCTTCGCCACCAGCTGTGCTGGCTGGGATTTCTGGGAGTTGCAGAAACATCTGGGCGGCCCAGGGGTGGGCACTGCAGTCCTTGAGCCACCCTCCATAAAGTTGCCTCCTCTTTTGTTTTTAACAGCAGGGAAGCCAAAGGTCCTTGCTGGATGAGTCCGGCCCCAAAGGCCAGCAGGCCGGCACCGTCTCCTTCAGATGACCTCCTCTTTCTCTCTTGGAGATCACCTGGTTTCTGTCCCTAGCTTGCACTCACAGCCCTTTCTCTCCCCCACCCCCCAGCTCCGTTCCTCCGCCCTGCCCTTCCCGGGGAAGGATAGATCCTTTTCAGTCAAATTCTCAACGGATTCCTCAGGGATGCTAAAAGGAGGCTGAGCGGGTCTGGTGATGTCCGTCTTTTCTAGAAGCACATGTTTCTTATTGTGTTGTAGTGTATCTACTATGTGTATTTCCTGATTTGCTCTGCCATGTTCGCCGCCCAGAGTTCCCGTTGGGAAGATGGGCGGGATATAAATTCAATAATAAATAAATAAATAAAATAAATGTATGTAACTCCCAGAAAGAAAATCCTGTGGTGTTTGGAGCAATAAGGAGAACAAAGACTGTTGTTGTTATTATTTTAATGCACCTCATCAGCTCACGAGAAGCTGCCCACTTGGAACTGCACCACGCGGGTTGCCTGGTCATCCATGCAGTGAATCACCTTGACTCACCTGCATGATGGATGCAGGGTTTCTTCATGGCTAGATCCCCCCCTTGGGGGCTTTGTGGGGGTTTTATTTGGCCTTTTGCTTCTCGCCAGGCATCCTCCTCCCATCGCAAGGGGAGGGCAGCTGCGTCTGTCTGAGGAGATGTGTGAGCGTCCTTGTCTGGCCATGCTTTAGCCCCTGGCCGTGGTCTTAGCAGGTGCTCTTGAATCTTTGCTGGACTTGGTGTTCTGAGACAGGCGAAACTGCCCTGACGTTTCATCAAAGAACAGCAGGGAGTCCTCTCTCTCTCTCTCTCTCTCTCTCTCTCTCTCTCTCTCTCTCTCTCTCTCTCTCTCTCTCTCTCTCTCCAACAGACACGGTGCGCATTTGCCACTGTTTTCATTTCTTCCCATTGCCCTTTTTCTGCAGGCCTTCATGGGGGTGGGGTGGGGGATGGCATTTCCCTTTATTCTGTATAACTGCAGGATGGCTCAGAGGTTTAAGCATTGGGCTGCAGGGCTTGGGAGTCTGATTCCCTGCTCGGTCTCCTCAACAGGGGCTGAACTAGTAGATCCAGAGGGTTCCCTACAGCTCTGCAGTTCTAGGATGACGATCATAGAATCACAGAGTTGGAAGAGACCTCAAGGGCCAGAAGAAAAAGACTCCACCACCCTCCTTTGGGGCAGCATATTCCACTGCTGGACAGCTCTATCATGAAGTTCTTCCTAATGTTCAAATGGAATCTCTTTTCCTGTAATTTGAAACCATTGCCCCGAGTCCTAGTCTCTGAAGCCATGGAAAACAAACCAGTGCCTTCTTCAATGTGACATCCTTTCAGATATTTAAACATAGCTATCATATTCCCTCTCAGCCTTCTTTCTGAAATGCTAAACATTCTCAGCTCCCTAAGCCGTTCCTCATAAGACATTTCCTCCAGACCCTCAACCATCCTGGTCGCCCTCCTCTGCACCCGCTCGAGGTTGTCAACATCCTTTTTAAATTGTGGCGCGCAGAACTGGACACAGGACTCCAGGTGGGGTCTG
The DNA here is from genome assembly GCA_037367245.1 of Phrynocephalus guinanensis. Taxonomy (NCBI): domain Eukaryota; kingdom Metazoa; phylum Chordata; class Lepidosauria; order Squamata; family Agamidae; genus Phrynocephalus; species Phrynocephalus guinanensis. The sequence goes on from CM074738.1 coordinate 122,561,690, forward strand.
ATCAGAGCAGAATAGAGTGGTACTATCACCTCCCTTGATCTAGATAGACACTATGGTTCTGTTGATGCAACCAAGAATCGCATTGGCTTTCTTGATTGTGATAATTGCGTTGGCTTTCATCATGATGATGATGATGATGATGATGATGATGATGATTCTTAATGAACTTCTAAATAACTCAGTGGTTTAGGGACCTGACTGTGGAGCCAGAGGTTGGGAGTTTGATTTCCCCCCTGCTGTGCCAGTTTGACACAGGGGCTAGATTCAGTCATCCATAAGAACGTAAGAGCAGCCTTGTTGGAACAGGCCACAGCCCATCCATTCCAGCATTCTGTCTCACACAGTCGCTCACCATTTGCTTCAGAGTATTCCCAAGCAGATGTCTTCACCTGCTTACGATTCCCTGCCAATGGCATTGAGGGATATCCTGCCTATCTCTCCAACCTGGAGGTTGTCCTTAGGCATCCATCATGATAGCCATTGATATCCTTGTCCTCCATGAACTTGTCTAATCCTTTCTTAAAGCTGTCAAGGCTGACAGCTGTCACACTTCTTCTGGCAGGGAGTTCTTAGGCACCATCATTCAAGAGTGAAGAGGCCCAGCTGTTGAAGCCTCAGATGGTAAGGGTTTCAGTCCCCTAATCATTCTGGTTTCCCTCCTCTGCACTTTTTCCATTTCCATAATATCCTTCTGGAGGTAAGGTGACCAGGACTTTACACATTGCTCCAGATGGGGCCTCACCATAGAATACTCCAGATGGGGCCCCTTCCCGCTCTGCAGTTCCAAGATTACACTGGCTATTCAATACATTGATTATATGACAATACTCTATTCCTCTGACCACCTTGTGTCTGATGCAGATGTCCTGTGGAGGAACAGCAGCTTCCTGGCTCTTATTTCCTCCCTTTGCTCTTGCCTGTTTTCTCTGCCGTCTCTCATGGGCTGAAGGTCTGCCTTCTAAAAAGCCTTTTCCTGCCCGACTCTTCTCTCCCCCACCACCCCCAAAGAGGATGCTGTTGTTGGTTCTTCTCCTCAGCATCAGTATCTGCTAGTTTATTTGTGATTCATCAGTTTCCTTCTAGCCCCTTGGGAGGTTCAGTCTCTTTGGTTGCTTAACAAATCTAGATTTTGCCCTTTCCTTTCTTCCACACAACAACGCTATCCTAGGGCATGTGTTTGTCTTTTGTTCCTGTGCATCCCGGTCACATCTCTCTGCCTTTCATTCCCAGGCTTCCTTGGCGGTTACTTTACATCCTTCCTCGTTCCAAGATTACGTTCGTTTCGTGATAACGTCGTTCGTGGTCACGTGGTCTTGTCCCTGTTCTGTCCCTGTTTCCGTTTACCCATGGGTGTAATTGATGGTATCGTGACAACTGTTACTTCACATCTTGTTTCGTGACAATACCTGTACTTCCCCACCTTCGTTTTACCTTTTTTTTTTTTTGGTCCAATCTTACGTTTTTCGATATTTTGATTCTCCGTAACTTTGCCTTTCATGCGTTAAGCAGCAAAGTTCGAGGTTTTATGCCTTCTTATCTCTCTGTGATGCATTGTTTACACCATTGGGATTGAACTGGAGAATGCAACTTCGCACTCCTGCAACTAGATGGAGAATGCACACGTTGTATGATGAGGCTTACGTCATGGACATTTGTCTCGAAACAGGAACCGAGACAAGAAAATTCCCGAGGCCAGGGAGAGGTATGGCTCATCACGCTTAAATCCCAGTTCAGGGGGCATGGTCGGGACGAGATTCCGCCGTCACGCAATGGACGTGGATTAACATTGTCTCATACCGGTCCGAAGCGTGACCGCGAACCGCGATGAGAGGGAGGTAAAGTAACCGTCCTTGTTGACAAGCTACTACTTTAACCAGACTATCTTCCTTCCTTCCAGTTGATTTCCCCTCCTTCTTTTGGCTTTCTCTGCCTTATTTTCCAAGTCTTGCTTCTCTGGACTTATTATTTTTACGGTCTTGCTTGCATCCTTTGCCTTGGAAGTAGCCTTTACAAAAGAAGTGGCCTTGCCAGTGAGTCTGAGCATATCAGACAAACACAAGAAAATAAAATGAAAGTGAAAAAACAAGAGAGAGAAAAACATGCCCTCTCCAACTTAAGCGCTGTCGTTTAATGTGAGCTTTCATGGGTCAAATCCACTTCCTCGGATGTAAGAGGGAGACTGTATGACTGTTGTATTGATGCATGGCCTCCGTGGTCAAGAGGGGACAGAGATAATGGACAAAAAGTGAGAGTCATCCACGTGAACAGGTCCTTTCTGTCTCAGCCTTTGCTTTGCAGTTCTCTGCTCTGACTGGGATGCACAGGCCCTGGCTTCCCACTCCTCTTCCTCTGCTTTAATATTTAATCTGGATTTCTAGAGTAGTTGTGGAGTGGACAAAGGGATGGACTAGGATCCTGGAGAACAGGGGTCAATTCCCCGCTCAGCCAGAGAAACTGACTGGGGGAGTGGAGCTGGGAAAACCACTCCTTAGAGATCTCCCTTACTTTGCCCGCCCTCCCAACATTCTTGTTCTTACCTGCTGTCAATCGTGGTCACACCTGGGTTTCGATCCTGATCTTCTGAAGGTCCGACTTTTCCTCTTCGTCCCATCACGTGATTTAATATGTGGGACAAGAGTTCTCATGTCAAAAGCTGTGTTTTTATTTTAAAGTGCAGTTCAGCCTTCTTGGCCAGCAGGTGGCGCTAGCATTTGAAAAAATCGGACCACTTGGCTGGGGGGAATTAAAACTTGTAGGACCCGATAGAGCTTCCTGTTACTCCGGTGGTGCAGGGAAATTTAAAAAAACATAGCCCATCGGCCCCAGGAACAGCCAGTCGGTGCTATGAAAAAAGAAAGAAAAAGAAACCCAGATGTGGTCCCACGGCGTCTGCCTCCTTAAAAGCTGGATTTTCAAAGCGAGGCAAAAAATTCCCTACCTCCTGGGTAAGTCATAGAAACCTCACTTAAGGGAGCATTACTGGGTTTTCTTTTTTCTTTTTTTTTTCCCAAAAAGCCTGGTGGGCATGGGGACGGCATTTTTAGACACAGTTTATCTGGTAATTTAAACTGCTTTTAAAGGGACGTGGGACCAGGGCCGAATTCAGGGTGTGGGCTCACTTGTTTACGAATGCCAAGAGAGGACATCCTCTCAATGCTGTGCCAAATCCTTTTACGAAGTAGTTCGGGGGCTGGTTGGACCTGTGGCTTTGAGTCCACCGAACACCGCTTGCAAAAGCCAACTTGTGTCTCGGACTGTAATTCCCCCAAAGCAACGCACCCAACTAACTCTTGCACACTCCACTAGACAGCAAGGTCTGGATGTCCTTGATCTGCGTTTTCACCAGGCCTGGCTAATTTATACCCTTTTCAATGGCAGCGGTTGTTGGAGAAACGACGCCCTGTGATCCTGTCCAAAGGGTCCTCTCCAGTTCCCTTCCCGCCCAGACAACGACCTAGGAGGCAAAATGTTCTGGAGTGTTCCAAACAACGTCTGAGGTCTCGACAGTCCCACGGCAACAAAACCATTTCTCCTGCTCAACCAGGGCACACACCCCCAGCGTTGGCTGAGATGGCTGCTTTGATCCATACAACAACACTTTATTCAAGATCTGTAATAAAAAGGACTCTGCGTTCAGCTGGTGGTGGTGGGGGAGACAGCCCCTACAAAAGAGACGGATGACTGTCTGCTCCATCTGTACTCATTCCCCCTTTTCCTCTGTTGCTCCTCCTTTTAGGAAACATGCAAAGGAGCCACTGTTTCTATTTATAATTATCTCGCTCTTGCTCTCTCTGTTTTACGTGACTAATCTGCTTCTGTGCAGCAGAGCACCCCAGGGAAAGGAAAGGAAGAGGCTTCTAATTAAACCTCCCAAGCCCCTGCAATTCTGCATTTGAATATCTTTGGATCTGATTGCATTTGAATAAGGATGTGCATGGAAATGCAGGCTTCCACATGGAGCAGGTGCAGATTTTGGAAGGGGAAAAAAACCAATTCATCTGAAGAGCCATGGTTGGAGAAACCTCGGGCCAGGGTCAGGATTCCTTCGGGCCCTATCACACGATTGTTAAATGCATATGGTAATTTGATGCGTACTTTCTCCGAGACTGGTCGCGTGACATTAGATGCGCATTTACAGTCCTCACAGCATCAGTTTATTGATCCTGTTTTTAGCGTTCCCAAATGTGCATCAAATCCTGAATTTGAAATAATACGTTCTCTGCCAGTATTATATATTTTAAAAATTGCTTTGCTATCCTTTGATTGCTGGCATGCCAGGTTCCTGTTGCTACTGCAGGAGGGCAAAAATGAGCAGAATAGCAAAAATGCACACTATAACCCCCCCCCCACACACACACACACACACTTGCTGTGCAATTCTAACCTTTAAAAATGTGGATTGAAATAATACAACCGGCAGAGCCAGGTTCAAGAAAATGCTGTGGGTCGTGCTTCAGGAGGCGTGGTGGCCAAGGCATCTAATTTTTTTGAAGCAATTCAGGGTGGGGACCAGTAATTCTGATGCGGTTTTTAAAAAAAATGCATTTTAAAAAGTGCAGTCTGATCGAGGCCTTAGCGAAACAAGCAGCGAACTTGGGAAGTCCTTTGCTTAGATTTGGCACTTCTTGGACACACGTCTTAAAGACAAGGAGCTATATTCTGTCACTCTCTTGGTGCCTCCCAGGCAGTCACCGTTTTATGTTTTCCAAAACGTTTCCTCATTTCCTTTTAAAATGGATCCAGCTGGCAAGCGACACCTGCAGCTAAATGACGCAGGGGCTCCTTCTTCTCTGTGGCAGCAGGCTTCATTTTCAGAACTCCAGCCACCCTGGGAAGGTACAAGGCTTAAGAAACTCTACTTTTTCTGCAGCCCAGCTCCCTGAATTCCCCCAGCCGCGGGCACAGTCACTGCCTGGCAGATTATATTTCCTCTCTAGCTAGCGATTTGTCTCCAGGGACATCATTGGAGGCCCTGTATTCTCACCTTGCAGGGCGAGAGGGCGAAAGTCTGTTTCTTGTCAAAACGGCCTTTTAGCTGCCAGTCCCACTGCTGAGTGGCTGAGTGCGTTGGTGCATCGTGGAGCAAACTCATGGCTTGTCTTCATAATAACAGCCCATTTGCTCCGGGGCTGATTTCACAGCGAGAGATGGAGAAGATCTCTCATGCTGTGTGCCACGGACAGAGTGTTCCTTTTGGAGAGGGTGGGGGTAGAGAGAGAGCTGGGCAGAATCCGCACGTCTCTTAGGATGACAGGCAGCCTTTGGGGCAGAGCCAAAGCCCCTCTCTTACCTGGCTGTGGCAAGAAGGAAAAGGGGAGCCAGCCGTAGCGTCCCCTGCCCTTCGGATCCTTTTTTGTCGCTCAGGGCCACTAAAGGCAAATCCGTGGCCAGTTAGGAGCACAGATGGGTGAGCCTGGTTCCATTGTCTGAGAGGAAGGAGAGGGAGCATCCTGACCCGCCTCCATTCATCCCCCTGGCTGGGGGAGGAAAGAGCAGGCAGGAGGGCCACCAGGTCAGCAGTATCCTGCGCTCAGAGACTCCAGAGCCCAAACCTGGGACCAGGGCAGGTCTTTCGTCTGCCACAGGCAGGGGCTGCTGCTGTGATGTCCTTGCAGTCGGTCCTTGTGATGTCACAGAGGCAGGGCAGGCAGGGACTGGCAAAGAGGCAAGGCCATGGGCGTAGGTGGAGACTGGACCTTAAAGGCCACGCCAAACTGGAAGATAAGACCACCTTCTCCCTCGGGCCCTTTTGCCTGGAGAGTTTTCTCACCACCTCCACCTAGAGACATCAGCTGCTCCCCCTCAGCCCTGGCAGCCCTCCTCCGAGGAGACCCTCGTTATGCCTTGTGCTTGACAAGAGATGTTGACTTGAGCCCTAGCCAAAGGTGGAGCTTCTGGGGTCACCTAAGTTTCAAATGTCTTGCCAGTTGTAGGAACTTGAGGGAAATGGCAGACAAATGATTACTGGGCTGGGGCACCTCCCTTATGAGGAAAGGCTAACACATTTGGGGCTCTTTAGCCTGGAAAAAGGCGCCTGAGCAGGGATATAGTTGAGACGTACAAAATAATGTAGATCATGAGTCAAGTGGACAGAGGGATGCTCTTCTCCCTCTCACAAAATACCAGAACTAGGAGACACCCACACAAACTGAGGGTTGGTAGAGTGAGAACAGACAAAAGAAAGTATTTGTTTTACCCAGCATGTGGTTAGTCTGTGGAACTCCCTGCCACAGGATGTGGTGATGGCATCTGGCCTGGATGCCTTCAAAAGGGGGACAGATTCCTGGAGGAAAATTCCGTCACAGGCCATGATGGAGATGTGTCATCTCCAGACTTAAAACCGGGGTGCTTCAAGGACCAAATGCAGGGGAGTGGTATCAGGAGACAAAGATCTAGTCTCGTGCGCTCCCGGATGCATCTGGTGGGGCCACTGTGAGATACAGGAAGCTGGACTAGATGGGCCTTTGGCCTGATCCAGCACGGTTCTCCTTATGTTCTTATGTTCTTAAACCTTTAGGTCTTCCTCTTTGAATACGTCTTTTCGGCCCCGGTCCGTTGCAGTTCTCAGAGTCTTTCTGAACCTCCGCCTTTGTCAAGCTGCTCTAGGGAATTTGGCAGCTTCCTATGCTACAGGGTGTGCCCTTCAGACCCTTGGCTTCCTACATCCTCCTCCTCCTCCTCCTCCTCCTCATCATCATCATCACTTTTGAACTGCAGACCTGGAAGGAACCCTCTGAATGATTGAGTCCAGAGACCCCCTCAAGGAGGCCCAGTGAGGAATTGAACTCCCGACCTCTGGCTCTGCAAACAGAGACCTCACCCACTGAGTTGTCCAGCAGTTCCTGGAGGTTCTATTTTTGCAGGCAACCCTAACAGAGGGTCCTTTTTTGTTTGTTTTGTTTTAGTTGTATATCTACATATGTACACTCCCTTTTTAGTTTGCAAAATAATTCAGGGTGGTCTAAAAGAGGTCCTTATTTCATTTTTGCCACACCTCTCAGTCCAAGAGGGACTGGTAAACAAAGCTTAGGTTTGGAAAATGGGACAGATGTTTGAAATCTGTCTGAAAACAATCAGTGAATTTATAAGTAAAACCAGATGCAAAACGAACTTGGGTGTGGCTTCCCAGAACCTTTGCTGGTCAGTAAAATACATATGGAAATTGGGTTTTTCCTTCCAGACCATCGTGTAGCAGGTGCTTCCTGCAACATCCATGGGCTGTGCGGTGGAAACCTATTGCCCTTCTTCCAGAGGGTGGGGCATTTGGATGGACCAAAAGAAAATATTTTGTCCCCAGTGTGTTGTTAGTCTGTGGAACTCCCTGCCACAGAATGTGGTGATGGCATCTAGCATGAATGGCTTCAAAAGGGGATTGGAAAAATTCCTGGAGGAAAAGTCCATCATAAGTTACAAACCATGATGGAGATGTGTCATCTCCAAGCTTAAAACCAGGGTACCTCAAGGGCCAGAGGCAGGGGAGTGGGATCAGGAAACAGATATCTAATCTCGTGTGCTCCCAGAGGCACGTGGTGGGGCCACTGTGAGATACAGGAAGATGGACTCGATGGGCCTTTGGCCTGATCCAGCAGGGCTCTTCTTATGTTCTTATGTTCTTATGAGAAGGCTCCATTAGAGCGATGGTCCTGTACTTCAAAATCATTTTGCATCCTTTTCAGAAAGCACACTCTCTCCAGTCCCTTTCCCAACTGCTCTTCCAGTGAATCACCTCTCTCAACTTGGAGGCTCCGAGCACCTGCCATCCTGGGCAGGGAATACTCTCAGCATCGCTCCTGCCTCCCGTCCCTGTTGCCCAGCGATTGCATCCTTCTGGAGATATCTGATATTCATTTGACCCGGGGCTGGATGGCTTGTTTAATTAGTCACCCTTGCCTTCTTGTTCAGCCGCTTTCCACAGTTCACGTGGGGGCTGAACAGAGGCGGCAGGAAAGAGGCTGTACCTCCTCTGGAACAACCATAAGCAACACCATGGCCAACCACAGCCTGTTTTTGCTTTTCTGGAAAGAAGCCAGAGTGGGTCAGGTGTGTGTGTGTGTGTGTGTGTGTGTGTGTGTGTGTGTGTGTGTGTGTGTGTGTGTGTGTGTGTGTGTGTGTGTGTGTGTGTGTGTGTGTGTGTGTGTTGGGGCTCTGAACTGCTTGCAGACAATCTGCGCCTCCCGAGTGGCCAAATAACATGACTCTGCGACTATTTGTCTCACCTGTGCCTCCCCCCCTTGCTGAATTTCTTTATTTTATGACAAACACAAAAGCAGCCCTTTGAAGCTGGAGCTGCCTTTTGCATGAATGTCTTCTAAAGGGAATGAATTTGGCTGAAATCCATTTATTTACTTAACGAACCAATGCCCCCCCCCCAAACCAAAGGGGTCCCATGGAAATGCTTTTGTTCTGTGCTCCCCCACCCACAAACGAGAGGTAGCCCTTTTTGTCATTTTCAGCTTCCAGAACAAAAAAACCAAAACACACCCTATAAAGACTGGAGAGTTCAGTGGATGAGGTCTCTGGTTTGGGAGCCAGAGGCTGCAAGTTCGATTCTCCCACTGGGTCTCCTTGGCAGGGGGTGGACTGGATGACCCTCAGGGAACCCACCCAGGCATTGCCAATCAAAGGTCATTAGGTTGCAAAAAGCACTTGTGTCCGTGTGGTCCACCCTGGGCTGGAACTTTACCTTGTTCACTTCACACTGACAACCTTCATCACTTTGCATGCCTGCTTCTTGGGAGGAAAGCGATGGCAAACCTAGATAGCATCTTAAAGAGCAGAGACATCACTTTGCTAACTAAGGTCAGGATAGTCAAAGCTATGGTTTTTCCAGTAGTGATGTATGGAAGCAAGAGCTGGACTATATAAAGAAGGCTGATAGCCGCAGAATTGATGCTTTTGAGCTGTGGTGCTGGAGGAGAGTCTTGAGAGTCCCCTGGACTGCAAAGAGATCAAACCTATCCATCCTGAAAGAAATCAACCCCAAATGTTCACTGGAAGGACAGATTTTGAAGCTGAGGCTCCAGTACTTTGGCCACCTCATGAGGAGAGAGGACGCCTTGGCAAAGTCCCTCCCTGTTGTTGGGAAAGATGGAAGTCAAAAGGAAAAGGGGACGGCAGAGAATGAGATAGTTGGACAGCGTCATCGATGCAACCAATATGGATTTGACCAATCTCCGGGAGGCAGTGGAAGACAGGAGGGCCTGGCCAGCTCTGGTCCATGGGGTCATGAAGAGTCGGACATGACTGAACAACTGATCAACAACAACAATGCCTTCCAGTGCTTTAAAACAATGTGCCTTGGCTGTCATTTTAAAGGGCAGCCAGGCTTCAGCTGGACCACAGAGCTGCACTCATCGTGCAGGTGGCTGGAGGGCAGCAGCGGCCAGGGACGCTGGTGACAATGGCAGGGACCTCTTCAGCAGTCAAGTCAGTCAGTCAGTCAGACAGACACCTTTATTGGCATAAAATAAATACATAAAATAGACAATGGACAGTAGATAATAAAAACACACAATTATGGGAGTGTGCGTGCCCAGACCATTATTACTCAAATAACCGGAAAGGGTAGAGGGAATATAGGTAAATTGTGACAAGACAAGACAAGAGCTGGAGGATGTTTCCATGAAGCATTATATTTATCCAGCCATAGTCGACTGTAGACCATCCAGAATAAACAGACTATATCTGGGAGTGCTGAGCAAAAGGCCCATTGAGTAACTGTGGCCCAGCAGTCAAGGAGATGCCTCCTTCCCGACTGCGGCTGCCAACAGGTGCCCAGCGGTCCGGCAGAAGGGGAGGACCCAGAGACCGCCTTGCAGGAGGAAAGCACCCCTACCAGAGACTTGGGGCCAGGAATATAAAGGACAGCAGATGGGGGAAATGTTTACCAGGGGGGGGGAGCAAATGTGGAAGGGACTACTAGGCGAAACCTAGTGGTGAGCCTCTCCCCTCGACCCCTCTCTAGTTTAGAACGACAGGTTTTGAACTCTGGACAACCATGAGCCTGAAAGGTGGCCCCATTTATGCTTATTTGTTCGTTTGGCTCTATAGCCGCACACTGCAGATCTGGGCAACCGTGGTCATCATTCACTGATATGCAACATAAGTGAACGTGTGATCGACGCCCAGCCAAGACAGAGCTTTTTTACTGCTTAGCACGATCTCCAGCGTGCTTTTCCATCAAGATTGGACGCACAGTAAGCCAAGGCTCTCATTTGTGAGGAATCTGGTGGGTCATGGGGCCATGCCATATGCGTGCCCATTGGTGAACTAGTGCGCCACATCTGAACCGGAGCCTGTTGTTAACCGGTGAACCATCCTGCCAATGAGGATTCTGTTAATGTTTACCAGGCAAGGGCTTTGATTAAAGCTCCACCATCCAGATGGTTGGGCGTGGAACAAAAACATCTAATTCTTAAACCCAACTCCGGTAAAACTAGCAAATCAAGAGGATTTTGCTCAGTTAGTTCTTATGATCCATTTTGCCTCATTTCTCTAGTGCCCTTTTTGCAACGTAAGGGCCCAAGGTGACTCTCAAAAGGCTGAAAAACAGATGCAACCAAAACTACCACCAGTCTTGAAAGAAACATGTAAGGGACAGAATCCTAGTTTATTTGTACTTCCATGTAGGCAAAATCGCCTACACTCTGATTCTGGGTTGGCCTGGATTCACACAGAATGGTGCCAAATGACAAGGCATTAAGGCCCTTTGTACACGACCCCTAAACTCCGCCGCAAATGGCTTGCAGCTCCGGAGCTTAAAATTGTTTCCCCACCAGCTCCGGAGTTTGCAGGAAATTAAGTGCGACCAGGCCCACCTAAGCGTGTCCCAGTGCACTTTTCAGGTACCTGCTCTCTGGAGGTGAAAATTCCTGATGCGGATATAACGTAGTGACTGCCCGGCTCTCCTTGCTTGTGTTTGTTCTTTTTTTTTGCCCCCCGCCCCTTTAAGAGATCTGAATGCAGTGCTGGGACGGCAGAACGGAGGTGAGCGGCATGCTTTTCTTCCTTTTTTTCTCCCTCCCCTCACGCAGCCAGCAGCCAGGAGTGCGGGGGGTGGGGTGGGAACGCAGGAACAGCGACAAACCCCTAAGATTTCTGGTCCGAATTTAAGTGGCCAGCAGATCTTAGGGGTCGTGTGAAAAGGCCCTAGGTTGCCTGCTCGCCTGGCTGGCTGAGCACGCAGTCACAAGACCGGCCTGCAAATGACTCCTCACTAATTAGCCACAATTAGCCACCATGACAGGCGTGCTTCACATCCTGTTGAGGAAAACCCCAAGAGATGCTGGCAAGCCTTAACAAGGCCACTAAGTTTTAAAAATATATATCTTAAACATATTTTATTTCTTTTTTTAAATGAAAGCAATACAATGGATGGCATCTTGCATATGAAATAATAATTTTTTAAAAAGATTCCCTTTCCATGCCAGCTATTTAGCAGAGCTCCTAAAAGATTACCTAGAAAGAAAGCCCTTTGCTTGCCAGCGGAAGGAAAACAGGAAGAGGGCCAAGCAGGATTCGCTTAAATAAGACCCAATGATATTTAATTGGCCCACCCTGGAGGGGATTAACACACATTTGAAGCATAAATGGAATGAGTCTGTTTATAAGCAGAAATAGCTGAACCATACCCTCTCCGGAGTTGTCAGGACCTCAGGCAGAGTGTGCGCACACTCACGTACGCTCCGTGTCGCCCCCGTGTTGCTCCTCAATTGCCAATCTGGTCATCTGGTTCCCAGAGGGAAAAGTCCAGCCATTGCACCAGTGGCACCAGTTCGGTTGAAGGCAGGGAGTCAAGTCAACTCAGAACCAACCCAGCCCTTCCTCCTCCCACCCCACTACCCCACCCCAAGAAACAGATTGTTTTTAAGAGGGACTCAGGCTGAGAGGCTTGGGATGCAGGACTCTTCAGGCAAGCTTTCCCTGGACGATGGACGACCTGTTATGTGTCTTTTATATGGTTCTACCATACAGCGACTACACCGACTTTGTGTTTATAACCACTTATAACTTTGTGTTTCTATCTCCCCTTGTGTTATTGCATTGACACTATGTGTTCAATGTTAGTTTCCGTCCCTCTTAACGTTTAGATGGCCCACCGTACACGATTACATGGAATTTTTACTCTTCTCTTTAAGCTTGCATTCTCTTGCAGCTTTAATGTCTTTTAACGCTGTAAGATGTCCCTCAATTCCTTATTCTCAAACTTGAATACATCTCCATTGTACGGGCCTGTATATTGTCCCTCATCCAAAATGGAGGATCGTGCGGACAAAATCGATCGATCCGCACAGAAATCACGGCTCGCCGCACAGCGAGAGGTTCATGAAGTAACGGCCATTGTTGTAAGCCGCCTTGGGTCCTTTTCCAAGGAGAAAGGCAGGGTGAAAAATACCCTAAATAAATAAATAAATAAACCAAGGGCTCGAACTCGGACCCAAAGACTTGCCGTCCTCTCTTGGCTTTTAGATGCACGCTGCAACGGCGCCAGCCTCCCCCCCCCCCATATCTCAGGGCTTTAAAAGAAACTGTTTCGACAGTCTAATAATCAGGCTCTCTAAACCGAGCAAATCCGGTCACAGCAGAGGCAATCTGTCTTTCCAGGGGCTAGGGACGGGGGAATTGAGTTATCTCCACCACTACTGCCCGCCCCACAGCCAGAGGCTGCCATCATGCCCATGGCTGCCCTTTGCCACCCTCCCTCCCCATTCCCCTTCTTGTTTAATCTTCTTCTCGGCTTGCCTGGCAAATGCAGCCTTTGAGTTGCTCCCGATCATGGTGTGTAATCCTCATTTGTTCTGGAATCCATGGGGGCTCCACTGAACAGGCTTTGAGGAGGGGGCAGCAGATCAGCAGCAATGCAAGTGGGCAGAACAAAAGCAGGCTCCTCGTAGAACTAAATGGCTCCCCCCCCCCGACACACACACACACACAGGCTCAAAACACTTTTTTCTTCCTTGCTAGCTTTGTCGAAACATGTCATTATTTCCTTTCTAAAAAGCTGGGCCAGTGGCACATTCGTTTTGCTCTTCTGCAGCAGCTGCTGCGGACTTTGGAGAAGAAAAATAAGGACTACGCCATGGGTGGGAAGCATCGGGCCCTCCAGATGTTTTGGCCCACAACTCCCAGCATCCTGAGCCTATACTGCTCATGATGAAGGACGGTGGGAGTTGTGGTGTAGAACATGCAGAGGGCCGATGGTTCCCCACCCATGGACTGTGCCAATGTGTTCCAAAAGGTGCAATACCAGACCTAGGGGACATCCATTCAAATTGAGGGCTGGGAGAGTGAGAACAGACAAAAGAAAATATTTTTTCACCCAGGGTGTTGTTATTCCGTGGAACTCCTTGCCACAGGAGGTGGTGATGGCATCTGGCCTGGATGCCTTCAAAAGGGGATTAGACAGATTCCTGGAGGAGAAGTCCATCCCAGGTTACAAACTATGATGGAGATGTGTGTAATCTCCAGTCTCGTGTGCTCCTCAGAGGTATTTGGAGGGGTCACTGTGACATACAGGAAGCTGGACTAGATGGGCCTTTGGCCTGATCCAGCATGGCTCTTCTTATGTTATTATGTGCCCCACCTGCCCACAGGAAGCCCCTCCCCCTGTGCAGCAGATACCATGTTGTGATGTTGTTGTTGTTGTTGTTGTGTACTACCAGATCAGTTGCCATTGGACGGCAACCCTATGAATTAGTGACCTCCCAAAGGGTCCTGTTATTAGCAGCCTCCCTCGGATGTTGCAAACCATGGCTTCTTTCATTGGGTCAACCCTCTTGTGTTTGGTTCTCCTCTTTCCCTTCCACTTCTTCCTTGCATTTTTTTTCTCTTTCTGCCCCCCCCCCCCGAGAATCCGGCCTTCTTGTGATAAGCGACGAGGCCGTTAATCGCTGTCTTCTCTCCCCAGGAGAAGAAAGGCCAGGAGGTCCAGAAAGGCCCCGAGGTGGAGATCGCCAAGCTGGATAAACTGCTGAATCTGGTGAGAGAGCCGGCAGCCAAAAGCAGCAAGTAAGGGGAGGGGGGGGAGTCCCTCCCTTGGGTGGCCCCCCTCTTTTCCCCCAACACCCCCCCCCCTTGTCATCAGGATGCGCCAGGCTTCGGGAACAGGCACCCCTTTGTAAGGACCAGAGCCGGGCATAAGCAGCTGCACCAACGCTTCTGGATTTGGAACAAAGAAGGCTAGTGTTTTTGTTTTTGCATCCACAAAATAAAAAAAGAGAACTGATAGCACCCGAAATGTACACAGCCTCTCAGCGAGGGAAGTGGTGTTTGTTTGTGTGTCGTGTTTGCGTGTGTGCACCAACACGGTGTTGACTAGATGACGGTGAGGGAAACACCCAGCACGGCCACAGGAGTGAATGATTTGCACTACAATGTCCATCAGCCCTTTCTCACTGGACTGATAGCAATGTGACAGCAGAACCCCCTGCAGCTGCTGCCTGGAGTGAATGATTTGGACTACAATGCCCATCAGCCCTTTCTCACAGGACTGATAGCAATGGTGGTCCCAAACATCTGAAGGGCTGTGTGTCCCTCCTCCTTAGATCAAGGTGAGGAGTTACTGGCCCTCCAGATGCATTTGGCTTCAGCCTTCTTAGCCCCCGCCAGCATGGAAAGGCGAGGAAGGGTTTATGGGAGTTATAGTCCCAAACGCCTGGAGAGCCAACCACACTGCCACCTCCCCAGATGGTTCAGCACAGCCTCTCCTCCCACTCATCCAGGATCCGTTCGGCTTGGGTTCGAGGTGGACTGAATGCGAACACCACGAGAGCACCTCCTAAGGCCCCCCAACCAATGCACAATATTGCTGTGCATCCAGCCAGCCTAGCCAAAAGGCAAACTACACACTACAAACAGTCTGTCATGAAAACAAGCCTTGAGGTTCCATGCAGGATTTGGGAATCATAGAATGGTGAAGTTGGAAGGGACCTACGAGGCCATCCAGTCCCACCCACCCCCTACACGATGCAGGAAAATCCCAATCCAAGGATATTTGCCAGGTGGTTGCCCACATTTCTCTCGAACGCCTCCAGCCGCCTTCTGGGGGTCATGGGTTCCGTCGTTGTATGTTTTCCTTGATATTCTACCGAAATCTGGTTTCCTGTACCTCGAGTCCATTGTTGCCTGTCCGGCAATCTGGGAAGACTGAGACCAGATCCTGCAACTTCTCTATGGGGCAGCCTGTATGACTTGCCTGAGCAGCCGTACCTGCAAAGGAAGGCTGTCCTTCCCTTTCAGGAACCCACTCTGAGAGGAGCAAAGGAAGCCCACTGGAAGGACGCGCAGAGAGCTCCTGCCATGACAGATGTCTCCAGGAACTGAGGAATTGCCTTCTTTTTATGACAGGATGGGTGTAATGTCTAGTTCGGCCCTAAAGCTCCAGCCAGGGAGAAACTGGGGAATAAGCAAACAAGCTGTCACCATGAAGAACGGAAACACAGACTGAGCTCTGCCTAGACCGAGCATCTTCTTCAGAGGAAATGTTGTAAAGGAAGCCAGGCTAGGGATTATCAAAAAGGGGATCGAAAATAAAACAGCCAACATTATAATGCCATTGTACAAAACGATAGTAAGGCCGCACCTGGAGTATTGTGTACAATTCTGGTCACCGCATCTCAAGAAAGACATAGTGGAAGTGGAAAAGGTGCAGAAGAGAGCGACTAAAATGATTACTGGCCTGGGGCACCTCCCTTATGAAGAAAGGCTAAAACATTTGGGGCTCTTTAGTCTGGAAAAAAGGCGCCTGAGGGGGGATATGATTGAGACGTACAAAATAATGCAGGGCATGAGTAAAGTGGACAGAGGGAAGCTCTTTTCCCTCTCACAAAATACCAGAACTAGGGGACATGCACTCAAATTGAGGGCTGGGAGAGTAAGAACAGACAAAAGAAAATATTTTTTTTACCCAGTGTGTTGTTAGCCCGTGGAACTCCCTGCCACAGGATGTGGTGATGGCATCTGGCCTGGATGCCTTCCAAAGGGGATTTGACAGATTCCCGGAGGAGAAGACGTCCATCACAGGTTACAAACCATGAGGGAGATGTATGTAATCTCCAGGCTTAAAACCAGGGTACTTCAAGGACCAGATGCAGGGGAGTGGGATCAGGAGACAGAGATCTAGTCTCGTGCGCTCCCAAACGCATCTGGTGGGGCCGCTGTGAGATACAGGAAGCTGGACTAGATGGGCCTTTGGCCTGATCCAGCATGGCTCTTCTTATGTTCTTATGTTCCCATTTCCCCTCATTCTCTCCTCCTTTCCATCCTCCATCGGGCCATGCCCTCTTCCCACCCCCACCTCCCACGTCCTGCATCCGTGAATGCAAAGCCTTGTGGGCAGTGCTGGCACAAATCTGTCTCCTTCTGTTAATCCCTTTACGTGACGAAGCAGCCGAGAGCTGCAGAGCTGAGCGGCCCTCTCGGGTTCAAGTTCACGCTGCAAAAAATTCCTCGCCCAAGAAGGCCCAAATGGGGGGGGGGGTTGCAGAGGGCTAGCTGCACCCACCTTCTCTCCCTTTGCCAGCCCACCTGCTGAATCCCACCTCCTCCCCCCCCCCCGTCCTGCCCTGCCCTCCATCCTGAAAAGAGAGCCCAGGAGCAGGTGGGCCAGACTTTTGTCTTCTCCCCCAGTTCCCTTTGGGACCAAAAACCAGTCGTGAGCGTGATGATGCTTTTGTCTTAAAAAGAAGCAGCATTTTTATTACTGCAGTAAAATCACAGTTCAAGAAGAGAGACAATGCTGTGGGGAGTGGGGAGTCGCTAGCCAGAGACACACGGATGAGTGGCTGTGCTTCCTAGAAACACAAGGGGGGGTCCTCGGGGCTGCCCCGGACACCCCAAGAGCCCTGCCATGCCAGGCGTTCAGTCTCTCCCCCTCCCCCTCTCTGGCTGCACATCTGATCTGCCTACTTGTTGAAATGACTCCGGCTCAGTCACCTGCCTGCTCTCTCCCCTCAAACCACCTGGGATCCCATGGATTTAATGGAGGGGGGAGGGAAGCCTCTGAGCCTCTGGTCCCACTGTCACTGGGCAGGGTAATCCTCCCTTCCTGGCCTCTATCATCCCATTTTCCAGCTGCAAACATACAACACACACGAACACACACCCCACACCCCTCCGACGACTCCTTCTGCAGAAAAGCCACCCCTCTTGGACGGTCAGTGTTGGTGGCTCTCTCTAGCCTTCCAAACCAGAATACCAGACCTGGCAAGCAGGGAGGGAAAATGCAATGGGTCGCTGTAATAACCAGGCCTATCTCACCATGGCGCTGGGCACGGCTGTGAACCACTACAGCCAGTGAGAAGAGGAAGGCCAGGCCCTCTGGAAAAAGAAGCCACGGCCCCCAACGGGCTGCTGCTTCCACGAGAGGGTGAGCAAAAGGGTTCCGGGTGGGGTGCTTGGGGAAATCAGGAGGCATGGACTACGACACTCAGAATCCCCCAACCCCTGGCAGGGCCAAAGGGGAATTCCAGCAGTGTGAGTCCAAAAAAGGGTCTTGCCCCAAGCGCTGAACTCAGACAAGGTGTGTGCAACAGCTTCTCCCGAGGCGGATTCCGTGTGAGGCAAAAGGCCCAGGCATGGAGCAGATTCCTCTTCCCAGAAAGGCAGCCCCTACGCCCCCTCTTCAACACTCCCCCCCCAACCCGGTCACTCTCATTTCCAAGCCCTCCACCACATCAAGGCAGGGCCTTTGCAACTTAGCTGAGGTGGAACACAGAGTGCCTGCCCCCTTGCCCTCCCACCCACCGTCCCATCGGAGGCTGGCTGGTGTGATGCCACGCCAGCCGAGAGATGGAAACAGGGGAGCTAACCACCACCCCTGCCTGTTCTCGCCCAGGCACCCCTTTCCCCCACACCTCTGACTGCCGTTTTTCCCCCCGCCCTGTTTTGCTGATCCTTCCCAGCTGGCCTGAGGACCACAGGGCCTCTTTCCCCTCACCTGCTTGCCATCCCTCGTGCCTTGCAATCAGGTTCCTATCGCAGGCGATGGGAACAAGATGCTCCAGAAGGTGTACGAAATGAGGCCCAGGATCCCCAGAGGCCACCCTAGTGAATTAAACAGCCCTTGAGCGCCCAGAAGGGTTGGGACCCACTATCAGAGTCACCCCAGCTCCTCCCCCTGAAGAAGAGGCACTCTCACCCACCGGCCACCCCTCCTGCCCAATCTGTGCCCGGCGGTCTGCCAGGGATGGCCTCCGACAAGGCTTCCGACTTGACCTCTTAGCATGACTCCGCTCCTTGTCTGTGCCAGGCAGACTTAAGGCCCCCGAAGAAAGAGAGGCCAGGGTGGGGGGCCCGTTGGCCCACTAGGAGGGGAGAAAGGAAGTCTCTCCAGGAGACCCTGGGCCATCCGAGAGCTTCTTGGAACCCAGAGGGTGGAACAGAACGTTCCAGAAAAGGCCAAGCCGAGTTGCTTCTTCATGACCAGGCTAGCCACCGTCTTGACAGGGCCAGCCGCTGAGTTCGGCATGGCCAACGATGAGGCAACCAAGGCCATCGTGGGGGGACCCCGCACGCCAGGAGAGCAGAACCGACTCGCCTCTCCGTCCGGTCTCCTTTGGCCTTTTAGGGGGGGCTCCTTGTGCCGAGGTTGGGACAGCCCTCCCTTTGTCTCCAGGGCAGGACCACGGGCCACTCATCTCTGCTTGCGGCAACCCACCACTCCCCAAAAAGTGCTCGTCCACAGCCTGGCCCACGGGCGGAAGCTTCGAGAAGCTGTGCTTTTTTTTTTATCCAAGGAGCCCCTGGGCAAAACGCTCAGCGTGGCTCATGGCCTGGCGTCTTGGAGCGTCAAGCCTGGAGCAGGTACTTCTCCTCATTTCCCCGCTCGTCCGTCTCGGAGGAAGGGCTCTGGTCCGGGCACGAGGGTGTCCTGCAAGCCTTGCAGAGGATGAGGAAGAGGAGGAGGACGAGGAGGGCGATGACACAGTTAAAGACGATCGCCACAATTGCCCCCGTGGAGAGACCTGCCCCCATCGTGGGTCCCCGAGTGGGGAGGCTGCTGTGAGGACCCAGCCGAAAGAAGCAATGGGGTGGTGGTGGCGATCCCTCCGATCAGGTGCCTTGGGGTGGGGTGGCTCTTCCAGATGTGGGTCAGAGCCCCCCGCCTCCACTGCTACGCCTGTTCCCTCAGAGCCTACCACAAGAAGGCAGCCGGGCGGCTGGGTCTCATGCCAAGGTCCCCCGCCTTCCACCCTTGTCCCACGCAAAGGCCATCGGTTGGCCGTTTCCCAGCTTCCTGCTGGCGTTCAATATGTCCATGTCCTCACCGCAAGCGACAGCAAACCTCCTCCCCAATCAAAGGGGTGTTTTTACTGCCCCGGCTCAAAAAGTCCCACACCCTGCCACGAGGAAAAGAGAGAGGGGGGTGTTGTCTGTGTGTCCTCTTTGGAGCTGAGAGACTGAAGAAGGTGTTGAGAGAGACTCCGAGCGAAATCACCAATGGGAGCGCTGGCGTTCCGCTGACCCTCGGCCTTCAGGTTGGGGCAAGAAATGGCCACATCAGCCTCCTGGACTGGTCAGTCTTCCGCTCTCCCGGGCTGTGGCTGCAAAACTGAAAATAATAAGACACTTAGCAGGGAGAGCACAAGCTGATTCTCCTGCAAAGCAAACTGTTACTCTTGCAAATGCATTTTGTGTGTGTGTATGTGTGTGCTGGCTCAAAGCTGACTTTGCCTAAATTCCCCCTCCCTATTTATGGAAGTCAGGAAGAAGCAAGCTGTAATCTCCCAACACCAGGTCCTTTAGCGATTTCCTAGGCTTCTTGGCCACCCCCCCCCCACACACACACACTTGGGGGGGAGACCATCTGCTTCTACAGAAGAAACACCACGACCAACCCAGTGATGCACTTAACTTTAAGTCCTGCTTTTCTCTGAAAACTAGAACCCAGGGTGGCCCACAACGAGCTAACATTATGGTCAGGCAGATACATGTACAGATATTAATCTGCAGTCAAACAAATTATAACATCAAAAGGCCACAGAACTAAAAGCAGATTGGTAGAAATGTACAGCTGTCACACCTTAAAAGGGCCATTCTGTGCAACCAGTAAACTGCTCCCAACTAGTGTAAAAGGAGAGGAGGAAAGGAAGGAGAACAGGGAAGGGGGCCAGCCTACTTACCCCTAGAGCCTTGTGGTACAGTGGTCAAACCGCTGTCCTGTAGCCAAAAATGTGCACACAGTGCTGGGTTCAATCCCAGGTAGCCGGCTGAAGATTCACTCAACCATTTATTTATTTATTTATTTATTTATTTATTTATTTATTTAGGTAGTTAGTTAGGTAGGTAGTTAGGTAGGTAGTTAGTTATTTGTTTGTTTGACTATATTTTCCCCACCTTTCTCCTTCGAAAAGGACCCAGAGCAGCTTACAGTAATGAGGGACTATATACAGTCCCGTACAATTAAGACATATTCAAGTTTGAAAACAGGGAATTGAGAGACATCTTACACTCATCATTAGAAGACAACATTAAAGCTACAAGAGAATGCGAGCAGTTAACGAGAGAGTAAACATTCCCTGCAATCCATCTGAGGTTGGTAAAATGCGTACCCAATGTGCATCCTGCATAATTAAATTGTAAACCACACAGAGAGAGTGCTTTAAGTACTAAGGGGCAGTACATAAGCCACACACTTGGCTTTTGCTATTTTTCTGGAATGGTGCTTCAGAGCCTGTGAGCAGCTCCTGAGAAATGTCCCTCCCAGGACATCCTTGGCACATTTAAGCCATTTCCTTTAAGCCAACTGCCTTCCCATCTAAGCCTCAAAAAGCATCCAACATGCAGCGAGGAGACGGCAAAGTTCTACTCCTCCTGTTTGATTTTCCCTCCCAACATTGTTTACACCAACACCAACATGTCTGGTGAGTTCATATCTCATGGTTGAAGGGGGAACTGTGAGTGTTAAGGTGCCCGGCAGATGCTCAGAACCTGAGCTACACCGGATTGTATTTTTTGGACTACAATTCACAGAATCCACCCAGAAGCATAAGCCCACAGTGCTTGGCTTGGAGCTGGAATGGATTTGCAAATCCTCTTCCTGGGCCTTTCCTCTCCTCCTCCAGCCATATATGCCTGGTTTGCTCCCAACGGATGGCAAAGTTGCAACCACAGCATCCCGGTCTGTTTCTGAGGACATCTGGGTTTGGCCAATAATAATAATAATAATAATAATAATAATAATAATAATAATAATAATAATAATAATAATAATAATAATAATAATAATTATAATAAACTCTTCACCCCCAGGATGGAGAAATGAACCATCCAGCCATGCACACCCTCTCCACAAACTCATGCCTTGTGGACAAAGAAGCTGTCCTGGCCACGCCACGTGGCCTCAGCTGACACTTCTGGGAAGGAGCAGCAGCATCGCTGGGCAGGCATGGCCATCTCCTTGGAGACATGGCCTCCGCTACGCAGAGGGGGCTATTCAGGAGAAGATGGCGCCAGGCAAGAGGGGCCTTTGTTCTCTCTCTCTCTCAGGCAGCGGGAGCCAAGCTCTGGAAGGTGCTCAGTCCCGACGCTCTGCTCCAGTACCCCTTCAGGAAAGAACGCATGACTTCGTAATGACAAGCTCAGGAAAATCCCAGATTCAGACCAACCAGGAACACGGGACACTCCAGCTTTAAAAGGCACCCAATTCACCCACAGGCTTGTTTTAGAAAGGCAGCCTTGTCCAGGGGATGTCAAGGTCCAAACGTCTCATCTCTAAACCCAGCAGACGGCCCAGCGTCCAAGCGCTCCTTGGGGTTATCATCCTTTGACTAGAGCTGAAAATGGACCAGGCCTTTTGCGGGGAATGGAAGCAAGTGGTGGGTCAGAAGCCTGGCTCGTTTGCGCTCAAGGATTGTGAAGGGCACGCCAGTCCGGCTGTGGAGTGGTGGGGCAGGACAAGACTCCCCTTTGCCTCTAGGATCCAGACCTCCCTGTCCTCCAAGGAGAAGATGGGCAGGCCCTTGAGAGCCGTTTGTAGGGTGCAGGCCTACCCAACAGCCAACAACCCACATCCCAGAGGCTCCAGAATCAAGCAGGAGCCAAGGGTCTTTCTGACATAGCTAGCAAAGTTGGACCATGGATGGCAGGACGGCTCACTGGGAGGTTTCAGCATTTCAGTCCAAAAAGAGAATTTTTCCCTGGTTCTGCAGAGAGCAGCTACACACACCCAAGCTGGTGCCCTGTGGCTGTTTTGGACTACAGTGCCCATAACGCCAAATCATGGACCAGGAACATTGGGCAGCCACTACCTTGGGCACGGCCGGTCAGCCACCTGCAGCTGGTCCAGACCTGAGGCCTGCCTTGAACCTTCAGCGGATGGCTGCTATGATCCACTTTCAGTGCTGTCTTATATCATGGAAAATTTCCTTCCCTGCATCCAACCTCAAGCTTTTCTCTCCCTGCCATGGCCCTGCCCGGCTCCTTGCCTTAAGGAATCTGGACATTACAAAAAAAAAAATCCAAGGTCCTGGGTGGGCACTTGGAAAACTCAGGTGGACCAAGGTTGGGGGGGGACACACCTGTCTGTGTGCATGACAGCTGCAACGCCTCTTTCTCATTCAGCCTTCGCTGTCTCCCCTTCTGAGACTGCACTCCACGGGATTCAGAAATCTCGGAGCCATGCATCTTGAGATGGAGTCTCCCCCCCTGAGGGAAACAGGAGCAGCAGAACTTTGCCATCTCCTCACTGCCTGTGAGATGCTTTTTGAGGCTTAGAAGGGAAGGCAGTCAGCTTAAAGCAAGAGAACAGGAGAACAGACCAGTAGCCTCTGAGCATGCTAAAAGCTCTGGACCATGGGAAGACCTGTAGGGAATTATGAACATCCTAAATAAATACATCCCCATAACAGAAGTGAGCAATTGTGGTTTTCCGGACACTTGGGAATGCCACTCACATTGTGCCCTACAATTGCCTCTGTAGGTTAAGAAGGCAGAGAGTTGTGGTCCAAAAACAGTGTTGCTACAAAAAAAAATGCATGTGCTCTTTTAGACTGCATTAATGGAAGTGTCATCTCCAAATCCCACATGGTATTAGCCCCCTTCAATTCGACTTGGGTTAGGCCTCATCTGGAGTTCTCTGTCCATTTCTGGACAGTGCCTTTCAAGAAGGATGCTGACAAACTGCAACAAGTTCAGAGGAGGGCCACAAGGATGATGGGGGGGGGCAGGAAACCAAGCCCTGTGTGGAAAGACTGAAATAGCTGGGCATGCTTAGCCTCGACAGAGGAAAGAAGACTGAGGGGAGATAGGAGAACACTCTTCATCTACCTGAAAGGCTGTTATCCAGAAAAGGACAAGATCTGTTCTCGATTATCCCAGAATGAAGGATATTTATTAACGTGCACAGAGTACCAGAAGCCAGATTTTGGCTAAATATCAGGAAAAACTTCCTAACTGTTAGAGCAGTACGACAATGGAACCAACGACCTCAGGAGGTGGTGAATGCTGCAAAGTTGGTCTGCCATCTGTCAGATCTGCTTTGATCTGATGGCCGATCAGGTGGGCCACCATTTCCCCACCTAGTTTTGTAAAACCCGAGGAGCCCTAATTCCAGGCGTCGCTTGGGAAAGGCTTTCTGTATAGGCTCAGAATCATTTATTTCACTTATTTCCACACGGCGCAAACAGGAGTTGCCCTTCCCCTTGAGAAAAAGCCAGGGCTTCATCCTTGTTCATTTGGAGAGCCGCTCTTGGATTCCTCCTCAAAAGGGGAGAGTGTGGGGGAATCTCCTCCCAGAGACAGGGATTTCTGACCACGCAAGGACCGGGAAGCAACCTAAGTGGAAACTCATTGGCCGGGTCCCTGTGGGAAGGAGCACGGCTGGCAAACACAGCCTTGGCTGCTCCCCCCTCGGCCGTCTCCACCTTGCCCCCCCCCATGGCTGAACGCGCCGGCCAACGCTCCTTCCAGCCAGTGGCAGCTGCACCGAAACCTCAGATGGGGTTCGCGCCTCAAGGGACTCGGGCAGAACGATGGGCAAGAAATGAATTTTTATTCGTTTCGTTATTCGTTTAGCTACATAATGAAACAAATAACGAACTGCCCCTTCAAAGGAAAACGAAACGAAATGTTGTTTTAGCAATTCGTGTCCATCTCTACGAGTTGGGGCAGCCTTAAAAGTGCTCAAGTTGTCCCCAGGCTAAACAGAGGCCGCGTCGTCATCTGCTGCTCCGGCATCCTCCTCTGAACTGAGCAAGCCTCCCAGAGGGAGGACCGAGACATAGCCAGCTGCCCTCCTTGTCTTGCTCCAGCTGCTCCCACCTCCTTGGAGCCCACCGTGGCTGTGGCAGGGCATGTGCTAGAATTTTTCTGTAGGCCTGCATAGCTCCAGGGTGTGGGGACCTTGGCTGCAGAGCCAGAGGTTGGGAGCTCGATTCCCTGCCATGCCTCCCGGGAGAAGAGCCAGCCTGGGTGGTGGTCTTGGGGGCCGGCTGCATCAGTCCCAGGGCAACCCCCCAGGAGGAGGGAAGGGGAAACCACTTCTGAGCATGCTGTAGAGAGGATACCCTGAAAAGCTCAGAATTGACAGCACATTATTATTATTATTATTATTATTATTATTATTATTATTATTATTATTATTATTATTATTATTATTATTATTATTATTATCATCATCATCATCATCACACAGCAGACAAGATAACTACTGTGGATTTTGTATTACAAATCACTAGACAAACGCTTTCCAAGCATTTACGACAATGTGATGTATCAGCGAATTATGTGAGCACATCCCAGTAAGGTGGCTTTCTGCAGCTGACTGATGGTGATTTTGTCAACTCCAATTTCTTCTAAATACTTGCTTTTTGTTGTTGTTGTTGTTGTTGTTGTTGTTGTTGTTATTCCCATTACCTGCATCCTGCTTCTCTTAAAAAAAGAGTAAAGCATGGATGGATAGTCTTTGGAATTCCACTAGCAACCGGGATCATAAAATCCAGTGATATATTTTCATTTAAATCTCCACCATCTCTGCCTCTTTTAGCCATTAATTGATTGCTCTGTTTTGTTTAGCTTATATTTTGTTTATAACATTTATGGATTATTTTTCTTTCCACTGGTTTATTATGTAGTTCTATATTATGTTGCTTTAATTATTATTTTGTATCTTATTTTGTATAAATGGCCCAGAGTAACCTTGTTGCTAGATGGGCAGTATAGACATGTAATAAATACATAAATAAACTTGCCCAAGAGTTTCTTATCTGAGCAGGGTCAAAGGTACACACACA
Source organism: Phrynocephalus guinanensis (assembly GCA_037367245.1). Classification (NCBI taxonomy): domain Eukaryota; kingdom Metazoa; phylum Chordata; class Lepidosauria; order Squamata; family Agamidae; genus Phrynocephalus; species Phrynocephalus guinanensis. Next base: position 122,586,919 of record CM074738.1, read on the forward strand.
CACACACACACACACACACACACACACACACACACACACACACACACACACACACACACACACACACACACATGTCAGCCTGTTCTGCAAGTGGGTAATGCAGTCCTGACACAGCATTGGACTCTGCCCTCTGCAACACACATGTGAAACACACAATCCCAAACTGCTCCCAAGGTGCCATGGAGTGGCACCAAAGACGCTGAGGGACAGCAGATACTGTCTAAACCACTGCTATGGTGAGATAGGCAGGATAACTTTCTCAATGCCATTGGCGGGGAATCGTAAGCAGGTGAAGACATCTGCTTGGGAATACCCTGAAGCAAAGGGTGAGCCACTGAAGGCTGGACTGGATGGGCGGTGGCCTGGGAGGGGACAGTCAAGCCTGCTCTCAGGACAGTCCCAGGGCCCTCGCTTGGCCATGCCAGCCATGGACATCCCTGTCTGGAGTTGTCTCCTCTGCCCCAAACTGATGGTGCCAGCAGAAGACAAGTGGAAGGACGTTTCTCCTAGCTCAGACTGGGGGGCGAATACAAACCCGATGAGAGGGAAGTGGTGGGTCTTTGCAGCATTTACGTTGTTCGGTTTGTCAACATCCCCAGAGGGAAGAAGGAAGCAGCCGTGGCCGTCTTTTGCAATAAAACCATCAAGGAGATGCACAGCATTCTAGAGCTGGCAGACCATTTGGGACACCAAAATGCACGCGAGGGAAGCAGTCCAGAGTCCAGGAAATCAAAGAAAGCACGCTTCCCATCTTTAAGCTGCCCTAGGAGACTCCTGAATGGGTGTCCATTCAGATGGATGGACTCGCCTCAGAGTTGTTATTCAACGGAAGAGCACCTGCCTTGCATGCTAGAGATGCTGGCTTGATCCTTGCCTTCTCCAGATAAAATAACTTAACACTAAAAAACCCTTCCTTTAGAGCCCGACAGAATTTGCCAGGCCTCTGGCGAAAAATAAGAAGCCCGTGTTTCTCACAGGCAGCTGCAGTTTCTCCCAAAAGAGAGGTTCATCCCTGTATGCCCAAAGGCAACTTATACCGTCTCCCAACTTCTGAATATCCTTTCAATTTATTGGCAATAAATAATTTAATTTAAATTATAGGCAATAAAGATAAACTGAATGCCCGAGCAAATCCCTTTTGCTTTTGCTTTGATTCAGCAGGCACATGTGAGCAGATATATTGCTGTTTACCTAATGACTATCCAAAAAAAAACCACTTAACTATAAAAAATTAATATTATGTTAAAGGACAGTAAGTATGAAAATTTAACAAACTAAAGTTGAAATATTTATTTATTTATTTATTTATTTATTTATTTATTATTTCTATACCGCCTGTCTTCCCAAAAGAACTCCGGGCGGTTAACAATGAGGGCAAAACAAACCCAGTGAAAGAACAATGCAGCAATCAACACAAAAAAGAGAATAAACGTAATTACTTAATATGATATCTCTTCTTACAAAAGTTAAAAGTGCCCTGGCAAAAAGTTATATAAGCTTTAAGAATATAATAGTAATACTGTATCCAGAGGGTTACAAAAGCTTAAGAATACTAAGTATTACAAATGCATACTTTCTAAGTTAAAAAGGTACACTTAAAAGATAACTCTTGAGTGAGTCACATCTTAAAAACAACTTAACTATGTAATGTAAAAATTAGACTATAAGCAATTATAAAATCATATCAGCATATATGAAATATCATTCATATCAGCATATATGAAATATCATATTCTACACACAAACACAGACAGACAGACAGACACACACACACACACACACACACACCAGCCGAAGTGTCTCCTCTCTAAAAGTGCTCTCCTGGCATCCTTTACTACTTGCCCTGGCTATCTCTTTGGCCATTGTTTATACTTTTAATTCCCCTTTATCTGTTATAAACAATCCTTTCTGCAAGGCTTAGAGGTCCCGAGGTCTGGAACATCAAGGGATACGTTGCGAGAGGAAATCCAATTTTTTTCTGCGCCCTTAGTGATTCCAGAAATCTGAAATCTGGCAGTCTGCCACTATGTGACTGTTATGACAAAAAAAAAATTTTTTTTGAAGAGCTTAGAATAATAATACTCTGTATCAGTAAACATGTGATGCACTAAGATACTGTCACCCTAAAATCCTGAAATGCCAGACTACTGTGAATTGTAAATATTATTGGTTATTATCAAGGGGTGCACCAAAGAACTTACAAATGCAGCTTCATGTTTAGGCTGCAACATAAACACATACAATGGCTGAGATTGTTTGGGGATGGAGCTCCTGCTCAGCAAGGGAGATGGCTGCTTGTTTTAAAAGGAATAGAGTAAACTCTTACTCAAGCATTCTCGAAGGCTTTCGCGGCCAGGATCTGATAGTTGTTGTGAGTTTTTTTGGGCTGTTTGGCCATGCTCTGGAAGTTTTTCTTCCTAACATTTCGCCAGACTCTGTGGCCGGCATCTTCAGAGGGCAAGGAGCTCAGGGAACTAGGAGTTCTCTCTGTGCTCTGGGGTATAGAGTGAGAACAGAGAGAAATCCTAGTTCCCAGAGCTCCTTGCCCTCTGAAGAGTCTGGTGAAATGTCAGGAAGAAAAACTTCAAGAACATGGCCAAACAGCCCGAAAAACTCACAACAACTAGTACTCAAGCCTCAGTTTTTTAAAGCACTTTCATTTTCAGGACTGCTTCATCCATATGCTTCCTTAAATATTGTTCGACTCCATACACACAAACATCTGACTCCTTGATAGAAGGGTGGCCCCAGAGAGGAGCAGGCCACCCCATGCTTCACCGCTGGAGGCATTCAAGAGAAAAGCAGACAATCCTCTATCAGGATCTGCTTTGTTCTGGATTCCTGAACTGAGCAGGGAGTTGGTCTCGCTGGCCTTAGAGGGCCCCTCCTGACCCCATTATTTTATGATCCTATGAGTCTACTCCCACAACACCCATCTCCAATTTGTTACTTACAAAAACTTGTGATTTTTCCCTTTTTAAAAAAAATCAAACTTCTGCTTTCTAGAGAAATAAATCAGATTTTGCAGGTAGGTGCCCCAATGGTTTTTATTAACACTGAATCGGGATGTCACAGGGTGCTGGAAGTCAGAAAGGATGCCACATTTGGACTGCTGGGAGGTTGGGGGCTAAGTGTTCCCATCCTTGACATAACAGGTACTGGCAATCCTCCTCCCTGCCTGAGGCTGTGGAGAATGCAGTTGTGGCCGAAACCCAAGAATCTTAGGCCAGAAGAGCCCACCTGGTGGCCAAGCAGGGCTGTGGAGTCGGTAGATAAATGTTCCGACTCCAACTCTGACTCCCACTCCTAAGATTTTTTTACTTCCGACTCCGACTCGACTCCTCTGTATTAATATGCGAATTTATTTACTATTTACTTATTTACATAAAGTAAATATTTACATATTTACTTAATCCCTTATCAGTTGTGGGCGCTGCGTAACAGCAGAACACAACAGTATGGAAAGTATAAGTATTGCCGCTCCTACTTGTGCGTTGCGTGCCATATAGTGAAGCACACGAAAAGCATGCTTCTTCACGGTCACTTAACATGTTCATTTTGCGGTTACCTGAGGCACTGCATGCATTGGTCTTTATTCTTATAGTAGAGAAGTCATTAATTATAACTTTTTGTGAATTGGGACATTTAAACTTGCTTTTGTAAAAATTCCAATCTAAATTTAGTAGCAGTAGCAGTAGGAGTCAGAGTCGGAATCGGTGCATTGTTTGCCAACTCCGACTCCGACTCCACAGCCCTGTGGCCAAGCATCCGACACTTCCTGCCCTTTTAAAAAAGGGGGGTAGCTTTAGCAAAACATCTAACCTGTCACAGAAGGGGATATTTCATTGCAGAACGAGGTGGCTGCCTCTCCCTCTCACCCTCTCCCTGTTTTGACACCAAGCATGATTAAAACATTGGTTCCAGCTGAAAAACACCAGCGAGGAAATCTGGGCCAGGAGAAGCGATCCCGTCCTGTTAGAAAACATTCCTCTCTGTTAAAAGCAAGCCTCCCTTACAGATCCAAACTTTTTCCTGACAAACATACCCTGAACAGACTTGCCGAGTCCCAGAGGCCTTGAGCCCAGTTCAAAAGTTTCATGACCAAAAAAGATTTAGCAGAAATAAAAAAAAGATTTATAATCTCAGATTTATTACGGGAACACAGCAGGGCATTTGCAACGGCACAAACCCGGCCGGCAGTGCTGTGGCTGCGACACCCAGAACCCTCACCCTCCCTGCCAATCCCTTCACGTGGCTGGCACTCATGTCTGCTGTCTCTTTTTATCACAAGGGAGATTTCTCCCATAACTTCAAGGTTACAAAAGACAGGGCACAAAGAGCATTGTGGCCCAAATGAGCTAGAGGGCCGGGCCCAGGCCAACGGTTTTGAATGCCTCTCTCTTGCACAAACACAGTAGGGAAGCTAGAAAACAAAAGGATGGACGGCCAGTGCCAAAAATTCCAGATGGACGTGATAATAACAAAAAGGGCAACACAGAAATCCGTGCCAGCTCCTGAGAAGGCTATCAGGCGATGGAGGAGGCCAACAAGGAAAGCAGTTTTCCATGTTAGCTTCCAATCCCTCATAATGGATTTTTCTTTTCTCTTAATGTGCTCTTTTTGTAGCCTTAATGTTGCCTTTGAATGTTGTAAGATGCCTCTTCCGGTTCCTTGTCCCTAACTTGAGTATAACTTAAATGTTCTGGGCTGGATATTGTCCCTCATTATTGTAAGGCCGCCTTGGGTCCTTTTCCAAGGAGAAAGGCAAGGTAAAAATATTTCAAAATAAATAAAATAAATGAATAGCATGTGTGTGGGGTTCAGGCAACAGAGGAGAAGGTACAGGATCTGGCCCAGCTGCTCTCTCTCTTCACTAATCCATCATTTTAAATGAACTCCAGCACAGACAACCTAAAAGGCAGCCTGGTGCCTCTTGGGTCTTCCATCAACTGTTTCTGTGCCCAGATAAGATGGATGTAACTGTAACTTTGCTACTGCAGGAACTGACAGTTCCCAAAGATGGAAGAAGAAGACTTTCTAACTTTCCAGCGCTCTGCACATGTGTAGGGTTCTCTGGGGTAAAAATCTAACCTCCAGTCTCTCCTGCATGAAGAGATGAGGAAAGAAGATCTGTGCAAGTAAGGAGGCATCCCCAGTTGATGGCTGACACACACGGACCAGGCTGAGTCTTGGACAATAGGCAGAAAACCAACACGTTTCAAATGTGGCGACGGAATGTGGGCAGGACAAAGGCCAACGAATGGATCCCAGATCAAACCTAGCCAGAAACTGAAAGCAACAAGGACAAAACAGGGGCTTCCGTATGTTGGCCATGTTATGGGAAGGCATGACTCCCTGGAACGGGACAGGGCGAGAAAAGAGGAAGGCTGAGCATGAGATGCATGAACACGAGAGAGCATCTCAAGCTCATGATATTGCAAGATCCTACAGCAGTTGTAAGACAGAAAGAACTTGGCAGAAGCTGTTCATCGGTAGAGCTGCCACCAGTCAGGCAGAGTTAGAGATGCAAAAACAACAATGGTATCCACCTGAGGAAAGGATAATCTCAGTACAGATTTTTGGGATGTGCCGCTGATACTTGAATGTCCACATCTCTTAGCATCATCCCCAAAGAAAAATCAACTCTCCAAGCTCCCTTCATCTTTAACCCCAAAATGTAGTTTCAGAAAAGCTCACCCTATGATGCCCTTCCTTCCCCTTGAGTTCTGAAGCTACAAACACAGACCACACGTGGTCTTGAACTTTCTACAGACTTGCCTGTAAGGCTCACACAGGAATGTGAGGGGCTGTTTTTGAGATGCACCAATACAGATGCTCCTAATAATGTGTTTCAACGCATCTTTCCTGTCCACATTCTCTCTACTGCATAACATATGTCGAGGCGCACAGGCCAAAGACATGCGTTTTGACACATATAAAAAACACAGAAGCAGGCCCTTAGACATCCACTCCCAACTATTTAAACGGCATCTGTGCAGGAGAAGATTCTGACCGACCATCTCCTGAGTGATTTAAAGTTTAGGAGGAGAGACTGCCCACATCTTGCCCCGCATCAACAGGCATGGCTCCGCTAAGAACTCCGGGTGTTGCCTCCTTCTGGTATGGAGGAGATCTGGGGAACCCTCAAAGGCAGAGAGGATGGAAGAGAGGGTGGGCAAAGCCGGTGAAGTCCAACAAAACGGGGGCCACTTCAACTCCCCCCACTCAGGGAGACCTTGGGGAGAAAAATGCATCCACTGTGAGCCAGAGGGCCAGCTAAGGGACCAAGAGGGAAGGCTCAGCACCAGAGAGGTGGGCAAAGCCGGTGATGAACTGGCCTCCACTACAAGGAACACAATAACTGTATGAAAATGGCACCACCTGGGTCACCGGAAGGAATCCCCCACACCAGGGAGACTTCCAATCTCCAAAGTATTGCATAAACTCTTAGAATAAGGCTCCAACAAAGCCCCAAATAATGCTCAGCATTTAAGACAGCCAAGTGAGCCTTTTCCAGGGCTCCTTTCTTGGGTGGCCTTTTTTTTCCTGCTCGTGTTTTGGTTTCAAAAACAGGCTGTCTTGCAAAGTCCCTTTGAAATGCGCATCACGTTCTGCCTGCGCAACAATCCCACGAAAGTTGGGCTGCCACCTCTCCATTCTGCAGACGTCCAAAAGGAGTAGAAGTTCGCTGGCCGTTGAGTCACCAGCTCAGAAGAAGGGCAACCCCACTGATTATTGCAATGCCCTCTACGTGGGGTTGCCCTTGGCCCTGGTCCGGAGGCTGCAGCGGGTGCAAAATGCGGCGGCTAGGCTGGTGGTGGGTGCTCGTAGATACGAGCACATCACCCCAGTCCTGGCTCGCCTGTATTGGCTTCCCGTTGCCCTCCGGATCAGGTTCAAGGTCTTGGTTTTGATTTTCAAAACCCTCCATGGCTTGGGACCAGAGTATCTGGCGGAACGCATCTCCCAGAGGGCATCCAGATCCAGACCCACGAGACTGGCGCAGGCACGCTCACTGAGGGTGGCCACACCCAGAGAGGCGCGGAAATCACGTATGCGGGACTGCGCCTTCTCTGTGGTGGGCCCCTCACTTTGGAATCACCTCCCCAGTGAGCTGCACCTGTTGGAGTCCCTGCCGGCCTTTAAGAAGGCCTTGAAGACCCTCTTTTTTCGAGAGGCCTTTGGCGACCTTGTTACTTAGCTTTTTTTTTTCCCTTCCTTCTCGCCTGGGCCCGCCGCCATCTTGCTTTTTGCTCTTTCTGCTGTTTTACGTTTTGTTTTCTTGGTTTTTATTGGTTTCTGGTTTTATCAGTGTTAGCCGCCCAGAGTTCCCTTTGGAAGATGGGCGGGATATAAGCCCAACAAATACATAAAATAAATAAATAAATAAACCCCTCTCCGGAACCTTCAGCAGCAGGAAGACTGAATGTTGGTGGGTTGGGGGAAGCCACCTAGGTAGGGAATGGCGGCCGGAACCCCAACCCTCCCTGATCCAGCCCTCTACCCACTGCACACCATGGCCAGCTCTGTCGCTGAGAACCACTTCTGTGGCTGTCCCCATTGCCTCTAGAGATACACACACTGTGAAAGACACGCTCACTCCACAGCGGCCACGAAGACTGCCGGCGTTCAGCCATTCAGATGAGGCCTTCTCCTCTCGTCTGCTCCAAGGGTGGGGGACTTAATCAGGCAAGGGTCTTCCCGAGACCTGGAAGGAGGGGGGACCCACACCAGATGGGTCAAGACACACCAGCCACAGGGCATTTTGTGTACAACGTGGGTGCGTGGGTGCCCAACCTGCCCGGTTAGTTCCAAAGAACTGGGACACCTTTTATGTTCCTTGACCCATCACTGTCCTTTTTCCAACCAAGAAGATTTGGAGAAATCGAGGGATCTGTTTCCCTCTCTTGGGTTTTTTTTTAAAATTGATTCCTCTTTGATACCAATCCCTGGGGAGCCGACACAAAACCCCCACAAGAAAAACAAAACCTCAAACAGCACTCAAATCAGTGCCGGAGCCCAGACGTGAACTTAGAGCCTTTTCACACGACCCCTAAGATCCACTGGCCACTTAAATTCGGACCAGAGATCTTGGGGGTTCGTTGCTCTTCCTGTGTTCCCACCCCCTCCGCACTTCCTTTCTCCTGTCTGTGTGAGGGGAGGGAGAAAAAAAGAGAGGAAAAAATGCAGGCTCACCTCCGTCTGTTGGTAGACCGCCCTGAGCCCCCGTTGTCCTGATTCCTGTCTCTTAAAGGGGCGGGGGGCAAAAACAACAACAAACAGAAGCGAGGAGAGCCCGGCACTCGCTCCTTTACATCCGCATCAGGGATTTTCACCCCCGGAGAGCAGGTACCTGAAAAGTGCGCTGGGACGCGCTTAGGTGGGCGTGGTCGCACTTAATTATCTGTAAACTCCGGAGCTGGTGGGGAAATAATTTTAAGCTCCGGAGCTGGGAGCCATTTGCCACAGAGTTTAGGGGTCGTGTGAAAAGGCCCTTAGAAGGCACTACAAGTTGGAGCAAGAGATCCGGGGCGGAAAAAGTTCTGAAGACACTGCCTTTTGAGAAGCATCCCTGGGAGTTCCAAAGGCCGCCTCTGGAGTCGTGGCCTTCGGCTAGCCAGTGGCCCCCCTCCAGTCAGCAAAGGGTCACTGGCTGGTGGAAGAGGGCCTGAGAGGCTGCCCAGCTCCTGCGGCTGTCATTCGGTGGATGACCCTAACCCTAACCCCTTACCCAAGGCTGGGCTGGCACCCGGCAGGCGAGGGCAGGTGGGATCCTGTTCACGGTGAAAGCCTGCTGGCACTTGCCTGGCTTGCCTCCCCTCCTCTCCACCGACGGTTCTCTTCCCACCATCATCATCCCCAACAGGGGTGTGAAACCATCATACCTGTCAGCTTTGAACCCCAGGATAAAGATGGCTCTCTCTAGGTCACCCAAGGTCTGTCTGTCTTTAAGGAGTCCGGCTGGAGGGTTTAGGGCAGTGCTAGGAGATATTTGGAAGCTCCTTCTAGCGCTGGAAAAGGCGGCCAAGGCCAGCTGGCTCAGAGCATCCTCCACTAAAACCCAGGGGGGGCTGGGTGGGTGGCTGGGGGAGTGAGGAAGGTCAGGGGTGGCTTTTGGGGTGGGGGTGGCAGATCGCCTTCCCTGGAGGAGAAAGGAGAGGGGAGGCCGGAGGAAACGGAGGGGACCGGCGCCCGGTCTTCCTTGGCGCAACCCCAACTCTGGCAAGCACCGGCTCCCCCAAACCAAACCAACCCCCCCAAAAAACCAGCCCGGAGCCTGCAGGCAGAGGTGGTGGCGGGGCGGGGCGGGGCGGGGGGGGGAGTCTGGTTTGGAAGGGAGCCTCCAGCGCTAGAGGCAGTCTACCTCTCCAGACCCGGGGTTTTTTTTTTTTGGAGGGGGGGAGAACGGGGCAAGGCGAGCGGGTGCCCTGAACCGCGACTCCTGGCCGCCCCAGAGACCCGCAGGCTCCACCACCACCACCACCTCCACCTACCCACCTAGGGGCAGGCCCGGGAGGATGGGACTTGTAGTCCCCGGGAGAGCCAGCCCTTGGCTCTGCAGAGTCCTCGGGGGGGGGGGGGGAGGCAGGGCGGCAAGGCGGCCGCGTGTCCTTCGGGCGTCCCAGGGGCGCAGAGGCCAAACCCCCCCCGAACCCCAGCCCCGACCCCCCACACACACACACAGAAGGAGAATCCAGCCCGGTCCTCCTCCAGCCCGCCTGCCGGGGCGCCATCCCTCCCGGGGAGCGGCGCTCTGCACGCGCTCAGGGGCTCCCTCCCCTCTCCTCCCGCCGCCCCACTTACCGGGAAGGAGGGACGGAGGAGGAGGAGGAGGAGGAGGATCGCCGGCGGCGCCTCCGCTGCTCCCGCCGCGCCAGACCCGGGACGGACGGACGGCCGAGGGAGGGAGGGAAGGAGGGGGGGAGGAGCCCCCGGCCCACCGGCACCGCCCACGCCCCACGCCATTGGCTGAGGGGAGCCCGGGGGGCGGGGCGGGAGGCCGTTGGCCCGCCCCCGCCCCCGCCCCCGCGCCGACACTCTCCGCCCAGCCCAGCCCAGCCCAGCCCAGCCTCCCCCCTCCCTTCGCCGGGCAGGTGCTCTCCCGCCGACGCGGGTCGTGGGGATGCGCCCCGGACGCGTGTCGGCTTCGACCTCGGCGTCGGGCGGCTGGGATCTGTGTGTGTGTGTGTGTGTGTGTGTGTGTGTGTGTGTGTGTGTGTGTGTGTGTGTGTGTGTGTGTGGGGGGGGGGGGGGGGGGGGTGGGGTGGCCCCGGGTTGGGGGTCTCTCTCGGGGGCCCAATCCGAAGGGGCCGAAGCCGGTGGCTGGCGCGGGGGATTCCCGAGCCCGAAGCGGATCAAGGCAGCCGGGGGCCGTGTGAACGCCACCCCCGAGCCTGGCTCCTGTTGCGGGTCCCCTGCTGCTGCTGCTGCTGCTGGGGTGGTGGTGGTGGTGGGACCCTCGCCGGCGCGGGTGGGGACGGGTCGGGACCGGGGGGGGGGTGGCGTGGGGGAACCGTCTCCGGCCAGGCTGGCCTCCCCTTCTGGACCGGAGCAGCCGAGATCCGGATCTCTCTCTCTCTTTCTCTCTCTCTCTCTCTCCCCGGCCAGGGCCGGCTGCCAAACACGGGGTCTCTGGAGCATGTGCAGAGCGCCCTCCTCTTATCAAGTGGGATGACGAGCCGCGGGGGGGGGGATGCCGGGAGAGGAGGCGGCGAAAGGGTTAGGTTGCCTTGGGCGCAAAGTTGGAAAAGTTACTTTGGGGAGGGCTGCGCCTCCCAGACTCCCCCGGCCTGACCCTCCTTGCAAGGGAGAGGTCGGATGCACCTCGCCCCGCCCCCGATAGATTTGCCCCACTGGTCCCTCCTGCCCGAACAAGGTGCATCTCGCCGGGGATCCATATGAACATGGGATCTGGTGCTCTTGGAAAACTACCCGGGGCCAGATTTCCAAAAACTTTATCCTTCGGAGAAAGAGGGCCACCCTACCCCAAGCCCACCTGACACTCCCCCTCCCCACCCCATTTAGACCACTTCTGCCTGCCTGTGGCACCTACACCATGGCCCCTTTTGTGGTGGGCATAGGTGTGAAGGCTTGCCAGCCGGCATGGGTGAGTGAGTGAGTGGGTACCCACTTGCGCCTCTGCCTTTCATAAGAACCTGAGAAGAGCCATCATGCTGGATCAGGCCAAGAAGGGCCCATCTAGTCCAGCTTCCTGTTATCTCACAGTGGCCCCACCAGATGCTTTTGGAAGCACATGAGACTAGATATCTGTCTCCTGATACCACTCCCCTGCATCTGGTCCTTGAGGTACCCTGGTTTTAAGCCTGGAGATGACACATCCCCATCATGGTTTGTCACCTGTGATGGACTTTTCCTCCAGGAATCTGTCCAATCCCCTTTTGAAGGCATCCAGGCCAGATGCCATCACCACATCCTGTGGCAGGGAGTTCCACAGACTAACAACGCGCTGGGTGAAAAAATATCTTCTTTTGTCTGTTCTCACTCTCCCAACCCTCAGTTTGAGTGGATGTCCCCTAGTTCTGGTATTGTGTGAGAGGGAGAAGAGCGTCCCTCTACCCACTTTACTCATGCCCTGCGAAATTTTGTTTGTCTCTCTCAATATATTCCCCTTGATACAGCTTGCCTCTCCCTCCCCCAGTATTAGCAGTGCCAGCAAAACACACACTTTGGGGGACCGGGGGGGGGTCCTCAAAAACGCTGAGGAGCCGTTGGCTCCTTTTAACAAGTGCCGTTTGTGGAAATTAACAGGGTGTGAGCAGTGAGCAATAGGAAATGTTTTCAGGAAGGGATAATACAAGGCAAACCTCAGAGAATCACCTCCTCCTGTGTAACATCCACTTGTGTGTTATTTCTGCTGGTCCTTCTGCAGAGGATGCTGGCGTTCTTGTAGGAACCGAGGCGGAGGGAGGGGAGGGGACCAGGTTCAGTTAAAGCAAGGAACACGGGTTAGGTGAGGACATCTCTAGGTACCTGTGTTGATGTTTTTAGAAAGATCCACACAGCCCAGGAAAGAGGAGCCGAAGGTGGCAAGGCGCCTCGGTGGTTCCCTTCAAAGGAGGCTCAGATCTCATTTTTTTGGTTTCTAATTTAGAATAAAAGACACATTTCTTCTGCTTCTCTGGAAGTTGAGTCATGGCTACTGGACTTCTTTTTGAGAGATAGAAACGTTTCGCTGTTCATCCAAACAGCAGACCGATGAAGCTGTTTGGATGAACAGCGAAACGTTTCTATCTCTCAAAAAGAAGTCCAGTAGCCATGACTCAACTTCCAGATAAACTCACCTGGATGACTGAGAATCTTCACAGACATATTTCTTCTGCTTGTGATTGATGGGGCCAATACTGTAATACGGAAAGTATTTATTTAAACTGAAACAGCAGTAGCAAGAAAAGCTCACAAACAAGGCAAAATGGAAGTGAAAGGACTCCACGGTTGATTTATTTTATTTTTGTGTGTGCGTGGATGCCCGCCATTTGAGAGACCTACCTTGTAGACCCCTTGGCATTAGCCTGCCTTCCCTTGCGTGGGCCCCGTGGTGCCTGTGAAGCCCTGCCCGACCGGAGTCCACTTCCGACACCAAAGAGCTGGTTCTCTGTCTTTCCTCTGGTTCCCGTGGGGTCTTCCTCCATGGTGCAGGGGAAAAACATGTGGTGGGGATTTTTTTTCAATGGAGATCCAGCAAGGGGTCCATTGAAGTCAGCCTGAGAGTGTTCTAACAGGTAATTGTGGGTGGGTGGGTGATGCTTAGCAAACAGGGGGTGGGGGTGAGGAAATATTTATTTATTTATTTATTTATTTTTACAACTTATATGCCGCCCACTACCCAAAGGTCTCTGGGCGGCTTCCAATCAAAGAATTAAAACAGTTAAAAACATGAAACAACAATAAATAATTAAAACAACAATAAAAACCTTATACTAAAATCATCACACTAAAATTGCCATCAGAAGACCCACAATCTAAATTGTATCAATTAAAAAACTTCTGGAACAGGAAGGTTTTACCTGGCGCCGAAATGTCATCAGTGTTGGCGCCAGGCGGATCTCACTTGGGAGGGCATTCCATAGCTTGGGGGCAGCTGCCGAGAAGGCCCTGTGTCTGCAAGCCATCCCTCTTACCTCCTTGAGGGATGGCTCTTTCAAGAGGGCCCCCTGGCTTGATCTTAATTCTTGTGGCGTTTTAAAGGAAGTTTGAGATGCATGAGGTTAAACTGCAGTACTGCAGTGTAAACTCCACTCACAATCCAGGTTCAGTCTCAGTAGGTACCTGACTTGAGGTTCACTCAGCTGTCTAGCCTTCTGTGCTTGGTAAATTGAGTACCCAGCTTACAGGGGTAGTAAACTGCCTAGCGAGTGCTTGAAGTGTTATGGGATGGGATAAAAGCAGCGTTCTTTACTGACAAGATTTCCTTGTCAGAAGCTTCTATGGTCTACAGAGCCTTTGTGGCACTCAAACGGGGCACACCAAATTAATCTTAGGGTGTGAGTAGACAAGAAGCCAGTCCTGATTGAAGTAGTTTTCATGTTACCTATAACAGCCAAATTGCTATTGGCATTCACATCAAAGGTTTAATCGTCTTGGGCCACATCTCAAATTGCTACAATTCATAAATGGTTCACAGGTCTCTGACTCATTCTGTCATCATTACACTTTTCTCCATTTTTTTTTCATTTTGGCAAGTGAAATAGCACTAAACTGTCATAACAGATGGTGAAATGGTAGTGCTTGTCTGACATAGCACTGCAATGGAAAGTCATCATAAAAGGGAAAAAATGTTTGGCTATAAGATAAGAGGTGCCTACTTGTTTTTTCCTGCCGTACTGGCATACATTTCATTGGTAATTACAATAATATGCTGCCTGGTCCATTCTGAAGTATAGATACCCTTTTCCAGGATTTTCCAGACAAAGAATATCCAGAAGTGGCTTCCCCTTCCCTCCTCCTGGGGCTGCCCTGGGAATGTGCAGCTGTCCCAAGGTAACCCAGGCTGGCTCTTCTCTTGGAAAGAAGAGTGAGGAATTGAACTTCCCATCCTCTAGCTTCGCAGCCAGAGACCTAAACCAGAGAGAGATCCATCCGTTCATTAAAGGCCATCACCACCACCATCATTATCTTAAGAAACATAGAGTTGGAAGAGACCTCAAGAGCCACCCAGTCCTCAAGGGCCATCCAGTCCTGGAAGAGACCTCAAGGGCCAACCAGGGCCCACCCTGCTTAGCTTCCCCTACCATACAGGAACCCCATCACAATATTTCCGACAGATGGCCATCCAGCCTCTGCTTAAAAACCTCCAAAGAAGGAGACTCCACCACCCTCCTTTCGGGCAGCATCTTCCACTGCCAAACGGCTCTAACTGCTATGAAGTTCTTCCTAACGTTCAAATGGAATCTCTTTTCATAGAATCATAGAGTTGGAAGAGACCCCAAGGGCCATCCAGTCCAACCCCCTGCCATGCAGAAACCCCCATCACAGTGTTTCCAACAGATGGCCATCCAGCCTCTGCTTAAAAACCTCCAAAGGAGGAGACTCAACCATCCTCCTTTTTGGCAGCATATTCCACTGCCGAACAGCTCTAACTGTCATGAAGTTCTTCCTAATGTTCAAATGGAAACTCTTTTCCTGTAGTTTGAAACCATTGCCCCGAGTCCTAGTCTCTGAAGCCATGGAAAATAAACCAGTTCCTTCTTCAATATGACATCCTTTCAAATATTTAAAATATTTAAACAAGAGACCCTCTGGATCAGCAAGTCCAGCCCCTCTCAAGGAGGAATTGAACTGGCCCAGAGTTCTATCCCATGAAGAGGGATTACCAGGGTGAGGCTCTGGCAGGTGGCAAGTAAGAGAAAAAACTTAGATGTAAAAATGTCAGGATGTGCTAAGGAGGGGGGGAGGCCCCCTCCCATGCCTCTTCCAAGTCAGAGACAATCCTGGACTAATGCTTAGTGAGTTGCTCAACATCACCCTGTAGGGCCCATGCTTGGTGCAGGAAATGACCTTGCACCCCTCTTCTGCCGCTGAAGGCTGGCAGGTGGCCACAAAAACATTATCCAGTATGCTGGCCTCTCCATCTCATCTGCACCCGCCATTCTCAGCGGGTGCACATGCAGCTTGCAGAGTGGTTCTCATGCTCCCGAAATTTACCAACCTTCTTCCCAGATGGCACTGGGAATGGGTCGGGTGGCATCGCAATGGGGCACGAAGCAGGATCGGGTGTCTGTCTTATTTTATTATTTATTTTATTTTTAAAGCTTATATACCGCCCTGTCTTCCAAAAAGGAACTCCGGTTGTCTTGGCTTGAAGTGAAGCTGGACATTCCTGAGAACTGGTACCAGGTTCTGGAGCTTTGGACTAATGCTTCTGTTCAGGCACCTTGGCCTCTGCCGAAGGACAGCCATTGTCTTCTGCAAGAATTGTGTGTTGTGTGGTTGTGACCGACTCTTTGTGACTCCATGTCCATGGAGTTTTCTTGGCAGGAATACTGGAGTGGTTCTGCCAGTTCCTACTCCAGGCGCCTAGAGCACCTGGTATTCCCTGGTGGTCTCCCATCCAAGTACTAACCAGGACCGACCCTGCTTAGCTTCCAAAATCAGGCGAGATCGGATGTGCTTAGGCCTTAGGGCAGTGGTGGCTAAACTTTGGCCCTCCAGATGTTTTGGACCACAACTCCCACAATCCTTTGTCATTGAGAATACAGCCTTGGACTTCTGGGAGTTGTGGTCCAAAACATCTGGAGGGCCAAAGTTTGGCCACCACTGCCTTAGGGCATCTAGGCAGCTTCCGCAAGAATTAGCAACAACAGCCAAAGCCCCTCAACGGGCTGCCCCGACCACTCCCCAGTGGATGGGAAGGACCAAATGCGCTGACTTCAAACCCCTCTGGGCTTGTTGCTCCCGCATCCTGCCATCCTGCCCTCTCCAATCTTGCCTTCCCACAAAGGAAAACCCTCACATTTCTCTACCACCACCATACCACCACCACCACACCCCCTGGTGTTTTAAGCTCAAGAGGTGGGGTGGGGAAACAGACCAGTGACGAATGTACAGCAGGAGATTTTTCGAAAGAGGCCTTGATCTTTCCTTAAAAGCTTTTGGTAACCAGAGCAGGGAAATTATCATCATGAAATAAAACACACTGCTTTCATCTTTATCCATCAGGACAGGAGGCATTTTTAATGAATGGCAGATGGTGGAGCTAAGTAATAGGGACCTAAAAGGAAAACACAGAGCAGGATTTACAAAGGATCATTAATCTAATACCTTGCACTTTGACTGTTTGGCCTGTACATGTATATATTTTAAAGAGAGGTGCCCAGGCTAGCCAAGAGACCCTGAGATGGCTCCACTATGCATTTCCTAGGCAGAGTCTAAAAACATGAGTGGGTTATACCTTGATTTCATTACAAAAAAAAAACCACACAGCAGGCAAGCTTTCCAGTCCTACAAGGGCTTTTTCATCGGGCTGGGAGTTTCAGAGATGAGAGGGGAGGGAACAGGTCAAAAAATAATCTAGCTCAGATCAAGCCTTCAGAGGCTTAAGATGTACAGTAAAACCAATGCCTGGCCTTTTGCAAAGCCTCGCACGGCTTAAAATACACTAGGACCCCAGTATCTCCTGGAGATTGGTTCCTTCCCGTGGATAATGAAAACCATGGATAAGAGAGAACGCCAAAATGTCCCCAAAACTGCTGTTTTGTGATAGTAGCTTGCTTTACAGCTGCTGTTTGTGACAGTAGCTTGCTTTGCGGCTGCTGAATTATTTATTTATTTTTCCTCTGCCAACCGTGGATAACTGAGTCAGTGGATAATGAATCAGTGGATACAGGGTCCTACTGTAACTGCTGCTTGTGAGATTTTAGTGGATTGATCCAGGTACCAGCCCCACTGGCCTATTTCTGGATCTTGCACAAGAACCGCCTGGCTTGTTGGCCTTTCTGTAGAACAGGTTTGCAACCCACTTGGCCACTGGCCTGTTGTTGTTCCTAGTTGCCACATATGCACGTAGATATGCACCTAGTGGAGGTTGTGGGCAAGTTTCCGTGCGGACATTGTCGTTTTTCTGCCTCTAGGTTTTCTGCAGTCCTTGGCTGGGTTTTGAGTCCCAAAGGGAGTTCATAACACGATTAGGAAAGGATTAGTATTTCTCCTGGAGTTTGCCGTCAATTTTTATGCAAGTCGAATCTTCACATGTGCTAAAAATTCATTTCCCTTTCACGAGGGGTCTAATCAGTAGCTAAAAGTGGAATGAGGACAAACAGACCTCACCCGCGACCTCTTGGAGCCAGCAGCGGCAGCAAGAAGAGAACAGCCATGTCAACAGCTTGCAAATAAAGAACAGATTGTCTGGGTCGCAGCTTCTCGGCACCTACGGGGAATTGCTAACAAGAGTGCAGAGAACGGGCAATGGGGAAAAAAACCAATCCAGAATTTGGGACTGAGGGCCATCCAAGCCAAGGGGGAAATTGGAACAGACCTGACGCCTCTCTTGTGCAGAAGGAAGCCCCACCAACTTCACTGAGGTGACACCCAGATAGGAAAACCGTTCTGGTCGGCAGGATAAACAGCCCGAGGTCTCCCTTTTGGCCAAGGAAGGAGAGGTCTTTTGGTTTCAATGATGGTGGTTTGAAGACAGTTTCAGGAGGTTTTCAGCATTGCTGCAAAATCACGTCCAGGCAGGTACAATCCAGTTGATCATCCGGCAGATCAGCAGCAACCTAACACGAAGATCTCCTGTCAAGTGGCCAGGTTCTGTGTGATGATACTTCGACTACGGAAGTTAAATGCCAACCAGCTCTATGCATGCTAACATGTTTTAATTGTATTTTTAATCCATGGTTTTATATTTATGTATGACTGGTCTGAGGACTGTAAATAAATATTCTATTCTAACTGTAGCTGGAGTCAACTCCACTCTTGGCCCCAAAGTGTTCAGAAATAGGAGGAGCAGAGATGGCCTCAGTCCCAGGCAGGTAGACTGGAGGCCCACTCAACCTGGCCCCAGGGAAAAAAAGAATGGCAATTGTGGGGGAGAAGGTGAACGGAGCCATATTCAAAACACATCTGAATGTTCAAGGCAGTGAGGCACAGCAGTTTGAGCAGCAGACCCTGGACTCAGTTTCTGCTCCGCCATAAAATTGACTGGGGGGGGAGGTCTTGGGCCAAGCAGCCCAACGTACCTTAGATCAGCCCCCTCCCTCTCACAACAAATGAAGACTCACCTCAGCTGGCAGGCTTTTAATATTTACCTCCTCCTCCAGGAATGATGTATGGGAGTGAGAGCTAGAGTATAAAGAAGGCCGATCGCCGCAGAATCGATGCTTTTGAGCTGTGGTGCTGGAGGAGAGTCTTGAGAGTCCCCTGGACTGCAAGGAGATCAAACCTATCCATCGTGAAAGAAATCAACCAGGGATGTTCACTGGAAGGACAGATTGTGAAGCTGAGGCTCCAAAGCTTTGGCCATCCCATGAGGAGAGAGGGCTCCTTGGAAAAGTCCCTGATGTTGGGAAAGATGGCACACTTCAGAATGACCAGTTGCTGTCAAGGCTTGTAGTTTTTTTTGACAGAATATCTGTAATATATATTTAACAGATTACAAAATGGATTATGTAAATTGTGCCATGTCATGAGCTAGACAAGAATGTGTGTGAGGTCTAGGACATAGATGCAAATATTAATAAGCCTGTAAGGTCAGGATGATTAGGGCCAGGTGGAATAGTTTGATCACCTCACTTCATCAAGGATCTGATTGGGCTAGAGCAGGTAGCTGAATGTATAAAAGTAGCATCATTGGCATCCTTCCGTCTCGAAAGACTATGGTATCATGCCTGGAGTAGAGATCCTAAGAACAACACCTCGTGTGACTAAATAGACCAATTCGGGAATGGCAGTCTCTACCGCACTGGGGGCAGATGTATTCTGTTTCCTGCCTGGTCCTCGAGTTTCGTTCTTTCCGTGCCTGCCTCTTTTCCTCTGCCTGTTGGACAAATGCCTCTTCAAATTTATGTAGACCATGCTGTATCTCTTGCCTCCAGACAGTGCGATCGGAGGTCAGGGTTTCCCAACTGTTGAGGTCCATTCCCAAGGCCTTCAGGTCCCTCTTACCGATATCCTTATACCGCAGCTCTGGTCTCCCTCTGGGGCGCTTTCCCTTCATTAGTTCTCCATATAGAAGATCTTTTGGGATCCGACCGTCATCCATTCTCACAACGTGTCCAAGCCAGCGTAGGTGTCACTGTTTCAATAAAGTGTACATGCTAGTAGCAGGCAAACCAATGTAAATTGGGACTGCCTAAGGTGAGAGGCAGCTTTCCCCACACTCTGTTGTATCTTCTCTATATGCTGTGCTTTGTACATTGTTATTGTATATTACTCTTTGTCATGTGTACATATGTAATATAAGTTTGGAACTAAGTTTTATTGCCTTGTTCGTTTGTCTCCTAGCGCATTTATTCTTCCACAACGCTGCTGATCTCTGCTAGTAGTTTATATTTTTTGAACATAACAAATCCCTGTCTGCATAAGAGGGTTATATCCGTTAACAGTTGTAAACCCTGCGTTGCTGGCAGCTATTTTTGGCAAAAGGAAAGTGACAATCAGGCAGCCACTTTGGAATCTGATATGATGAAGAGGTTACAGTGTTTTGAATTTTTAGTAAAATTCCCTTTTATTATGCAGTAGAAGTATAGAGATCCACACAGAAGAAAAACTAAAAGCTCTCCAGGGTCTACACGTTTTTCATTAGCTGGCATTGAAAGTCTCAGCAGCTGATTCTTAAGACATTTGTTAAGATAAAGAGTAAAAAAACATTTCTTTACTTGCAGTTTCTTAAAATCCATAAAATGCTGCTGCTTTTTCTACTGCACACAGACTTAGCAACCAATCAAACACAAAAAGAGCAAACAAACAACAGACTGTTCCCAAACAAGAGAGAAAGAGAGAGAGAGAGAGAGAGACACCAAGACTGTCTTTGAATCCAAAGGCTGGAAGGAATAATTGGTTAATAAATAATAGATAATCACTCCAGGCCAGAAAAGTTTTTCCCTGTTAAACAAACTATAGGCAGCATGCCAGATTGCAGATAAAACTCTAACAGAAGGGGGGGCATAAAAACTGTTCCCAAGAAACAAGCATTCTAGTCTGGACTGCAGCAAGGAGATAGTTCAATCCTGTGATAGTGACGTAGGCTGTATCACAGTGGGCTGCAGGTGTGGGGTGCCCATGTAAACAAGAAACAAAAACAAGACATTTTGCTGCAAGAAAGATTTATTTATTTATTTATTTATTTATTTATTTATTTATTTATTTATTTATTTATTTATTGGATTTTTACCCCGCCCATCTTCCAAGGCGGAACTCTGGACGGCTTCCAAATAGCTGAACGAGTCAGCGAACAATACAATATAAAACAAACAAATTGGACAGCAATACAATAATAGACAACAACAGCAATAAAAACAGCATTTTAAAACAACTGGGGCATCTTGGCATCTTGACTTATAGTCGCAGCTCAGCAGCAGTAATTGTTGACAAACGTGTAGATGGCAGGAAGAAAAAAAACCGTTAAGTTGCGCCACCATAAGCCTCACTAAAGAGCAGAGTTTTTAATGCTCTGTTGTTGTTCAGTCGTTCAGTCGTGTCCGACTCTTCGTGACCCCATGGACCAGAGCTTGCCAGGCCTTCCTATCCTCCACTGCCTCCCGGAGTTTTGTCAAATTCATTTTGGTTGCATCGATGACACCGTCCAACCATCTCATTCTCTGTCGTCCTCTTTTCCTTTTGCCTTCGATTTTTCCCAGCATCAGGGACTTTTCCAGGGAGTCCTCTCTTCTCATGAGGTGGCCAAAGTACTGGAGCCTCAGCTTCAAAATCTGTCCTTCCAGGGAACATTCAGGGTTGATTTCTTTCAGAATGGATAGGTTTGATCTCCTTGCAGTCCAGGGGACTCTCAAGACTCTCCTCCAGCACCACAGCTCAAAAGCATCAATTCTTCGGCGATCAGCCTTCTTTATTGTCCAGCTCTCACTTCCATACATCACTACTGAAAAAACCATAGCTTTAACCATCCTGACCTTAGTTGGCAAAGTGATGTCTCTGCTCTTTAGGATGCTATCTAGGTTTGCCATTGCTTTCCTCTCAAGAAGCAGGTGTCTTTTAATTTTGTTGCTGCAGTCACCATCTGCTCAGTGAAATGCTAACAGGGACTCTGCAGAGCGCACATCAGGTGGTAAGCTGTTCCAAAGGGAAGGGGCAGCCACCGAAAAGGCCCGGTTACGGGTGATGGACTTTCGGGCCTCTCTCGGGGTGGCAACCCGGAGCGAGTGCGCTCCGACTGCCGGACTGGACGGGCCGAGGTTGATCGCTGGACGATACGCTCTGACAACTAGTCCGGGCCCAGGCCATGGAGGGTTTTATAAACTAAAACCAGGACCTTGAATCTGATCCGGGATGCAACGGGTAACCAGCGCAGGTGAGCCAGAACCCGGGTGATATGGTCATAACGACGCACACCCGCCACCAGTTTGGCTGCCGCATTCTGTACCTGCTGCAAACGCCGGAGGAGAGTCAAGGGCAACCCCATGTAGAGAGAGTTGCAGTAGTCCAACCGCGAGATCACCAGCGCTTGCACCACAGTTCTTAGGGAGTCGCCATCTAGATATGGGCGGATCTGGGCAATTTGACGAAGGTGGTAAAAGGCGGATCTGGACACGGCAGCCACCTGGGCTTCCAGAGTGAGTGCCGGGTCCAGAACCACGCCCAGGTTCCGAGCCCTATCTGCCAGCCGGAGGGAAACCCCATCCAAGCTTGGGAGAGGGCCTCCATATCCAGATGGAGAGCTCCCAAAGAACATCACCTCAGTTTTCTGAGATGACAACAAACTCGTTCATGAGGGGCATGGATCCTAGCCCGTGTCACCCTGCTGTACTCGTTTTCTGGCCACATTAAAAAAATGTATAGCTGCACTGAGAAACTCTCCCTGTCATAGCTTGCCTAAAATGAGTCAGGCCATGTGAGTTCCCTCTTTCAAATGTTTGGAGCTGTGGTAGTCAAGACAGGCTGGTGGGAAGTTCCCTGAAAACAATGGACGCTGGGGGAAACTGGCATGGATGTTAAGAGGTAAAGATGCCACAGGCAGAAGGAAAAAGAAACCTACTAGATAAAATATTTGGAAAGAAGGCATAATTCACAAGTGGGGAAACTGCACCAAAAAAGGGAGTTCCATCATAAACCCAGGAATAGAGGAAATGGATGAAATGGTACTGCCGTGGCCCTAACTGGTTTTTAAAACAACAACCGAAGACCGGCTATACAGATCTGCTTTTCCAGGTTACTAACTACTCATTTGATTCGCTGACATTTCAATCCGTTCTATTCCGTCTTGCTGGTTTTGTTGTTGTAAATGGTTCTTTCTTTCTTTCTTTCTTTCTTTCTTTCTTTCTTTCTTTGTCGTTCTATTCATATTTATTTTGTTTTATTGTGCTGGTTATTCATATTGTATATTGTATATCTTTGTGCTATATTGAACTTGTAAACCTCCCAGAGAAGCCTCGTTGCTAGACAGTGCAGTATAGAAATCAAATAAATAAATAAATAAATAAATAAAACAAAATAAAATAAAATAAAATAAAATAAAATAAAATTAACTGCTTTTTGGAAAAAATTGGAGCTTTGAAGGCCTCCCCATTCTTTCTGATGCCCAATGTAGGCAACATCCCAATGCAGCCCTATTGATAAGAGAGTTGATCTGGGAGGACCCTTTTAAATCACGAACTCAGCGTCAGGGGCCATTTTCCAGCCCTCTCCACGGATCAAAGAAGGCCACCAAGCCAAGGATGTCCCGGGCATGTCACAAATAATGAGAACTGGCTGGTTGGGCTGTCATTTTGGTTTTCTGTTCACCCACTACCCTAGGCCAAGCGAAGGTTGCAGTGACGCAAAACTGGCTCACCATCTTTTGTTGGTTAATCCATTGGGTTGATTAATTCAGGCACTTCTGTTTACTAGAAAGTTTACTAAAAAGCTTAGCAAAAAATTCCTCTTGCAAGCATCAGGTAACTTCAGGTGGTCGCTGGGATTTTGAAGGAGGACGTCTGCCCACCCTGTAAGAAGAGGCGCATCCGATTTTATACAGAAATGCTGTAACACAGAATTCTATGACCACGAGCCATCTAGTCCAAGCTCTACTCTGGGAGGTTTACAACATGGTCAAAATACAATTAGATAACAATTTGAATAAATGCATTCTCGAAGGCTTTCATGGCCAGGATGAAATGGTTGTGGTGGTTTTTTTTTCAGGCTGTCTGAGCATGTTTTGGAAGAAAAAACTTCCAGAACACAGCCAAACAGCCTGAAAAACCCACAACACCCAGATTGAATAAACATAATGAAGAGCAACTTACATACACATTATTATATTGAATTTGTTTTGAATATTTATTTATTTATTTATTCTGAATATTTTCACCCCACCTTTCTCCTTGGAAAAGGACCCAAGGATCCAAGCTAATACAAGAATCAAGCATATGAAAACACATAGTTATACAAATACAGTCAGTTGACAGTAGCACCAGCTAAGCCAACAAAAAGGAACTTAGAAGCAGAGGCGGGTACATATGGTGTTCTAAGCATCCCAGTAATCAACAGAACTCTGGGAAAGCTTGTTTGAAAAGCCATTCCTTGAATATTCCTAGTGAGGAGGCCAAAAAGATGTTTGGGGGCAGTTGGTTAGAATCTTCTGAACTTCTCTTTGGGTTGGCACCCACCCTCAGGTGCCCAGCCTAGGAAGAGCCCCATGACATGGGCAATTCTCTTTGGCTGAAGCTGCTCTGACAGATATCAAGATCCCAAACCATTTACGGCTTTCTGTGTCATCTTCGAAACCTTGACGTCAATGCGGAAGTGGATCTGTAGCCAGTGCAGAGTGGCCAGTGTTGGGGGGTGATATGAACCAGGGCTCCATAAAGCTTTGAGACACCCATGAACTTGGCATGAGAAAAGCTCTGACCACAGAGTTGAGGCCAGATTGCTCCCTGGGGAATCTGAGCACCCGAGACTCAGTGGTTGTTCCGAAAACAGGACAATGGGCTCTAATTCCAATTGCAATTAGACCTCTCGGCTGGACCATTGCATTCAGCCTGTGTCAGGCTTTGTCACCATGAAAAACGTAGAGTAGTATGATTCGGGTTAGGTTAGGGTAGTTGTAGGAAATAAGGGCTCACCCCATGCCTGTTCAATGTACAACACTGGCTGTACCCTCTTCAGGACCCCCATGTGTGTGTGTGTGTGTGTGTCTGTGTGTAGGCATATGTGGGTGTGGGTGGGTGTTGCTGCTCCAATTTGCAGGGGAGGAAGCGTGATGGCTGTTGGTGGAGCCGCGCTCAGCAGCAAAGCCTTGTCGGGCTCAGCTCTTTGGAGTGCCAGGATGGCTGGAAGGAGAAATTTCACCCTTCAAAGTAAACACGCTCAAATTCTTCCTTCGGGGGGGGGGGGGACAAGAGAGTTGCTATTTATTCAAAAAAAAGCAGGCTGTAATACGAGAGAGGACCGGACGCCTACCTCTTCCACATTCAAGTGGAGATGCCAGCAGCTGCGTCTGCCCTCGGTTTCTCAATACGAAAGCCCAAATATCTTTTCTCGGGGGAATTAGTGGCTCCAGAGCAGCAGAGGGTAGCCAAGTGGGTGAGGCTGGGGCCATTTTTCTGCCCTGAGTACCCTCTGAAGGATACAGGGACTACAAAAAAATAAAAAAATAAATAAAATGCAACCCCACCCCAACAAGAAAAACGAATAATGCCTAGAAAGCAAGGCTCATAGAGGGTGATGATTCCCTGCCCCGTTTATGGAAAGGGGCATGTTTTGGTGTTAAATGGTTCCGGGCTAGGGTCACCGAGACCAGCTGAGATGTCTACAATGTAAGCTCTAGGTTTAAACTAGATTTTTAAAACATTCTGCACTGGGCTCAGCCTATTCAACTCGACTGAAATCTTACCACCCCATAAAGGTTGAGTGTGAGAGTACAGGTGGATGAGATGGCTGCCTGGGGTTTAAGTGGACAGGTCACATAATTAGAGACACCGAGTCTTTCCACCTGGTAATTGCTGTTTGCATTTTCCTTCCATTCGTGGGAAGGTTGTTTGGCGTTGCAGAACCAGGATGGCAATTGTCTGACACAGAGACTAATATGGGTTCAGGAAGGGTCAGGGCTGCTCAGTGTGTGAGTACAGAATGGGACAGGGGCGTCCACACAGCCCCGTTCGCGCCTGAAGGAGCCCACAAGACCTCAGGCCAAATAATCCTCCACCCACAATTCTTATGGTGCCACAAAACTCATTGTCAGTGTTTATAGCACAGTGAAGACCTGCAGAAGCAAAAGGGATTTGACATTCTAGTCGTGATCTGAGGCAAGCAGAGGAATATTTGACCTCCCTGCTCTTGTTAAGATCGGGAAAGCTCCAGAACAAGGTTCCACAAAGAGCCCTCGCTTCCTGTTTAATGAGGTGGAGCAGGCAGACGGCAGCTAATGCAATTGTCTGGGTTTCCTCCTGTCGGTTTCCTTTAGGGACTCCGCTGGATGACTTGCAGCTGCTGCCATCTGGATGCTGCATTCTAGGCCTCTTCCCAGAGAGCAGCACCACAGAACTTTGTGGAAAGAGAAGATGGAGATGCTGCAGGAATAGCAGACCAGCAGCAGAAGCCTCGGCAACGCAACCTCGCCCTGAAGGTAGCCAAGCTTGGGATTAGTTTGTAACTCAGTTGGGCTGATCATTTAGGGAGGGCAGGAGGGAGGAAGGAAGAAACCATTTGGGCCAACTGTAAAAGTCAAGTTATAGGTTGATTTTTATGGACGGGCGACACAGCACTGCATTCTTTCTGTGGGTGGAAGTACTTACTGTGGCGAGACTTCCCATGAAATGGCAATATAATTAGCAGTATATCTCCTGCAACCACTAGGGAGAGAGGGTTGGGATGGGTGGGGAGGGTAAACTGATGGGAAATGATGTGCATAATTCATTCACTGAATGAATGCATCTCTTCCATGGCTGGTACCGAAGAACTGGTGGTAGAATAGACCAGGCCCTTTGCTGCTACATCATGGTAAAGGTAAAGGTTCCCCCTGCACATGCATGTTAGTCGTGTAAGGGCGGTGCGCATCTCCATTTCCAAGCCAAAGAGCCAGTGTTGTGCAAGTCCATGGCCATGTGGCCGGCATGGCTGAATGCATTTCCATTTTTTTTTACGGTGGTACCCATTTATCTACTTGCATTTACATGGTTTTGAACTGTGAGGTTGGCAGGAGCTGGGGTTAAGAGCGGGAGCTCACTCTACTGCATGGCACCTGGGATTTGAACCCAGGTGCCACGCAGCTGCCAACAGTTTCCAGCGCTCTAGCCCGCTCAGCCACCATGCCTCTACATCATGAGTGGATCCTAACGAGACCATTGTGAAACCCTTGGTTTGTAGGCAATACTCCACCCTCTTGGAGAGGACTGGGGGCTCTTGTTTGGTTCTGGTTTAAAGGCAGCTATTGTGTCATCACTGGAGCATCTCCAGATGCTCCTGGTGGCACGGGGTATTGGACAACAACTCTCAGAAGCCCAGTTTAGGTTCAAGATGAAGGTCCACCTGATTCCTGTCATTGATGACCAAGGCAGCCCCTCCGCAGTCTTGGACCGGTTTCTTTCCAGGGGCTCCTTCCATGAATATGTTATAGGGCCCTCATTGCTTCTCTCCTTGCCCTTGTTCAGTGGTTTAGTTCCGGGACTAAGCAGGCAGGATCTCTTTCAGATCTTTAAAGCCTTAAGTGGCCTTGATGCATAAGCTAATACTGTTCCTGCATATTCCTCCCAGCTCTCTATGGAGCCATAATGAATTCCCATCGTGTTTCGAAGGCGAGCCAAGCCGTCAAAGCGAACGCAGCCTGTTCGGTTGGTAATCTAGGATCCATCACTCCATGAGAGGCGCAGCATCGGAGCGGCTGGCCTGGTCTGAACTGAAGGGGTTTTAAACCCCCAATGAACATAAGAACATAAGAAGAGCCATGCTGGATCAGGCCAAAGGCCCATCTACTCCAGCTTCCTGTAACTCACAGTGGCCCCACCAGATGCGTCCGGGACCGCATGAGACTAGATATCTGTCTTTTGATACCACTCCCCTGCATCTGGTCCTTGAAGTACCCTGTTGTTAAGTCTGGAGATCATACATCTCCATCATGGTTTGATTGTAACCTGTGATGGACTTTTCCTCCAGGAATCTGTCCAATCCCCTTTTGAAGGCATCCAGGCCAGATGCCATCACCACATCCGGTGGCAGGGAGTTCCAAAGACTAACAACAGGCTGGGTAACCATGGACACTGGAGTCAGCCTTCTCTCAGATTTGCCTCTCCATGCACTCAGGAAAAGGAGGTCTCAAGATGGGTGCTGATTTCACATTTCTGTCCAGGTCAGAAAACTTTCCTCTTTGCCTTAGTCTCTTTTATTCTTACAGGAGCTGTGCACTTGATTGTATTTCCTGCCCTTTCCCGTTGGGCTGGTGTTCTTGTCTTACTATGGAATTTCATTATGTCCTCTATGCTGTTTTGATATAAAGGTTGCAGAGAATATTTAAAATAAATTATTGCTACGTCTTGCACAGTTTGTTTTCTTTGCAACTATGGCCATACACATGTTGGGCTTTCTGAGGGGGTAGGTTTGTGTAGGGGGGTTTAGTGTATAATTTTAAACACTGCTCTCCACTTTTAAGAACACATGTGACTTCAAAAGCTGATTACACTGCTACAGGTAAATGTATGAATAATGGATTGACTCGTCCCTAAAACGATTAGGGAGCTGACTTGTAGACGAGAGACTAAAGAACTAATTTGGCCTTCTTTACATGCAGTTCCTTAGCATTCCTACTGTAAAGCAATAACAAAGGAGAGCTAGCTTTGAAAGACGGGACAAGCCCACTATTTGTATTATAGATGCTGTGAGGATCTAAAAAAACTCCTGATCTGGCAACACTAGTCTAAGATCAGTTCCGGATCTGTTTTGATCCTCAGGATTTGAAAGAGCTTTTCAGAGTGCACAGATGTCCAGGCCCACAGCGTGCCACGCGGACCAACTACCAGAGTCTCTGTTGCCACCCAATCTCCCCCATGCATTAACCACCGTTGGGCAGATCTTGGGAAAGTGGTGGGTTGCTTTGGTTTTGGGGTTTGTTTGTTTTTTGGCAACAATGCTCAAAACTCCCTGGCCCATGTGGCCAGCGGCCGTCGTGGTTGAAGGAGGTGCAAGGATTCCAGTCTAAAACAAAAGTATAGAATCATAGAGAGTTGGAAGAGACCTCAAGGGCCATCTAGTCCAACCCCCTGCCATGCAGAAACCCCCATCACAGGTCGCCCGACAGATGGCCATCCAGCCTCTGCTTAAAAACCTCCAAAGAAGGAGATTCCACCACCCTCCTTTGGGGCAGCATCTTCCACTGCCGGACAGCTCTCGCTATCAGGAAGTTCTTCCTAATGTTCAAATGGAATCTCTTTTCCTGTAGTTGGAAACCATTGCCCCGAGTCCTAGTCTCTGAAAACATGGAAAACAAACCTGCTCCCTCTTCAATGTGACATCCTTTCAGATATGTAAACATGACTACCATATCCCCACGTGACCTTTTTTTTTGGGGGGGGGGCGGTTAAAGCTAAATATCTCAAGCTCCCTAAACCGCTCCTCATAAGACATATGTTCCAGATCTTTAACCATCCTGGTTAACCATCCACCCAGACTCCCAGATCCCTTTCACATGTTCTACTCTCCAGCCAGGTGTCTCCCATCCTATATCTATGCAATTCATTTTTTCTGCCTAGATGAAGGACCTTACATCCTTTTCACACCACCCCTAAGATCCGCTGGCCACTTAAATTCAGACCAGAGATCTTAGGGGTTTGTCGCTGTTCCTGCGTTCCCACCCCCTCCGCACCCCTGGCTGCTGGCTGCGTGAGGGGAGGGAGAAAAAAAGGAAGAGAAGAATGCCGCTCACCTCCGTTCTGCCGTCCCGGCACTGCATTCAGATCTCTTAAAGGGGCGGGGCAAAAAAAGAAGAAACAGAAGCAAGGAGAGCCCGGCAGTCACTACTGTTATATCCGCATCAGGGATTTTCACCCTCTGAGAGCAGGTACATGAAAAGTGCGCTGGGACGCGCTTAGGTGGGCGTGGTTGCACTTAATTATCTGTAAACTCCGGAGCTGGTGGGGAAATAATTTTAAGCTCCGGAGCTGGGAGCCATTTGCTGCGGAGTTTAGGGGTCGTGTGAAAAGGCCCTCTGTTGAGAGGAAGGAGGACTGCCCAGTCCTGGATTGTGTCACTACACCCTGTCACACACACACACCTGATGCTAAAGATATTAAATTCAACAGAGACCTGAGAGGCCTCAGGAGAACCAAATGGCCAAAAAAGGCCCAGTTGGGTACAAGCAGCAGGTCAGTGCTTGCTGAGGTGATGAGACAGGCAGCATGAGACCCAAAAAGAGAAAAATGTCAGGTGCAGCAAGCTGAGAAAAACATACATGGCAGGTCAGACAGAGTTATACAGCCACTCCTCACTTAACAACCAACCTGTTTAAGGACCTCTCCGACTTTCAACCAGCAGCAGTGGCCAAAGCTGCTACCTACCACTGCCTAACGGTTGCCTAAGGAAGCACCTGCTATTCCAGCCCACAGGGCTTGGACCAAAGCGTCAGACTTGCCCCTGCCAGCCTGCACCAACCATGTCAGCAGTTCAGAGGGGAGGAAGCAGCGCTACAAGCATTGCCTTGGCTTCCTTTCCCTCTGCTGCTTCCAAGGACTGGGTGTTGCTGCGAGCATCACAGTGCCTACACTGGGAAGGAGAACCTACCCGGCAATTAAGATCTAGCCAGAGGGCCCTCCTGAAAGAGTCATCCCTCAAGGAGGTGAAAGGGATGGCTTGTAGGAACAGGGCCTTTTCGGCAGTTGCCCCCAGATTATGGAATGCCCTCCCAAGCGAGACCCGCCTGGCGCCAACATTGATGACATTCTGGCGCCAGGTAAAAACATTCCTGTTCAAGAAGTCTTTTTAACCGATTATTGTGGGTCCTGATGGCAATTTTAGTGCGGTGTTTTAACATATTGTATTTATTGTATTTAAATGTTTTATTGTTTTAATTTTATTGCAACTTGATGTTTTAATTGTCTAAATTGTTTACTTTGATTGTGAGCCGCCCAGAGACCTTTGGGTAGTGGGCGGCATACACGCTAAACAAACAAACAAACAAACAAACAAACAAACAAACAACATGAGGGTGGTGCATTGGCCCTTTCCATCTCTGCTTTACCTTCCTTTTTGTTCTGCTTCTCCCATGGCCTCCTGGAGAGCCTCCCCGCTCTGGCCTGCTTGCCTCCATACACCACGAGACCTCCACCTCATTCTCCTCACTTAACAACCAGTTCACTTAATGATCTAGTCAGAGGAACAGAGATCCACCATTAAGTGAGGAGTGTCTGTACCTTGCTTGGTTTTGGTCTGCTGTGAGAGCAAAATGTCTTCATTTGGATTGCGTGGCAATAAGCAATTAATACCCCGTGGATTCTATTTTTTCTCACGCTTTTGAGCATCTGTGAAGCTCCTGCAGAAGACTCAAGTCTTCCTGGTTACTCTTCCCCCGCCCCACCCCTCTTCTTAAAGGAGCTACCCATCTCCTGGCTTCCCACCGTCTTTGGGGCTGAACCATCTTACTTAGTCTTCCATGCCTGCGGGGAAGACTGTTTTCTTCCTGTTTTCTTTAATAATGCTTCCTTCCAATTTGCAGAGGAGAGACATTAAGCTTTCTGTGGCAGAATTGCCAAGATCCCCTCGGGATCTCTTTTACAATGCAGCGCAATAAGGAAACCTAGGCAGCTTTAAAACTGGAGGAGACACGACAAAGCAGCCGGACAGGATCTGTTCATGTGTTCCTCTCTGGCTCATTTAATTAGTAGCTGAACTGCCAATTTGTCATTCTTTCGGTGACACTGTGCTGTCTTGAATATGATTGCTCTTGCGCTGAATTGCTGCCACTGATGTTTACATCCTTGCTTAGTCATTTGAGGCTGCGTCGACGCTCTCCTGGATGTCAAGCACTGTATGGATTGAGGGTGGGAGGCAGGGAGGACCACTTGAGCAAGTAGGTCTACGTTGAAGGCCACCCAACTCCTGCCTCTGGGCCGGCAGGAGCAGCCCCTCCACTTCTCCAGGTAATGCTTGCTTCTCCTTAACCCGTTCACCAGCCTGGCAGCACCTGAATTTTAAGATCCGAGCCTCAGGTGTTCTAGCCGACACTGGAAAGGTTTGGAAGGACAAAATGGTTTCTGTCCTGGGTTGGCCTCTGCTCTCTGTCTCATTTGACCTATAACCCGGGGTGGGTGGGTTCAGAGAGTCTCCTACCTGGCGCTCAAGGTGCAAGGCACGGCAGAAGGCCATCTATCTCGTGGACTTCTGCTCCTCCAGGCAAAGACCACAGACTGCTTCTCTCTCCCTTCTCTGACGTTCATGGATGAGGCACGCTTGTCAAAAGACGGCTTTATTAACACCATAAATCAGCAGTGGCATTTCGCAGGGGAAGTAGAGCAGAAATTAATCAAGCTTTAATTCAGAATCCTTCCACCTCGGGACACCAAAAGAGAACAGGGCGCTCTCTAGTGGAGCAAGGCAGCCGGAGAAGAAGCTTCAGCCAACTCTTGCTTAATTCCACTGCTGAGAGACCACCTTGCCTCATCTCTTTGCACAGCCCCAATAATGAAACCTTCCAGGTTCGAATGTGAGAGCACTGACACCCCACTTCCACCCTTGGTCCCATAAAACCACGAAGGACAGAAGAGAACTCCACAGAACTTGGGTATTCAGAGACCAGTGTGTGAGTTCTGCTGACGAGTCCCACCTTGGCTTCAATGGTCTTCAGGCTCTCCGACTTCCTTCAGCGAGAGGGTCAATGTCTCCCACAGGAAGAGTAATCCTCCAATCAGTCTCCTGGTACATTCAGCTCCGGGGGGGGGGGAGCTACCTGCTGAGTGTAGCCCCCAGAGGGAGGGGCAATAGGTCCACTCATA
Source organism: Phrynocephalus guinanensis (assembly GCA_037367245.1). Classification (NCBI taxonomy): domain Eukaryota; kingdom Metazoa; phylum Chordata; class Lepidosauria; order Squamata; family Agamidae; genus Phrynocephalus; species Phrynocephalus guinanensis. The sequence continues at coordinate 122,619,003 of CM074738.1, forward strand.
GAATCCTAGAGCTGGAAGAGACCTCAAGGAGGGCCATCCAGTCCAACCCCCTGACATGCAGGAACCCCCAACACAGTATTTCCGACAGATGGGTGTCCAGCCTCTGCTTGAAACCCCCCAAGGAAGGAGACTCCACCACCCTCCGTGGTGGGTGGAGTCAGAGGCGTTCCTCCTCTCTGGTCTCCCATTAAGTGTTGAGTCGCCTCCTCTCTCCTACTAGGACAGCTGTTTACATTAAAATGTGGTGATTCTCACCCAAACATTCAGCTGGGCAGCTCACTTCCTCGGGGTTAAAATGCTGTATCACAGCTGTAACTGCGCTCATGGCCTGGAGTTCAATTCCAAGTAGCCCGCTCAAGGTTCACTCAAAGTTCCATCTTTCTGAGCCAGCATCATAACTTGTAAACATTACTTGTAAAAGTGCTTGAAGTGCTATGGGGTGGCATATAAGCAGAACATGGCAACTATTTATTTATTTTAGAGTATTTTTACCCCACCTTTCTCCTTGGAAAAGGACCCAAGGTGGCAAGAGGGGCTGGCTTGCACAGTAGCCCTGCCCTGCCAGCTCTCTGCCGTCAGCTGAATGGGTGCAGCAGCCCAGGCAGTGGTTGGAGTGGAGGCCCGAGAACTTTCAGCCGACTGCGGCAGCACTCCAAAACGGACACTCCTGACCCTGACCCCTATAGACATTGTATACTTGAAGCATCATTGTTCAGTAACTGCACCATTTGAAACATAACCTTGCAGCTTTCCATCTGCACATGAGTGTACGCATTCTGGATTCTAGCGAAATTTTGAAACTGCGCTGTTCTGGAAGGTTCAAACTACCTCACTGACAGTGATACCATGGCAGAAGGAAGGTCCTCTTCCACAACTCTTCTTCCCTGGAATGCAAGGGCAGCTAATGGTTTGTGGCCACCATCCAGGGAGAGCAACCACTTTGGATGGACAGTCCCAATCTCTTGGCTACTCTGTTTGCAATTTCAGTGAGACAGAGTGCTATCTGGAAGCAGGGATATTGCAAAGGGCCTCCCTCAGAAGATCTTCTGTGGTGCTCTCAGACACCCTACTCAGGATCACTTGCTTTGGCTCCCAATGCCGGTTTCTAACAAATGTTTTTGGAAAACCACTGGGAATATTTAACATGGCACAGCAGTATCTAAAGCATATCATAGTTACTCTTTCTTAGCAGAACTTGAGCAGTCAAGATTACAAGCAACGCACCAGGTACTAGCCATAAGAACATAAGAAGAGCCATGCTGGATTAGACCAAAGGCCCATCTTGTCCAGCTTCCTGTATCTCGCTGTGGCCCCACCAGATGCATCTGGGAGTGCATGAGACTAGATCTCTCTGTCTCTTGATGCCACTCCCCTGCATCTGGCCCTGGAAGTACCCTGGTTTTAAGCCTGGAGATGACACATTTCCATCATGGTTTGTAACCTGTGATGGGCTTTTCCTCCAGGAATCTGTCCAATCCCCTTTTGAATGCATCCAGGCCAGATGCCATCACCACATCCTGTGGCAGGGAGTTTCACAGACTAACCACACACTGGGTGAAAAAACATTTTCGTTTGTCTGTTCTTACTCTCCCAGCCCTCAATTTGAGTGTATGTCCCCTAGTTCTGGTATTTTGTGAGAGGGAGAAGAGTGTCCCTCTATCCACTTTACTCATGCCCTGAATTATTTTGTACATCTCAATCATAGTCCCTGCAGTTCAAATCCAGAAGCTACTCCCAAAAATGTAAGGACTCGGGGAGGCCCTTCCCAGAGAAGGAGAGATGATGAGGGCAATGCACATTGGAAGGAGATGGGAAATGGAAGAGCTCTGGACAGGAACAGCCTGAGTAAGTCTGTTTCTGCTGTCTGTACCCCTGACAGTCCCACAGAAATTGCTTAGTAGTTGGCCAGCCTGGGAGCCTGGAGAAAACCCCAGACTCTCTCTAGCCCAAGTAAGCCCTGGTAGGATCAGGACCTGATTTCAAAAAGCAAATTCTCCTTTCCCTTGAAGAGAAGCGTCTCCATCTTTTACAAGAACTGACAAACCGACACGGCTTGATTTAAAGACAATAAACAGCATAAAAGATTAAGAAAAGCCACTTCAAAAGGAAAGACAGAAGCCTGTGGAAGAGATCTGACAAACCAGCAAAACCCTTATAGAGGCAGCCGCTGTCTGGAAGAATTTCAGAGAAGCAGAAGTGAGAATAAAAAGGAAGACTGACAGCGACATGAAGCTTTGCCAAGGAAAGCAGGGGACAATTTTCAGAAGTAAAACTCGTTAGGGAACTGCAGCATCACAGGCCTGAGGGAGCCATAGCTGTTGTTATTAAAACCTCTCTCGTTTTATGAAGGATGGAATCTCCAGGCCCAGGGCCATAACCAATTCTATCGGCATCGCTCTTTCGTTGTCCAAACTGGGTGAGCCGTTCTCACTTGGAAAAGCAGCCCAGTAAGCATCCCTAATTCATTACAGGATCTTCATCCAAATTTGCTATGCTAAAGGGTAGGCCTGCAAAGAACGAGAAAGGTTATTTATTTGCATAGCTTAGTGGTTTAGGTCCATGGCTGTAGGGCCAGAGGTTGGGAGTTCAATCCCCACACAGTGCCTCTCTCACAGAAGGGCTGGACTCAAGGACCCATAAGGACCCTTCCAGCGCTGCAGCTAAGTAAGATGATGGTGTGACTTGACTTCTGGCAAGATCAACGGTGAAGTAGCCGAGGCTGAGAAAAAGACTGACTAGCTCAACAGCATGTGGGAAGGTTGAAGCGGAGATCTGATCCTATGATTCTAAGACCTAATCCAGCATGCTAACCACTAAAGATCTATCTATCTATTGCTCTGTCCTTTCTTTCTTTTTCTTTCTTTCTCTCTCTTCCTTCCCTCCTTCCTGATCTATCTATCTATCTAAGGGGGGAAATGTGTGTGTGTGTAGACCAGACCACTCTTCTGTCTTGAAGATAAATACAAAGCCACTTAACTAGAAATATAGACATTTCCCCCAGCTTTATTAGCAAAAAATATAATTTCAGTCTAAAAATCCTGAGCTGTTTGGAGACACTTCATTTTTTTCTCTCTCCCCACATGCCTTGACACATCAGGGAGCCCCTTGGCACAATCACAAATCAAAACCAAGCCAAAGCTCAGCTGTCAATTTTAACCCTGAAACAAACAGAGAAGACTCCTCTTGAAATGTTCAGGAAGGTGTGTGTGTGTGTGAAACATAAGCCGCCATCTTGGCCGATTACTTTATTATTTTTGTTTCTTCTTATTAATAATAAAAAGCAAAACACTTTATATTATTATTGACCTATATGCTTTATATTTGATTTTGTTTTTTAACGGATACCATTTTGACTGCTGTAAACTGCCTGGAGTTCCTCTGGAAGATGGGCGGTATAAAAATATATAAATAAATAAAACCATGAGTCTCTTTTATTTGAAAGGGGTACAGAGATATTTCCTAGCCACAGTGAAGTGATTCTCCAATTGGGGTTCCATGTGAACATTCGAAGAACTAGTCAAGGAATGTGATTGGTTAGCAAAGTGCAAGACTCTTTCAAGGTCAAAAAAGACACCAGGTGGATGATGGGAGGAAACGTACCATCTTCACAGCTACCCACCAGCCAGAAAGAGAAAAGCCAAGGGGAGGGACAGCATCTTCCCAGCCAAGGAAATTCTGTAGGTCCTTCTCGCAGCTGACGTGTCAAGCACCCCTATCCTAAACAAACTCATACCAATCCACCTCAGCATTTCTTGTGCACATCCTACTCAAAGAAGGAAAACCAAACACAGTTCAAGATCCTCATGACCGGTCTCTTTGATGCACAACATCAGGTGGCCTTTCCTTCCCTCTCTTGTGAAGTGTAGCTTCTTTCTGCTACTATTCCTGACACTTCCAACTGTAAAACCAGCAAATCCTCCTTTATTCTGCAGAACACGATTCCCCCTTCGGGAGTGTGGCTTTTTTTCAGGACTTTTTGTAACTATCCTCCCGCCCCACGGATCGAAGATGCTTCCCAGCGCGGCCAGCCCCTCTTCCTCCCCCCTGCTTCCGCTTCGGCTGGCTGCGGGGCTCCGATTTCAGTGTTTCCAACCAGAAAGCATCGAAAGACCCGGGAGCTTGATATCCTGTCTCCTGAGGGTCGAGGGGGTCTTTGCTCAGCAAAACACAAATGGCAGGGACATTGCGCTTCACAGTCAAGGGGTCGAGCCCAGCCTCTGGCACAATGGGGTCCCAGATCTCCTCCGTTTGCCTGAAGAACACTTTGGTGACCTGGTGAAGGTCCTTCAGCCTCCGCTTCATGATCTCCACGCAGGTGATGGTCTTGCTAATAGCTTTGCCGGTGCCGCTGAAGAGGAGCTGCCTCACGGCCTCCGACTCCATCTTGCCAATGGCATAGCCCATCAGGTTCCGGATTTTGCTGCCGTCCTTCACTTTCATTTCAATGATATCGGAGGGCAAATTGGTAAAAGGGAGAGGGCACGGCTTCTCCACCGTCTTGGACTTCTGATAGTTCTCCATGATCTGCGCTGCTATCGAGGGCAGAGAAGAGAGACAACACTTCAACAGGCACCCAAGAGTTTCTTATCTGTATATTACGTGCAACATATATGTGCGTGTGCAAAAGATTTGGGAATGTTTTGCCTTGAGAAAAGAAGACTGAAGGAAGACAGGTCAACACTTCCCCTCAATGTGCCTCTTTGGGGCCTGGACTCTGTCTGAGATTACACACTTGAATGCCTCAGTGTTCACCTAGACCAGTGGTTCTCAACCTATGGGTCCCCAGATGTTCCTGGACTGCAACGCCCAGAAATCCTGGCCAGCTCAGCTAGTGATGAAGAGTTCTGGGAGTTGAAGTCCAGGAACATCTGGGGACCCACAGGTGGAGAACCACTGGTCTAGGTTGAGAACCACTGACCTAGACTGCCACCATCCGGGAGAGGCAAGCAACGGCAGACCATGTAAGGGAGAGAACAGGAAGAGACCAGCTGCAGATCCTGGCTTATTTCATCCATCTCTACAAACCCCTCTTTTCAAGGGGAGGGGCGTCCTTGAGTGGGGCTTCCCTCGCCCCCATGCTTTCCAAGAACTCAACTGCACCCCCAAGTTTGCAAGCAGTGTTCAAGGGACTGGGGACTGCCTCTCAACCCTATGAGACTGGGTGGGGTGGGAGGCAGCAGGGAGTGAAGCTGTATCTCTAACAAGAGCCATTCTGAGTTAAGAATGAGCAGGAGCACATGGAGTTATTTGGGGGAGGAACTTGACCCCATTAAGCACCACAGCAAAAGGGGGACAGTGTGGGTCACATCAGGACAGGAAATGTTCTATTCGTAAACCTCATAAAGTCATCTGCCAGTCATCATACAGGCTACATGGAACTAGAGGGGTTTGTGATGCTACTCTGAACTTTCCAGATTCCTACGGCTGTGTTAGCAAAGCTGACCAGCAACCCTGGGAGCTTACATCCAGTGCAAAATGCTGTAGCCTGACTGCTGATGGCTCCTACCAGAGGCAAGAGACGCCTCCAGTTACAGATGCACCACCTGGCCCAAAACAGACAATACCTGTGGAGACTTCTATCCCTCTGCAAATAACAAGGGCAGGGAAACTATTTGCAGCCACTTCTGTCCACGCCAAATCTGGCTTTCTTTTCCATTTGCATACATAGACAGACTTCTGTTTACAAAATTAGAAAGACTCATGGGAATTGGGAATATCTTCACACTTTTGCTGCTAGAAGGTATTTTCAAAATCTTATTTTTCCTTAACTCCATGCCATGCCAAGCAGCTTGTGCTCCGTTGCTTGCATCCTTATTGACAGCACCAACATTTCATGTTTTTCTTTCAGCTATTTCACACATGGTTACCTGGTCCGGTACAGTGAAAAAAGCGTCCACGTGCAATTTCAGAGACTTGGTTTCAAATCTCTACTCGGGCATGGAAATTTGCTAGGGAGCAGGGGAACACAGACAAAACCATTCCTTAAGTATCTCAAAGTATCTCATTAAGCTCTAAGTAATTATTCTGATACTGCTAGATATTTAACTTTTTAAACAAATTATAATTTATTGTGGTTTTAGTCTCTCTCTTTTTAATATTATGTGAGCCATCTTGGGTCCCTTGTAATTGGAAGAAAGTGAGCACGCAAATAGAAATGAAGTTAATCAATTAGTGGCACTACAGGTGGGCTCCGATCGGACAACCCAAAAGCTTTACTAGATCGCTCGAGTTGCAAACCAGGCAGGTTTTCAGGTTCTGTGGAACTCTTCCTCAAGTAAAGGCATCCAAACAACAGGTTGTCCTCTCCCTCCCCCTTAGCAAACACCCTTTGCCCAGAAACCTCATCTCCTCGGTCAGTTTGACAGCGATCCAAGCCAGGCAGGGCAAAAACCCTGAATATTATCCTGTTAGACACAGACACGCATCATCATCATCATCATCATCATCATCATCATCATCATCATCATCATCATCATCAGGACCGTCATCCGCTGGCTCACTTACATGCTGCGTGAAAATACGGAATAACCCTTACCCCAGATATGTATTTCCTGGGTGTTTTCACCAGAACGGGCCACTAGGGGGAACCAGAGGTCAACCCCCCCCCACACACAAACACACACACAAACACACACACACACACACACACACAAAATGTAAAGGGTTCGATACTTTCACGTTATTTCGGTATCTGCGGGGGGAGGGGAGGGGAGGGGAGGGGAGGGGAGGGGAAGGGTTGGACCGGATTCCTCCCCCCCTACACACACACACACACACACAAACACACACACACACAAAATGTAAAGGGTTCGATACTTTCACGTTATTTCGGTATCTGCGGGGGGGAGGGGAGGGGAGGGGAGGGGAGGGAAAGGCTTGGACCGGATTCCTCCCCCCCTACACACACACACACACAAACACACACACACACAAAATGTAAAAGGTTCGATACTTTCACGTTATTTCGGTATCTGCGGGGGGAGGGGAGGGGAGGGGAGGGGAGGGGAGGGAAAGGCTTGGACCGGATTCCTCCCCCCCTACACACACACACACACACACACACACACACAAACACACACACACACAAAATGTAAAGGGTTCAATACTTTCACGTTATTTCGGTATCTGCGGGGGGGGGGGGGGGGGGGGGGGGGGGGGGAGGGGAGGGAAAGGCTTGGACCGGATTCCTCCCCCCCTACACACACACACACACACACACACACACACACACAAACACACACACACACAAAATGTAAAGGGTTCGATACTTTCACGTTATTTCGGTATCTGCGGGGGGGAGGGGAGGGGAGGGGAGGGGAGGGGAGGGAAAGGCTTGGACCGGATTCCTCCCCCCCTACACACACACACACACACACACACACACACACACACACACACACACACAAAATGTAAAGGGTTCGATACTTTCACGTTATTTCGGTATCTGCGGGGGGGAGGGGAGGGGAGGGGAGGGGAGGGGAGGGAAAGGCTTGGACCGGATTCCTCCCCCCCTACACACCCCACTACACACACACACACACACACACAAACACACACACACACACACACAAAAAATGTAAAGGGTTCGATACTTTCACGTTATTTCGGTATCTGCGGGGGGGGAGGGGAGGGGAGGGGAGGGGAGGGGAAGGCTTGGACCGGATTCCTCCACACACCCCCCCACACACACAAAATGTAAAGGGTTCGATCTTTCACACACGGGGGGGTGGGGAGGGGAGGGGAGGGGAGGGGAAGGCACACCTCCCCACACACACACACACACACACACACACACACAAAAATGTAAAGGGTTCGATACTTTCACGTTATTTCGGTATCTGCGGAGGGGGAGGGGAGGGGAGGGGAGGGGAGGGGAAGGCTTGGACCGGATTCCTCCCCCCCCCCTACACACACACACCGCAATGTATACTGCGGTCCTTCTGTATTTTTTCCCAAAGGAGCCTGAACGTTGCCCCTGAGTGACCCAGCTGCGCTCTGCACATGCCCAGAGGAACTCGCCCTAAATAGTTTTTGTTTTTCACGTTTTTTTTATCCCGGGGGGGGGGGGGGGGGGGAGGGGAGGGGAGGGAAGGCTTGGACCGGATTCCTACCCCCCTACACACACACATACACACACACACACCCACAAGCCTTTTGTCTATGGAAAGAAGTCACACACACACACAAACACACAAACACACAAACACACACACGGTGCCTCGGAGGGGGGGAGGGGAGGGGAGGGGGGTGACCCCCCTCCCCCCTTGCTCCCTCCCCTGCCTTCCCAGGAGGCCCAAACCCCGTCCCTTCCCCCCTTCCCCCTTCCCCTCACCTGGGGCAGCTCCGGGCCTTTCCTGGCGCTCACGCCAAGATGGCGGCGCTCACGCTCTCTGGGCCTTGCTTCCCTCGCGCGTGCGCAATGCCGCCTCCGCCGCCACCCAGCAACACGCCGACGAGAAGGGGCGGGGAAAGAAAGGGAAAAAAAAGATATCGCGCATGCGCATTGGGACTCTGCGCGACGGAGCTCCCGCTCGCTTCATTCCCTTCTTGCCCCGCTATTGGGCAAGAGCCTCAAAATAGGCCCCGCCTCCGTCCGCGGGCGTCATGCGCTCGAGGTCCCTCCAGGGGGCGCTGCCGAGCGGGGATGGGGGGGGGACGGGGAGCGCGGCTGAGGCTCCCGGGTTCGTTAGGAGTTCCGTGCGGAGACCTCCGTTTGGCAGCATCGCGGGTTCGAGGCGCGCCTCCCCACCTAGAGGGCAGAAGGAAGCTGCTGCCCGTTCATTGCTCTTAATTTACAGTATTCAGTTTTTAAATGCATATGCAGTGAGGCAAGGCGATGGCTGGAGTGCCCCCCCCCAAAAAAAAATCTCACTGCTCCCCACTGGTCAATCCCTGCTCTGTTGCAAGCAGGAGCCCTCCAGGAAGATGGGGAGGGGGAAGGAGGAGAGGACCCAGTCCAGCCCGAATCAGGGGATGTGTCTCCGTTTGCATCGGTGCGGGCAACAGGTTGCCCCAGGAAAGTTCCTGGAAGAGGCACCCACAACACCTCCCTTTGTGTTGGCATTGTGACAGGAGAGCCTCAGGTTCTGCACCCTGGGCACCCACTGGTGATGGAGGGTGGGGGTTTCTGTGGCATGCAGCCCCATACCTGCCTTGGAGCCCCGTGAAATGGCACCTTCAACAAAAGTGGGTTTCCCAGAGACACACTGGACACATTCTGGGTTGTGCTTCGTGGCACAGAATCCTAAACCAGAGCCCAGGTTGTTGGAAGAAAAGACAGAAGGATCTGAAATAGGGATTTATTTATTAACTGGTGGCTCAAAATGTGCCACCAGTTGTTAAGGAATGACGAGCATAACACCCATAAAATGTAGAACGCTAGAAGACTGTGGGCACCGCCTGAGAAAGAAAATGTAGATTGTCACAGCTGCCTATTTAGAAGACGTTCAAACAGAAGAAAGGGCTGGGGAAAACCCTGGAGACCGATTTTGGGGCGTTAGGAGATGCTGAGCCCACACTCAGGACAGTTGTCATTGTATTCAGTCTTCATAGGGAGAAAAAAAAATCTCAAAAGGAGTAACCCCTCACGGCACACCCTATTCCTCCTGTCGCTGTTGTTTTTGGAAAACTGGGATGTCCCAAAGTCGGCTATTTAACCCTTCTCCGTGTTTACAAACCTTAAGTGATCCTTGTGCTCCAAGGGCCAGAGGTTGTGCACAGTAGCCTTCACCTGTTGGTGGGACAGTGGGACAGATTTGGCATTGTGTTGGGCTACCGTGCTCCCCGCAACCCAGCACAATCCCTTCCAGTGCTCACGGAGTTCATCGCAGCCGCGCTGTTGACGTCCCCCCCCGCCTTTTGGTAGTTGGGGACTTCAAGGTGCCGGCAGGCAATGGACTTTCCTGTGTAGCTCTGGAATTCATGGAGTCCATGGCCTCCATGAGCCTGACCCAGCATATTTTATGCCTCACCCACAGTTCAGGGCATACCCTTGAACTGGTATTTACCTCCATGTCAGGGGTCTCAAATCTGGGGGTAGGGGACATTGCTTCCCTACGGGTGTCATGGTCAGATCATCACCTGTTGTCCTTTCCCCTGTCGATCGCGTCCCCTCCCTGCAGGGATCCTCGGCCCCCCTGTTTGGGACCACCCCCGGAGGCTACTGGACCCAACTCGGTTCTGGGAAGCCTTCGGGGTGCTTCTTGGCGGCTTGGCTGACGATCCGGCCGAGGCAGCGGTAGATCAGTGGTCTGAATCAGCTTCCCACGCCATCGACCGGATCGCTCCTAGGCGCCTCGTCTGTTGCAGAGCTCGATCTTCGCCGTGGTTCACGGCGGAGTTGAGAGCGATGAAGCAGGAGCGGAGGAGGCTGGAGAGCAGCTGGAGGAGGGACCGGACGGCGTTTAACAAGGCTGCAGTTGTTATCCAGACTAGGCGCTATAATTGTGCGATCAGGGAGGCTAAAACATCACATTACTCCCTGAGAATTGGTGAGGCCTCGAACCGCCAGGCGGAACTTTTCCAGGTGGTTCGAGACCTCACCAATCCTAGTCTGGTGAGGCCTCCTCCTACTGAGTTCAGTAGTGAGACTTTTGCAGCCTTTTTCAGATCAAAAATTGAGGCCATCCGGGCCAGTCTCGACGCCGGTTGCACTAGTCCATCCTCGGCATCCCTTGACGCTGCAGCCCCTCGCTCTCCGTGATTGGTTGAATTTGGGCCTGTCTCCTCTTTGGAGGCTTCCAGGGCCATTGCCCATTGCCGGCTCGCGTCCACCCCCTTCGATCCTTGCCCTGCCTGGCTTATAAAACCTGCCGGAGGGAGCATGCCAGAATGGGCTGCCATCGCCACCACCTCCTTCAGCGAGGGGGTTTTTCCCTCCCGCTTGAAGGAGATGGTGGTTAAGCCCATTCTCAAAAAAACTGGCATGGCATCGGACCAATTGGCGAACTATCATCCAATTGCCAACGTCCCCTTTATGGGCAAGGTTATCGAGAGGGTGGTCGCGATCCGGCTCCAGTCTTTTCTGGAGGAACAGCAGTGCCAGTCTGGGTTCAGGCTGGGCCGGGGGACTGAGACAGTCATTTTTGGTTGCACTGCAAGATGACCTTCTCCGGGCGGCCGACAGGGGTTGCTCTACCTTGTTGGTTCTCCTGGATCTGTCAGCGGCCTTCGATACCGTCAACCACGGTATCCTGCTGGATCGGCTCTCCGAGGTGGGTATCAGCGGCACTGTTCACAGTTGGCTCCGGTCCTTCCTGGAGGGCCGTCCCCAGTATGTGCAGCATGGGGGAGAGTTGTCGCCCCCTGGACACTCCCTTGTGGGGTTCCACAGGGGTCGTCTCTCTCCCCCATGCTGTTCAACATCTATGGGCCTTTTTACACAACCCCTAAGATCCGCTGGTCCCTTAAATTCGGACCAGAGATCTTGAGGGTTCGTTGCTTTTCCTCCGTCCCCACCCGCTCTGCACTTCTTTGTTCTGTCTGCGTGAGGGGGGGAGGGGAAAAAAGCCTTAGACAGAGACAAAAGAATAAAAGGCTTACCTCCGGTGCTGGGGGAAGTTGCTCTGACCTCCGTTCACTTCCTGGTTCCTCTTTAAGGGGCGGAGGCAAAAGAAAAACAACAGAAAGAAGCGAGGAGAGCTCAGGCAGTCTCTGCATCAAAATTTTTCACCATCAAAAAGCAGGTACAAGAAAACTGCAGTTTGGTCACACTAAAGTGGGTGGGGTCGCACTTAATTGTCTGCAAAGTCCGGAGCTGGTGCGTAAACATTTTTAAGGTCCGGAGCTTGCAGCCATTTGCGGCGGAGCTTAGGGGTCGTGTATAAACGCCCTATGTGAGGCCGCTGGGATCTCACATAGGAGATTTGGAGTCTGCTGCCATCAGTACGCTGATGACACGCAGCTCTATCTCTCCTTTTCCACCTCTGCAGTTGAAGCTGTCCAGACCCTCGACCAGTGCCTGGATGCAGTCATGGCATGGACCAAGGCCAACAGACTCAAACTCAACCCCGAGAAGACTGAGGTGGTGTTCTTCGGGAGTTCCCCATCCGGCTATGGAGGCCCTCTCCCCAGCATGGAGGGGGTTTCCCTCCAGCTGGCAGACAGTGTCCGGAATCTGGGCGTGGTTCTGGACCTGGTGCTCACCATGGAGGCCCAGGTGGCCACCGTGACCAGAACCGCATTTTCCATTTTCGTCAAATTGCCCAAATTCACCCATATCTGGAGGGCGACTCCCTGAGAACAGTTGTGCAAGCGTTGGTGATCTCGAGGATAGACTACCGCAACGCTCTCTACATGGGGTTGCCCTTGACTCTCCTCCAGCATCTGCAGCGGGTGCAGAATGCAGCAGCCAGGCTGGTGGCGTGTGTGCGCCATCACGACCACATCACCCCAGTTCTGTCTCGTCTGCATTGGCTACCCGTTGCGTCCCGGATCAGATTCAATGTCCTGGTTTTAGTTTATAAAACCCCCCATGGCCTGGGACCTGACTACCTGGCAGAGCGGATCACCCAGCGATCAACCTCGGCATGTCCAACGCGAATGTTGCGGGCGCACTCGCTTTGGGTGGCCACCCCCCCGGGAAGCCCGGAAAACCTCAACCCGGAACAGGGCCTTCTCGGTGGTAGGGCCGACTTTGTGGAACCATCTTCCCAGCGAAGTGCGCCTTGCAGAGTCCCTGCCGGCCTTCCGCAGAGCCTTAAACACCCTGCTCTTTTGCGAGGCCTTCGGTGACTTAGTTTAAATTTCTCTCCCCCCCCCCCGCCATCTGTCTAGTTAGTTACTGTAGTTCTACGCCAAGGGTGCACACTGTTTTTAAACTGTTTGTGTATTCTATTGATTGTTTGTGAGTCTGTTTGACTAGGCTGAACTTGATCAGCTTTTTGTAAACCGCCCAGAGTTCCTTCAGGAAGATGGGCGGTATATAAGTCCCATAATAAATAAAATAAATTAATTAATAGCCCCTGGACTAAAGCCGTCCATTTTGCAACCTCACCGGTCCTTGTTTTTTGAACATTTCACGTTCCTCAAAACCCCAGTTAAGATCTCCTAAAGTCAGAGGAGACGATGGCGCAAGGCAAGAGCTACACAATGAGCCTCTTTCCAGGAAGATCAGTGTCGCTCTTAATATCACCAGACTAGGCATTTGACACAGAATTCTGGTTTTGTAGGCCGTCGGTGGTGGGTTTCCTCTGAAAGATCCAATGCACCATGAATTAACGGCAGGAATTATCTAGCCAGGTGGCAGTTTCTTCTCTTGAGGCATTGCTATGGCTTGTCAAAACAAGCCAAACCTTCCTCATGCCACATCTCTCTGTGGAAAGGCAAAACAAACGGCTAGCGTGGAGGGTTTGCTCCTAGATTATTTAGGTCCAGGGCCAATGTTGATTTAGTAAGGACCCCAAAGAGTTTTTATTTGGGAGTTTTTCCTAAATAAAAACTGGCAGCAAAGCAGGTCAGAAATGAAAGGTGAACCAACCCTGCCTGCTTTTAGACATCCGGGCCCCAACACATTCAAGGGAAAACCCACAGCTTAAGGTATAAACGGTGTCAGTGTGCAGTGTGGTGGACGTCAGATAGCAAGCATAAAAGCGCTTGGGTCCTTCATTTGGGTGGTGGTGGCCATTTTACTTCTGGCCGTCATCCCTTCATGCTGCAGGCACCTGTGAGGTAAACCAGGAAGCATGGACGTCCCCTTATTCTTCTGCACAGGGGAAGGCAGGGAAGCCTGGCGGATAATAGGAGATCAGATTCATGTGAGGATGCAAAGCGACGACTGCCTTTAGCTTTCTCTTTGTGTTTTGGTTTAGAGTGCCCATGGTCAACCTGCAAGAAACCAAGTAGAAAGGCGGCATATAAATATTTTAAAACAATCAATAAGAAAAAATACCTGCAGCAGCATTAGAAAGTGGCTTCAATTTAGTCTGGCCAAAGCCTGGAAAAGACAGTTTTTGAAGCACCAGTCTTTGGCCATGTTTGCTGACAAGTTCTGGGACAGATCAGGCACCTCTCTCGGGCAAGAAGGCTTAAGGTTGCAAACATCAACCCAGTAGATGGTTTGATGTTGCGTGATCTATCACACAGAAGCCCAGAAGCTGATGCCACCATTTCCATGGCTTCCTTTAACTTGGCCCAGGAGCCTCGACAGTGCTGGATTTTTTTGCTTGGTAAAATATTTCTGCCTGCAGGGGAGGATTCAAGAGCAGCACGGAGGCCATTGGTTTGCTTAATGGTCTTGGATGAGTCAACATAAGAACATAAGAAGAGCCCTGCTGGATCAGGCCAAAGGGCCATCTAGTCCAGCTTCCTGGATCTCACAGTGGCCCCACCAGATGCGTTTAGGGGTGCATGTCCAATCCCCTTTTCAAGGCATCCAGGCCAGATGCCATCACCACATCCTGTGGCAGGGAGTTCCACAGACTAACAACACTGGCTTAAAAAAAAATTCTTTTGTCTGTTCTCACTCTCCCGACCCTCAATTTAAGTGGATGTCCCCTAGTTCTGGTATTTTGTGAGGGGGAGAAGAGCGTCCCTCTATCCACTTGACTCATGTCCTGCATTATTTTGTACGTCCCTGACGCTGCTCCCCACCTCTGCTGAAATGGGGGTCAGTATTACAGACCGCCCTTTGAGATGGGAAACTTGCCCGTCCTTTTGGACCCCAACTCCCAGAATCCCGCAGGCACCACCCCAGCTGTGGGTTTCAGGGAGATTTAGTTTAAATAAGGGAGAGGGTTATTGTGCTCCTCTCTGACCTCCCTTCATGGAGTCCCTGAAATATAAAATAGCTGCAAACAACAGGGCCCTAAACTGAGGGGAAAACAGCTCTGCACTCTTACGAGAGACTCCGGAATTTGCAGTGAGATTTCTTCAGCGCCGCACACAGCTGCCGGACCCCTTCGTCTCCCAGACTGTTGACCCCCAGGCCCAGATCCTGCAGGCTCTTGCTTGCTTCCAGGACGGTAGCCAGATCCTGGCAGGCGGCCGCTGTGAGGCCACAGTGGTGCAGCCTGAAAGGGAAGGGAAGATATGTGGCACCTGAGGTGTAATTCGACACAATCAGTGGATATTGAATCAGTGGATACGGGGGTCCTCCTGTAATTCACCAAATGTGGACTGAGACAAGCTTCTGTTGGAACAACCAAACAGTCTTTTTCCTCTCAAGAGAGCGCTGTTTTGAAGAACATGTTAACTGCTGAGTTGACCTATTAAATCGAGAAAAGCCAGGATCCTTTTCTATTCAGCGCCTTGGGTCCTTTTTCCAAGGAGGAAGGCAGGGTAAAAATATTCTAAATAAATGAATCAATAATCAGGAAGAGGCAGAGAAAGCTACTTACGTGAGACTTTGGAGCCTGGACTGTGGATGCTTCAGGCCTTCACTGAGTTTTTCAATTCCTTCATCACCGAGGGGGTTCTCTCCCAGATCCAGCTTGGTGAGATGCTGGTTGGATGCCAGGATCCGTGCAAGGGCCTCGCAGGAGGCAGCTGTGAGATTGCAGCCATTCAGCCTGCCAGAGATGGAAAAGCACTTAGGAAAAAGGCAGTATGTCCCTAGGTTGGTATTTTGAGGCAGGCGACAGGATGAAATCATGAAATCACTTTAATGTTATTTTTATTTTTATTTTATTGTGTTACTGTATTTTATGTTTTTATTGTATGAATTGTTTGAATTTGTTAATTGTTGTAAACCGCCCAGAGTGACCTCGCTGCCAGATGAGCGGTATAAAAATCCAATAAATAAAATAAAATAATAATAAATACATTTGCACTCCTCACTCCGACAGTACAGGGAGTGGGCAGAACTGAAGAGATCCAAACATCTCCTCATTTGGAGCAATTAAGAGACAGGTTTTGATTTCAGTAATGAAGCTGCCAACCTATGGAACTGAGCTTTATTGTGCTTCCTAAATCAGCCCTAGGGGAAATTTGCAAGGAGTCATACGGTGATGATGAGATCTATGCAGTCACCCTGAAATAACACCCTTATGAGGCTGCTTATGAGTTAGCCTAACATGCAAAAAGGAATACAGGATAATCTACATATAATGCCATTGTACAAGACGATAGTAAGGCCGCACCTGGAGTATTGTGTACAATTCTGGTCACCGCATCTCAAAAAAAGACATAGTGGAACTGGAAAAGGTGCAGAAGAGAGCGACTAAAATGATTACTGGGCTGGGGCACCTCCCTTATGAGGAAAGGCTAAAACATTTGGGGCTCTTTAGTCTGGAAAAAAGGCGCCTGAGGGGGAATATGATTGAGACATACACAATTATGCAGGGCATGAGTAGAGTGGATAGAGGGATGCTCTTCTCCCTCTCACAAAATAACAGAACTAGGGGACATCCTCTCAAATTGAGGGCTGGGAGAGTGAGAACAGACAAAAGAAAATCTTTTTTTACCCAGCGTGTTGTTAGTCTCTGGAACTCCCTGCCACAGGATGTGGTGATGGCACCTGGCCTGGATGCCTTCAAAAGGGGATTAGACAGATTCCTGGAGGAAAAGGCCATCCCAGGTTACAAACCATGATGGAGATGTGTGCAATCTCCAATTTTAAAACCAGGGTACTTCAAGGACCAGGTGCAGGGGAGTGGTATCAGGAGACAGATGCATCTGGTGGGGCCACAGTGAGATACAGGAAGCTGGACTAGATGGGCCATTGGCCTGATCTAGCAGGGCTCTTCTTATGTTCTTGTGTTCATATGGTCATTTTTCCCCACCTGCCCTCAGCTGGGCAGGGGAGGTGATTCATTTGCCAATATCCTCCTTATGCACCCCTTCATTACACTGGGGAATTCAAACTGGAAGGCTTGATTTGGGTAGGTTCTAGCAGTTACACATACTGGAAACAATCCAAACCAGAGCAGCCCTGCCCACGCCAAAAAAGTAGATGCCCTGACAGGGGCTCAGGAAGGTATGGAGGGGACCACTCTGGGGGTGGGCTGGTGCGCTCCATCAAGCACGCCCCCTGACAATCATCTTTAATTAACAACAGCTCCAACCTGTGCCTGTAGTCTCCCAGTTGGTGAGTTAAATGCCCAGGTAGCCAATCTCTCAGTCACACTTAAAGGTGACAAAATGTGGCAGTAGCGATGGTGTGGATACATTTTTATCTGTTAGCTAATATGATCCATAAGATAACTGGATTCAGTCATGTTCATTGTGTTTATTACATTCTGTGGTATTGATAGTCATTGAATTCTGTTGATGTTATATTTTGTATTTGTATAAACCTCGGATGAGTCATGGCTACTGGACTTCTTTTTTGAGAGATAGAAACGTTTCGCTGTTCATCCAAACAGCTTCATCGGTCTGAATAAAGCTAGTGCAAGAGACCTTCTTATAGTCAGCTTGACCTCTTGTCCCCTGGTCTGATTGGCTCATAAGATGAACAAAGCCTGAATAGGCTCGTTAGGGAGACATTAGTGTCCATGGCCTTAAGGTAAACAATGGCCTAAGGTGCTGAAACCCATCAAGAATGGGTCGTTAGCTGTGACTTTGGTGGTGAAGGCTCTTTGATTTGCCTGGGTATTTTGGAAAGTACAGCCTGATAAGTAGCAGATAGACTATGCTGGAGCCCACCACCTCTGTTGAGGGAGGGATTTTCAATGCTAACATGAATGGCTTCCCTTACTCCTCTCTCTCCAGTAGCCATGACTCAACTCCCAGATAAACACACCTGGATGACTGAGAATCTTCACAGACGTAACCTCGGATACCGCCCAGAGTGGCCTTTATTGCTAGACGGGTGGTATATAAATCAAATCAAATCAAATAAATAAATAAATAATGCAAAAAATTATATATCAAATTCCAATGTCATACAGTACTTGCAGTTGCAAGCATTAAAAAGGGTCACCTGACAGGCTACATTAGACTCCACAAAATGGTGGCACCGGCTCCAAGCTGTGCCCCCCCCCTTTCTTTACAAAGTCATAAAGCCACATAATCAGCATTGAACCTGTCCCTGTAACAAGTGACACAGTGCATATATTTTTTTCTTATTTCTTATAAGGAAAGGGTGTAAGTGTCTGTTGCAAGTACATTGGTACCTCTACTTACGAGCGGCTCTGCTGATGAACAATTCAACTTAAGAGCAGAAAACCATTGGTGTTTTAACTGCTGCCTTACAAATTTTAGATACAGTCTGCTCTACTTACAATCCACCCCCCCATTTATTTATTTATTTATTTATTTATTTATTTATTTATTTATTTATTTATTTTCGGAATTGATTAAACTCATAAGCAGAGGTACAGTACCACTGTATTTCGAAAGTTAGTTTCATATCCTGTATCTTACGCCTACTAGCAATGCTTTGGGAGTCAGTGAAAACAGGAGAAAGGTCAAAGAAACAAACAGCTACAGTGGTACCTTGTATAAAGGAATTAATTTGTTCCAAATGAAATTTTCCTTTATACAAATTTCTCATAGGAATGCTTTGAAAACAGAGTAATCCCTAATCATGACCATTTTTATGTTGCACGGATTTGCCCCATAGGGGAAATTCGCTTAACAGAATCGCCTATCTCCAGAATTTTTTATGTTGTACAGATTTTATGTTATACAAACCGTTTGTTATACGAGGGTCCACTGTACTTTGGTTCTCTATACGCAGATGAGACCTTATCAAAATTACTTTCTACAATGGTTTGGTGCTGCAAGCATGGCTACTTCTCTTCTGAAAATGTCTCCATGAGTTTTTGCTGTATTTTGGGGTGGCCACAAGTAGCTGTGGCCACAAACTGGGGTAGCACAGTTAAGCTGGCAGTGGTGTCGGGGGGGGGGGGGGCTGTGGTTTTTCAGCTTCTGTCCCCATGTTAGTATCAATGAATGAAGCAACTGGTGATGCAGATACAACATTACAGCAGCCTCTTATCTGTCCATCTGTGTACACTCACACCCTATGCATGCATGATTATGAAAAACACATACATCTGTTCTTTCGTGCAGGTTAATGATTATGTATATGAAGGTCTTCCTGCATGCTGAGTACAAATAGAGCAGTCTGACACCTCCTAACTAGTGTTGTTAACCACCCAGAGTTCCCTTGGAAGACGGGCGGTATAAATATATATAAATAAATAGTATTTTTAACATTTCATATTATGTATTTCCTCGTATTTTTTCTTCTACTTTATTGTTTCAACGTCTGATTGTTATTTGTTTTGGTGTTGTTAACCACCCAGAGTTCCCTTGGAAGACGGGCGGTATAAAAATAAATAAAAAAAATAAAATAAAATAAAATAAAATAAAATAAAATAAAATGTTTTAATTGTTCTGATTGTGAGCCGCCCGGAGACCTTTGGGTAGTGGGCAGCATACAAGTTATATAAATAAAATAAAATAAAATAAAATAAAATAAAATAAGCCTGCTCCTGCTCCTGGGTTTCACCTGGGCTGTTAGTGAGAAGAGACAGGTCACCTTTGGGTTATACATTTAGACGAGTTCATCTATGGATGGAGAAGAAGCAGGCAGAAGTCACAGGGAACATGGGGCCTTTTCACACGACCCCTAAACTCCGCGGGAAATGGCTCCCAGCTCCAGAGCTTAAAATTATTTCCCCACCAGCTCCGGAGTTTACAGATAATTAAGTGCGACCACGCCCACCTAAACGTGTCCCAGCACACTGTTCAGGTACCTGCTCTCCGGAGGTGAAAATTCCTGATGCGGATATAACAGTAGTAACTGCCGGGCTCTCCTTGCTTCTGTTTGTTCTTTTTTTGCCCCCCGCCCCTTTAAGAGATCTGAATGCAGTGCCGGGATGGCAGAACGGAGGTAAGCGGCATTCTTTTCTTCCTTTTTTTCTCCCTCCCCTCACGCAGCCAGCAGCCAGGAGTGCGGAGGGGGTGGGAACGCAGGAACAGCGACAAACCCCTAAGATCTCTGGTCCGAATTTAAGTGGCCAGTGGATCTTAGGGGTCGTGTGAAAAGGCCCATGGTGGGCATCAGGAGTTCCACACATCCAATTTCTGAATCTGACCCCCATTCTGGATTTGGAACCCTGAAGTCACTGTCTCCCCAGGCAAAAGTGAACCACTTACCGGAGACTCTGCAGCTTGCCAGGTGATTCCATAACTCTTTCACACAAGTGGATTATGCCTGTATCATCGAGTGGATTTTCACTCAGGTTCAGATGGGTCAGATTCGGATTATCCACCACAATGGAAACCAGTTCTCTGCAGGTGGCAGCCGTCAGCTCACAACGGTTCAGCCTGGGAAGTGGAGGGAAGGAGGCGTAGAATACGAGGATTAGGCCAGAACGGAAGTTATGTTGAGCTGCTCCATGGATTTCCATCTTGATAATCAGAGGCAAAAATAATGATTCCCCCCCCCTCTCCTAGTAGAAACCCTTTGGCTGGCCAGAAGTTTCTAAGAGTGGTAGACCCTGAAAGTAACATTTCCAGGTTCTGTTTACATCCCGCTTAGCGTGGAGCTGTAGTATAATATGACTGTGTTTTGACAGCAGGCACAGAAACAACAACAGTGTACGGTTGTGGAGAAATGGGGTGAGTGCATACGAGTACATATTTTAAAAAGCCAGTATGACTTTGCTTGGAAAGCTTTCTGAGGAGTTGAAAAGTAAAAGCACCAAAAGCCCAAAGAGGGTCAGTTTTAATTGGATAAGTACAGATGAGCAGCCCAGGCACAGAGGGAGAGTCTCACGAAAGCTGAAACTCAGGAGAAGATGGAGAGAGATGCTGAGAGCATCAAAAAGCATCCGGGGGTTGAGTCATGGCAACTGGACTTCTTTTCTTGTGGGAGCGAAACGTTTCTCTACTCATCCGAGTAGCTTCATCAGTCTGAGGAAAGGTAGCAGGAGGCTTCCAATTTATAGTTCACACGCACACGCACACACACACACACACACACACACACAGAGTTCATATTTATATATGAGAACTACAAATTGGAAGCCTCACAACCAACTTTTCTGAGACCAATGAAGCTTGGATGAGTAGTGATAACGTTCTGATCTCACAAGAACTCACAAGAAAAGAATTCCAGTTGCCAGGATGCACCTCCAGGATAACTTCACCTGGATGACTGAGAATCTTCACAGACATCAAAAAGGATGTTTCCAGCTTCTGAGGGAGGGGACGGTTGCCTCCCGGCCGCCTAGAAAGGGCTGAGTGTTCGCAAGTGGCCTATCGACGATGGAACCCAAGCACTGGTTGTAGACAAAGGGCAACCAAACATCGCATGGATCCTCAGGGAGACCACACTGCAATCCTTCCGAGATCTCTCTGTAAGGTACTTACTGGATCTCTGAAGACTTCAGCAACCCTGGTGAGAGCTGCCTGATTCCTGGAAGCCCCAGGGCATAGTCAGAGAGTCGAAGTGAGTGGAGGGAGTCGGAAGCGGAGAGGCAAAACGAAAGAGCCGCCAGGTCAAGTCTGGTGGAGAGGTGGCCTTGAAGGTCTAGGTTGCAAACGTGTCCCATTACGACGCGGGCAAACTGGGAGTCCTGCATCTCATAGAGACAGTGGCACAATTCCAGCAGCTGCTCCCCCCTCTGGAAAGCACGGCATTTGGCTTTCTGCTCCACCCAGCTCAAGAACTCCTGGCACAGTCTGGTCCTGGGCAGGGTCCGGCAGCCCCACGCTCTCTGCAGGATGCTCTGCCTCTTTGGATTGGAGAGTCCGAAAAGGAAACACACCAGCATCCCACTGTGGCGGTGGTACCCCTTTTGATTTCCAAATACCTCTTCCCAGTCGTTGGGCGATGCTACTGCCTCCCCGTCCGGCTCCAGAAGGTAGAACAAGGCAGCAAAGAATTCCTGGAAACCCAGGTGGATGAACTGAGAGAGGCTTGGTCTGTCGACGTCCCGATGGAGAAGTCGCCTACTTACAGAACAGGGTCCCAAGCCATGTGCTTTTAGCTGTTCTTCATCGTAGACCATTGATTGGCGTCGCACCCCTTCCTTGGCTAAACCACACAGTCCTTTCAGGTCACTTGGCCCGGAAGGACAAACCAAGACTTCCAAAAGGAGCCCCAGGTGGACGTCTGTGGACGTTGCCATCTCCGGGATGTCTCTGAGAGGCTCTGCTTCAAATCTCCCACCGACGATGGAGCAGACGATCCAGCACACAACGGGCAGGAGGCACATCCCGAAAAGAGTCTCGTTCTTCCCTACCAGTTCAAAGGCTCGGGCAGCTTCCTTCTTCTTCTCAAAGAAGCGGTGGAAATACTCTTTTCTCTGGGCGGGGGGAAATCCCAGCACCTCCACAAACCGGGCTGACTTGAGAGAGAGCTGGAGGGAACCCACGGCCACGGGCCTCGCGGTCACAAGGAGGTGGCACGGAGGGAGAAGCGTTTTCCGAAGCAGGCCAGCCACCAAGCGGGCGGGCGTCTGCTTGGCATGAGGGTCGCTCGCGCTCTGCATGTCGCCCTGAAGATTCCAGCCTCCCAGTTCCTCAAAGCTATCAAGGATGAAAAGGAGGCCACCGGTGTTCATCAAGATGCCCTCAGGGAGCAACGTTCCAGGAGGGCAGCTGCTAAGCATCAGGTCCACCAGACTCAGGGCCTGGGCCCTGTCCCGGCTCAACGCCCTGCAAGACAGGAAGAAAGCATACTCAAACTTCTCCTGCCAGCAGCGGCCAGATGCCCAGTCTAACATCAGCTTCCGCACGGCGGTGGTTTTCCCCACCCCGGCCGGTCCAAAGAGGACGACTGTTCTGGAGCTCCTCTCCTCGGCAGCTGAATCAAATAAATTCTCCATGCCACATTTTGGGCTGCCTCCTTCCGGAGGAGGCTCCATCTCCCTGTGCTTCTTTTTTGCTACCGTGAGTTCATGAGGTGTCGCCAAAGGAAGCGGATTCCTGATGAGTTGCAGAGCTGTGTACTTTTGGGGGCGACCCATGGGTGAGCCCCAGTTGGAGCCCAGTTCCGGAATGGGCCGGAATGTATCCCGGAGGTGCCTTTTGTAATTCTTCTTGCAATCTAATGGGATGACATAGAATCACCATCAATATGAACTGTGGAAAAGTTGGTGTGAGCTGCTCAAGCAGTGCTCTTGAGATGGATTGCTAGTAGACCAATGCAATCCGGTACAGTAACCTTTAGTACAGTGGACTCTCATATAACAAACAGTTTGTATAACATAAAATCTGTACAACATAAAAAATTTCTGGAGATAGGGGAAATTTGCTTAACAGAATTGTCTATGGGGCAAATCTGTACAACATAAAAATGGTCGCGATTAGGAATTACTCTGTTTTCAATGCATTCCTATGGGAAATTTGTATAAAGGAAAATTTGCTTAACATAATTTCATTTGGAACGAATTAATTCCTTTATACAAGGTACCACTGTATTTTGTTTTGCATGCCAGTTTGTATTTTATATGCATTTATATACAGGCTGTTGCTTAATTTTATTACATAGATTAATGGAATATTTTATTGCATACATGAATGCAACACATTACAGACTATCAATTTGTTTTTGTTTTTGTTTGTGTTATCATGCATTTTGTTTCTTACTAGTTTAGTTGTACTTTGCTCAAGTATGTAAAGCACCCCACTAAAGTTGCATGGTTGCATTTACAACATAAACCACCCCTCCCTTCTCCTGCAAAAGGTTTTATTCTGTGGATGATACCGGCAGCGGCACAATTAATTTTTAACTACCCTCATTTCTCAGCACCGCATGACCTCCACGCAGCTTTTCTCCTCTTGTGAGGTAAAATACGATTTTGAACTTGAATCAGTACTGCTTTTAAAAAAAAAGGAAAATCTGGAACCCAAGAATAGAAAACCTGTTCTCTCCTGTTCCTGTGCTCTAAATTTCCCTCTTTTAACGCCCCTTCCAAAAAAAAAGGCACATGGGTTCTGTTATACTTTTTATAAATCTTAATAACAGGACATTCCGATACAGTGCTTGGGAAAGTTTTTCTTACTATTAAATAGGATCTACAAATCTTTTTGAAAGGGTCCACTTTGGGGGGGGGGGTTGGTGCAGTTGGAATTAGTTGAGGGATGGATGGAAAGGCTTATCTGTTGAATTTCTGCCTGTGCCGCTCATCGCTTACCGTTATATTTCCACTTCTGGAGCTTGGAGGCAGAATCTCGCAAGTTGGTCTCCTGGAGGACATGGATGGCCACCTCCCTGGCCCCTTCCTTCCCGTAGGCCTCCAGCAGGAGCTGCACGGTGTCCGTGGTGTTCGCGCCCTCCAGTTTGCCCTGTGGGATGTGAGCCTTCCCTTCCCACTCAAGGAAGCCTAGCTTGTGTTTGAACCTCTTGAAATTCTCCTCTCGGAGATCATCCAGGGCAAAGAGGAGAGCATCTTCAACGGAGTCCTCCAGGTCCGCCATTTCTGCTCAGAAAATGGGCTGGAAGGAGAAGCAGCAGGCAGCGGACCTTTGAAAAACTATCCTTTGGGCTGCCTTTCCCCAAATCCTCCAACCAGCATTCCTACCTGTGGCTGGCACGCGCTGTGCCAAGTTATGAATGTCTGGTTAAAATTCCTTTTAGCAACACAGAAGGAATACAGAGACTCCCAGAGGAGAATAGCTACAAGTCTCCCCAGGAAGTCCACCCCTTTCTCATCAACTGGCACTTATAGTCTCACTCACTCACTTTGAGGCATTTGTAGGAGAAAGATTTTTTTTAAAAAAAATTCTTTTTTACTCAATGAACAGACCAACAGTACACAAACAACTGCCTCCAACCAAGGAAAGAGAAGGAACCAACTCAGCAGAAGGAACAATTATTTAGTGCTGGATAAATAGATAATCAACCCAGCCTAGAAAAATCCCTCCCAGTCACACAAACTACAGACAGCCCGTAGTCTGCAATGCAAAGCCAAGCTGGTGTGTGTGTGTGTGTGTGTGTGTGTGTGTGTGTGTGTGTGTGTGTGTGTGTACATGCGCTTACATCTATAGAAACAAAGTTCAGGGTCAAGGAATAGCTTTCTTGGATCGCTAAAAATGTTCAAATAAGGGGAGCCTTCATGCTCTCCAGAACATTTCGTCATCATCAAAAAATCCAGCCCGATGTGAAGCCTTGTTTTTGAATGAAAACTACCAGCAGAGGAAGAGAGCCCCTCCAGTTCAGCTGAATTTATCTCCTCAGTGCTCTGCAATAACTTGTGTTTTTGAACCAACCAAAATTCCCAGGTCAGCTGATAAGCTACTAATGACACCCTCTGATAGGAAACCAGCTGCCTAACATTATATCTACGGCGGTTTCTGAGACTCCACCGCGAGCCCTGAGACCAAAGTACAGTGTGAGGCGCTTTTACGAGGAAGCAGATTACATGCTGTTGGCATATGCGCACGAGTATACATGGACCGTGCAAGCTACTGAACTAAAAAGGGTGAGCCGTGGGGCCGTTACAAAACACAAATGCAAGACAAGGCTATAGCATAGGCCAGTGTTGGCGAACCTATGGCACGGGTGCCAAAGGTGGCACTCGGAGCCCTTTCTGGGGGCACCTGACATGGCCCCTTCACAGCCACCTGTATTCAGGTTAAATTGCTGTATGGGCATGTTGCGAAAAAATATGTGGGTTTTGAATCGCAGCTTGGGCACTCGGTCTCTAAAAGGTTCCCCATCACTGGTATAGGCGATAGCACTGCTACCTCTCCTCAGGGGAAAGCGCAATAGAAGTCAACAAAAGTTGCACTGTGTGTTTTAGAGATCAGGGTCTCAAAAAAGTAGGACTACCTAAACAACTGGCCCGCATCTTGCTTTTTTTAAAGCACAGTCTGCTGAATCAAAAGCAAACCTTGCACAAAGAGGCGGCAGCGTCCCGCCCCCCCCCCCCCCGCTCTCCTTGCCAAGTTGCAGTACAGTACTTGTTTTGGGAAAACCTCCAACAGAACCTCCCACTCTGGTGGCCAACTTGCAGTGCAAAACAACAACTTTTCCAAGGTGCCATTGTGGGGCTGGATTGGGGACAGTATGATCCACAGCATCTGCGCTAACAGAGCGGCTTTCGAGGGTCCTGGCAGCTGCACTGAATGTCGACACACAGCGAGATACACAGAGAGACTCACCTAAATTTCAAGCGAACCCTCTCTTCTCATTTCCTCTGCCACATCCTGTCTCCTGCGGGCTGCCGAGGCAGAGGGGGCCTCCTGGCCACCCACCCGCTCTGCATTTTCCACCCGCCTGCCTTTAGATCCGATCGCCTGCCTCCACTCTCTGCTCCAGCTTCTCTCTCCTCCCATCGCGCTGTCATTCCGCTGGCACTGCCCCTCCGGCTGTGCATCGGGAGGAGTTAGCAAACAGCAAACGAAATACGCTGGGAATAGAGCACCAGAGCCCCCCCCCCCCAATTTGTGGCCACCCATGCCCAAGATGACCGTAAAATCAGGGGAAAGCTACCTGCACAGCTCTCTCGGGCTCTAACTATTGAAACCAGGAGAGGCGAGACTGAGCCTACGGAGAGCAAAAAGAACACGTCTCACCAAATGGATAAATGCTTCAGCACCCTTCCTCCCCACCGGCTGGACCATCTGTAAGTCCCTTAACAGCCTTAGAAACAAAGTAGAATGCTCCAAGAATAATCAAGAAAATGTGTTCTTTGGATAGATACATAAGGACATAAGAAGAGCCCTGCTGGATCAGGCCAAAGGACCATCTAGTCCAGCTTCCTGTATCTCACAGTAGCCCCACGAGACTAGATATCTGTCTCCTGATACCACTGCCCTGCATCTGGTCCTTGAGGTACCCCGGTATTAAGCTTGCAGATGATACATCTCCCTCATGGTTTGTAACCTGTGGTAGACTAGATATCTGTCTCCTGCATCTGGCCCTTGAAATACCCGTTTTAACCCTGGATATTGCACATCACCGTCATGGTTTGTAACCTGTGATGGACTTTTTCCTCCAGGAACCTGTCCAATCCCCTTTTGAAGGCATCCAAGCCAGATGCCATCACCACCTCCTGTGGCAAGGAGTTCCACAGACTAACAATACACTGGGTGAAAAAATATTTCCTTTTGTCTACTCTCACTCTCCCAGCCCTCAGTTTGAGTGGATGTCCCCTAGTTCTGGTACAGTATTTTGTGAGAGGGATACGAGTGTCCCTCTATCCACTTGACTCATGCCCTGCATTATTTTGTACGTCTCAATCATATCCCCCTCAGGCGCCTTTTTTTTCCAGACTAAAGAGCCCCAAATGTTTTAGCCTTTCCTCATAAGGGAGGTACCCCAGCCCAGTGATCATTTTTGTCGCTCTCTTCTGCGCCTTTTCCAGTTCCACTATGTCTTTTTTGAGATGCGGTGACCAGAATTGTACACGATACTCCCGGTGTGGCCTGGTGAACAAATTGTCTGTGCCTGCAGAGAAATTCAATCAATGCAGAACTTGTGCATGCAATTAATATCTCTCTGTATGTATAAAAACAGCTGCTGCAAACATCCAAGATATTGCTATTTTAGTATTTAAATTTTCAAGTGTTACCTATATTTAATATGCATGCATAATTGTGCAATGCTCTTGTAGTAAAAACATGAATCAACTTATTTACCATGAGCCCTTTGTGTTTCATTATGTCAATAAGTGACAGAATGGGCCCCTAGGCCCAGATGAGTAGGCAATAAATCGAACTACAGGCAATAAGATCTACCTGGTCAACAAAGCTGCCGGAGCCAGCGCTCTTCCAGGGGCTGCACTGTTCGGCTTTTGAACTTTGCAGAACCAGGAGCCATATCTTGTATCCCATCGTTAATTTTGGGGTTATCATTCGTGCTTTGATCATATACATATGTTTAAGGGCTCCTCGTTGACTCTCCGTGATCTCCTTCCCCCTGTGTCTTCTCCTCCCCTTCTTCCTCTTCTCCTGCCTTTCCCTGCTGGTCTGTTCCAGTGCCTGTTTCCCTGCCTAGCCCTGCCTTTTCCTGAGGAGGAGAGGGGAGGGCGAGCCAGGGCTCCTTTGCTCACAAAGGCCTCATGGCTTCTTCGCATTTTGTCCGCATCCTTCGAGCTGCTCGGCTCAAGCAAATGGTTTTTGTTTTTGTGCTGCCTTTGTTTCCTGGCAAGCCAGAGAAGGCAGGAAAGTGGTCCGGAAATGCTAATATTCTACCGTGTAAATACTGACAAGCCAACAAAACGAAAGAACACGTTGGTTGCCAATCCGATTGGAAAAAGAAAGACACAAAACCAGGAAAGTGTTTGACAAAATGCCTCAAAAATGCCCTTTAAAAGTAATTTTAACTCATGACGGCTAATTTCTGAGAGTGACCAGAAATCATCTCCTATTATGCCCTAACTTTGTAATTACCCGTTGCATCAAAAGCAAGAAAATGTGTTCTGTTTAGATACCCACCCACCCCATAGTGCTTAAAAGCACTCTCTGGGTGGTTAGCAATGGATTTACGGAGGCTACTCGTGGCATCCGTTTTACCATTGTATAAGTAACTGCAGTGCTAGTTCTCCAGTTCAGGGTCTGGGTAAAAGGCGGAACTTGACGGAACTCCCTGATTTCATATGATTTTTACATGGGATCCTTCCCAAATCACCATCAAATCACACATCCCATTCATGGTCAACTATTACACAAGAATAATCACGTTTCCTCCAGCGCATGGCTCGGCAGTGGCGCAAAAACATGGTTCCATCGCACGGAACCATCTGATTTCATATGATTTTTACATTGGATCATGATGAATCCACTATCATCTATAGAGCCCATTTCAATCCACAGATTGCACAACAAAAATCACGGGTCCATCAGCGCATGGCTCCACAGTGGCGCAAAAACATGGTTCCAAGGCATGGAACCACACAGAACTCCCTGATTTTTACCCGGAATCAACTCCAAAACACTATCACGTCCTAGGCCCCATCCATACACAAAGACTGCACACCCGAAATCAGGGATCCGTCAGCGCATGGCTCTGCAGTGGCGCAAAAATATGGTTCCAAGGCACGGAACCACACGAAACTACATGATTTTTACCCGGGATCAAATCCAAACCACTATCATATCCTAGGCCCCATCCATACACACAGACTGCACACCCGAAATCAGGGGTCCGTCAGCGCATGGCTCTGCAGTGCTGCAAAAACATGGTTCCAAGGCACGGAACCACATGGAACTACCTGATTTTTACCCGGGATCAACTCCAAAACACTATCACGTCCTAGGCCCCATCCATACACACAGACTGCACACCCAAAATCAGGGGTCCGTCAGCGCATGGCTCTGCAGTGGCGCAAAAATATGGTTCCAAGACACGGAACCACACGGAACTACCTGATTTTTACCCAGGATCAACTCCAAAACACTATCACATCCTAGGCCCCATCCATACACACAGACTGCACACCCGAAATCAGGCGTCCGTCAGCGCATGGCTCTGCAGTGGTGCAAAAACATGGTTCCAAGGCACGGAACCACACGGAACTACCTGATTTTTACCCAGGATCAACTACAAAACACTATCACGTCCTAGGCCCCATCCATACACAAAGACTGCACACCCGAAATCAGGCGTCCGTCAGCGCATGGCTCTGCAGTGCTGCAGAAACATGGTTCCAAGGCACGGAACCACACGGAACTCCCTGATTTTTACCCAGGATCAACTCCAAAACACTATCACATCCTAGGCCCCATCCATACACAAAGACTGCACACCCGAAATCAGGGATCCGTCAGCGCATGGCTCTGCAGTGGCGCAAAAATATGGTTCCAAGGCACGGAACCACACGAAACTACATGATTTTTACCCGGGATCAACTCCAAACCACTATCACATCCTAGGCCCCATCCATACACACAGACTGCACACCCGAAATCAGGCGTCCGTCAGCGCATGGCTCTGCAGTGGCACAAAAATATGGTTCCAAGGCACGGAACCACACGGAACTACCTGACTTTTACCCAGGATCAACTCCAAAACACTATCACATCCTAGGCCCCATCCATACACACAGACTGCACACTCGAAATCAGGGGTCCGTCAGCCCATGGCTCCACAGTGGCGCAAAAACGGGTCTGGGTAAAAGGCGGAACTTGACGGAACTCCCTGATTTTTACCCAGGATCAACTCCAAAACACTATCACATCCTAGGCCCCATCCATACACACAGACTGCACACCCGAAATCAGGCGTCCGTCAGCGCATGGCCCTGCAGTGGCGCAAAAACATGGTTCCAAGGCACGGAACCACACAGAACTCCCTGATTTTTACCCAGGATCAACTCCAAAACACTATCACATCCTAGGCCCCATCCATACACACAGACTGCACATCCGAAATCAGGCGTCCGTCGGCGCATAGCTCTGCAGTGGCGCAAAAACATGGTTCCAAGGCACGGAACCACACGGAGCTACCTGATTTTTACCCAGGATCAACTCCAAAACACTATCACGTCCAAGGCCCCATCCATACACAAAGACTGCACACCCGAAAGCAGGGATCCGTCAGTGCATGGTCCTGCAGTGGCGCAAAAACATGGTTCCAATGCACGGAACCACACGGAACTACATGATTTTTACCCGGGATCAGCTCCAAAACACTATCACATCCTAGGCCCCATCCATACACACAGACTGCACACCCGAAATCAGGCGTCCGTCAGCGCATGGCCCTGCAGTGGCGCAAAAACATGGTTCCAAGGCACGGAACCACACGGAACTCCCTGATTTTTACCCAGGATCAACTCCAAAACACTATCACATCCTAGGCCCCATCCATACACACAGACTGCACATCCGAAATCAGGCTTCCGTCAGCGCATGGCTCTGCAGTGGCGCAAAAACATGGTTCCAAGGCACGGAACCACACGGAACTACCTGATTTTTACCCAGGATCAAATAGAAAACACTATTACGTCCTAGGCTCCATCCATACACACAGACTGCACACCCGAAATCAGGCGTCCGTCAGCGCATGGCCCTGCAGTGGCGCAAAAACATGGTTCCAAGGCACGGAACCACACGGAACTACCTGATTTTTACCCAGGATCAACTCCAAAACACTATCACATCCTAGGCCCCATCCATACACACAGACTGCACACCCGAAATCAGGCGTCTGTCAGCGCATGGCTCTGCAGTGGCGCAAAAACATGGTTCCAAGGCACAGAACCACATGGAACTCCCTGATTTTTACCCAGGAGCAGCTCCAAACCAGTATCACATCCTAGGCCCCTTTCTGGACTCCACAAAGGTATCTGCACATCAGGCCCAACGCTTATTAGGCCTGATGGCCTCAACTACAGCTATCATCCCACACGCCAGACTCCGCACGAGACCTCATGGCTTCTAGCCCAGTTTTGACCTCACCGCGACAACCCCTCCAAACGGCTCAGAGTCACCTCCGCCCTCCTCACCAGCCTAAGGTGGTGGAAGTCCTCCCGCGATCTAAGAACGGGAAGGCCCTTCAAACAGCGTTACCCGTCCATCCAGGTAACCACAGATGCCAGTACGACGGGATGGGGTGCCACCTGCAACCACCTCTCGATCCATCACAGGTGGACACTCAAGGAGCAAGCCCATCATATCAACTACCTAGAACTCCTTGCCATTTTCAAAGCCCTCAAGGCATTCGAACTCCTCCTTGCACACAAGATGGTCCAAGTAATAACAGACAATACTACAGCACTTTATTACTTGAACAAGCAAGGAGGAACTCACTCGAAATCTCTACTGCACCTCACCCTCAAACTTTGGAGATGGTGCATAGCCAAGGGCATTCACCCAATAGCCATACATATTGCGTCATACAACAATGTGGCGGCAGATGAACTGAGCCGCCTCACCCACGACAACCACGAGTGGAGCCTCTCAGAGACAGCGTTTCAGATCCTCTGCACCAGGTGGGCCACCCCAACCATGGATCTATTTGCATCTCAAGCCAACACCAAATGCAGCTTGTACTGCTCCAGAGCAGGAATAGGCAAACACTCACAGGGAGATGCCTTTGCCACCAGCTGGCCCCCGGGTCTTCTCTATGCGTTCCCACCAATACCACACATCCAGAGAATGCTGATGAAGATCAGGCACCACGGAGCCCATGTCATACTGCTGGCCCCGTGATGGCCAAGACAGCCATGGTTTCAAGTCTTACAAACAATGGCGATCGACTCTATCAGGCTGACATCAACGCCTGATCTCCTGACACAACACCAGGGCCAAGTCAGACACCCAGACGTCCTGACTCTCCACCTGACGGCATGGTACATCTGCTAACAATTACAGATGCACACACAAGCTCCAGGAAGAAGTCTACAAATACACTATATGCACATAAGTGCACATCCTTCCTACATTTCACTCAAGCCAACTCTCAACCCTCAAGTCCAACTAACATTCAGGTCCTCCTAGAATTCCTCCTCTTGGACTATCCTTATCTACCTTAAGAGTCTACACTGCAGCCGTAGTGGCACATCAACCACCTGATTCGGAGGCGGCAGCCTTGTTTATTCATCCTAAACTTAAGAGGTTCCTACGAGGCATCGCTAACCTAAGTCCACAACATAGAGCCCTGACACCACAATGGTCTCTCTTCCTGGTACTGAACTGTCTAACTACCTGAACCTATGGCGACCACGTCTCTGTACTTACTTACCTTAAAAACAGCTTTTCTAGTGGCAATCACATCAGCCAGATGAGCTTCAGAACTCGCTGCGCTCAGAGCGGACCCACAGTTCCTCAAATTCCATCATGACAGAGTGGAACTTCGGCCGGACATCTATTTCTTACCGAAGATAGTGTCATCCTTCCATGTGTCTCAGCCACTTATTCTACCGACCTTCTTCCCAAACCCAAGTACTCACCTCGAGAGAAAGCTTCACTCCCTCGACGTCAAAAGAGCTCTCCACTTTTATACTTCCAGAACAGCTTCCGTTAGAAAGACACACAAGCTCTTTATCAGGACCTCGGCACCATCTCGAGGTCATCAGGTATCCCCTCAATCCATCTCCAGATGGATTGTTACAACTATCAAAATGGCTTACACCACTGCGCATGTCTCCCTACCTGTCATGCCTCAGGCACGCTCTACAAGAGTAGTAGCCTCCTCCACGGCTTTCCTAAAAGGAGTGCCCCTGGAAGACATATGCAAAGCGGCTACCTGGCCTCGACCATCTACGTTCCTGAGGCACTACAAGCTAGATGTCAGGACGCAGAGATCAGCCGCATTTGGCAAAGCAGTTTTGACAACTGTGCTACCATGACTACCCTCCACCGGTAAGTCAGCTTGCCAATCACGCTATGTGTGGATTCACAGAATCCACGAAGAAAAAATGCAGGTTACTTACCTGTAATTTAAGTTCTTCAAGTGGACCTCTGTGAATACACACCACCTACCCGCTTCACTTCTCTCCGTCATGGCTCGTTGTACTCTCAAAGGGTCAGCGACGGACCAGGGGGGAACTGAGTCAGCAAGGCGGGAGATCGGTGAGCATGCGCATGGAGGGCAGGGGCTTGTAAGCCTTAAGCTTGGAACGAATGGGAACTCAAGCGCGCAGGCGCGAAGACCCATTGTGTGTATTCACAGAGGTCCACTCGAAGAACTTAACTTACAGGTAAGTAACCTGCATTTCCGTGTGGTTCCGTGCCTTGGAACAATGTTTATGCTTCACTGCGGAGCCATGCGCTGACGGACCCCTGATTTTGGGTGTGCAGTCTGTGTGTAAGTGTGGCTCCTAGGATGTGATAGTGGTTTGGAGTTGATCCTGGGTAAAAATCAGGTAGTTCCGTGTGGTTCCGTGCCTTCCAACCATGTTTTTGCGCCACTGCAGGGCCATGCGCTGACGGACTCCTGATTTCGGGTGTGCAGTCTGTGTGTATGGATGGGGCCTAGGATGTGATAGTATTTTGGAGTTGATCCTGGGTAAAAATCAGGTTGTTCCGTGTGGTTCCGTGCCTTGGAACCATGTTTTTGCGCCACTGCAGAGCCATGCGCTGACAGACGCCTGATTTCGGGTGTGCAGTCTGTGTGTATGGATGGGGCCTAGGATGTATAGTGTTTTGGAGTTGATCCTGGGTAAAAATCAGGGAGTTCCGTCAAGTTCCGCCTTTTACCCAGACCCGTTTTTGCGCCGCTGTGGAGCCATGCGCTGACGGACCCCTGATTTCGGGTGTGCAGTCTGTGTGTATGGATGGGGCCTAGGATGTGATAGTGTTTTGGAGTTGATCCTGGGTAAAAATCAGGTAGTTCCGTGTGGTTCCGTGTCTTGGAACCATGTTTTTGCGCCCACTGCAGAGCCATGCGCTGACGGACGCCTGATTTCGGGTGTGCAGTCTGTGTGTGTATGGATGGGTCCTAGGATGTGATAGTTGTTTGGAGTTGATCCCGGGTAAAAATCATGTAGTTTCGTGTGGTTCCGTGCCTTGGAACCATATTTTTGCGCCACTGCAGAGCCATGCGCTGACGGATCCCTGATTTCGGGTGTGCAGTCTTTGTGTATGGATGGAGCCTAGGACGTGATAGTGTTTTCTATTTGATCCTGGGTAAAAATCAGGTAGTTCCGTGTGGTTCCGTGCCTTGGAACCATGTTTTTTGCGCCACTGCAGAGCCATGCGCTGACAGACGCCTGATTTCGGGTGTGCAGTCTGTGTGTATGGATGGGGCCTAGGATGTGATAGTGTTTTGGAGTTGATCCTGGGTAAAAATCAGGGAGTTCCGTCAAGTTCCGCCTTTTACCCAGACCCGTTTTTGCGCCGCTGTGGAGCCATGCGCTGACGGACGCCTGATTTCGGGTGTGCAGTCTGTGTGTATGGATGGGGCCTAGGATGTGATAGTGTTTTGGAGTTGATCCTGGGTAAAAATCAGGTAGTTCCGTGTGGTTCCGTGCCTTGGAACCATGTTTTTGCGCCACTGCAGAGCCATGCGCTGACGGACGCCTGATTTCGGGTGTGCAGTCTGTGTGTATGGATGGGTCCTAGGATGTGATAGTTGTTTGGAGTTGATCCCGGGTAAAAATCATGTAGTTTCGTGTGGTTCCGTGCCTTGGAACCATATTTTTGCGCCACTGCAGAGCCATGCGCTGACGGATCCCTGATTTCGGGTGTGCAGTCTTTGTGTATGGATGGAGCCTAGGACGTGATAGTGTTTTCTATTTGATCCTGGGTAAAAATCAGGTAGTTCCGTGTGGTTCCGTGCCTTGGAACCATGTTTTTTGCGCCACTGCAGAGCCATGCGCTGACAGACGCCTGATTTCGGGTGTGCAGTCTGTGTGTATGGATGGGGGCCTAGGATGTGATAGTGTTTTGGAGTTGATCCTGGGTAAAAATCAGGGAGTTCCGTGTGGTTCCGTGCCTTGGAACCATGTTTTTGCGCCACTGCAGAGCCATGCGCTGACAGACGCCTGATTTCGGGTTTGCAGTCTGTGTGTATGGATGGGGCCTAGGATGTGATAGTGTTTTGGAGTTGATCCTGGGTAAAAATCAGGGAGTTCCGTCAAGTTCCGCCTTTTACCCAGACCCGTTTTTGCGCCACTGTGGAGCCATGCGCTGACGGACCCCTGATTTCGGGTGTGCAGTCTGTGTGTATGGATGGGGCCTAGGATGTGATAGTGTTTTGGAGTTGATCCTGGGTAAAAAATCAGGTAGTTCCGTGTGGTTCCGTGCCTTGGAACCATGTTTTTTGCGCCACTGCAGGGCCATGCGCTGACGGACTCCTGATTTCGGGTGTGCAGTCTGTGTGTATGGATGGAGCCTAGGACGTGATAGTGTTTTCTATTTGATCCTGGGTAAAAATCAGGTAGTTCCGTGTGGTTCCGTGCCTTGGAACCATGTTTTTTACGCCACTGCAGAGCCATGCGTTGACAGACGCCTGATTTCAGGTGTGTGCAGTCTGTGTGTATGGATGGGGCCTAGGATGTGATAGCGTTTTGGAGTTGATCCTGGGTAAAAATCAGGGAGTTCCATCAAGTTCCGCCTTTTACCCAGACCCGTTTTTGCGCCACTGCAGAGCCATGCGCTGACGGACGCCTGATTTCGGGTGTGCAGTCTGTGTGTATGGATGGTGCCTAGGATGTGATAGTGTTTTGGAGTTGATCCTGGGTAAAAATCAGGTAGTTCCGTGTGGTTCCGTGCCTTGGAACCATGTTTTTGCGCCACTGCAGAGCCATGCGCTGACAGACGCCTGATTTCGGGTGTGCAGTCTGTGTGTATGGATGGGGCCTAGGATGTGATAGTGTTTTGGAGTTGATCCTGGGTAAAAATCAGGGAGTTCCGTGTGGTTCCGTGCCTTGGAACCATGTTTTTGCGCCACTGCAGAGCCATGCGCTGACAGATGCCTGATTTTGGGTGTGCAGTCTGTGTGTATGGATGGGGCCTAGGATGTGATAGTGTTTTGGAGTTGATCCTGGGTAAAAATCAGGTTGTTCCGTGTGGTTCCGTGCCTTGGAACCATATTTTTGCGCCACTGCAGAGCCATGCGCTGACGGACGCCTGATTTTGGATGTGCAGTCTGTGTGTATGGATGGGGCCTAGGATGCGATACTGGTTTGGAGTTGATCCTGGGTAAAAATCATGTAGTTCTGTGTGGTTCCGTGCCTTGGAACCACGTTTTTGCGCCACTGCGGAGCCATGCGCTGACGGACGCCTGATTTCGGGTGTGCAGTCTGTGTGTATGGATGGGGCCTAGGATTCGATAGTGTTTTGGAGTTGATCCTGGGTAAAAATCAGGGAGTTCCGTGTGGTTCCGTGCCTTGGAACCATGTTTTTGCGCCACTGTGGAGCCATGCGCTGATGGACCCATGATTTTTGTTGTGCAATCTGTGGGCTGAAATGGGCTCTGTATATGATAGTGGATTCATTATGATCCAATGTAAAAATCATATGAAATCAGATGGTTCCGTGCGATGGAACCATGTTTTTGCGCCACTGCCGAGCCATGCGCTGGAGGATACATGATTATTCTTGTGCAATAGTTGGCCATGAATGGGATTTGTGATTTGATGGTGATTTGGGAAAGATCCCATGTAAAAATCATATGAAATCAGGGAGTTCCGTCAAGTTCCGCCTTTTACTTTCTTCCTCCAGTTCATTACCAAATGTATCTAGTTATGGTATGTTGCTTGCGATGAGTTACATCCCAGCTCAGCAGCAGCAGTAGAAAAAAACAGAATAAAAGCATGCATGGGCACATGTGCTCACAATCGTTTGTGGGGGCGGAAGTTGTCTCTCTGCAGCTCCCATTCATTTCACCGAGATTTGTGCAGGAAGATGTCCCTGCGGGCTGGGCCACCCGGACTCTCCCACCCCTCCTCCCTTCACAGCAGCCACAACCTACTATAAGCCACCTGCCTCTCTGCAATATCTGTGCTCCCCTACAGAACACCTGCCTGCCGCCTGCAGCCACCCTGGCAATAGGTTTGGAGGAAAGGCAACCGAAGGTCACACGGCGGTTTACCATGCACAGCGCGTGGGGTGAAGCAGCCTCTGCGGGCTTGGTGGTTCTCCACCGCTTCCTTGTGGAATTCACATGGTCAGCAGCACAGGAGCCATCGTGGGCAGCAGACGTGAAAGCGAAACACACTCCATATCACTCACTCACTCACACACACACACACATTCGGCATCTGTACCAGTGATGTAATGATGTAAGAGAGAGCTCTGGGTCTGTTTCCCTCCTGGTCATCACTCTCCAAGGGCCTTGGTCCCCAGCGTCAGGAAGAAGAGGATTGATTCGTCCCCGAGAGCTTGCATTAATTGTTTGATTTTGAGTGATCTCACAAAGGTGTCACAACATCCCTCTTCTTCTTCTTCTTCAGGTACCGTGTCCTCATACAACATTGGCAATCTGTAGCATGATCTGTTTTTTTTTTAATCTAAAGCAGTGGTGGCCAAGCTTCAGCACTCCAAATG
This sequence comes from Phrynocephalus guinanensis, assembly GCA_037367245.1. Classification (NCBI taxonomy): domain Eukaryota; kingdom Metazoa; phylum Chordata; class Lepidosauria; order Squamata; family Agamidae; genus Phrynocephalus; species Phrynocephalus guinanensis. The sequence continues at coordinate 122,656,779 of CM074738.1, forward strand.
TTTTGGACCACAACTCCCAGAATTCCAAGCCTGTGTTGCCAATGACAAAGGACTGTGGGAGTTGTGGTTCAAAACATCTGGAGGGCCCAAGTTTGGCCACCACTGATCTAAAGCTATTCTATGAACTTGACCAGCGTCCTATGAACTTGATCAGTGGAGACAGGAGGGCCTGGCCTGCTCTGGTCCATGGGGTCACGAAGAGTTGGACACAACTTAACTAAACAACAACAAATTCTTTAAAAGAGCAGCTGTGCTCACTGCAAACCATTGGCTTAAATTCTTAAGCCAGAATGTACTTCTACAGCCCAGGACACACTTCCCGTCTATTTTTCCTTGAAGGATAACCTGCAGCACACGGTATTTGTTATTGTGCATTATGTGACTGAAATATTACAATTTTCTTCTCTTTACAGTATTGGGAAGTTCATTAGCGACTCTGGCTGTCCACATCCCTCTGCATTTGTATTATTTAACGACCAAACGGATTCCTTGGGACTTGTTTTTTGAAGCTTCAGGCAGTAAAAGCTGGCACTGCCTTGGCTTCTGGAATATCTGGAGGGGGGGAAAGTGTCCAAGTGCAGCAACACGAAGGTTGTTGAAACGGCTCATGGCTCTTCCAACCGCTGGCTGTGTTCCAATTGCTACACCTCACATTTCAGAGAGAAAGCAGAAGGGTGTAAAAAGCTCACTCCCGTTCAAGCAGGGGAAGGGAATGCAACTCCCTCACAAGGAAAGTCCAACTGGCTGTAGGAAAAGCATGGAGCCCAAATGCCTTTTGTCTCCCAGACTGGCATAGTGGCTCTTTAAACATGCTTTTCCAAGACAACGGATTTGGGAGCCCCGATGGGGAGAAAGGCCATGAAGACATGGGACAGGACTATGAAAGCAGGCTGGTTTCAATCCACTGACCTCCATGGATTCATAAGAACATAACATAAGAACATAAGAAGAGCCATCATGCTGGATCAGGCCAAAGGCCCATCTAGTCCAGCTTCCTGGATCTCACAGTGGCCCCACCAGATGCATCTGGGAGCGCACGAGACTAGACCTCTGTCTCCCGATACCACTCCCCTGCATCTGGTCCTTGAGGTACCCTGGTTTTAAGCCTGGAGATGACACATCTCCATCATGGTTTGTAGTCTGTGTTCATTGGGCCCACTCTATGGCAACTTATTATCATTTCCTCAAGAGGTGCCCTTGTCCATGAAAGCTCATATTAAAATATAGCTGTTACTCTTTATGGTGCCACCATGTTTTTTGCCTTGTTTATTTTTATTTTTTCTTGGTTTTTTCCCCGATATGCTAGTTTCGGCTTCTAAGACTTATTACTATCCTAAGTGGGACTTCAGACACTGATTTCATTTGAAACTGGGCCTTCTCTGTGGCCGCCCTTTCACTTTGGAACAAACCGCTGAGTGAGATCCGGCCCTCAAAAAAGCTCTTAAGACTCTGCTTTTCAGAGAGGCATTTGGCGACCATTAACGGTTTCTGTTTTGTTTTGTTTTGCTCTGTTCTGCTATCTTGTCGAACAGTTTTAAAAAAATGGTTTAAGTGTTGTTTTTTAACTTTACTTTAATTTAATCTTTTAATTGTTTTCTGTGGCTGTTGTATACCTCCCGGAGTTCCTTCAGGAAGATGGGTGGTATATAAATAAATAAATAAATAAATAAATAAATAAATAAATAAATAAATAAATAAATAAAGCAGCCTTGACCACTATCCACTTGGTAGAAACACTGTAAATAAAGCAACAGCAACAAGAACAAATGCACAAATAAATACTCCCACCATCCCACTCCCAGCAAGCTGGAGAGGTCACCCAAAGGACATCTAGTCTGACTACCCAATGTGGAATAGAGCATTTCTACCCACACAGATCAGCCACAGCAAGCTGCACCGGTACATGGAACAGTCCAGGAGCAGGTTCATTGCCGAAAGGGCCTCCAATCCAAAGACAGCCAGCTGACTTAAGCGAGAAATCCCTGCCACACTGGAGAAAGGACGTCAAGTGACAGAAGCCTTCTAAAGGCCTTCAGAAGGGTGGGAAAGGTTACAGTTTGTATGTGACAAGAAACCGAGTGTCCTTCCAGATGTCACAATATTGTTTGTTTACCCTTCAGTGATCTTCAACAGCTCCGCTTTCACACTTTTCTTCATCTCAGGACTCCAAGTTGGCTTTAGGTTGTTTTCTCAAACTGCGATTCATTTCTGTAATTTGTCACCAGAGGCTTACAGGTATCACAAAGGAAACTTTTCTCCCCCAGAAAGGTCCAGTATCTCAACTAGAATTTGTTCTCAACTAAGTTCCCTAAATTGCTGGGATCAGACTGCCAGCGTAGATGGAAGGTCCGAGGCTTGTTGAAATTGTGTGCGTCTGTGTGCAGGAAATGCGCAATAGCGTAGCACCCGGTCTAAGAACATAAGTATTATGTAGTGAGTCCAGACACGACAGCAAGCTCTGGTAGACTTCTTTATTCCACAAACGACATACATAACACAACACACACGTTCCATAAATACCCATAACTCCACCACCCACCCACCCACCCCCGTTAACCCCACTAGGCATTACCTCATTACAAGGTCCACCTGTCTTGAGCTGCTGTATGCCTCTCTCTTAAAATAACCAATAAACTATACACTACAATAAGAAGAGCAATGCTGGATCAGGCCAAAGGCCCATCCAGTCCAGCTTCCTGTATCTTCCTGTATTTCACTGTATCTCACAGTGGCCCCACCAGATGCCTCTGGGAGAGCATGAGACTAGATATCTGTCTCCTGCTAGCACTCCCCTGCCTCTGGTCCTTGAAGCACCCCAGTTTTAAGCCTGGAGATAACACACATCTCCATCATGGTTTGTAACCTGGGATGGCCTTTTCCTCCAGGAATCTGTCCAATCCCCTTTTGAAGGCATCCAGGCCAGATGCCATCACCACCTCCTGTGGCACGGAGCTCCACGGACTAACAACATGCTGGGTAATTTTTTTTCTTTTGTCTGTTCTCACTCTTCCAAGCCTCAATTTGAGTGGATGTCCCCTAGTATTTTATGAGAGGGAGAAGAGCATCCCTATATTCATTTTACAAAGAGCCAGATATCTGTTTTTGGTGACCTATGAACACAACCACTTTTAGCAAGTTGAAAAGAAGGTTAGGAAACATAGTCTTTTGCTGCCAGGATCATTCAGGGCAACCTTTTCCCTGACTTGTAAGATATGTGTCCATACTCTGAAGACAAAGATGGGGGGTGCCTTTAGAAACCACTAAAATATCACAAGCAGAAGGCAGAATTCTCAGCTCCTACAAATGTCTTTCTCATGATGGCCATTACAGGATGGAGGGCTCAGCAGAAGAACCACCAACATTTCTAAAAATCAAGATTAATTCTACTTGCCATGTTCCTGAGTTTAAAGCAAATTCCAAAGTGGGGACAGAGGGTCAACCCCAAAGAAGCAGGCTTCTTAAGAACATAAGAAGATCCATGTTGGATCAGGTCAAAGGCCCATCTAGTCCAGCTTCCTGTATCTCACAGTGGCCCCACCAGATGCGTCTGGGAGCGCATGACACTAGATCACTGTCTCCTGATACCACTCCCAGGCATCTGGCCCTTGAAGTACCCTGGTTTTGAGCCTGGAGATTACACATCTCCATCATGGTTTGTAACCTGTGATGGACTTTTCCTCCAGGAATCTGTCTAATCCCCTTTTGAAGGCATCCAGGCCAGATGCCATCACCACCTCCTGTAGCACAGAGTTCCACAGACTAACAACATGCTGGGTCAGGCCAAAGACCCATCTAGTCCAGCTTCCTGTATCTCACAGTGGCCCCACCAGATGCCTCTGGGAGCGCACGAGACTAGATATTTGTCTCCTGACACCAGTCCCCTGCATCTGGTCCTTGAAGTGCCCTGGTTTTAAGCCTGGAGATGACACATCTCCACCATGGTGTGTTTACCTGTGATGGACTTTTCCTCCAGGAATCTGTCCAATCCCCTTCTGAAGGGATCCAGGCCAGATGCCATCACCACATCTGTGGCAGGGCCACATACAGCGGCTTCATGATTTCCCGCTCAGAAGAGACAGATTGGAATGTCTCTTCCAATCTTGTTACAGAGGCAGCAATCCTGTTGACTAATTATGGCCGTGTAACTCAGCACGCCACAAGCTCTTCATGGCAATGCAAGAGCACGAAATTATCTTTTAGATTTGGGGCGGTATCCCTGCCCACTGGACCCGCACAGAACCAAGGACGCTACAGCTGCTGACCCCAGCTCCCAGATGTTGTCATCTGCAACTACTTCTGCACCCTGAGTGGCACTCTTGGGAAGAAAGGAGAATAACTTTTGCCTCCTTGTTGCAGGAAATATAGGAATTCACAGCAACACCACTTTCATGTTTGGCTCCAGGAATAATGGTACACAGAACACCAGCCACCGGTCATCTTATTCTGGAGACAGCCACCCATTGACCTTGGCACCACATATATAATATGCACAGGTTTTGTCTTGGCAACAAAGAGGTTATCCTTGAACGTACAAGGGCAACTAAATGGCAGCCCAAGATGACCTGTGAAAGCCACTAGAGGGGACCTTAGTTATACCATTGATTACTGGCAGATGGTCAGCTCCCCAGGTCACAAAAAGAGAAGACATCAAAAAAGCTGTAACCTCCTTCGTCTGCCTCAAGCCAGGACCAAACTATGCATTTCAGGGAGCCCAGCATTGAGAGGGGATTTCTTAACTGCTGGAAGCTTCTGACTGGTCACATCAATACCTTTCCTCATCTCTCCCTTGGCAGTTTAGCTTGCTGGGTTTTGTGATTGCTGTAGGTCAGGGCTGTCCAACTTTGAATTGGCCAAGGTCTACTTTTCCCGGCCCAAAGTGCCTGAGGGCTACTACACTAAAACCTCTACTTATGCACATGGTCATTAATAAAAAAATTGTAAGTAGAGCAGCGGTTTCCCATAGGAATGCACTGAAAATCAATTAATCCATTATGGAGAGAATTGTCCAGGGGGGAAGAAGAAGGGAGATGTCACTGTACAAAGGAGATGGGCATATCTGCAACCCCACTTCTCGCCCCTCTCCTCACCAGCGACTTAGCTGGTCACAAGACAGTGGCACACCAATCATCTGGCCGGTGGGGGGAACAGGGGACTGTCCCAGAATGTTGCTGGGGCAGTGGTGGTCCTTGGGATGGGGAAGGGTGGAGAACTTATCCCCTCACTTTTTTATTGATGGCTGGGGGGCTACTTTTGAACCCTTTGCAGGCTACCAGTAGCCCACAATCTACCTGTTGGGCAGGCCTGCTCTAGGGAATTCTGAACATGGGATTTTGTCTGAAAGTTTCTTTTCTCACACATGTGAGCCTGTGGGACTAGATCTGAGACACAAACGTGGTTTCTCCTGGAATAACATGCTGCCTCTCACTTGTAAGTAGACCTCCAGTTAACAATTCCCCCCTTGGGAAAGAAGTTCAAGCGTGTGCAATGATTCTAAGTCTTCTGGCACGCCTACGCCTTCCAGCATTCTACACCCAAGAGACTGCCCGAGGTAAAGCAGACAATCCCCACCTGGAGACAAGGAAATGCAACTGAACTCGGTTTGTGGCATGTGGGACTTTTCAATAGGTTTTGATGCCGGGAATAGTAAGTGCAGATGTTGGGAAGGGCTTCAAGAGGCAGGGACAACTATGAGGCAGAGTGAGTCAAAATCCAGCCCTCCTGGTCTTCTCTGGATTGCCACGACCCCTTTCCTTGCAGTTCCGTTGTTTGGTAAAGCCCTTCTCTGCACTTAAGGAGGCCACAGACTGGAAACCATCCTTCACCCAGCACTTGAAGGGGTTCTTTTATGTTTATTGGATCAGCCAAAACAAGGTTGAGAATGGCTGGAAATGGTTTCTGTGATTTTCTACAGGTATTTTCTCCAAAGGTTGAAAGGTTCCAATCTCCCAGTTCTCCGGATTGGCTTAGGATAGGGAATCTTTGATTTCCCCCCCCCCCCACCCAGAGTCTGAAGTATCTTGCATGAAGGAAAACTCCTATCATCTTTCAAACAGCATCTACAGCAGCCAGTGAGCCTAACGGATTCCAGGAGGTGCAGTCAAACAAATCTAACTTTTCTGAGCAATAACACTGCTGCCAGAACAGAGAACTTGCATTCAGAATTTTTGTAATTTCTAAACAAATTCTATATAACCATATTCCTAATCATTATTCGATGTTTTGGACAGTGCACATTCCAGTGGCCTATATTTCCCAAGCTGGATCACCAAAATCATCATAGCTCCAAGCTTCTGTGCTGTTCTGTAGCATGATCAAGGCCCAGTTCAAGAGGCTGACTTACAGACAGAAGTTTTTGATGCATGTAGCAGGTTCTTCCACAGAAGCATCTTTGAGAAGCATCTCTTTTTTTTCTTGCACAATTATTGTTTGTTTGATTGTTTACATTTTAATATTATAATTTTAAAAAATGTGGGTGCAGGGACACACCCTGCACAAGCCTTCTCTTCCCCCACGCACCTGTTTTTGTTCTAGTCACATAACTGGGGGGGGGAGGCATGCACGCTCATGAAGCCCTACACAGTGGGCATGGAAATTAGAGGGTATACTGGTTAGAGGTGAATTTTGCCCAGCCTACAACAAACCTGTTACCCGGTCAGTCTCTTCAATGCTTAGGAAGAGTGTCTACTGAAGTTTTTGATGCATGTAGCAGGTTCTTCCACAGAAGCATCTTTGAGAAGCATCTCTTTTTTTTCTTGCACAATTATTGTTTGTTTGATTGTTTACATTTTAATATTATAATTTTAAAAAATTAAAAAAGAAGCATCTCTCGAAGTTTACAGATGCCTCAGTTACAATTTTCTGGAAGTGGCGGAGAACATTACTTCTGAAGATAATAATGATGTTGTAAAACGGAACTCTACTATGCTAGGTTTCATTTTAGTAAGATATTAAAATCATTTTAACATATGTAAGGCGCATATTAACATTATTGCCTTGTGCTATAAAATTTTAAGACAACCTTACAACGCCACACACCCCAACCAAAGAAACGGCCAAATCCTTGTAAGGAAAAGCGTTCAGCGCTGGGTGTCATGACACTTTTATTGTGGTCCACAGTAATTTGTCTGTCAAGTCATGTCTTTCCCACGAAGAAGGTGAATGAAAATAACTTAAAGGGGAACTGTTATAAGCCAGGGGGTGGGTGGAGTGAGCATGCAGGCAGGGCCTTTGGGTATTACAACGCCCGGCAGCCCCTAACGGACTCATGGGCGAAGCCTGGGGTGTGCCTCCTGCTTCCCTAAAGGGACCGGGAGGGGCAAAGATGCAGAACAGTCACACTCTTTGGCCCTGTTTTTACTCAGGCGCCGGCTTCACCTGCTTCGCTGCTTCCAGGTGGGTCAGCATTTCATCCCACTGGACAAACTGCTTTGAGAGGAGCAGCGTCTGCAGGAACCGTTTAAGGAAAAGTAAGGCGAAGGAGGACTCGAGCGGCTTAAAATAGAAACACGAGACAGCGCTTGCTACAGATTTCTGGGGCTTCAATGGGAGGCTGTAAGTAGCTGGCAGAAGGGCCCCTCAGGTCTTGTGGCAGACCGAGGAACTACCCTGAAACTAACCTACCCTGTTTTGCCCTGAAAATAAGACATCCCCCAAAAAAATAAGACCTACTTACAGTTTTGCCCCGCACTGAAATGGATAAATAGGCATCCCTCGAAATAAGACCTAAGGCCTCTCCATAATAAGATAACAAATAAAATGTGTACCGTATTTTTTCTTCATGGAAAAATAGGACATCCCCTGAAAATAAGACCTACTTACAGTTTTGCCCCGCACTGAAATAAGGCATCCCCCGAAAGGCATCCCCGTATTTTTCTTCATGAAAAATAAGGCCTCTCCATAATAAGATAACAATAAATGTGTACCGTATTTTTCTTCATGGAAAAATAGGACATCCCCTGAAAATAAGACCTAGCGCATCTCGGGGAGCAAAAATTAATATAAGACACTGTCTTATTTTTGGGGAAACACGGTAGGCAGAGCTGACTGGGCCGCCTGGGAACACTTGAGTTTGCTTTGTTCGGCGACTGCTCCTGGGGAAAGCCCCTTGACGCACCCCTGTCCATTCTACTTGGGGGGGAAAGGATACCATTCTGTTGTAATCTTCTAGGAGCAGCCGGACATTCTCTGTCACTGCTTCACACTGGTCCTGCAAGGTCAGAAGAATTCGGTTAAAAATACCTCTTGACATCCTGTAAAATCAGCATTTGAGCACTAAATAAAAACGTTACGAGTGCTGTTTCCTAAAGAAGAAACAGCACGATTGGCAGTGTCATTGGATGACATCCCACGATGCCCTCTTGGGTGTAGCCAGCACTTGGATTCACACAAGGGCACTTCAGCATGACTGCTGTGATGTATCAGCTTGCCTGCATCCTAGTAAAAATCCGGGAAACCACATAGGAAAAGAGAGTCTGGATATATCAGGGAAGGGTTGCTGGCTATCTGCCTGTCCAGAGCGCATGGGAGCCTTTTTTTAAAGGAAAACACAGAAAGGAAGAAAAAGGAAGGGGCAGCATGAACAGTTGGATCTGATCTGACCCTGCCTTCTCTGAAATGCAAGTTTAGTGATACTCAAGCCTAAGATTCAGTAATATATGACAGAGAAGAGGAGCTAGTGTGAGTCTTGATAAGGAACTGCAGTAGATGCAAGTCTTAGGACGTTGGCTTTGTTTTCACCTCAAACAACATGCAGCACTTTTGTTCTCAGAGCCAGACTGTTGGAATATTTAGCAAGATTTACATTTCAGCCATTACAGGGTTAATGTGAAGATCAAAGCCTATTGATTGTTGAGATCACACCACTTGGAATGTTCTGGTAGAAGTACAACCCCTTTTCTTTAAAGGGTGTGCCTTGTATTCTTAGAAAGAAGAGAAGCATGTTCCTAGTCTAGCAAGATGGCTGTTAGAATAGTTATTGTTAGAAAACCTCCCGTGTACCCTTCCCTTCTAGTTAAATAAATAGTTTTTCCATATAGTAACACAAGAGGTGTCTCTCTCATTAAAGCAACCAAAAATAATCTGCAACCACCGATCCAACAAAGATCTCCAACACAGACACCTTGGAAGCTGCAAGGTCAGGTTTGGATTTCCCACGAAACCGCTGTTGGAAGAGACAGGAAGCCGTAAGAGGCTTCGGGCTCATGCATCCAGTTCCCTTCCAGTGTGGCCCTGAAGGCTTGTGATGGTTTTGCTTCCATTTTGCTTAACTGCAAGCTGTGCCTCAGGATGGGACCCCCCGCCTCCCCAGCCTGTGCTGCTTTTTGAAGCACCAAAGAGCCTACTGTACCTGCTGCTGAAGGTGGATCTGTGACAGCCTCTGCAATTTGGCCGCATGGTCAGGGGCAGCTGCAACAAACCACAGAAGGAGAGTCAGTCTCCGCAGGCCCAGGAGTGACATACACAGCATCCCCAACTGTAACATCCTTTGGTGCCATTAGAAAATGAGTCACAAGAGCAGTCCAAACATGCTTGTAGGAACTGCCACCCTCCTCTCTTCGACAGCTGTGGACTGAAGAGTCAATCTCTGCGGGTCCTGAGTGAGTCCAGTTTGCTCAGGCCAGAACCAGCTGCAGAGATGAAGGGCTTCACAGCCTCTGAGCTACTACAGAGTGCTTTAATCTCACTAAATGCACACACCTGACATAAATCAGTGGCAACAAAGAAACTCTACCATATAGGGTCAGACTGAGCTCCCAGATGCTCCAGAGGCTGCAATTATAGTCTGATGGCATTAGAGATCTCAGGAACAGAGTTGCTTGGGTACTACTGCACTACAGATATACAATGGAATTCCCATGTAACCAAGGCAAGGAGCCAGTCAGCTCAAGTTACACCACACCATGTCTGATGACGTCACCAGCCATGGCCACGGTACAGCTGTTTTTTGGGGGGGGGGATCTAAAACTTCCCATCCTTCCCCCACCAGCAGATGCTGGAGACCTCTAGCTCCCCTTTGTCCTAAGAAGCGTTCAGGAGATGCAGAACGGAGAGGAGAATGACTTAGAGCTGGAAAACTGTTACCGTCAGTCCCGGGACCAGTGGCGGCAACGTTCTAACTTTTAATCACTCCCAACCCAATTCCATTTGGTGGCTCCTGAAGGCTTCCTAGGAGAAAGGGAATTCCTGGAACCTGGGGGCGGGGGGAGAGAGAGAGACGGGACGTGAAGTGTTTTATTTCCTCAAAATGGCCATATCTGATAACATCCCTGGAGTGGCACAGCTTAACCCATACAACAGCATTTCGGGTAGCGACAGGACTCATCTGCACTGCTGACTTCCGAGGTCGGTAAAATGAGTACCCAGCTTGCTGGAGGTATGTGTGTGTGTGTGTGGGGGGGGGGGAATGTGCTGCCTGCATACTGTAACTAAAACTGTAAACAACCCAGAGACTACTTGAAGTGGTACACTTTTTGCTGCCCTTTCCTTATGACACACACGCTGCTTGAGCCACCTGCAACGTTTGAGAAACCTATAGATCTTAAGAGCAGTCTGGAAAAGCGGAACAGGCGTGGATCTCCGAGCTCAGGGCCAGGGAATGCGACCCCCCCCCCCAAGCAGAGAACAAAGAGCGGCTCACCTTTGATATGCGCGCTGTCCAGATACGGCTGCAGGCTATTCACCTGCTCCAGAAGTGCTGCCTGAGCCATGATCGACTGCTCTTCTGGTAGAGAACAACACACACGGATATGCATCAGTGGAGACCATAACAGGTACCTTCCCATTTAAGGGCCACAGATCCTATCGGCTATGCCCAAGCAGAGTAGACGGCCAATTCAACATAAACAGAAATGCAATAAGGATCTTTAAAAGTCAAGTCTCCGGCATGTCTATTCAGAAATCCACTGAATTCAATGGGATACAGGCTTGCTACCTAAAACACACATTACATGAAAAAGAACTATTATCTTCATCTTGTTATTTTTAAATCTCCTTGGTGCAATTCTGTAAAAATCAACATTTTTATTTACTTTTTTTTTAAAAAAAAACCTCCCTCTTTTTCATCTTGCACTTAGATTCATTTCAAGGATTCAAAATACGAATGGGAGACGGAGTCTCAGGATGTATAAAAGTAGAAAATACCTTTATTCTCTTTTAAATTATCTTTTAATAGCTGCTGGGATTACCTGCTAGGATGAACTGAAGCTTCATGGCATCTGGAATCGCCATTCGATCAATGTACTGAGGATCCAAATATTTTATAATATCTTCCACTTGAATGAGAAATCGAAAATGACAAGGAAACAAATTAGAATATTAGCCTTGGGTATATAGTTCAGGGCCGATGTCTGAAAACTGAGCCATTTACAAGATCTTATGACTTGCAACACATTTCCTTGAAATTACCGGCAGCAGAAGATATGGACTCTGTTTATTCACTGCTATTCACAAATTCACTAGATGGAAGGCAAACTGCTATTTTCAGAATTTCTTCTCAGTCTGGTACAGTGGGGGGGGGGGATAATGTGTTTGGCATTCCTTACAAGTCTCTTGCAGTGCAATGACATTAAAACACTTGTCTTGTTAATGAATAAGCCCTACAGCTTCCCTAAAACTGTCAGCACAAGACTGTAAAAACATAAAACACACTGGACTAAAAATGAAAGTCCCAACTGCATTATGACATACAAAGGTATCCGTTTAATGGCTGAACCCCTGCTGCTTAGTCACTTAGTCACAAGTTAAAAGACAAACTGGGTAACATTCACTCCCTCACAAACAGCCAGCAAGTAAAGAGTTCCTGCTATGACTGTTAAACTGGTGCCAAATGAGCAAGAGCTCATACCCTGAAGAATCACAACAGTGACTCTTTAATTGCCAGCAGGGAGTGAGCGTTACATCGTTTTCCTTCTGACTAAGTAACAAACCAACAGTTTTATCCACTGTGGAATGACCCAGCACCAGTTGGTGGCCCGGGGGTTGGGGACTCTTGCCTTAATACTACAGTGGTACCATGTATTAAGAAATTAATTTGTTCCAAATGAAATTATGTGAAGCAAATTTTCCTTTATACAAATTTCCCATAGGAATGCATTGAAAACAGAGTGATCCCATTTTTATGTTCTATGGATTCTCCCCATAGGCGATTATGTTAAGCAAATTTCCCCTATCTCTGGAATTGTTTATGTTGTACAAATTTTATGTTATACAAGCTGTTTGTTATACGAGGGTCCACTGTAGTTGTATCTTGGCAAGGTGCTCCACCTATGGAAGCAGTGTGTTCCTCACCATCCGCAACCTTGACTTGGTGGGCTGGTGATCCTGAAAGAACTCATATACAGGTGAAACTTGAAAAATTAGATTGTCGTGCAAATGTTCATTTATTTCAGTAAGTCAACTCAAAAGGTGAAACTAATATATGAGATAGACTCATTCCATGCAAAGTGAGATATGTCAAGCCTTAGTTTGGTATACTTGTGATGATTCTGGCGTACAGCTTATGAAAACCCCAAATTCACAATCTTGCTTTGCATGGAATGAGTCTCTCTCATATATTAGTTTCACCCTTACTGAAATAAATGAACATTTGCATGATGTTCCAATTTTTCGAGCTTCACCTGTACTGACCTTAAAATGTAGATGCCATAAAAGGCAATAAAGAAATGCAATAAAGAATGAATTGGGGCAAAAAATCAAATCAAATCAAATCAAAACTTTATCTATCAACTCATGGGCTCTGAGTTATCCGTGACAGATCAGGAAAGAGATCTTGGTGTGTTGGTGGACAGCTCCATGAAGGTGTCTCCCCAATGTGTGGCAGCGGTGAAGAAGGCCAATTCCATTATCAAAAATAAAATACAATAGCCAAAATTATAATGCCATTATACAAAACAATAGTAAGGCCGCACCTGGAGTATTGTGTACAGTTCTGGTCACCACATCTCAAGAAAGACATAGTGGAACTGGAAAAGGTGCAGAAGAGAGCGACTAAAATGATTACTGGGCTGGGGCACCTCCCTTATGAGGAAAGGCTAAAACATTTGGGGCTCTTTAGTCTGGAAAAAAGGGCGCCTGAGGGGGGATATGATTGAGGCGTACAAAATAATGCAGGGCATGAGTCAAGTGGATAGAGGGAAGCTCTTCTCCCACTCAGAAAATACCAGAACTAGGGGATATACACTCAAATTGTGGGCTGGGAGAGTAAAAACAGACAAAAGAAAATATTTTTTCACCGAGCACATTGTTAGTCTGTGGTACTCCACGCCACAGGATGTGGTGATGGCATCTGGCCTGGATGCCTTCAAAGGGGGATTTGACAGATTCCTGGAGGAAAAGTCCATCACAGATTACAAACCGTGATGGAGATGTGTCATTTCCAGGCTTAAAACCGGGTTACTTCAAGGGCTAGATGCAGGGGAGTGGTATCAGGAGACAGATATCTAGTCTCATGTGCTTCCAAAAGCATCTGGTGGGGCCACTGTGAGATACAGGAAGCTGGACTAGATGGGCCTTTGGCCTGATCCAGCATGGCTCTTCTTATGTTCTTATGAATCTCCCTCCCCTAAGAATTCTGAAATAACAATTTCTGCTTTTCACACCACAGACCAACACAGTGGTTGCTGTTACGAAAAACACATCTATAGTCTCATCCTATGAGGAAAGATGATGCAAGCCATTCCCAGAAATCTCAGTAAAAATACTGCATAATACTGTATTTTTTTTTAAAAAAAATCTCCCTGAAGCATTTTACTTATTGCACTAACACCCTGCCTTTCCAGGAAAAGAGAGCACTCAAGGTGGGTTACAAAGTTAATATAAGTAATACAGTTAAAATCCACATTTGGTGAACATTTTTAGAAAATAATAATGTAAACCTATCTTACTATACAATCACCAAATTTCTTTCAAAAAGGCATTAAACTCATTCATATTATAAAGGATACTGGTTAAAACAGCACTGCAGGATAGGTTAAGCATCAAAAGATATGTTCTTATTCCCTTTCCAACAGCAGCCAGAGTGGAAATTGGAATTAGGAAGATAGTTCATGCCACCGACTAGGAACTACACCGGAAATGGCCCTCTCTCTTGCAGACTGGCTAGCTGCTCGTTTGAAACTGTTGGCATTTTTAAGAGGGTTTATCCTGGAGTACTTAAAAGCTGGATCAGCTCATAACAAGACACATGGTCTCAGAGATGGCCAAGCCCCAAACCATTTAGGACTTTAAAACTTGAATCTTTGGACTGAGCCCATTTAAGCAACTGGCAACCAGTGCAGGTCTTTCAGCCCTGGGTTTCCATGATGGTGATACTATGCAGTAGTTAGCAACTTAGCTGGCAAATGCTGCACTAAGTGAAGATCCTGGACCCTCTTCAAGGCCAGTCCCACTTTCTTGAGTCTGACTTTTTAACAACCAGCAGCACCTCCGTCCTGTCATGATTTAGATATTATTTTACAATTGACTCTTCAAATATCTGTTGTCTCAGATAGTTACTGTATTTTCCCATCTATAAGATGCCACATTTATTAGACGCCCCTCCACTTTTTAGACCCCCAAATAAATAAAATTAATAAATCCTCCTTGCAGTCTCCTTCACTCCATCAGTTATCTTTAATTTCCCCATTCTAATTGGCATCATGATTTTAGAAAAAAAGTAGTATGGTATACATGGAAAAATACGGTATTATCAACCTGATCTTACGCCTATAAACATAAACTTAGTTGACATAAAGGTACTTACTTTTTTTGAAAAGAATTTTAACCCTCTCTCTTTTGCTTGCAATGTTCCCCAGAGCAACCTGGACCTTGACTAAGCCATCGGCTATCTAGGGGAAGATAAAAAGTATCTTGTTAAGAATACAGCAGATCACCTGCATCCAGGGTTATCTTAAATAGTGCCTCAACAAACAGCAATGGAGGTAAGAGGCAAATGAAGAGAAGTACAAGCAAACTGAGTGCAATCATATTCTTTCCTACTTATCTCAAGTTTTATCCCACCCATCTAGTGGGCGGGTTACAAAATCACAACATAAAACTTCACTCAAAAAGAAGCACCACTCTAATGATGAAATAACTAATACAAAAATGTTACATATATTTAAAATTACAATTACAATTAAATTACAATTACAATACAAAATTCCCTCAGTCTGGAATATCTTATAAATGGGGCACATTTCTACTTTTCTGTCCCAGTTGATCAGTGAGGCTACAAAATAAAACAGGCTGAAGTGTGCTTTCACCATTGTAAGGCTAATTACACTGGTGACAATGAGGCCTGTAATAAGACTTCCTGGGGTAGGAACTGGCAAGCCACCCAAGTTTCCCTGCCAAGAACATCCCATGGACAGAAACAAAAGGCTAAAAGATATGACGCTGGAAGATGAGCCCCTCAGGTCGGAAGGTGTCCAACATGCTACTGAGGAAGAGCAGAGGACAAGTACAAGTAGCTCCAGAGCTAATGAAGTGGCTGGGCCAAAGCCGAAAGGATGCTCAGCTGCAGATGTGCCTGGAAGAGAAAGGAAAGTCCAATGTTGCAAAGAAATATACTGCATAGGAAACTGGAATGTGAGATCTATGAACCAGGGTAAGCTGGATGTGGTCAAACGTGAGATGGAAAGAATAAACATTGACATCTTGGGCATCAGCGAACTTAAATGGACAGGAATGGGTGAATTCAGTTCAGATGACTATCACATCTACTACTGTGGGCAAGAATCCCATAGAAGAAATGGAGTAGCCCTCATAGTCAACAATAGAGTGAGAAAAGCAGTGCTGGGATACAACCTAAAAATGATAGAATGATTTTGGTACGATTCCAAGGCAGTCCTTTCAACATCACAGTAATCCAAGTTTATGCACCAACTACCGGTGCTGAAGAGTCTGAGATTGACCAATTTTATGAAGACTTACAAGAACTTCTAGAACTGACACCAAAGAAAGATGTTCTTCTCATCATAGGAGATTGGAATGCTAAAGTAGGGAGTCAAGTGATAAAAGGAATAACTGGCAAGTTTGGCCTTGGAGTTCCTAATGAAGCAGGGCAAAGGCTAATTGAGTTTTGTCAAGAGAACAAGCTGGTTATTGCAAACACTCTTTTCCAACAACACAAAAGGCGACTCTACACATGGACATCACCAGATGGACAATACTGGAATCAGATTGATTATGTTCTCTGCAGCCAAAGATGGAGGAGCTCTATACAGTCCGCAAAACCAAGACGTGGTGCTGACTGTGGCTCAGATCATCAGCTTCTTATTTCAAAATTCAAATTTAAACTGAAGAAAGTAGGGAAGACCACTGGGCCAGTCAGGTATAATCTAAGTCAAATCCCTTATGAATACACAGTGGAAGTGAAGAATAGATTCAAGGAACTAGATTTGGTGGACAGAACACCTGAAGAACTATGGATGGAGAATTGTAACATTGTACAGGAGGCTGCAATCAAAACTATTCCAAAGAAAAGAAAATGCAAGAAAGCAAAGTGGTTGTCCAACAAGGCCCTACAAATAGCGGAGGAGAGAAGGGACGCAAAATGCAAGGGAGAAAGGGAAAGATACAGAAAATTGAATGCAGACTTTGAAAGAATAGCAAGGAGAGACAGGGTGGCCTTCTTGAACAAACAGTGCAAAGAAATAGAGGAAAACAACAGAAAAGGAAAAACCAGAGATCTATTCAAGAAAATTGGAGATATTAAAGGGACATTTCGTGCGAAGATCGATAAAGGACAAAAATGGTAGGGACCTAACTGAAGCAGAAGAGATCAAGAAGAGATGGCAAGAATATACAGAAGAATTATATCAAAGATCTGGATGTCCCTGATAATCAAGATAGCGTAGTTGCTGACCTGGAGCCAGACATCCTGGAAAGTGAAGTCAAGTGGGCCTTAGAAAGCATTGCAAACAACAAGGCCAGTGGAGGGGACGGCATTCCAATTGAACTCTTTAAAATCTTAAAAGAGGATGCTGTAAAGGTGCTGCATACAATATGGCAGCAAATTTGGAAAACCCAGCAGTGGCCAGAGGACTGGAAAAGATCGGTCTACATCCCAATCCCAAAGAAAGGAAACGCCAAAGAATGCTCCAACTATTGCACAATTGCACTCATTTCACATGCTAGCAAGGTTATGCTCAAAATTCTACAAGGCAGACTTCAGCAGTATGTGGAAAGAGAACTTCCAGAAGTGCAAGCGGGATTTCGAAGGGGCAGAGGAACTAGAGATCAAATCGCCAACATGCGCTGGATTATGGAGAAAGCCAGAGAGTTCCAGAAAAACATCTACTTCTGCTTCATTGACTATGCCAAAGCCTTTGACTGTGTAGACCACAACAAACTATGGCAAGTCCTTAACGGAATGGGAGTGCCTAACCACCTTATCTGTCTCCTAAGAAATCTATATGTGGGACAAGCAGCAACCGTCAGAACTGGATATGGAACAACTGACTGGTATAAAATTGGGAAAGGAGTATGACATCTTGCCTATTTAACTTATATGCAGAGTACATCATGAGAAACGCAGGTCTGGATGAATCACAAGCCGGAATTAAGATTGCCGGAAGAAATATCAACAACCTCAGATACGCAGATGATATTACTCTAAGAGCAGAGAGTGAGGAGGAATTAAAGAACCTCTTAATGAGGGTGAAAGAGGAGAGTGAAAAAATGGGCTGAAGCTCAACATAAAAAAACCCTAAGATCATGGCCACCAGTCCCATCACCTCCTGGCAAATAGAAGGGGAAGAAATGGAGGCAATGACAGAGTTTATTTTCTTGGGCTCCTTGATCACTGCAGATGGCGACTGCAGCAACGAAATAAAGAGACGCCTGCTTCTTGGGAGGAAAGCAATGGCAAACCTAGATAGCATCCTAAAGAGCAGAGACATCACTTTGCCAACTAAGGTCCAGATAGTCAAAGCTATGGTTTTTCTAATAGTGATGTATGGAAGTGAGAGCTGGACTATAAAGAAGGCTGATTGCCGAAGAATTGATGCTTTTGAGCTGTGGTGCTGGAGGAGAGTCTTGAGAGTCCCCTGGACTGCAAGGAGATCAAACCTATCCATCCTGAAAGAAATCAACCCCGAATGTTCCCTGGAAGGACAGATTTTGAAGCTGAGGCTCCAGTACTTTGGCCACCTCATGAGAAGAGAAGACTCCTTGGAAAAGTCCCTGATGCTGGGAAAGATCGAAGGCAAAAGGAAAAGAGGACGACAGAGAATGAGATGGTTGGACGGTGTCATCGATGCAACCAAAATGAATTTGACAAAACTCCAGGAGGCAGTGGAGGATAGGAAGGCCTGCCGAGCTCTGGTCCATGGGGTCACGAAGAGTCGGACACGACTGAACGACTAAACAACAACAACAACAAGGTTGTTTTAACTATTAGAATAGTTATGCTCATTGTTTTATCATGCTGTTTTAATTTTTATTGTGTATTGTTGCTCTGTCAATTGTTGTAAGCCGCCCAGAGTTCCTTCGGGAAGATGGGTGGGGTATAAATATAATAAATAAATAAACAAACAACAACAACAACAATACAAAAATACAGTAGAAGGCAGCAAAACACAGATAGAAATACTTTTCTGGAACACGGTACCTATTACATTCAACCACCTGCCAATTTTTTATCTCACTTGCTGTTTCATTGTTTCCTAAGGTTTCAAACCAAAACAGCAGACAGCGTGTTGTTAAGAACCGAAACAAAATGACGTTTTCAGTTTGGAGTAACCGAACTGGGGAGCCGCAGTTAGATCTTGCTTCAGGCAAGGGGCTGCAGAGAAATCCAGCAGCTGTTTCCCTGCTCTGTTCTCCCCACCGCCACCCAGCTGGTTTTGACAGCTAGCTGTCAAAACCAGCTGGGTGGCGGTTGGGAGAACGAGAGAGGAGAGGGAGGCTTTCAAATTTCCCACCCCAAAAGCCTCCCTACTTCGCTCTCCAGTTCACAGCAGGTCTGAGAGAGCGTGAGCTGATGTCAGCACTCGCCTTCTCAGGCCGCCACCGCTTGGGAAGCAGGGGGTGGGGGGGTGACACGGCAGAAGCCCAGCTGGGGCTTTTTGACAGGTCAGGGTGCGGGGAAGGGGGAACCCCTGGAGAAGGGAGCAGGCAACTGTACCAAGCATTGTTTGAATTTCCCGCTGTCTGCTCCCTTCTCCCCTGCCACTCCCTCCTCTGTGTTAGGATTTTTTGGACAGGAAGGGCTGCGGGCAGTGCGGGCAGCCCCACTCCCCTCAGCCTGACCTGTCAAAACAACAACAACAACAACAACAGCTGGGAGGCAGGGGTCACAAGGGAGAACAGAGCGATCAGGAGGACGTTCAAACAAAGCACTGCATGATCCATTCTGCATTGCCACCTGCCTCCCAGCTGGGTTTTAACAGGCCAGAATGATTTGGAAGCTGCCTCTAGCCAGGTGGTTTTTTTTTAAATTGACAGTAGGGACACCCTGATCTCCACCTGGGTGGCGGGAGCTTCCAAATCCGTTCATTACTCATTTAGTTACTTTATTATTGCTCTTAAAATGCCGTTTAGCAACGAAACGAAACGAGTAACGAAACGAAACGAGCCCTCTCTAGCCTGCTCCGGGAACTGGGTCGTAGAAACCTACTTCTAGGGTTTTGTTTTCCTTTTAATGTTCTCGGGCAGCGGATAGGTGAAACCGCGGATACCGATCCCACAGTCCGCCTCCGGTCGTCCAGGGCCGGCATCCACAAGCACTCCCGCCTCAAGGCCCTCGCCTTAGCCTTTTGGGGGGCGCTGCTGTGCCTCCCCGCCTGGAAACGCGCCGGCTTCCAACTCCCATCACCCGCAGCATGGCAGGGCCAGCGGTCGGGGGATGATGGGAGCAGGAGTCGTCCAGCGTCACCTCCAGGGCGGGCCCTGAGACGCGCCGAAGGGAAAGAGGGAAGGAAAGGCCCCCCCTCCCCCTCCTACCTGGCGGGACCTGCCGGCGCCTTCGGCCCCTCCGGGGACGCCGCCGTAGACGCGCTCCTCCAACACGTCAAGCCGGCTCTGGAGCTGCTGCACCTCCGCCGCCGCCGCCGCCATCTTGTCAACGCCTCAGCCACCGGAAGCTGAGCGGGAGGGGAACCAATCGGGAACGGGCTGGCCGGAAACGAGCTGGGCAGGGTGCCGCTCTATCTGCCCGACACCTCTATCGTAAAACCCGCCCAAGAAGAGGCTTACACAGGACTACGAGGAGGAGACCGGAAGTGCGCCGCCGCGCCGCTTCGTCTCCATGGCGACGCCTGCCTGCCGCTCTACCTTTCGGCGCTCTGTGGTAGCCGCGGATTGGAAGCCGGAGATCCGGCCTAGGACGGCAAACCGGAAGCGGGGTTTTTTTTTTGGGGCTGTGTTTCTTCGGTTGCCATGGCGAAGGCGCGGTCGCTACGGAGACCCTCCTCCGAGGCTCCCCATCCTTCTCTCGGGGAGGCCGGGCGGGATGCAGGGGCCGAGGAGGACCCGGTTCAATGTGTGTGTGTGTGTGTGTTTGTGTGTGTGTGTGTGTTTGTGTGTGTGTGTGTGTGTGCGCGCGCGTGCGGGGGTGGGGTGTGGGGTGGGGGAATGAACTCGGGACTACAAAGCCCAGAATCCCCCAACCAACATGGGTACGGTAGTCCGTGGGGGGGGGGGGGAAGTGACTTCTCCCGGTTCTGGCTTTCATGATGGACATCCATGATGATGATGATGATGATGGTGGTGGTGGTGGTGGTGACTGGTGCAGGAGTTTTAACAAACTGATGCAGCCCCCTGAATGCCTTTTTCAGCGTTAAGACGATGCCTAATGTTGGCTTGCTTTTAATAATTAAATTTGATTAATAATTTTAAATTGATAATTTAAATATCTATTAATGAATTGTGCTTTAATTGGCGTATCGCTCAGTTGTTTTTCTGAATGTTTAAACCATCGTGCTTTGAATTCTATTCTTAAGATTTATTTATTTATTTATTTATTTATTTATTTATTTATTTATTTATTTATTTATTTATTTATTGACTTTTTACACCAATTTCCCAGAAGGGTCTCTGGGCGGTTTACATAAAGGCAGATAAGAAACAGACAGCAATGCAAACTGAAGAAACAGTAGAATAAACAAGTAAAATAAGCAAATAAACACATAATACAAGCAAAAATCCATTGTGAGTCACCTTGGGTCCCTTTATTGGGAGAAAGGTGGCCGATAAATAATAACTAACTAACGGTGATGATGATTATGATTGATGATGATGATGATGATGAAAAAAGGGAGAAAAGGAGTGGAGAAAGGCTGTGCCTCTTAAGAAGAGAGTAACCAAAATCAATGCCGGACAAGCTGAGTGAAGGAAGGAAGGGAGAAAAAAAGATGGGTGGATGGAGGAAAGGGGGAAGACGCAGGAGAGAAAGAGCACCATTGGGCAAGAAAGACCGCCAAGGGGATGGTTGCGAGGTGAGTGAGGAAGAAAATATTTGGGAGGGAAAGAAGAGAGGACAGGGACATAAGACGTTTCGTGGGCTGCAAAATGCATGTATGTTGCGTTGCCCTTGTCCAAATCGGGTTTTAGAGTAACCTGGTACTAAAGTTCCTATAAATCTTGGAGGCCAAACTGCCTGAACAGGAGTTAATGGTATTAATGTTTCCAGCACAGTGCTGGCCAACATTAAGAATTTATTTAAAGGTGCTAAGCCTTATGGCTCAGTAGTTAAACAAAACTGTGTGCATGACTTGGGGTTCAATCCCAGGTAGCAGGCTCAAAGAAAGTTCACTCAGCCTTCCAGCCTTCCAAGGTCAATAAACTGAGTACCCTGCTTGTTGGTGTAATCTCCAGGCTTAAAACCGGGGTACTTCAAGGGCCAGAGGCAGGGGAGTGGTATCAGGAGAAAGAGATCTAGTCTCATGCGCTCCCAAACGCATCTGGTGGGGCCATTGTGAGATACAGGAAGCTGGACTAGATGGGCCTTTGGCCTGACCCAGCATGGGTCTTCTTATTTTCTTATGTTCTGGTGTATGTGCACCGACAAAGTGTAGCCTGCATAATCAAAAACTGTAGATTTTTTAGTGCTATAGGACAGTATATAAGCAGTATGTTTGGCTTTGAGTAGATTGATTTTAAAGGGTGTGCAAATAAATAAATCTTGTATAGTTAACTCACCTCCCTTCATGTTTCCACTGCTTGTGATAGTTGCAATCCAAGAATCAAACACTGGTTGTGTTTTTGTATGCCCACCCCCCAAATAGTGTTTCACACAAGTTGTTCCCCCTATTTTTTCTTCAAAGCTTTATACAAGCTACAGTAATCTTTTCATACTGATTTTTTAAAAATTATCTGAAAAAGTTGAAAAAACTGCTTGAGGAAGAGGAACCTGATGTCACAATCCTCACTGAATCAGAATTATCTATTTGTTTGTTTTATAGGCAAGCTTTCTCTTGTTAAGGAGACCCAATTATGTTCTGCTAGCTTTCGCCCAAAGATACTGAACTATTTCCATGATGCCTACTTCTGCAGGGAAGGTTGTGTTTTTGAACAAGCCGTAGAGAGTCCTTTTTTTCTTAATGGCTCTGTTACTTGAATGTGGGCACTCCTGGAATAATCCCTTTATTTTTCCAGATAGCATAAGGTTTCTGCCGGGTGGGATTTTATATGGTATATCCCAATCCCTTTGCTATCTGACTGAAATGGTCTCTTTGAGAAAACAGATGAGAAAAGCTTCAAGAAAGGACCTGTGATATGCCTTCTCTAGACATTTAGAGCAGTATAAAACTCTAATAGGTGTATCTAAAGATCAATACAGATTTGCAGTCTTTGTTTATAAAACACTTGAGTTTCTTCTCTTGTTGAGAATGAAATGCTAGTAGTGACTGAAAACGCCAGCAATTAGACAGGCATCAGACCGAAAAGCCTTGTCTCCTGACACTAGGACCCCTCACGCTGATCTCAGCTATCGTACTTGCTATCAGTTAAATGTTGGGAGAAACAGAAGCGAGGCAAAAGCAGTGAGAGATGCTACAGGATCTATTACAGGCCTGTGAGATGTGTTTCTGCAGTTATAAACATTGTCATGGGCCACAGCAGTAATTCATGGGTCTCTCTTAAGGAGACACTAATTAGGCCCATTCGTTAGAAATCGAACTTGGCAGTGGACATTAACCACTATAGGCCTGTTGCCAAGGCTCCATTTATGAGCGAGGTAGTGGAGATGGTGGTGGCCGATCAACCTCAGGCATTCCTGGAGGAAACCAACCAGTTTAACTTCAGGCTGCATCCTGGCACAGAGACAGCATACGTCTCCCTGCAAGATGACCTCTTGAGGGGGTCTGACAGGGGAAGAATGTCCTTGTTGGTCCTCCCGGATATCTCAGCAGCCTTCAGTACTGCTGATCATGGTATCCTTCTGGGGAGGATGTTTAATTTAGGTGTCGGGCCTCACCTTGGTGTGGCTCCGATCCTTCTTGGAGGATGAACCTCAGAGAATAGACATCAGTGAGATGAGGTCCACCCCTTGGACCCTCAAATGTGGGGTTCCACAGGGGTTGATCATCTTGCCAATGTTATTTAAGATCTACATGAGCCTGCTGGGCGAGGTCATCAGGGGTTGGGGAGCTTTGTGTCACCCGTACACTGATGACAACCAGCTCTTTCTCTCCTTCAAACCTTCAGCAGTGGATGCTGTACTTTTCCTTCAGCTCTGCCTGGATGCCATGCCACGAATCGACTAAGGCTGAACCTGGACAAAACAGAAATCCTGGGTGTGGGAGCCTCTGATGTCAGCGGGTTAGGAAGTGCCCTGTTGGTGGCATGACCTCCCCTGCTCAAACCGAGGTTCACAGCTTGGACATTCTGTTGGACACACCGCTATCCATGCCGTCCCAGGTGGCCGTCTGTGGTCAATTCCACTCATTTCCATCTGCGGCGGACTGCCCAACTTCGTCCCTTCCTTGACACCAAGGCTCTCACAACGTTGGCTCATGCATTGGTAGTCACAAGATTGGACTACTGTAATGCACTCTTAAGTGGGGCTGCCCTTGAAGCTGACACAGAGGCTCCAACTGGTCCAGAACATGGCGACTAGATTGTTAACTAGGCTTAGTAAATACCAGCATATATCCTTTACTCGCCCCTCCCTATTCTGGTCACCATATATCTTCCACACCAACTTCAAGGTGTTGATGATGACATATAAAGCCCTACATCAGGCATGTCCAAAGTCCAGGCTGGGGTCCCGGACTTTGTACTCATCAGCTGCTATTCTTTTTGTCATTTTGGTAAGAAAACGATGCCTCACAGAATCCTTCAGGTAATGTTTTTGTATTAAAACTCCCACCCTTCACCCAGCCCAGTCCAACCCAGGGAGCGATAACCCCTCCAGGTATTGAATTTGGGAAATCAACAGAACCGTGGAAAAGTTTCTAGCTCCTAAAGGTTCAGAGTCCAACCTTTTGTTTGTAAGATACCGTTTTGTGGACAGCAGACCACTTCCTTAGCTGCGCCAGGGCGGCATTGCCTTAGGCCAGGCAAATTTTTTTGGTTGTTGAAGCACCACAGGATTCTTTCACCACTGCTGTAGGAAATCCGTTCCCTTCTAGAGGCACTTTTATGTTTGTTTCTCTGCTAGTTTAAATCGAATTGAAAGCTACAAGCCAGGAGGTTCTATGGGGGCGAAGTGATTGGTGTCATAAGAAGCCCTGTACGATTAGGCTCTGCTCTTCCAGAATAAAGCGAACCAGGAGGGACAACAACAACGACGACAACAACAAAAAACCTGGAAAGGCATGGGTTTTGTCTTTTCTTTTTTTAATATACCGAGACAAGCCCTGTGTCATACAGAGAGTAGTATGGACCAAGAGACTGCCTCCATAAAATAGCAGCTTCCTTGAAAAGGGTTGTTGTGACATCAGTCCAACCACCACCCAGAAGATGTGTCGGTTAAGTCTGTCAAAACCTCTAGTATCTATTTTCCAAACAGCAGCACATGCCACGAAGGTGTCCGGCAGTCATTTAGCACTCTCTCCTGTCACTGAATATGAGTAATTTTTAATTTGCGCTCCTGAGAAGTCAGCTGAAGTCAGCAGCTCCTATCAATACTGGTCCACTTACAGCGCTGGGCAGTGTAATGAAAATCCAATGTCGGGACTGGCGGGAGTAAATAAGTATGCCATTAAAACGAGAAAATCAAACCCCCAGACAGGTCTTTTCTCTCCCCCATTGATTCTTTTTATTACGGAAGTATTGCAGCTAAATAACATTAGGGCAAACCATCTCGACAGTGTTTTCTGCAGATTGCGTGTCAATAACCCAATTGCATGCGCTCTTCTGCGGGCTGCGAGCCCTCCACTTCCACCAAGTAGCAAAGGGGAAAGCACGACCCTTTGGGGTGGGTTTTTGTTTTCTTTTTCGGCCAGATGGAGCAGCAAGAGCCAGGGAAAGTAACTTCTCTACAGCTTCCTCTCTGACAAGTATCGACACCACTTTATGGGAGATTTGAGGCACTCTAGCCCAGAAAAGTAACTTTTCTAAGCCATAGCGGGAATACTCAAATAACCTAGTTTGTTTACTTCTGGAGTGGATTTTGGCTAGATGTGCTTTCTAATTATCTGGCTGGGTCCAGTGCATTTTCAGGAGTCGGACCCTGTGATCAGGAAAAACAAACCTATGATGGACTTTTCCTCCAGAAACTGGTCCAATCCCCTTTTCAAGGCATTTAGGCCTGTTGTCATCGCCACATGCTGTGGCAGGGAGTTCCATAGACTAACAACCATACTGGGTAAAGAACCAAGACTGTCAACACTCAAGAAACGGACTGGTGAATGATTAAGCTTTCGTAGGCCAATCCTTTCTCTTCTGGATTGTCCAGGCAGTTGGGAGAGTTATGCCATCTTTTCTTCTTGAATGATTATATTTTGTAAAGGGAGGGGAAGGACTCAGCAAATGATAGGCAAACATGGACAGATTGCAAGTTAGTCTTTTATTTATTTATTTATTTATGTATTTATTTACCAACCACCCATCTGTCTACAAGGCCCCTCTGGGTGCTTCATGACAAATAGCAACCATTTAAAATAAATAAGCAATAAAAGAACAAAATCAAATCAAATGTCTCAGGCAATTGAAGCTAAAAAGACAGTTAATAAAATACTGTGGCGTAGCAAGCAAATTAAGGGATCAACGGATCCCTCGAAAAATATCATTGAAGGGCGAGAATGTGTAAGGTGAAGCCAGCTTATTATTGTCTGCTCCTCCGATAGATGGGGTCCAAGCCCATGAATTCAAGGTATTAAGAACTCATTTCTGACCACTCCTTAGGAAGAATTCCCTCACAGGATGTACTGGGGTGGAATGGGCTGACTTGGGATGGCAGGAGGTTTTTAAAGGGGGAACTGGTTGGTCCTTTGTCAGGAGTGTGCATGATTTCACATTTCGGCTGGGGTTGGACTCTGAGAGCCTGGGGGTCCCTTCCGGCTCCACAGTTCTATGGTTCTCTGAGGCTTTGGGGACAGCAAAGAGGGGAATCCGTGTGTCTTCAAGCCTGTTACAACTGATTCTTGGTGCAAGAGCTGTACATGAGAAGATAAGAACAGCCTTGCTAGATCTGGCCAAGGGACCATCTAGTCCAGCTTCCTGTCCTTCCCAGTGGGAAGCACTTGAGACAACCAGATCCCTGGCTCCTGGTACCACTCCCCTCCATCTGGCACTTGGAGGTACCCTCCATTTAAGCCTGGAGATAACACCTATCCCCATCACAGCTTTACATAAGAACATGAGATGAGCCCTTCTGGATGAAGCCAAGAGCCCATCAAGTCCAGCTTCCTGTATCTCCCAGAGGCTTCCACCAGACACCTCTGGGAGCACATGAGACAACCAGTGACCTGCCTTCCGATGCCACTCCCCTATGCCTGCCACTTTGAGGTACCCTCCTTAAGTCTTACATTCCCCCATCAGGGCCTGTAACCTATGATGGACTTTTCTTCCAGAAATTGGTCCAATCCCCTTTTCAAGGCATTTAGGCCTGTTGTCATCACCACATCCTGTGGCAGGGAGTTCCATAGACTGACAAACATACTGGGTAAAGAAACATTTTCTTTTGTCTGTAATGTGCCAGTGTTTGTGTGGAGTACCTCTCTCCCTGTGTGAGCTATATTCAGCAAACTTGGGGAAGACACAAAGAACACAAGGGAGAAGTTTGGAAGGGAGCAGAAGGAAACCATCATATAACCAGGTGTGCTTGGCTAGATGAGATCATATTTATTTATTTATTTATTTGTTCGGCTTATATCCCACCCACCTTCCCAAAGGGAACTCTGGGCAGCTTACAATAAAACCAATAAGATAAACAAAGACAGTAACAGAGAAAAACAAAAGGAGGCAAAATCCAAGCAGGGATGGCACAGGCAAAAAAAAGAAAAGAAAAGAAAAGAAAAGAAAAAAGGAAACTAAATAGAAAGGTCACCAAACGCCTCTCTGAAAAGGTGGGTCTTCAGGGACTTTTTAAAGGCGGGCAGGGATTCTGCTAGGCGCAGCTCACTGGGGAGATGGTTCCACAGCGTGGGGCCCACCACAGAGAAGGCGCGGTCACACGTACGCGATTTTCGCGCCTCTCTGGGTGTGGCCACCCTCAGTGAGCGCGCCTGCACTAATCTCGTGGGTCTGGCCCCAGTCGATCTCTGAGAGATACGCTCCGCCAAATACTCTGGTCCCAGGCAGTGGAGGGCTTTGAAAGTCAAAACCAGGACCTTGAACCTAATCCAGAGGACAACAGGTAGCCAGTGCAAGCAAGCCAGGACTGGGGTGATGTGCTCGAATCTACGAGTACCCACCAGCAGCCTGGCTGCCGCATTCTGCACCCGTTGTAACCTCCAGACCAGGGTCAAGGGCAACCCCATGTAGAGGGCATTGCAGTAGTCGATCCGCGATATCACTATAGGCTCTTCCCACTGTTGATGCTCTTTTTCTACCTGCATCAATCTTAGGATTACCAGGAATTCAACAGGTGAACCTTTCTAAGTACAGAGATGCCGTGAAAGGCAAAGTTCTACCTTCTTGGAAATGATGAGGCAACCGCCAAACAAGGGGTGATCTGATTTTCGCCAGACTGGCACATTAATGCCACTGTTAATGTTTAAATTAAACATAAGAACATAAGAAGAGCCCTGCTGGATCAGGCCAAAGGCCCATCTAGCCCAGCTTCCTGTATCTCACAGTGGCCCCACCAGATGCCTCTGGGAGCGCATGAGACTAGATATCTGTCTCCTGACACTACTCCCCTGTATCTGTCCCTTGAAGTACCCCAGTTCTAAGACTGGAGATTACACATCTCCATCATGGTTTGCAACCTGTGATGGACTTTTCCTCCAGGAATCTGTCCAATCCCCTTCTGAGGGCATCCAGGCCAGATGCCATCACCACATCCTGTGGCAGGGAGTTCCACAGACTAACAACGTGCAGGGTGAAAAAAATATCTTCTTTTGCCTGTTCTTACTCTCCCAGCTCTCAGTTTTAGTGGATGTCTCCTAGTTCTGGTATTTTGTGAGAGGGAGAAGAGCTTCTGTCTATCCACTTTACTCATGCCCTGCGTTATTTTATACGTCTCAATCATATCCCCCAATCAGGCGCCTTTTTTCCAGACTAAAGAGCCCCAAATGTTTTTAGCCTTTCCTCATAAGGGAGGTGCCCCAGCCCAGTCATCATTTTAGTCTCTCTCTTCTGCACCTTTTCCAGTTCCACTGTGTCTTTTTCTTCTTCTGTCCTTCCTAACAACAGGTAGGTCCCACAAGACATTAAGATCCATTTCTAGTCAAATAAATGTCAACGGGGCACCCAATTTGAATCAGAACTTCCTGTCTACAGTCTCAGGTATCTTCAGACTGAAACCATGTAGATTTGCTGCCGGTCAGTGTAGACCATGCCGGGTTCAAGGGACCAGTGGGCTTGACCCATAGGCAGCTCCCTGTATTCTGTGTGCCAGGGCTCTTGTCAGGAGGGCGGATGCTTCCAGCTTTCAAGATTGTGTCGTTCAAGATTGTGTCGCTCTTCCTCGGGCATCCCCTGTTGGGACAAACCCTCGACCTTCGTTCTCACCCTCCAGGACTGCCAACTCTGGCCGGCAGCCCTTGTCACTCCAAAGTTTCAGGAGGAATTCTTTCCCAGTCCTAACTGGAGGTCACTTTTGTTCTCTGATGGCCTCCCAACACGTTCTTACCCAGGCTGACGACGCGACGGCTGTGTTGCTTCTGAAATCAAGCAAGGCTCAATATGTTGACGCTTGCTTGCCGTTCAGCCTTCTTTCCCAACTTAAACAAAAGCCGCCAACTGTTGTTATTGCACTCTTTTGAAAAGAAGGCACAATGGTGAAGTCATGACTTCGGGCGTTTATACACGACCCCTAAACTCTGGGGCAAATGGCTCCCAGCTCCGGAGCTTAAAAATGTTTGCCCACCAGCTCCGGAGTTTACAGGAAATTAAGTGCGCCCACGCCCACTTTAGCGCGTCCCAGCACACCTTTCCAGTACCTGCTCTTCCGGGGTGAAAATTCCTTGATGCGGTGTAACGATAGTGAGTGCGGGGCTCTCCTCGCTTCTGTTTGTTGTTGTTTTTGGCTCCCGCCCCTTTAAGAGCTACTTTACAGAGAGCGAGAGGCAGAGCGAGGTGAGCCACGATCTTTTCTTCCTTTTTTTTCTCCCTCCCCTCACGCAGCCAGCAGCCAGGAAGTGCGGAGGGGTGGGGAAGCAGGAAGAGCGACAAGCCCCTAAGATCTCTGGTCCGAATTTAAGTGGTCAGCGGATCTTAGGGGTTGTGTAAAAGTGCTCTAAGTGAAAGATTTTGCATTAACCCAGGCAGTAGTTATAATGGGGGGGGGAGCCAGGGTTAGGCCTTTGGATGGAAAGTAAGCCATTATCCTAACACTCGGTGGAGAAATCCTGATCCTTGTGACAGGAACAAATGAGGGCGCCTCACGCCTCAAAACTTATTCTTCCTGCCTCCTGCTTTTTCTTGCTGTCCTTCTGTGTACAATAGCCATTGATTGGCTTACAGGCTATCCGTCTTGCAAAGCTCTCCTCAGATTATTCACCAAGTGCCTATATATCTCCTGTATCCCTTAGTCTACAGTTATCTGGATATCTGCCACCGCTATCTGTCTGTCTGCAGCAGCTGTCTAGCGATTTACCTCCAGCATCTGTCGGCACAAAGGACAGGCTCCCGATATTTATGGGCAGCCTTCTGTTTTCCTCCCGCTGGAAACATGAGTGTTCTGTGCATGGGAAGAAAAGAAAAAAGCGAAGGAAAAGAAAAAATTTAAAAGTGCTCTTGTTGAATTATTATTATTATTATTTTTAATTAAGATCTTTTAAAATCCAAAGCACAAGATCTGTGGAGCGAGTATATTTGTAAGATGTGGGGCAAGAATGAAAGAAGGAGCGTCACAATTTCTACTTTTCTTCAGGGATGGGGGGAAATCACAGTGGGAATACAAAAAGTATGAGCTTATGTTTATTTATTTATTTATTTCAATTAGGATTGCTGTTTTCCATGCTTCCTTATATATTCCTAGCAAGTCTGCATCTGCTACATTGTCTCCCCTGTCTGGAAGTTGAGTCATGGCAACTTGACTTTTTTTGAGAGAGAGATTGAAACATTTTGCTGCTCATCCAAACAGCTTCATCAGGAATCAATCTCTCAAGAAAAAGAAGTCCAGTTGCCATGACTCAACTTCCAGATAAACTCACCTAGGTGACTGACAATCTGCACAGACATTGTCTCCCCTGGCATTTTAAAAATAGGCAGCCAAACAGGGCCTAATCTGAACTCACCAAAATAAGCCTTTTATCCTGTGCCATGGCATGCCGTTGCCGGAAGTAACAATGACAGGGTCTCTGATCATGCACAAAGCATATATCTCCCATGCATAGTTCCCGGAGATCTGGAAGTACGTGGTTTTCAGAATGTGTGTTGGTTTCCCAGACAGCAGAAGGGTGAGCAGGGCTGTACCTATCTGAGACATACACGGGGGATTCGCTGTGTTCTTCCCCGTGTCTGCTGAGTCTAGCTCACAAGGCTTTCATTCGGAGGAGAGAGATGTCACGCACACACACAGAATTGGATTGCAGCTACTGCACACTAAGCCCAAGTGTCAGTTATAACAACTCTGATTGCTCTTTCCTCCCCAAAGCTACAGTGATGGGCCAGTTTGACCCTGCATACACACACCTGTGCTGTTCCTTTTTCTGCTGGAGCAAGCTGCACTTTTGTTGCCATAGACAAAGGATAAGAACACACCTGCACACAAGGCCTAGAAACTGACTAAACTAGCAGGTCAAGTTGGCTTCAGCGGCTAGAAGGAGATGGCAATCCCCTTTGATCCCTGAGTGCAGCACCAAGGACAATTTGAGTGGGCCACAGGCTAAGCGGTCTGCTTTATTTATTTATTTATTTATTTATTTATTTATTTATTTATTTATTTATTTATTTATTTATTTACTTACTTACTTACTTACTTACTTACTTACTTAGGGCCTTTTCACTCGACCCCTAAGATCCACTGGCCACTTAAATTCGGACCAGAGATCTTAGGGGTTTGTCGCTGTTCCTGCGTTCCCACCCCCTCCGCACTCCTGGCTGCTGGCTGCGTGAGGGGAGGGAGAAAAAAAGGAAGAAAAGAATTATGCTCACCTCCGTTCTGCTGTCCCGGCACTGGATTCAGATCTCTTAAAGGGTCGGGGGGCAAAAAAAGAACAAACAGAAGCAAGGAGAGCCGGGCAGTCACTACGTTATATCCGCATCAGGGATTTTCACCTCCAGAGAGCAGGTACCTGAAAAGTGAGCTGGGACGTGCTTAGGTGGGTGTGGTCGCACTTAATTATCTGTAAACTCCGGAGCTGGTGGGGAAATAATTTTAAGCTCCGGAGCTGGGAGCCATTTGCCACGGAGTTTAGGGGTCGTGTGAAAAGGCCCTTACTTACTTACTTACTTACTTACTTACTTACTTACTTACTTACTTACTTACCGCCGTCTTCTGGAGGAACTCCTGGCGGTTTACAACATCAAACAAACAGTAGTCAAACAAGCAACAAGATAAACAAATAATAATAGAGAAATAAAAGATATATAAATAAGATTAAACAATACTAAATAAACAAAGAAAGAAAGAAAGATACAAATTACCTCTGCACTCCAAGAGAAGGAATGGCCCTTGACACCAAGAAGGACGCAAGTTCAAATCCTGGCATGTCCAGGTGGGCCTAAGAAGCTCTGGGTGAAACCTTGGACAACAGGCAGAATTAGCATTGCAAGGCCAGCGAGTCTGGTTCAGAATGCCCATCTTCTTGCCTTCCTGTGTCCTTAATGGCCAGGCAACTGGAAAGGAAGAGGTGGATAGAGGGACCCTCTTCTCTCACACACAAAATACCAGAACTAGGGGACATCCACTCAAATTGAGGGTTGGGAGAGAGAACAGACAAAAGAAAAAAATATTTTTACTCAGTGTGTTGTTAGTCTGTGGAACTCCCTGCCACAGGAGATGGTGATGGCATCTGTCCTGGATGCCTTCAAAAGGGGATTGAACACATTCCTGGAGGAAAAGTCCATTACAGGTTACAAACCATGATAGAGATGTGTCATCTCCAGGCTTAAAACCAGAGTACTTCAAGGGCCAGATGCAGGGGAGTGGTATCAGGAGACAGCTATCTAGTCTCGTGTGCTCCTCAGAGGCATCTGGTGGGGCCACTGTGAGATACAGGAAGCTGGACTAGATGGACCTTTGGCCTGACCCAGCATGGCTCTTATGTTCTTAGGTGTCGTTTGCTGTGGCTGCCCCTCAGTATCTACTACTGGAAGTGGTGGTCGCATCCTGCCTGCCAGCAGCTCTTGCCCAAGGAAAGTGTAAGCAGATTTGTTCTTTGCACATGGCCCTTCGGGTGATCCTAATTACAGACAGAGATGGGTTTAGGAAACACCATGGAGCGCAGTGGAGCTCAAAAATTTGCTGTTGGCACTACATCTCCCATGATCCCCAGTCACAGAGTCATGAAGCCAGAAGGGGCCTCCAAGGCCATCAAGTCCAGCCCCTGCTCAAGACAGGAATCCAAATCAAAAATACTGCCAGGTGGTTGTTTAGATTTCTCTTGAATGTGCAGACCACATCTTGAGGCGATTGTTGTACTTCTCTAACAGTCAGGGAATTTTTCCTGATATTCAACGGAAACCTGGCTTCCTGTAGCTTCAGCCCATTATTACGTGTCCTGCACTCAGGACTGATCGAGAACAGATCCCCTCCTTCCTCGGTAAGGACAGCCTTTCAGGGATTTGAAAAGTGCGACCATATCACCCCCTCAATTGCCTTTCCTCAACAGTCAGCATGCTGAGAAATCCAAGGTTGATTCTTCTAAGCGCCATCCTCCATATCTTTTGGATGGCCTACCATGCATGATTACATGGAATTTTTTTACTCTCTTTAACTGCTTGCATTCTCTTGTAGCTTTAATGCTGCAAGATGCTTCTTCTAATTCCCTGTTCTCAATACTTGAATATGTCTTAATTGTACTGGACTGTATATTGCCCTTCATTACCGTAAGCCACCTTGGGTCCTTTTCCAAGGAGAAAGGCAGGATAAAAAATACTCTTAATAAATAAATAAGATCCGAATTCTGTCCCCACAGCTGTGTCCCTTGTTGTTAAGTAACATCTGACCAAGGGTGACTGAAAACAGGAGCAGCTTTACTAGTATCTGGAAGTTGAGTCATGGCTACTGGACTTCTTCTTCTTGAGAGATAGAAACATTTTGCTGCTCATCCAAACAGCTTCATCAGTCTGAATACAGCTAGTGCGAGTGCACTTCAGACTGATGAAGCTCTTTGGATGAGCAGCGAAACGTTTCTATCTCTTAAGAAGAAGAAGTCCAGTAGCCGTTGACTCAACTTCCAGATAAACTCACCTGGGCCCTTTGTACACGACCCCTAAACTCCGCCGCAAATGGCTCCCAGCTCCGGAGCTTAAAACTGTTTCTCCACCAGCTCCGGAGTTTACAGATAACTAAGTGCGACCACGCCCACCTAAGCACGTCCCAGCGCACTTTTCAGGTACCTGCTCTCCGGAGGTGAAAATTCCTGATGCGGATGTAAAGGAGTGACTGCCGGGCTCTCCTTGCTTCTGTTTGTTCTTTTTTTATTTTATTTATTTATTTATTTTTGAATTTGTACCCCGCCCATCTTCCCACGGGAACTCTGGGCGGCTTACAGAGCTGAAACAGGTCAGCAAATACACAACTATCAAAATGTAAGACAGACAACAAGATAATCATAAACATATAATTAAAAACGCAGCATAGAGTTAGGCGCCCTTGTTTTGGTCTAACCTCGCTGCTAGGTCAGTGCACTCGTTATAGAGGAATCGATGGAGAGAAGAAGAAGAGAGAAAGAGAGAGGGGGAAAAAAAACTATTAGGCTAGGTCACCAAAGGCCTCGCGAAATAGGATGGTTTTAATTGCTCTACGAAAGGCCAGCAGGGACTCTGCAGAGCGCACTTCGCTGGGGAGGCTGTTCCAAAGAGAGGGGGCAGCGGCCGAGAAGGCCCGGTTCCGTGTAAGGGAACGCCTGGCCTCTCGGGGGGTGGGAACCCGCAGCGAGTGCGCCCGCGACTGCCGAACCGGTCGGGCCGAAGTTGACCGCTGGACGATCCGCTCTGCCAGGTAGTCAGGTCCCAAGCCATGGAGGGTTTTATAAACTAAAACCAGGACCTTGAATCTAATCCGGGCTGCAACGGGTAGCCAATGCAGCCGAGCCAGGACCGGGGTGATGCGGTCATAGCGACGCGCACCCACCACCAGTCTGGCCGCTGCATTTTGCACCCGCTGCAGTCGCCGGAGGAGAGTCAAGGGCAGCCCCATGTAGAGAGCATTGCAGTAGTCCAACCTCGAGATCACCAGCGCCTGCACCACTGTTCTCAAGGAGTCGACGCCCCTTTAAGAGATCTGAATACAGTGCTGAGACAGCAGAACGGAGGTGAGTGGCATTCTTTTCTTCCTTTTTTTCTCCCTCCCCTCACGCAGCCAGCAGCCAGGAGTGTGGAGGGGGTGGGAACGCAGGAACAGCGACAAACCCCTAAGATCTCTGGTCCGAATTTAAGTGGCCAGCGGATCTTAGGGGTCGTGTGAAAAGGCCCCTGGATGACTGAGAATATTCACAGACAACTTTACCCGTCCTGTCCCACTCCCATGACCTTCTAGGGCTGAGCAGGGCTTTAAACTCAGCTCCCCTAAGTCCCAGACTAATACACAACCCACTACACCACGCGGGATCTTATATATCCACTATCTTCACTTAGAGGCAACTCATGTGGAGCAACCCACAGCATTCAGTGGTGCTTCCT
Organism: Phrynocephalus guinanensis; assembly: GCA_037367245.1. Taxonomy (NCBI): domain Eukaryota; kingdom Metazoa; phylum Chordata; class Lepidosauria; order Squamata; family Agamidae; genus Phrynocephalus; species Phrynocephalus guinanensis. The sequence goes on from CM074738.1 coordinate 122,692,101, forward strand.
CTTAGGTCCATGTGTGCATGTATTGTAGGTGCTGCAGCTGGTTGGCCAGGGTGTGTCATCAGGCCAAAAGGGACTTCGCCCCCAGGAAACCAGACTCAGGGGTTTAGCTCCGGCACCAACCGGCTCATCACTTTTTACAAATGCAGTTCAAACTGCAGGGACCTCCTTTGCTCACAAGGTGTCAGGCGTTCCCTCCTCTGGCAGCAGCTAGGACTTGGCTGCCCCAGTGACTTCACCAGGGAAGACCTGATCAGATATTCTTCCTATTTTGGGACAACAACCTGCAGATTTCCCCGCCGCTCATGGGAGCTATAGTCTCACAAAATAACAGAACCCATGTGCTGCAGCTGAGGAAGCCTGATCTGAGGGCTTTTTGGTTTGGGTGCCAATTTTTTTGAGTGTCCCTTTTTGCATCATGCATACTTGCATGTGCCCAAACGCACAACAAAGGGACACAAGAGAATGCTGATTCCCATAACATACTTATCGATATCCATGCAAATTTGGAAATGAGATTTACGGCTTAATAACAGTTAGATGTTGTTTGAGTGGCAAAGACTGTGATTTGTGACCTGTGCATCTGCTGCTCAGTTTCCTCGCCAGATTCTGCTAAGTGTCGATGGACGATGTCTAGGTGCTGGATCCGTCTCTCATGACATGCTTTATTATACTAAAAACACCTTTTTCATGGTTTGTCTTATTGCACCTGACAACCCCTTTTAACCAAAAAGCAGGTTGCTAAAATATTCTGAATAACATAAAAACCTAATGAAACCATGCAAGGATGTGAAACAACTAGTTGGGTGGATTTTTGGATCCTGGGTTCAAGACCCACTGCTGTCCTCAATCCACGGACTGAAACCTTGTTGCTTAGAGTAGTACGCTGACTAGGCCCACTGCCTCTATAGAACTTCCAAAGGACATGACACACCAGATTCCACTGAAGCCATGCAGCCTATTCTGGGAACGGCTCACTCTGCAAAGCAACAGGATTTCAGCCACTGCACAAAAGCATGTGATCTCAAGTCATTTCAGAGCTGCGGTGATCCTCCTAGGGCAGGCACCTCAAAAGTGAGGCCCAGGGGCCCAATGTAGCCTGTTTGCAAATTCTGAGTCGCCCACACACTCTTCCGCTCACCAGCTCAGTCTGTCATGCATCCCTGCCAGCTGGCCCCCTCCCCATACCGGATGGAGATGTCAGCTTGCAGTTTTATGCCCTCTTTTTCTCAGTCGCTCCCCCACCACCTGCCCAGCCTACCTGACCTCCCCCCCCCCCCGCCGCCGGCTCCATTGCTGCAGCATCTTCCCCGCCTCCTTGCATGCCTTAGAGCAGTGATGGCAAACCTTTTAGAGACTGAGTGCTCAAACTGCTATTCAGAACCCACTAATTATTTGCAAAGGGCCAATACAGCAATTTAACTTGAATACAGAAGAGCCTCGTGGTGCAGTGGTTAAATGCCTGTACTGCAGGTAAAACTGTGCTCACGACCTGGGTTCAATCCCCGGTAGCAGGCTCAAGGTTCACTCAGCCTTCCATCCTTCCAAGGTTGGTAAAATGAGTACCCAGCTTGCTGGGGGGGCAATGTGTAGCCTGCACATTGTAATTAAAAAAAAGTGTAAACTGCCCAGAGACTACTTGATATGGCGCCCCATAGTGGTATGGGGCGGTATATAAGCAGAACACTTTCTGTGAAAGGGCGATGTCGGGTGCCCACAGAAAGGGCTCCGAGGGCCACCTTTGGCATCCGTGCCATAGGTTCACCAACACTGCCCTAGAGGCTTGTCCAAAGTCCAGCCCGGGGGCCAAATGCGGCTGAATGATCGGCCCCCACACATTTTCACCTCACCAAATCTGGACACCCCTGTCCTAGGGATTTCATGGGGTAGGATTCTTCTGACCAATGGTTTCCCTGCTCCTCCTTTGGGTGGAACCTTGGTATCATGCAGCTTGTCTAAAGCCACCCAGGTGGCCGGGCAGGGCACCCGATCAGCTAGAGACGTTCCACCACTGATCACCACTGGCTCCTCACCCTGAAGGCACAGTAGGAATTCAAACCCCCGGCCTTTGGCTCTGTAGCCAGGTGCTCCAACCTACTGAGCTATCTCGTATTTCACTGCACGTTAGTCCTCCGCTGACAGATTGGCAGATAAAAGCAGCTGTCTGAATGCAAACGGCATACAGTATGCAATGCATTCTGCCAAACAGCAATTGCAGTTATTAATAATTCATTCCAGGAACTTATATCCTTAATTTATTTGAGTTAATTGATGTTAAGATAAAGTTTAAATGCCAAGAGGCAAGTTCAACGCAGAGTAGGCTTTACGAAGTGCTAAAAGAAATCGCTTTGGAAACAAACCAAGATCAGTCGGTCACCACAAATAGGTCCCAGAGTCTCCTCATAATAAAACACCTGGAATTAGGCAGCCTGGAGAAAAATAACCAGCAAATGAAGATGGCTTGGCTCCAGGCTGTTTCAAGGACTGCATCTCCCCTTATGAGCCTGCCCTGGTGGGATGACCATCTTTCTCCCAGTCCCACCACCTTCACAGGAGCATTTGGTAGGAACAAGGGAGAGGGCCTTCTCTGCGGCTGCTCCCAGACTCTGGAACTCCCTCCCACTGGAGGCCAGCCTGGCCCCATCTCTGCTGTCCTTCCGGAAGCAATCCAAGGCCTTTCTCTTTAGGCAAGCCTTTCCTTAGTTACTAGGGGTGTTTATACACGACCCCTAAACTCCGGGGCAAATGGCTCCCAGCTCCGGAGCTTAAAAATGTTTCCCCACCAGCTCCGGAGTTTACAGGAAATTAAGTGCGGCCACACCCACTTTAGCGCGTCCCAGCGCACCTTTCAAGTACCTGCTCTTTGGAGGTGAAAATTCCTTGATGCGGTGTAACGATAGTGAGTGCGGGGCTCTCCTCGCTTCTGTTTGTTGTTGTTTTGGCTCCCGTCCCTTTAAGAGCTAGTTTACAGAGAGTGGAATGTTGCCGGCAAGAGCGAGAGGCAAAAACGGAGGTGAGCCACGATCTTTTCTTCCTTTTTTTTCTCCCTCCCCTCACGCAGCCAGCAGGCAGGGTGGGGACACAGGAAGAGCGACAAGCCCCTAAGATATCTGGTCCGAATTTAAGTGGCCAGCGGATCTTAGGGGTCGTGTAAAAGCGCCCTAGGAGACAATAAACTGGACGGTTTCTCTTTTGTTGCTTCTCAATCTGCTTTGATGCTGTTGTGTGACATTTTTGATATAATGCTATTACTTCTTTGGCAACATCTGGATAAATTACTGCTTTTAGCTTTAAATATGTATGAACTGACTCGGGTGTTAAGGTAATCAGGAGATGCCCTTCTCTCCATCCCGCCACCCTCACAGGTATGTCTCGTGGGAACCCATGAAAGGTCCTTCTCGGCTGCTGCGCCCAGATTCTGGAACTCCCTCCCACTAGAGGCCAGGACTGCCTCGTCTCTGTTGTCCTTCCGGAAACAGGCAAAGACCTTTCTCTTCAGGCAAGCTTTCCCTGAATCAACTACCATGTGTATTTTATATGAATCTACAGGTTCACATAGACTTTGTGTTTGTAACTACTTATAACCTTGTAGCATTAATGTAATGTTGTCTATTAATACAATTCCTTGTTCTCAAATACTTGAAGATGTCTTAATTGTACTGGACTTTATATTATCCCTCATTACTGTAAGCCGCCTTGGGTCCTTTTCCAAGGAGAAAGGCAGGGTAAAATACTCTAAAATAAATAAATAATAAATGAATAAATATTGTGCTTTTACTGATATAAGCCAGCTCGGGACCTGTTTCAGGACGAAGGCAGAGTAAAAATATTTTGCACCAAAAAAATCAGACCCAACTGACCCCATGCAACACACACACACACACACACACACACACACACACACACACAGAGAGAGAGAGAGAGAGAGAGAGAGAGAGAGAGAGAGAGAGAGAGAGAGAGAGAGAGAGAGAGACTGCTTGCATCTCCCAGCAACTGGTACTATGAAGAGACATCCTGCCACCGATACAGAAGGCAATACATGCCAGCGATTAGGAGCAGCCCTTGATAACCTTATCTTCCATGAGTTTCTCTAATCTCCTTCTCAAGCTATTGGGTCCTTTGACAGCCCGCGTTCTGCGGGGTGAAGATAGGAAGGGCTCTCGGGTGTCTGTTGCCAACCTGTTCCCTCTTGGCCCGCCTTGGGAATTGTGTGGTTCCAGCAGTGAGAGAGAACTGTTTTGCCTGCATGGTGTGCACGTTGACATACCTAATATAGGTGGTGTTTGCTCCCCACCCCAAGCTAAAATGCAACCCTTTGTCAACCTTTCCTTGCAGGGGATCGTGCCCATCTTGGACTGACCCAGCAGGGGATTGTGCCCCTCTTGGACTGATTCGGTGCTCCTTTTCTGCACCTTTCCTTGCCCCCCCCCTGCGGTGTGCTTCTCAGGGTTCAGAGCCCATCCCTTGCTCAGCCAGGAGTGGTTGATCCGCGGCTGCAAGGAACAGTTCCTTGTTTCAGCCTCCGAACTCACATGACCGGCTAATGATATTTGCTCCTGGATGGCTCGAAACTCACCTTTTCTTTTCTTTTTTTATTCCCTAGCTCCCCTGGCATGTTCGGATGGCCTTTCTGAGCAGGCCTGGTCATGTTGAATAGTTTTAAGGGGGGGGGGGAAATGCTCCCCCGCCCCTTTTGATGTGGCTGAGAGGGAAGGGTCAGTGAAGACTCCCTCCTCGGATCATGCTTTCCAAGGGTCACAGGGAGATCCATTTCATAAAACTTAACCGTATTGGATTTTTTGAAAAGGGTTTTTTTCCCTAGCAGATTTTTTTTAGCAAGATCTTAAACTCCTTTGCCTTCTTCTTTTTCAAAGGTTGAATATCAGCTAGAAGAGAACTCTGAGGCTGTGTACTTTCGGTTTCCCATGAGGTGCTTAAAACATGAAGGAGACAGGAAAGGCACTTCCAGAGAGGGGAAAAATATGAGAATTTCTCCACCATGAGCTAAAATAGTGGCACCAGCAGAGAGGCTTCCTTGAAAACCAATATAGAATTATAGAATCATCATAGGGTTGGAAAGACCTCATACCAGATGGCTGTCCAATCTTTTATTTTTTTATTTTTTTATTGAAAACATAAAGGTGATTCCCACAGTTTTGCAGCGTCATGCCACATGTAACAAGTAGTTACCTATAATTAATTACTTGTTTTGGTAACAAGAGTATGGGAAAGTTACATTTGAAAAGTGAGATCATGATTAGTAATCAAATAAATTACTTTACTAGTATCATAGCTAATACTGGTTCTGGAAATTATGTTTTAAAGGTCATGCAATGGCCTTTGAACAAGGCGTGGTTGTTCAGCGGGCTAGAGTGCTGAAACGGTCGCCTGCAAAGCCGGCAGCTCGGCGGTTTTTATCCCAAGTCCCACACAGTGGAGTGAGCACCCTCTATTAACCCCAGCTCCTGCCAACCTAGCAGTTCGAAAGCATGTACAGTAGGACCCCTGTATCCACTGATTCATTATCCACTGATTCAGTTATCCACTGCCACAAACAGAAGCTGTAAAAGCAAGCTTCTGTCGCAAAACAGCAGCCATAAAGCAGGCTGCTGTCACAAAACAGCAGTTTTTTGGGGGATTTGGGTGTTCTCTTTTATCCATGGTTTTCATTATCCACGGGAAGGCCTGGAACCAATCCCCAGGAGATACTGGGGTCCTACTGTACTGTAAATGCAAGTAGATAAATAGGTACCACTGTAAAAAGCGGGAAGGTAAACAGTGTTACATGCACAGAAATGGAACATTCTTAGATATCAGACTTGGAACATTCTTTTCTCTCCCTGCTCTCTCTCCCACACCCCTCCCTCCTTGAAGCTCAGTACAACTGAAAGATTAACCCTTTGAAGGGATTTATAATCGATTACAAGGACAAGAATCAGCTGGGAAACAATGGCTGCTATCTTACCTTGGTTTTGATCCTGATCTTCTGAAGGTCCGCCTTTTTCTCTTTGTCCCATCACGTGATTGAATAAGTGGGACAGGAGTTCACACGTCCAAAGCTGGTTTTTAATTTAAAAGTGCAGTTCAGCCCCCTTGGCCAGCAGGTGGCGATAGCATTTGGGGGGAAAAAAAGGACCACTTGGCTGGAGGAAATTAAGGCTTAGGGCACCACATGGAGCTTCCTGTTTCTCCGAAGGTGAAAAGCAATTTAAAAAACAGTGCTGATCGGCCCCAGGAACAGCCGGTCAGTGCTATGAGTTAAAAAGAAGAAGAAACCCGGATAATCTGCATGGTCCCACGGCGTATGCTTCCTTAAAAGGTGGATTATCAAAGTGAGGCAAAAAATTCCTTACCTCCTGGGTGAGTCACAGAAACCTCGCTTAAGGGATCATTACCGGTTTTCTTTTTTCTTTTTTTTCCAAAAAGCCCAGTGGCCGTGGGGATTGCATTTTTAACACAGTTTTTTCTAGTAATTTAAACTGCTTTTAAAGGGACGTGGGACCGAGCCCATTTAATGACAATCAACAAATTGATGATTTGCTCCTCATAATGCAAAGAGCATTGGACTATTTACAGACTGAACTTTCTTCTGAACTTTCTTCTGAAGCTGCTTCTGAGTGGAATGGGGAGCTAGATCAGAGCACTAATCCCAATTCCTACGTTTACGACTCACAGAGCAGCACTGAGGGAGATACTCAGGAGGAGGTGGAGAGTACGGAGTTTGGCCCTGCTTTGGAAACTGAACTTTCTCTTGAACCTGGTGAAGAGGCAGAGGAGAGTCCCAGAATTGGTTTTGTTTAGAGCATGAAGCTGCACCAGAGCAGTGAAACGTTCGAGAGGAGTGTGTGGCCTGGCCTTACTGGTGAAGCTTCTGCTTCACAGGAAGGGTGATTGGATGGTTCGGGTCTCGAGAGGATGGGAATTGACGGATGTGCGTGGTTCATGGGGGTGGTGGATCTGATTTGGTTTAATGAGTGAATTACTTAGAAGGTCTGTTTTTTGTGTTTGGCCAGTGATGGTGTGCCTTTGAAGCCCTGGCTGTCTGGTGTATTGGAGACACACCGCCTATTACCTATTACTTATATTATTGGTTATTAATGGGCTATAATGGATTGCAATGGAAACCAGTGAATGGAAATGTGTACTGTAATAGACTAGTTTAAGACTATTGCCAAGCTAACCTTATATTTGCCAAACCAGACAGGTCACTCTAATACAGAAATTGGCTTCTTGTATCTGGACCATCCTTAAAATATTAAACAAATATCAAGATGTGAAAGTGGAAAGGGGAATGAGATTACCAGCCTGAAATGTTAATCTGTCTGACCTCTAAGAGGAATATACTAGCCAAGAATACAAAATTTTAAAGGCATTACGAAACTGAGAGACCAAGATATAACTCTCTTTTTTAAAATATCCCATTAAATATTAGTCTCAGCCTTATTGATATATTTGAAAGTTGATAGAACTTAGGTGAACAGATAAAATATAATGGGTTGATGAGGTTTATTATTTACTTAATCTTATAGATTAGATAGGATATCTTAAGTCAAATTTACTATCTTCACCCTTTGTAATAGATGAAAACAGATATAAATGTATGCCTATCATATATTGAGCTAGACAAATAGATTTTAAAGTGCTTAGTAAAATGAAGAATAGGCTAGTTTAATACTGTACTTTGTTATTTTCACTTTTGTACTAGATGAAGATGGCGATAAGTAATGATAAATCCAATGATGGAAAAGAAGCACGTAAATGTGGAATATTCCAAGCACTTGGGCTGAAATATTGGGAAAATATTTGTATTTGAACTATGCAACACGGCAACACACAAGCAATGTATTTGTTTTAACTTGTTATGCTTAGAAAATTCAATAAATTTTTTTTAAAAAGGGATTTATAGCAGCTTTGGAAAAAGCAGAAGTTTTTTGGGGATTTGGGTGTTCTCTCTTATCCATGTTTACATTATCCACGGGAAGGCCTGGAAACAATCCCCAGCAGATACTGGGGTGCTACTGTACTGTAAATGCAAGTAGATAAATAGGTACCACTGTAAAAAGCGGGAAGGTAAACAGTGTTCCATGTACAGAAATGCGTTCAGCCATGCCAGCCACATGGCCATGGACTTGCACAACACTGGCTCTTTGGCTTAGAAATGGAGATGGACACAACTAGCACACATGTGCGGGGGGAACCTTTGCCTTTACCTTTACTTTTTAAAGGCCTTTGAACAGGCTTTTACTCCTTACACACCCACCCAATGTTATTCTTTCTTTACAGAAAGAAATGGAAAAGAAAGTAATGCAATGGGTTGCTTTTTTAACATCACAATGCTTTTTCACACGACCCCTAAGATCCGCTGGTCCCTTAAATTCGGACCAAAGATCTTGGGGGTTCGTTTCTGTTCCTGCGTCCCCACCCCTCAGCACTTCCTGCTCCTGTCGGCGTGAGGGGAGGGAGGGAAAAAAAGGACAAAAGAAGCCTTTACTAACCTGCCGGTGCCGGTCGAAGTTGCCACGAGCCCCGTTACGTCCTGGTTCCTTCTCAAGGGGCTCTTAAAGGGGCGGGAGGCAAAAAAACAACAGACAAGCGAGGAGAGCCCGGCACTCTTATCCGCATCAAATATTTTTCACCTCCAGAGAGAAGGTACAAGAAAAGTGCGCTGGGTCGCGCTAAAGTGGGTGGGGTCGCACTTAATTGTCTGCAAATTCCGGAGCTGGTGGGAAAACATTTCTAAGCTCCGGAGCTGGGAGCCATTTGCAGCGCAGCCTAGGGGTCGTGTATAAACACCCAATGAGTATCAAAAATAAAATCCTTTTTAAACAGTGTAGTGAGTAACTGTTAAAAGTAACTTTCCAAGCTCAGTTCTTCCATTTGGGGGGCTCTTCAGGTTGGCAATCAAAAGGCATTAAGTCTTTAACTTCTTAGTGGCCTTCTGAAGATAAGAATGTAACAAAAACCCTTATTTCCAATTTTTAAAATGTGCAGATGATTAAAGACCACCAATTTTTTTTGGTCAGAAATGAAGCTTCCTGAAACACTAAAACAGTTTTTTAAAATGTTAAAACCTCTTGGTTTGTGGTAAAAAAACCCAGCATTTTCACATTTTGTATTACACATTTCAAGGTTTTCGCACTATCTATTATATTTAATACAAAGTGCACAGAGAGAAGTTGAACATAATGCAATGTTTTTCCAGGCCAAAAAAAAAAAAAACCAACATTTCCACTTTTATATGTTTGTTTGTTTGCAAAACAGTGCTGGAATGTTTTTTTAAAAGCGCAACAAGTCTTGTAATCTCATTTAGTAGGGGGAAAGGTTTTTAATGTTAACATCCCATTCTTATGTGTGAGAATTAACTAAATGAAAATTTTTTCATCCCTGTGTTGCTGATGTAAGACTAAATTGGAAAGAAGCTGTCGATGTGCGATGGTTTGAAACGGAAGTCATGGTCCAGATTGCCTAAAAGGGATAGTGATTGCACATGGCCCCACACAGCAGACCAACCAACCCCCCAAACCAATTCCTCCTGCAAAAAAACACAAACAAACAAACAAACAAACAAACAAACCCCCCACAAACACGAGGTATAAAAAAGTTGTGGAACCTTGAAATATTTTTAAAAATAATTTTATTTTTCAATTTAAAAAAAAACCCAGAAAGGATATATCTATAAAGGGAAAAAAAGAACAACAAAAAAAACATATAAAAAGGTTTTTCTTTTCTTTTTTACAATATAACATATCTTGTTTGGTGATTCTCTGGCATTGACAATATGCTATCTATTCATCCTTCCCATTTTTTTTAAATTTTATACTACAATGCTTTAGGCTTCCACCAGTTACAAAAGCAGCAGTCACTCACAATGGACGCGGGAAGACGGCCATGCGTTTTAAACTCTGACTATGCTCAGAGGCACAGCCGGTGTCCGCGGAGATATGTTTATGGTGTCTGAAACCTCTATCTTTACGTATGTGAACACATTCGGGGGAAAGAATAATTTACTAAAAGTTAAATGCCACGAAGCGCAACAGCTTATTGTCAATTTTTAAGAAGTGTTTTTGGAGGGGGGAAATAAAATGTTGGGAGAGGGAAACCACCCCGCGCTCAAAATCCGGCAGAATCAAAGGCGTGGCGGTGACATCCGGTAATAAATGTAAAAAAAAGCAAAGCCAACGAGTTGCCACCAGAAAGTAAAGTAGCATCTCTGGTTTAACACAAACGCCACCACTTGGCTGTCGCAGTAATTAAGAAAACGAAGGGGGGGCGGGCAGGGGAAAACAGTGACACCTGGCATTTGTTGATTTCTGGAAAAAGGAAAGACATGAGACACCGGGATACAGGTATACCTGCATAAACAAGCACAAATATATGAATATTGTAAGCGCAGAAATCAAGATCAAAAGAACGGGTAAACCGAAATATCGATGCATCGATATTTCGGAGGAAAAGTAACTAAAAAATTTTTTTACAAATAATCAGTGGCCACACGTGACTTTGGATGCGAAGCGGGATGCGAAGCGAAAAAGATTCCCGGCCTCCGGCAGGGGAATCGCTCGCCCCGCTTGGAGCACGGTTTAGGGGGCGTGGTCGGGGTGGCGCCGCATCCAAAAAGGAGGATCGTGCGGACAAAACCGATCGATTCGCACAGAAATCACGGCTCGCCGCGCAGCGAGAGGTTCGTGAAGTAACGGCCCAAGATAGCATTTCGATTCTTCTCGTCCCTTTAGTCTTTTAGTCTTTTAGTTAATCTACCCATTTTCCTTGAACTACTACTGACTGCTATAATTTTAATATAAGTTTGTGGGATCAAGTCCACTTCTGGACGAAAGCTTTCCTTAAATTCTAGCACCTGCTCTTTCATTTAATTTTGGAGGGGAGTTTTCTGCTTTGCTTGCACAGACTATGAGATTTATTGTTTTTTTGTTTAACTACAGCTGTGATTGCATGGCAGCCTGCATCATCTGATGCCCTTTTCTGACCTTGGTTGGGGCAGTTGCTCCAATGCAGGATTTTCCATTTCAGGACATTCTAGAAAAGTGATGTGATGCAGTGGAAGGAGGGCTCCGATTCAGGTCTCTGCTGAGGGGTGACTCCTTTCTAGGAGACACCACCTTCTCTGCAAAACCACCCACCCCTGCCTTACTGCTTATCTCCAACATAAACACCTTGGAGGGTTATGGGACCTTAATGCGGTTTATTAGCTGCTGGTCCTTACATTAGAGGCCAGTTCTTTTCCCCATCGCTTAACCCATAAGTGATCTACCAGGCAGCGCCTGCTTTGGGGGGTGGAGAGAGAGAGAGAGAGAGAGAGAGAGAGAGAGAGAGAGAGAGAGCAGGATCTAGGAAGCTTTGCATTGTTCTGTCAAATAAACCTCACGTTACTTGCCCAGGGCTGCTAAATACAGTGGCACTCTTTAAAACGAATGTAATTTGTTCTATGGGTCAATTTGTTTTACAAAAATTTTGTCTTACAAAACACAGATTCCCACAGGAACGCATTGAAAATGGAATAATCTGTTCTGGGGGCTATGGGTCACTTTTTAAAATGAAAATGTTGTCTTACAAAATGTGGTATCCCATAGGAATGAATTGGGAATGGATTAATCCAATATAGAATCTAGAATAAAGATAAAAATAACTGCTGCCACCCCCCACCAGTACATGTGGAATGGTTTTTCATCTTGCAAAGCATCCCATAGGGATGGATTTTTTTTTTGTCATGCAAAGCATGCCTATTCCTGGAATGTTTTCCCTTCCTACATGTTTTGTCTTAGGAGGCATTTGTCTTAAAAGGGACCACTGTAATTGTTTGGAGTCAGCCATCAGATCTACATTAACATAAGAACATAAGAAGAGCCATGCTGGATCAGGCCAAAGGCCCATCTAGTCCAGCTTCCTGTATCTCACAGCGGCCCCACCAGATGCGTTTGGGAGTGCATGAGACTAGATATCTGTCTCCTGATACCACTCCCCTGCATCTGGCCCTTGAAGTACCCTGGTTTAAAGCCTAGAGATTACACATCTCCATCATGGTTTGTAACCCGTGATGGACTTTTCCTCTAGGAATCTGTCCAATCCCCTTTTGAAGGCATCCAGGCCAGATGCCATCACCACATCCTGTGGCAGGGAGTTCCATAGACTTACAACACGCTGGGTGAAAAAATATTTTCTTTTGTCAGTTCTTACTGTCCCAGCACTCAATTTGAGTGTATGTCCCCTAGTTCTGGTATTTTGAGAGAGGGAGAAGAGCTTCCCTCTATCCACTTTACTCATACCCTGCATTATTTTGTATGTCTCAATCATATCCCCCCTCAAGCGCCTTTTTTCCAGACTAAAGAGGCCCAATTGTTTTAGCCTTTCTTCATAAGGGAGGTGCCCCAGCCCAGTAATCATTTTAGTCGCTCTCTTCTGCACCTTTTCCAGTTCCACTATGTCTTTCTTGAGATGCGGTGACCAGAATTGTACACAAAACTCCAGGTGGGGCCTTACTATTGTTTTGTATAACGGCATTATAATGTTGGCTGTTTTATTTTCAATCCCCTTTTTGATAATCCCTAGCATGGAATTGGCCTTCTTTACTGCTGCCACACATTGGGGAGACACCTTCATGGAGCTGTCCACCAACACACCAAGATTGTTGATCATCTATATTAAGCATCATCCCGTACCAATTACTGGGCAGGTGAAGATCGGTGGATACAGAGCAAAGACTTTCATATAAATTTTGGAGAAACGTTTGAGTGCTCTGTGAATCTCTGAAAAATATTCTGCCTCTCAAGCCACAGGGGAGGAAGCAGGGGAACTGAATGCAGCCCAGCTGTCCTGTCTGCATCCCTCGAATAAGCTGACGGATCCTAAGATGCTTGCACTTGTGGATTCAGAAATACACCTGTTAAGTGGACTTGTTCATGAGTAAATCTGCACACACCTGGAGCATTAGAAACGTGGAAGATCTCAATGGCATGTCAGATCAATAATTGTTCCACTGTCTTGGTCCTGAAGGCTTCCATGAGCCACTTTGAGCTAAGACAATGGTTGAGGCAGGAGGAATTCCAAGGTGGCTTCTAGAATGTTGTCTGTTCCCCACCCCCAGCTCCACCTCAAGTTATCTTGCTTCTGTAAATTTCAAGAGGAATTGCAATGAAGTGTCTACACCCGTTGGGTGTCTTGTGCTTTGTTTTGATGGGTGCACCTTGCTATCTTCTGCCTACATGACATGCATGCCATAACCATGAGGGAAGTGAGTCTTCCAGACACCCTCTTCTCCAGATGCTTCAAGGAAGATGCTCTTCACAGGCTTTGAAACAGGAGAACAGCAAAAATAGACAAATAAAATATGCTTTAAAAAAAACTACAATTGAAGGCAAAGGTGTGGCAACCAAGTCAGTTTCAAAGTCACCGTGTCCATGTGACTTCCCATCTGTTTCACCTTGTACACTCTGCTTTTGTCAATTGTCCAGATGGAGAGAACTTCCAAACAGATGCAAGAGTAACTTGTATATTTTATTAGACCACTAAAAATACCTCAACAGCTAGCAAGCTTTCGTGGATAAAATCCACTCCATCAGCCTAGGCTGAGTACATCTCTGTCATGGTTGGTGCAGAAAAACTGTAGACCAGCGACCCAAAATTGGTAACACACCTCTGCGATGAGAGACAATGCCGTTCCTTCTTGAGGCTGGGTTTCTCATTTCTCCACAGCCAAGTCTTGGGGTTTTTACATCCAAAGTGTACAATGAGTGCTGCTACTCAAACGATGCTGTATTGCTCTTCCACCTTTTCCTTCTTAATGAAAAGTAAAGGGAAGGGAATAGTGATACCCAGGCATGGTCCCTATTTGTTGGTAATGCAAATACTGAGATTGCAGAGGTAAATGCACGTGAAGCATTGCTTTTAATTAAACCTGAGCTCAGCTGCAAATGGATCAAAGTTCATGATAAAGGTGGGATAATAACCAAGGGCAGTCTTAAACCAGGAAGCCCCAAGGCAGCCTGATGTTGGTTGGGCCAGGTGTTCAAGCAGCAAACATTGGCCACTTCCAAATCCTCCAGAGCATCTCCAGATGATTATTTGTTTAGGACGAATGCCCATGTCAAGGCAGGGTAAATAATAGACTCCAGTTCCAGAGATACTTGGGTGACCAACACTCTATAAATATAGATTACTCTATAGATTAAGTGCCAGTGGCTAAGAAGAGGCCCAGTATTTCCCTACAAAGTGTCAGAGGGTAGAATTATCGGTAGAAGATGCTTTTAAGGTGACTGGACTAATCTTTTGTCCCTGCTTTCCTACCGAGTTGCTGTTTCCATCCATTTCTAAGGCTTGCCATGACTTTTCTGATTCCACATATAGAAGCTAAATAGATCAGACTGATCTGTGATGGCTTTGTGCCACCTGTGAGTTTAGGGCAGCAAATACAACGGTGCCATGAAAAAAGATACAGTAGGACCCCAGTATCCGCTGGGGATTGGTTCCAAGCCTTCCCGTGGATAATGAAAACCGTGGATAAGAGAGAACGCCAACATGTTCCCCAAAACTGCTGTTTTGTGATAGTAACATGCTTTACAGCTGCTGTTTTGCAACAGTAGCTTGCTTTACAGCTGCTGTTTATGACTGTAGTTTGCTTTACAGCTGCTCTTTGTGACAGTAGCTTGCTTTGCGGCTGCTGAATGATTTATTTTTCCTCTGCCAACCGTGGATAATTGAAACAGTGGACAATGAATCAGTGGATACAGGGGTCCTACTGTAATCTGTATAAGTCATCTTTTTATCTTTCTATTGCATCATTAAATACAAGAGATGGTCGGAAAGGAACCTGCTACACAAAAGCAGACTGGATTTACTGGTCACAGAAAAAAGAAAACAATGATTAGAATAGGATATTCCATTTTCATAAGGGCAGCAAACACATTTTGCTTCAAATAAACATTGTGATTCCAGTATATGCTCAGCTGTACCGACTTCATGGAAGCGCCATAGATCACAAGTCGAACATGATCCAATAGCGTGACGTGGCTACAAAAAGGGCAAATGCTATTTTGCAAATGCAATAACAGATGTATACACATCCCATGAGATGCTAGTCCCTTTCTGTTTGGCACTGGCCAGGCCTCCCCTTGAGTACTCTGCCCAGTTCTGGATGCTGCTCTTCAAAAACGATGCTGACAAATTGGAACAAGTTCAGAGCAGGGCAACAAGGATGGTTAGGGACTGGAAACCAAGTTTTCTTAGGAAAGACTGAAAGAACTGGGCACGTTTAACCCAGAGAAAAGAAGACCGAGGGGAGACAGGAGAGCACTTTTCAAACATTTGCAAGACTCTCCTACAAGACTCTCATTCATCCCAGAGGGCAGGACATGCAACAATGGGTTCAGGTTAAGAGAATAAGAGGATATTCAGCTTTTGACTGAATATCAGGAAAAACTTCCTAACTGTTAGAGTAGTATGGCAATGGAACCCATGACCTCAGGAGGGGGTGATTGCTCCAAGGTTGGAGGTATTCAAGAGAAATTTGGACAACCATCTGGCAGGTATCTGTTGATTGGGAATCCTGCCTTGAGTGGGGGGGGGGGTTGGCCTGCATTATTCTATGATTCTATGTTTCCAAAATACCTGCTATCCCAAGTTCAGACCTTTTGCAACCTCCATGCAGGAGAAAAGATGCAGGCTGAACTCTGCATAGGGTCAGGATACCTCTTGGGTACTGTGGGCCATAGCGAGGGAATGTTTGTATCTCCCCATTACACAATTTCCACTCTCCCACAATTGTTTTCGCAAAATACCTTTAAAAAAACACTGTTCCTTCACCTTTTCTTTGGAAATTGGGAGGTCAATGATGTTTTCTCAGGAATGGGTCACGGCCAGCTGAAATCACCCAGGGCATATGAAGCTTAAGGGGGGGGGGGTCCGTGTCCTGCCACCTCAGGGGCCTTGGGCAAACTGCTCAGTCCTAAGAATGGCAGTCAGAGGAGGGGAGGGCAAGCAGGGGCTGGGGAAAGCCATGCTTCACCTGATGCCTGCCCCCCAAACCCCAATCAGTTGTGTACTTGTCATTATATGAGTGTGTGTTCAAAAAGGACCAGCATTGAAAAGAGGAGGGCAGATCCATGGCTATGAGAACTGAATAGCTCCTCTTGCAGCTACTTCACGCCCTTCCTTGTTCCGCCATTACGTTTGTTCCGTGACAGTGTTGTTCGCGGTCACGTGGTTTTGTCCCTGTTCAGTCCTTGTTTCCATTTACTCATGGGCGTGATTACTTGTCTCGTGACAACTGTTACTTCACGGTCTTGTTCCGTGACAAATTCTGAATTTGTCTTGCTTTCTTAACCCATTTTTTAATATCGTAAATAAAACTTTTTCAGTATTTCGATTGACTGGTCTTCCGGGATTTACATATCAATGCTACAGAATTTTCAGACAGTACTTTCTTTAATAAACATTTGCACTGCATGGTGTTTCCCATAGGGAAACTAATGCTGAATGCCACTTCAGCCGCTGACCACTAGGTGGACACTGGTTGTTGTGTGACAATTGTTACCACACGGGGCAGGTACGTCTTGTCACGCCCTATTCCCGGTTCAGGGTGTGTGGTCGAGACAACTTTTAGCTGTCATGCTATGAAAGTGAAGTAAGTTTTTTTTGTACCAGTCCCAAGTGGGACAGCAAGGAGGGACAAACGGGACATGGAGTACCCGCCTTATATAGTGTTGTTTTCATGTTCTGCCTATTCCCTTCCTCCTGGTTTCCTCACATAAAAGTTGGACACCATCACAACAGGCAGGTATTGAGGGCATCAATTCTGAACAGTGGATGCTGTGTTGCAGCCAAATCAGTCCCCGGAATTCTTCATCCATACAGGTTCCTCCTGTACTCCTTTCCTCATTCTTTTACCTTGAACCATCAACTGTAGCAATCTGTGTTTTTTTGTCTCCCATTATGTCACCCAAGCATTCTTCTTTTCCTCCACTTTATGTGCTCGATTATTTAACATTCTTAATGCGTTTTAGTACTTCCTAGTGCAGGCATGTCCAAAGTCAGGCCGTGGGCCAAATGCGGCTCATTTTCAAATTTTGAGCGGCCTGCAGCCTCTTCTCCCCACCGGCTCAGCTTGCCATACACCCCCACCAGCTGGCCCCTCCCCGTATTGGATGGAGATGTCAGTTTGCAGTTTTATGGTTTTCCCTTGCTGGACTGTCCTTCCCACCTCCTTGCATGCCCTAGAGACTTGTCCAAAGTCCAGCCCGGGGGCCAAATGCGGCTGAATGGTCATCCCCCCACACATTTTCACCTCACCAAATCTGGCCCTTCTTCAAAATGTTTGGACACCCCTGTCCTAGTGTTTCCCTGCAGGTGTGTGTGTGAGGGGGTCCACTTTTCAGATCCTGAAATACCACTTTGCCCAATTGACTGAGTCTTCAGGACGCTGGCTGAAGGTCTACACGTCCTTACCGACAAGTGTCCTACCATCTCTATTTGGGTCGGCCACGTGGCTGCTGGCCAACAATTTCCAGGTGGTCAGCACTCTGGGTGATGGTGGAAGGTGCCATTCTAAGGACATGTCCATACCAGCAGAGCTGGCTTTCTCTCCTCTGTTATTGAAACCACACTCTGTGGCTGTCAGGGATTACCATTTATGATGTGGTCGAGATACCTGCTATCCAACAGAGTACAGTAATACCTCGGATAACAAATGCCCCGATAACAAAATTTTCAGATAAGAATCGCAATTTCCAGGTATAGGGCTGCCTCGGATAACGAATTTCCAGCATGCATCGGTATAAAAGAGTTATCCTGAGCTGCATCACATCTGTACTTTTGAAGTGCACTTTATAAAGAGTTTTGAGCAAAAACCCAGGTGTCTGTGTCATTTTCCTAGGCTCCAGAATGGATTAATTGGTTCCCCATTCATTCCTATGGGAAACTGTGTTTCGGATAACAATTTTTTTCGGATAATGAATTGCCTCAGATAACGAATTAAATTTGTTATCTGAGGTACCACTGTATATGCATTTCCATGGCATGGAGGCAGCTCTCTATGCCCACAGCTGCTGCCCAGCACTTTGTATCATCTTGTAAATCTTGGATCTGTGAAAGATTGACATTCGTCTGTCGCAAGGCACACTGGTGAGTTCCCACCAATGGCACCATACTGCATTCTTGAGCCAATAAATTCTTATTGAACCGATACATTCCTGTGACAAATCCACATTTCAAATGCTGGCATTTATTCTTTTCACTCATTGCAGTTCTTCATTTTAAGCTGCGGTGGGCCATGTGTCTATTTTCTGACCTCTGTTGCATCATGCTGACCTCACTGTTCAGTGATCGATTAAGTCTAATTTAATTCTGCTTGATTGGATTTAATTCTGCTTAATTGCGGCATTTCGTTGTGATAATTTATTATCTGTATTCTACAGTGTTTGTGCATTTGTGTGAATAGTTATGTTGATAGTTTTGCACACTGTTCTAGAATCCTTTTAATAAACTTTTGCTGTTTAACAAAAGGAATACAGTAAGTATCTAACTTAATTGTATATATTTTTAAACTGCATAAATGGTTTTTTTTCCTGCACAGGATTGAACCTCGTGGTCTTTTCACTAACAGCCCAGCCGCAATACGGCTGAGTGTTCTGTTTTATTCGAACCATCCTGTGAAGTGGGCTACCCTCAGTGAACACGGCTACATTGAAATCGCCTGTTGAATTCTACGGTGGGTTTCGACTTGGTTCCTAATGCATTTGTCTCTTTTATCACTTCCTGGGCATAAGCCCATGCCAAATCAAAGGAGAGTTTTCAAGGTGCCACAAGGCTCTTTGCCGGAGGCAGAGCCTGGATTTGGAGCGCCTGGGGACAAATGTCTTTTTTGGGCCCTTCCTGCCGCCCCCCCCCCACATTGCACCCACCCAGCAATGGGAGGGGAGGGGGGCTGAACCCTGCAGGCGTGGGGTGGGTGCATGGGCGGACGTGTGTGTGTGTGTGTGTGTGTGTGTGTGTGTGTGTGTGTGTGTGTGTGTGTGTGTGTGTGCACGTGCACCTCTTTCACCATGGCAAGAGGAAGGCGCTGTGGCCACTGCATTCCTGCCTGCCTGCCTGGCGCGCAGTGGCAGAGGCGGCGGAGGGGTGCCGTCACCAAGCTTTAGGGTAAAGGAGGACTGCTGGGCAGTGGGAGGGTGTATGGCAGGGGTGTCCAAACTTCGGCCCTCCTGATGTTTTGGACCACAAGTCCCAGAGTTACAAGCTGAGATTGCCAATGACAAAGGACGGTGGGAGTTTTGGTCCAAAACATCTGGAGGGCTGAAGTTTGGACACCATTGGTGTACGGCTTCCTCTTCCTGCTCCCCCTCCAGGCACCCCCAGATTGCTGCACCCGGGGGCAGATGTACCCTTCCCCCCCCACATACGCCCCTGCTCTTTGCCGGTTTTCCTGATGCTCTCAAAAGCTTTCTGTAAGATAGCAAGTTCAGAGTGGATGAAAAGAGAGGCACCCTTACCCTGCCACTGTCCTGTTTCTCTTACAATAGTTGTAATATGATGGTGTCAAGTCAGTTCTGGATTATGGTGATCTTTCCTGGGGCTTTTGAGGCAGAGAGTATTCAGACGTGGTTCCCCCCCTTCCCTTCTTCTGTGGGTCGCCCTGGGATGGTGCAGCTTGCCCAAGGCCACCCAGGCTGGCTCTTCTCCAAGGAGGCATGGTGGGGATTTGAAGGCCCCAATTTCTGGCTCACCACAGTCTTCCCTTTAAGGAATTTTGCTATTTTTAATTACAGTTAAGCTGGGATTGGAGACACATTTATTAGAGAGGAAGCATGAGGTGTGCGCTCTTTGACCAAGTTACTGCCTCCCCCAAGGGCTTTCTGGGATCTCGCCGATTACCCCAAATCTGCAAAGCAAAACAGAGAAACACCACCACCATAAATAAATACCCACACTGTGCCCATTGCCCCATTTCCCCCTTCTCTCTTGCCATGGCTGGTTGGCTGCTGCCTTATAATGCCCCCCCTGGCCCTTCTGAGTGAGAAGCTGGGCACTAGGACAAGATCACAGGTCTGGGGAGGGGATGTAGCCTTCTCCTGACTACAAGCCCCAGGATCCCCTAGCCAGCCAAGCCTCCTTTTCCTTTGGGGGTCCCCAAGTCTGGCCGTCCAAAGCAGCTCAAGTCTGCCAAGTTCTGCCCACAGGGGCTTTAGGTAAGAAATGGACGGTACCTCTCTAGATGGGCTAGGCGACCCCCTCTTCCTCCTCAGAGCCTAGACGGGCCACCGGCTTCAAGGAAAAGAGCAAAACCTCGGGACTTCGCTCTTTGTTTGGACTACAAGGCCCCCCCGAACTCTCCCGCTGGCAGGCCCCCGGAAATTCTGGGTCTTGTAGTTCAACCAAGGAGGACCCTCCCTCCCGGCGCGGCTTCCGAGTTCCTTCTGCTTTAGGAACCGCGACGGGTCCGGTCGCTTGGCCAGGGATGCCGGTCGGTGGGAGGCTCCGGCCGTCGTCGTCGCCCCCCTTCCCCCGGGAGCCGCCTGCGAAGAGCCAGCGGCGAAGAAGCCTCCCCCCCCCCCCCCCAGCGTCTTTCCCCTCCGTCGGGCAGCCTAGCCCGGGCACACACGGCGACTCCCCCCCCCTCCCTCCCTCCGTCCCTCCCTCGCCGTCCGGTGAGCAAATGGGTGGTGGTGGTGTGTGTGTGTGTGGGGGGGCGATCTCTCTCTCTCTCGCTCGCTTTTTCTCCCGGGTGGGCGGAGGGGAGGAGGCGTCCTGGCCGTCGGGGGGAGGGAAGGGCAGCCACTTGTTGCGAAAAGGAGGGGAGGGCGGAGGGCGGAGGGGAAGGGGAGAGCAGGGGGGAGGGGAGAGGCAGAGAGGGGACCCCCCCCCCCGAGCGCCGTCCCTCCCCCCCCCGGGCCTCTGATCCCCCGCCCCCCGCCCCACCCCACCCGCCGCAGGAGGAAAGACCTGGGGACGGTCCGGAGCCGACCTGGCTGGCACATGCCTGGCTGGGGAGGGGGGCGGCGCAGGGGTGGGGTGGGGGGCGGCTGCGGAAGGGTGTGTGTGTGTGTGTGTGTGTGTGTGTGTGTGTGTGTGTGTGTGTGTGTGTGTGTGTGTGTGTGTGTGTGTGTGTGTGTGTGTGTGTGTGTGTGTGTGTGTGTGTGTGTGTGTCCGTCCGTCCGAGGAGGATCCCAAGCCTGGCGCCTGCCCAGCCCAGCCCCGATCGCCGCGCGCTCTCGCCTGCCCCCCCACGGCGGTCGGAGGCGGCGGCAGCATCGACCCCCCCCCCCACCCGTCCCACCCCACCACCGGGGGCTGAGCTTGCGGGCGGCTCACTTTCCTGGGCAGCTCAACTCGAGGTGGCGCGACAGGCGCAGCGTCCGCACCACCACCAGCAGCAGCAGCACCAGCAGCAGCAGCATTATGGTGGAGAACACCAGCGTAGCCACCAAGACGGCCCTGGTAAGAAAGCGCCCCCCCCCTCTCGCACCCCTAACCCCCCCCCTCAACGACCTCCGCCGCCACGACGGGCCTCCCTGGACTACCCTCCCCCCTTTGCCCCCCCCCTCCCGCCATCCCGCGCGGGCTCCTCGCCCCGACCGACTCCGGAACGTTGCTCAGGATCGACGGGGAAGGAGGACGACGACGACGAGGAGGAGGAGGGCGGCGGCAGGTGGAGGCCGGGAAGGGGACCTCGGGAGGCGGCAGGACGGGGACCGGGGCTCCCCCCCCCGCCAGGACCGCACCGCCTAGAGAACCGCCGCCCGGCCCGTCGGCTTTGGACTGCGAGGCCGCCTCTACGATGTCTGCTACGATGGAGCTGCGGCGGCGGCGGCGGGGGGGGGACACCGCTCCACCGTCCTGGGGGCGGCTGGGAAACTTTTCGGGCAAACTTTTCTGTGCGGCGCTCCGCCCGCTCGAGGGCGCGCCCGGAGGGATCGGCGGCCAGCAGGGATACGGCTCTTCCTCCGCCGGCTTCTCTCCCGTTCCCCTTTTCCTGGCCGCCGGCTGTCCTCCGCCGAGCCGTCTTCTCCCCTTCCCGGGTCCGTCGGTCTTCGCCTCGCCGCCCGCCCCGAGCGCCCCGTCGGCGGCTCCTGCTGACCATCTCTCTCTCTCTGTGTTTGTGTCTTTGCTTTTCCAGGCTGCCGCCGCCGCCTTCGCGGCCACCGCCTCCTCCTCCTCCTCCTCGTCCTCCTCCTCCTCCTGCTGCTCGTCGTCGTCGTCGTCGTCGTGCTCGCCGGGACGCGGGGTGGGCGCGCTGCCGGTGGCCGGCGGGCTGCGCCTGGAGGCGGTGATGGAGAACCTGCAGCGGGCGCAGGCGGCGCGCCTGGAGGAGAAGCTGCGCCGGGCGCAGGCGGGCCCGACGGCCGGAGGAGGAGGAGGAGGAGGAGGTCTCGGCGTCGGCGTCGGCGGCGGGGGAAGGAGCGGCGGACCCCCGCCGACTCTCCGCCCGGCCGTGGAGGTCCGCCTGCCCGCGCATCACCAGCACCGGCACCCGGGCGGCGGCGGCGGCGGCGGAGGAGGAGCCCCGACGGCCAGCCCCACCGCCGCGCCGCGCCCCTTCGCCGCTGCCCTGACGGCGGGCGGGCGCGGGCTCGGGGGGCTGCCTTTGGTCCGCGCCCCGCCGCCTCCTCCTCCTCCTCCTCCTCCTCCTCCTCCTCTTCCGCCGAGGCCCCGGGCGGACGCCTCTGGGCCGCCCCGCCGGACGCCCGTCGCTGCTGCCGCGGCTGCTTTGCGCCCCGAGGAAGAGGAAGGCCGGGGAGGCGAGGAAGACCTGGAGGAGGACGAGGAGGAGGAGGAAGACGAGGAGGAGGGGGAGGGCGACCAGGAGCCTCGACGGGGTGAACGGGGGATGGACGGCCAGCCCGCCGCCGCCGCTGCCCCCTCGGAGCCGCGGCTTTCGCAGCTGCGCCCCGCCGGCCTCGCCTCGCCTTTGCCGCCGCCGCCGCTGCCGCCCGCCGCCGGGCAGGACCCTCCGCCGCCGCCGCCGCCCCACGAGTGGACCTACGAGGAGCAGTTCAAGCAGGTAGGATAGGAGAGAGCGCGCAAAACCCGCGCCCGCTCGCCCGAAAGGACTTGCCCCGGATCCCCAGCCGCCAGTGCCTCTCCGCCGCCTGAGCCGCCGCCTCCACCCCACCCCCCCAGTTGGCCCGGCAGAGATGGGGAGGGCGTCCCGGGTTCTCCAAGCCCTCGCGCCCCACTTAACTGCCTCACCAGATCTTGCCGTTGGGATGTTCTGCTTGGAAGGGGCGCTGAGTTTTTTGGGGGTGCAGGCGTGCTCACAAATAGGCACCCCCACCTCTTTCCCTTTGCCTTTTCCCTGCCCTGAAAAACTTCTCTCCAGCCTTTTAAGGTTATTTTCACCACCTCCCCAAAATAGGGACTCGGTGAGGGTGAGGGTGAGGGTTATTAGACCCCTTGCTCCCCCTAAGCCTTTATCAGTCAGCTTGTTTTTTACTGCCTTCATGTAGTAGGTATGTGGCTCCAATAAAACAGCAACAATAATTGCTGTTTTCAGATGACCAAGTCAACAGGCAGGCTTTTCCTTGGGCGAATGACTCAACATCCAGCTCTCCCGTGGGATTATTCAGATATTTAGGGTGAGGAAAACGGTATCTTTGGTCAAGGTGCCAATGCCACATTTTAAAAAGCCAACAATGTGATTTTAGGGTGTCAAGATGGCATGGGATTTTAACAAAACGATTCCAAAGTAGTCGCCTGTGATCTCAGACTGTTTAGTAGGTATCTAGCGACAAGACACTTGCAGTCTTGTAGCTTTTGTGAAAGTGTATGCTGGCATTTCCGCTCCTAAGTACCTTTTCAAATTGGGCAATTCAGATTGCTTCTTTGCTGTTGTTAATTCCTAAAGGGGAGGGGAGAGAATGGGTGAGTTGGGGGATTAAAAATCCCAACTGGAGAGAATAGAAGTTCTAGTACTTCAAAGTCCCCTTGTTTGACGACTGGATGGTTGATCCTTTGGAAGGCATTTAGAGCCAGTGGGATGGAGTGGATAGGCTGCCCTGCTCAAGACTCGGGGGATATGGGTTCGAATCCTGATTTGGAAAGAGGAAGGCTGCGGTGGTTGCACTGGGAATGGTAGACCCATATTGAACACATTGGCATACCTTGAACATCCTGATGGGGGACACTGTAAGTCAGAAGCAGCCTTGAGGGCAAACGTTGGCAAAGACAAACAAACCCCAAACCCTAACCCCAAACCAGGCAACCCAAAACAAAACACAACAAACAAAAACAAACAAAAAATGAAGTAGTCTCCCACATGTTATGTTTTTATTTTGTCTTCTTAATTCTTTTTTTTTTTTTGCTTTTCCATATAAGCACCTTGAATAGCTTCTGTCCTACAGCAGAGTTCTGCCTAAGCCACCTCAATCCGATGCCCTGTTTTTCAGTATTTTGCATCTCTGCATATTAAGTCAGGAGAGCTCTCCCTGCCTCTCAAACTGCCAGTTTAATGAGCAGAGAGGGTGACCCCCGAAACCCAGAGACCCAGGTCCTTCCCTTCCCTTGCGGTTGCTACCTGAGCTGCGTGGTTTTGTCCTAGAAACCTTGAATGCCGGCACACCTCTAGAAACTCCCTCATTGCCTTTGGTGTATTATTTTAAAAAAAATTGGAGGAAAAATTATTTTAAGATCCATGCTGCCTTCTTTCCACTTTCAAACTGCGGCTTCTTAGTTTCTTTGCTAAAGACACCACGGCTTACGACGGGATCTTCCTTACTTTAGAAATTCATTGGGATAATTATAATATTTGCCGTGGCCTGGTATAGGGCACTTGTTTTTCCTTCTGAGACTTGCCCTTTGCGGGGCTCTTTCCTCCTCACCCTACTTCTCCCGCGGGCTCTGGTTCCTCTCCTCTCCTTCCATTCTATTTGCAAGTTGCCTGCAAATGAAATACCAAGGGTCCTGTGCTCAATTCCAAAGTGTGCTGGCTCCTAAATCCCTGCGCAGTTTGGCAGAGGAAGGGGGCGGAACGGGGCAGCTGGCAGATTGCTCCATCGCTTTGGAATATGTCCTTGAGGATTCTTGGTCATCCTGGTGAGTTTGTCTTGAAGCTGAGTCATGGCAACTGGACTTACTGTCTTGTGAGATTGAAGCACTTCACTACTCATCCGAGCAGCTTCATCCGTCTGTAGCGAAACGTTTCCATCTCACAAGAAGAGAAGCCCAATTGCCATGACTTAACTTCCAAGCATAGTTTTGGAAGGAGAGTGCAAAACCGGTCTTGGACTTTTGACGCTTTGCTTCCTCTGAACCGTTTTACTTGGAATTTTTTTCTCCAGGGATGGATTTACTCTAAGCTCCTTGAGATGGCAGGTGACTCTTGGGGCATCTGTGGATTAAAAAAAAAATCTCATCCAACTTTGGTGCTCTAATTTCATCCTTTTAGACTTGGGAATACGGAATGGGCATCTGGGTTTGAGAAATTGAGAAATAGGGCTGTGCTTCATCCAAGAATTTGGAGAAGGGGGTGGCTCTTCCAGTTACTTGCTGCCTGTGTTTAGGGTGTGTGCATGTGGTTTCAGGGATTTAGCACCTGTGTCCTGCCCGTCTTTGGTATGTTTCGATATCTCAGGAGGACCTAGGTTTGTGTTTCTATCTTTCCTTTTTATTTGATCCATTTGGCTACCACTCAGTGGACTTTTCCAAATTTTATCCCAATCCCCAAATGAAATGCATGGGCTTTCTGCACCAACCCCCCCTCCCTCTTCGCTGGCAAGGCAGGGGCCATTGGACTCGATGAGCCACATTGAGGAGAGGTGCGAATGTGTGTACGTGAGCCCTGACATGTCTTTGGAAGGACTGGGGCAATAAAAACACCTCCCTCCCTTCAATTGGGATGCTGCCTCAGAACATCCAAGCTCCGAGCCTCAACTAGGGTCCTTTTTACACGACCCCTAAGATCCGCTGGCCACTTAAATTCGGACCAGAGATCTTAGGGGTTCCTCGCTCTTCCTCTGTCCCCACCCCCCTCCGCACTTCCTGGTTGCTGGCTGCCTGAGGGAGGGAGAAAAAAGAAAGAAAAGGATGCCGGTTTACCTCTGTTTTGTTCCGGGCAGCATTCAGATCTCTTAAAGGGGCGGGGCGCAAAAAAAGAACAAACAGAAGCCAGGAGAGCCCCGCACTCACTATCCTTACACCGGATCAAATATTTGTCACCTCCAAAAAGCAGGTACAAGAAAACTGCTGTTTGGTCGTGCTAAAGTGGGCGGGGTCGCACTTAATTGTCTGCAAAGTCCGGAGCTGGTGGGTAAACATTTTTAAGGTCCGGACCTTGCAGCCATTTGCGGTGGAGTTTAGGGGTCGTGTATAAACGCCCTAAGAAACTACCTGTCTCTCTCTCCCCCCCCCCCATATTGCCAAGGAATTTACATGTTAAGAAATAACTCTTGGCAAATCCATCTTGCCATGTGATAACCTATTGGTACTGCTCTGAGGAAGAGGGTTTCGCCTTTGAAATATTAGCAATGTTTTTGTTATTTTTCTAGTAGCCTAAAGGTATCACCTGTTCCACTTTTGTATCTTTTCTACTGCGTATCCCAGTCCTAGCAGAGTGCAAGATCTTGGAAGGTTGCTGCTCCCAGCCAAAAGTTACCTGTTCTAGAGGCTCACATTTGCTTACTTCTTGTCTGGTCTCCATTGCTACCCTAGCTTTTTTTAGAGAGAGGTTCTCCGTAGCCAGATACAACCTGTCCCGACAGCTGCTGGTGCTCCTACCTCCTCCCGATTGGCAGCAATTCCCTTTGAACTCGGATGCTGTTCACTTTTGAGGATATGGACCCGGATTTCATCTCCGAGGCGTCCCCCCCCACTTGCCTCTGCACCTCTCACCCCATCAGCCCACGTGTGCAATGCAAGAGGTTGGAAGGGAATTCGGACTTCTTGATGCTGCTGATTCCTTGTTACTTCAAAACTGTGAAAAAGGATTTGCAGGTGAATTGCTTATGAATTGTTGGGAAGCTGCAAATAAGCACAGCATCCCAAGGTGAACTCAGGGAGCCTACCTGGACAAATCCGGTGGTTTCCATTCCTACAGGAAAGGGTTTCATGTACACAAAATTTATGGTACAGTACTCTGAGTTTGTCTACGGTGCCATAAAGAGTATTCTATTTACCTTGTATGAAATATTTTATTACCAAGGTTTTTGGAAGATTAAGAAGTTGGTGCACGTCGCTGCAGGATAGCTTTCGGTGCCTATTAAACTTCGCCAAGGAAATGGACAGGGGCCTGTTTGTGGCATGGTAAATCTCTCTCTCTCTCTCTTTCTGTGTGTATGTGAGAGACATTCTTTCTAGGACCAGCATCTTAACAGGACTCCAGTGAGCTGATAACATCCAGCCCCAACATTCTTCAACCACCCAGTGCCAGTAATGAAATGAAATGACCCTAAATGAGCCTCGTGGCGCAGTGGTTAAATGCCTGTACTGCAAGTAAAACTGTGCTCACGACCTGGGTTCAATCCCCGGTAGCAGGCTCAAGGTTCACTCAGCCTTCCATCCTTCCGAGGTCGGTAAAATGAGTACCCAGCTTGCTGGGGGGGGATGGGGCAATGTGTAGCCTGCATACTGTAATTAAAACCTGTAAACCGCCCAGAGACTACTTGTAGTAGTATGGGGCGGTATATAAGCAGGACACTTTGCTTTTGCTTTGCTTTAAATCTCTCGGGGAGAGTACGGCAATCCCATTTCAGATGGTCTCTCAGTTGGGAGAAGCCATCTGGCGAGGCACCTGAGTGAGTGAGAATATCAGAAGAAGTTTAGGGAGCAAAGTCTTTATGAACCCCTGTCTCACTTGCAAGGACACTTGGGGAAAGGTGGGTGTTTTTATGGAGAGGTGCCGACTGTGCGCATCCAGATTCAATCTCTAGACGAGCCTTGCCTGAAACCCTAGAACAGGCACATCCAAACTTCGGCTCTCCAGATGTTTTGGACCACAACTCCCACAGTCCTTTGCCATTGGAAATACAGACGTAGAATTCTGGGAGTTGTGGTCCAAAACATCAGGAGGGCCGAAGTTTGGACATGCCTGCCCTAGAAGGTATGGAGAGTAAGACCCCTGGGCCAGGGAGAAGGTTTGGAAGCTTCCTGTCAAGTGCTGCCTTTAGTCATGGAGTGACCCTGCTGCATCCCAAGTGTCATCTTTAGAGATGGGCAGGAACTGCTGGGTTCCTTGGTTTGTGCCAGTTTGGGTTGTTTGCTTTTTTTGTCCTAATAGGTATTTGGCATTTCCCAGTCCTGCCTTGTCTGGTGGACAAAAGAAACCGAACTGATGGTTCGTGCCCATATCTAGTAATCTGATTTCTTTTCGACTGGCAAGTTGGACATTATCGTGGCTGTTCAGACGTTGACTACGGGAACTCTTAACAGCGATGATGCATTGCATTCCAGACAGTTTGCAGGGATTCTCAGGCGAGATGTTGTTCCCCTTCTTTCACTTGAATTCTTTTTTTCTTTAGCATCAAAGGATTGGCTGTATCAACCTGCAGTTTGCGCCCCTCATTCCGTAGGCAAAGTATTTTAGTGGCTTGCATTGTTGCTTCGTACCGGTGAAAAATTATGTTCTGTGCTCAGTTCCTCTGTTTCAGTTGCTTGCACAACAGGGAATTTACAAACTCTTTGCCCAAATGGAAAGCCCCCCCCCCCGAAACCATGGGTGGGCTCCAGGGTCTCTCACTGCAAACTTGGGTCTGGACAGTGGAATTGCAGAGTGTTTGGGCTGTGAAGCTATGGCATCAAGCAGAAGACGAACACGCTTCTTTATTGTGTGCTCCCTGTTTTACGATCTCCTTTTTCTTTCTTTAATTTATCTGTGTGCTTCTCTACTAAGCATCCTCTGAATTGGAAAAATTCAGATTCATCCGTTGATTAGTTCCTTTTACAAATGGTTGTCTCTTTTTCCCTTGTGATTGCCTGTGTGAAAATCCCCGATCCCGTCAAATACAATAGGACAAAAAAACAATGTGTCACTATGCAAGGTAAATTCTTAAACTGAACTGCAGTTGTGTATTACAGTGGACCCTTGTATAACAAATGGTTTGTATAACATAAAATCTGTGCAACATAAAAAATTCCGGAGATAGGGGAAATTTGCTTAACATGCCTATGGGGTGAATCTGTACTACGTAAAAATGGGATCACTCTGTTTTCAATGCATTCTGATGGGAAATTTGTATAAAGGAAAATTTGCTGAACATAATTTCATTTGGAATGAATTAATTCCTTTATACAAGGTACCACTGTATTACTATTATGTTAAGGATCCTGCACAAAGCCCTCTTGGTTCTGACTTCTATTGTGTGGACATGATCCTGTAATACATTTGTGGTTCTGTCTATTGGGGGTTGAATGGCATCCTGAGTGTTCAGATTTCATCTTCAGGAGGTCTAGCAGTTTAAAAATCCCAATCACATTACGTGAAAGCCATTTTTAGGTGTTTTTTTGTAGTAAGTAGTCTACTTTTGCTGATATTCCGATTAAACCAGTAGCTTCTATTCCGTTGAAGGAGAATTGTGGTTTCCGGTGGTGTGGAAAAAAATGCAGAAAAAAGAAAAAGAAAAACAAATCTTTGTGTGCCTCTTCACACCTCTCCTAAAAATAAATGGGTTTTGGACCAAAACTGAATTTTAGAAATTTAACAGAATGCTAGTTGAAAACAGGGACCCCCGTTGCTCTTCAATTTCTTACCCAAATCGGGTTTCCAAGTGTAAGCCATTTCTTTTTGGTGAATTATCGTGTGCACCATTCACTCTTATTTTCCTAAAGTAACTGCAAAATAAAATAAAAATGGGCGGAATCCTTTGAGGCTAGTTGTTGTTGCTGCTGCTGGTGCTGCTCAGGTGAAGGTTTAGAAATGCGAGTAATGGGCTTTGCGGTTGGAAGGAAGGAAGATCAGGTTTTGGACAGGGGAACGGAGGGAAGGGGAAAAGACCGAGGGGCCGGGAGGAGGGAGAAAGAGGGAACCAAGAAATGTCCCCTCCCCACACCCTCTATAAGGCTCACAGGAAGATCTCGCTGGCTACAGACCTCCTGCGCAGATTGTTTAACCTTTTAGGAGGGCAATATAAATATTATTTCTCTCACCCACCTTTTCTTCCTCAGTCCCTGCCTTTCTCTGGTCCTTTCCTTATTTCCCCCATGTTTCCCTTCCGGAGAACAGATGCCCTCCTCCCAGGCAAATGGAGCTTTCTCCACTTCCTAGGCGGGAATGTTACCCCCCCCTAGTTTTATGGCCTCTGGGAGAGACCGAGGGGGGGTTAGGTGGGGTTGATGGCTCTGTGTGTGTGTGTGTGTTACAGACACACATGCAAGGGAGGGGAGGGCTGCCTTTCTGTCTTCAGCTGCAACCCTTCTGTCTCCCAAATTTTCCTGGTATGGGAAAACCTCCAATGGCACCAGGTGGGGGGGCAGCACTCATGGCCGTTCTGTGTGTGGTAGGTTGGTATAGAGAGCCTCTACCTCCATTGTAGCGAGGATGGTATTGTCGGGAAGGTTCTGTGTGGACTGAAGTACATAAGAACATAAGAACATAAGAAGAGCCATGCTGGATCAGGCCAAAGGCCCATCTAGTCCAGCTTCCTGTATCTCACAGCGGCCCCACCAGATGCGTTTGGGAGCGCATGAGACTAGATATCTGTCTCCTGATACCACTCCCCTGCATCTGGCCCTTGAAGTACCCTGGTTTAAAGCCTAGAGATTACACATCTCCATCATGGTTTGTAACCCGTGATGGACTTTTCCTCTAGGAATCTGTCCAATCCCCTTTTGAAGGCATCCAGGCCAGATGCCATCACCACATCCTGTGGCAAGGAGTTCCATAGACTTACAACACGCTGGGTGAAAAAATATTTTCTTTTGTCAGTTCTTACTCTCCCAGCACTCAATTTGAGTGTATGTCCCCTAGTTCTGGTATTTTGAGAGAGGGAGAAGAGCTTCCCTCTATCCACTTTACTCATACACTGCATTATTTTGTATGTCTCAATCATATCCCCCCTCAAGCGCCTTTTTTCCAGACTAAAGAGGCCCAATTGTTTTAGCCTTTCTTCATAAGGAAGGTGCCCCAGCCCAGTAATCATTTTAGTCGCTCTCTTCTGCACCTTTTCCAGTTCCACTATGTCTTTCTTGAGATGCGGTGACCAGAATTGTACACAATACTCCAGGTGGGGCCTTACTATTGTTTTATATAACGGCATTATAATGTTGGCTGTTTTATTTTCAATCCCCTTTTTGATAATCCCTAGCATGGAATTGGCCTTCTTTACTGCTGCCACACATTGGGGAGACACCTTCATGGAGCTGTCCACCAACACACCAAGATCTCTTTCCTGATCCGTCACAGATAACTCAGAGCCCATGAGTTGATAGATGAAGTTTGGATTTTTTGCCCCAATATGCATTACTTTACATTTGGTTACATTAAAACGCATTTGCCATTTCTCAGCCCATTCCCCCAGTTTGGAGAGATCCTTCTGGAGCTCTTCACAATCTTCTCTGGTTTTTACCACACGGAAAAGTTTTGTGTCATCGGCAAACTTGGCCACCTCACTGTTTATCCCTGTCTCCAGGTCATTTATGAACAGATTGAAAAGCACCGGTCCCAGGACAGAGCCCTGGGGCACACCGCTTTTCACTTCTCTCCATTGTGAAAATTTCCCATTGACACCTACTCTTTGTTTCCGGGATCTCAACCAGTTCTCAATCCATAAGAGGACCTGCCCTCTTATCCCCTGACTATGCAATTTTCTCAGCAGCCTTTGGTGAGGGACTGTGTCAAAAGCCTTTTGAAAATCCAGATAGACTATATCCACCGGTTCACCCAAATCCACGTGCCTGTTGACCTTTTCAAAAAATTCTAAAAGGTTTGTAAGACAAGATTTACCCTTACAGAAGCCATGCTGATTTTCTCTCAGCAAGGTTTGTTCTTTTATGTGTTTTAAAGATTTTCTCTTGGATGAGGCCTTCCACCATCTTCCCTGGGACAGATGTAAGGCTAACCGGCCTGTAGTTTCCTGGGTCCCCCCTCCTTCCTTTTTTAAAAATTGGTGTGACATCTGCTATCCTCCAGTCCTCCGGCACTGTGGCCGTTTTAAGAGACAAGTTGCATATAACCGTTAAGAGATCTGCAATTTCATTTCTCAGTTCCCTAATAACCCTTGGGTGGATGCCATCTGGGCCCGGTGACTTGTTAATCCTCAATTTATCAATTAATCCTAAAACCTCCTCTCTTTTAACCTGTATTTGATTTAATTCTTTAGTCAAGAGGGGCGGCTCAGGCAGCGGAATCCGCTCAAGGTCCTCTGTCGTGAAGACAGACGCAAAGAACTCATTCAAGAAGAGCCTGGTCTAGACTGGGGGAAAGGGTAGCCCCATAGACCACAGTGTGTTGCCTGTCCAGATTCTGAGCATTTCTGTCTTCAGGGAATGCAAGAGAAAAAAAGAGTGAAGGAATAACAGCAACTGTGAAAGTGATATGCAGTGGTACCTCTACTTACGAGCAATTTGACTTAGGAGCAGAAAACCGTTGGCATTTTAACTGCTGCCTTGCAGGTTTTAGATGTGGTCTGCTGTACTTACAATTTTTTAATTTTTTTCAATTTATTTATTTATTTATGTTTTAGATATGACTGCTCTACTTATGAGTTGTTTGACGTACGAGCATGCATTCGGAACGGATTAAACTCATAAGTAGAGGTACCACTGTATGCCCTTTTTGCAACCTAAGGTTTGTTGTTAGAAGTAGGCAGAGATAAGGTGAGGTGTAGCTATTCAAGTACATGCGTGTGCATGCAAACAGGCACAAATGTGCATGTGTATATAACATACATTTATATTACATGTAATATAAATATATATTTGTATAGATACATACTATACATGTATCTTTCTATACATCACCCCACAATTTGTTGTATTTTTGCTTTTTTAAAAAAAGAAATGTAACAACACTGAAGGTATTTTGTGGTTACAGAATGCACACGTTTGGCTCAGATCTATGTTTGGTGCCAAATATTACATACCGCCCCCCGCCCCCCCCCAATGTTGTGAAAGAAATCCCAGATGGACAGGCTGGGGAGGAGAACAGGTTTTTCCTTCCCTAAAAGAAAGATCATTGTGGCGGGAGAATTTTTGGGCCCATAATCATCCCCACCCCCACCCCCGGCCTGTTGCTCTTCCTCCCCAGAGCGTTGCAGGTGTGTATTTTTGCAAGGCACAGGGAGAACTGCAGAGAGGCCAGACACTTGCCATCCTTGCGTGCGGATCGTTGCCATCTTCCCCTAGTATTTTCCACCCGAATGTGGCTCTTGAAGTTGTCATGGGCCTCTATCACACACACACTAAATGCGCGTGTTGATTTGATGCGTACTTTCTCCAAGACTGGTTACGTGATATTTGATGTGCATGTTCTGTCTCCACAGTAGCATGGGCCGAAAGTGCATCAAGTTGCTGTCTCGAAAAGCTGTTTTCTCTGTCACCATATCTATATCTATGTATGTATGTATGTATGTATGTATGTATGTATGTATGTATGTATGTATGTATGTATGTATGTCTCTCTCTCTCTCTCTGTGTGTGTGTGTGTGTGTGTGTGTGTGTACACACACACACACACACACACACACAGAGAGAGAGAGAGAGAGAGAGAGAGAGAGAGAGAGAGAGAGAGAGAGAGAGAGAGAGAGAGAGAGAGAGAGAGAGAGAGAGGCTTTGCTTACTGGTGTGCTGGGTTTGTATTTTTACTACTGGAAGACATGACAAACTTTTTTTCCTGCACCAGCAATCCACTTTTTATTTTAAAAAGCAAATAAATTTAAGAAAATATCAATAAATTGAGCAAAATTACCAAAAATGTGCACTAACAATGCCCCCCCACTTACCTTTGATGCACACTTCTATTCTCCGAAAATATAGATTGAAAAGTTACAACCGGAGGGACAAGGATCAGGAAAATGCAGTGGCTTGTGCTTCAGGAGGCATGGCAGAGGAATGTATTTTTGAAGCA
The DNA here is from genome assembly GCA_037367245.1 of Phrynocephalus guinanensis. NCBI lineage: Eukaryota > Metazoa > Chordata > Lepidosauria > Squamata > Agamidae > Phrynocephalus > Phrynocephalus guinanensis. The sequence goes on from CM074738.1 coordinate 122,726,092, forward strand.
CATCATGGTGGGGACCAGTACTCCAGATGCAAATTTAAAAAAATAAAAAATGCGCTTTTTACGTGCAGTATGATAGAGGCCATGCACTTACTAACTGTCTACCAGGTGCAATTTGGTCCTTGGATCTCTTGTCTTTCCTGTTTGGTTTCTCCTGGATGCTTCTGGCTTATTAAGCCTCTGGCTCTGTTGACCTAGGTTTAGAATGTGAAAGAAATGGAGGAGCAAAGCCTGCAATTAAAAGCCCCGGAACCGGAGGCTGTGCAGAAAGGGGGATCCAAGAAAACCTCGCCGTCAGGAGCCAAGGGTGAGGATGATGGCTCTTCCCTTTTGTGAAGCTGACTAGGCTGGCTGTGGAAGATCTCAAAAAACTTCTTCGGAGCTTTCCCTCTTCAGCACCATCAGGAGAGGGCCCTCCGCCATCCATGAGCTCGGTAGAGGTGCTCATAGGGACCAGGAGACGCAGCATAACTCGGTCCAACAAGGGTGTTACTGTCATGTCCACTTTGTTACTCTAGAAAGTGTGCTGCGTTGCGGTACTTAAGATTCCGCATGGCTACACAGAAACACTGTTTTACCTTCCCGCTCCCCCCCCCACGGCGGTACCTATTTATCTATTTGCATTTTAAATGCTTTCGAACTGCTAGGTTGGCAGGAGCTGAGGTTATCAGCGGGAGCTTGCTCCACTGCGTGGCACCTGGGATTCGAACCACCGAGCTGCCGACTTTGCAGCCGACAGTTTTCAGAAGCCATCCGCAAAAATACTGTATAATAGTAAGTCTTTAAATGGTGCCACACATTTTTCGCTAGCTTTGTTTCTTTGGGATTTGCAAACTAAACAAAACAAAACAAGATCTGTTTCCTTCCCTCTGTGTTTCCGTCTTGCTCTCCCCAACCCAGGAGGGCGTCCACTCTTACATTTCTCCTCCGGGGCTGGATTCTCTCCCCTGCTCAGTGTTTATATCAGTTGTGGGGCAGCTTTTAGGCTGCAATCTACGGAGTAGCCCCCAGGGTCTCTCCCCCTTCTTTTCTCTCTTGTTAGAGGCCCAGGACAGACCTTCCTCAGTGAGTAAATATTTAATAAGGAGGAAGTGGCTTGTCCAGTGGGTCCCGCTCCCTCTTTCTCCCCTTAACCTTTAACCTGATGACCCCTGGGCATAAATCAACTCCCTCCCCTCCACCCCAGTGGTCAGCCGGGTCCAGATCCCGGCATGGCAGGAACCCTTGGAATCCTGATCTGGGCCAGGGCCAATGCCTGCGTGTGTCACCCGGCTCCTTTGCCGGGAAGTCCATAGTGGGGATTTGAATTTTTCTTTTCTAAATCTCTTTTTCTCTGGCTCCATACTTGGGACAAGTTGGAAGCGAGAAGCTGAGCTGCTGGATGGATCCATCCTGGGAAATGCCCGACTCAATTCATCCACTTCTTTTCCGGTCATGGTCATGTTGGTAGTTTGCAAGCAGGACTTGTGTTCCTCCAGTGAACCACAGCTGCACATATTATTGTAGCTATTATTTCTTTGTTGCGCTGCTGTTTGCAGAATTCTGTGAACGGTATTCAATAAAATAAAATAAAATAAAATAATAAAGTAAAATACAATAAAACAAGGTTTCTACATGCAGAACCGGGGCTCCTGCCTCTGTGCTCAGCCTCTGATTAAGTACCCACCATCTGTTGTTGTTGTTGTTGTTGTTGTTGTTGTTGTTGTTGTTGTTGTTGTTGTTGTTGTTGTTGTTGAGGAGTCGTATCCAAATCTTCGTGACCCCATGGACCAGAGCTTGCCAGGCCTTCCTATCTTCCACTGCCTCCCGGAGTTTGGTCAAATCCATATTGGTTTCATCGATGACACCGTCCAACCATCTCATTCTCTGCTACCCCCTTTTCCTTTTGCCTTCCATCTTTCCCAACATCAGGGACTTTTCCAAGGACTCTTCTCTCCTCGTGAGGTGCCAAAGTACTGGAACCTCAGCTTCAAAATCTGTCCTTCCAGTGAACATTCGGGGTTGATTTCTTTCAGGATCCTGAAACTGCATTACTGCAGCCAAAACTCTACTCACAGCCCAGATGCAATCCCAGGTAGCTGGCTCAAGGTTCACTCAGTCTTCCATCCTTCTGAGTTTGGTAAAATGAGGACCCAGGTGGCTGGGAGGGCAAGCCTGCATAATCAACTTGTAAACTGCACCGAGAATGCTTTAAGGGCTATGGGGTGATATATAAGCAACACCCTTTGCTTTTGCAGTTTGGAAGGCTGTCTCGCCCACCGCTGCTTTACACCCGCCTGAGTTCTGTCAAGCCCCAAGACTGCCGCAGGTTCCTTGGTCATGAAGAAATCCGGCAGGAGGTCTGATCAGGACATGACCTGAGACGAGACCGATAAGGTGCTTGCTTGCGCACGTGCCTAAAATCTTTGTGTTCCCCTCAAGGTTGTGTTTTGCATCCAAATACTTTTGCCAGGGCTCCCTGTGTTTTCAGGAGGGTCAAGGTGTCCTGACTAGAGATGGGCACGACTCATCGAAATTTTCGTTTTTGTTTTCGTTTTTTCGTTTCGTTTCGCAACGAAAACGAAAACGAAAAATTTTTCAGAAGCAAAACGACAACGGAAACGAAACGAAAAATTTTGCCGTGGTTTTCGTTTTCGTTACGGCAGACACATTTGCATTGAAAAGAATGCTAACGAAACGAAAAATTTTCGTTTTCGTTTATGTTTTTTTTCGTTTCGTTTTGTACGAAAACGAAAACGAAAAATGTGCAAGAAAACCCTCGAAAAACGAAAACGAACCGAAACGGGCCCCCTAAACGAAAAACGAAAAACGAAAAATTATTTTTTTGAGTCGTGCCCATCTCTAGTCCCGACTTTTCACTGGCTTTTTTGTTTCCAGGTGGGAGGGTGGGGTGGATGGCCCAGAGAGATTTGTTCATTTGCTGAAATGTTGGGTGTGAGAACTGGCTGAACGAGATCTGGATTACCTCAGGAGATAATAATCATTTATAGAGCACGCAAAGAGGTGGTCTTCCAGCCTTCCCTCTGCCCTTAGAAGGCCGATATTTATTGAGTGAGCCTGCAGTCGTATTTCCGTCCCTCTTAGAGGGTGGCCTCCTTATAGTACCTCTGTTGGATTCCCAAAAAAGTTATCCACAACTCTTAGAGGTTATAACGTTTGGTATAAAACCTTAGTGAGATCCAGAAAAGATACTCAGGCAAAAATCAAAGAAAAGATACTGTAATTTTTAAAACCTGTGGTTTTTCATCCTGGTTTTTTATGTGTGTTTGATATCATGTTTCATATTAATTTGTGATTAATTGACCTTTTTAAATTGACAATTGATCACAAATGAAGCTCTGAGAACCTTTCTGGCGGGGGACTAAATTGTAACTCTCCGTGCAAACATAAATAATTCAGAGGAGGATAATAATATGCTTCCCCTCCTTTAACTGAGCAGTCTAAGGGTGTGACAAGACAGTGGGAAAAATATAGGGGGTTCTACTGGGATCTTTACCTGTGGAAATTGGGTTTCCCCAGGTGAATTGGCCAAATAGGTATCCAGATTTGCAGAAGTCATCGGGGGAGAGCTTTTCCAGATGCTGCCTTCACAAGGTGCTAACAAGTGTTCATAGGCAGTTTCCGCCTCCCCTCTTAATTAGAACTCCCTTAAGTTCTCCAGTGAAAGCTTGTTTCAGCACTTGATGTGTAACCTTTAAAAATGAAAAAGAAGAAAGAAGCCATTTGGGGACTCAGCTGAGGGAAACTTACACCTGTGCAAACACTGCTTTCAGGGGCCACATTGGCAAAAAAAGTGAACAAAAGTGATGCCAAACAGATGGCAACAAAAAACCCACAACACAGACAATTCTATTGAAATGAAAAGGGGGAGCCGTGTGGCCATGTCAAAATACAAATGCAACACGAGGCTATAAGCCAGTGATGGCGAACCTTTTAGAGACCGAGTGCCCAAACTGTGATTCAGAACCCAGTAATATTTCACAAAGTGCCAATACAGTGGACCCTTGTATAACAAATAGTTTGTATAACATAAAATCTGTACAACATAAAAAGTTCGGGAGATAGGGGAAATTTGCTTAACAGAATCGTCTATGGGGCAAATCCGTACAACATAAAAATGGTCGTGATTAGAGATTACTCCGTTTTCAATGCATTCCTATGGGAAATTTGTACAAAGGAAAATTTGCTTAACAGAATTTCATTTGGAATGAATTAATTCCTTTATACAAGACACCACTGTATAGCAATTTAACCTGTATACAGGTGGCTGTGAAGGGGCGATGCCAGGTGCCCATAGAAAGGGCTCCAAGTGCCACCTTTGGCACCAAAGCCATAGGTTCTCCAACATTGCTATATGCGATAACTTTAGAGGCCAGTAATACTTTGCATTTAGAAATGCATTTTTAGTTGCATTGAGGAACTCTGGTTGACCCGTACCTTGCAACTCCATTTGGTTATATGCCTGTGCTGCATTTCATTGTGTAGTTCTGCCACTTGATGCATTGCTTGCTGTTTTTATTTACATTTTATTGATTTAGTGGATTGTAACCTTGGGTCCTTTCTCAAGGAGAAAGGCGGGGCAAAAAATATTCAAAATAACAAACAAACAAACAAAATAAACTGCCAAGAGGAGCCCTTTTGCACTAACGGGGGGGGGGCATACAAATTAAACAAGCCTGTCAAATTGTATGACTCCCATTTGTAACCCCGTGGAAGACTGAAGCCCTTTCTCCAGGGCAGAAGGCACACCGGACCCCGAGGTGTTCAGTTTGCTAGTGCCCGCGCTTGACTGCCATGCCCCACTTTTTGTTGGCTTTCTCTGCTGTGCTTGTTCCACCTCCTTTAAAAAAAATTTTTTTTAAAAGCACCGGGGCTCCCCCACCCCTTTTACCAGCAGTTCCTGTTCTGAATTGACGAATGCCAATGGAATCTGCAGATATAAACATAAGAAGAGCCGCCCTAGCAATATGGCTCGTTGGGGGAAGTGGATGTTTTTGAGTTTGAATGGGTTGACCTTGGGCAGGGTCCCATCTCGCTGCCCAACCGGGCTTTGCACGCAAGTCCTGAGCTGTTCGGAAGAAGAAAGGGATGCATGCGGGACAAACATAATAATGTTGTTAGTCTCTCTCCCCCCCCCATCCAAGCACAGGCCCTTTGTAGTGCTGTCCTCTCTGAGTACCTTCTGATGGCTGACAGTCTTTGTCTACAGCAGAACGGGGTGGTGGCAGTGAAGAGCTTTCCCAAGGGTGGTTGTTTACCTTGGCACCAATCTCTTTGACACCTGTCCCTCCATTGGTGGTTGGTGGGTGTAGATTGATTCCAGCTTCTCCCTCACAATCACCATGGTCATTCAAAGCGTTACGAAACAGATGTGACGGTGTAGTATAGTGGTGGCCAAACTTCAGCCCTCCAGATGTTTTGGACCACAACTCCCAGAATTCCACGCCTGTATTGCCAATGACAAAGGACTGTGATAGTTGTGGTCCAAAACATCTGGAGGGCCAAAGTTTGGCCACCACTGGTGTAGTATAAAGGCGGGCACACTGGAGCTAACCTGTTCCTTCTCAGTGCCTTGCTCCTTCCTTCTCTGTCCTTCCTTCCAGCTCTCTCCTGGATCTTGGTTTCTCCTCCCCACTTTGTCCAAAGCCTCCAACTTTCACGGACCTGGCCGTTACCATGATCTTAGAATCATGAAGTTGGAAGGGGGCTTCAAGGCCATGGAGTCCAACTCCTTCCTCAAGAAAGGAAGGCAGATCTTGGGAAATCTGCCAGGGGGTGTCTAAAGGTACGGTCATAAGAAGAGCCATGCTGGATCAGGCCAAAGGCCCATCTAGTCCAGCTTCCTGTATCTCGCAATTGGCCCCACCAAATGCCTCTTGGAGTGCATGGGATTTGATCTCGGTCTCCTGATACCACTCCCCTCCATCTGGCCCTTGAAGGACCCTGTTTTGTCTCTTGGATGCCTTGAGGGGAGCACTCACCACCTCTCGGGGTCATGAGTTCCATTGCTATGCTGCTCAAACAGCTACAAAGTTTTTCCTGGTATTCAACTGAAATCTGGCTTCTTATAACTGGAAAAGGTGCAGAAGAGAGCGACTAAAATGATTACTGGGCTGGGGCACCTCCCTTATGAGGAAAGGCTAAAACATTTGGGGCTCTTTAGTCTGGAAAAAAGGTGCCTGAGGGGGGTTATGATTGAGATGTATAAAATAATGTAGGGCATGAGTAAAGTGGATAGAGGGAAGCCCTTCTCCCTCTCACAAAATACCAGAACTAGGGGACATACACTCAAATCGAGGGTTAGGAGAATGAGAACAAACAAAGAAAATATTTTTTCACCCAGTGTGTTGCTAGTCTGTGGAACTTCTTGCCACAGGATGTGGTGATGGCATCTGGCCTGGATGCCTTCAAAGGGGGATTGGACAGATTCCTGGAGGAAAAGTCCATCACAGGTTACAAACCATGATGGAGATGTGTCATCTCCAGGCTTAAAAAATAATAGGTTACTTCAAGGGCCAGATGCAGGGGACTGGGTATCAGGAGACAGAGATATCGTCTCGGGGCCACTGTGAGATACAGGAAGCTAGACTAGATGGTCCTTTGGCCTGATCCAGCAGGGCTCATTACGGTGTGTCCCACACTCTGGGACAATCGGGAATCCCCTCTTCTTTGAAAAGTGCTGCCTTCCCTTTTCATCCAGGCTAAACAACCCCAGTTCTTTCAGTCTTTCCTCCAAGACCTTGCTTTCCAGTCCCCTGATCCTCCTTCTCGATTATCTCTGTGCCAGTTCCCGTCTGCCAGCAGGTGTAAATGGTAGGATTTTGTCTCTGGTGTTGATTTGCTCCTTGCCTTGCAACTCTCTGCTGTTGGTCTTCACAGTTTCTTTCTCTGAACTGTTGATCATATTTTCTTTAGATAAATAAATATCCGACGTGGTGTGACCTAGAGTGAAAATGGAAATCATTGCCTCTTGTGAGCAGAAAAAGGCACTGGCCTCCCCTTTTCACCCAGAGAGCTGGTGTGATGCGTGACGTTGTTCAATCCCTCACCTCGACACCTTTTCCACCGGTTCAATGCAAATGTCCGTCCACTCCCTGGTCTCCCCCTCCCCCTCTGTGGTGCGTTCCTTTCCTCCAGCCCACCTTTCACCTTTAATCCAGGTGTGTGCTGGCCTGTCTCTGCAGCTTTTAATAATGAAAGGCTCCAGTTGCATTCCAGACTTGGGAACGGCTTGGAGGAGGAGGAGGAGGAGGAGGAGGAGGAGGAGGAAGGGCCACAAACCGCCACTCCACGATGGAAGGGAGAGCCTCCAGCCGGTGAGGGCTTGTGCCCCAGATTTTTCTGTAGACTAGATCGAGGACATTGGCTCTAACTGGAGCCCCCAAAGTTGCAGAATTCTTACAGTGGGACCCCCATATCCACTGATTCATTATCCACTGATTCAGTTATCCACAGTTGGCAGAGGAAAAAAATTAAATAATTCAGCAGCCACAAAGCAAGCTGTAAAGCAAGCTGCTATCACAAACAGCAGCTGTAAAGCAAGCTGTTGTCACAAATAGCATCTGTAAAGCGAGCTATTGTCACAACCCGCAGCCATAAAGCAAGCTACTGTCTCAAAACAGCAGTCATAAAGCAAGCTACTGTCAGGAAACAGCAGTTTGGGGGTGGGCGGGCAGGCGTTCTCTCTTATGCACGGTTTTCATTATCCACGGGAAGGCCTGGAACCAATCCCCAGCAGATACCGGGGTCCTACTGTACTTCATTAACGAGGCTTCACTCTCTCAGGTGGCGTTAGAGCAGCGTATGTGGTTGTCTTTTTCTACACTTTATCCTCACAAAAACCCTGTGAGGTAGGTCAGGCTAAGATACAGAGACTATAGACCAAGGTGATCCAGTCTTTGTTTCATTAATCACTGGGACCTTGAGCCATGGTGCTCCATGTCCCATTCCAAGGTCTGAATCCAGTTGGTACATCACTGCATAGACCTGTTGGAACTGAAGGATTTACATAAGGGTCGACCCCCTAGCCGCTAATTCAGTGGGTCTGCTCTGATTGGGATTAGCCGTTAGGTTTGGGTCCAACACAGGGGCATTGGCGGCTCAGCGGACTAAGGCTCCGAAAACTGTTGGCTGCAAAGTCAGCAGCTCGGCGGATCGAATCCCGGGTGCCACGCAGCGGAGTGAGCTTCTGCTGTTCACCCCAGCTCCTGCCAACCTAGCAGTTCGAAGACATGTAAACAGGTACCGCCGTAAAAAGTGGGAAGGTAAAACAGTGTTTCCTTGCAGCCATGCCGGCCACGTGGCCATGGACTTGCACAACACTGGCTCTTTTGGGTTGAGTACGGAGATGAGCACCACCCCTGGAGTCGGACACGACTAGCACGCATGTGCAGGGGGAACCTTTACCTTTACCTTGGGTTCAACATTGCTTTATAATCTGCAAGGGGTTCTCCCATGGGGAATAAATTGGACGGTTCTCCTGTGTATGCGATAAGGGGGCTGGAAAAGGTTAGGGCAGCCTTCACTGACCCCGCTCGGCAGATGTGTTGGACTACAGTGCCCATCGGTCACCATGGCTAATGCCCATGCAGACCCTTGGAAAAGTGATCTTTTCAGGGAGGCTGAGTTAGGGGATTGAATGCGGACACGAAGGCGGTAAATATTCACTGGGCATAATAACAGTTTACTAGATTATTCAGCGGCAGTAGCGCACGGTCTTGGAATCCCAGTTGCTGGGGCTGAAGTGAGCAGAAGTGGGGGATAGCCTTGCCCCTGTAGTTTTTTTTGGGGGGATGCCTGCAAGCATCTGGCTAGCCCACCCCCCACCCCCCCCCAGGGCTGCCTTCCAGCCTTTGCAGAGCGGAGGGGAAATTCTCCTGGGTGCTTGCCGGCCCAGAGAGCCAACTCCGTTACTAAAAGGTCTTGAAGTGGCGGCGTTCCTGCCTCACAGCTACAAGACCCACCAGGCAGGAAATCTCTCTGTGGAGCCTTCATGTAGCCTCTTTCATTCTCTCCCAGTTTCAGAGAGGGTAGCCGTGTTAGTCTTTTCAAGAATTTCAGGCAAAAATCAAAGAAAACCAAAACAAAAACAAAACCAAAGACACAAAACACGTGGCACCTTAAAGGCTAACTTTCATATTTCAATGCGACATTTCGTGCACATGTGCACTTCTTCAGACATAGCAGCAGAATGAGGTGTGAGATACTGTATAGTATGAGATATATATATCACACCAAATATTGATTGGCTGTAGTGTATAGAGTTCGGGGGGGGTGGATAGGGGAGGGGAGGAGGACCAAGCTGGCCCAGGAGGGGAAGGTTAAAGGTCAGCACATCCAGGCTCTGGTGTGGCCAGGTTCTGGAGGCCAGCTAGGCAGCTTCCCTTGCCTGCATATCTTTCTCCTCGCTACCAGCCCTATCCGTGAAGCTTGGTCCGGTGCAATGCCAGGAATGTTGCCTGTGGGGAGGGGAGAGTCATAAAAAAATCTCCTCCAGCAAAAAAGAAAAAAAAAAAGAAAAAAGAAAAAGTGGTGCATAGCTCCTTGCAGGATAGTGGCCGTAGGTGTCAAATAGGGGTGTAGTTAAGAGTGACCGGTCCCTGTTGTCCTCAAGTGCAGGAAGGGGGTAGGCTGCAACTGGATGTGGAGGTTTCCTTGGCATAATCAGGATTCAGGAAATCAGTGTTTAGGGATGACAGCAGAAAGTTTAGATATAGAGACTCTGGGCCTTTTTACACGACCCCTAAGATCCGCTGGCCACTTAAATTCGGACCAGAGATCTTAGGGATTCGTCGCTCTTCCTCTGTCCCCATCCCCCTCCGCACTTCCTGGCTGCTGGCTGCGTGAGGGGAGGGAGAAAAAGAGAAAGAAAAGCATGCCGCTCACCTCGGTCTGCCTCTCGTCTCTGTAAAAGTAGCTCTTAAAGGGGCGGGAGCCAAAAGACAACAAACAGAAGCAAGGAGAGCCCCGCACTCACTATCGTTACACCGCATCAAAGAATTTTCACCTCCAGAGAGGAGGTACTTGAAAGGTGCGCTGGGATGGGCTAAAGTGGGTGTGGTCGCACTTAATTTCCTGGAAACTCCGGAGCTGGTGGGTAAACATTTTTAAGCTCCGGAGCTGGGAGCCATTTGCCCCAGAGTTTAGGGGTCGTGTATAAACGCCCTCTGTGGCGCTCAAGGAAGCAGGTCAAGCTGCATTCCCCACCCCCACCCACCACCCCATTTGTGAGCTGGGCGATGGATTTAAATCATCCTGGAATGGTCAGCCAGACTCACGGAGGAGAGCAACTTTTCCTCAAGACCTGAAATACAGGCCGCTGCGGTAATCAGTCCTCCTACCCGGAATGAGGATTGCACGAAGGAAATTGAGCTGTGCACAACTCTTGTGCTCTCGGGCCCATGTTTGTCTTGCTCAGATTTTTTTAGTCCCTTTTGCTCCAAACCGAATGAAGTTGTGGAAATCCGTGTTAGATCTTGAGACGCAGCGAAGCATTTGGTTGATTCTGGGGCCTCCGAAGAAAGTCGGGAAATCTCAATTTATAATTTATAAGTTACAAAAAGGAAACGGAATTTGTGTGTGTGTGTGTGTGTGTGTGGCCCCTTAAGACTAGCAGATTTATTTTGTTTAGCCTGTGCATTTATTTATTTATTTATTTATTTATTTATTTATTTATTTATTTTGGAGTATTCTTACCCCGCCTTTCTCCTTGGAAAAGGAGCCAAGACAGCTTACAGTAATGAAGGAAAATATACAGTCCCAGTACAATTAAGACATGTTCAAGTATTTGAGAACAAGGGATTGGGGGACATCCTACAGCATTAATAGACAACATTACATTAAAGCTACAAGGTTATAATTGGTTATGAACACCAAGTCTATGTGAACCTATAGATTCATATAAAAGACACATAATAGCTAGTCCATCATTCAGGGAAAGCTTGCCTGAAGAGAAAGGTCTTTGCCTGTTTCCGGAAGGACAACAGAGGTGAGGCAGTCCTGGCCTCTAGTGGGAGGGAGTTCCAGAGTCTGGGCACAGCAGCTGAGAAGTCCTTTTCATGGGTTCCCACGAGATGTGCCTGTGAGGGTGGCAGGATGGAGAGAAGGGCCTCTCCTGATGACCTTAACACCCGCGTCAGTTCATACTGTGAGATTCGATCTTTCAGGTAGCTAGGACCCAGGTCGTCTAGTGCTTTGTAGGTCAAGGTCAGCACCTTGAATTGCGCCCGAGAGCTGATTGGCAGCCAGTGGAGCTGCTTTAATAAGTTACGATTTATAATTTATAAGCTACAATTTGTTTTCTCAGATGCATGGAATATAATTTATGAGCCTCAGTGCTGTGTCTTCTTGCATACCTACCTGTCTGCATCAGGGCCGGCGCTTCCATTAAGGCGAACTAGGCAGTTGCCTAGGGTGCCAAAATGGAGAGAGGGCGCTGGCCAGCCTGCCCCCCCCCGCTGCTGGCCACCACTGTCCGTCCCACCGCCTGCTGTCCGCCCGTCGCCGTCCGCCCATTGCTGCCCGCCGGCGGCCACCGGCTGCCCCCCACACCCATCACCGCCCACCCCCCCGTGCCCGTCGCCATCCGCCCCCACGCCCGTCGCCTTCCCCCGCCATTCACTGCCCTGCCCCCCTGCCCGCCACCACCCTGCCCACCCACCACCACCCCGCCGCCCCCTGCCCCGCCCACCCGCTGCCTGCCCCACCACCACCCCTCACCTAGGGCGCAAAAAACCCTAGCACCAGCCCTGGTCTGTATACATGTGCACACAACCCTCCCGGCAAAAATCTCCATGAATATTCTGTGTGTGGGGTGGTGGTGGTGGTGGTGGTGGTAGCTGTTTGTTGCCTATACAATCCTCTAGGATGAATCATTGCAAGACCTTTTTATTCTTGAAGGAGTCCGGTTATGTCACCATTATTCCTCTGTGTGAGACCTGGGTCTTCTCTGCAGTGGCCCCAAAGGTCTGATATTAGCTCCATCCCTCTCAGGAAGAGTGTCCAGAAAGCTCTGCTTAGGCTGCTGATGGTTTTATGTTTGTGAAGGGAAAAAGAGAGAGCCGGTGATAGCTGTGTCTTTAATCTTGCCGGCGATCTGCTTTCTAACAGATTTTAATCTTTGCATTGGCATTGTTTTATCATGCCGGGAAAAGAGGAGCCTGTGTTTCCCTGAAGAGAGCTTCATAAATATTCATATCCATCCATCCATCCATGGGGGCAATCATTTTGCTGATCTCTTTATTTACAGAACACCTCAAGATATCTCTAGGTTTCTCCCTCTTTGTTGGAGGTGCCTCCTGAGGGAATTCGGCCATGGTCCTTCCAAGCCCCAATAAATCCATCCTTTGAAAGCGGGTTGTTGGGGAGGGGGGGGGGAAGAAGAGGAAATGGCACCTCAGGGGAAGGAAGTGTAAAAAGCAATCAAGGGCGTGAAAACTGAAGGGGGCCTTTGTGTGGGAGAACAACCCCCCCCCGGCTTCCTTCTCTCCCGGTCTCTCTTTGATAGAAGAAGCAGCAACGTCCAGTTGGATGGGGGGCACTGCGGCAGTGGTGGGGTCGGTGGTAGTAGTAGTGGACACCAACAGCTGGAGGAAAACACCGGTGCAGTATAGCTGAGGCTCCAGTACTTTGGCCACCTCATGAGGAGGGAGGGCTCCTTGGAAAAGTCCCTGATGTTGGGAAAGATGGAAGGCAAAAGGAAAAGAGGACAACAGAGAACGAGATGGTTGGACGTTGCCATCGATGCAACCAATATGGATTTGACCAAACTCCGGGAGGCAGTGGAAGATAGGAAGGCCTGGCGAGCTCTGGTCCATGGGGTCACGAAGAGTCGGACACAACTGAATGACTGAACAACAACAACAACAACAATTTTATGAAAAAAAAGGAAAACAGTTGTTGTTCTATAGATAGATAGATAGATAGATAGATAGATAGATAGATAGATATAATATAACTATTCCAGGATTGGACAAATTCACATTCATCTTTGTCCTTCACTCTCTGTGTTAACCTATCACCTATCCATCTCTGCACATTCCATTATTTTATTCAATAGCATTTCTTCTGTTGGTGTTGCTTCACTTTTCCATAACTATGCCCACACCATTCTTGCCGCTGTTAGGACATGCAATATTAAGTAGCTACAATCTTTTCCCCGCCACAGAGTTTGGTAATATACCTAATAGACATATTTCAGGTTTGAATTCTAGGTTTTGCTTTGTCATTTGTTTTAGCCATGCATGGAGTTTTACCCAGAATGTCTTTGCTCTGTCACACATCCACCAAAGATGGTAATAAGTGCTCTCCTATTTTCTACACTTCCAACATTTATTTCCTTTGTTGCTTCACTCAGCAAGTGGAGACATCCCCAAAGGATTCTCTTTGCACCCTGAAGACTCACAAACTGACTGAAGCTTTGGGACTCCGTGTAGTGCCCTGGTTTGGACGAACGCAGTTCGACAAAAGCGCGTCTGCAGTAAAATGCCGCTGCCCTTAAGGATGCCACAGAACATTTTAGGGCACTGGGGCAGTTTTTTTTTTAATTTCTTCGAAAGAGTCAATCCTGGGGTTTTAGCTAGGCGTGCTCTTGTCGGGGTGCTGTCCAGGAGGGGGGGGACCCAGGTCTTGTGGTTCTGCTGCCCCCCCCCCCCGGGCGCATGGTGTGCTTCCCACGTTGTGGAGGGCCAAACTGTGAGTGTGGGTTGGAGAGGCTGGCGTGGCTGCAAGCAGATGGGCCAGTGGGGTGTTTTGAAGGGTCCTGCCTGCTGACCAAACTCCGGCCTCACCCTCCCTGCTGCCAAGCCAGGGACCAGCTCCGCCACACACTCTTCTTTCCCCTGTAAATCCGGAAAGTGGGGTGTGAAGAGGGGAGGGTCTCTCTCTCTCTCTCTCTCTCTCTCTCTCTCTCTCTCTCTCTCTCTCTCTCTCTCTCTCTCTCTCTCTCTCTCTCTAAGGAGAGTGGTCTTGCTCCTTCCTCTCCATCTTTGTCCAGCTGCTCCCACCTTAATTGAATGTGTCACAAGAATGAGGGAGGGGGACATCCCTGACCCTTCGCCCAGCCCCAGGGGCTGAGGCTGGGCTAATCCAATAATTGGTTTAATAAGGAAAGGCCGTTGTTCCTCCTCCTCCTCCTCCTCCTCCTCCTCCTCCTCCTCTCCTAAAGCTTTTGCCATGTTATAACCTACTGGTACTGCTCTGAGGAAGGGGGTTTTGCCCTGGAAATATTAGCAACGTTTTTGCGAATTTTCTAGTAGCCTAAAGGTATCACCTGTTCCACTTTTGTATTTGGTTTTTGTGGTGGCTACACGGCTCCTCAACTTGTTTTGCTCTTTGTAATAGGGAGGGTTGGGGGTGGGGTCTCCTCCCTCCTTCCAGGTTGAGATGATTTGGGGGGGGGGTGGCGCCTGGTCCTGCAAACAGAGTGATCAATATGATTTTGGGGCCAAAGTTTAAGACATCCATGCCTTGGAAGCTCCTCTTTCCTGCTGGAGCAGGAAATGAAAAGGCAAGGCACGTGGCGAAATTTCGGTCTCCTAAAAGCTCTTCCCTGTAGTGATCAGGGAGGATGTGTCTGGGCATGTGCAGAGTGCCGTTCCCGGCCCATCCTTGTAATGACCCCTGCAGAAGAGTGCGGCAAAATCACCACATGATGTTTGTGGCAAGACAATGGGGTGGGGTGGGGGTTTTCCCCACTCCCCCCCTTGGACTTCCAGCTGTTGTTGACGAGACCCTTTCCCACCTTGCGCCACCCACCCCCAAAGAATAGCAAGGGGGGCTCAAGGTGTTGAAAAACAAGCCCTGGATGGATGAATCATGCCCTTAACCTCATTGAGAGTTTTGATCTGGCCCATCCGGCATTCTGGGGGAGAGGAAAGTAACAGAACCTGCTGTCACACAGGAAGGAAACCTGAGATGTTTGTTGTCGGGAAAACCAGTGCTTTGGCCGCTGGATTTATGGCTCCGTGAGCGACACACATTCCTTCTCAAAAGAGACTCTGGGGAGTGGTGTTTCCTCCCCCCCTCCAATGTTGCCGGCTGTGGGGCAGTGGTCACTCCAAGGCCTGTGGGGGGGGGCAGAGAGAATGGCCGAGTGTGCCTTAGTAGCATCTTGGCAAAGGAGGCAGGGCTGTAGGATGTCCGGCCTGGGAGGGTTCTTCTCCTCGCAGAATCCCATGCAAGTGCAAAAGGAACAGATTGCAATAGCTAGAGAGAGGTCTTTCTTTTTCAGCTTGCAGGCTGAAGGCCGATAAACCACCGGGCACCTAACGAGCTTCATCTAGAGGGCTGCTGGAACGGCAGCGAGTTATTAAAAGGCTAGTTTTGCATAACCTCAATTTCGTGCCATACAGTGGTACCTTGCATAAAGGAATTACTTCGTTCCAAATGAAATGCTGTCACGCAAATTTTCCATTATACAAATTTCCCATAGGAATGCATTGAAAACGGAGTAATCCCTAATCACGACCATTTTTATGTTGTACGGATTCGCCCCATAGGCGATTCTGTTAAGCGAATTTCCCCTATCTCCGGATGTTTTAATCTTGTACAGATTTTATGTTATACAAACTGTTTGTTACACGAGGGTCCACTGTACTTTAATCCAGATTGTTCTGCATTGCATTTTTCGTTTCGTCCTCATCAGAAATCCCTTGATTTTCCCCTCTGGCTTCTTTTGTATTTTGGCTTTCGGGGATCTCATTCCCTGTTGGTCTGCTCTGATTTAAATACGTCAAGTCCGTTGCACCTGGGGCTCATTGGGGGATCTTCTCCAATGACACCCGTTTGCCCACTGGGGCAAAGGAAGAGCATCGTTTCCAGGAGTGAACAACTACTAATAAATGAGTGGCTGCTTGTGTTCCTGGTCATGTTCACGGCAGTGGCAGGATTAGTGCCAGGAAAAAGAGCAGCAACCCATTCATTTCCAGCAGTGCGTCACTTTGGCATGCCTCATTTCACTTGCGCATATGCAAATCGCCAGCAGCTTCATACATTTTGCAAACAGCCTTGTTGTTGGAATATTTAGCAAGATTTACAATTCAGCCATTACAGGGTTGATGTGAATGTGGAGTATTATGGGCTGGAATTAATGTGAAGAGTGAAGCCGATTGGTTGTTGAGATCACACCACCTGGAATGTTCTGGTAGAAGTCTAGTTAGTGTGTGTGCCTTGTATTCTTAGTGAGGAGAAGCATGTTCCTGGCTTAGCAAGATGGCTGTTAGAATAGTTATAGTTAGAAACCTCCCACGTACCCTTCCCTTCTAGTTAAATAAATAGTTTTTTCATATAGCAACACAAGAGGTCTCATTCTCATTAACGCAACTAAAATTATCTGCAGCCACCGATCCAATAAAGATCCCCAACACTTGTGAATGACAGAGCTTGCTTATTCCCAGCAGTGCCTAAGGGTGACACCCTCGCCTGCTCTCCACACGTCATCACTTGACTCCTTTCTGCATCGTTTGTATTTCTGTTTCTGCGTTGGGCTTTTGCACAGTTTAGTAGTACAGTCCCAGGGCCTTGTGATGTGATGCATCGGCCACAAAATGCGGCCGCCTTATAGAGTAGGTGAGCTAGTGAGTCAGCTGTCTGAATGGCTCACATTTAACGTTCCTTGATTTTATGGGCCCGGAAGCCATGAGGGTTGTTGACATGGGCTGTGAATGGACAGGACAGGGCCAGCTGGAGAAATTTATCAGTTGACCCCTGAGGCGCCCCTGCATTTCTCACTAAAGGCGTGTCAGTGGCAGCAGAGGCCCCCTTGTGTATGGTCTGGGATTTTTGAAGAGCTTTACTGGACAAATCTTCCATTGCTGAACAGCTCTAACCATCATGAAGTTCTTGCTAATGTTCAAATGGAATTTTCCTGTAGTTTGAAACCCTTACTCCAAGTCCTAGTCTCTGAAGCCATGGAAAACAAACAAATCCCCTCTTCAATATGACATCCTTTCAGATATTGAAACATGGATATCATATCCCTTCTCCGCCCTCTTTCTGTACGGCTAAACATTCCCTAAGCCGCTCCTCGTAAGACATTTCTTCCAGACCTTCAACTATCCTGGTCGCCCTCCTCTGGACCTGTTCAAGGTTGTCAACATGTTTTTTAAATTGAGGTGTGCAGAACTGGACACAGTACTCCAGGTGGGGTCTGACCAGGGCAGAATAACGTGGTACTATCACTTCCCTTCATCTAGACACGATGCTTCTGTTGATGCAACCAAGAATCGCATTGGCTTTCTTGGTTGCTGTGTCACACTACTGACTCATGTTTAATCTGTGGTCCACCCAGATTCCCAGATCCAGCATCACAAAAGAGTGTGCGGCTGCAGCAGTGCGCTCTGTGTCCATGATCAGTGGTAGATACCTCCATTCTGTGGAAGCAGCTCTGTGTATGTGTGTGTGTGTGTGTGTGTGTGTGTGTGTGTGTGAGAGAGAGAGAGAGAGAGAGAGAGAGAGAGAGAGAGAGAGAGCGCTTCTGGCTGTGCTGGCTAAAGGATTGCGAGAGGTCAGTGGTCCCGAAAAGTCACACTTCTGGGCCCATAAAGTTGAAGAAGGTTAAATGTGAGCCAACAGATGCAGGGAATTTGAGAGGGTGTCATCAGCTCGAAAGCTCAAGATAGGCAGCAGTTGTATTTTTATCTGTGTTGCGTGGTAAAGCTCGTAATGAGTTCTTTCAGGAGTCGTAGAAGGAGAAGAAGGCTCCAGAAGGGTGAATACATATCAAAAATCCCAAAGAATGTAACACAAGACAGGATGGTCTAGACCAGAGAAACATCAGATAGAACTAGATCTTGTAGTAGTAGGACCCCGTAGTCTTGGTTTTAAATAAATTCAGTCTAACAATCATTTCCCACACCATACTTAACCACTCGGGTTCAGCTTCTGGTAGATTTTTTTTTCAGGGAGTGGTGGGGGCAACCTCTGAAGATATGCCCCTCTTTACACCAATGCTGTCCAGACAGCCGATAGCTGTGGGGACTGTTGATGAAGGGGTGTGGGAAGGCAGGCCCTTGGGGAGACGCTTGAGAGATTCCTCGCCAGGTCACCAGGGATGCCGAGATGGCGTTCTTTATCTCGGCAATGTTTGTGACTCACCGTCCTCAGCTTTCTTGCTTGAAACTCATCAACCACAGGAAGCAAAGGCCAGAGAGGATGGCATAGGCAAATACCTCGAAACCCCTTCTCGGTGTTCAGGTTTGGGATGCAAAATTCAGAATTCTCTAGGAATGTCAATCTAAAAAGACAAAACAGCACCCACGGATCCAGCAGTGCTCTGCCTTGGCTGGCAGATGGTCATGGTTGGGTCTCCAGAGACAAATAGGGCAGGGTGGCATCAATTCAGGTGCTCATGATAGCATCTGAACTTTTATCTGTACTGAGTGTGAAGCCAGTAATTATTTCCTTTCAGAAGACTTAGAAGGAGGAGCCCCTGGCAACTAGAGATGGGCACGAATAAAAAAAATGACGTTTCGTTTGTCGTTTGTCGTTTGGAGGGTCCGTTTCAGTTCATTTCCGTTTTTTGTGAATTTTTGAAAAAAATCATTTTCGTTTTCATTCGTTTCGTTACCATTTCGTTACCATTTATTTCAATTTTTGTGATTTTTTTTAGCATTTAAAGCAGTTCACTGTATTGCAGTAACGAAAACGAAACGTACGACAAAATTTCCAGTGTTTCTGTTCGTTTTGTTTCATTTTGGAGACAAAATTCGTTTGTCGTTTCGTTGCGTAACGAAACAAAAAAACAAAAATGGAAATGAAAAATTGTTTGTTTCGTGCCCATCTCTACTGGCAACAGTCCCAAAGAATGGAACAGGACACAGGTTGGATGGGATCAGAGGTATTCTCATGTCCAGCAGTTCTGCTCAGACACGGCTCAAGAGAAGCCTACAAGCTCAGTAAGAGGGCAGCTGCACCTTTCGTCTTGTGCTGCTCAGCAACTGGATTTTAGAGGTAGGCTGCTCCTTGACAAGAGGGTTCTATACCCAGTTATAGTGGCAAATACTGTAGCTGCAAATGGGATCCAAAGAGCATCCCCATGGCACAGTGGTTCAATGTCTGTCCTGCAGGTAAAACTGTGCTCATGACCTGGGGTTAAATCCCAGGTAGCAGGCTCATAGTCAACTCAGCCTTCCATCCTTCTGAGGTTGGTAAAATGAGTACCCAGCTTGCTGGGTTGTGTGTGTGGGGGGGGCAGTGTGTAGCCTGCATTACTGTAATTAAAACTGTAAACTGCCCAGAGACTACTTGAAGTGGTATGGAGTGGTATATAAGCAGAACACTTTGCTTTGCTTTATATTGTATGCCCGTGAAGATTCTCTGTCATCCAGGTGAGATGGTCTGGAAGTTGAGTCATGGCAACTGGACTTCTTATTCTTGTGAGTTCAATACATTTCGCTACCCGTCCAAGTAGCTTCGTCAGTCGCAGTGACGGAGCTCCTTGGATGAGAAGTGAAATGTTTCGATCTCACAAGATAAAGAAGTCCAGTTGCCATGACCCAACTTTCGCGTTGATGTGGGATCACACCAAAGGCATGCCTGGCTCAGCATTCTCTTTTCCACCTCTCTGTCTGTTATGAGGGGCAGGTTAGGCATGGTGCCCATTGCAGCAAATGTTAACAAAGAGTTTTGTGACATCTTAAAACCTTAGCAGAAGCTTTCCTCGACTTCCCATCCACTCGTTCAATGAGGTCAGCAAACGTAATGGTAAGTCAAAGCAGTTTTTCCCCTGGGACTTCTTTAGCGTTTTAAAGTTCTGCTCTTTTGCCACTTCTTCCTAGCTCTGCAGGACTCTTCGTTTTGGGTGTCCGAGTGGTAGTCAGCGCCTCCAAAAAAAAGCAGAAGACAGGCCCTCTCTGGAGAGCAGCTCTGATTTCCAGAGTTTTGGATATTTGGTCTTAAGTAGCCGTGAGAAGAACAGACTCTGTCAGGACAGCGTTAACAGGGGGCTGTGGGGGGGGGGGAATGCTCTAACCAGCCTGTTTGCTTTGTCAACACCTGGGCTTCACATTCAGCCCCATTTGGGGGGGGGGGAGGAGGAGGAGGAGGAGGAGGCATGTTTTAACTCCTTCCTTCCTGGCTGGGCGGCAGGGTCAGATGCCTTGTCCTGAGATCAGCCAACTAAATCACACACACGTGCCCTGTGTGTGTGGCTGATTTGCGCGGAGTCGTTCCTTGAAATATACCGCCGTCTACCGTCAGCCTAAAATTTGGAGCATGGAAGCACAGCCTGGTCTGTGGATATTATTGATTTATTCTTATTTTTGAATTTTTATACCGTGGCCGTTTTATCCCAAAGGGAACTCTTGGCGGTTTACATAAAGCACCATAATAAAGCTAAAAGAACAATAATGCAAGACAACGAGACAAAAGAGGCATAAAACACTGAACAAAACAGGCAACAAACAAAGGGGAAACAGAAGCATGCCTTAACAATGGCCAGAGGCATCCCTGAAAAGCCAAGTTTTTACGGCCTTTCTAAAGGACGCCAAGGATGGGGCCTGGCGTATCTCACTTGGCTGTTTGTTCCAGAAAGCCGGGCTAGCCGTAGAGAAGGCCTGGTGGTATGTTGCCACCCTATAGTCCCCTCTGGGGGTGGCTACCCGGAGTGAGAGAGCCATGGAGTGACACGGAGCCCTGTGGTTAAATGCCTGTCCTGCAGGTAAAACTGTGCCCACGACCTGGGGTTCAATCCCAGGGAGCAGGCAGCTCGTGGTTGACTCAGCCTTCCATCCTTCCAGGGTCGGTAAAATGAGTACCCAGCTTGCTGGGGGGGGGGGGGGAAGCAATGTGTAGCCTGCATACTGTAATTAAAACTTTAACCGCCCAGAGACTACTTGAAGTAATATGGGGTGGTATATAAGCAGAACACTTTGGTTTTGGAGACTAGGGTTGGCCGGGCCAGCTCTGACTTCTGGAAAATACACTCTGCCAGATATTCAGGTGGTGACGAATAATAAACGAGCGAATAATGGAAATTCTTTTACGGTTGGCTCATACATTTTATGAGGCATTGGCCTTCCTGGGTCGCAAACATTGCTGTTTCAGAGACAGGAACCGCTACTGCACTTCCGTGAGCAGCCGCTTTTTATTTTGGGTCGCCTTTTCTCCTCCAGGGGTCACGTGGTTGTATTCGTAATTCTGCAGTTCGCACCTAAGCGGGTAGCTAGCCATCGGCTTTCCAGTTCCCACTTGATTAAACCGCTGTAAGACTTGTTATGCCAATGCGTTTCTCTTGATTGGCGAGACCGATAGAAAATCATTTGTTCCGATGCGATCATGATGGTATTACGTAGTACACATCACATTCTTTTTCCTTTGTTAAGAATTGGGGACAACGAGGGAAAAAGCAACTTACTTTGTCTGCAAATAATACCAAATTGCTTCAAAGGGAGGTGCAGAAAGCGATGTAAAAAAAAAAACCCTACCCCCAGTGGCTGTCGCAAGAAAAAGTGCCCCAGTGGCCAAAAATGGGTGTGGCCGAGGAGATTCTTGAGATAAATTGTTTTGAAAACCGGACAGTGATTTTTAAGGCGCCTTGTTCTAAAGGAAAAGGCGTTTTAAATCAGAAGTGTGGTAGCGGTAAGGGAGTACAATGTCTGTCAACGAAATCTAATAACAGATGAAGAATGTCCATGAGGGGCGTCAGTCGTAGCAAGATGAAAACGTTCCACGGCTCCACCCGCTGCTTCCTGGTCGTGTTGAAGATGGCTTTGGTTTGGTTCGGTCTGGAACCTTCTTTGCCTGCAGCTGCTGCTTTTTGAGCCGTTTGGCTTGGTTTCGTTCCCTTCCTAGTTGCAGCAGCTGCAGGATTTGACCTTAAGGGTGAGAATGTTTGCTCTGCCCTCTCCCCTGTGCAGCTCCTCAGCCTTTCCTTTCCCCCAGAGAGAGAAGGAGAAGGAGAAAGGGGGGGTACATTTCTTGGGTCCTGAATGCTGGCGATTGCCTTCATCTGAGACAGTGACTTTAATTTAGTTTCAGAGAGGGTAGCCGTGTTGGTCTTTTCAAGATTTTCAGGCAAAAATCAAAGAAACACAAAATAAAACAAAAGACAAAAAAACACACTTTTAAATTTTTAAATTTTTTTTAATTTTTAAATTAAATTTTTAAATTTAGTAGTGTTTCTTTGCAGCTGGATGTGTCTCTTCTTCTGGAAAAGTGGGAATGTTGCACCGTGACGGCTAAGGAAAGTTCTCAACCCACCCTTGAGGATGGCTTGCCTTTGGCTGCGGCTCTGCATACCCGACTCTGACGTCCATCTTTTCCCGGGAGCCAAGCCACCTTTCTTTGGCATGAGCAACTGGGCTTGACGGAAGAGACCCAGACGCCTGGCACTGGGAGATGGGAGCCATGACCTGTGCTCTCCAGGAACAGAGCCGCTCGTGCGAGGCCACGAGGGCGCCCGGAAGCGTCTGGGCACGGTGCCTGGAGAGGTGCCGTGGCAGGGCACGGGCTGCAGATGTATAAACCAACATGGGAGCCATGCCAACTGTGCCCTTCCAAGCATCATAAGTGAAATAGCACTTTACTTACGGTGCTGCTTATTGATTTAGGGCTTGGGGAAGTTTATTTAGCACGCAGTCCGGTGGAACTTGGGGAAGTTTATTTAGCACGCAGTCCGGTGGTGTCAAATATAATCCGAGACGATGTGCTTCCCAAACGGTGCCACAATCTCTGTTATTTCCTAGCGCGGATTTCCCCAGCCTGCCTGCCGTCCTCCAGTTGAGTTGGACTGGATTTCCTATGATCCCCACTGTACACAGTCCTTGGCTTGGAAGGAGTTCCCTGAAGACCTGTGTCTGGTTTTATTCTATTTATGCTCTTCCTTCCCAATCTCTCCCCCAAAAGTGCAGTTTGACAGTCCTTGTTACGAATGCAGTGCAGCCGCAGTTCACGGAACTAAAACAAAGGCACAGCCATCGCTGGGAAAGGGTGCTTTTGGGGAATGCAACTCACAGAATCCACCAGAATGGCTGAGGGCCGTGCTCACGAAGGGCTTTTAGAAGCTAGAGTCCAAAAAGCGGAAAAAAATATTAAGGCTGTGGGTATGCTTCTGCTTCAACTCTTTCCCAACCTTTGTACATATTCACACACACCCTTGCAGCTTTGTCATTGTTTCACTGTCCACTTGTCTTGTAGCAGACTGTAAGCTGCCCAGGGCAGAGACCTGTCGCCCCATGCACCAATGACACGAGCTGGAGCGCAGACTGTTGACTTGTGAGGCCATGTTGCCCCAGTGCCTTCCCAAGGAATAGGGGACCCCCTGCCCCAGTGGCTTCCTTCCTACGTTGGACAGAGAAAGGGAACATGGATGGGGGAAAGCAGGTAGCAGCAGAAGGGCCAGGGGGTTGAGGAGTGACAGCAGTGTAAGGTTTATGCTTATAATAAATAAACCACAAATCTATCTATTAGCAGAACTAATATAATATAATATAAATAAATAAATAAATAATATAAAATATAAAATATAATAAATAAACCACAAATCTATCTATTAGCAGAACTAATATAATATAAATAAATAAATAATATAATATATAATATAAAATATAATAAATAAACCACAAATCTATCTATTAGCAGAACTAGCCTATAGCAGCTGGAAAGGTTTAGATAAAAATGCCACTGCAGTATTTCTGTAGAGTAAAATTTGGTGTCTCCCTTTTTCTGTGTGCCAGCAATAGGTATTCAAATAACCGCTAGTGACTTGGCTAAAGCAATAAATAACTTTTACTAATTATAAACCTATATAAACGACATAACATGACTTATTAGTGCTTAGATGTGCTTGGCATGTCTGACATTCTCTGGTAAATAATTAACGCTTCTTATGGTTACTTATATAATGATTTGGCCCTAGTACCTATTAGTCAGTTACATATCTTTATTTCTGTCTGGATTTCTGTCTGAGGTACATCTCGCAAGAGACCCTAACAGCCCTAACAGTAGCGATCATCACAGAGTGGACTGGGTCCCTTTCATCCCCTATCTAATAAGGGCTCCTAGTGATCCTTGCCTTACATGGCAGCCTGGCTGACTTGCTCAGATACATTCCGGTTGGTTAGAGCAGTGTTTTTCAACCTTTTTTGGGCAAAGGCACACTTGTTTCATGAAAAAAATCACGAGGCACACCACCATTAGAAAATGTTAAAAAATTTAACTCTGTGCCTATATCCGTCTCTAAAAGGTTCGCCATTGTTGGTGTAGGGAGAAGCAGGACAGAGGGGCCACAGATTGAGGCAGCCCGCTCTCTAGCACCCAGTTCCCACTTACCTGTGTTGTTTTTTTAAAGACATTTTGCCCTGCATGGACTTCTGTGTCCAGTGGAGACCTGAGAAGGGGCACTGACTCTCCAGGAACACAAATAAGACCCAAAAGCCCATCTTGCTCTCCACACTGTGGCCAAGGCAGATGGCTTCAGCAAGTGCAGCGACAGGAGGGGAGGAGGATGAAGGAAGGCAGGAAGGAAAGAAGGCAGAAAGTGTTCTGCTTGTATACCGCCCCATACCACTTCAAGGAGTCTCTGGGCGGTTTACAGTTTTAATTACAGTAGGCAGGCTGCTAGACATACACATATGCAGGCTAGAAATGGGCACGTTTCTATGAAGAGGGGAAAGGGTACGAATGGAAAGAGAGAGGTGGGGGGAAAAAAAAAGAAAAGACAGAGAGAGAGAAGAGGGCGACCCAAGACAGAAAGAAAGGGGCAAGACTTCAAGGAACCCATCGTGGGGCCCCTCAAAGACAGCTCTTCCCCTCCCGGACACTAAAGGCCGGCCGTCTGGCCGTCCAGCCGTGCCAGTAGCCCCCCCCCGCTCGCCCGCCTCCTCAGCCCAGGCCCGGCGGAGGCTTCCTCCATCCCCTCCTCCTCATAGCCCTGCTGCGGTGCTCGTGGGGCAGCCAGGCGCCCCTCTTCCCCTTCCCCTCACCTGGTGGTTTGTTCTGGGCTGGGGCTCCCGGGCCGGCTCGTGTTGGCGGGCGGGCCGTCGGGCGGCTCAGTCCATTGGTAGCTCCCAGGAAAGGGGTGGTGGTGGTCCAGGGTAAAAAAAGGAGGGGGAGAGGGAAGTGAGAGAGTCGCGGCAGCGGCGGCAGGCACAGGGCAAACACTAAGAGAATGAGCGGGGCCAGGTCCGGCCGGGGAGGAAGTGACGCCAGCGCTGCGGGCCTCGGGGTGAGGAGCCAAGCTGGCCCTTGGATGCTATTTATAGCGCCTCCCAGCTGTGGGCCGCCCGCCGGCCCTGGGTTGAATTTCTTTAGAATTTTTCAATTTTTCCCACGGCACACCAGGCAACATCTCACGGCACACTAGTGTACCGCGGAACAGTGGTTGAAAAACGCTGGGTTAGAGACACATTCTATGCTGATACAACCTCCTGCTGCTAGCAAACTTTATAAACATTAATAGACATATAGAAATATAGATACACTTTCTATCTTCAATGTACAGTATTCTTACAAATATGCATTTGCTCATCTTGTGTCCAAAGAAGTTGGTTTTGGTCTGTGAAACACGTCTCTCAAGTGCTTAGGTAGTTGGTTTTCTCTCCCTGCCCTCCTCTTTTAAATGTTGCCCACAAAATTAGGACCTGTGTCAAGTTCTCCCTCAATATTCAAGCTGAACAACTAAAGGAACATGGCCAGGTTTTCATTGTCTGACCTGTGTTCTGCATAGAGCTTGCAAATGTTTTCTGGGTTACAGCTTCCAGAATCTTCTAGGGAGCACCAAGGTGGCCCCAGTAAGGGCACTGCACTGCTCTAGGGCAGTGTACCCCAACTTTTGAGTCCCCAGATGTTCTTGAACTACAAGAACCCTGGCCCGCACAGTTAGTGGTAAAGGCTTCTAGGAGATGGTGTGCACCAACACTTGGTGACCCACGTTTGCGAACCCTTGCTCAAGGGAAGCGGTGGCACACCTTCGGCCCTCCACGAAAAACAAAACACAACAAAAAAAGACAGAGTGGAACTGGAAAAGGTGCAGAAGAGAGCGACTAAAATGATTACAGAGCTGGGGCACCTCCCTTATGAGGAAAGGCTAAAACATTTGGGGCTCTTTAGTCTGGAAAAAAGGCGCCTGAGGGGGGATGTGATTGAGACGTACAAAACAATGCAGGGCATGAGTAAAGTGGATAGAGGGACTCTCTTCTCCCTCTCACAATATACACAAACTAGGGG
Source organism: Phrynocephalus guinanensis (assembly GCA_037367245.1). NCBI lineage: Eukaryota > Metazoa > Chordata > Lepidosauria > Squamata > Agamidae > Phrynocephalus > Phrynocephalus guinanensis. Next base: position 122,752,252 of record CM074738.1, read on the forward strand.
ACGTCCGCTCAAATGGAGACAAAAGATTTTTTTTTTTTACCCAGCATGTTGTTAGTCTGTGGATCTCCTTGCCACATGATGTGGTGATGGCATCTGGCCTGGATGCCTTCAAAAAGGGACTGGACAGATTCCTGGAGGAAAGGTCCATCACAGGGGACAAACCATGATGGGGATGTGTAATCTCCAGTCTTAAAAAAACAGAGTACTTCAAGGGCCAGATGCAGGGGAGTGGTATCAGGAGACAGAGATCCAGTCTCATGCGCTCCCAAATGCATCTGGTGGGGCCACTGTGAGATACAGGAAGCTGGACTAGATGGGCCTTTGGCCTGATCCAGCAGGGCCCTTCTTATGTTCTTATATTCAGATGTTTTGGGCCACAACTCCCACAGTCCTTTGTCATGGGACTTCTGGGAGCTGTGGTCCAAAACATCTGCAGTGCTGAAGGTTCACCACTACTACTGTAGGGCATCAAATAAAAAGGTAACTTTTGCCCGGCACAGGGAGGAGCCTTGCAGTTTTCAGAAGGAACCTCTGGCCATCACAAGGCGTCGTGGGGAGTCAGTTGCTCTTTTCTTATGGCACGTGGAGGATGGTGTTCTTAGTCAATGCCCTGGGTTCATGGCAGGCAAAGGGGAAGAAGGGATGTTTTGGTGGCCCAGGAATGGGACCTGCCCATCTTCCTCTCCTTCCTCTACATGAGGTTGTCTGCTCCTGGACTGGCAGTTGGTTGGGAAACCAGCAGAGAAGGGGACAACATAACACATCTACTCTTCCTGAGAAGGGGAAAACTCAGGTGAATCCGTTTTTGCATCCCCCTCTGATTAAATCCACAGCAGGTGCTTTTTCTCAAGGGGTTTGGACACTTCCTCCTCTGACCTCCGTATCAACACCGAGAGGGCAGTCATGCCCCCACCCCCTTGAACGCAACTCCCTCTTTCCAAACAGGGAAAGCCACTCAGCTGAGCCAGGTTTAAGGCAGGCAGCAGATGATGGCAGATCCAAAAGGATCTCTTCCAACCCTCAGGCTCCCATGCTGCAAACAGGATCCGGTGGCCATAAGTATGAAACCAACGGTGCCACAGGAGGTGGTGATGGCATCTGGCCTGGATGCCTTCAAGAGGGGATTGGGCAGATTCCTGGAGGAAAAGTCCATCCCAGGTGACAAACCGTGATGTAGATGTGTAATCTCCAGGCTTACAACTGGGGTACTTCAAGGGCCAGATGCCGGGGAGTGGTATCAGGAGACTGATATCTAGTCTTGTGCACTCCCGGACGCATCTGGTGGGGCCACTGTGAGATCCAGGAAGCTGGACTCTGGTCTGAATAGGTTCATTAGGTGGACAGTGGCCTGAATAGGCTCCTTCAGTGGATGATGTCCTGAATAGGCTCATTAGATGGACAATGGCCTGGTGTTCGTGCAAGCCCCACCCATGTGGCCCTTCTCAACAAGCATTATGGGTCTTTAGCTGTGGCCTTGGTGGTGGAGGTGTGAAGTGCTTCTGATTTGTTTGTGGGTTAATGAAATGGATCCTTAAAAGAAAATATTTAAAAGTATGCAAATAATTTTAAAAGAATTAAGCATTATATTAAAAACACTAAATAAAATCAATACTAAAAACACATTTAAAAGCAACAGAGAACAATCCATTAAAACCCCCACTCATGTAGGCAGTCATTCAGGGAAAGCCTGCCTGAAGAGAGCGGTCGTTGCCTGCTTGCAGAAGGAGAGCAAAGACGGGGCCAGCCGGGCCTCCAGTGGGAGGGAGTTCCAGAGTCTGGGAGCAGCCACAGAGAAGGCCCTCTCCTGTGTCCCCACCAAAAGCTCACCTCTGAAGGGACCAGGAGAAATGCCTCCCTTGATGATCTTAATGCCAAGGCAGGCTCATAGAGGGAGATGTGGCACTAGATGACATTGTATAGCTGAGGAAAGTAGAAGGTAGTAAGAAAGAAGACTGACCATGAGATGGATCAGTCAGCACACATAACCCACAAGGATGGATGGTAAGGGGTTTTTGCACTACTACAGCCTTTGCTAAAACATTACCCTTTAAAGATGTATTCAAAGACCATCTGACGTATTCAAGGGAACCAACTTGCGGATATTAGGTTGGGGAAAGTTTCTTTTTACAACAGCTTTGTAGGTCTTAGGTCAAAATTGCCTAAGAGCAAACATTTCATCAGCTGCCAGCTCAATATATAAATTTAGTCACAAGCAATGAATAAGATGACTTTGGACTGAAATAATCTCTCTTGAGTGGCCAGCTAGGAGTCTTGAACTCAAAAAAATGCATAGATTGATTTAAAAAAATAAACTTTGCAAGTTAAAGGAATCTTTATGGCAGGGGCTGAGTTGTTCAGATTGGATCAAGCCAGGGAGAAAACCTTTGTCCCAGAAATAGGGGATATGCTCAATCCAGAATTCTCCTTTAGATATTCTGAGAGGTGATAATTTTTAAAATAAGGTGGACTGTTCAGAGGTTGTTGGAAGACCACCACCAACATCTTTAGGACCTATCTTGGCTGCAGCAGAGCCATAGAGTCATAGATTCATGAAGTTGGAAGGGGCCGAATAATCCAGATCAGACCTCACCTCAAGGCAGGAATCCCAGTTGTAAGATACTGCCGGGTGGCTGTTCCAATTTATTTTGAATGCCTCCAGTCTTGGAGCACTGACCGCCTCCCAAGGTAACTGGTTCTATTGTTGTACTGTTCTAACAGTTAGGAAGTTTTTCCTGATAGTCAACTGAGATCTGGCTTCCTGTCACTTGAGTCTATTGTTGTGTGTCCTGCGGTCTGGGTTACTGTGTATACTCGAGTATAAGCCTAGTTTTTCAGCCCTAATTTTGGGCTGAAAAAAAGGGGTCCTCGGCTTATATGCGGGTCAATACTTTTAGCCACTGAGGCAAGTTTGGGTCAGTGGCTAAAAGTCTTTTTAAACATTGTGCGCCACTTCTCCTGTCCCCCCATGTTTAAAATGACTTTTTAAAAGGTCATTTTAAAACAATGTTTAAAATGACTTTTAGCCACCAACTCAAGTACTTGCCTCGGTGGCTAAAAGTTATTTTAAACATCACACACACACCCCAGCTCACAAAGTAGGAGTTGCCAGGCCCTGCTGCGTTTCCCACCCCAGGCTTATACTTGAGTCAATAAATTTTCCCAGTTTTGGGGGTTTAAATTAGGGGCCCCGGCTTATACTCGGGTCGACTTATACTCGAGTATATACGGTAATTGAGAAGAGATCCTGGCCCTCCTCTTTTGAAAAGTGCTCTCCTCTCTCCTCTCGGTCTTTCCAAGGCTAAACAGTTCTTTCAGTCTTTTGTAGGACTTACAGTCCCCTAATCATCCTTGGCGTCCTCCTCTAAAATGGTTTCAGATTGTCAGCATGCTTTTTGAAGTGTGGTGCCCAGAACTGAATACAGGACTCAACATGAGGACTAACCAGTGCCGAATAGAGAAGAAAAAGTGCATTGTGGGATTTGGAGACTGTGTTTCTATTAACACAGCCTAAAATAGCTTTTGCTTTTTTTGTAGCCACATAGAATCATGGAAGCTGCCTACAAGGCCATCATGTATAACTCCCTGCTCAAGGCAGGAATATAATTCAAAGGAGATCTGCCTGGTAGTTGTCCAAATTTAATTTTTCTTTAATGCCTACAGTGTTGGAGAAGTCAAAGCAACAGGTTCCATTGTCATGCTGCTCTAACAGTTAGGATGTTTTTCCTGACATTCAGCTGCAAGCTGAGTTCTCCTACCTTCTCAGTGTTGTCCCATATTCAGCTTGTTGCCTCCATTCCCCACCTAGTTAGGTTGCTAATTAGGAGATCATGGGACACTGTGTCAAAGCTGAAGTCAAGATATACTATGTCTACAGCATTCCCTCTGTCTATCAGAGAGGTCACCAGATCCAAAAACGAGATCAGATCTCTAGGCTTGGCTCCCTCTCCTGTTTCCTGTTGTCCATCCCTTCTGTCGGGCACCCAGACCACCTTCTACTTGCAATAAAGATCGTGGGCTGTCCAGATTGACATTGATTCATTAACTGCCTTGTGGGTGTGGGAGCTCATCCGCCCATGCTCCACAGATACACAGCTCTCCAGGGCCTCTCGGCCTGCATTTCTGACTTACCCACATGGAGACAAGAGATGAGGAGTGAAGCAAAAATTTGGAATCCATCCACCAGGGTGAGAGGGGGGAGAGGAATTTAGAATCCCCAGTCATGGGGTGGGGTTGATTTGGTTCACTAAGAGATGAAAAGCTGGGGGCATGGTGTCGGAGAGGGGGAGACCCCAAGAGGCTTCTCTTACAAATGGTGTGAGATTTCAGAGCCTCTTTATACTCTGCCTTGCAAGCAGAAAGTCCCACTTCGGTGTCATGTTTTCTCAATTTCCTTAATTTGCAATGGTGCTTCTGACCCTCACCGGAGTTGTTGTGCTTGGTCACTTTTATCACCCTTGCACAAGTGGACGCCTGTGGCTCAGAGACTCTACTAGATTTGGCACTTGGATGTGAAATAGTTCTTGGACAAAGAGGGAGGAATTAAGTCGGGACAAACCATGTAGGCCCCTCCAACTAGTTTTGGACATCAAAGCTGTAGCTTAGTTACATTTCAGAAAACCACTTTTTCTACTAACCAACTCTGCTTCCTAATTATTTTCAAAAGTTACATTTAAAGGGTAGAACATTCAGAGACATTTCACAGGAATTGTTCAAGCACCCTGTCATTCCTGTATCCGTCCTAAGAGGCAAGCTAGGTCTCGTCCTTCATCTTTCATCTTTTAGGTTTTTAAGGTGAACCAAAGAATGTTTACATTGGATATTCTTGCTGGAGATACAGACAATGCTACTTGCAGCCAGAGTAAGAATAACACAAACTTGCTTGGTTTGGAGAAATGAGTCAACTCAAAAGGTGTTCTCCCTCTCACAAAATACTAGAACTAGGGGACATCCACTCAAATTGAGGGCTGGGAGAGTAAGAACAGACAAAAGAAAAAAAATATTTTTACTCAGTGTGTTGTTAGTGTGTGGAACTCCCTGCCACAGGATATGGTGATGGCATCTGGCCTGGATCCCTTCAAAAGGGAATTGGACAGATTCCTGGAGGAAAAGTCCATCACAGGTTGCAAACCATGATGGAGATGTGTAATCTCCAGTCTTAAAACTGGAGTACTTCAAGGACCAGGTGCAGGGGAGTGGTATCAGGAGACAGATATCTAGGGGCCACTGTGGGATATAGGAAGCTGGACTAGATGGGCCTTTGGCCTGATCCAGCATGACTCTTTTTATGTTCTTATGTTCTTACAACCTTGATGTCTGGTTTGGTGTCACCAGCATACTTATCTTTCTAGGGAACTAGGGTGAGATTAAAGTAGATCAGAATTTTGCTAGTAGAAGTCTTATGCAGTTGGGGCAGTAGATTGCGAAGGATTTATAATACCTACTACAGTGGTACCTCTTAAGACAAATTTATTCCGTTCTATGGGTTGATTTTTTTAAAGAAAATTTTGTTTTATGAAATGTGGTTTCCCATAGGAATGCATTGAAAATGGATTAATCTGTTCCGGAGGCTATGGGTCGCTTCGTTTTACGAAAATTTTGTCTGATGAAACGTGGTTTCCCATAGGAATGCATTTGGAATGGATTAGTCCTTTCCGGAGGCTACAATAAAGACAAAAATCACTGGCTTTCTTTCCCTGGGTACATGTGGAACAGGTTTTTTTTTCCGTCTTGCAAACCATCCCATAGGGATATTTTTTGTCATGTGAAGCATACCTATTCCTAGAAATTTTTTTCTTCTTATGAGTTTTTTGTTTTACGAGGAATTTGTCTTAAGAGGTACCTCTATAGTTTAAATCAGGGGTGTCCAAACTTGAGCCCTCCAGATGTTTTGGACCACAACTCCCAGAATTCCAAGCCTGTATTGCCAATGACAAATGACTATGGGAGTTGTGGTCCAAAACATCTGGAGGGCGAAAGTTTGGACACCACTGGTTTAAATGAAAGGATAGAAAAAGCCTCCGTCCGTTCCCTCTCTGCCAATGTTATATGGGAAAATGAGAAGATGTGGACCGTGAGGAGTTGGGTGGAAGGATTTTGAGTTGGGTGCTGGCTCTGAAAACTGATTCCTGAACTCAGTTTATGTTCACAGGCACCCTGTCCCTTAATTCTAAGGCATGAACACTCCTCCTTCGGTTGCTGATTTGGCATAACACACACACACACACACACACACACACACACACACACACACACACACACACACACACACACACACACACACACACACACACACACACACACACGTTTTTGAGTATACCAGAGTAGTTCAGAGGATTACGCAAACATGGGATAAGAACATAAGAAGAGCCATGCTGGATCAGGCCAAAGGCCCATCTAGTCCAGCTTCCTGTATCTCACAGCGGCCCACCAGATGCGTTTGGGAGCGCATGAGACTAGATATCTGTCTCCTGATACCACTCCCCTGCATCTGGCCCTTGAAGTACCCCGGTTTAAGAGAGAAACTGAAGGGGAAGGTTAGAAGAATCCAATCTCTTCAGAGTGGATCCACCTGCCCTTCCCCTCAGGAGGCTTTGTGCATTAGAATTAAGAGGGATTCATTGTCCACCCATTAAAAGAGGGCTGGCCACTTCAAAGGGTGGAGTGGGGGAACAACACTTATGTTCTTTTCCTGGATCTTAGAGGTCCAAAACCAAATTGGCCTCTTTTTTTGAAAATTATCCTCCCCCTTCCATGAGGGGGACAGAAGTTATTCATGAACATAATCCAACCCCCACCCCTGTTTTGGGTTTTAAAAGGCCTTTTTGAGGAGGATGTGACCTGCCCGGCACTTCCACTTTCCAAAATAACCTGTCACTCAGTAAAAAATGTGTACTTGACAAAATTCTGCCCCACAGGGCCTTGGATTGGGGGGGGGGGCATTGGTTATCGTGGGAGGGGGCGAGCCCTCCAACACTGGAGGCATTCGAGAGAAAATGAGAGACGGCCATCTGTCAGAGATGTTCTTTGGTATGGGTTCCTGGATTTAGCAGGGGCTTGGAACCTGATGGCCTTAGAAGCTCCTTCCAGTTCCACAACCTGAAAATGCAGGTTGGGCCGGGCCCAGGCAATGACCTGCAGTCAGAAAGCCCACACCTGCCTCCCCTCCCAGATCAAATGTATGCGGACAGGTTTCCGTTTGGTCCAAAGAAGGGGATTCAGGAATTACTCGTTCTTCCTGTTTTCAGACAACTTTTTGTGGTAAAAGTCATCTCTCTAGCCAGGCTCATCAGAAGGCTGATTTGCTTGCCCTCCGGAGAAACATGGACAGGCTTTTAACCTCTGTGTTATTTCATGTGTTGTTGTTGTTGTTGCTGCTGCTGTTGTTGTTGTTGTATCATCCTTACAATCGTGACTGACTCTTCGTGACGCCGTGTCCATGGAGTTTTCTTGGCAGGCATACTGGAGTGGTTTTGCTAGTTCCTACTCCAGGCGCCTGCAGCACCTGGGATTCCCTGGTGGTCTCCCATCCAAGCACTAACCAGGGCCCCATTTGTCCCCATTTTCTCCTTTGCTCCAATAGATTTGGCGGGTTTTTGTGTTGCGGGAGAATCCTGCCCAGCCTGTTTCGCCCACCCCCAATCTCTGCATTAGTGCCTAAAGAGAAATGTCCCTAGACACTGCATGTTCCCCTGAGTCTCAGTGGCAGTGAATTGAAAGGATTGGGTTTTTTTTTTTTTTGCAGGCTTGGAAGTTGGAATAAAAGAAGGACTTGAGCCAGGGGTCTGGCCTCACGTGGCTTGCAATGCAGGGGGTGGGGGGTGGGGGTGGGGCGGAGAACAGGTCAAGGAGGTTAACGTGAACAAATCTCTCCATTGACTTCCTGTCGTATTTGGGCATAAGCTAATAACCCGAGTGTGGAAGGGGTTTGCAGGTGGGGGACCTCCCAGAACAGACCTCCAGGGTGAGCGCGTTATAGGAAAGGCCGGTTGAAGGGAGACAGAAGCCCCACTAATCAATCAGGTCTAAAGTGTGGCTTCTCTATCCCCGTTCTTTGTAGCATCATGTTTTGCAGCTGAGAGGCCTCGTGAGGCACTGGGCAGATTCTGGAAATTGTAGTAGCTCCCCCCTCCCCAAATCCTCACACTTTTATTCATTCATTTATTTATATATTTGTATACCACCCGGGTTTCCCAAAGGAACTCGGGGCGGTGAACAATGCAAACAATTCTAAACAAAAGAAAAGCGATCCAGACCAAATTTACAACAATAACAATGACAATAATAACAAACTAAATAATAGGAAAAAAAACCCCCCAGTAATAATAAAAATGGAAAGAAAAATCAAAACATCGTAATAAACTCCAATAAAAATTCACTGGCAAGAAGGCGGGACAAAAAACACACACAACACATTAACGGTTGCCAAATGCCTCATGAAAAAGCCAGGTCTTTAAGGCTTTTTTAAAGGCTGGCAGGGACTGTGCAAGGCGCAACTCACTCGGGAGATGGTTCCAAAGCGCAGGACCAGCCACAGAGAAGGCTCAGTTGCGCGTCACCGTTTTCTGAGCCTCCCTGGGCGTGGCCACCCAAAGTGAGTGCACCCACGACATTCTAGTTGGACGGGTTGAAGTTGATCTCTGAGAGATTCGCTCTGCCAGGTATTCAGGTCCCAAGCCGTGGAGGGTTTTATAAATGAAAACCAAGACCTTTAATCTTATTCGGGATGCAACGGGCAGCCAATGCAAGCGGGCCAGTACTGGGGTGATGTGGTCATATCGACGCACACCCGCCACCAGTCTGGCCGCTGCATTTTGCACCCGCTGAAGTCGCCAAATAAGAGTCAAGGGCAACCCCACGTAGAGAGCGTTGCAATAGTGCGTAACGTTCCTTCCTCTTTGTCTGCGAGACAGATTTTAGCAACACAGAGGGATTAATTTGAGCGTGTGGCAACGATGTCTTGTAAGGGCACCCTCTGATATGTCCCTCTGCTTTAAATCGGACCTAAGAGAATTCTAACAAACACATGATTGTGTGCTGTTAGGTTGATCTATAGCCACCCTTTTCTGGGGGCTTCTTGATGTAAGGTCCTCAGAGGTGCTCCATGAGGCTCTCCTCTGGAGGTGACCTGGGACCACCACCACCACCCCGATGCTGTTGGTCCAAGGCTGGTGAGGCAAGAGGGCTTGAGTACCCATCGTCCACGTGCACTCAACTGCAGGTGACTGCCCTCTTTACGGAGCCACTGTGGGGGTTTGAACTCAAGACTTGGGTGCTGGTTTCGGATGACAGCTTGCAATGGATTTTCCCCTTGGCACGAAAGGGCATTTCACGCATTATGCACTAATCCAGGAAGGCTTACATGCTTTAACCCTGTTAGTCCTTAAGATGCTGGAAGTCTCTCTCTCTCTCTCTCTCTCTCTCTCTCTCTCTCTGAAACATGCAGCGATATGGAAGGGTGAGCAAATGCACCAAAGCAGGTGCTTGAGAAGCTTTCGTGGCCCAAGAGGCTGACCGGCTGTCCCATGGCTTTCCCTGGGAGTGGACACCCAGCCACGAAGCCATGGTGATGGTTGTGTTGTTGTGAAGAACGAGCCCTGGAAGAAAAGGTGTGGGATGGGTGGTGGGCCTCTCTTGGTTTGCGGCGCCAGTTGTCCTCCTCGAGGTGGGAGTGGGGTGCTTTTTCCTGGCAAGGGCTTAAGCGGGCTGGAGGAGAGAGAGAAGCACGGGCTTAGGTGGGAGGCAGATGGAGGGGATTTGGATCAACTGCCCCCACTGCCTGAGCTCTGTAGGGCAAATTTGGAGGTGGGAGGAGGAAGTTAGCTGGTGAAGAAGAGTAACCTGCAGTGTGCTGGTTGTGATGGAAGATTCATCTCTCTGATGAGATAGTTTTAGCTCTTTTGAGCTAAAACTTGGGTGAGAGCCCTCCCAAGGGTACAGTAATAATTTATTACTGTAATAATAATCACTTGCCGTTAAATCAGTTCGGACCCTTTTCATGATTTTCCAGGTAGAGAGTTCCCCCTTCCCTTCTCTTGAGGTGTGTGTGTGTGTGTGTGTGTGTGTGTGTGTGTGTGTGTGTGTGTGTGTGTGTGTGTGTGTGTGTGTGTGTGTGTGTGTGTGTGTGTGTGTGTGTCCTGGGACAGATGCAGCTGGCCCAAGGGCACCCAGGCTGGCTCTTCTCCCTGGAGGCCTAGTGGAGAATTGAACTCTCAATTTCTGTGGTTCTGCCGGCAGACACCTAAACTGCTCAGCTCTCCAGCCAGTCCTCTATAATTCAATTCTGAGTTTGTTTGTTTGTTTGTTTCTTTACAAATTTTGTTTAGCTACCACACTACCAAGCGGTCTCTGGGTGGCACACAACACTTTATTGAAACTATAAAACAACATAATTGATAAAACCATAAAACACAAAAGTTATGGTGACCTTTGCTAGGGTTTTCCAGGTAGAGAGTGCTCAGAAGTAGAGATGGGCAAGAACCAAAAAAATGGCAATTCATTTTTGTTCAGTTCGTTTTAGGGCTTGGTTTGGTTCATTTTATTTTTAATGATTTTTAAAAGAAAAATATCATTTCATTGGTTCGTTGATTTGTTATTCGTTTTTCCCTGCTTTGCGTAATGTAATCCATTTGACAGCGCACGGTTTGGAAAAAAACATTCAGAAAAAATAAAAAACCCACAGACATTGCAACTGCACAAAATGGACTGGCATCCTCCTCCTCCTCCTCCATCTACATCTTCCTCCTCCTCCTCATCTTACTGGGTGGCGGCAGCGGCGGTAGCGGCGGCGGCGGCGGGGCAATCCTTTTAGTTTATTTTATTTTATTTTTACTTCCGGGTTCCTGGCCCGTGCTACAGCCGTAGTGCGGGCCGGTCAGCTTTTTTTTTCAAGTGCTGACTGTGCGGCCCCTGGGGCCCAGTCAGCGCTGGTTTTAGTTTTAATATTTTTTCCTTTATTTTAGGGTGCTGACCCAGCCACCCCTGGGGCCGGGTTGGTGCTCCTTTTTTATTTTATTTATTTTCTTTTTCTTTTTCTTTTTCTTTTATTACTTTTGGGTTCCTGGCCCGCGCCACAGCTGTAGTGCGGGCGGGCGGGCTCCCCCCCCCCCAAGCATGGGTCAGTCAGCTTTTCCCTGCAGCCAGGAAGATTGAAGACCAGCACCAGTTAGGAGACATCGCTGCCATTAATGAAATGAAACGAACCAGGTTTTTTTTCAGTTCACAGTTGGGTTTGTTCTAAATTCACTCTGGGGTTCATTATTTGTTTTGTTAGGTAATGAAATGAATAACAAATAACAAAACGAACTCAGAAGTGGTTTCCCCTTCCTTTCTTCTCGAGGTGCCCTGGAACGGATGTAGCTTGCCCAAGGCCACCTAGGCTGGCTCTTCTCCCTGGAGGCACGGCAGGGAATTGAACTCCTGAGTCCTGGCTCTGCAGAATCAGAGAGCTCAGCCACCATCCCCGTCCAAAAGGAAAAGGGGGGGGGAGTCGGGTGCAACAGGATGATGTTTCCCATTTCTGCAGAGGGCCCTGCCTGAATCCTGGATGTGCGCATCCAGCACTCTGCCTCCCTCTTAATCTCGGAAGGACGAAGTCAAAGGTTAGGAGGCTGAGTCGACCCAAGCCGGCAGTGGGCTGCTCTGCTCAAGGGGTGGTGGCTTGTCTCTTCCCAAGGGCAAAACCCACCAAGTCCAGCCCCTGTTCCCACCCCTTTTTTTTTTGCAGTTTCCAAACCATGGGGTCTGACTGATCCTGGGTAGCCTCAGGCGAATAGCCATCTCTTAAGCAGACCTCCGTCTCCTTATCAGCTGCCCTTCAGGAAAGAGGGGAAGAGGCAGAGGGCCGGGAGAATTGCAGAGGGTCTGGCATGTGGCTGGCTTTCCCACCACTCCCTCTCTGCATTTGGACCACAGCTTTTTTTTGCGGACGGCTAGGAGGTGATGCTCGCAACACAGATCCTGGCAAGGCTTCAGGCTGGCTTGTTTCCCATGGCTTCAGAGACTAGGACTCGGAGCAATGGTTTTAAATTACAGAAAAGGAGATGCCATTTGAATATTAGGAAGAACTTAATGACGGTTAGAGCTGTTCGGCAGTGGAATAAGATGCTGCCACAAAGGAGGGTGGCGGAATCTCCTTCTTGGGAGGTTTTTAAGCAGAGGCTGGATGGCCATCTGTTGGGTGTATTTTGATGGGGGTTCCTGCATGTTAGGGGGTTGGACTGGATGGCCGTTGAGGTCTCTTCCAACTCTATGATTCTCTGATTTCCTGTTTGGTTATGGGGTTTATCGTCTGGAACCCCCAAACATTCCCTGTATCTGCAGAGGGTTAGGCTGCTTGTCTGAAGAATTAACCAAATAATCCACTGAGGAGCAAGGGCCATCAACCAGCAAATGAAACCTCCATGGACAGAGACAGGAGAGTTCCAGCTTATACAGACCTTTTAAGACCCTTTTTACACGACTCCTAAACTCCGCCGCAAATGGCTCCCAGCTCCGGAGCTTAAAATTGTTTCCCCACCAACTCCAAAGTTTACAGATAATTAAGTGTGACCACGCTCACCTAAGCGCATCCCAGCGCACTTTTCAGGTACCTGCTCTCCGGAGGTGAAAATTCCTGATGCAGATATAACGTAGGGACTGCCCGGCTCTCCTTGCTTCTGTTTGTTCTTTTTTTGCCCCCCGCCCCTTTAAGAGATCTGAATGCAGTGCCGGGACGGCAGAACGGAGGTGAGCGGCATTCTTTTCTTTCTCTTTTTCTCCCTCCCCTCATGCAGCCAGCAGCCAGGAGTGCAGAGGGGGTGGGAACGCAGGAACAGCAACAAACCCCTAAGATCTCTGGTCCGAATTTAAGTGGCCAGCGGATCTTAGTGGTCGTGTGAAAAGGCCCTAAATGAACCCAAATACTTTATGTATTCTTTTCTGAGTTGAGAGTTACCCAGTTTCTGAGTATTGCATCATGTTTGGGGCATAATATATTCAGTGCTTGGAGCATCACATGCAGTTGATTGTCTTTCTCCTTCCTCCAGTATCCACACCATCTCACCCCTCCTCTTCATCATCATCCTCACTATTCCAACGTAACACTTTATTCAAGAAACTGGTTGTTCATTACTTTCAAAACCAGGGATTTTTTTGCCATTTAGGCACCCAATTCCAGGCCTCCATAGGTGTAGCTAGACAGGTGTCATGCTACCCATTTATTACAGAAGGGCTGGATCCTGCCAGGACTGACATGTGTGTCTCCCTAAGAATCCTGTCTTCCACTTGTTGGTAAAGAAGAGCTTCTGCATCTCTTCGGGGGCCACATCATGTTGTTAATAACAGCAGCCACTGAGGAGGATGGAGGGCAGGATCAAGGCTCGTGGTATGGGAGTGCCCAGATCCTAGGAGAGCGATGTTACGGCTTGCACTATGAGCCAATGTGGTGCGTGAGAGCCAGGGGCATGCAGTGGATCAGGTGGGATCCAGGAGATCCAGGACCACAGCTGTGCTTTTTTTGTGGAAACTCAACAAGGTGCAACGTGGCACTAGTTAAAACCACTCCTGAAATACCCCATATGCCCAAGAAGCATTATTAGAGTTACTAAAGGAAGGCAACCAGGATGGTTGAAGGCCTGGAAGAAATGTCATATGAGGAATGGCTTAGGGAACTGGGAATGTTTAAGCCTTTCAAAAAGAAGACTGAGAGGGGATATGATAGCTACGTTTAAATATTTGGAAGGATGCCATATTGCAGAGGGAACAGGTTTGTTTTCCATGGCTTCAGAGACTAGGACTCGGGGCAATGGTTTCAAACTACAGGAAAAGAGATTCCATTTGAACATTAGGAAGAACTTCTTGACGGTTAGAGCTGTTCAGCAGTGGAATATGCTGCCACAAAGGAGGGTGATGGAGTCTCCTTCTTTGGAGGTTTTTAAGCAGAGGCTGGAGGGCCATCTGTCGGGATTCCTGTGATGGGGGTTCCTGCATGGCAGGGGGTTGGACTGGGTGGCCCTCCTTGAGGTCTGTTTCAACTCTATGTTTCTATAAGTTAGAAGCAATTGACTTTCAAAGCCCTCCACGGCCTGGGACCTGAGTATCTGGCGGAGCGTATCTCCCAGAGATCAACTGGGGCCAGACCCACGAGACTGGCGCAGGCGCGCTCACTGAGGGTGGCCACACCCAGAGAGGCGTGGAAATCGCATACGCGTGACCGCGCCTTCTCTGTGGTGGGCCCTATGCTTTGGAATCATCTCCCCAGTGAGCTGTGCCTAACAGAGCCCCTGCCCGCCTTTAAGAAGGCCCTAAAGACCCATCTGTTTGGCGACCTTTCATTTTAAGTTTTTTTTCCTGCCATCTTTGCCTTCTCCATTGCCACCTCCTGTGTCATTTTTGTCCTGTCTATTTTATTGTTTTATTGTTTTTACTTTTCTGTTGTTAGCCACCCAGAGTTCCCTCCTGGGAAGATGGGCGGGATATAAGCCTCACAAATAAATAAATAATAAATAAATAAATTTGATGGCACATGATAGCAGCAACATGTAATGGCTCGTTGACAGATTGGCTGCTATCCTGAATGGCTAGAGAAAGAAGGAATGGGGAACAAGGAGCCAACCTGGGTGTGCTGGATTTCCTGCTCTCAGTGCCACGTTTTTAGCTTTTGTGTGACCACCAAACCACTCTTTTTGGGATTTCCTCAGCAGGGGGGCTTAACTCTGCCTTCCCCTGTGCCATGGTCCAAAGCTAGGTCAAAGACCCTTGATTGCGGGAGAGTGTTTCTTATTCGGTGGAAGATCTGTTCACTGCTCCTCCCTGTAAGAAACGCAGGTGTTTCCTTCTATTGCGTTGGGCTGTTGGGGTGTCTAGTCCTATATCACCAGCTCTGACTGGTAGCAGCTTCTAGGCAGAGTTGTGTTCCTAGACCTCTGGAATCCACAGGCGTCCTCCATCCAACTGCTAAGCAGACCTGACCCTGCTTAGCTTCTGACATTGGGTGAGATGGGTGTCGTTCAGGCTAGGAGGAGGGCATTCTTGGACTACAACAACCATAATCCTCATCGTTGGCTGGGCTGGCTAGAAACGTTAGAGTTGTGGTCTGATTCTGTTTGTCAGATCCTGGCCTAAGTAAACCAAAGTCTGAGAAAGGGTCTCTCTTTCCTTTAAGATACTTGCTCTCAATCTCTCTTCCCTCTGTGGAGTTTTCCCAAGGATTAAGGGGGAAAATTGCACTTAACAAACGTTGGCTATGGGGAGAGGGGTCAGGGGGCTGGAAATAATTCCCGTGGTATGTTTGATGGTGCTTGCTGACTGAGCGTCCAGAGAGGGTGGAGGGGCTGGTGGCGGTTCGATTCCAAGGTCAGAATACGGTCCCCCGTCCACCTCCATCGGTCTTTCCCAAAGCTGGGTTAATATTTGCACACAGAGCCTCGGTCTGTTCTCCCCTCCTCGTGGGTTTAATGACCTGCCTGATTGGCTGCATCATCAGCGCTTATTAAACATGCTGCTCTATAAAATGATGTTAAATATTAAGCACGGATTAAAGGTTCTGTTTAGACGCAGGAGGGGGGTTGGAGGGCAGGAGGGCACCTTGAGTTTGGGAAAATGCAAAACGGCATGGCAGGGTTGGAGAGAGGGATTCGAGCAAGATTTTGCCGGGGGGGGGGGTTCAAGGCACTGGCCTGCCTCTGGATTGAGTCCCTGTTCTTCTCTGCCTGTTTCATGCCTCTGAACAAGAGCCATGAGTGCCAGCAGGTCGGCTGCATCGGGAAGTGTGTGCATTGGGGCCGGATGGGAATATAGGCCCACCGGTCCTCCCTCGCAACCTTGGTGTGTTCATAGGTATTTCTGCAGGACAGTATAAGAACATGAGAAGAGCCCTGCTGGATCAGGCCAAAGGCCCATCGAGTCCAGCTTCCTGTATCTCACAGTGGCCCCACCAGATGCGTCCAGGAGCGCACGAGACTAGATATCTGTCTCCTGATATCACTCCCCTGCACCCGGCCCTTGAAGGACCCCAGTTTTAAGCCTGGAAATGACACATCTCCATCACGGTTTGTAACTTGTGATGGACTTTTCCTCCAGGAATCTGTCCAATCCCCTTTTGAAGGAATCCAGGCTAGATGCCCTCACCACCTCTTGTGGTGGGGAGTTCCACATACTAACAACACGCTGGGTAAAAAAAAATGGAGAAAAAGTATGGTGAAGAGAGTGCTTTCTTTAACTCTCAAATGCTCACAGTGGTCACAGTTGGACCCACAGTTGCAGGGCATGGAAATTCTGGGAGCCGGAGTCCAAAAGAGTAACTTTCCCAAGAACAGTTGGGCATGGAAATTCTGGGAGCCGGAGTCCAAAAGAGTAACTTTCCCAAGAGCAGTTGGGCATGGATCCTTGGCATGCAATGCCCCCTGTGATCCTTGCCTCCGTGGACACGACCAACTCCTTTGGGTTGTGTGAGGACTAGGGTGGAAGGACACACAGCCAAAGGGGGAAGCCCTGCTTGGAGCCACGGGAATCTAGGGGAGAGTCAGTGCTCCTCTGGGGTGAAAACAAGAGGTAATGCTAGTGGAGGTCCATATGGCCGTCCTGCTGCAGGAAGGGATCCAGCCAAACACCTTTAGGACAGGGGTGTCCAAACTTCAGCCCTCCAGATGTTTTGGACTACAACTCCCAGAATTCCAAGCCTAGATTGCCAATGACAATGGATTGTGGTAGTTGTGGTCCAAAACATCTGGAGGGCTGAAGTTTGGACACCACCGCCTTTAGGAGTCAAAATTGTACCTACAGGTGGGCTTTTCCAATTCCTTCTGCTGCGAACCCCATAAATCTCCATTCTGAATCAGAATCAGAATACTTTTATTAGCCAAGTGTGGTTGGACACACCCAGAATTTTTTTTGGTAAAATATGCTCTCTCTATATAAAAGGAAATATAAGAATCATATAGTCAACAATAAAAACACAGTACAACAATACAATATAACCTATTATTTAAAAAGGAAGAATAGAAGTAAAAATTAAGTATTCAACAGTTTGATAGCACTTGGAAAGAAACTATCTTTATATCTAGTTGTCCTAGTGTGCAATGCCCTAAAACGTCGGAGAACATTTTGGGACAAGCCAAACCTGTTCAGGAGGAATGGGTTGCACTTGAATCATGATGGGACCAGATTGCTGGCACTCAACCTCAAAAAGGCAGCAGAGCAGCTTTTAAACTGATAACTGGGGGAAAGCCGACAGGAGCTGAGTGGCATCCGGTTCGGAACACCTCATCCTCGGGGAATGAGGTTGGAGAGGGTAGAGAATCACATAGAGAAGACATAGCAGGTATTAGCACTGGGAGAATAACGGAATGTGACAGTTTGTCTACTGAAAATAAAAGCTGTCAGGGGAAAAGAACAAGGCAGCAGCTGTTGTTGCGGGACCCACTGTACAGGTGCTTCTACGCCAATGCTCGAAGCCTCCGAGCAAAGATGGGAGAACTTGAACATCTGGCAGCTAGGGATAACATTGATATAATAGCCATAACAGAAACCTGGTGGAATGTGGAGAACCAGTGGGACACAGCAATCCCAGGCTATAAACTCTATAGAAGGGATAGAGAGGGGCGGGTTGGAGGAGGAGTGGCCATCTATGTCAAAGAAGGGGTAAAATCCAGCAGAATGGAGATGGACAGAGGGTCTGACTCCACCATAGAATCACTTTGGGTTAAACTACCAGGTCCAAGGAGTGATGTGATAGTTGGAGTATTCTATCGTCCACCAGATCAAAAACTTGAGGGGGACCTTGAAATGAGGAGAGAAATCATGGAGTTGGCTAAGAGGGATAGGATAGTAATCATGGGGGATTTCAATTATCCCCACGTTGACTGGGTCAATGCGAGCTCTGGGCAAGAAAGAGAAACTGGGTTTCTCGACTTGCTGAATGACTGTGCCTTAGAGCAACTTGTCATGGAGCCCACCCAAGAACAGGCAACTCTGGATCTAATACTGTGCGATACTCAGGACCTGGTCAGGGATGTGAATGTCACTGAGCCTCTGGGGAACAGTGACCATGCTGCAATTTCCTTTGCCATGCATGTCGGAGGAAGAGTGTCAACCAAATCAGACATAAAAACCCTTGATTTTCGAAGGGCAAACTTCCCTCAGATGAGGAAACTAGTTAGAGAGAAATTGAAGGGGAAGGTTAGAAGAATCCGATCTCTTCAGAGTGCATGGAGCCTGTTTAAAACAACAATAATAGAGGCCCAGCACAAGTGCATACCACAAAGAAAGAAGAGCTCATTTAAGTCCAAGAGGACACCGGCATGGTTAATGAGTGGAGTTAGAGAGGCTCTAAAGCGCAAGGAGAGGTCCTTCTGTAAATGGAAATCCTCCCCAAATGAGGAAAATAAAAAGGAACACAAACTCTGGCAAAAGAAATGTAAGAAGATGATAAGGGAGGCAAAGAAAGATTTTGAGGAACGCATGGCTAGCAATATAAAGGGTAATAATAAAAGCTTCTTTAAATATGTTAGAAGTAGAAAACCTGCCAGAGAACCAGTTGGCCCTCTGGATGGTGAGGGAGGAAAAGGGGAGGTTAAGGAGGACTTGGACATTGCAGAGAAATTGAATGAGTTCTTTGCGTCTGTCTTCACGACAGAGGACCTTGAGCGGATTCCGCTGCCTGAGCCGCCCCTCTTGACTAAAGAATTAAATCAAATGCAGGTTAAAAGAGAGGAGGTTTTAGGACTAATTGATAAATTGAGGATTAACAAGTCCCCGGGCCCAGATGGCATCCACCCAAGGGTTATTAGGGAACTGAGAAATGAAATTGCAGATCTCTTAACGGTTATATGCAACTTGTCTCTTAAAACGGCCACAGTGCCGGAGGACTGGAGGATAGCAGATGTCACACCAATTTTTAAAAAAGGAAGGAGGGGGGGACCCGGGAAACTACAGGCCAGTTAGCCTTACATCTGTCCCAGGGAAGATGGTGGAAAGCCTCATCCAAGAGAAAATCTTAAAACACATAAAAGAACAAACCTTGCTGAGAGAAAATCAGCATGGCTTCTGTAAGGGTAAATCTTGTCTGACAAACCTTTTAGAATTTTTTGAAAAGGTCAACAGGCACATGGATTTGGGTGAACCGGTGGATATAGTCTATCTGGATTTTCAAAAGGCTTTTGACACAGTCCCTCACCAAAGGCTGCTGAGAAAATTGCACAGTCAGGGGATAAGAGGGCAGGTCCTCTTATGGATTGAGAACTGGTTGAGATCCCGGAAACAAAGAGTAGGTGTCAATGCTTTTCAATCTGTTCATAAATGACCTGGAGACAGGGATAAACAGTGAGGTGGCCAAGTTTGCAGATGACACAAAACTTTTCTGTGTGGTAAAAACCAGAGAAGATTGTGAAGAGCTCCAGAAGGATCTCTCCAAACTGGGGGAATGGGCTGAGAAATGGCAAATGCGTTTTAATGTAACTAAATGTAAAGTAATGCATATTGGGGCAAAAAATCCAAACTTCATCTATCAACTCATGGGCTCTCGTGACGGATCAGGAAAGAGATCTCGGTGTGTTGGTGGACAGCTCCAAGAAGGTGTCTCCCCAATGTGTGGCAGCGGTGAAGAAGGCCAATTCCATGCTAGGGATTATCAAAAAGGGGATTGAAAATAATACAGCGAACATTATAATGCCTTTATACAAAACAATAGTAAGGCCCCACCTGGAGTATTGTGTACAATTCTGGTCACCGCATCTCACGAAAGACATAGTGGAACTGGAAAAGGTGCAGAAGAGAGCGACTAAAATGATTACTGGCCTGGGGCACCTCCCTTATGAAGAAAGGCTAAAACATTTGGGCCTCTTTAGTCTGGAAAAAAAGGCGCTTGAGGGGGGATATGATTGAGACATACAAAATAATGCAGGGTATGAGTAAAGTGGATAGAGGGAAGCTCTTCTCTCTCTCCCAAAATGCCAGAACTAGGGGACATACACTCAAATTGAGGGCTGGGAGAGTAAGAACTGACAAAAGAAAATATTTTTTCACCCAGCGCGTTGTAAGTCTATGGAACTCCCTGCCACAGGATGTGGTGATGGCATCTGGCCTGGATGCCTTCAAAAGGGGATTGGACAGATTCCTGGAGGAAAAGTCCATCACAGGTTACAAACCATGATGGAGATGTGTCATCTCCAGGCTTTAAACCAGGGTACTTCAAGGGCCAGATGCAGGGGAGTGGTATCAGGAGACAGATATCTAGTCTCATGCGCTCCCAAACGCATCTGGTGGAGCCGCTGTGAGATACAGGAAGCTGGACTAGATGGGCCTTTGGCCTGATCCAGCATGGCTCTTCTTATGTTCTTATGTTCTTATGTCGCCCTGAGGGTAACAATTGAAACAGGTTATGTCCAATATGTGTGGAATCAGTATATATTTTCATGGCCCCTCTTTTTAGCTCGTGTGGTATACAATTCCACAATAGATGGCAAATTAGTAGCAATAATTTTTTCTGCAGTTCCAATTATCTGGAAGTTCTACCCAACAAGCAGATACCTTATAAACCAGTGGTTCTCAAACTTGGGCTCCCTAGATGATCTAGGGCAGTAGTGGTGAACCTTTGGCCCACCAGATGTTCTGGACCACAACTCCCACAGTCCTTTGTCACTGGCTATCTAGGCTTGGAATTCTGGGAGTTGTGGTCCAAAACATCTGGAGTGACAAAGGTTCGCCACCACTGATCTAGGACTAATTCTCCCAGAAGTCTTCACCACTAGCTATGCTAGCCAGGATTTCTGGGAGCTGTAGTCCAAGAACATCTGGGGACCCATGTTTGAGAACCACTGTTATAGACACCCAGATGTTGTTGGGGGGGAACCGGGGAGAAAAATCCCTAAAATGGAAAGGTCTTGGGCCTGAGCTAAGCCCAGCTGTCTCCAGGCGTCCTGTTCTTGTCCCAGTGCTAGCTGGAAGCTTTCTTTCTGAACAGGAAGCTAGGACAAGCTTTGTAGTTCAGTCGTGTCCGAATCTTCGTGACCCCCCTGGACCAGAGCTCGCCAGGCCTTCCTATCCTCCACTGCCTCACGGAGTTCTGTCAAATTCGTATTGGTTGCATCGATGACACCGTCCAACCATCTCATTCTCTGTCGTCCTCTTTTCCTTTTGCCTTCGATGTTTCCCAGCATCAGGGACTTTTCCAAGGAGTCCTCTCTTCTCATGAGGTGGCCAAAGTACTGGAGCCTCAGCTTCAAAATCTGTCCTTCCAGTGAACATTCGGGGTTGATTTCTTTCAGAATGGATAGGTTTGATCTCTTTGCAGTCCAGGGGACTCTCAAGACTCTCCTCCAGCACCACAGCTCAAAAGCATCAATTCTTCGGCGATCAGCCTTCTTTATAGTCCAGCTCTCACTTCCATACATCACTACTGGAAAAACCATAGCTTTGACTATCCGGACCTTAGTTGGCAAAGTGATGTCTCTGCTCTTTAGGATGCTATCTAGGTTTGCCATTGCTTTCCTCCCAAGAAGCAGGCGTCTTTTTATTTCATTGCTGCAGTCGCCATCTGCAGTGATCAAGGAGCCCAAGCCTAGCTAAATCTCAGAGATGGCCGGTTAAGGCCTTTCTCCCAGGCGAGCTACCTTTAGGTGCCTGTCTGCCAGGTCATCCTGCCAGATTGGAGACGTATGGGATTTGTAGTCCAAGAAATCAACGAATTCAACCTCTAGTCTCAAACCCCATGACGTCTCGTTTGGGGGCGAAGAGGGAAAAGAGAGGAAGGGTTCCGCTGGAAATCAACGGCAGTTGTTCCTGCCGGTCAGAGTTGACAGCACTGGACTCATGGGTTGGCTTGAGATCAGGCAGCATCTGAGAGGCATCGCTTTTCAGAACCAAAAAGCAAGCAGCAGTGTAGCTGGCTGTCGAGTTTTCGACAACTCCCAGAAACCCTGGCCAGCACAGCGAACAGAGGCATAGCTAGGGTTCCCAGAGCCTGGGACAGAAGTCAGTTTTTGTGTCCCTCCCAACAAGGTGTGAATCATAAGGAGGGTTGCCATGCGGCAGGTACTGGGCCGCGGTGGTGGCCATGGGGGAGCGCAGCTGCTGCCGTGGCTGCCAATGAAGTCGAGTCAGCTGGAGCACGCTCAGCTACGCACCTCCCCTGGTTCGGCTCCATGTGCACCCCATTGGCTCCACCAGCCGTGACTGGCAGACGGCACTGCACCTTCATAGGGCGCCCCTGGTGATGGGGAATGCCCCCACTCGCTCCGGAGGCACCAGGCCTGGGATTGGCGCATGGGGAGGAGGAGCAGGCAGCCCTGACTGGAGCTCCTCCCTGGGGTCTGCTGCTCCTCCTGCTACACCCGCCCGCTGCATGAACCGACACCATCGCCTGGCTGGGGGCCTGGGCAAGTCCGCGGCTGCCTTCCAGCTCCTGGTGGGTGTGGTGTCAACTAGGATTTGGCGCCCCTTAATTGCTGTGCCTGGGATGCCCCGCCCCTTTGCCCCCCCCATGCTATGCCCCTGACAGCGAGTGGAGAAGGCTTCTGGGAGTTGCACTCCAAGAACATCTGGGTTACCCAAGCCGGGGAGCCATCGCTCCAGAGCAGTGGTGGCGAACCTTCGGCGCTCCTGAAGTTTCGGACCACAACCCCCAAAATTCCGAGCCTAGATGGCCAATGACAAAGGACTATGGGAGTTGTGGTCTGAAAGATCTGGAGTGCTGAAGATTCTCCACCACTGCTCTAGAGCCTGGAACCCATGCCCCTCTCCAAGGGGTCCTGGGGACCCACTGCTCAGAACAGCCCATGCCACATGTGCCCCAGTGTCATTCCAGAACATACCCGAGCCCCCTTTCCCTGTGCCTGTTTTGCTAGGTTACTTGCATGCCAGCTCCCCCCACTTTGATCTCATCAAGTGTTAATGAAAATCAAGCCGCTTCATAAACATTAACTTATTAACGGCTTTGTCTGGCCCTGTGACCATTAAATGTTAATGGGAGAGGGGGAGGGGAGGGGGTGGTGGCTTTGGGCGTTTGTCTCAGAGGCCAAAGCCCTGCGTTGGTGCCTGGCAAGGTCATGTGTGTGAGAGCTGTCGGTTAACCCAGGCTGAGCTGGGCGCCTCCGCAGACCTGGTTCAGAGGTGGGAGTTCCTACAGATGTCAACACATGTGCATGTGTGTGTGACCCTTCTTTGCCCAATGACAAATTCAGTGTAGAGAAAAAGCACCGGTCAAAGGCAAATTGCTGACACTACCACCCACAGGTCTGAGTTTCACAAGAGATTTAAAAAGGCAAAGGTTCCCCCCGCACATGCGTGCTAGTCGTGTCTGACTCCAGGGGCAATGCTCATCTCCGTATTCAAGCTGAAGAGCCAGTGGTGTGCAAATCTGTGGCCACGTGGCCAGCATGGCTGCAAGGAAACACTGCTTTTACCTTCCCACTTTATATGGCGGTACCTTTTTATCTATTTGCATTGACATGATTTTGAACTGTGAAGTTGGCAGGAGCTGGGGTTAACGGCGGGAGCACACTCCGCTGCATGGCACCCGGGATTCGAACCGTTTTCAGTTCTCTAGCCAGCTGAGCCACGACACCCCTCTTGGAAGAGATTTAGGGAGGGCTAAAATTCAGGGTCCGTGTGGGGAAGCACATTTTTTTAAAAGTAGGGAATCCTACCCTTTTCCCCATTCAGCCTACAAAAGCAAAAAGCTCACTGTCCTTGTACCACCCCATTGTACTTAAAGCATCCTCTGGGCAATTTATGATTTAATTATGCAGACGGAATGAACTGGGTCTTCAGCTTACCAACCTTAGAAGGACAGAAGGTTATACATGTCGAAGTCCGGTAACATATCAGATTACTAGTAAATTTACTACTTCTTGCCATCTTCTTTTGGAGATCTCTTTGTAATCTCCTTTCAAAATATCCGGAGAGCCTGTCCATTTCGATACATTCTCTTATCTTTTCACAGAAGTTTATCTCAGTAGGCGCTTCGGGCTTGTTTCCAAAATTTCACATACATTTATTTGTGACTTGATAGATTCAATGTGTAACTCTTTATATTGTATTCCTCATCCCCTTTCCCCACTTCCCGCTTCCCTCTTTCTTTTAAAATCAATAAAACTCTTTAATAATAAAAAAAAGAAGGATAGAAGGTTGATTCGGCCTTAAACCGGTTACCGGAATCTGCTCGGATCAAGTGCAGGTGGCAAGGAGACTTTTGAGGGCACTCGAGCGCCACTCTTCTTCACAGCAGGCGATGTTTCCGTTTGTTCCTATTGCGTTAGCATGGCTTCTGTCTGCTTTCTGCCCAGTGTGGTGGCCTGATCCACTTCAAAGGTGTGGTGTTTTTTTGGGGGGGGGGGGGTTCCATTGCCTTCACCTGAGTGCCACTTGCCTGAAAATTATATATCTCTTTTTTTTAATTTTTTTTTTTAATAAAAAGGTTCAGTTCAGGGCTGCAACATGCTGCTTCTAGGGCTCTTAGGAGAAAAAATGAAAAGAGAGAGAGAGAGGGAGAGAGAGATTTGGAAATTGCCAGATAGCCCCTTATTCACACCTTGCATGCCAAGCTCTCTCCCTGCTCACTCCTGCAAATTCTCATCTGGCCAGCTACGGTCATCGAACCCGATTTGATGGCTAAACCCAACGGCTAACCTCGATTTCCATGTGTATGGAATCGCAGAGGATCGAGGCATATTTTCCCCTGCTGCGTCGTTGCACACACAGGCAGAGATAGAAAGTAAGAGGGGTCCGATCCCGGAATTCTACCTTGGAGTGACTGGATCTGAAATACGAACCGTGCTTTTGTTTTCATAATGGGGCCTATGTATGTAGAGTAGCACCAAATGCATGCAAGTAAAAAAAAGAGAGAGTGTGATGACATCAGAGATGTTTCTTTTTGGGGGGCAGGAGTTCCCAGGATTCCAGAGCCAGCATTCTGGGAGTTGTAGTCGAAAAGAGTAGCAATTTACTTTTTCATTTCAATATTATATGCAACATCTGTATGACACCCTTGTAGGTCTTTGAAAACTATTCTCTTGCCTCCCCCTCCGTCTTCTTTTCTCCAGGCTACACAGGCCCAGTTCTTTAGGTCTTTCTTCGCAGGGCTTGGTTCCTGCCCCCCCCCCCATCATTGCACCGAAACCTATTTCGCACCCATAGGCCATAGCAGGCAATTTAGACTCCAGTCAGGGACGTTGCTTTCTCTTTTAGGCGAACATTTCCCAAAAACAAAACAAAAATCCCGAAAAGGCCGGAATAGGTTCCGTTGGGTTCTTAAAAACGATCCGTGCAAGGCAAGATATATTTACCGTATATGGAGATTTATTTCTATACTGAGTTACAAAACAAAAGTAACACTGGAAAAAGATTCAGAAGAATGTTTAAAAAAACCTATCAGACTCAAGATATGAACTTATTTCCCTAAAAAACAATAAAAGGACTAGGTTATTCTCTCTAACTGGTTGCATTTAGCTATTCTGCTTAAGCTAACCCTAACCCTAATACTGTACTAACTAACTGAGTCAGGCATCATCTCAAAGCAGTGCCAAGCAAACATATTAATGGCTCCTCTTCTGTCTTCTTCGTGTTCCCAGAAGCTTTGAGATGGTACGTGATGTAACCTGTCTGATGGTAGCAGCTGTACCTTTTCCTCAAAGGATTGTTATGACTGATTTCTTATATTCCATAGATAAAGAATTCTAATGCAGGACAAACTGTGCAGTTAATATTACAGTTTAAGAAATCACTCTATATCCCATCATTCCTAATTTCCTTGCCATCATCCTTGTTGCCCTTCTTTGGACTAGTTCCCGTTTGTTGGCGTCCTTGGGAAAGTGTTGGTGCCCAGAAGTATTCTAGATAAGGCCCATCCAGTGCTGAATAGAGGAGGACTAGGACCTCACAGGATTTGGAGACTCTACGTCTGCTCATGCATCCTGAAATCACATTTGCCTTGTTTGCAGCCACAATGCACTGTTGGCTCATATTCGGTTTGAGATCTACGATGATTCCAAGATCCTTCTTTCTGTTGTTTTTCATCCCAGAGGTTGAGCCTACCGAGATCTTGGAGGCGCCTACAGGCCAGTTTTATGCCTCTGACAGCAACACAGACCACTACAGCAGTGACAAGTCCCCTGGAGAGGTGGGCTACAGGGCATCCCCTGCTGACCTCCAGGGTGACCCTCGACGGAGTCATCGCCTTTGCTCCCCTCGGAATCGGCAATCATTCGATTCGCTTGCTGCGCTGGCAGCATTGTGTCCTCTGCTTGGGCAGGGAAAGACGGACACACACACCCTCTCGCTCTCCAGCTTGGTTGAGGGAAACCGGCCAAGCCCTGATCTCAGTGGGGGAATCGATCCTGCAGCTTGACAGTTTAATTCTTCTGTTTATATAGGAATATAGCTCTATCGATGGTGTTAAATGAGTTACTAATTATATCAATACAAACATGATTAAAAGGGGCTCTTTTGCTTGAACGTTGCTATTAAGGAGAGGCAACAGTATGATTGCACAATTATTCTGTGTGTGTGTGTGTGTGTGTGTGTGTGTGTGTGTGTGTGTGTGAGAGAGAGAGAGAGAGAGAGAGAGAGAGAGAGAGACTGGACAAAGTGCAATTCATTGCAAAAAGCCGCCACCCGCACAGGGGACTTTGGGTTTCATTGCTTCACTGCGAGCTCCTAAAACAAGGCCAGTGCTTTTCAGGGTCGATTTTTTCTGCCAAGGGATCTCCCTCCTAGGGATGTTTCTTACGTTGTGGTGTTCCATAACCCATAGTTCGTACGGCACCCTTTTGCCACCTAGGTCGTAATGCTGATTTTTGCCTCTCTTTTAATGGCGAAAGATGTGGAATAAGACCAAACCGAGGCCCTGTAATTGTAAGAGTATGAATCTTCCTTCTCCAGAGATGTGAAAGGGAGGATCTCCAAAACGGGTTCCAGGAGGGATGCTGGAACTTGAGCACATCTCCTTGGGTGAAAGTTTCCAACCTGGTTGGCCACAAAAGTGCTAAAGATTATTGACATTTTAAGAAAGATGCTTCTCCTTACTGCGAGGCATCAGCTGTTTATTGATTCATTCATTGGCTGACTCTCTAAATTCAGCAGGGACCAGTGACAATTGGGAAGGGGCAGCTCTTTTCATGGTTCTTATTATTTCATGGGAACATAAGAACATAAGAGGAGCCCTGCTGGATCAGGCCAAGGGCCCATCTAGTCCAGCTTCCTGTATCTCACAGTGGCCCCACCAGATGCCTCTGGGAGCACACGAGATTAGATATCTGTCTCCTGATCCCACTCCCCTGCATTTGGCCCTTGAAGGAACCCGGTTTTAAGCCTGGAGATTACACCTCTCCCTCATGGTTTGTAACCTGTGGTGGACTTTTCCTCCGGGAATCTGTCCAAGTTCACCATTGTTCCTAGACACACACCCTGCTCAATCCCTTTTCCTTCAACATTGCACCCTAGTGAACATTTTCTCATGGGAAAGAAGACCCAGAAAAGTTAT
The DNA here is from genome assembly GCA_037367245.1 of Phrynocephalus guinanensis. NCBI lineage: Eukaryota > Metazoa > Chordata > Lepidosauria > Squamata > Agamidae > Phrynocephalus > Phrynocephalus guinanensis. The sequence continues at coordinate 122,779,703 of CM074738.1, forward strand.
TACAGCAGGACCCCATTAACTGCAGGATTCACTTACCCACCATCTGAAAATATGAAAAATATATTTAAAACCCCATAATGCATATTTCTAATGTTGATGTTACCAGAACTGGCTGCAAGAAGCAGCCAGAGACCATGCTATGTGTAGTGTTTGCTATTATTGTAGAGTTTGCTATAATCTGTATTTTTCAGCACCCACGGGATATGGAGTCCTGTGGGTACAATAAATTCCAAAACAGATTTTCAGAGGCAAAAAAGTGCCAGATGGAAATGGGGTTATGGCCAGAGTGCTCTCAACATTGTGCGAAGGCCAGAGAGAACAAATGTCTGCAACCCTCTAGCAAGGCATTATAGAACATGAGTGTGAAAACCTGGTGGAAAAGAGGGCCCTCTCTCTCTCTCTCTCTCTCTCTCTCTCTCTCTCTCTCTCTCTCTCTCTGTGTGTGTGTGTGTGTGTGTGTGTGTGTGTGTTGAGTCATGTCTGACTCTTCGTGACCCCATGGACCAGAGCTAACCAGGCCTTCCTATCTTCCACTGCCTCCCGGAGTTTGGTCATATCCATATTGGTTGCATCAATGACGCCGTCCAACCATCTCATTCTCTGCCGTTCCCTTTTCCTTTTGCCTTCCATCTTTCCCAACATCAGGGACTTTTTCAAGGACTCCTCTCTCCTCATGAGGTGGCCAAAGTACTGGAGCCTCAGCTTCAAAATCTGTCCTTCCAGTGAACATTCGGGGTTGATTTCTTTCAGGATGGATAGGTTTGATCTCCTTGCAGTCCAGGGGACTCTCAAGACTCTCCTCCAGCACCACAGCTCAAAAGCATCGATTCTGCGGCGATCAGCCTTCTTTATAGTCCAGCTCTCACTTCCATACATCACTGCTTATATTGCTTATATACTTATATAGTCATATAAGTATATACTGATATACTTATATTGCCCATCATACCTTACTTTCGGCTATTATATGTGGATTTGTCCACAAAAGTTTATATTAAAATGTGATTGTTAGTCTTTAAGGTGCCACTTTATTTTGTCTTTTATTTTGTTTTGTTTTGATTTTTCCCCCTGGAATTCTCCCACAGACTAACTAACATAGCGACCTCTCGCGAAATTACTTTCTGCTTGTGGCAGTGAGTTCCACAGCTCAATTCAAACTGTTCAGTAGTGCTTTCCTTTAGATCTGTTTGCAGACCGATGATTACAGCCTTCTGACCCACGTGCCTGTGAGATGGAAGGTAGCCAGTCTGCCGATTTGTGTCGTCTGATTATTTTATTAGCCTGCCCCCCCCCCAGCCTTATCAGTCTTTGCTGCAGGGTAAATACCAGTTGCAGACTAATCTCTCATTTGCCTCTATCTGTGCCCATGGACCTTAGACTTCATGCCTTGAACCTTTCTCATTCGGAATCCATGTCAGCTCTTGCATTGCTATATCCTGGACAAGTTCCAACTCGGCCAGCTCCGGCCCGCCTACCCGCCCAAAACCACTCACTCCTCTTCTGCCCCCGTCAGTGAGACGGGATTTTCCTCACCAGTGACAGCTGCTGAAAGGCTTGGGAAATGTCTCAATGTGCATCTCCAGTCAGTCAATGTCTGAGAAGTGGCAAGTGGAAATGGCAATCTGCGGTTCTAACCACAAACACCCTTGGAAAGGAGGTGGCACCGAAATCAAATGGCCCGTTTTCCGAGAAAATGTGTTTAGATTAGGAGTGCTGCTCTTGTACATAAGAACATAAGAACATATCATAAGAAGAGCCATGCTGGATCAGGCCAAGAAGGGTCCATCTAGCCCAGCTTCCTGTATCTCACAGTGGCCCCATCAAATGCCCCTGGGAGCGCATGAGACTAGATGTCTGTCTCCTGATACCACTCCCCTGATTCTGGCCCTTGAAATACCCCGGTTTTAAGCGGTTACTTCATGTCCATTTTGCCTCTGTTAGTGTTGCGCTTAGGAGCGGTAGAAAAAAAGTTACTTCACGTCTGTTGTGCAACTAATGAAATTTGTCTCGACCACGCCCCCGGAACAGGTGCTAAGTGTGAAAATCCTGTACCCAATGCTGGGGCAGGGTTTTCCCTTGTCACTCTTTGTTCCCACTTTCTGTTCCGAGACAAGACACCATGTAGTAACGACTGTCACGCAACAAAACATTCATTTCTCTCAGAAAACTGTGTCCAGGTTTTGTTTTGTGTTTTGACTTTTCAGAAGTGAAATATCGAAAAGGAATCTTTAAGCTCCCCCCCACCCCCCACCCCCCAAAAAAGTAAAAATGAAGCTAGACAAATTCAGTGTTTGTCACGGTACAAGACCGTGAGGTAACACTTGTCACGAGACAAGTTATCACGACCATGGGAACACTGAAACAGGGACAAAACCACGTAACCGCGCTGTCACGGTACAAAACTAGTCATGGAACAAAGAAGGATGTGAAGTAACCACCTCTGAGAAGTGGCAAGTGGAAAAGGTTGCACATGTTTTTATCTTATTGCTGTTTCTTGTTTATTTGTATCTGTGTTCTTTATATTTTGCTGATTCGATCAGCCTTTGTAAGCCGCCCAGAGTTCCCTAGGGAAGATGGGCAGGGTATGAATCCAATAATAAATAAATAAATAAATAAATAAATAAATAAAGGCGATCTGCGGTTCTAACCACAAACACCCTTGGAAAGGAGGTGGCACGGAAATCAAATGGCCCGTTTTCCGAAAAAATGTGTTTGTATTCGGAGTGCTGCTCTTGAGCCCTTGGCTGTTAGTTAGTTAGTTAGTTAGTTAGTTAGTATATGCCACATATCTTATTATCAGCCCAGCAGGGCTACTCTGGGCAGTTTATGTCTAACAAAATTAGAAATTAGAAAGAACAAACAACAACAAAGTGCAAATTAATCATCTTTAAATTAAACATGCAACCCTAAAAACAAAATACCTATACAGTACGTTGCAAAATTGGCCATGCTTTGGTCTAGAATCCGAATCGTTGCCAGTTGGGTCTGTGACTTGTGATTTGGTTATAGTAGTTTGTGAACTCGAATCGATAATGTCCCTCAAATCTATAGCTTTCGCTGTAGTTTTAGAAGAGGTAGCTGTGTTTGCAAAATGCAAAGAAAAATAAAATAAAAAAGAACAAAATATTGTGACACTTGGAAGACCAGCGACCAGAGACCTTTGGGTAGTGGGCGGCATACAAGCTATATAAATAAATAAAATAAATAAATATCTGGGGCCGCCGTGTATAAATGTGAACTGCTGGGTAGTTGAGGGCTTTAGGCATCTGGCTGTGGGGAGTTTGGTTCACTACTGGGCCTCCTTGGCAGGGGGGCTGAGCCAGATTCATAGGATCTCTTGCAGTTCAAATGTTGTTGTTGCGATGGTGATGAGACAGGAGACAGAGATCTAGTCTCGTGCGCTTCCAAAAGCATCTGGTGGGGCCACTGTGAGACACAGGAAGCTGGACTAGATGGACCCTTCTTGGCCTGATCCAGCAGGGCTCTTCTTATGTTCTTATGATGATTATGACTTGTCCCCAAAAGCTCATATTAAAATATAGCAGTTAGTCTTCACGGCATGTCACAATGTCTTAGCCTTCTTATTTTTATTATTGCTTTCCCCCCTGAAGATCTAACTGGAAGGTCCTAGGGGGTGGGCTGATAATCAGAATATACTGGCTTTTGGTTTGCTCCCAAGCTGCCTCATTGGAGGAGGGGGCACTTCTGGCCATTTTTCTGACCTTCATCCTCTTCCTGCTGACTCTGTCCTCCTTGGGACAGATTGCTCTGACCCCTGGTCTTGGTGGTGGGCCCTGAGAAAAGAGACCTTTTGGTAGAAGCCCCCATTTGGCCTGGCACATTGTCCAGGGGGCTGCCAGCAAAGGGAAGCTCAAGCAGATGGAGGAGCATGGGCTCTGGCATGGATCTCTGGCACCCCCCTACCCAAGAATTTGTGCGATTCTCTTTGGAAATCTTCACTGCCGGCAGCCACCAGCAAAGCTTGTAGCAGGGAGTTCCTTAAGCCCATCAGAAGCCTACCCTGCAGGACTTTCTAGCTGTCTTCATTTGAGGTGAGATTTGAATGTAAGGTTCCGACCACATTAAGCTACTGCACCGAATCCAATTTTTCAAGTTGTCAACAGTTCCTGCAAGATAAAGACGTAAGATAAGCTTTGCTAGAGTTCAGCTGCAGATGACGACACAAGCTCAAGAAAAGGAAGCCTGGATTGTGGAAAGCCTGAGCTCTTTGACAGATGCTGGGAGTGAAACCAACCACACTGAGACATACATTTTAAACATGCCTGTTTTCATTTGCAGGTTATCCCTGTGTGAAATCCTAAACCCATTCTGAGCCTCTCCTAAGTCAATGCGACCAATGTATGAAGTGGTTCTTAGAATGTTGCCTGTTCTTCTGTTACGGTTCTCAGGGGTTTTTAAATGAACTAGAACCAGTCAGTCCTTTTTCTGATAAAATACCATGACTATAGGTTCAAATGTTGTTGTTGTTGTTGTTGTTGTTGTTGTTGTTGTTGTTGTTGTTGTTGTTGTTGTGTGCTGCAAAGTCAGAAGAATTACTTATTGCAATCTTAATAGGGCTTCCACAGTAAGTGAGATATTTCAGGAGCCGTTCTACGAATTCCACACCCCCAGTGAGCTTCCATATATTCCAAAACTAGGGGACATCCACTCAAACTGAGGGCTGGAAGAGTGAGAACAGACAAAAGTAAATGTTTTTTCACCCATCGTGTTGTTAGTCAGTGGAACTCCCTGCCACAGGAGGTGGTGATGGCATCTGCCTTCAAAAGGGGATTGGACAGATTCCTGGAGGAAAAGTCCATCCCAGGTTACAAACCATGATGGAGATGTGGAATCTCCAGGCTTAAAACCAGGGTACTTCAAGGACCAGGTGCAGGGGAGTGGTATCAGGAGGCAGATGCATCTGGTGGGGCCACTTGTGAGATACAGGAAGCTGGACTAGATGGGCCTTTGGCCTGATCCAGCAGGGCTCTTCTTAGGTTCTTACGTTGATATCTGAGCAGGGATTTGAACCCAGGCTGCTTGTCACCTTGTCTACTATATCACACCAGGTAGCTATAAATGAGTGTCAAAGCACTGTGCATCAAACATCAGACTTGCCTGTGGAACTTCCTGCTACATGGCTGTGGGCTTGGGCGCCGTTAAAAGAGTGTCGGGCAAACTTGCGGTGGAGATGTGAAGTTCAGATGCCAAGTTGCAGAGCTCAGAAGAATTAACCTCTTTCGGTAACAGCTGGCAAGACTCTCTGCAGAGCTGGATGGAGTCCCCCCCACCCCTCTTGGGGTGGATGGATAGATCCACCCACCTCCATTCAGATCCTGCCCATCTCTTTTTGGGTGGCCATTCTGTGATAGCTCATCATGCCATGAAGCCGAGCAATCAACTTTGGAAGAGGAGGTTGATCATCTGCTGGACGCGCAACCGTGGGCTCAAGTTGAGAGAACCGAGCTTTTGACTGAATATCACAAAAAAACTTCCTGACTGTTAGAGCAGCGCGACAATGGGATTTATGACTTCAGGAGGCAGTGAGCGCTCCTCCAACATGGGAGGCATTGAAGAGAAGTCTGGACCACCATCTGGCAGATATCCTGCACAGAGCAGGGGGTTGGATGCCTCTTCCAATGTCATAGAATCATAGAATCATAGAGTTGGAAGAGACCTCCAGGGCCACCCAGTCCAACCCCCTGCCATGCAGGAACCCCATACAATGTGACTCTTCTGGGGTTCTGTAAGGCAGTGACTGCTTCCAGAGGCCACATGGTGGTGCGTGCAGGGTGTGTGAGGTACTGAGACCTGTGGTCAGCCTGCCTCCCTCCACACACGGATGAGGTTGTCAAGGGCTTCATTTCCAAATGCCGTCTGCCAGACGGACAGCCTGCTGCCCCCCCCCCACCTGGTGCCAAGGGGCTGAAGGAGTTAAGCCAAGCCACTCTGCTGGTCTGCCTTGCAGCAACCCACCCGTCCGGGGGCTCTCACTTCCCCCCATTAAAAGCCCGGATGACATTATCAAAGGCTTTGGGAGCCGGCTGATCAATGCATTTAATGAAGCCCTGGGACCTTCCCAGCGCACACACCCCTCCACCCCCTCCGGCCCCTCTGTCATTTGCTCCACCATTGTCTCCGCTTAAAAGGTGACCTCTGGCCCGCGTTTGATGAAACGTGTTTATTATGCCTCTTCAGGCACTACCCCCCTACCTCCCCCCCCGGCTGCCCCCACCCCAGATAAAAGGTAAGAGGTTAATAAATGGTAGAAAAATAGATACCAAAGCTTTGAGGTCACACCTGTTTTTGCTTTCTCTGAGTTCCACGCTGCAAACGACAGGCAGGCCGGGAGGCAGCCGGACACGGCAATGGTGCTCCTGGGCCCCCGGAGAGGGGGAACATTCCTGGCTTTATACGGCATCCTCTCTTGGGTGGAGCTGGCCTGAGGCTTGGAGGGACAAGCAAGCATATCTGGATGCCTGAGAGAAAGAGAGAGAGAGAGAGAGAGAGAGAGAGAGAGAGAGAATGTTGCCAGGAAGGGTGGCAGCTGCTCCCACCCCCTGCTCGCCTCTGCCGTGGAAGAAAGGTGTCCCACGTCACACCAAATGCGATGCAATAAAAGTTCTACCCTTCTTGGAAAGACTCTGCCCTGTGTGCTCCCCACTCCGTCCCCTGGCAATGTCCCGGTAGCCAGATTCCGTTTTTTCCTCCTACCCCTCAGACTGAACAGTTTGTGTCAAGTTGTGCAGTGCTGGTTTCAACCCGTAAAGACCTCAACAGATTTGGGTCCAAAATATAAGTGGTAGTTTGTATAAAGGAATGAATTCATTCCAAATGAAATTCTGTTAAGCTAAATTTCCCTTTATATACATTTCCCATAGGAAGGTATTGGAAACGGAGTAATCCCTAATCGCGACCATTTTTATGTTGTACGGATTTGCCTCATAAGGCAATTCTGTTAAGCAAATGTCCCTTATCTTCGGAATTTTTTATGTTGTACAGATTTTATGTTGTACAAACCGTTTGTTATACGAGGGTCCACAGTATCTCAAATACCGTATCTCCCCCGTGACCCTGCCTAGGCATTAACATTGTCAGGGGAGGCTTCTTCCCATAATCCTCACGGCTGGTGGGGGAACATGCGGGGGCCTTCGCTGTGGCTGCTCCCAGACTTTGGAACTCCCTCCCACTGGAGGTCAGTCTGGCCCCATCTTGGCTGTCCTTCTGCTAGCAGACAAAGTGACATTTTTCACCTGGCGAGCTTTTCCTTAATGATGGGTGGTCTGGAAGGTATTTTAAATGGATTGTTGTGCTTTATTGATTTAAATGTGTTCCAATATTGATTGTAGTTACCATTCGAATACAATATTTGTTATTTATATATTCGGCTATTTATTGCTTTTATGTTGTCCTTTTAATATTGTAAGCTGGCTGGGGTCCTTTTGAGGAGAAAAGGCAAGAATGAATGAATGAATGAATGAATGAATGAATGAATGAATGAATGAATGAATGAAAATAGCATCCATGTGTGTAATAGATCACTAGATCAATAGATTCAAGGAACTAGATTTGGTGGACAGAACACCTGAAGAACTATGGATGGAGGCTTGTAACATTGTACAGGAGGCTGCAATGAAAATATTCCAAAGAAAAGAAAATGCAAGAAAGCAAAGTGGCTGTCCAACGAGGCCCTACAAATAGCGGAGGAGAGAAGGGACGCAAAATGCAAGGGAGAAAGGGAAAGATACAGAAAATTGAATGCAGACTTCCAAAGAATAGCAAGGAGAGACAGGGAGGCCTTCTTGAATGCACAGTGCAAAGAAATAGAGGAAAACAACAGAAAAGGAAAAACCAGAGATCTATTCAAGAAAATTGGAGATATTAAAGGGACATTTCGTGCAAAGATGGATATAATAAAGGACAAAAATGGTAGGGACTTAACTGAAGCAGAAGAGATCAAGAAGAGATGGCAAGAATATACAGAAGAATTATATCAGAAAGATCTGGATGTCCCTGATAACCAAGATAGCGTAATTGCTGACCTGGAGCCAGACATCCTGGAAAGTGAAGTCAAGTGGGCCTTAGAAAGCATTGCAAACAACAAGGCCAGTGGAGGTGACGGCATTCCAATTGAACTCTTTAAAACCTTAAAAGAGGATGCTGTAAAGGTGCTGCATAAGATATGCCAGCAAATTTGGAAAACCCAGCAGTGGCCAGAGGACTGGAAAAGATCGGTCTACATTCCAATCCCAAAGAAAGGAAACGCCAAAGAATGCTCCAACTATTGCACAATTGCACTCATTTCACACGCTAGCAAGGTTATGCTCAAAATTCTACAAGGCAGGCTTCAGCAGTATGTGGAAAGAGAACTTCCAGAACTACAAGCTGGATTTCGAAGGGGCAGAGGAACTAGAGATCAAATCGCCAACATGCGCTGGATTATGGAGAAAGCCAGAGAGTTCCAGAAAAACATCTACTTCTGCTTCATTGACTATGCCAAAGCCTTCGACTGTGTAGACCACAACAAACTATGGCAAGTCCTTAAAGGAATGGGAGTGCCTGACCACCTTATCTGTCTCCTAAGAAATCTATATGTGGGAGAAGCAGCAACCGTCAGAACTGGATATGGAACAACTGACTGGTTTAGAATTGGGAAAGGAGTACGACAAGGCTGTATACTGTCACCTTGCCTATTTAACTTATATGCAGAGTACATCATGAGAAAGGCCGGTCTGGATGAATCACAAGACGGAATTAAGATTGCCGGAAGAAATATCAACAACCTCAGATACGCAGATGATACTACTCTAATAGCAGAGAGTGAGGAAGAATTAAAGAACCTCTTAATGAGGGTGAAAGAGGAGAGTGAAAAAAATGGGCTGAAGCTCAACATCAAAAAAACTAGGATCATGGCCACTGGTCCCATCACCTCCTGGCAAATAGAAGGGGAAGAAATGGAGGCAATGACAGAGTTTATTTTCTTGGGCTCCTTGATCACTGCAGATGGCGACTGCAGCAACGAAATAAAAAGACGCCTGCTTCTTGGGAGGAAAGCAATGGCAAACCTAGATAGCATCCTAAAGAGCAGAGACATCACTTTGCCAACTAAGGTTAGGATGGTTAAAGCTATGTTTTTTCCAGTAGTGATGTATGGAAGTGAGAGCTGGACTATAAAGAAGGCTGATCGCCGCAGAAGTGATGCTTTTGAGCTGTGGTGCTGGAGGAGAGTCTTGAGAGTCCCCTGGACTGCAAGGAGATCAAACCTATCCATTCTGAAAGAAATCAACCCTGAATGTTCACTGGAAGGACAGATTTTGAAGCTGAGGCTCCAGTACTTTGGCCACCTCATGAGAAGAGAGGACTCCCTGGAAAAGGCCCTGATGCTGGGGAAAATCGAAGGCAAAAGGAAAAGAGGACGACAGAGAATGAGATGGTTGGACGGTGTCATCGATGCAACCAAAATGAATTTGACAAAACTCCGGGAGGCAGTGGAGGATAGGAAGGCCTGCCGAGCTCTGGTCCATGGGGTCACGAAGAGTCGGACACGACTGAACGACTGAACAACAACAACAGTGTAATAGAATGAAAAAAGAGGTATGCATTAAACACTGAAAACTGTCTTTTCTTCCATTCTGTCACATGCATGGACCCTAATGTCCTCATAGATATGAAGGATCAGTTTGTTGTATCTCTTTATTCCTTCTACTTGCCCGTTTTCGGGGGTGATCATTGCTTTGTTTTGGTTCATTTCGTTTCCCAAATCCAACCACCAGTGTGAACATGGCTTGGAGATGCTGACTGGCCGAAGGGAACCCCCCTTGTTAGTTTCTTCCTACCTTCCATCCACACAGCCCGGAGGTGCAGGGACACATACCCATGGTCTCTATCCTGGGACTATTGTGGTCCTTTTTGGGTGTGTGTGTGTGTTTAGGAGGCTGCAACGAGGTTCCTGGAAGTCTTTTCATCTTATGTGTTGTGTGCTGTGTCGTTAGAGTCATGACCGACTCTTTGTGACCCCATGTCCATGGAGTTTTCTTGGCAGGAATCCTGGAGTGCCTTGCCAGTTCCTACTCCAGGTGCCTACAGCACCTGGTATTCCCTGGTGGTCTCTCATCCAAGTACTTACCAGGGCCGACCCTGCTTAGCTTCCAAAATCAGGAGAGATCAGATGTGCTTAGGGCATCTAGGCAGCTCTTTCATCTCATACCCACTCCCAAATCTTCAAGATAACGACATCTTTGGCTCACCTCTTGCTCTGGGCATTGCACAGCATGTGGATGTGTGCCCATTTCTGAACACAGAGCTTACAGCGAAAAGAGAAACTGGGGGTACATACAGATGAGCTATGCTGTATATTGCAACCTTATATGAGTTGGCTGCTGCAGTTATTGATACTTTCAGGAGATGTTTGTCCATTGTTGCATGTACAAAAGCGGTGAAATGACCCTCCTCGGGTATTTGGTTTTTTTTGGCTTAAACCACACACCCCACCTCTTGAACCAACTGTCTTGCTTGCAGTATTTCACCTCCTCGGACCAACGGCTGTGTTTTAACAGCCACTTTGAGTGCGATTGTTTCTTTAAACGATCCTTGTTTTGTCCTCAGCGCCACGCTCGCTCGCTCGGGGTAGGATTCTTTTGTGGGCCTTTTGGAAATCCATCCTGGATTGCTGAGTTTTGTTTCTTTTCAGCGAGCTTTAAATCCTCACCCGGAGTTTCCTGGGAGGAATTGGTGTCTATAGCGCTTTCGATTAGCACTAATTTTTCCTTCATGCGGCCCTGTCTTTTATGGCCCCATCATTGATCCCCCGTCCTGCACTTTGTCACCGTCAGCTGCGGCACATCCGTTAGTGGCAAACTGCCCTCGGAGCTGTAAACTGGAAGCATCCTTCCTGTCCGGGCAGAAAGTGCCATGATGAACACAAGCAAGCGTACAGCGAGGTGAAATGGCACATTAAAGTAGGAGATGGGCCTACCTCACAAGGGGAGCGTCGTCTTGCCCTCCTGACATGGGCCATGGTGAGAGCAGCATGCTGGCCTATGTAGGCGGTTGAGCCTGATCAAGCCAGGCTCAGCCTTAGGTCCTTGTAACCTGCAGGGCATATATCAGTGATGGCGAACCTTTTAGGCGGTTACTTCACGTCCTTCCTTGTTCCGCGACTAGTTTTGTACCGTGACAGCGTTTGTCACGATCACATGATTTTGTCCCTGTTTAGTCCGTTTCCGTTTTCTCACGGTCATGATAACTTGTCTCGTGACAACTGTTACTTCACGGTCTTGTTCCATGACAAATTCTGAATTTGTTTTGCTTTCTTAACCCTTTTTAAACAGAAAACTTTTTTGATATTTCAATTTACTTGTCTTCCGGGATTTACATGTCAATGCTACAGAATTTTCAGTACTTTCTTTAATAAACATTTGCGCTGCATGGTGTTTCCCGTAGGGAAACTAATGTCGAATGCCACTTCAGCTGCTGACCACTAGTTGGACACTGGTTGTGGTGTGACAGTTGTTACCACACGGTCCGTTGTCTCGGAACAGGAACCGGGAACAAAATGTGACAAGAGAATACCCCAACCCAGCACCAGGTACAGTATTGTCATGCTCTGATCCCGCTCCGGGGCTGTTGTCGACACAAATTTCAGCTGTTGCGCGACGAACATGAAGTAAGATTTTTTGTACTGGTCTGAAGCGCAATACTTACAGAGACAAAACAGACGTGAAGTAACCGCCTTAGAGACCGAGTACCGAAACTGTGATTCAAACTGTGGTTCAGAATTTGGCACCCGTTCCATAGATTCGCCAACACTGGCATATATACTCCATGACATGTTGAACTTTGTGAGAGTTTTGCAGTGCACAATGGGGCCAGCATAATATTCAGTGGAACAGGTGATACCTTTAGGCTACTATAAAATTAACAAAAACGTTGCTAATATTTTGGGGAGTGAAACCCCCTTCCTCAGAGCAGTCCCAGTAGGTTATAACATGGCAAAAGATGGATTTGCCAGGAGTTATTACTTAGATGTAAGGTCCTTGGCAAGATGGAAAAAACCCAGGCAGTTTTCTTAGATGAGGCTCAGAGCTTGGATGTTCTTAGGCTGCCAAGGACCTTACATCTAAGAAATACTTTTCTCTTCTTTTTGGTTGCATTCTCCTACTGGATGTGTGTGGCCATGTCACAGCGATATTATTCCTTGCTTCACAACGGTCCAGCAAGGTAGGGCACTGCAGTGCTGTGTACTGTTTTTACTGTTAGGATTAGGATTCGAAGCTGGTCCTTTGGGCACCAACATTGTCTCAGCAGCCCCCCCCCACCAAATCCCAGCAATGCCTAGACTCCGCTGCTGGTCCGGTAGCCTGGATCTTGGCAGGCAGCCTCTTGGGTCCCTCCGTTGACCTCTTGCCAGCTGAACTCTCTGCTAAGCTCTGTCTCCTGGTCGCTCTCTCTGTATTATTATCGCGGAAGCAAGCCACGCTGATTGAATCATCAATAGGTCTTCTTGGAGGTCACGGCCTCTCGGCTTCCAGCTTGTGCCCTCTTGGAGGAGGGAACACCCCCCCCCTCGACAAGGCCCAGGACCTGCCCTCTGGCCTTTGGGAACATTGAAAGGGCTCAGGGGATGGGAGTGGAGATGTAGAACCCGGCTGGTCGGCACAGACTTGGTCCTTGCCAGCGTGAAATGCTTTGTGGGGGTATCAGAGGGAATTTTCACTCTGGCAGCTGTAATTTGCACAGCAAAATTGCATATTGTTGAGGCAAGGCAACTGTTGCCTCATTGCAGGCACATCTGGCAGTATGAAGCCCCGGATAGGTTGCTTGCATCTTTGTGGAGGAGGGGGAAAGTTAGTCAGGTTCTTGTGGCCGCTGGCTGTGGCCAGGGAGGGGGATTTCAAAAACTGTAGTCCAAAAACAAACAAACAACTTCTTGCCAACTCTAGTTTCATTAAGGATTTTTTGAAACAGTAACTCTAAAATACCTATATTTACTCACATCAGAGGAAACTTGAGCTATGAGGGCCAGTTAATGCCAGAAAAACAAACTTTTGGAGATTCTGCTATGGTACTTCAGCCTCCTGTACAATCTGTGCTGCTACAACAGCCCGGTAAGGTAGGAATTGGAGTGTGACTGTTATTCCCTGAAATAGGTTGTGCTGAGGTGAACTACGGGAGCTGCCTAGATGCCCTAAGCACACCCAATCTTGCCTAATTTCGGAAGCTAAGCAGGGTCGGCCCTGGTTAGTCCTTGGATGGGAGACCACCAGGGAATACCAGGAGCTGTAGGCGCCTGGAGTAGGAACCGGCAAACCACTCCAGTATTCCTGCCAAGAAAACTCCATGGACATGGGGTCACAAAGAGCTGGTCATGACTGTAACGACACAACACACAGGTGAACTGCGGGAGGGGAACATCTGCCCCGGTGATTTCCCAATGCATCACTCATGTTTGCAATTCGTCTTCTTAGGCACTTGTATTCCTTCTCGAAATGTTGTGTTAGGAAGCAGAGAAAAGAAGAGGAAGGATCAGTCCAGGATAAGCGGCACTAGAGTAAGCCCGTTGAATCAATGGCGACTTGGCGAGTCCGCGCATCCAGAGGTGCCCCCAATTCAGGTGGATTGGCTCAAAATGCAGCTTAGGTGTGGCACAGAGTAGACCCACTTGAATCGATGGGAGCTATGGAAGATGGGACACACCAGATTCCCACTGACTTCTTGGCCCTACTGCACTTAGGTTTTGAATCGCCTTTTGCTTAAAGTCAAATCGCCTTAAAAAATCACTTACCGCATTTCCAGTCGCTTTTTCCACAGAGCCTCCTTGGCCATGCCCCTTTTCAGCCGCTGTGTCGGGTTTCCTCGCGACAGCCACCAGGAATTGTGTTTTTTTAAACCGATTTCTAGACCGCTTTTTGAAGCGATTTGGCTGAAACTGCGGACACCATGCACCAGTTTTTTTTCTGGGTTTCCCCCTCTGTATGCCTTATCCTGCAGTCGGAAAAGTGGAAAATTAGCTACATTACTTGGAATGGAAGAACAACGGCATGACCTTACTCTAAAAAAAAAAAAATTCCGAAATAGAAGCAGATGATGGGAAAATGACGGACAAAATCAGAACAAAAAGCGGTTTAGCAAAGTGCGGACGGGGAAACCGCTTCATGAGAAAACGCCAAGTGCGGAATGCTGAATCGCTAAAGTGACCACGTGACCGGGGGAGGGCAGAAGGCGGTTCAAAACAAAAAGCGGTTGCTGTTTGAAGTGCGGTAGCCCTACTTTTGGGTGCCATGCAGTGCGTTTCCAAGAGGATTTGGGCTTTTAAAGTCCTTGCAACCTGATAGTTTTTTCCAACCCCCCCTCTCTCTGGCTACAAGGACAGGATTTAAAAGCCCAACTCGTTTTGATAGCCCACTGCATGGAGCTAGATAGATTTCATCCCACCCTCTTTAATCATCTTTACTTGGGGTTAAGTACTCTTCCCAGTTTCTTCAGCCTTTATTTATTACTGTTCCTTTCTCCCCCCCCCCGTGTGTCACTTTTAATCCTTCCCTCTAATGTGTGCCTTGGCTTATTTGCGTAGGAGATGTTCCTGTCCCATTGCTGTTTTAACTGCTCCGGGGCGTCTGATCCTCCAGAACCCTCCGTTGCTTCTTCATCCTGTTCCAACTGATAAACGCCGTGCAGAAGGGCAATAAATGTAATGCTGAACTGGGAAAGTTAATCTGTATCCAGACCGTTTAATAAATATTGTGCTGAAAAGCAGAATCCCACTGCTTCCCCCCCCCACACACACACCATTGCCCTCCTCCCTCCTCTTGGCATCCAGCCTGATCCAGTCGCCTCCAGCTTGCACTGGTCGGAGGTCGAGCGGTTAGCCCAGGCTTGTCCAAACTTCGGCCCTCCAGATGTTTTGGACCTCAGCTCCCACAGTCCTTTGCCATTGAAAATACAGGCTTGGAATCATGGGAGTTGTGGTCCAAAACATCTGGAGGGCCGAAGTTTGGACATGCCTGGGTTACCCCCTTGCAGCCATCACACACGTATGCTTCCAGGTTTCCACAGGGCACAGCAGCGTTGCCACGTTCCGTTCCAGTTGGGCTCCTGCGCCTCTAGGAGCAGGCGACCTGGCCTAATCATCCACCCCTCTCATAGCTCTGCAGGGTGTAGTACTTGGGAGGGCCTTGACTTCCCACCGTTTCTGCATATCTCCTTGGCAGACTCAGTTTTCTTGAAAGTCCATCCGCATTCCCCTGCGTTCACCCTGTGCTTACTTTCTCTTTGGTTTGCAAGATTTGGGGAATTATTTATTTATTTATTTATTTATTTATTTATTTATTTATTTATTTATTGGAGTTCTTTCCCCAAGTGGGAATTCGTGTGCATTTAAATTCCTTCCTGCAAACGTGCATGTTTGTTCATACCATTTCCCTGCTTTTAAACCATTCTCCTTTGACAAAATGGTACCGTATTTATTTATTTATTTATTATTTGATTTGATTGTTTGCATTTAACTTGCTGTACTTATGTTATTTGGATTGTTGCAAATGGCCGTGCTGCCAGATGTGTGGTATATGAATAATTGAACAAATACATTTATTTATTTATTTATTTATTTATTTATTTATTTATTTATTTATTTATTTATTTATTTATAAATAAATAAAATTTATTATACTGGCTAAAATCACTTTATTGGAAATGTCTGTGAAGATTCTCAGTCATCCAGGTGAGTTTATCTGGAAGTTGAGTCATGGCTACTGGACTTCTTTTTTGAGAGATAGAAACGTTTCGCTGTTCATCCAAACAGCTTCATCAGACCGATGAAGCTGTTTGGATGAACAGCGAAACGTTTCTATCTCTCAAAAAAGAAGTCCAGTAGCCATGACTCAACTTCCAGACTTTATTGGAAAACACCATTATTTAGTCAGCTGGCCTAGAGTGGCAAGCACACAGCAGGCGTTCCCTCTTTGGACAGCAATCAAGAGTTGTTGCCTCAGGAACATAGGTGCTCGGTCCTCTCGAGAAGTACTGGCGATCCTACGACCTATTTCCTGGACTAAAGTCAAGGCTGATTCTCCCCAGACTCCAGATGTTTCAATAGCTACAGGAACAAAGCCAATGTATTTATTTATTTATTTATTTATTTACTTAGCCACCCCCCCCACTACCAAGTGGTCTCTGGGCAGTAGAGATGGGCACGACTCAAAAAAAATGGTGTTTCGTTTGTCATTTGGTCGTTTAGGGGTCCGTTTCGGTTCGTTTTCGTTTTCGAGACTTTTTTTGCAAAAAAAAAATCATTTTCGTTTCGTTAGGTAACGAAATGAAAATGGAAACGAAAAATTGCTGTTTCGTTAGCATTCTTTTTAGTTCAATGATCTGCTGCAACGAATATGAAAAACACGGCAAATTTGGTCGTTTCGTTTTCATTTTCGTTTTGTTTTTTTAAAAAATTTCGTTTCGTTTTCGTTGCATAACGAAACGAAAAAACGAAAATGAAAAATCGCTCGTTTCGTGCCCATCTCTACTTGGCAGCATACACCGATGTATTAAAACTATGAAAGAAATGCAAAACAATCAATGTATCAGTAGTAAAATCCTGCTACTTAGAAACCCGGCTAAAAAGGTTGCTGTCTAATGGAAATGTTGGCTGAGTAGGAAGGTCTTTGCCTGGCAATGGAAAAGCCAAAAGTGTCGGTGCCTAGCAGGCCTCTGTTGGGAGGGCATTCCAAAGTTTGAGGGGGGGGCAACAGCTGGGAAGGCCCTGTTTCAACATGGCACCCCCTCACCTCTTGGAGGGATGGCACCTTCAGCAAGGCCTCCTGGCCTGATCTTAGGGTACGGGTTAGGGTTGTATGAAAGAAGGCGGTCCTTTAGGTATTCCCCTTTTCATATAATAATAGGATCACGAAGTTGGAAGTGGTGAACCCACAATGGCCTCACTCAGCGCTGGCGTGGAATCTGTTTTGACCAACAGCCAGCAATCCAAAGTCTTGAGAAGAGAAAGCGTTCCCCCTGCGCCTTCTCTTTAGACTCTTGAACGAGTGACGGATTCATCTTTAAACTGCTTTCCAGCCTCAGGGGGAGGCTGGGGCATGAACTGGCGGCTGCCTGCCTGCAAGGCAGGTGTTCTGCCATGGAGCGACAGGTGTGTGTGTGCGTGTGCGTGCATGTGCGCACATGGGAATCCAGCAGCCAGGATATAAAACGACCCAGGAGGTGGGCTGGGGCCGGGGTGGCTTCCTAAGCTAGGAAGACTTGTGATCACAGCAAATTACAGGATGATGGGCTTCCGCAGGCGGAGTTGACAGAGGACGATGGGTCAGAGGCTTTTGCCGTGGCTTGTGGAGATGACACGTGCTCTCATTGTGGAGCAATGACTGCCAGGCGGCGTTCCCATGCCCTGTGCTTTCTTAGTGGCACCCCTGTTTGCTGGGAGTTCAGCCTCCAGCTGGGGGATGCCCCAATCATTAGAAGGAAGAGAGACCACCAGGCGAGCCGGCCGGCCAGGGAGTTAATGGCAAAACCCACTATCTACCTGGCTGGCTCTTCTCCAGCTGGCATGGCGCCCTTTCCTTTTTGAACTGAGCCAAGTCACCGGGGAAGGAGAGGGTCATTCATTCCTATTAGATCGTGCCGTGGGTGGCTGAGGGCAGACGGTAGCCAAACAGAGCAGTTTCCTTTCTCTGGAGTGAAATACAGTAATACCTCGGATAAAGAATGCCTCGGATAACACATTTTTCGGATAACAAATGGAAATTTCCAGGTATAGGGCTGCCTCAGATAGCAAACGTTCCCTACGGGCTGCCTCGGATAACAAATCTTTCATAATGCCTTGCAAAAATACGTGTACCCTGTAATGCATTGCAGGATGCATAGTTTGTGGAGGGGTGGGGCCATTCTGGACATGTTTTGCTGAGGGATTTGGACCTTTTGAACTTGGTAAGATAGGGAGCTAGCTTTTATTAATCTTTGCACTGCTTTTCTTTGCATTTTTGGCTGGAAGAGGCTGGGGCAGTCTTGCTGGTTTCATTTCTCCATGTTTGCAGTCTTTTTTCACTGCTCTGCAGGCAAAATTGGGCTGGATTTTTCTTTCTGCTTATGTTTGTTTGTTTGCATTTTCCCCCTTTGCACTTTGGGTGGGAACAGGCTGGGGTAGTCTTGCTGGTTTCTCTTGTCTATGTTTGCATTGCACTGCAGGGGGATGTTCTGGAGGGTGTTCCAGCACTGCAAGCCTTGAAAGTGCATTTTATAAAGAGATCTGGAACCCCCCTCCCCAGCTTTTTTGCCTTTTTTTAAACCCCAGGAATGGATTAATCGGTTTTCCATTCATTTCAATGGGAAACCACATTTGGGATAACAAATTTTTCGGATAACAAATTGCCTCTGAGCATGACTCCCTACTACCGCTCCCAGAGGTTGACTAGGCAGTTTTTGCTGCCTTCCGTAAATCGAGTTTTCTCAGCAAGGGCTGTAAAGCCTTGTCCGTACCATTTTGTGTGGTAGGGCCAGTGGTCTTGTCCTGGAACCTGTGTTGGCCACCCCCATGACAGGAAAAAAAATCTCCACCCCCATGCATTTCTCATAAGGTTACTGTGAAGTTTACAGGGACATTCTGTTACTCTCTTATCCTATATTTTCATATAGGATGTGTTTAGGCATGTTCACACTTTGGCCCTCCTGAATGTTTTCGACCATAACCCCCAGAATTCCAAGCCTGTATTGCCAAAGGCAAAGGACTGCGGGAGTTGTGGTCCAAAACATCTGGAGGGTCGAAGTTTGGACATGCCTGTGGACATCTATATTACAACAGTATTAGTGGGTGTAAATATAAGGAAAGGGAAATCATAGTCCCATTAGCAGCTGAAAACTGAAATAATAATGTTTAATATATTTGTTACTGCTAGGCAGTCTTACTGCCTAGTAAGACTGCAAGGAACACAGATGGACGAAAACTGAAGTTCGTAGAGTATTTCTGTTTACCTGTGGGTAACACCTATACCTATGCTGCTGCTGTATGGACGAAACCAAGTTCCAGACTAGCGTGGTCCCTGAGCAGGAGAGGTGGATAGGAAGGTGGTTACAGAGGGTAGGGTTAGGGTTAGGGTTAGGGTTAGGGTGCTGGAGACAGAAAAAGCAGGGTATTGCAGAGAGGTTACCCTCGCTAGTGGGAATTCTTGTACCCAGCCGGGGGAGATTCCCAGCAGGCAATCTGTTGTGAAGAGGTGGCACCATGCATGTGGCCCCAGGATGCCTTCCTAGGGCCTGAAAAGGTTATTTTGGGAGATTACCGCTGCCAACATTACCCCCATGCTGGGTAGAGGACTGTGGCAACTAGTGTGGGAGACAAGGGGACAGGCCGGGCACTTGGGTTTCCAGAATCCTGGGCGACTTTTCGCTCAACCTGCCAAAGAAAGTCCTTGCAGTTCCAGATCTCTGGAGAAGGTCTGCTGGATCAAGGGCTTTTATAGCCAGGGCCTGCCTCTCGTTTGATGAGAAGGAAGGAGGTGCTCCCGAGCTGTGTCTGGGCAGGACCAGGGGACCCCTTTAAATCTGAATCCGGCTTCTTCTCTCTTTTTTTTGGCCTATGTTGAGGGAGTTTAGAAAATGTGGATGGGGTCCGTGGACCTGGCAGAACAGATCCTACTTTCCTGCTGGTGGCCGTCGTGGGAGGGAGCGACGTTGTCAGCTCGGCCAACTGTTGTCAGATAGCCAGAGGAGCCTTTGGGCTAGATGGCATGGTATAAACATCGAACGAAAAAAACAAAGAAACAAACTGGGACGCTTGGCCAGGTCTTTTTTTTTTTGAGATTTCTTTTGGCACAGCCTGCATTCCCGCCCACCCCGGCTCCTCCTGTGGGTGAGAAAGGTGCTGCTGGTGTCAGT
Source organism: Phrynocephalus guinanensis (assembly GCA_037367245.1). Lineage (NCBI taxonomy): Eukaryota > Metazoa > Chordata > Lepidosauria > Squamata > Agamidae > Phrynocephalus > Phrynocephalus guinanensis. Next base: position 122,799,578 of record CM074738.1, read on the forward strand.
GCCTGCATGTCCAGCTTGGATCTTGCTGCAGACGTTTCCCCAGGAAAGTTGACTTGGTGGGAATCTTCTCCTTTACGGGCTGTGCCTCTGAGGCTCTACCTTTCAGTTCCAGATCAGAAGGCTCCTGGCATCTGTTGCCCTGGGGTTGGGAAGGTGCAGGCTCATCCACAGCCGCTGCCGCCGCCGCCCCCTTCAACCTTGTCCATTCCGCTCTTCCAGACCCTGAATAATAGGGGTCATAGGTCAGTAGGGGGCCCGCCCCAAACTTGCTAATTGCCCTGATATAGGGGAAGTGGAAGGAGAGATGCATATAATCCCTACAGGTGTCAACCAAGGCTCAACAGAAAGCACGGAGTGCCATCAAATATTTATCTCTTCCACTCCTGTGGAGGTTAAAGGTCGCTGCTGTGTTCAAATAGGAAAGGGACGACGATGGCTCCTGATGTCTCCCGTAGGGTTCAGAGAAGCTGGTTTCCCCTCCGTTCTGTTTGGGGGGAACTCCTTGCAAGGGAGAAGGCCGTGTCTTCTGGGTCACTCTGCTGACCTCGTTGGGGACTCATCAATCCTGGAAGCCTCAGTTGCGTGGTTGACATCTCTGTTGCCGGTCCTTCTTGTCCTTCTTGTGATTCGCCATGTGGATTCTCTTTTCACAAAGGGAAAAGACCGTTGGCCTCGTGCAGAGACATAAAGTCCACTACGGTTTTAGTGTCTCAAACTATAATGGAAACACTCTTGCCTCGCCCTCCCTTTTCCTTGGAGGTCAAACGCCTCTGGTTGGGATTAAAGACATCTTGAGGCACATCTGATTTATCAAGCAAAGAAGGCAAAATCCAAAGCAACAAAACAAAACCAAGGACAAAAAAAGATGTGGCACTTTTAAAGACCAGTACATTTTAACGCGAGCTTTCGTGGATCAGGTCCACTTCTTCAGAAATCCCGCAGTGGAATGAAATGTTGAATGAAATATCAGTTTTACACCAAACATCCACTGGCATGGTTTGTTCCCACCCTTAGTAGAAATAGGCTCTTGTTAGGATCAAAGAATCAACCTCAGTAGTTACAGAGAGATCAGCCAGAATCCTACTGGGGAGTAAGGTCAGCCGTGCAATTGCATAAATCATGGCCATGCATTGCCACTGGTTCACAGATTGCCGTTCGCATTCCTGGTCGTATGCCAGTCCCACCACTTGTCGAAGGACCAGGGATTGACTTTATACAGTGAGTTGCGGTGATACTTCTGGGGTGGAAGGGTCAACGGACGGGTGCTGACATGGCATCATGGGGAGACCCTGTTGCCTAGCGGGAGCACCTGTTCTACATTCAGAAGGTGACAGGTTCCTCTTTAGCCGTCTTCCCCTGGGGCTAGGAAAGATTCCTGCTGAGATCCCGGAAGTGTGGCTTTGGACTACAACTCCCACAATCCCTCGGCCAGAACGAGCAATGTTTGCAAGGTTTGGTGCCCCAGATTCTTGCAAAGCCATCCCTGCCATGCAGCATTTTGATAAGACTAGTTTAAATAGACAAAGGACCTGTTTCAGCATGAGACAGTTTTCCAGGGTTATTTTATTCTGTTTAATCAACCAATTCATTTCATTTCATTTCTAGATGACCCCATTAGTGGGGTTTGCTAACAAAATACAAGAGCCAAACAGTAACAGACAAGCAGGAAATCAAGATGATCGAGAAGGTTCGTCCCTCCTCAGGGACAGGGCTGGTGGGGTGGTGGACGGCTCATATAAGGCCAGGGGTCAGGGCATTCCCAGTGGTGCCCTTTAACCCCATGGGACTAGCATGGGGATACATTGGCATGGAGGGAAGGTTGGTGGATACACTGAAGAGGACCTGCTTGTGGGACTTAAAAGGGGGGGGATGCTGATTATAATGGATTGGAAGTCGGAGCCATCGGCATTTAAGAGCTATTTCTTTCTCTTTCCCTCCCCTCTCTTTCCCTTGAGCGGAGAAGCTGAAATTCTCCAATACGTACAGTTTGTGCTGATGTGTCTTGTTTCTCCCTGTGTTTTCTGGCTTGACTAGTCCGAGTGCCCTCTTGCCAAAGTACAATCTCCTTTTATCCATCTCTGTAGTTGCCCCCCCCCCCAAAGGCCCTGATACCAAAACAAAAAGAGAGCAATAGAGTCTATGCAGTCCAATGCAGTGAGGAGTGTTCAGACCTCTACATTGGAGAAACTAAGCGACCATTAAACAGAAGGATGGCCCAACATAGGAGAGGTAACAGCTCAGGACCAGAATCAGCAGTACACCTCCATTTGAAGGAAAAAGGCCACTCTTTCAAAGATGAGGATGTACACATATATTAGACAGAGAAGAGAGGTGGTTTGAGGGAGGGGTCAGGGAAGCCATTCATGTGAGCATTGAAAACCCCTCTCTCAACAGAGGTGGGGGCCTCAGGCATAGTCTATCTGCTGCTTATCAGGCTGTGCTTTCAACAATACCCAGACAAATAAAAAAGCCTTCATCACCAAGGCCATAGCTAACAACTCATACTTTATAGGATTCAGCACCTTAGGGCATTGTTCACCTTAAGACTATAGATACTGTTGTCTACCTAACAAGCCTATTCAGGCCATTGTCCATCTTATGAGCCTATTTCAGACCAGGGTGACAAGAGGTCAAAGCGGACTATAAGATGGAGGACTTGCAACTAGCTGTATTCAGACTGACGAAGCTGTTTCGGTGAGCAGCGAAACGTTTCTGTCTCTCAAGAAAAAGCAGTCCCATTGTCATGACTCATCTTCCAGAACTGCAGTTGATGCCTGGGCTTTTTTCACATCCATTTTCATTGCCGTGATAGCTAAAAATCCTGGATGCTTCCTTCCCCAGATATGGGACGACTGGCAGGATTCTGCATCTATAGTGGCACCCTCCTTGGCTTTCCATGCACTTCCATGCCATCAGGACGTACACTCATAGTTGGGATATAAATGCCCCCTTAGGGTTGTAGCCAAAGGCAGGACTTGGAGGACTGGGGTCCCAGTTATATTTTAGGAGAGATTTAATGGGATTCAGTGCAGAAAAGCCCCCTGTGCCTTCTGAGGATATTGGGATGTATCAGGTGTTTCCTTACAAGCCCAGCTGCTGTTCACCTCCTGGGACCCATCATGAGCCTTGCAAGGGGGTGGGGGTGTTAATGGGGTGTTCTCTGTCCATGTTAATGCCCTGCCTTCTTCTCCCTCCTCCCTGCAGCTCTATGAACTGGACAGCGATCCCAAGCGCAAGGAGTTCTTGGACGATTTGTTTGGCTTCATGCAGAAGAGAGGTAAGTCAAGGGGCCTCCTGGCTCCTCTACCCTCGCGGTGCACTGATCAAACTGAAGTGCTGCAGTGAAGACTCTGCTCACAACCTCTATAAGTTTGGTCCTGACAGACTCAGGGTCTTGGCTGAAGGCTGACTTACCCTTCCATTGTCCGCCTAAAGGACCTGATACCAAATGATCCCCGTGGCGCAGTGGTTAAATGCCTGTCCTGCAGGTGAAACTGTGCTCACGACCTGGGGTTCAATCCCAGGTAGCAGGCTCAAGGTTCATTCAGCCTTCCATCCTTCCAAAGTCAGTAAAAGGAGTACCCAGCTTGCTGGGGGTGGGGGCAATATGTAGCCTGCACACTGTACTTAAACTGTAAACTGCCCAGAGACTACTTGTAGTGGTATGGGGCAATATATAAGCAGAACACTTTGCTTTGCTTTGCTTTGCTTCTATCCTTCCAAGGTCACTAAACTGAGTTCCATGTTTGCAGAGGTGTGTGTGTGTGTGTGTATGGTAGTATTGTGTAGCCTGCATAATTAATTGTGATTTAAGTGCTGTTGGGTAGCATATGAACAATACATATTGTTCTTTGCTCCTTTGCCTCAAATAAAGAGAAGGGGCAGAATGCTGGTGGTGGTGGTGATGTATTTGCCTTGAGGCTGATTTTTCACACCCAGGGTTCCTTCTCCATCTTCCACAAAACGTCTGGGACATCCCATTTGGGTGTTGATTTGGCGAAGTAGACTTCATGGTCCCATCTCAGCAAACTTTGGGGCTCTGCTTTTCTCTCTTTTTATTGAAATTTGTGGTTTGTTCAGTTTTGCCTTGTTTTATTGTTAGCCACCCAGAGTTCCTTTCTGGAAGATGGGTGGGGTACAAGTAAAATAAATAAATAAATAAATAAATAAATAAATAAATAAATAAATAAATAAAACTGACTGGTACTTAGGTAAATTTATGGATACAAAACGTCACCCCTCTCCCTTTCATACCAAAGAACAAGAAATCATTTAAAAAACATTTTCCCCTTACTTGCAAGAGAGCGAGAAATTTTTCTGTTGTTCATTATACAGTGGAACCTTGACTTACATCCTGCTTGACTTGCATCATATTTGACTTGCAGCAAGAAGGGGCCTGTTTGACTTGAGTCACAGGCTTTGACTTACATCTCGGAGCCCCGGCGCAAGGCACCGGAATTGGGCGGCAGCCACAACCCAGCATCGCGGCCGCCGCCTCCAAACTGCGCCTGCCTTCTTCCCCTCCTCCGGCAGCGGCGGCTTCGGTGAGGCCAGCTCAGAGCACATGGAGCTGGTCCTCGGCCTCACTGAAGCCGCCGCTGCTGCCGGAGGAGAAGAAGGGCCGGGAGCTCCGGGCTGGCCTCGCTGGTTAGACAGTCGGCTCAGTCTCGTAAAAAATCTGGCTGCAGAAGTCTGGTCCAAAATAGAAGAATTTTAGTTGGGGAGCTGTAAAGTTGTGGGACTCTAATGGTAAGCGTAGAGTTGTTCAGAACTTGGACCGTCAGCTTAAAAATCAGTAAAACTTAAATGTTAGACATTGTTGCTATGAACATTAAAAAGTGGAGGCGTATAACTTGTGGACTATAATTCCACTGCCTCTTCCTCTCTTTGAGGAGACATTTCATTTACATCCCCAGAAGGAATCTCCTATGCCAGTCAAATTTTGTGTTAAATTGCTTTTTCATCATCTGGAACGGATTAATCCGCTTTCCCATTACTTTCTATGGGAAACGTTCACTTGACTTAAGTCATGTTTGACTTAAGTCTAGACCACTGGAACGGATTAATGACGTAAGTCAAGGTTCCACTGTACACTGTACACTGCTCCAGTTGCAAAAATGTGTTTTGCACCAGCTGGGAAAATCCGGCAGCTAAATAGAGAAAGCTGCAGCTTCTCTACAGGGGCTTTAACAGGGACCAGCATCATGTTGTTGGGTTTCCTTTTTATGGATCAGTGGCTTTTGGAGATGATTCCCAGATTCTTCTAACCAACCTGGCCACCTTCCGGGTTCTTTGGGTCTGAGCCCAAAGTCCAAGTCAGAGTGTTCAGTACCAAGACCAAAACTCTGTTAAAAATAAAAAAAAGCTTTTTCTCCCAAGAGAAGAAGGACGGGATGGGTGGGTTCTGAGTCGCAAGTCGAGTCCAAGTCACTGAAAAAAGACGGTGAGTCCCGAGACTTGAGGACCCACATTGGGAGGTGCCCCAAATAGAGACTTTTGCAAACTCCATCATGCATGCCAGAATGGAATTCCACTCCCCAAATCACAGAATTGCTTTTCTGCGTTCCCTCTCTCTCTCTTTCTCTCTCTCTCCTTTCCTCAAAGGTTAAAAAAGAGTCGGCTGCTGCTGCTAACAATCAGAAGAAACAGGCACTGTGTATAAAAATACACATTTATGGCCCATAAAATCAGCTCCCACTTGGGGTGACCCCAGTAGGGTTTCCCGTGGTGTGAGAGATGTCCAAGGGACGGTTTTGCATTGCTGCCCACCCACCAACAAGTTCCCATGGCCAAGCAGGGATTCAAACCCAGATCCCTTGAGTCCTAGCTTGTCATTCTCTCCCCCCCTCCGTGCTCTAAATGCCCCCCAACCTCCCACCCCAACACCCCTCCCCTCAAATTGGTTTCCACGGAGTGGCATCCATCGCTACCCAGTGAAGGGCACGGCTGCTCCCTGTGGCTGATTTCCCCACCACCACTCCCCACATCATTCTTCCTCCTAGGCCTTATTTCTTTAAATAATTCTGGCCTTGTATGTACCCCCCCTGCCATTTGGCCTCCCCCCCCAGTTAATTAGTGCAACATTAACCTCTGCCTGGGGTTTTATTTCCTATTGAGCGGCATGTTCATTAATCCAGGAGTTGGCAAAGGACTCTTAATTGATGGGCGCCTCTGACCGCATGAGGCTGGGCTGGTGCCGTGGTGTGTGTGTGTGTGTGTGTGTGTGTGTGTGCGTGCGCGTGTGTGTGTGTGTGTGCGTGCGTGCACGCACGCGCACGCACACGCACGTTGCTTTTGAAAACCGGCTCAACTGGGGGATTGGGAGGAAAGGGCAGAGGTTAAGGTATTTATTGAATCCCCTCAATTGCTGGCGCTTGCTATTTATCCCCGCTTGGCCCTGATAACAAAACCAGGCACCGATTTCCAATGCCAAAGCTGCTGTCCATCAAGGGCCACCGGAACCCGCCTGCAGTTCCCGGGTTTAGGGGAGGGGGAGAAACACACATGCAACCCCCCCTGCAAAGGAACAGATGTAAACCAGCCCTCTGTTGCTCTCGGTAGACGATGGCAGAACAGAGACGATGGCAGAAGAGAGACGTCCACTTTGCGTTCCTCGCCACAGTTTTTGGCCCACAAAAGCAGGGGACGTCAAGAGCAGGGAGACCTCTGGGCATGTGCAGAGTCCCTTGGTTCTGAGCCACTGTGTTCTCGTGCTCCGTTAGGGCTCAAGAGAAAGTGAGTGAAATGGAGCAAAGGCCTGGGGGCAACCGTCGCTGGAAGAGATTGGCCCCTGAGATGGAAGGGGCATTAGGATTGTTTGGTTGGGGGGGGGGGTAGAAGGAAGGCTCGCCAGATGCTGGACATCAAGAATATTGTGTCCCGTTCTGGACACCACACTTCAAGAAGGATGCCGAGAGAGTGGAGCAAGTTTAGAGGAGGGCAACAAGGACGACCTGGGGACTGGAAACTAAGCCCTGGGAGGGAAGACTGAAAGAACTGGGCAGATATAGGACGCTTTTACATGACCCCTAAAATCCGACGCAAAGGGCTCCAAGATGCAGAGCTTAAAATTGTTTTCCCACCAGCTATGAACTTAAAAAAAAAGTATGACCACGTCTACCTAAGCACATCCCAGCACATTTTCCAAGTACCTGGTCTCCGAAGGTGACAAATTTCTGATGCGGATGTAAAGCAGTGAGTGCCGGGCTCTCCTCGCCTTGTGTTTGTTTGTTTTTTGCCCCCCCCCCTTTAAGAGACTGGAATGGTTCCACGGCAGAGCGGAGGTGAGCCTGCATTCTTTTCTCCCTTTTTTTTCTCCCTCCCCTCACGCAGACAGCAGCAAGGGAGTGCGGAGGGGTGGGAACACAGGAAGAGCGACAAACCCCAAAGATCTCTGGTCCGAATTTAAGTGGCCAGCGGATCTTAGGGGTCGTGTAAAAGCGCCCATAGTTAGCCTGGAAAAAATATGACCGGGGTGGGGGTGGGAGTGGGGAGATGGGAGATAACATATTTAGATACAGTACTTGAAAGGCTGTCATACAAAGGAGGGGCAGGATCTGCTCTTGTTTAACCCCGCATGCTGGACACATATTAATGTCTCAAGTTATTACAGGAAGCCAGACTTTGGCTACCAGGAAAAATTTCCTAACTGTTAGAGCTGTGTGACAACGGAACCCGTAACATCAGGAGGTGATGTAAGCATTCAAGAGGAATCTGGACGGCCATCTGTCAGATATCCTTTGGTTCCTGCTTTGAGTGAGCGGGAGGGGGGGAGTTGGACAGACAGACAGACAGATAGACCAGCCCCACTGCCTTTCCTCCTGTGTGCTTATGCGTGTTGCATGGCAGCACCCCTCTCCCCCATCATGTGGTTTTGCTGCTGTGTTTGGTGCAGATGACTCCAATGAACTGCATGCTGGAAGGGAACGCAGTTGCAATGAACTGCATGCTGGAAGGGAACGCCCCAGCAAATTGCACACAGCCCAGTAATTGTGCACATGGCCTATCGGGACATTTCCTGATATCCTAATCCAGGGGTGTCCAAACTTTTTGCAAGGAGGGCCAGATTTGGTGAGGTGGAAAATGTGTGGGGCACATTTGGTTCCCGGGCTGGACTTTGGACAAGCCTCTAGTCTAGGACATACAAGGAGGTGGGGAGGACGCTGCAGCAATGGGGCTTGGGGGGTAGGCTGGCTGAGTGGCAGGGGGGATGGATGGAGGCAGGGAGGGCAGGCAAAGCATAAAACTGCAAGCTGATTTCTCCATCCTTTATGGGGAGGGGCCAGCTGGGGGGGGGATGCCTGACAGGCTGAGCCAGTGTGGAGAAGAGGCTGCGTGCCGCTTGAAATTTGAAAACGGACCGCCTTTGGCTCCCAGGCCTGGCTTTGGACATGCCTGCCCTAATCTTTCAGTGGGGCTTCTTCCCAGCCTTTAATCCGGATGCGATAAGCCCAGCATCCAACCCCTTCTCCCCCCCCCCCATCAAGGAGGGTTTCCTGATGATGCCCGCCGGCTAGGCAGCTAGAGACAAAGTGGTGAAGTGCGAACCTCTCCCACCTGACACAAGATTCATGGGTCCTCCTCCGAGCCCGGGCCTCATTATTCTAGCCAGGCTAATTAACTGGCTCTCTCCTGGTCGAGATAAGGGTGCTAATTAACAGTCTTTCTCCCTGACTGTACATCTATATTGGAGGCGCCTTGTTTGTGAGGCACCTGCCATCAGGAGCTGTAGGATCGAATCCCGGGGAGGGGGCTGGGGTTGGCGGCAGCGGCCGAGGCCGATTCCTCCGGGAGGCGCCGGTCGATGCCTAGAAATCCACTGCTGTCAGGAGAGAAGCGCCGGGTTGATCTCTGGGCACCTTCTCTGCCCAGAACCCCAGCTTTGGGGAGGGGGTGTAACTCAGCCAAGCCTTCCCTGTTGGCCTGACTCGGCCTGCTGCTCCTGGAGGCAGGGTCTAAGCCAGGGGTGTCCAAACTTCGGCCCTCCAGATATTTTGGACCACAACTTCCACAGTCCTTTGTCATCGGCAACACAGGATTGGAATTTTGGGAGTTGTGGTCCAAAGCATCTGGAGGGCCGAAGCTTGGACACCCCTGGTCTAAGCCCTCACCCTGTCTTTGTTCTACAAGCTTCCCTGAAGCTTTGTTGTTGTTGTTGTTCAGTCGTTCAGTCGTGTCCGACTCTTCGTGACCCCATGGACCAGAGCACACCAGGCCTTCCTATCCTCCACTGCCTCCCGGAGTTTGGACAAATCCATATTGGTTGCATCGATGACACCGTCCAACCATCTCATTCTCTGATGTCCCCTTTTCCTTTTGCCTTCAATCTTTCCCAACATCAGGGACTTTTCCAAGGAGTCCTCTCTCCTCATGAGGTGGCCAAAGTACTGGAGCCTCAGGTTCAAAAGCTGTCCTTACATCAGGATGGATAGGCTTGATCTCCTTGCAGCCCAGGGGACTCTCAAGACTCTCCTCCAGCACCACAGCTCAAAAGCATCAATTTTGCAGCGTTCAGCCTTCTTTATGGTCCAGCTCTCATTTCCATACATCACTGCTGGAAAAACCATAGCTTTGACTATCCTGACCTTAGTTGGCAAAGTGATGTCTCTGCTCTTTAGGATGCTATCTAGGTTTGCCCATTGCTTTCCTCCCAAGAAGCAGGCGTCTTTTAAACTCTACCATTGCCTCCATTTCTTCCCCTTCTATTTGCCAGGAGGTGATGTGACCGGTGGCCATGATCTTAGTTTTATTGATGCTACTCCCCAAAGTTTTGTGGACTCTTATCTCTTTGACCACAGTGAGGGCTAGAAAGCTGCCTTCTGTATTTTGGAGTGCAATGTAGCTTTCAGGAATCTCTGGCTCTGTTTTGCAGACCACATTCTGTACCTGCCCGAAGCAGTCCAACACACGTGCACGCACCCTTCCCTGCCACTCCAGCGACCTGTCATTGCTCGGTGGCGATGCGCTGTTCTTTTGTAGACGGTTGAGAAGCAGCAGGTTTGGCTTCTCTTACCTTTTACGATATTTGTCCAAGACAGAAGTTTCCGGTGAAACTGGTTCTTCCCGTTTCCCTCTCCTTCCCGTTTCCCTCTCCTTCCAGAGTGCCCCAAACATGTTGGGTGTGAAGAGCATGAAATGAGGGAGGGGGGAGTGTTCGCCTTAAAGGCCCCAATGGTCCTCTGGGTGGGGCATTGCTCATGACCTGGTGTGGCCAGAGCAGAGTGGGACACACACACACAGGAGGTCCACAACATCTGGAAAAGGAGACCACCCTGGGACCCGGGCATTCCCCATGAGGCGGGAAGGCTTTCAGTTGATCCGCTCTTGGTTTCGTGAAGTACCAAACACAGCCCATGAGAGCGCCACTTGCTGGCAGAGATTGTGCTGCAAAGGACCAGATGGGATGAGCAGAAGATTGTGACCTGGTGTGAGATGTGCAACACTGCCCAATGCTCTGTAGTCATCTTGTGTTGAACTCCATCTTGTCCAAGGGGTTCCTACCGTCTACCCCTGTGGCCAGGTAGAAGAGGGGTGACTCGTATGTATGTATGTATGTATGTATGTATGTATGTATGTATGTATGTATGTATGTATGTATGTATGTATGTATGTATGTATGCATGTATGCATGCATACATACATACATACATACATACATACATACATGCATACATGCATACATGCATACATGCAGAATAGAGTAGAATAGACTAGAATAGCACTTTACCAGTCTGCGCATCACTCACCTCAAATATAAAAATTCCAAGGCATAAAACTACCCTTTGAGAAACAAGCCTCCATACACATACTCCGACACTCTCTCACCCAACATCACTTGTACCCGTTTCTAAAAAACTGACATAAAACCAAACATACACCCACACAACCCTACACTCTCTCACCTGACAGCATTCATGCCCAATATATGAAAGCTACAATTAAAAAACAACCACACACACACACACAACCCTACTCTCTCTCTCACCCAACAACTGCACAATCTCCCATACAATTTACATGTGACTTATTCAACCCTGATATTACCCATCAACTTAATTTTCAACAGAATTCAGCATGGTTAGTGCTATTGGATATAAACTGTTTCTGAATGTGTTTGTCCTTGTTCTATGTATGTATGTATGTATGGATGGATGGATGGATGGATGGATGGATGGATGGATGGAGAGATGGATGGACGGACAGATGGATGGATGGATGGATGGACGGACGGACGGACAGATGGGTGGATGGATGGAGGAATTCATGCATGCTGGCAGACAGGCATATATGTAATGTCCTGCCTTTCTCCCACTGTAGGATCCAAGAGGATTCAATCAATCAGATAAAAAACACCAACAGCTACAAATACAGGCACAGATCTAGCCCGAATACTTAGGTGTTGTAAGATCATAGAATCCTGAAGTTGGAATGGGGCCCTTAAGAGTCCAATCAAACCAGATATGACAGATGCTACTCTAGTTTTCTCTTGAACATTTCCAGTGCTGGAGCACTCGCCATCTCCTTGGTTCCGTTGTCATACTGTTCTAACAGTTAGGAGGTTTTCCTGGTACTGAACGTTGTTAGTCTGTGGAACTCCCTGCCACAGGATGTGGTGATGGCATCTGGCCTGGAGGCCTTCAAAAGGGGATTGGACAGATTCCTGGAGGAAAAGTCCATCACAGGTGACAAACCATGATGGAGATGTGTAATCTCCAGGCTTAAAACCAGGGTACTTCAAGGGCCAGATGCAGGGGACTGGCATCAGGAGACAGATATCTAATCTCATGAACTCCCAAACGCATCTGGTGGGGCCACTGTGAGATACAGGAAGCTGGACTAGATGGGCCTTTGGCCTGATCCAGCATGGCTCTTCTTATGTTCTTATGTTCTTAAATTCCCCTAGACATTCTGTATGTTTTGCTCTCTCTGTCCCCTGCCTAGCCTCAGGGCCCGCGCTAGGTTTTTTTTGCGCCCTAGGCGGTGGGGTGGAGGTGGCGGGAGGTGGCGGGGGGTGGCGGGCGGCAGGGGGCAGCAGATGGCGGGGGCGACGATGGGGACGGGGGTGTGTGCGACGATGGGGACGGGGGGCGGCGACTGGCAGTAGGGGGGACAGACGGCAGTGGAGGGCGGCGGGGGGGGGGGCAGCAGGCTGGCCAGCGCCCCCTGTCCATTTTGGCGCCCTGGGCAACTGCCTAGTTCGCCTTAATGGACGCCCCGGCCCTGCCTAGCCTCCATTGAATGAGTGACTAAACATGACCAAAGGCCTTCTTTAGAGAGTCAGTCCAACTCATATTTTTTTCTCCCTCCAAACGGCACTGATCAGACACTGATATGTCCCTGACACAATGTTCAAGAATAGAACTCTGAAAGAGATGGACTTCTAAAGGACTCCAGACCTTACTTCTACATTTTGTAGCTCCAGTGAATGTGTTCCCTGAGTTGTGTATTTCACTCATGGATCCTGTGGCTGAGTTCCTTCTTTTTTTATATATTTCCTTTTAATAATAATCGTTTGTGCAATGGGGTGTGGCGGCTCAGCGGGCTAGAGTGCTGAAACGGTCAGCTGCAAAGCTGGCAGCACTGTGGTTCCAATCTCGGGGGCCACGCAGCGGAGTGAGCTCCTGCTGTTAACCCCAACTCCGGCCAACCTAGCAATTTGAAAGCATGTAAATGCAAGTAGATAAATAGTAGTAGAAAGTGGGAAGCTAAACAGTGTTCCGTGCAGAGAAACGTGTTTGGCTAAGCCGGCCACATGCCCACGGACTTGCACAACATTGGCTCTTTGGCTTGGAAACGGAGATGGACATGACTTGCACACATGTGTCGGGGGGAACCTTTATCTTTACCTTAATATTTATGCAGAGCAGGCAAACTGACCAAGACTTGAGCAGGAATGAAAAACCTTCCAGGACCTCTTCCCCAAATCCTCGTATCCTACCCCTGCAATCTTCCCCAAATTAGTCTCATAATAATTCAAATTCAGGGCATGTAATAGGTAGATGTATGAAGGTGATGACTCTTGACTTTGGGTTTGGGTTTCTAGAATTGACCAGCCTTAAAACGAATTTAATTCGTTCTCATAAGCAATTTGTTATCTGAAAAAAAATGTTACCTGAAATGTGGTTTCCCATTGAAATGAATGGGAAACCAATTAATCTGTTCTGGAGGTCTGAAGAAAGGCAAAAAAGCTGGGGGGGGGGGCGGGGCGTCCAGACCTCTTTACAAAATGCACTTTAAAGGCTTGCCATGCTGGAACACCCTCCAAAACATCCCCCTGCAGTGCAGTGCAAACATAGACAAGAGAAACCAGCAAGACTACCCCAGCCTGTTCCCACCCAAAGTACAATGGGGGAAAATGCAAACAAACAAACATAAGCAGGAAGAGCAATCCAGCCCATTTTTGCCTGCAGAGCAATGAAAAAAGACTGCAAACATGGAGAAATGAGACCAACAAGACTACCCCAGCCTCTTCCAGCCAAAAATGCAAAGAAAAGCAGTGCAAAGATTAATAAAAGCTAGCTCCCTACCCTATCTTACCAAGTTCAAAAGGCCCAAATCCCACAGCAAAACATGTCCAGAATGGCTCCAAAACACCATGAAAAAAACGCTTTCACTCCGATCACCCCCTCCATAAACTATGCATCCTGCAATGCATTACAGGGTACACATTTTTTTTTTGCAAGGCATTATGAAACATTTGTTATCCGAAGCAGCCCATAGGGAACATTTGCTAAACGAGGCAGCCCTATGCCTGGACATTTCCATTTGTTATCCAAAAAATTTGTCATCTGAGGCATTCTTTATTCGAGGTATTACTGTATCGTAATGCATTTGTTTGTGGTACAGTCCTTAAGGTGCCAACCTGTGAGTGCACAGCACTCTTCTGGGTAGAGCTGCCCCGTAAAGAAAACATCAGACGTAACAGGAGGAACGACACCTGAAATCAGCATAAGTCCAGATGGTGCCAAAATCAGAGTGGCAGAACAGGAGCAGAACATTCTCCAGAGGTTGCCTTTGAAAGTGAAGCGTCTTCATCCACCTCTTAAAACGAAGGACTGGCACCAGAAGCTTCTGGATCCTCTGGTCGGAGATCCTTGCTTTTGTGGGTGGATAAGAAACAAAGAGGAAGCCTCCCTCCCTCATTGCCACCCCACGAGAGGTGTGCACGTACACACACTCTTTTGCAAGCAGAGACAAAAGAAGTGGGATAAACGCATGTGGAGGATAAAGCAAAGCCATTTCTCAGGCTTATGAGAGGCAGCCAAACCGATACCAGAGCCATAAATTAGAGAAGCGAAGATGCGGTGCTGAGTGACAGCCCCATTGGAGCCCAGCGGTCCATTCCGGGCGGCTTCTCCGCTGAAAACGGATGGCTTTCCGATAGCTCCTCGGTTCCCCCCCCCACTTTCCCATTCAGGGCCACCGAGAATAAAAGAAAGGAATAAAGAGCTTTTCTCTGCTTGTCAGTAGGAGCAGCAGTTCTGTGTGTCCCACCATAATGTGGGCAAACGTGGGGCTGGGCGCGGGGGGGGGGGGAATGCAGTGGTGCCAGGGCCAGGGAGGTGGGCACGGAAGCCACCCATTATTTCCCCTCCCCCACTGCCCACCGTCATGTGCCCCTTGGGCGAGGGGAGACCTACAGTGCATTTATCGAATTCATTTCCAAGGTTGTTGCTGGGTCTTCCTTTAGAACCCCTGGCTGCATCATGTGATGGTGAGTTCCACTGGTTAATTGTGTCTCGTGTGACTAAATGTTTGACAACATTAACAGCTGGTGTGGGAAATACTCCAGCATTGGAGCAGTCTGAGTCACATTATTTTCTACTGTTGATGCAGTGTACAAGTCAGTGTGTGTCAGGTCAGACTCCCACCTTCTCCCGGACTTTCCCCCTCCACTACTGGGACTTTTAGTTTCATAAGAACCAAATGCACTGATGTAGGTTCAATTGCAAAAATAGGTTACAGGCGATATAACTTCATAGGCCACTATTAAAAATATAAAAAGAAACGACCCCTAAACTCCGCCGCAAATGGCTCCCAGCTCCGGAGCTTAAAATTGTTTCCCCACCAGCTCCGGAGTTTACAGATAATTAAGTGCGACCACGCCCACCTAAGCACATCCCAGCACACTTTTCAGGTACCTGCTCTCTGGAGGTGAAAATTCCTGATGCGGATATAACAGTAGTGACTGCTGGGCTCTCCTTGCTTCTGTTGTTCTTTTTTTGCCCCCCGCCCCTTTAAGAGATCTGAATGCAGTGCCGGGACGGCAGAACGGAGGTGAGCGGCATTCTTTTCTTCCTTTTTTTCTCCCTCCCCTCACGCAGCCAGCAGCCAGGAGTGCGGAGGGGGTGGGAACGCAGGAACAGCGACAAACCCCTAAGATCTCTGGTCCGAATTTAAGTGGCCAGCGGATCTTAGGGGTCGTGTGAAAAGGCCCATTGCAAACTTTCGAGGGCAGTAAATCACCCTTCTTCAAAGCAGGTCCCAGAAGTTCGGACATGGTGAAAGATGTTCTTCACCAGGAGGTTACTTTTAAGTCCTTAGTTAGATGATGTTCTTAAAATCCATAGCTAGATGATGATGTAGCCAGGGCAGGAATCTTGTTAGAGGCAAGATGGGCAGTTGTAAAAAGCTGTTTCTTAAATCACCCCCCCCCAAGTTCTTCAAACAAAGGAACATGGGTGATATACCACCCTCCTCCCTTACCCAGCTCCATTTGGCACAACGAGACATACAAATCCCTTTTGCTTGGGCAGCGGGGGTGGGGGTTTGATACAAAGGACCCATGTGCTTCATTCTGGGTTTGGGGTAAAAAAAATGTGTCCACTAGGTTTTCCAATTGGAACTGGATTGAATTAAAGTTATATTACCTAGTGGAAGCAGTTGTGCCCTTTGATGTTGAGAGTTCTTGTGCCTCATTCCAGGTCTCTGGGGAATGCTGGCTCTTTCTTGGTATCTTCACAATTCCATCAAGGCAAAAAGGAGTGGGGGTTTGCCTTGATGTAGGTTCAGATAGTTTTAATCCATTGAACCAATGCAAGAGGTAACTAGAAGATGGATTTTGCATTTTGATGGGTTAGGGAATGAATAAGCAAAGAGGCACTTACGGCGGTGTCAGTACCCCTCAATTGAGCATCCCTTGTCTGTAAATTGTAAAATTTTTTTAAAAAAAGGGTTGTTCCAGTGCTGGTGCAATATAGAATCAGGGTGGGAGCAGTGAGGAAGAAATTGCCAGAGAGGAGGAACTTGGCAGCCAGCTCTTGTTTGCAGCTTACTAAAGCAGCTCCTGCCTTCTGCACAAGTGGATGGCATCAATAGAACCACCTTAACAAGGTGCTAACCAGTGGACATCGCAAATTTCCTCTCCTGCCTCTGCTCACTCCAGTGTGGTATGTTCACCTAGGGAAACCCAACTCCCCCAACACGAATTCAGAGTGGATCACTTCACATTTTCCCTGCCGTGTCGTTGCACACTAGTGCCTCCCTCTCCTTTCTTCTTGAATTGACTTGCCCTCTCGTTCCCTTTCCTCCCTCCTGTCAAGAGCAGAAGGAAGCCAGGGGTGAGGCCTGAGGTCCTAGGCAATGTATGGGTGGAGTTTCCAAAAAAAGGCACACGCCCCTTCTCCACACCCACGTAGAAATGTTCAGGGTGCAGTTTTAATCACCGGTATAACATTTGGTCTGGTTTGGAGGATACTTTTTGGGGATTCCTGGATGTGTCAGCTCAACATCCTGTTTGGCCAAGTGGCTCGCTCATAGTGCCGATGTAAATGCTGGTGCTTCTTCCTGAAAGAGAGAATGGAGTGTTGTGTGTCGTCATTGTTTTGTTGTTCAAAAATTCCAGGCACAGTCAAAAGTGTAAAAAAAAATTGACTGGTATTATGCAACAGATAGAAATTTCAACTAAAAACCTAAGTGTGTGCTATGTACCAGCACAATATGTATGCTGTTCCTAGTATTGCCCTTCTTTGTAGCTCCAATGGTGTAATTTCTGAGATCTGCAACTGCTTGGAATATTTTGTGAAATTTCTGTTCCCAAAGCCCCAATGACTACAGGGACCACGGAGGTGTGTTTCATCCACAAGCAAGATGTTTCAATACAGAGGTCTCTCTGTGGGCCTTTTGACACGACCCCTAAGATCCGCTGGTCCCTTA
This sequence comes from Phrynocephalus guinanensis, assembly GCA_037367245.1. Classification (NCBI taxonomy): domain Eukaryota; kingdom Metazoa; phylum Chordata; class Lepidosauria; order Squamata; family Agamidae; genus Phrynocephalus; species Phrynocephalus guinanensis. Next base: position 122,816,732 of record CM074738.1, read on the forward strand.
AATTCGGACCAGAGATCTTGAGGGTTCGTTGCTGTTCCTCCCTCCCCACCCGCTGGGCACTTCTTTGTTCTGTCTGCGTGAGGGGGGGGAGGAAAAAAAAGCCTTAGACAGAGACAAAAGAATAAAAGGCTTACCTCCGGTTGCTCCGACCTCCGTTTACTTCCTGGTTCCTCTTTAAGGGGCGGAGGCAAAAGAAAAACAACAGAAAGAAGCGAGGAGAGCTCAGGAACTCTCCGCATCAAATATTTTCACTATAAAAAAGCAGGTACAAGAAAAGTGCAGTTTGGTCGCGCTAAGTGGGCGGGGTTGCACTTAATTGTCTGCAAACTCCGGAGCTGGTGGGTAAACATTTTTATCGTCCAGAGCTTAGGGGTCGTGTATAAACGCCCTGTATTTTCTTAGTTTTTCCAGTTCTTTGGCTTCCACTCTGGTATCTCCTGGAATTGCAATGTCAGTGATCCAGGCATTTCTTTGTTGTATTACTACTACAGTAGTCCCCTGCCACAACGTGGTTCATATATTACGGTCTCAGTATATCCCTTTTTTTTCTTGAGAGAAGCAGGCTTTTTAACCTGTTCTTAAGCAACTCTGCAAACAGACCTGGGGCTGCTCCTGCCTGTTGTTCTTGCAGCAGGAGCAGTCCTTGCTGAGGCGTCTGCATTTCACTTCCAAAGAGAGTTTTTTAACCCCTCCTGACACCTCAGCAAACAGCTGGGGCTGCTCCTGCTGGGTGCTTTTGCAAAGAGAGGTTTTTAGCCAACCCCAAACACCTCATCAAACTGACCTTGGGCTGCTCTGCTGCTGTTTCCAAAGAGAAGTTTTTAACCCCCTCCTGACACCTCAGGAGACAGACCTTGAGTTCCTGGCAGCAAGGTCTGCTGAAGTGTCAGGAGGGGGTTGAAAACCTCTCTTTGGAAATGCAGCGTCAAGAGCAGCCTAAGGTCAGTTCACTTGGGTGTCTGCATTTCACGGAATTTCCAGGGGTGGATCAGGCACCAAACTCCCGCAATAAATGGGGGAGTACTGTACTACCGGGCCTAGTGTGTTATGTTCAAGGTGTCTGTCGGTTTGGATCTGGAAATCTAGAAATCCCACAAGATCTTGACCTTGTCATTTCTGACACCTTTTCTACCAGATGTTCCCATGGGTTTTTGGAAGCTAGAAGGTCATATTTTTGCATAATAATCAGTGCGCTAATTTTGCCATTATTATTATTATTATTATTATTATTATTATTATTATTATTATTATTATTATTATTATTATTATTATTATTATTAATTTCGCACAGGATGAGATGGTAAGTTTTTCATTTTTTGCCGTGCAAGGCATTTACATCCAAGGTCTCATCTCGCACGGGGACGGTGGGGTGGGGGTGGGGTGGGGACTGGGTGGCACAAGCAAGTCGTCCTGCTTGCCCTGAGCTCGACGGGCTGTGATCTTTTAATTTCAGAGAAGGGTCTTTCCTCCGATCCCAGGAGCTGGACGAAGCCCCCCCCCGCCCGCCCGCCGACGGTGCAACGGACGTTAATATGGACAAGCCACAGAGAGGAGAGATGGCAACTCTGCCTTTGCTCTGCTCTGGGTGTCTCTCTGTTGGGCTTAATGGGACCCCCAATCTCCTCAACCCCCCCCCCCAAAATCCTTGTCTTCTTGCAGCAGCAGGTTGCCGGGGTAGGTGGCCACGGCACAGCCCGCTCTTGTCCCGGTGACCCGAGAGGCTGTTAATTAGCTCCAGACGTGCCGAGAAGGCTTGTCGATGCTGCGGGGTTATTGGAATTGATTTCAGTTTAGATATTGAGCCAGGGTCCTGGGCAAGGGGCACGCTGGGAAAGGCTAGTGTGCCCTCCCCTCTGTGTGTGTGTGTGTGTGTGTGTGTGTGTGTGTGTGTGTGTGTGTGTGTGTGTGTGTGTGTGTGTGTGTGTGTGTGTGTGTGTGTGTGTGTGTGTGTGTGTGTGTGTGTGTGAGTGAGTGAGTGCTGTCACCCTTGCACTTCAGAGAGATCACCAGACCAGCAGTTTCTATCATTTTGTAATTGATAGCGTTTATAAAAGCTAATTGGTTGTCCTTACTTGTTGCATTGCTTATTTTCCTTTCAATGTAATAACGGCTGAAATCCAGTCGTAAGCCACCATTCCAGAACGCCCATTGAAGCAGTGGAACCTGCACAGGAGCTGACCCACCAATATTGGCTTCAGCCAATATTTGTCATTATTTATTTATTTATTTATTTATTTATTTATTTATTTATTGGATTTTTACAGATTTATTTTTATTATTACAGAGCCTTGTGGTGCAGTGGTTAAATGCCTGTCCTGCAGGTAAAACTGCTCACAACCTGGGGTTCAATCCTGGGTAGCAGGCTCAAGGTTCACTCAGCCTTCCATCCTTCCCAGGTTGGTAAAATGAGTACCCAGCTTGCTGGGGGGAGGGGGGCAGTGTGTAGCCTGCATACTGTAATTAAATTGTAAACTGCCCAGAGACTACTTGAAGTGGTATGGGCCGGTATATAAGCAGAACACTTTGCTTTTATACCGCTCCTCTGGCAGCAAGGTCACTCTGGGCGGTTACTTATTACTCTCCCTCTTGTACGTAGGCTTAGAACAAATAAGAGTATGGCATAAATAAAGGGGGGGGGTTCCGTTCACAATGCTGCACAAAATCCCAAAAAGGCCTTTTAAAACTAATTTAAATAGTAGCTAGAATGTGTTAGTTGCTATCCCAGTAAGCACCTTTTGTTTACTTCTCGCTGCATTCGTTTGGAAATGTTACCTGGCTACATTTTTGTTAAGACAGGGATTGAAATGCAGGTCATTGTGTCCCTTATAACTCGTTATTTCCAAATTGTGCAAGCCATAGGAAAGTGCCACAGAACCTTGGGATTTAATAGTGAGCAATCATCTCAAAGTGGGTACCTACCGCCATGGCGGGAGATTCATCTCGCCAGAGCAGCCATGGGTCAGCCAGTCATCATGTGTTGTGGTTTAGATTCCTGCTGGAATCCCCCTCACCCCCCCCCCCGGTTATGTGTTCTCTGCCTTTTTAAAAAACATTTTATTGAATTTTCTAAACCTAACAGGTTAAAAACAAATACATTGCTTGTGTTTAAAACATACACAGGTTAAAAGCAAATACATTGTTTGCCGTGTAACATAGTTCTAATGCAAATATTTTCCCAATGTTTCAGCCCAAGTGTTTGGTATATTCCAAATTTACATGTTTCTTTTCTATCATTATGTTCATAGCTACTTATCTCCATCTTCATCTAGTACAAAGAATGAAAATAACAAAGTACAATATTAAGCTAGCCTATTTAGTTATAATTCTTCATTTTACTAAGCAGCTTGAAATCTATTTCTCTAGCTCAATATATAATAGGCATACATTTATATCTGCTTTCATCTAAGTATGAGCCTCGTGGCGCAGTGGTTAAATGCCTGTCCTGCAGGTAAAACTGTGCTCACAACCTGGGGTTCAATCCTGGGTAGCAGGCTCAAGGTTCACTCAGCCTTCCATCCTTCCAAGGTCGGTAAAATGAGTACCCAGCTTGCTGGGGGGGGGGCAATGTGTAGCCTGCACACTGTAATTAAAATTGTAAACCGCCCAGAGACTACTTAAAGTGGTATGGGGTGGTATATAAGCAGAACACTTTGCTTTAAGTGTGCTCTGCCTTCTGAAGGACCCAGATGCCTCATCACAAGGGCCCAACCAGTTAATTACTTGTAGGGGGACAAGAGGAAGATTCTCCCCAGCAGTGGAGAACCATAGATTGACAGAGTTGCTCAAGGCAGGAATTCAATCAAAGTAGATCTGATAAGCTGTCCAGATGGAGGACTCACACTAGCTGTATTCAGACTGATGAAGCTGTTTGGATGAGCAGTGAAACGTTTCTATCTCTCAAAAAAGAAGTCCAGTAGCCATGACTCAACTTCCAGATAAACTCACTTGGATGACTGAGAATCTTCACAGACATATCTGACAGAGGGCTTGCCCAATTTTCACTCAAGTGAGCACTCGCCACCTCCTGAGGTCGTTGGTCCCATTGTTGCACTGCTCTGACAATTAGGACGTTTTCCCTGAAATTTAACTGAAATCTGGCTTCCTGTAACTTGATCCTGTCGCTGCCTCTCCTGTATTCTGGGATGATCTGGAAGTTGAGTCATGCTCCTTCGCCAGACTGACGATGCTCCTTGGATGAGCAGTGAAACATTTCAATCTCTCAAGAAAAGAAGTCCAGTTGCCGTGACTCAACTTCCAGATAAACTCACCTGGATGACTGAGAATCTTCACAGACATATTCTGGGATGATAGAGGACAGACCCTGCCCCTCCTCTGTAGGGAATGGCCTTTCAAGTATTTGAAAAGTGCTATCCTATGGCCTCTCAGTCTTCTTTTCTAAAAGCAAAAGCAATGTGTTCTGCTTATACATACCACCCCATACCACTTCAAGTAAGTCACTGGGTGGTTTACAGTTTAATTATGCAGGCTACACATTGACTCCCAGCAAGCTGGGTACTCATTTTACCGACCTTGGAAGAATGGAAGGCTGAGTCAACCATGAGCTGGTTACCAGGGATCGAACCTCAGGTCGTGAGCACAGTTTTACCTGCAGGACAGGCATCTAACCACTGCGCCATGTTTAGCTTCTCCAAACTAAACGTGCCCAGTTCTTCCAGTCTTTCCTCTTAGGGCTTGGTTTCTAGCACCCAGCGCTACCACCCCACCCCACCCCACCCAGATCATTTTTGTTGCCTTCTTCTGAACTTGCTCCAGTTTGTCAGCATCTTTATTGAAGAGTGGTGTCTGGAACTGGATGTACCCTGTTTCCCCAAAAATAGGACATCCCCTGAAAATAAGACCTACTTACAGTTTTACCTCTCGCTGGAAAAAAAAGGCATCCTCCGAAAATAAGGCCTCCCTGATAATAAGATAACAATAAATGTGTACCGTATTCTTCTTCATGGAAAAATAAGACATCCCCTGAAAATAAGACCTAGCACATATTTGGGAGCAAAAATTAATATAAGACACTGTCTTATTTTCTGGGAAACAAGGGAGTAGTCTAAAGCCAAGACCTTTGTGGACAGGAGTAGAACCTGGTCCCTGCCGCACAGAAACTGTCACCTCTGACCTTTGCGTCCAATGGGAACATGCTGTCCCCTCCAGCCCCCCCCCCCAAGCTAGAAGTCAAAGGGAGGTTGATCAGTCAATGGCGGGCTTTCCTCAGGGGGTCAACGGCCTTCCACCCAGCAAACCCCTTCACAGTAAGGACCCCCCCCTTTCCCCTCCAAGTCACCGCCTGTGCTTGAAATCATTCTGTCGAGGAGAGGAGAAGGGAAGGAGATCATCGTAAACATTACCGGAAGGGATCCCAGTGAGATTAACACGTTTCCTGACAAGCTGACAATTTTGTAAGCTGATAATGCGCCCAGTAGTTCAGGCTGTGGAGGAAGAGCACCAGAAATGAAGGAACTAAGTAGCTGAGGAAAAGGGGAGCCCCTACCCCACCCCTGGGTTGGGCAGAGCAGGAGAGGAAAGCTGCCTGGGCTGCAAGGTGGGCTCAAGGACTACTATTGTAAGGGTGGCGAACCTTTGGCACTCCTGATGTTCATTAGGCATTAGACAATACCTTTATAGGCAACTCATAAAAATAATTAAAAAATCATTGCAAGCTTTTGTGGACGATCCCCACTTCTTCAAGCAAGTCCCCACAGTTCAAACATGGCAAAAAGATAGGATTTGCCAAGAGGTTGATCTTAGACACAAAGATTCTCACCAGGCACTAGGGATGGGCACGAAACGGAAAAATAATGTGTCATTTCGTTTCTCTTCATGCTCAGCCCAGTTTATTTTGTTTCATTTCTTACAAAAAAAATTATAATATTTCGTACAAAACAAAATGAAACGAAACGAAATGGCTCCCCTGGGTCCTAGAGGCACCAGATTTGGTGCCCGGGACTCCGGGAACCATTTTTAAAGGGCTCCTGCTGAGGTGTCAATGGCTGGAGCCCTTTAAACCTGGCCCAGTCGGTACCAGAGAGGTGACAGCTCAGCAGGAGCCCGAAAACAATGGAACAAAACGGTTCATTTCAATGGAAAACTGACCATTTTGTTTATAACGAAATGCTACTTCCTCATTTCGTTTCGTTACGTAACGAAACGACAAAACAGCATTTCGTTTTTCATTTCCTGCCCATCCCTACCAGGCACGTTTGCCTTAGTTGAGGCAGGAGCCAGCAGGAGGGTTGGGTTTCACATCCTAGTCCTTCAAACCAAGGAGCAGAGGTCATGCCCGCCCACCCACATCTCCTCTGCATTCAGCTGTTTTTCGAAACAGATTTTGGCATTGATGCCAAAAACCCATGTTCTTCATTCGGGGATTGGGGTACAATCTGTTCCCCACTGACTGTGCCTCGTGAGTTTATTAATTATACCCAAACAGAGCCAACAGAGATGGGGACATAGGTGGCAGACACGGGCGGGCGAATGTAAAGGGAGGGAATGTGGGTTGATTACTCACAAAGGTGTAAATTCTGACTCCGTTCATCCTCTTGGGGTAAATGAGATGACTGAAATTTGTTCTCCTCAGATTGCGCTATTGTGAGAGCATGGATTCTTCTAGGTGGCGTGGGGTTTAGTCTCAGAAAGAACTTGTATATTTTCATGAGTGTTTGTTGTTTTTGTTTTTGTTAAACATGGTGTTGAAAAAATGCAATTTATTTATTTATTTATTTATTTTATACATTTATATGCTACCCGTCTTCCATATATCCAGATGCCCCAAGCTCTACGGCCTCCCCAAGATTCACAAAGAAGGAACACCTCTCAGACCCATAGTCAGCTCCATAGGCTCACCCCTACAAAACCTCGCCAAATTTCTTGCCAAACAACTCCAACCCTATGCAGAATCCATCACTTCATACGTACAAAACTCGTTCCACTTCATAGAAATTATAAAGAAACAAGACCTACAACCCAATGACCTACTCGTGAGCTTCAATGTTGTTTCGCTCTTCACACAAGTGCCCATTCAAGAAGCCTTGACAGCTATCCACAACAAATACAACCCCCCCCAAGCACATCCTAGATCTGACCAACCACTGCCTAACCAACACATACTTCATCCACAATGGACAAAGATACAAACAGATAGAAGGAGCACCCATGGGATCACCCCTCTCACCGGTCATCGCAAACCTATATATGGAACACTTTGAAACCAACGCGTTACAGAAGTCCGAACATAAACCCAAACTCTGGCTCAGATATGTTGACGACACCTTTGTTATCTGGCCACACGGGAAAGACAAACTGAACAACTTCCTCACACATCTCAACAGCCTACACCCCAAAATACAATTCACTATGGAAATAGAAGCCAACAACCAACTTCCCTTCCTGGACGTCCTAATCTACAAAAAACCCGACGGCTCCTTAGGACATACCATCTACCGGAAAAAAACACATACAAACCGCTACTTAAATGCACAATCACACCACCACCCTGCACAGATCAACTCCGTAGCAAAAACCCTCATCTCCAGAACCAAACGCCTCGCTGACAAAGACCACCTAAAAACTGAATTACACACTCTCTCGAATGCTTTAATTGCGAACGGATTCCAAAAAAACACCATCACCAAACTAATCCAAAAAGAAACACCCCCCAAGAACCAAGAAACAGAAGAGAACAACGGCACTGCCCTCCTCCCTTACATCAAAGGCACCACAGACAAAATCAGCAAAATTCTCCACAAACACAATATCAAGACAGCCTTTTGCACCGAACAAAAAATAGCCAACATTTTAAAAAACCCAAAGACAAGATTGAGCTAGAAAACCAAGGAGTCTACGAAATACCATGCAAAGTCTGCCCAGCCACATACATCGGACAGACAAACAGGAGAATAAGCGCACGCATCGCAGAACACAAGAACGCAGTCAAAAAAGAAGAAAAATCTTCCTCTCTCTTCCAGCACATAAAAACAACAGGTCATGAAATTGATTTTAAAAGAACCAAACTCATCTCCAAAACCGAACACTTCAACAGTCGAATAATCATGGAAGCCATTGAAATAGAGAAACACCCAAACAACATGAATAAACGTGATGACACCTCCCGCTTGCCTGACATCTGGAAACTGGCCCTGGTCAACAGACGAGCCTCTGTCACAAAGACTGACACCAGGTCCAAAAGGACACAAGATGCCACCACCTTCCATCCACACCAAACACAAACCCAGACCCTTCCCACAGATGAAACGAAACCACCATCCAATAACAAAACCACGACTGCACCATCTACCGCTACTCCCCACTCCAGCCACCACATGGAGCACACTTACACACGCCAAAAAAACATTGGGAGACCACAGACACGCAGCCAGACCAAAATGAATTCACAAGACACAGGACCCCACTCCACCAAAGCCCAGGATGCTGCCAGAACGCCCATCACCAAGGTCGTTAAGAAACAAAAGGCTAATAGACACACATCCAGCACCTCACCCACACATGATGTCTCTAAACAGCCATCTAACCCACCAGCAGTTAAGCCCTTAACGATCGCCTCAGCCACACAGCAGATCACAAAAGAACAAACGAACCTACAATCAGCAACAGAGCAAGCAAACCACACACCCCCAGCAGTATTTATAGAAGGACTTCAACTGAGATCACGCTTTGCTTCAAGAAGAAAGAAGCCAGAACACCAGCCTGAAGATGACGAGTGAGACCTCGTCGAAACGTCGCCAAAACAACCAGATTTCTACACGGGAAGAAACCCGAATCCACCCTAACATGCATATATATATATATATATATATATATATATGTTAGGGTGGATTCGGGTTTCTTCCCGTGTAGAAATCTGGTTGTTTTGGCGACGTTTCGACGAGGTCTCACTCGTCATCTTCAGGCTGGTGTTCTGGCTTCTTTCTTCTTGAAGCAGAGCGTGATCTCAGTTGAAGTCCTTCTATAAATACTGCTGGGGGTGTGTGGTTTGCTTGCTCTGTTGCTGATTGTAGGTTCGTTTGTTCTTTTGTGATTTGCTGTGTGGCTGAGGCGATCGTTAAGGGCTTAACTGCTGGTGGGTTAGATGGCTGTTTAGAGACATCATGTGTGGGTGAGGTGCTGGATGTGTGTCTATTAGCCTTTTGTTTCTTAACGACCTTGGTGATGGGTGTTCTGGCAGCATCCTGGGCTTTGGTAGAGTGGGGTCCTGTGTCTTGTGAATTCATTTTGGTCTGGCTGCGTGTCTGTGGTCTCCCAATGTTTTTTTGGCGTGTGTAAGTGTGCTCCATGTGGTGGCTGGAGTGGGGAGTAGCGGTAGATGGTGCAGTCGTGGTTTTGTTATTGGATGGTGGTTTCGTTTCATCTGTGGGAAGGGTCTGGGTTTGTGTTTGGTGTGGATGGAAGGTGGTGGCATCTTGTGTCCTTTTGGACCTGGTGTCAGTCTTTGTGACAGAGGCTCGTCTGTTGACCAGGGCTAGTTTCCAGATGTCAGGCAAGCGGGAGGTGTCATCACGTTTATTCATGTTGTTTGGGTGTTTCTCTATTTCAATGGCTTCCATGATTATTCGACTGTTGAAGTGTTCAGTTTTGGAGATGAGTTTGGTTCTTTTAAAATCAATTTCATGACCTGTTGTTTTTATGTGCTGGAAGAGAGAGGAAGATTTTTCTTCTTTTTTGACTGCGTTCTTGTGTTCTGCGATGCGTGCGCTTATTCTCCTGTTTTGTCTGTCCGATGTATGTGGCTGGGCAGACTTTGCATGGTATTTCGTAGACTCCTTGGTTTTCTAGCTCAATCTTGTCTTTGGGGTTTCTTAAAATGTTGGCTATTTTTTGTTCGGTGCAAAAGGCTGTCTTGATATTGTGTTTGTGGAGAATTTTGCTTATTTTGTCTGTGGTGCCTTTGATGTAAGGGAGGAGGGCAGTGCCGTTGTTCTCTTCTGTTTCTTGGTTCTTGGGGGGTGTTTCGTTTTGGATTAGTTTGGTGATGGTGTTTTTTTGGAATCCGTTCGCAATTAAAGCATTCGAGAGAGTGTGTAATTCTGTTTTTAGGTGGTCTTTGTCAGCGAGGCGTTTGGTTCTGGAGATGAGGGTTTTTGCTACGGAGTTGATCTGTGCAGGGTGGTGGTGTGATTGTGCATTTAAGTAGCGGTTTGTATGTGTTTTTTTCCGGTAGATGGTATGTCCTAAGGAGCCGTTGGGTTTTTTGTAGATTAGGACGTCCAGGAAGGGAAGTTGGTTGTTGGCTTCTATTTCCATAGTGAATTGTATTTTGGGGTGTAGGCTGTTGAGATGTGTGAGGAAGTTGTTCAGTTTGTCTTTCCCGTGTGGCCAGATAACAAAGGTGTCGTCAACATATCTGAGCCAGAGTTTGGGTTTATGTTCGGACTTCTGTAACGCGTTGGTTTCAAAGTGTTCCATATATAGGTTTGCGATGACCGGTGAGAGGGGTGATCCCATGGGTGCTCCTTCTATCTGTTTGTATCTTTGTCCATTGTGGATGAAGTATGTGTTGGTTAGGCAGTGGTTGGTCAGATCTAGGATGTGCTTGGGGGGGTTGTATTTGTTGTGGATAGCTGTCAAGGCTTCTTGAATGGGCACTTGTGTGAAGAGCGAAACAACATCGAAGCTCACGAGTAGGTCATTGGGTTGTAGGTCCTGTTTCTTTATAATTTCTATGAAGTGGAACGAGTTTTGTACGTATGAAGAGATGGATTCTGCATAGGGCTGGAGTTGTTTGGCAAGAAATTTGGCGAGGTTTTGTAGGGGTGAGCCTATGGAGCTGACTATGGGTCTGAGAGGTGTTCCTTCTTTGTGAATCTTGGGGAGGCCGTAGAGCTTAGGGCATCTGGATGATTTCTCTCTGGGGATGATGCTTGGCTTGATTTCTTCACTTAAGGGTGAGGCTTTTATTTTGGCTTTGGTGGTTTTTTCCAGGTAGGTGGTGGGGTCTGTGTTCAAAGGTATGTAAGCAGGGTCTTGTAGTAGGTTGGATAGTTTGGCTTGGTAGTCAGATGTGTTCATCACCACTGTGGCATTGCCTTTGTCTGCTGGGAGAATGATTATGTTGTTGTCTTTCCTCAGGTTGGTGAGGGCTTTTTGTTCTTCTTTGTGTAAATTGCTTCTGGGTGGTTTGCTGGAGCAGAGGATATTGGTGACTTCGAGTCTGATTTTGTTGGCTTCATCTGGGTTGATTTTGGTTAGGCTGGCTTCCACTCCGCATATGATGTTTTCAGTGGGGATGTGTCTGGGGGCGACTGCAAAGTTGAATCCTTTGGACAGGACTTTGGTCTCTGCGATGGTGAGTGTCCTGTCTGATATGTTGTGAACTGTTTGTTTCATGGGCTGCTGTGGGGGGTTGGGCTTCTGGCGTTTTTCCAGTTTGTGGAGTTTGTTGGTGTGTATGTCTGTCTTGTGGGAGGTCTCTGTTTCAGCTCTCCAGGCGGCGAGTTGCTTGGATTTGTTCCAGAGTGTTGGGTGGATTTTGTTGCTGAGTTTGAGGTGGAGAGTGAGTAGGTCTCTGTTGGTTTGATCTAGTAGGTATCTTTTCTTGTGTAGTTCGTTTCTGATTAGGGCTAGTTCTGTTCTTTTCAGGATCCTTTCGCTGGATGGGGTTTTTGAGTGGAATTTCAGTTGGAAGCTTGTGGGGATCACATTTTTATCTCGGCAGTTGCGTAGGAATGCAATGTCACATAAGATGGTGGCTCTTCGGACTTCTAGTTTCTCGTAGGTTCTGGTCAGCTGGAAGGTTTCCTCCCCGTAGAGGTCGGATATTTGTTTTCGTAGATTTTATATATATATAAAATCTTTTTATATATATCTTTTTATATATATATAATCTTTTTATATAATAATATATAATCTTTATATATATATATATATATATATATAATTTAACTAACACAATAAATAAAAACAACAGAAGACAACATATGCCAGCAAGACAGTCTTGTTCTGTTGGTCAAAAAATTAAATTAAATTAAATTAAATTAGTGGTTGCCAGGCACTTCTTTAAAGGGCAAGGTTTTAACAGCTCTCTTGAAGGCGGGGAGGGGCTCTGCAAGGCGAATCTCACTCAGAAGTTTATTCCAATATGATGAGGCGACCACAGAGAATGATTTCTGGTGGTCGTTTTCCAGGCCACCTGAAGTGAGAACGCCTGCGAGGCTCTGGTGGGTCGAGCTGCAGATGACCTTAGGGAGACTCACTCTGCCAGGCATTCAGGTCCCAAGCCGTGGAAGGCTTTGAAAGTCAAAACCAGTTCCATGAACCTCACTCAGAACGTGACAGGCAACCAATGCAGCCGAGCCAGGACTGGAGTGATGCGGGTATACCATCCTGCACCCACCACCACTCTGGCTGCCTCATTCTGCACCCACTGTAATCTCTGAATAAGGGTCATGGGAAGCCCCATGTAGAGAGTGTTGCAGTAATCTATCCTCAAGATCATGAGTACCTGCACATCTGTTCTCAGGGAAGCCTCGTCCAGGTATGGGCAACTCTGGGCGATCAGCTGAAGATGGGAAAAGTCTGACTTGGAATCAGCTGCCACCTGCAGGGACAAAGCCAAGTCCATTCACAGTTGCCTTGTAATAAAGGCAGAAGCATTGAATGGGTTGCTTGTGTCTTGTGCTCTTTCATTATGCTGTCTTATACATAGGGTGTGGGTGGATTCATGCATGCATACACATGCTTAAGTTCATGAAAAGGGAAGGACATTCATTCGATGCAAAAGCACTGAAACTGACCAAAGTCTTGGCGAAGAGAGATTACTCCAATTCCGAAGTGATTACTGTCCAGAGGTCCAGGAAAGGTGAGGCTGAATGGCAGAAACAGGGTTTGGGCCTGTCTATATGTTTCATGGTCATTCGCTTCAATTTTGTCTCCCTCTGCTGGAGGGGATGAAATTTCATTGTGGAATTCCTCCTTCCTACAAAAGTAACAGTGCTCATAAATCATAGAAACATAGAATCATAGAGTTGGAAGAGACCTCCAATGCTCTGCCATGCAGTATTTCTGACAGATGGCCATCCAGCCTCTGCTTTAAAAAAAACCTCCAAAGAAGGAGACTTCACCACCCTCCAGGGCAACATACAGTGGACCCTTGTATAACAAACAGCTTGTATAACATAAAATTTGTACAACATAAAAAATTCCGGAGATAGGGGAAATTTGCTTAACATAATCGCCTATGGGGAAAATCCGTACAACATAAAAATGGGATCACTCCATTTTCAATGCATTCCTATGGGAATTTGTATAAAGGAAGATTTGCTTAACATAATTTCATTTGGAACGAATTAATTCCTTTATACAAGGTACCACTGTATTCCATTGCTGGACAGCTCTAACTGTCAGGAAGTTCTTCCGAATGTTTAAATTGAATCTTTTTCCCTGTAGTTTGAAACCACTGCACCGAGTCCTAGTCTCTGAAAGAATCGAAGACAAGCCAGCTCCCTCTTCAATGTGACATCCTTTCAGATATTTAAACATGGCTCATATCTTATCCCCTCTCAGCCTTCTTATTGTAAGACTAAACATTCCCAGCTCCCTAAGCTGCTCCTCGGAAGACATTTCTTCCAGACCTTTAACCATCCTGGTTGCCCTCTTGTGGGCCCGTTGAAGGTTGTCAACCTTTTTGGCCATTTCTAATGTTTGTTTCGTGCCTTTTTTTAGTACTTGTTATGCCTCTTTTTCTTCCCCCCCTCCTTTTGTTGTGTATTACTTGATTGGAATTTTGTGGTTTTAACTGTTTGTGCTGCTCCATTTATAAATCACCCAGAGTTGTCTTTGGGAAAATTGGTGCGGTATATAAACGTAAATAAATAAATAAATAAATAAATAAATAAATAAATACATACATACATACATACATACATACATACATACATACATACATACATACATACATACTCCAGGTGGGGTCTGACCAAATGCTGTGAAATAGACTAGCTTTACTAGTTGGCCTGATTTTATGCACACTTGGGCAACTGGGTAGCCAAGAACATGTGGTGAGAAAAGTTAAGTTATGCCAGTGATTGCGAACCTTTTCGAGACCAAGTGCCCAAACTGCAATTCAAAACCCACTCATTTTTCACAAAGTGCCCAAAACAGCTATTTAACCTGAATCCAGGTGGCTGTGAAGGGGCGATGTCGGGTGCCCACAAAAAGGGCTCCGAGGGCCACCTTTGGCACCCGTGCCATATAGGTTCACCAACACTGAGTTATGCCATATATGTGTGTCATGTACCGATGAATGGAAGTAATGCAAACTCTTGATCGTTCATCATCGTCACCTTAGAGCCCCTGAGAAATGACCGTGTGGGTCTTTGAGTCCGATTGGTTTTCCAGGTGGTTCAGGGTTATACACGAACCGTCACGATTCCATTTTGTGCCCATCTCTGCAAGCGATATTTGTACCAGCGGTCCCACTTGCCCATCTGTTTCCTTGCCAGTCCTGACAATTAAAACCCTAAGTAACGTTACATAAAAACATCCCAAAAAAGGGAGAGTTCCTAAGACATCAGGAAGGGTCCTTTCTAGAAAGCATCTCCAACTGGTATGGTTAGAACATAAGAACATAAGAAGAGCCATGCTGGATCAGGCCAAAGGCCCATCTAGTCCAGCTTCCTGTATCACACAGCGGCCCCACCAGATGTGTTTGGGAGCGCATGAGACTAGATATCTGTCTCCTGATACCACTCTCCTGCATCTGGCCCTTGAAGTACCCTGGTTTAAACCCTGGAGGTTACACATCTCCATCATGGTTTGTAACCTGTGATGGACTTTTCCTCCAGGAATCTGTCCAATCCCCTTTTGAAGGCATCCAGGTCAGATGCCATCACCACATTGTGTGGCAGGGAGTTCCATAGACTTACAACGCGCTGGGTGAAAAAATATTTTCTTTTGTCAGTTCTTACTCTCCCAGCCCTCAATTTGAGTGTATGTCCCCTAGTTCTGGTATTTTGGGAGAGGGAGAAGAGCTTCCCTCTATCCACTTTACTCATACCCTGCATTATTTTGTATGTCTCAATCATATCCCCCCTCAATCGCCTTTTTTCCAGACTAAAGAGGCCCAAATGTTTTAGCCTTTCTTCATAAGGGAGGTGCCCCAGCCCAGTAATCATTTTGGTCGCTCTCTTCTGCACCTTTTCCAGTTCCACTATGTCTTTCTTGAGATGCAGTGACCAGAATTGTACACAATACTCCAGGTGGGGCCTTACTATTGTTTTGTATAATGGCATTATAATGTTGGCTGTTTTATTCTGGGAGTGACCATCCAAAACATCCCTTTTTCAAACTCAGTGTCTTCCTTGTGGTTGTCTTTAATAAGAAAACAGTGGTCAGAAAATGGGGTCTTCTCACGTGTGACCCCTGACCTTTGGAACCAATTCTCAGGCAAAATCCAGACTTCGTTCTTCTTTTCCACACTGGCATCAAAAGTGCTTTAGTTCAGCAAGCTTTTGTAACTGAATGCCTCATCCCTAGTCAGTTTCATCCTGTTTCTATTTTCTATCTGCCCCCGACCTCCCCCCCCACTAAAGAAAGATCATTTCTACTCTTATTGATTTAAAAAGCACGATGGTACAGTTCGGCTGTTGCTTCAAGCTGCCCTAAATATTTCACAGAATGGCTAAATAAAAGTGTAATTATATAAACATATGCCAATTTTGATTAAAATAATGATAAAAAAATGTTAGCTGTTGTGAGTTTTCCGGGCTGTTTGGCTGCGTTCTGGAAGTTTTTCTTCCTGACGTTTCACTAGACTCTGTGGCCGGCATCTTCAGAAAGAATTCCTAGTTCCCTGAGCTCCTTGCCTTCTGAAAATGCCTGCCACAGAGTCTGGCGAAACGTCAGGAAGAAAAATCAGAATCAGAATCCTTTTTATTGGCCAACTGTGGTTGGACACACCCGGAATTTGTTTTGGTAAAAAATGCTCTCTCTATATAAGAAGGAAATATAAGCATCATAGATTCAACAATAAAAACACAGGCCAACAACACAATATAACCTATTATTTAAAAAGGAAGAAAAGAAGAAAAAATAATTATTCAGCAGTTTGATAGCACTTGGAAAAAAAACTAACTTTATATCTAGTTGTCCTAGTATGCAATGCCCTAAAACGTCGCCCTGAGGGTAACAACTGAAACAGATCATGTCCAGGATGTGTGGAATCTGTATATATTTTCATCGCCCTCTTTTTCGCTCGTGTGGTATACAATTCCACAATAGATGGAAAATTAGTAGCAATAATTTTTCCGCAGTTCCAATTATCCGTTGAAGTCTATATCTGTCCTGCTTAGTCATAGAACTAAACCAGACAGTTGTAGAAGAACAGATGATAGATTCAATAACACCTCTATAAAATTGAATCAACAGTTCTTTTGGCAGTCTGAACTTCCTGAGTTGATACAGAAAAAAACATTCTTTGTTGTGCTTTCTTAATAATACTTTTAATATTAGATGACCATTTTAAATCTTGTGATACAATAGTTAAAGGACTTAAAGGACTCCACTATTGACACTAAGTTATTTGATATTATAAGAGGTGGTTGTATAGAGCGAGTCCTCCTAAAATCCACCACCATTTCAACAGTTTTGCATGTGTTTAATTCAAGATTATTTTGAGTACACCATAAAACTAAACTTCCAGAACACAGCCAAACAGCCCGAAAAACTCACAACAGCTATCAGAGCCTTCAAGAATACAATAATAAATGTCTTTGGGTTTGTAAGTGAATCCCCAAAAGGTCTCTCTCTCTCTCTCTCTCTCTCTCTCTCTCTCTCTCTCTCTCTCTCTCTCTCTCTCTCTCTCTCTCTCTGTGTGTGATTAGCAGGCATACTAGGGAAGGATGGACCTTGTGTAACAAAGTTACTTTTGGACCGCCATTCTGGGAGTCATCCATAGGACATGTGGACATTGTGGTCCCGAACGGTCGCTTTGGCCAGCTCTCACTTTGCTGACCACCTTAGGTCTGCTATTTCCATCCATCTTCCCTCTGGTCTTCTCTCCGCAGGGACTCCAGTCAACCGGATCCCCATCATGGCCAAGCAGGTGCTGGACCTCTACACCCTCTACCGGCTGGTCACCGAGAAGGGTGGTCTGGTGGAGGTCATCAACAAGAAGATCTGGCGGGAGATCACCAAGGGGCTCAACCTTCCCACCTCCATCACCAGCGCAGCCTTCACTCTCCGCACCCAGTGAGTGGCTGCTCTCTGGCTGGCCCCGGCCTTGCACTAGGGGTGCAGACGCCACTGATGCATCACCTCCCCTCCCCAAAAAGAGGGCAAAACAAGCATATTTCGTGCATTCGTCTACAAAATGAATTTTGTACACATGCAAAATTAGAAATGGTTGTGAAAAGGTCAGAAGAGTTGCAGAATCTTGCCCTTGAGTGGGAAAGGCCGTGACCACCCGACTTGGGTGCCTCCTGGTGCCTCTTCTGCTCTGTGCTGTTTGGAGTGGATGCTGGGAAATATCAAGGTCTCTTCAGGGGTTTTGATCTTTGAATCAGATTCCAGTTGGGTTGACTTTATATAGAGTCATAAAATCATGAAGTTGGAAGGGGCCTCTAAGGCCATCAAGTCCGACCCCCCTGGCCAATGCAGGAGTCTGAGTCAAAGCAGATCTGATGGGTGGTTGTCCCTTTTTCTTCTGAACGCCTCCAGTGTTGGACCACTCGCCACCTAAGGGCTATGGGTCCCATTGTCATACTGCTCCATCAGTTAAGAGGCTTTCCTGGTAGTCATCCTGAATAAGGTTTCCTATAGCTTGAGCCCATCATCACTCTGGGTTGATTGAGAACAGATTCTGGGATGACTGAAAACAGATCTTTCAGACAGAAGACTCCACCTATCAACAGATTAATAATAATAATAATAATAATAATAATAATAATAATAATAATAATAATAATAATAATAATAATAATAATAATAATAATAATAATAATAATAATAGTTCCATCAAGTCAGTTCTGATTTGATGTGACCCTTTTCAGGATGTTCTCGGTCGGGAATAGTGAGGAGTAGTTTTTCATTCCCTGCTTCTGGAGATGCTCTGGGACTTTGTCGCTTGCCCAAGGACACACGGGCTGGCTCTGCTCCCAGGATTCCCCAGTGGGGAATCGAACTCTCAATCTCTGGCTCTGCATCCGGAGACCTCACTCACTGAGCTATCTAGCCAGTCCTGTGTGATAGAGGACATGTTTCCCCCCTAGGTGGGGAGAGACAGGAACTGGGGGCATGTCCTAGTTTTGGAAAAAGAAGAGATACAGAAGCCTTCTTGCTTAGGAGGCAAGAGGGTCTTCTTGAGTTCATTAGGGGTGCCGGTTTTTGCTCACTTCTGCAGTCATGTGGAGATGATTCTGCTGAGAGGGGCTTTGTGATGTGAACCAGCTGCACAGCAGGCCGAGGTTCCACAGGGGGAGGTTTCCCTGGCAGGAGGATGAAGGAACAGCACCTGTTGGGCATATGCCTGCCATGCACATGCATGGCATTCCCTACTTTCCATCTAGGGCAAAAAGGGCTCCCTTGAGAGAGACAGAGAAATCTTTTCACATTCTCCTGCCACAGCTCCCCCTGAAACAGCCTTCCCTCCTCTCTCTCCCTCTTCCCACCTTGCAGGTACATGAAATACCTCTACCCTTACGAGTGTGACAAGCGAGGGCTCAGCTCTCCAGGCGAGCTGCAAGCAGCCATCGACAGCAACCGCCGGGAGGGACGGCGGCAAACCTTTGGGACGGCCCTCTTCAACTACTCCCCGGTGGGCACCCCGGGGGTCCTCTCCCCCCCAAAGATCCCCGTGTCCTCCCTCGCCATCTCGACGCACAACTGCAACCCGATCAGCCAAGTCCATGCCATCAAAAAAGGTGAGCAGCCCAGAGAGGCACAGCCTGGGCACCCCGGCAGAGCTGGCATCAAGGATTCTTTTCGAGCCACTACGGCCAGGTGCCGCTCCAACCAACGAGGCCGTGTTCGGGCATTCCTGCTCCCCGGCAGGGTTGAACCGCGGGTTTGGGAAACGGTGATGGACCACTTGCCTCCCTCCAGAGGTTCCTGGACTACAGCTTTGTTAAGAAGTGGTTGGGTTTTAAATGTTTCAAAGATTATCAGAGTTATACAGTGGCATGGAAAGATAATTGCTAAGCACAGATTTGAAGCTGGGAGACAGATGTAAACTTTAGCATAAAAGCTTGTATTACAAAAACATACACAAATACACAATGAGATAAAACACACAGCATAAATATTACAGAGCAGTGGGGAAACTGCTCATCTCACCAAAAAGCAGTCCCAAAGCCAAATGGGTTACAATCCCGCCTTTTATACATATGGCAGACATCATAAACCAATCACACAAGTACACATAGGCAGACAATGTTAATCAGTTATCCATGGCACCTGGATATAATTATTCTGACCTTTTCATGTGGTTACACTATTCACCTGTGTCTTCACAAATGACTATGCATTTATACACAGAAACTAATTGCTTCATTTTTATACTGCCCATCTTCCAGTCTGGAACTCTGGGCAGTTTACAAGTTAAAAAACACAGTACAGAAAAATAGGGAGAACCCTAGGAAGATGGATCAATAGGCAGGAGACAGAAGAAGGGGGGGGGGGAAATTAAATTAAATTAAATTAAATTAAATTAAAGCTCGCCATATGCCTCCTGAAAAGCATGGTTTTCAAAGCCTTTCTGAAGGCGGGCAGGGACTGTGCAAGGCGCAACTCACTCGGGAGGTTGTTCCAAAGCAAGGGGCCCACAACAGAGAAGGCATGGTTCCGCGTAGCCAACCTCCGTGCCTCCCTGGGAGTGGTCACCCTGAGTGAGCACGCCTGCGACAATTCTGTAATATTAAAATCTGTTAAATATTATATTACATGCATTTTGTTAAAAGTTACATTACTTGACAATCTTCCATCGTCCCTCACGGGTGGCCATATCAGCCAGGGTTGATGGGCTCGGCAGTCCAACAATACGTGTCACAAGGCTGCCATGCTGCTGCCACATGTGCTGCCCTGTTGGTTCTGACATACTAGGGTCCCTGTGGCTTAAGTGACCTCCAGAGTATCTGACGATTAACAGCGGTGCGTAAGTCTTGCAAATGGAAGGTTATGGCTCCCTTTATGGAGCCATCCCCTCTCCCACTCACCCGCCTTTTCCCCTGCTGCCTTCAGCTTTCCCCAGCGTCACTGACATTTCCGATCAGCGTTGTCTTCTCGTGATTTAAACCAAAGACACCTCGCCCCCTCCTGTGCAGACCCTTCAAGGTCATGCTGGATGACCATGTTGCTGTGCCTTTCCCCAGTGTCAGAGCAGTCAGAGTTGGGCTCCCAGGGCGGCCAGCAGGATGGGGAGGAAGAAGCCAGCACCCCACACGCCTGAACCTACAAACCTCTCCAGAGTTTGGAAGCAGACAGGATTGAGCCTGGTTAGTTCCTTGGATAGGGAACCACCCAAAACCTACAGTAGTGTTGGCGAACCTATGATGTGGGTGCTAAGGTTGGCCCGCGGAGCCCTTTCTGTGGGCACCCGGCATCGCCCCCTTCACAGCCACCTGTATTCCGGTTAAATTGCTGTATGAGCACTTTGCGGAAAATTAGTGGGTTCTGAATCGCCGTTTGGGCACCCGGTCTCTAAAAGGTTTACCATCACTGGCCTACAGGGTAGAGAAAGATTCCTACCTCAACCTGGCTCAAGGTAGTGACAGAGGGAAGGTGTTGGAAGATTAGCCGCAATGTAGATAGAGGCAACTGGCCACTTGAACCTGTAGTGGCGAGGTGAAGAGATGGAGGAGAGGCAGACGCCTAGCCAGGTTGACTCAGGAATCTTCCTCTGCAGTCTTCCTGCGTGCCCACTTGCTGACGAGTCCATGGCCACTTTTCTCGATTCCTGTTCTGTTTCCTCAGCCCGCCGTCTCCTCCAGAAGGGCTGTCGGCCTGCAGGCTCCGTTTCTTAGTCCCACTTAAAGATGACTCATTGGATCAGCCAAAGTCATGAGACATCAGCATCTCAGTGGTTTGGCAAGTCTGGGCTCGTCGGGTCCCAGCAACTGGATTTTTGCAATGTAGGGCTAGATGTCATTGAAGGTTCTCAGTCATCCCGGTGCGGTTATCTGGAAGCTGACTCATGGCCGTTGAGCCCTCACTCCCATTCCAGATACTGTCGGGCAAGAATACCCCACCTGTCTCAGAATAGTTTCGAAGAATCCATTCAATGTATGTTTATTTCCCCCCCCCCCACCTGAAGATCCTGGAATCCTGGAATAATGGGTTGCTTTCAGCAGGTCAAGCTCAGCCGCTACATTCATGGAGGAATAACCAACATTTCCTTAATAGGGTGTGGGTTTGTCTCCATCTCTATGTCTCTGCGAGGGTAGCCGTGTTAGTCCTTTCAAGAATTGCAGGCAAAAATCAAAGAAAAACAAAACAGACAAAAAACATGTGGCACCTTAAAGACTGATTTTCATATTTTAATGTAACGTTTCATGGACACGTCCACTTCTGCCGCTATATGTCTGATGAAGTGGACGTGTCCACGAAATGTTAGATTAAAATATGAAAGTTAGTCTTTAAGGTGCCACATGTTTTGTGTCTTTTGTTTTGTTTTGTTTTTCTTTGATTTTTGTCTCTGTCTCTGTCTCTGTCTCTGTCTCTCTCTGTCTCTCTCTCTGTCTCTCTCTCTCTCTCTCTGTGTGTGTACAGGCATATCCAAAATTCGGCCGTCCAGATGTTTTGGACCACAACTCCCACAGTCGTTTGCCATTGGCAATACAGGCTTGGAATTCTGGGAGTTGTGGTCCAAAACATCTGGAGGGCCAAAGTTTGGCCATGCCTGGTGTAAGAGAAACAGAGAGACCAGGGGAAAGCATGCCAGACACCCTGCAGCCCGATTCTCTCTTCTTCCTCCTGTGCTGTGCAGAGGACAGTCTCCTTTCCTCGGCAGTTCCCGGGCGCCTCACCATCCCCGTCAGTCTAGCTGGGCATCATTTGGTGGCAGCGCAGGCCGTGGCGACTCAAGCGGCTGCCCTGGAGCAGTTGCGGGAGAAGCTGGAG
The DNA here is from genome assembly GCA_037367245.1 of Phrynocephalus guinanensis. NCBI lineage: Eukaryota > Metazoa > Chordata > Lepidosauria > Squamata > Agamidae > Phrynocephalus > Phrynocephalus guinanensis. Next base: position 122,838,806 of record CM074738.1, read on the forward strand.
ACGGGTGAGCCTCCGGAGAAGAAGATGGCCTTGGTAGCCGAGGAGCAGCAGCGGCTGGTCCAGCAGGCCCTCCAGCAGAACCTCCTGGCGATGGCCTCACAGTTCCCAGTCAACATCAAGATCAATAACCGTGGAGGTGAGTCATGCCTTCTGGGTCTCTGCCCCATGGAGCAGAGGTGGTAGGCTGGAGCGGGCCACGGGGGCCCTCCAGAGGTGGTTGGGTTGATGGACCAGTCGCAGAGCCAGTGGCGAGACAGGGTCGGATCTGCAGAATGCGGGAGGGCCACCCCTGGGGCAAACTTGAAGACCGGCTGTTTCCCTTGTCCAGCCTTCTTGGCCAGAGGCTCTTTGTGCCTCTCCGGGTTCTTTCAGTATCCCAGGACCAACCTGAGCGTATGGATCTGGGATCCTGGTCCTGCTTATTGGATTTCCAGGCAAAGGGAAGGCAGCCATTTCTGGAATGGTGTGTGCACGCACACATCCTGCCCCAGTGAAAAACTGGCAAAATAGGAGGCTATCTGCGGTAGAGCAGGCAGATGAGGAGAGTGGATGGAGTGTCTGTTCAGTTAACCAAGATGGGAGACCCAGGAGAAGAATTTGCAAGAAAATGAGAAATAGCAGGTCTACTTTTTGAGATTAATCATGGTCATGCAGACGGAAGCAGCACTTGCTTACCATTTATTTATTTATTTACTTATATAGCTTGTATGCCGCCCACTACCCAAAGGTCTCTGGGCAGCTCACAATCAAAGTTAACAATTTAGACAATTAAAATGTCACATTGCAATTAAAATTAAAACAATAAAACATTTAAATACAATGAATACAATCTATTAAAACACTGCACTAAAATCGCCATCAGGACCCACAATAATCAGTTAAAAGACTTCTTGAACAGGAATGTTTTTACCTGGCGCCGGAATGTCATCCTGGACCCAGGTGCGAACCCCCTTGGCTGATCTGGGAGTTGAGTCATGGCTACTGGACTTCTTTTTTGAGAGATAGAAACGTTTCGCTGTTCATCCAAACAGCTTCATCGGTCTGTTTGGATGAACAGCGAAACGTTTCTATCTTTCAAAAAAGAAGTCCAGTAGCCATGACTCAACTCCCAGATAAACGCACCTGGATGACTGAGAATCTTCACAGACCCCTTGGCTGATCTTTCAGCCACATGCGCACACACGTACACATGCACACGCATGCACACACACATACATGCACACATGTGCACATGCACACACACACGTGCGCACGTGCGTACACATGTGCGCATGCACGCACGCACACATGCATGCACACACATGCGCACGGACACACGTGCGCACGCACACACACATGCATGCACACACACACACACACACACACACACACACACACACACACACACACACACACACACCTGGAATATACTGAGACGACCCCTCCCACCCACTCATACATACCAAAACTGATTTGCAGAGGAGGAACCTGAGGCTTGCTTTGCTTTGCTCCGCTCCAGGGGATCCATCCTGTGAGTTCGGGGTGGGGTGGGGAGGGTGCTGTTCTTGATTGTTTTAGCAGTTGCCATCCAGACCTTTGTGAGAGCTGGTGTGTGTGTGTGTGTGGGGGTACTGCCCGCCTATGGCACAGACCCCCCCCCCCGAATTGGGGTGGAGGTGGCGCTTGGCGTTGGCTCCGCATTTTTCCAGCACGGCAGCTTCCCTAAAGGCTCCATCGGCATTTCATCTTCTCCTTCTTCCCTCCCAGATGACGGACAGGAAGCGGCATTGAATCTGTCCTCCAATGGCCTGAGCAGCATCAACATGTCAATAGAAATAAATGGAGTTGTCTACACAGGTAAACAGAAGGACCCACTTGCCGTCTGTAATTGCAGGCGGGAAATCCAATACGTTCTAACCACTCCCGACTCTCCTGTCCAGGATGATGTCTCTGCTATAAAATCCATCTCAGGAACATGGGCAGGGGAGTGTTGTGTACAAGGGGTCCCTCGCAGGCCAAAGTGTGTGTGGGGGGTGAAGGAGACATTTGGGGTATGATGAACCCCTTTCCCGTGGCGGTGGCGGGGCTTTGGAGCCACGTGGCACAGCAGTTCAATTGCCGTTACTGCAGCCAAAACTCTGCTCAGGACCCAGTCCCAGTCCCAGGTAACCTTCTCGAGGTTCACTCAGCCTCCCATCTTTCTGAGTTCAGTAAATGGAGTACCCAGCTCTAAGGTGGTGGAGAGGCAATGTGTATATTGTACCTCATTACTGTAAGCCGCCTTGGGTCCTTTTCCAAGGAGAAAGGTGGGGTAAAAATACTCTAAAATAAATAAACAAATAAATATCCTGTCTAATCAGTGCTTGAAGTGTGGTTAAGGCAGGCATGTCCAAACTTTGGCCCTCCTGATTTTTTGGACCACAATTCCCAGAATTCCAGGCCTGTATTTCCAATGGCAAAGGACTGTGGGAGTTGTGGTCCAAAACATCTGGAGCGCCGAAGTCTGGACATGCCTGGGTTAAGGTGATTTATAAGCAGCATGCTTGGCTTGGCTTGGCTTGGCTTTGAGGGAAGAGAGGGCCTATCTCTAATATCCGTTGAATCTGGTGCCTTGACATCATCCTAGCCCAGATGTTTTGGACCACAACTCCCAGAATTCCAAGCCTAGATTGCCAATGGCAAAGAACTGTGGGAGTTGTGGTCCAAAACATCTGGAGGACTGACGCAGCCCCTTTGGCTCTGTGCACAGCCATCCCCCCTCCACATGTTTGTGCAGTATTGTTTTTAATGCTAATTGTGTTCCGAGATCTCTTCCTTTTCATTTTAGAAACGGGGGGAAAAGAGCAGCTGTCTAGCCTTTATGGCTTGCAGAGGAAAACCTGAAGCTGTTGGGGGTGGGGTGGGGTGGGGGGAATTACAGAACATTTATTCAATTATTATTTTTATTTATTTAAAAAAATATCCTGTCTTTCATCTTAAAAAGAACCCAAGAATACAACTGGACTGGCCAGTGGGTTACAGATCCCAATGATTCCCCACCACCACCACCTCTAGTCAACCCAGGATTTTTATTATTTATTTATTTATTTTATGACCTTAAGTTCCTGAATAATCACCCTCCCCTTACCTGAAACATTTCCAGTGTTCCTCCTCATCCTGTGCTGGATTCTCTGTCAATGATATTTCTGTTTCCCGGATAGAATCCATCAAGTCAGAACCACAAGCGAGTTGATTCTCCTTTACATGCACAGGGCGAGAGAGGATCGTAGAATTAATTCGTAATTTTAGAAGGACATCTTTGAAGCCGTTTCCAGGGTGTCCTGCCAGAGGGACTCAAGAACTGAATTAGAACAGGAAGGCAGGCAGGTAGAGAGGAGGCAGAGAAGAAGGCCTATATACAGCCATCCATCATGCATTATGCATGGCACAGCCAAACCTGCTGTTAAGAGTGAAGCACCAGTCTCAGGCGGCAACGGGTTGGCCGGGGCAGCCCCACTGCGGTTTCTTTTGAGTTCCCTGTTTCTTGGAGGGCAACAGCCTGTCTCTGCCACTACACAGTTTTCCTCTGGAAGTTGAGTCATGATTGCTACTGGACTTCTTTTTCTTGAGAGACAGAAACGTTTTGCTGCTCATCCAAACAGCTTCCTCAGTCTGAATACAACTAGCGCGAGTCCTCCATCTTATAGTCCACTTGGATCTCTTGTCACCCTCACTCAACAAAAATGGGGGCCTCAGGCATAGTCTATCTGCTATTTATCAGGGTGTGCTTTCAACAACATTCAGACAAATCAAAAAGCCTTCACCACCAAGGCCATAGCTAACAACCCATTCTTGATAGGTTTCAGCACCTTAGGCCCTTGTTCACCTTAAGGCTATGGATACTATGGTCTACCTAACAAGCCTATTCAGGCCATTGCTCATCTTATGATGAGCAGCCAAACGTTTCTATCTCTCAAGGAAAAGAAGTCCAGTAGCCATGACTCAACTTCCAGATAAATCCACCTGGATGACTGAGAATCTTCACAGACATACACAGTTTTCCGTGCGCCACCTAAGCTAACCTTGCCTGCAATTAGGAAATTGCTAGACTCGTCCCTTTCCCCAGGAGCTCAGCCCAGTCAGTTTCTGGACGGCAGCTGGACACCATTGTGTGGGTCGCCTTTCTTGGAGGGTGCAGAATGTCCTGAGCTGACCTTGGATGAGGGGACAGCCATGTGTTTGTGTGCACTAGAGATGGGCACGACTTGAAATTTTTTTTTTCGAGTTGTCGTTAGTCGGGCCGGTCCCGTTTCGGCTCGTTTCCGGTTTTCGCGAAAATTTGCAAAAATTAGTCAGTTCGTTTTTTCGTTTTTTCGTTGTCGTTAGTACTGGTTTTGGGGGGAGCGGGCTCCTGGAGGCACCTCTGTGGGGTGGGTGCCTCCTCTGGCCCGCTATAAAGGGAAAGTGGGCTCCTGGAGGCACCCGTGGGTGCCTCCTATCCTCACCCACTACAGGAAAGGGGAAGCAGGCTCCAAGAGACCCCTCAACATGGGGGTCTCCCCTCCTCACATGCTGCTGCTGCAAAATGCTATGCAATAGCCATATGGATATTGCATAACAGAATGTGCAGACAGTGAGACCAGTGAGAGTGATAGCGTCATGCCCGCCCTTCACAAGGCTCTCGCACCACCATGTCTCACACAGAAGGGAATTGTACTTGCTGCGTGTAGTGCAATGCAAGCAAGTAGATCTGGCTTTAAGGTGGCTTAGTGCAATGGCTAGGGTTAGGCTAGTGACGGGTAAGGTTACGGTGGGCTAGTGGGTTGCACCTCTGGGTGCCTCTCTGACCCACTAAGAAGACAGTCTGTGACGTATGGGTACGGAGTCAAGGGTTAGGGTTAGGGCTAGGGCAGGTTTTGGGGGGCTTTTTGGCACATCCCAGAAGTCTCCATGGCCAAGTGGCCATGCGACTGGTGGGATGGCTCCAAAAATTTGCATGGTTGTCCACTCCCACATGGCTGGCCACTCGGCCAGCCCATCATTGCACAGGTGTAAATAAAATAAAATAAAATAAAATCAATGGAGGACAGAGGAGGAGAGGAGAGACATTTTGTTGCAAGAAAAAACCCACTGCTACTGTGAAATATCTGGCAGGTGTGTTTTTTGGACCACGATTTCAAAAACAATATTGCGTTTGCCGCCCCATTTTGGATCCCCCGCCCGCACCGCATGGCATGGCGAAATGGCAACTCGAGTCCGGCTGCCCAGGACGGGGGGGAGGCGGGACCCCCCCTCCAGAAACCACCCCTCCGGTAGGTGCCCTGCGCCCTTAGTCAAGCAGGCATTTTTCCGCCTGCTTTTTTGGCCCGGGAATGGGTGGGGGGAGAGTTTAAAAGTTTTTTCCTGTGCCGTCCGTGCCGCTTGCTTGCGCTTTAATTGCGGGCGGCCGGCGGCGAGACTGGGCTTTTTGCTGGCTGCGAGCCTGCGGCGAGTCCCACCAGAGCAGCCCAGGACGGGGGATGAGGGGGGAGGCCGGGGACCTCCAGAAACAACCACTCTGATAGGTGCCCTGAGGCACGGCAGGCATTTTTCCGCCTGCTTTTCAGCCGGGAACCGGGTTTTTTTAACTTTTAAAAACTTTTTTTCTGTGCCGCGTGGCATCGCGCGATTGCGCGATGCAAGGAACAAGCACGACAAATCAGACCAAAATTGTTTGTTCGTTGGTTCGAGCTCGAAGTCTGGTGGAGTAATTCCCGTTACCGTTTCCGTAGAGTAATGGAACCGAGTAACGGAAACGGAAACGGGAATACCGCTAAGTCGTGCCCATCTCTAGTGTGCACATTGGTGGTGGTGGTGATGCCATCCTGTCTGTGCCAAATTTGGAAGGAAGTGGCTTCTGGATTGCCTGGAAAAGATCCTGAGACCTCCTGAGATCTGCAGCAGTTGGCAGTTTCCCCCTAAAAGCTGCATAAAAAAATCATGTCTTAACAACAAAAAAGCAAATACGTTTATTTCCAGATGTATGTTTGTAAGCAATTTTTCTAAAAAGGAACCAGAGTATCACCCCGAGTTCTCTGTTATCTTGGACAGGTGTCCTGTTTGCCCGACGATCGGGAATCACAGCAGGCACAGCCGGTGCCCACAGCCACATCGGCCCCGTGACATCACAGAACCAGCTGTTGTCCACGGTGCCACGTGGCCACACCCCTGCGAGCCCATCACCGTGAGGGATGTGGACCCTTGGAGCCTGCCGTCCCGTCCACCCTCCTCTGACCGGGCGACGACTGCCTTGAACTAGAGGGCGTTGCTCCTGTCCAGCCGTGCCGGCACCCATCGGAGGAGCCCCTTTCGGGCCTTGGCTCATTGTGGGCAGGGGTCTAAGAGCTCCGTATGGTGGTCCGCATGGAGGAACCTCTGGGGTGGGCAGAGAACTGGATGGAGGAACACGGTGGAGGCGAGACTTTGGAGGGGACCCGAGGGGATCGGCAAGGATGTGGGGGAAGCCACGGGTGGGCTTGGGGCAAGGTCCCATCTCCTGCTTGATTTCTGGCGGGCCTTGGTTGATTTGGTCTCTGGACTCCACGTGGGCACCTGAGAAAACACAACGGGACATGGGAGGGAGCAAAAGGCAGACGCTCTCCCTCCCCTCGCGTCCTCTCCTCTGTTACACCACCCACTTTGATACCCAGACACAGCAGCATGCTCTTAAGGCGTATCACCGCCTCGATCATCCCCTCATCCTCTCTCTTTCCCCCTCGCGCCGAGAGGCCTTGCTCCCTGCACGGCCTCCCCTGAGAAGATGCACAACCGTTGGGTTTCTTGGGTTCCTTTCAACTCCTGAACATCGCTCATCCCGAAAAAACCACCTGGGAGGGAAAGGAGCCAAGCCCCGATTGGCATGGACTCTTGGAAGCTGCCTTCAATGGAGTTAGACCCTCGGGGTCTCCTCTTGACCAGCAGGGTCCACTCGGGCTGGCAGAAGGAGGAGCAGCAGCAGGCAACAAAGGGCTGGCCCGGGTTCCAGGCAGGCTGGTTCCCTGGCCTGACCTGGAGGTTACTAGTATTTGCGGGTGCTCTGTCTTATTCAGGGCCAAACCAGCCCTGGCCCTGCTCAGCATCCAGAATCCCATGGTCCTGTTGGAGTACATCAGGATGCACGTGAGAGAAACATTGAGGCGTGGAGAAGGAAAGGCAGGGTCCGCAATACGGGGTTGAGCAGGTGGGGTCTGGTTTGAGGATGAGTCGATGTGCAGGATTTAAGGACCAGGGGTGGTGTGAATTGTGAGTGGGGGCGTGGCGCAGACAGAGGGTGAGGCAGAGGAGAAGTTTCAGAGACGGGTCGCACTTCACCAAAACATTGGTTTCCACTCCTCTCACTGCATTGGAGCCGAGGGGACCCTTGTGGCCGCATCCTCCTGTGTTCCCCTTCCTCGCGTCGCCTTCTTCCGTGCCACACAGGGACCTCTCTTTGCTCAGGCGACTCGCCCCGTGACGGGAAAAGAGGAACGCCCACCAGAGAGCAAGCACACAACCCGAGGCCATGGTGCACTTCCCACCAGATGTTTATTCGGGGTGGGTGGGGTGGGAAACAGCCTCCTTCCATGGTGGGAAGCGCCACGGAGAGGTGGCGTCTCCTTTGGAATCACTGGAATTGGGGTGGGAGGGAAGATAGGTGGGTGGGTGGGGAGTGGATGGATGGATGGACGGACGGATGGATGGGCGGGGTCTATTGTGTGCTAGTGCAGAATTATAAATGTACCAAAGAAGAGACATGATTTCATCTACCTCATGCGAAGACGTGCCAATGGGTGGGGCCATGGGGTGGGGTGGGGAGGAGGACCAGCAAGAGGTCCACCAGTGTCCAAGTGGGCGCCGGCTGATTTTGCTGCTTCCCTCGCAGTCCCAGACACACTTGTGGGCTTGACCAAAGAAACTCTCTTTCTTCCACCACACCTGAGCCACTGAGTATTAGATTGCGTGACCTGGCGGGACGTGGGTGACACAATCCCAGGTGCTATGGAGGGGAGGGGCGGTTGGGGCATCACTGGGCCACCCAGCGCCAGGAGACCCCGTTTGGGGCAAGTTGAAGGCAGCCGGGACTACCTCAAGGACAGAGCCTGCCTACTGGGCCACCATCTGTCCTTCCCTGGACAGAACCAGTAAAGCTCTTGTACCAAAGATGACACGCAGCAGGCACTTGGATTCCGAGTCGCGGGAGAAATAGCACACAAGAAATGAAAAGAAAGCGGTCGACGATCTTATTCCTGTCTCTCTTGTCTTTCTCTTTGGGCGCTTTTACACGACCCCTAAGATCCGCTGGCAACTTAAATTCGGACCAGAGATCTTGGGGGTTTGCTCCTCTTGCTGTGTTCCCACCCCTCTGCACTCCCTTGCTCCTGTCTGCGTGAGCGGAGGGAGAAAAAAAGGGAGACAAAATGCAGGCTCACCTCCACTCTGCGGTCGGGAGCTGCCCCGGGAAGCATTCCAGTCTCTTAAAGGAGCGGGGGGCAAAACAAAAAACAAACAAACACAAGGCGAGGAGAGCCCGGCACTCACTGCTTTACATCCGCATCAGAATTTTGTTACCTTCGGAGACCAGGTACTTGAAAAGTGCGCTGGGATGCGCTTAGGTGGGCATGGTCGTGCTTAATTTTTTTTTTAAGTCCGGAGCTGGTGGGAAAACAATTTTAAGCTCCGCATCTGGGAGCCCTTTGCCTCGGATTTTAGGGGTCGTGTAAAAGCGCCCTTTCTGTCCTGCTGCTTCTTTCACTGTGCCGGGCTGGTAGTGCTACATGGTGTGTGTTTTTTTTGTTTCCCTTCCCACCTTATTGTGTAGGTGATGCTTCCCTCTTGCTTTTGTTTTCCTCTCCTGCTTGTTTTCATTTGTGTTTCTCTCTCTCTCTCTCTCTCTCTCTCTCTCTCTCTCTCTCTCTCTCTCTCTCTCTCTTTTCTCCTTCTCTTTCTCTTTGCTTTCCTCGTGAATGTTTTGGAGTCAATCCAGGGCACTGAGCGAGAGCTGGATTGTGGTGCTCAGGGGAACGAATGAAAGTTATCATCGGTGAGACAAAAAACAATAAAAGTGGAAATAATTTTAAAAGATGAATTGTGAACCAAAGGCTTTTTCCTTGCATGTCATGCAAAAATAAAACAAAAGTAAAAGAAAAAAGACCGACATGGCACCTTCCAGACAAACTGCTGTACAGTATTTTAATGTGTGCCTACAGGGACATGTTTGCTTCCTCTCCGTTTCTTCTTTTTTCCTCTTTCTAAAATATATATCTAGACGTGTGTTGTGCTTTTCAGTCACACCAGACGAATTTGGGGTTGGCTCTCCCATCTTTCCCCCCTCTCTCTTCAAGGATGCTACATGCCCTCTCCCCTGGGTGTGAGGCCTTTCTTTGGCTAAAATTCTCCTTGATGGCTAGAAGGTGTTGGTTGGATGTTGCCCTGCATCAGTTAAATTGTTCTTTGCACATGCCTAGATATGCCACCCTATAAGGGGCGTGGTAGCTCAGCGGACTAAGGCTTCTGAAAACTGTCAGCTGCAAAGTCGGCAGCTCCGCGGTTCAAATCCCGAGTGCCACACAGTGGAGCACGCTCCTGCTGTTCAACCCCAGCTCCTGCCAACCTAGCAGTTGGGAAGCATGTAAAATGCAAGTAGATAAATAGGTACCTCCGTAAAAAGCAGGAAGGTAAAACAGTGTTTCCTTGCAGCCATGCCGGCCAGGTGGCCATGGACTTGCACAACACTGGCTCTTTGGCTTGAATATGGAGATGAGCACACGACTAGCACGCATGTGCGGGGGGGGGGAACCTTTACTTTTTACCTAGATCTATGGCTGGCGCCTTTCCACTCCTGTTGTCATGACTCTACTTCCAGATAGACTGAGAATCTTGATATATATATGAATATATATATATATATATATCAAGCTTCATCCATTTGTCCCCCTTGATATATATATGAATATATGAATATATATATAATTTGTTGGGACTGCCATTAGTGTTGAAATGAGATTGGGTAAAGGGTGTTCTTGATGAACTGTTGCCTTGGGCAAGAAAACATTTTTGAGGAGTGGGTGACACTGGTGGTTTGTCTCCTACAGGAGTGTTAAAAACAAAAAAAACACCCACCTTGGCCAGGAATATCACAGGGATATTTTATGTGTCTCCAAGAGAGGTTACCTAGCATCATCCTGGGTAAGGATGCATGTTACTCGAAGGGCCTGGAGACCCCGCTGTAAAGAAGTGATGGAGTTGGAGTGGAGGAGAAAGGGGAAACATTTGGGATCTTTTTGGACTACAATTCAAAGCCTTCCTTGACTCGAACCGCACCGGTTCGTGCCACCTGAAGTTTTCTGGAGGAATATTCCTCTTTAGAATGATGTCCAAGTTTCACAGACATTTCGTCTCTGCCACCCTCACTAGATCTTTCAAGAGCTTGACTACCATGCAGTTAAAGGGGGAGGTGAGCATTGAAGCAAGGGGGACAAATGGATGAAGCTTTGATTGAAACACCTTCTTTTAAGTCTTGGGTAGATCTATTGGGGTTGCGACTTAGGAGCTCACCGGCTTTTGCCACCTCTGGCCAACCACTCTGCACCAGCTGCTGGATGTGGCCTGTTTGGCACTGGTGAGGTCTCATCTGGAGTACTATGTCCAGTTCTGAACAGCACACTTCAAGAAGGATGGCTGGAAAACTGGAACACGTTCAGAGGAGGGTGAGAAGGATGATGAGGGGACTGGAAACCAAGCCCTGTGAGGAAAGACGGAAAGAACTGAGCATAATTAGCTTGGAGAAAAGAAGACTGAGGGGAGATAGGATAACACTTTTCAAATCCTTGGGATGGCTGTCATCCAGAGGAAGGACAGGATCTGTTCTGGATCATCCTGGTGTGCAGGACGCACAAAAATGGGCCCGGGTGTCAGGAAGCCAGATTTTGATTGACCATTAGAAAAACTTAAACTATTACAGCAGTAAGGCAGTTGAAGCCATAACCTCAGGAGGTGATGAGTGCCCCAACAATGGAGGCATTCAAATGTAATTGTGACAGCAGGGGGGTAGACTTGATTATCAAACTTCATGATTCTATGACATGTGCATTTCTTGATTATGAAAACCATCTCCAAGGGCACCCCCGTGTAGTCAGCTAAAGGGAGTGGTTGAACCCTCTCCCCATCCACTCCGTGACTGATACTGTTCCCTGTGATAGGAAAAAGCCCAGTTTCCGTGAACTACATACATTTAAAAAGGGTTTTTTAGAGGTACAGAGTTGAACCACATATTTGTCTAGAGCAGTATCCTGCCTTCCAAGGGGGGAGGTGCTCTTGTCCTTACCCAACACCCTTCAACTAGTCCTCTGAAGTGAAATGGCTCTGAACATGGTGGTTCAAAGGTGAGGTCAGTCCTGTTACATCCCTCCAGCCTACTACTTCTGTTTACATTATGCTGCTCAGCAGGCAATCACCTGTACAGTACTGTACTGGATAAATAAATAGAAAGGGACTAAACCTCATGCAGTAGCAAAATACCAAATGAGAGGAAAAAGAGACTTGCACAAAACAAGACTATTCCATCGAAAAGGCCACTTAGAGTTTATTTCAGAGAGACAGACAACAGGAGACCTGGCAGCTTATGTTTGAAAACCTCTGTGCTCTCACCATTGGCATTACTGTTCCCTTATCCACCAGCAACATCCCTGGCCTTCTTAAAGGCAGGGGTAGCTGTGTCAAATCTGTTGGATCAGAAACAAAACCATTCCTTAATTAAACTGTCTAGCTCCTGGATAATTCCAGGCAAAAATGGGAAAATGGCTAAATCACCTCAGCCACCTAATGTCATTCCACATAGTTAGGTATGTGGCATCTAGTGAGAACCGACTTATAGTGGTTCTAATAGGGCTCTCAAGCTGAGAGATACAGTATTTAAGGAGTAGCATTACCAGTTCCACTCTCCCAATCCGTTTCCACAGCTGATTAGGGATTCTAACTTAGGTCTCCAGAGTCCAAGCTGGATCCCCATGATTTCATATACACACATTATTGATAAAATTCTGCCCAAAATAGTTGCAGTAAAGACCACGACATTTTATTTGGCACAAGCGTTCACATGTATCAGCTGCCTTCCTCAGACCCTGCAGTCTGCAAAAGCTTTGCTGTGGCATGGGAGGGCAATCAGACCAGTGCCTCACTGCCCGACTCCTTGTCACATGGCTCCAGTAACCCTCGTTGCAAAATCACTTGTGCAATGAAGACTGCTCTGTGTCTCTGTGTGTGAGCATGCGTGCGTGTGTGCATGCTCACACACTTCTCTGGCCATTCTGCACTTCTGCAATATGATACCGACTGCAGTTGCTTCTCTGACCCATCTCGGAGAGGTTTGCCCGCTCAGCAGATTCCCATTCCCTGGGCTTTGTGAGCGGACAGGCAGTAAGAAGGATGGTTGCTGGTGATGTGTGAGGGTCAACTACTGCAAAGTAATGCCTATGTGCTTGTGATGGAAAGTGAGCAAGCAGACAATGTGTGTGCCTCTTGAACTCACTCTTAAACGAATGTTATCTGAACAGCCCAAATACAGGCGCAAACTTCCTTCTGAAGCAGCCACCCCATGGTGCCAGTTAGCAGCAGTCTGGGGAGTGATGGAAGCTCCTGGATCAAGTTCCGATTATTAAAACTGTCACGGGCTATATCACTGTTGGTGAATCTATTGCACAGGTACCAAAAGTGGCAAGTGGAGCCCTTTGTGTGAGCGTGTGACATTTTCCCCTCATAGCCACGGTACTTAAGAACACAAGAACATAAGAAGAGCCGTACTGGATCAGGCCAAAGGCCCATCTAAGTCCAGCTTCCTGCATCTCGCAGTGGCCCCACCAGATGCCTCTGGAAGCGCACGAGACTAGACATCTGTCTCCCGATACCACTCCCCTGCATCTGGCCCTTGAAGTACCCCGGTTTAAAGCCTGGAGGTTACACATCTTCATCATGGTTTGTCACCTGGGATGGACTTTTCTTCCAGGAATCTGTCCAATCCCCTTTTGAAGGCATCCAGACCAGATGCCATCACCACCTCCTGTGGCAGGGAGTTCCACAGACTAACAACACGCTGGGTAAAAAAAAAATTTTCTTTTGTCTGTTCTTACTCTCCCAGCCCTCAATTTGAGTGGATGTCCCTTAGTTCTGGTATTTTGTGAGAGGGAGAAGAGCTTCCCTCTATCCACTTCCCCCTCCACTTGGAGCCAGCCAAGAGCCGGGCAAAGGGGAGGCAGCAGCTTGCGGGCTCCTTCACAGGCCCAGTTTACTCTCCAGCCACGCCACTTTTGGGGTGCCGGGAGCGGCATGGCTGGAGAGTAAAGGGGGGCTACAAATGAGCCCACAAGCCACTGCCACTCCCCCCCGACTTTCCCAAGGGTGCTATACTTCAGTAAAGCCAGGATGGAAGAGCCTTTTTCTTCTCCTTTTCCCCCAGCCCTGCTTGCTCTCTTGAGTTATCTCTTTGCTTGGAGATACAGAGAAGCAGAACGAGGCTTGAGTTGGCCACCCTCAGCTTTGGCACCCCTTGCTGCTCAAGCCAGTAGCTATCACCAAATTCTTGCCTGCCTGTGACCCAGTTCTGCTGGCCGACTTTCTCGCAAGCCCACCTCTGCCCAAACCCTTCGCAGCTGCAAGATCCGAGTTGGACAAAAATGACGTATAACCCATCTCTGTACAGATAAAGGTGGCACGAAATCTTCTTGTTTCTCCATCCACCACCTCGTCCGCCCCTAGAGCCAGATGAGAAACAAAGGTAACTGCCTACCCTGCCGGAAGCGCAGGATCCACTCCTGTCAAGTCAGTTCTGGCTTCTGGCGACTTGTTGTTCCAGGGTTTTCCAGGTAGAAAACATTCAAGAATAGTTTATCATTCCCTTCTTCTGAGAGTGCCCTCGAATGGTGCAGCTTTTGCCCAGAGCTACATAGGCTGGCTTTCCTTGCAGGAGGCCCAGTGGGAATCCAATGATTTATCCAGCTAGTTGAATCGTCACATCATAGAAGAAGGGAGCTGGGAAAGGCCTCCAAGGCCATCGGCTCCAACCTGCTGCTCCATGCAGGAACCCAGATGGAAGCAGATCTGAGAGGGGGTTGTCCAGTTTTCATCCGGCATTCGAGCAGTCATCATCTCCCGAGGTTGTTAGCTCCAATGCCGCACTGCTCTAACAACTGGGTAGGTTTTCCTGATATCACTCTAAATCTGCCTTCCTGTATCTTGAGCCCATGTTTGTGAGTGGAGTTAGAGAGGCTCTAAAGCACAAGGAGAGGTCCTTCTGTAAATGGAAATCCTCCCCAAATGAGGAAAATAAAAAGGAACACAAACTCTGGCAAAAGAAATGTAAAAAGATGATAAGGGAGGCAAAGAAAGACTTTGAGGAACGCATGGCTAGCAATATAAAGGGTAATAATAAAAGCTTCTTTAAATATGTTAGAAGTAGAAAACCTGCCAGAGAACCAATTGGGCCTCTGGATGGTGAGGGAGGAAAAGGGGAGGTTAAGGAGGACTTGGACATTGCAGAGAAATTGAACGAGTTCTTTGCGTCTGTCTTCACGACAGAGGACCTTGAGCGGATTCCGCTGCCTGAGCCGCCCCTCTTGACTAAAGAATTAAATCAAATACAGGTTAAAAGAGAGGAGGTTTTAGGACTAATTGATAAATTGAGGATTAACAAGTCACCGGGCCCAGATGGCATCCACCCAAGGGTTATTAGGGAACTGAGAAATGAAATTGCAGATCTCTTAACGGTTATATGCAACTTGTCTCTTAAAACGGCCACAGTGCCGGAGGACTGGAGGATAGCAGATGTCACACCAATTTTTAAAAAAGGAAGGCGGGGGGACCCAGGAAACTACAGGCCAGTTAGCCTTACATCTGTCCCAGGGAAGATGGTGGAAGGCCTCATCCAAGAGAAAATCTTAAAACACATAAAAGAACAAACCTTGCTGAGAGAAAATCAGCATGGCTTCTGTAAGGGTAAATCTTGTCTTACAAACCTTTTAGAATTTTTTGAAAAGGTCAACAGGCACGTGGATTTGGGTGAACCGGTGGATATAGTCTATCTGGATTTTCAAAAGGCTTTTGACACAGTCCCTCACCATAGGCTGCTGAGAAAATTGCACAGTCAGGGGATAAGAGGGCAGGTCCTCTTATGGATTGAGAACTGGTTGAGATCCCGGAAACAAAGAGTAGGTGTCAATGGGAAATTTTCACAATGGAGAGAAGTGAAAAGCGGTGTGCCCCAGGGCTCGGTCCTGGGACCGGTGCTTTTCAATCTGTTCATAAATGACCTGGAGACAGGGATAAACAGTGAGGTGGCCAAGTTTGCAGATGACACAAAACTTTTTCATGTGGTAAAAAACAGAGAAGATTGTGAAGAGCTCCAGAAGGATCTCTCCAAACTGGGGGAGTGGGCTGAGAAATGGCAAATGCGTTTTAATGTAACCAAATGTAAAGTAATGCATATTGGGGCAAAAAATCCAAACTTCATCTATCAACTCATGGGCTCTGAGTTATCCGTGACGGATCAGGAAAGAGATCTTGGTGTGTTGGTGGACAGCTCCATGAAGGTGTCTCCCCAATGTGTGGCAGCAGTGAAGAAGGCCAATTCCATGCTAGGGATTATCAAAAAGGGGATTGAAAATAAAACAGCCAACATTATAATGCCGTTATATAAAACAATAGTAAGGCCCCACCTGGAGTATTGTGTACAATTCTGGTCACCGCATCTCAAGAAAGACATAGTGGAACTGGAAAAGGTGCAGAAGAGAGCGACTAAAATGATTACTGGGCTGGGGCACCTCCCTTATGAAGAAAGGCTAAAACAATTGGGCCTCTTTAGTCTGGAAAAAAGGCGCTTGAGGGGGGATATGATTGAGACATACAAAATAATGCAGGGTATGAGTAAAGTGGATAGAGGGAAGCTCTTCTCCCTCTCTCAAAATACCAGAAACTAGGGGACATACACTCAAATTGAGTGCTGGGAGAGTAAGAACTGACAAAAGAAAATATTTTTTCACCCAGCGTGTTGTAAGTCTATGGAACTCCCTGCCACAGGATGTGGTGATGGCATCTGGCCTGGATGCCTTCAAAAGGGGATTGGACAGATTCCTAGAGGAAAAGGCCATCACGGGTTACAAACCATGATGGAGATGTGTAATCTCTAGGCTTTAAACCAGGGTACTTCAAGGGCCAGATGCAGGGGAGTGGTATCAGGAGACAGATATCTAGTCTCATGCGCTCCCAAACGCATCTGGTGGGGCCGCTGTGAGATACAGGAAGCTGGACTAGATGGGCCTTTGGCCTGATCCAGCATGGCTCTTCTTATGTTCTATGTTCTATGTGACTCTTGCACTCTAGGTTGATCGAGAACAGATCCTGTCCCTCCGCCATATCACAGCTTTGTTGATTGTTTGTTTGTTGTGTTGTTACAGTCATAACCGACTCTCCGTAACCCCATGTCCATGGAGTTTTCTTGGCAGGAATACTGGAGTGGCTTGCCAGTTCCTACTCCAGGCGCCTACAACATCTGGTATTCCCTGGTCGTCTCCCATCCAAGGACGAGCCAGGGCCGACCCTGCTTAGCTTCTGAAATCAGGCGAGATCAGATGTGCTTAGGGCATCTAGGCAGCTTCACAAATCTGTCACAGCCTTACAAATCTGGGAAAAAATGCTCTCATATCTTCCCATCACCTTCTTTTCTCCAGGCTAAACAATCCTAATTCTTTCCATCTTTCCTCCCAGGGCTTGGTCTCCAGATGGCTGGAAACCACGTGCTATTTACTCAATTCTGACCTTATGCCAACCCTTTTCAGGGGTTTCCAGGTAGAGAATATTCAGAAGTGCTTTTCTTTTTTGGTTGGAATTCATTTGGTCTCCTGGGACACACAGTAGGCAATGGAACTCCCGAACGCGGGCTCCACAGTCAGATACGGAAACCACTGCGTTATCCAGCCAGAATGGGACTTACCTCAGCATCTTCTTCTTGATACTTCACCAGACCTCCCCTCAACGAGACCTCCCTCCCACTCCAATGTTTCCCAGCCAACATTCCTGGAAGCTGCAGGGGGTTTGGTTCCAAAGGAGGCACCAACTGCACACACCCTCGGTCAAGGCGAACAGAGTCATCCTAAGGTTCCGCTTAGCACAAGGCCCCCTTGCCAAAATCCACCCTTTCTCGGATAAGCTTGAGTGGAAGCTGGCTGGTCCTACTGGGACCCCTGCTTTTCAACCTCTTCATAAATGATCTGGAAGGAAGATTAATAGCAAGGTAGACAAATTTCCCGGCAACACTAAATTATACAGGGTAGTAAAAGCGGTAGAGAGATTGTGAGGAGCTCCAGAGGGATCTCTTGACACTGGGAGAGTGGGCAAACCAGTGGCAAATGAGCTTCAACATTAGTAAGTGCAGAGTGATCCACGTTTGGGGCAAAAAACCCCAATTACGTTTATAAACTGATGAGGTCTGAACTCTCTGCAACAAACCAGGAAAGGGACCTTGGTGTCCTGGTGGACAAATCAATGAAGGGGTCAACCCAGTGTGCCACAGCAGTGAAAAAAGCAAACTCAGTGCTTCAGATGATTAGGAAGGGTATAGAAAATAATTCAGCAAGTGGCGTTTTGCCTCTTTATAAATCTATGGTGAGGCCCCATCTAGAGTATTGAGTACAGTTCTGGTCACCTTACACCCAGAAGAATATTATGAAAATGGAAAAAGTGCAGAGGAGGGCAACCAGGATGATTCGGGGACTGGAAAACCTTCCTTACCATCTGAGGCTGCAACGGCTGGGCCTCTTCACTCTTGAACGATGGCTTCTAAGAGGTGACCTGATTGAAGCTTATAAAATCATACACGGTGTGGACAAAGCAGATAAGGAAAAGCTGTTTTCCCTATCACACAACACTAGAACCAGGGGGCACTCCATGAAACTTTTGGGAGCTAGATCTCAAACAAATAAGAGGAAGTACTTTTTCACCCAAAGGATCACTGGTCTGTGGAACTCCCTGCCAGAGGAAGTGGTGACAGCCGTCACCCTTGACAGCTTGAAGAAAGGGTTAGGCAAGTTCATGGAGAACAAGGGTATCAATGGCTATCATCCTGGGGGTCTAAGGACAACCTCCAGGTTAGAGAGATAGGCAGGATATCTCCCATTTGCCAGGAATTGTAAGCAGGTGAGGACACCTGCTTGGGAATACCCTGAAGCAAATGGTGAACCACTGTGTGAGCAGAATGCTGGACTGGATGGGCGGTGGCCTCTTCTAGTAAGGCTGTCCTTACGTTCTTGTGTTATGTTCTTATGAATGAATGCCCAAGGGAAGGGGAGCAGTCCCTTTCCTGCCAGAGGCAAAAAGGCCCTCCTGACAACAAAACCCTTCTGTCTTGTGCTGTCCTGATTTATTGAGCCGAGTCCAACCCTGGTCAATAGAACCGCTTGGGTTAGTAAATTGTCCTATTGACCTGTGGGAGGTGGGAAGGGAACGGGGAGGGGGAGCCTTCGCTGAATCGGTTTCCGTCCTGATTAGATGAAGCTGCAGAGTGCAGGAAAGAAGAGCCCAGTGGTCTGAGAGGGAGAAGAAGAATCAGCTCATGACAGACAACTGGCAACTCCCCTGGTGAGACATCCAAAGCTGGGAAGTAGCCATAGAGTCATGAAGTTGGATTGGGACTCAAAGGCCATCAGATCCACCCACCCCCTGCTCAAGGCAGGAGACCAAATCAAGGTATATCTGCCAGGCGGTTGTCCAAATTCCTCTTGAATGCCTCCAGCACTGGAGCACTCGCCGCCACCTCTCAAGAGTGCCATTATCGTACTGCTCGAACAGTTAGGAACTTTTTCCTGATATTCAGCCCAAAGGTGGGTTCTCTTAACTTGAGCCCATCGTTGCGTTCCCTGCACTCTGGGATGATCGAGTACAGATCCTGCCCCTCCTCTGCATGACAGCCTTTCAAGTCTTTGAAAAGTGTCATTCCTATCTCCCCTTGGACTCTCTTTTTTTCTCTTTTTTCTCCGGGCTAAACATGCCCAATACCTTCAGCATTTCTTCCTGGGGCTTCTTGTCCAGTCTCCTAATGATCTGTGTTGCCCTCCTCTGAACTTGTTCCAATGAGTCAGCATCCTTCTTGAAGTGCAGTGTCCAGAACTGGATGGAGGACTCAAGAGAAGGCCTAAGAGCCTCGTGGCGCAGTGGTTAAATGCCTGTCCTGCAGGTAAAAATGTGCTCACGACCTGGGTTCAATCCCCGGTAGCAGGCTCAAGGTTCACTCAGCCTTCCATCCTTCCGAGGTCGGTAAAATGAGTACCCAGCTCGCTGGGGGGGGGGGGCAATGTGTAGCCTGCACACTGTAATCAAAAATTGTAAACCGCCCAGAGACTACTTGTAGTGGTATGGGGCGGTATATAAGCAGAACACTTTGCTTTGCTTTGCTTTAAGCAGTGTCTGGAAAAAAGGCGATTGAGGGGGGATATGATTGAGACATACAAAATAATGCAGGGTATGAGTAAAGTGGATAGAGGGAAGCTCTTCTCCCTCTCCCAAAATACCAGAACTAGGGGACATACACTCAAATTGAGGGCTGGGAGAGTAAGAACTGACAAAAGAAAATATTTTTTTCACCCAGCGCGTTGTAAGTCTATGGAACTCCCTGCCACACAATGTGGTGATGGCATCTGACCTGGATGCCTTCAAAAGGGGATTGGACAGATTCCTGGAGGAAAAGTCCATCACAGGTTACAAACCATGATGGAGATGTGTAACCTCCAGGGTTTAAACCAGGGTACTTCAAGGGCCAGATGCAGGAGAGTGGTATCAGGAGACAGATATCTAGTCTCATGCGCTCCCAAACACATCTGGTGGGGCCGCTGTGAGATACAGGAAGCTGGACTAGATGGGCCTTTGGCCTGATCCAGCATGGCTCTTCTTATGTTCTTATGTTCTTATGTTCAAATAGAGGGAAACCTGCACCAGTTGTGTTTTTTAAATACATATAATCGACATTTCTAAAAACAACAAAACCTGAATTAGACCTCATGACCCTAAAGCAGTGGTGGTGAACCTATGGTATGGGTGCCAAAGGTGGCACTCGGAGCCCTTTCTGTGGGCACCCAACATCGCCCCTTCACAGCCACCTGTGTTCAGGTTAAATTGATGCATTGGCACTTGGCAAAAAAAAAAATTAGTGGGTCTTGAATCGCAGTTTGGGCACTCGGTCTCTAAAAGGTTCGCCATCACTGCCCTAAAGGATCATATTACTGCAGGGATAACCAGAGGCAGTGTAACTGGATCTAGACCAGGTCTCTTGAGACGGAGCTGGCCTTGGTACATCTCCTGCAATGGTTAAAGGGTGCATTGTGTTGCCTGAGCCTGTAGTGACAGCACTGGATCCAAGTGACTCTGCCAATAGTCAGCCTGGGGAAGGAAGCTGCTCTCCAGCGTATGCACACTCTCAGTGTTCATTGGTGGACTGGCTGATGGATTTATTGCAGTGACCCCAAACTAGCTGCTTGTTTCAAGACAAGGGCCACGCTCCCTCTGGGTCTTGTAGACAATGGGCAAGAGCCTCCCGGAAGCATGACTTGGTTAAGCAAACGAAAGACATGGCTTGCAACATCCCCTTGAGCAGCAGGTGCTGCTTCCCCCATCAGGTTCAGAGAAGCACAGCTGCTAACACAGGGGGGGGCATCTCTCAACCCCCCCCAAAAGTTGCAGATGGAGTGTCTCTTAGGTGGGTCCTGCAACTGCCCACATGAGCACCATCTTCTCCTCAGTCTCAGTTCATTAGCCTCCTTCTGGGACATCACCCTCCCCCCCCATATGACAATGTCTCCATGTCGGCTTTCAGGACCTCACGTGGGTGCCTCCGGGGCTCCACAAAGAGAAACCAAGCCTCTGGGCTTCTGGACTCAAGTCTAAGTCTTGAGCTTGGTTGGTCCTGAACAGGTTTCTTGGAACAGCAAGTATAAGTGTTTTGAGAAGCATATTGTCCAAACCCCACACACTGAACTTGCACATACAAACAGAGTTTAGTTACTTGCCACAGGTTGTTAGCCGGAGACTCAAGCATGGTGCAGTCCTTTGGGCAAAAGCCAGGTGCCAGGGAGACAACAGAGTTCACAACATAACTGCCAGTTTGAGGTCAGCACAGGAATGTCCAGATTGAGCAACCAGATGTCAAGCCAGGAGGAAGAGACCATACGATCATTAAGGAAACCAGTCCAAAGTCAGGCAGGCCGAGTTCAAGGTCAGGAACAAGAGCAGGCAGAAATGTGATCACAGGTCCGATGACTTGTTGCTTGCACAGAGATTTCAAACTGAGTTTTCCAGCTTTATTCCCAAACAGGGAACACACCCTTTCTCCTGGGAAAGCACTCTGCTAAAACTCAGGACTGGTCAACCTGATGTTTCTTCAGGTCCCATAGGCTTGATCCCTGGCTCTCCTGGCAGCACATCGCTGCAGGATCCTACTCATGGCCCTTCTGGGAGGCGGGGATGTGTCTGAAGCAGAGTTATCAGACACAGCTACCAGCTGACAGGCTGAGCTAGAAGGTTCTGCTAACTGCTCTTCATCAGTTAACCCCTCATGGTCAGGTTCTGCAGCAGGCAGGGTCCTGACACATATTGAGTGATTACTCCTAATCCAGAGGTGTCCAAACTTTGGCCCTCCAGATGTTTTGGACCACAAATCCCAGAATTCCTAGCCTATATTGCCAATGACAAAGGACTGTGGGAGTTGTGGTCCAAAATATCTGGAGGGCTGAAGTTTGGACACCACTGTCCTAATCCATAACTTTACATTCCCCATCACTAGCCTGCCGAGCTTTGCTAAGGTGATGACAGATTCTTAAACTGTTCTCTGGACAACCCTTCTCAGACATTTCCTATTGATGTTGGACAAGATCAAGAATGGTTTCTGGGACCCAGAACAGGCAATCCTGCTGCACCGTCTTCCAGAGTCAATCTTCCAATCAGAAGCAGGACCCTTGAAAGACACGGCCTTCAATGTCCAGCCCTGATTGAATCCCCAGAAACACAGCATGGTTGGTGGTGCTGCAAGCTCTTAAAAGGGCCCAGAGAATGGCTACCTGGCAGAGCGGATCGACCAGCGGTCAACATCGGCCCGACCGACTAGGTTGTCGCGGGCGCACATGCTGCGGGTGGCCACGCCCAGGGAGGCTCGGAGAACATCCACCCGTGTCCGAGCCTTCTCTGTGGCTGGCCCCACTATGTGGAACCATCTCCCAGCAGACGTGCGCATAGCAGAGTCCCTGCCAGCCTTCCGGAAGGCATTAAAAACTCTCCTTTTCTGGGAGGCGTTTGGTGACTAAAGTTGTTTCCCCCCCCCCCCCCCGCCATCTGCCATTGCCATTTCTCTGTTGATTAGCTTGGTTACCCGTTTTAAATTGTTTAAATTGTTTTATTTAATTGTTGTTATTACTATATTGTTATGTTGTAAACCGCCCGGAGTTCCTTCGGGAAGACTGGTGGCATATAAGCCCAATAAATAATAATAATAATAATAATAATAATAATAATAATAATAATAATAATAATAATAATAATAATAATAATTAATAATAATAATAATAATAATAATAATAATAATAATAATAATAATAATAATAATAATAATAATAATAATAATAATAATAGGGATCCCCTGTCCTTCAGGAAACACCAGTTGATCTTTTGAACTGCCCTGGATACCAAATGAACCCCCAGTGTAGCACCCTGAACACAACTATCACGTCCATTTTTGGAAGCTAAACACGGTCAGTTGAATGGGAGGAACAAGTCTCTCTCTCTCTCTCTCTCTCTCTCTCTCTCTCTCTCTCTCTCTCTCTCTCTCTCTCTCTCTCTCTCTCTCTCTCTCTCTCTCTCTCTGTGTGTGTGTGTGTGTGTGTGTGTGTGTGTGTGTGTGTGTGTGTGTGTGTGTGTGTGTGAAGTTCTAGTGCAAGCAGGAAGCATTGGGTGAAATATAAACCATAGAGCTGATGTGATATATGCCCAGTTCCTTTGAGTGCTTGGTCAACAAAGAGCATCTCGTAGGGTGAGTTTGTGCTCGACAGACAGACGTGATCCTTGGTTCGTATGGATCCATACAATTAATTTCAATCACAAGCTGGGTAGCAAATCCTTTGGATGGTTTGCTCAAGAAGGGGCATTGGAAACAAGGGAATAATGGTTGGGGTTTCCTGGGTCCAAGCTAAGGTTATTTTTCAAGAGTGGCCAACCTTCACCTACTCTAAAGAGGCCATAAAGCATACTTTAAAGTATGCTTCAAATGAAAGTCAGCCCATCATCTAATCTACCACAGTTTGAAGAGGGAAAGGCTCGCTCATGGATAGGCTGCAGCAGGCAGAAACATCACTTTCGGAACCCGCAGCACCTTACTTTTATGAACTAGGAGAGCTCTCCATTCCTACTGGATGGGTTGTGCTATTAAGGCCAAGGGTCAGACTTGCAACTGGTTGGACCAAACCTGGGCGAGCACCTTGTCTGCCTCTTTGGTCTTTAGCAATCCCACCCTAAACATTGGGACGGAACTAATTGTGGAGTTGAAGTCACAATGAATGCAAATGGCCTTTGCCAGTGTCCTCTTTGGACCCCGGGGACAATGCTGCAAGCCTTCTCCCTCTCTGGGAGGGCCCTGCTGTGAGACCAATGGTGCAAATGGCTGCATGACCCCATGTTGCAACCCCTGGGCAACTGGGAGCACAAAGGGTAGAACCCTTATGAGATCACCTTTCCATGACTGTACGACACAACAGGACTCTAAAACTGTTTCACGGACGTGTCACATACAGTTCCACAGCTTTCCTCCCTGGCCACACTGTGGAAGGCCAAGAACCACTTAGAAAAATCCTGTTGGGTAGCACCAAGAAGAAAAGAGCCCTATTTCATCTGTGGTATACAAACAATCTTCCTCTCACCCCATTATCTTGTAGTAAGCCTTTCTAAGGTTTACTACAAGATTTTCTAGGTAGAAAGAACTCAGAACTCCTTCCTTCCTTCCTTCCTTCCTAGTCTGGCACCAATGGCTGCTTCGAGCTCAATGAAGAAAAGACAGGAAATAAATGTAAATAAGGAATATCTAATAACTAATTAACAGAGAATCCAGCTTGGGGTGGAATTGCCGGCCCCATGGCTCATCTGTCTCCCCAATGCTATTTAAAATCTATGCAAGGCCATTAGGAGGGGGCCTCCGGAGATAAGAACATAAGAACATAAGAACAGCCTTGCTGGAACAGGCCACAGCCCATCCAGTCCAGCATTCTGTCTCACACAGCGGCTCACCAGTTGCTTCAGGGTATTCCCAAGCAGATGTCTTCACCTGCTTACGATTCCCTGCCAATGGCATTGAGAGATACCCTGCCTATCTCTCCAACCCGGAGGTTGTCCTTAGGCATCCAGAATGATAGCCATGGATACCCTTGTTCTCCATGAACTTGTTCAATCCTTTCTTAAAGCGGTCAAGGCTGACAGCTGTCACCGCTTCTTCTGGCAGGGAGTTCCACAGACCAGTGATCCCTCTGGGTGAAAAAGTACTTTCTCTTATTTGATTGAGATCTAGCACCCAAAGGTTTCATGGAGTGCCCCCTATTTCTAGTGTTGTGCAGGAAGGAAAACAGCTCTTTCTTATCAACTTTGTGCGCACCGTGTATGATTTTATAAACTTCAATCAGGTCACCTCTTAGGCGCCATCGTTTAAGAGTTAATAGGCCCAGCCGTTGCAGCCTCAGTTGGTAAGGAAAGTGCTCCAGTCCCCTAATCATCCTGGTTGCCCTCCTCTGCACTTTTTCCATTTCCATAATATCCTTCTGGAGGTAAGGTGACCAGAATTGTACACAGTACTCCAGATGGGGCCCTCACTAGAGATTTATGAAGAGGCAAAATGACACCTTGCTGACTTATTTTCTATACCCTTCCTAATGATCCCCTAGGACTGAGTTTGCTTTTTTTTAACGGCTGTGGCACACTGGGTTGACACCTTCATGGAGCTGTCCACCAGGACATGCTTTGTTGCAGAGAGTTCTGGCCTCATCCTTATCTACTTTGTCCACACCATGTAGGGTTTTATAAACTTCAATCAGGTCACCTCTTAGGTGCCATCATTCAAGAGTGAAGAGTCCCTTCATTGAGCTGTTCACCAGGACAATACATGGATGACACACAACTCTCTCTCTCTCCTCTTGACATTTTCTGCAGTGGATGATGTGCAGCACCGAGAGGATAAATTTTAAAAGACTGCTAACCAGATCGCACTGCCGTGTAAAATACAAAGCTCAGATTTAGGGAGCAGTAACCTGAAGCATCTCACTTCAAGGTTCCATACAAGTAAAAGAAAATGCCATCGGGCCAACTACGTCTTGCCAGTCCTTCTAGTAATGGGGGCGGAGGCACCACTGGGGAAAGTTTTGGAAAAGTTACTTGCACGAGCTGTCCGTGCTCCAAAACAGGGAACTTATCCAAGTCCTAGCATTCAGAAAGCACTCAGTCTTCCTGAGGAGCACCTTGTCTCGAGCCCTCCAGCCATGAGTCAAGTAGTTCCACGTGCACATTTTTTGGGGGTGTACAGAAGCTGAATGTGGGACAGAGGTACCAAGCACCCCATGCCCTTGGACGAAGGGCACCATCCTACCTACATGCCCTCCTCCATCTACTTGCATTGGGGGTGGGTTGGGGAATTCTCGGTAGGAAAAACATACCACTCATGCATGAAGAAGAGTCAACTTTCCTTCGACAAAGCTCCGGGGATGGGCTCCGGCTGGCGCTGGAGGAAACACTGCTGATTGCACCTCATGCTCAATGATTTTGTTTGAGAAAAGGAGGAAGGGAAAAAGATGACTTAATTAAAGGCTGAGCAGTTGTTTTAATTAGGACTAACAGAGATTTGTAGTCTTGGCGATAAATGCGGGAGGGGGTTCTCTTGCCACAATTTGCAGCTAATGGACTTATTATTGGGTTGCAGGGGAAGACTCATTAACGCCCAGCATAAACACAAACGAATTAGCGGCCACCATTTTGTCTTGGCGGAGGCCTGTCAGCTTCTGATAGATCTACACCTGCGCGAAGGGGTGGGCGGAGGGCAGGTCGGGAAGGGGACCAGATCTTTTTTTTTTTTTTTTTTTTTGCTGGGATGCTGATTTTACACCTCGGTGCCTCGGGCAGTAGGCGTTGGTTGGGACAAGGCTGGGAATACATAAGGCCGCTCTGAGCCCAGAAGGAGCCCGGACACATTGGCAGTGCGCTGATAAAGTGACAGAGGTTGGAAAAGTTACTTTTAAAGATACAACTGCCAGGGACCTTCAGCTGTGTACACCGGTTCACAACACTGCTTCCAAGGATACAATATGACATTAATAAATATCAGGTGAAAACCTGTTGAAAGCATTGCTGTGGAAGCAGTCAAGAAACCAGTGTTGGGTTACAGGAGGAAGACACCGTGGGAAGTATGAAGAACTTGACCATGGGCACCCCAGGATATGTCTGTGTATGCAATGACTAATAAAATAATTAACAAATTATATATTCAATAGCCTAGCTCAGGGTCCCCCCCCCCTACACAGGGGTTTTAAGGGCAAAGCACCCCCCTCCCCAATTAACTTAGCTGGTCCCAGCCCTGCAGGACAGGGCAATACAACATTCAGGAAAAACCAGTTTCTTTGGTTAAGAACAAAACTATTCACTTGGGTTAATTCTTTGTTCCCTGAGCACCCTCTAGGTAAATCCCCTATACCAGGTATGTCCAAAGTCAGGCCCAGGGACCAAATGCAGCCCGTTTCCAAATTTTGAGTGGCCCACAGCCTCTTCTCCCCCACTGGCTCAGCCTCCCCATACCAGAGGGGGACATCAGCTTACAGTTTTACAGTTTGCTTGCCCTCCCTCCCTGCCTGCCTCCATCCGTCCCCCAGCCATCTGCCCAGCCTACCCCCCTCCCCCGGCTCTTTTGCTGCAGCAGCCTCTCCGCCTCCTTGCATGTCCTAAAGGCTTGTCCAAAGTCCGGCCCAGGGGGAAAATGCAGCTGAATGGTCAGCCCCCTGCATATTTTCGCCTCACCAAATCTGGCCCTCTTTGAAAAAAGTTTGGACAACCCTGCCCTACACAATAGGAGACAAACCTCCCTTCGCTTTATCCCCTTAATTTCCCTTCCCTTCCTAGGTTGACACCCAGACTGAGATTACAATGCAGAAGCTAGACAAGCAATGCGCCCACAATTAAGCTCATCATTCTCTTCTAATTTCCATGTGTAAACAGTGTAGGAAAGTCTCCTCCCTTTGCCTCACTCCTAATCCTTCCCTCCTCTCCTCTCCTCCCACTACAGAACCAGTCAAGACAACAACGGGACTTACAACAAAGTTTGTTTGCATTTGTTTCACAAACATTGGACTTGGGGACTGTTGTCCAACTGTGGACTTTTTGTTTACCTGAAGCCTCGCACCATTGGACAACTTTGTATTTCCTAATCCTTGTTTACTTGGAGCTACACCATTTGTCCATTTTGTTTACCTGAAACTCACACCGTTGGTTTATTTGGGTCTCTTTGTTTCATATGAGTTCATATCATTTGTCCATTTGAATGTCGGAAAACCACCTTATTGGTTTATGCC
This sequence comes from Phrynocephalus guinanensis, assembly GCA_037367245.1. Taxonomy (NCBI): domain Eukaryota; kingdom Metazoa; phylum Chordata; class Lepidosauria; order Squamata; family Agamidae; genus Phrynocephalus; species Phrynocephalus guinanensis. The sequence goes on from CM074738.1 coordinate 122,866,396, forward strand.
TCCTCCTTGCGTCCCACACACCCCTCCCCTTCTGCATCAGAATCTATAAAGCACCCTTGACCCTGTTCCTTGGAGCAGATCTCTGTCTTTTGCCTCTTGAAGGTATTGGGTCTGTAGTTCCTTTGATGGATCCATTAAACGCATGCAACCGGACTCTCTCTCTGTGTCAGATCTTCATTGACAGTTTAGATCTGGTGTACATTTCCTGGAGACTCGCTCCAGTGACTCAACACCGGCATGCTCTTTGTTGTTGCTCTGTGCTGTCAAATCCCTTCCAATTTACAGCAACACCTACGAAGGAGCACTCCCCCGAAGGCCCTGTCCAAAACAGCTCGGCTCGGCTCTTGCAAAGCCTGTGGCTTCCTTTGGAGAGTCAGTCCACCTCGTGCTTGATTTTCCTCTTTTCTTCATTCCTTCCACCTTTCCCAGCATGATGGCCTTTTCCAGAGACACCCACCTTCTCAGTAACACGTTTGCCTCCAGAGATAATTCAGGCTTGATTTGCTGATCCATTTGATGGTCTTTCTGATAATCCAGGGGAATAAACAGGGAAGAGCTTCAAATAAACCACTTGTTTTCCTGCCAGCTTTCTTACCTGCCCAGGTCTCACCCCCACCCCAATACAAGAGTGTGGAGATACAGGAGCGTGGAGGATCTTGCCCTTGGTCTCCAGTGAGACCCACTGGCCCTTGGGCATTCCTTCATTGATGTCCTTCCAAATCTCAGTCTTCTTCTGACATCTTGGCTGCTGTCTCCAGTAAAGTAGTTGTAGACACTCTGCAAAACTGCAGAAATTAGCTGTAAATACAAAGTGGAGCTTGCTAGAGACGGAGAAATCCACAGTTGTGGTGCCATCACACGAACGAACAAACAAACGAACAAACAAACAAACAAACAAATGAACAAATGAATGAATGAATGAACAAACAACAACAACAACAACAACAACAACAACAACAACAACAGGGGCATGAAATGAACTTCTGGTTCATTTCATTATTCGTTATTCCTTATTCATTTTGTTACATAATGAAATGAATAACGAACTGCCCCCTCTAAGAAAACCAAAATGAAACAAAATGGAAATTTCCATTTCGTTTTGTTTCGTTTTTTGTTTCGGCGCTGTCTCCTACCTGCTTTATGTTCTGGAGGTCCATCATATGGCCACTAGCCATGGACTCCAGTTGTTCTTCCAAAATCCCTGTGCTTTGGGTGGACCTGCTGCCTTTTCCCATTTATGGACATCTATTCTACACAGAATCAGAATCATAGAATCCTAGAGTTGGAAGAGACCTCCGGGGCCCTCTGGGCCAACCCCCTGCCATGCAGGAACCCCATCACAGTATTTCCGACAGATGGCCACCCAGCCTCTGCTTAAAAACCTCCAAAGAAGGAGACTCCACCACCCTCCTTTGGGGCAACATATTATTCCACTGCCAAACAGCTCTAACCATCAGGAAGTTCTTCCTAATGTCCAGAGAGTGACCTGTTCTCACATGCACTGATGAAGGTGGAAATCTTACAAGATCAGGGACATTTAAATAGTTTATTGGCTATGTTTTAGGATTTCACAGTCACCCCTGCCCGAGTTTGATCTCCACTTCCTGTCTCCATCAGTAAATCAGTTTCAGACGATTCTGCCTTTTCTTTACAACAGGAAAGGAATGCACTTTGTCCCTTGAAGCTCAGTAGAAGTTGGGATGCCTTTATTACTTCCATGGATGCTGTCCACAGTGCTGAAAGTGGAATTCCACGGTTGGTTGCTGGCCTACAATTTCTCTTGCTGTTGGTTTTGAAGTTGGCAAGTCAACTCCGCCTTATGGCAACCCTCTGAATGAGCAAACGCCAACATATCTGCTCCTCTGCTCCTCTGCTCAGCGCTTGCAAACTCATGCCTGTGGTTTCCCTTAGGGAGTGAGCCTGTGCCGTCTTTCGTCTTCCTCTTTTCATGCTGACCTCCAGTTTCCCCAGCATAATGGTCTTTTCTAGAGAAGCCTCTGGTGTCGTCATTTTGCCTTCAAGGAGAGTTCAGGCTTGATTTTATTTATTTATTTATTTATTTATTTATTCATTTATTTATTTATTGTATTTTTATACTGCCCATTTTCCGGACGGAACTCTGGGTGGTTTACAATTAAATAAAACCAATAGTATATAACAAATAAAAAGAGAGCAAGAGAAAACTAGTAAAATAAGGAGGGGGAGACCCTCCACAAGAGGTGACGCGGGCGGTGTGTATATATATACTTTTTAAATTGAGGTGCACAGAACTGGACACAGTACTCCAGGTGGGGTCTGACCAGAGCAGAATAGAGTGGTACTATCATCACTTCCCTTGACACGATGCTTCTGTTGATGCAACCAAGAATCACACTGCATCACACTGCTGACTCATGTTCAATTTGTAGTCCACCAAGACCCCCCCGGTCCCTTTCACCTACTAGGGAAAAAAAGCTGAGTTTTTAAGACATGTTTCTGGGGAAGGGAAGCCATCCCCACCCACTCATGGAGCTCATCCTAATTCTGCCTTCCCCTTTTCTTTTCAGATCGCTCTGCCCGGATTTGAGGACATGGCGACCTCTCTCCGTCGCTGGGTGCAACCTCTTAAGAGAAGAGGGTTCCCCCAGGTCCCACTGGGTTCAGGAATCAGGCCCCTCCAGCATGGCTGAGAAAGTCTGAAGGCCTTGCCTCCTCTAGCAGTGGCTGAGCATCCTCTCTCTGAGATGCACACCCTGGAAACCTGCGGATCGATAACCTCTTAATAAGCGGCTGTCACCTTATGCAAAGGTTCTGGACCTCCGTTTCTTGGGGTGCGGAGAGAGCCTATCTCTCTCCCACTGCCACCCCCCCACCCCCCAGTGAAGCCAGCCTAACAAGCGGCGGTGTCTGGCGCCAGCAGCCTGGCCGCCGGCAGGAGGGCCAAGGAGCCGGCATTGATCTGGGGGATAATTGGGGTCTCACCTGGGCCTCTGGCTGCCAATCACCTCCCAGCAGGGGGGGACTGGTGTGCAGAGGGCTGGAGGCATAGCCAGGATGCATCACATGGGTGCATGTGAGACTCAGCCTCTGGAAGATTCATTAAAAGGCTGGGGGCAGGTCGGTCCCCTGGGGAGGTGGAGGCAGGATGGGGAGCACCCCCCATGCCCCAGCTAGCTCCTGAGCAGTAATCAAAGCTGATCTATGGGTCCCCAGCTGAGGTTGTAATTGTCAGGTGTGTGAGGGTGGCAGGCCGTGGAGGCAGAAAGACGGTGACTTTTGTGTCTGTTGGGGGCACAGAATCTGCAGCAGATACAGGCAATGTCCTCGGGGGTCTCAGAAGATCACCCCCACCTTATGCCCCCCTGGGAAGGAAAAGAGGTGGCTTTCCTCTCTGGGTGTTTCTTTTGGAAACCACTCCAGGAGAAGCTTTGTGGCCCAGACGGTAGGAGCCACGGGCCTGGCCAAGAGTCCACATTTCAGCACAGGATGGATGGAGCAAACAGCCACGTAGAATCATGACGTTGGCAGGGCCCCCCAAGGCCATGGAGACAAGTCCCCAGCTCCAGGGAGGAATCCACATCAAAGGAGACCGGTCAGGTGGTTGTCCAAATTTCTCATTTATTTATTTATTTATTTATTTATTTATTTATTTATTTATTTATTTATTTATTTATTTACCGCCCATCTTTCAGTAGTTTTTCGGGCCTCTCTACATGTGGCCACCCAGAGTGAGAACGCCTGTGAGGCTCTGGTGAGTCGACCCGCAGTTGATCTTAAGGAGATTTGCTCCACCAGGTACTCAGGTCCCAAGCCATGGAGGGTTTTGAAAGACAAACCCAGTACCTTGAACCCCAGAGCAAGCACTGGGGTGATGAAGTCATACCTACCTGCACCCACCACCAGTCTGGCCGCTGCATTCTGTACCTGCGGCAATCTTCGAATAAGGGTCAAGGGAAGCCCCATGTAGAGAGCATTGCAATAATCTATTCTCGATTATGCCTCCAAAGTTGGAGCCCTCGCCACCTCCAGAAGTTGTTGGTTCTGTTGTCGGACTGCTCTAACAGTTTGCAACTTCTCTCAGGGTCTCATTGTTGATGTGTGTGTGTGTGTGTGTGTGTGTGTGTGTGTGTGTGTGTGTGTGTGTGTGTGTGTGTGTGTGTGTGTGTGTGTGTGTGTGTGTGCGTGTGTGTGCGTGTGTGTGTGTGTGTGTGTGTGTGTGTGTGTGTGTGTGTGAGAGAGAGAGAGAGAGAGAGAGAGAGAGAGAGAGAGAGAGAGAGAGAGAGATGTAGGCTGTTCTCCTTGGCCACTGAGACTGGATGGGCTCTGCATCCTCTGATGCCAAGCAGTGCATAAACCTGGCCCTCCTGCGATCCGAGGTCCTTTTCCCGCTATCTCAGGATCAGCCTTTGCCTCCTGCAGGGATCAATATGATCAGCTACTGACTCTCTGCCTTCCTGCCCCGGCTCTTAATTGGCCCCTTGGCTTCTCCATGGGAACCAGTCCTTCCACTGTGTTATGTAGCCGTGCGGGGGTGATGGAGGCATCTCCGGGTGGTGCCCCAGGGCTCAGCTCATTGCTGGCCAAACAGAGTCAGTGACATGTCCTTGAATGCCGGCCAGTTCTGGCAGAAATGTGAGCCAGATGGTGGCATATGCCTGGGCATCCACAAGGGCCCCAGAGATGAGATGGCTGACCTCCTAGCTCAAAAGGACCAAGAAGAGGAGGAGGAGGAGGAGGAGGAGGAGGAGAAATGAGGAGAGCCAACCACAGGGCTCAGAGAGGGATCACCAGGAGCTGTCCCATGGCCGCTGACAAGCTGGGTTGCCTCTCAGATGAGCATGTTAGGGCAAACAGATCTCTCCCTTTCTCATGGATACAGAATAATTTCTGGTTTTATGGGGATCTCTTCTTAAATGTTCTGGGTGGCACATTGTCCCTCATCATTGTAAGCCACCTCTGGTCCTTTTCCAATGAGAAAGGTGGGGTAAAAACATTCAGAATATAAATAAATAAATAAATAAATAAATAAATAAATAAATAAATAAATAACCACCTCATGCAGACAAACTGCTGAATTTCCCCAAAGAGCTGTTGCATGCATTCTGTTTCCTTCCAGTCACTGATGGCTTCGTATAAACTGGGGTGTTTTTGGCCACCCGCCAGTAGCCAAAACTTAGAAAAAGTTCCTTTCTCCAAGACGACATCAGCAGCACTCTCCAGCCATCACAGGCACTAATTTGGGGGGGGGGGGTAACAGTGGTCCAAAAAGCTCTGTCAGGCGCTTTTACACGACCCCTAAGATCCACTGGCAACTTAAATTCGGACCAGCGATCTTGGGGGGTTGTCGCTCTTCCTGTGTTCCCACCCCTCCACACTTCCTTGCTCCTGTCTGCGTGAGGGGAGGGAGAAAAAAAGGGAGAAAAGAATGCAGGCTCACCTCTGCTCTGCCAGTTCCAGTCTCTTTCAGTCTCGTCAGGGGGCAGGGCAAAAAACAAACAAACAAACAAACACAAGACGAGGAGAGCCCGGCACTCACTGCTTTACATCCGCATCAGAAATTTTTCACCTTCAGAGACCAGGTACTTGGAAAATGCACTGGGAGGCACTTAGGTGGGTGTGGTCGTACTTTATTTTGTTTAAAGTCCGGAGCTGGTGGGAAAACAATTTTAAGCTTCGCATCTGGGAGCCCTTTGCCTAGGATTTTAGGGGTCGTGTAAAAGCGCCCTAGTTACTCCTAGGAGGGACCAAAGGGTTCATAAGACAAGGGGCTCAACACTGAGGGACCGTGAAAGACAGAAATGTTTAAGATTGGTGTGGTGGCAATCCATGTCTCAGCCCAGGGCTCCAGGCTATCAAGATCATTTTGAATTTTGCTTCTATCCTCCAGGTATTAGCTATTCCACCCAATTTTGTGTCAACTACGAATCTGACAAGCATTCTCTGCTCTCCCTTGTCCAAGTCATTAACAAAAATGTTGAGGTGCACCAGACCCAGGACTGAGCTTTGGTGTAGCCCACTTGTTACCTCCCCTCACTTAGAGAAGAAGGCATTGATCATCACTCTGAATCTGATCCTGTAGCAGCTGATCCTGTATCCACCTGACACTTGATTTACCCAGTCTGCTCTTAGTTGGCTTGCTAAATCAGGATATCATGGGGAACTTCGTCAAAAGCTTTGTAGAAGTCAAGATATATTAAATTTACAGCATGCCCTCTGTCTACCAGGGAGGTGACTGGATCAAAAAATAAGACCAGATTAGTGGGGCAGGATTTGATCTTGACCAATCCATGTTGGCTTCTAGCTACTGTTGCATTGTTTTCTAGATGCTTCCATACTGAGTGCCTAATCATCTGTTCCGGGACTTTTCCTGGGATGGATGTCAGGCAGACTGGATGGTAGTTCCCAGATTTCTCTCCCCCCCTTTTTTGAAGACCTTTTCCATCCATATTTAAAGTTTGCTAGTTTGAGAGAGCTTCTCCTGAGGTTGCTTCAATGGTTTTTGGACTACTGCTTCTCTAAGCTATAATGTATTTCTATAGTGGGACAGGTGCTGGTCTCTCTCTCTGTTGCCTATATCTGGTAGATTATGAACCCCTTTGTGTACTGTATTTGGAAAGAAAGCAGTTTCCAAAAGGATACGTTAGTGCTGCCACGGACAACCTTGTATTTCCTCAATAAGGCTAATATATATGCTCAATGTTTTTGTTTTGGTTTTTTAAAACCCTTGATTCACTAAATGTGATAATGTTCCAGATGCTGCCATTGGCAATCGTATCACAAATCCATGGTCATTCACCAAGATTTAATTGGTTTGCTCGGAGGTTTAGGTCTCTTGCTGGGGGGACAAAGTGTAGTGATATCATTACCCATATTTCTGAGCCCCAAGATTGGTCAAGCACAAAGGAAACTGAAGGCCTAGGAGGGCTGCTTGACATATATTTCCCAGCAGTCCCCAGGACCAAGCAGATACCAGGATGTGCTGATGAAGACCAGAGCAAACAGGAGGCCAGGAAAACAGGATACAGACCAAGAGCCCCTTTCCGTCCTTATCAGTAATCACTCACTAGCTAGGGAGCATTCCCCCCCCCACCTATGGAACCTATTTCCCCTGCTGTTGTGTACCTGTTTACTCAGTATCATCTCACAGATAAGGCTTGCATTCTTTCCCCCCACCGAGGAATGTTTCCCTGTATCTATTGTGCTGGCTTGCTCTCTTAATAAACACTGGTCGCTCGGGCAGCAGGCTCAGAGGGAGAATCATCACCAGACAGAAGGGAGAATCATCATCACAGACTCACATGCACGCATGCCTCCACACATTCAGACACACAGACATCCATGGAACCCTGACAGACAGACGAACAGGAATGCTGCCCTGAGCACCAGATATTGCACCCCGAAACTCTGTGTCCCGTGTGATTCGTAACGCAACAACAAAGGTTGGGAGTTCAATTCCCCTCTGGACCTCTCTGACAGGCGCCCAGACCTCCAGTTCTAAGGTGTGGTTGAGAAAGATTATTTATTTATTTATTTATTTATTTATTTATTTATTTATTGTCTTCTTGAAGGCTTTCACAGCCGGGATCTGTTAGCTGTTGTGACTTTTTTCAGGCTGTTTGGCCATGTTCTGGATGTTTTTCTTCCTGACGTTTCACCAGACTCTCTGGCCGGCATCTTCAGAGGGCAAGGAGCTCAGATATTTATGCATTTATTTATACATACATTTATATACCGCCCATCTTCCAAAGGAACTCCGGGCAGTTTACAACAAGATGATGATGATGATGATGATGATGATGATGATGATGATGACAACGAATGACGATGACGCTGATGACGCTGATGATTAAGACTACGACAACGACGATGCTTAATGGCTCACTGCTGGGTGGCTCAGTGGTTTAGGTACCTGACTGCAGAGCCAGAGTTTGTGAGTTTGATTCCCCGCTCGGCCTCTTTAGACAGGAGCTGCTTTCAATGATCCCTGGGCACCCTTCCACCTCGCCTGTTTGGAGAGTGTCCCCTCTTGCTGCAATGCCTTCCTCAACCAGCCCCGTGCCAGCTTGCTCCAACACAAATCCCTACCAGTAGCATCTGCCATCTTTTCACTGGAGGAAGGCACCCATATATGGGAGACAGGAAGGAGAGAGAGGGGCTGCTTTCCAGCCCTTTCCCCCTGGACCCAACTATGTTGCAGCCAACAAAGTTCAGAAGGGCTCCTCCTACTTTCCAGAGCCGACTGGGAGGTGCCTTCACAAAGGTTGCCCTACTGTAGTGTGAAGGAGTCAACAGTCTGCTCTAGGGGGTGAAGTTACTGTCTTCTCAACACCCCCCACCCCTCCCCGTGTGGCCTATCTGTGGCTCAGCTTCTGCAGAGCATCCCACCTCCCAGCCCTCTGCAGCTCCCAGCCCCCACTGATTAGACACAGATTAAGTACCATTGATTCCCTTTGCTCATTAAATCTTCTGCTCAAGGCTTCAGAGGTCCCTTCCCCCTCAAGCTAATCCCCGACGGCCTGGCTCTTTTCTTCTCGGGCGTCGATACTTCACTGGCCACGTCACCTTCCCTTGGGCTGGCTGCAGCAGGGAAAATCGCCAAAGGCACAACGAAACAGGCACGGAAGTGTCTGAAACCACTCGCACCCAGCCTGGGGCAGATACTGTTGGAGAAAGTTTCGAGGAGATGATCCCCTACCGGAGAGTTTGAGATGGATCACCTCGAGAAGCTGCTAGTTCTAAAAAGCTCCTCTGTGCAAATTCTACAAATATTGCCGGAAGGAATTGGCTTGGTTTGGGTGAGTGAGACGTATGGGGACGATGCAGGGCTGCTATCCCATGACCACTAAAACCCACTTGAAGCGGCCTGAAGATGTGCTTGATAAAATTGTGTCCTCACAGCCAGCAGACTTTAAAGGGGGAAAAATGCGACCACGCCCACTTAAGCGCAAGCCAGCAAGTTTTACAACTACAGTGGTACCTTGTATAAAGGAATTAATTTGTTCCAAATGAAATTATGTTAAGCAAATTTTCCTGTATACAAATTTCCCATAGGAATGCATTGAAAACAGAGTGATCCCATTTTATGTTGTACAGATTTGCCCCATAGGGGATGATGTTGAGCAAATTTCCCCTATCTTCAGAATATTTTATGTTGTACAAATTTTATGTTATACAAACCATTTGTTATACGAGGGTCCACTGTACCTGATTCCGATCCGGATTTTTAACCAGTACTTGAGCCCGCGGGGACTCGGAAAATCTGCATTAAAACCTTTTTGTTCTGCTGTGTTGCAGTTCCCGCTCATGGGGACACAAAAGATGCGCTCCTTTAAACTGCACCCGTAGTGACACAGTAGTCGCTTTTTCAACCATGTGGCTGTTCCGGGGGAAATCTGCATTTTACTTTGATCCCTCACTTTGATCCAGATTTTCTGGCCATGGGATAGCAGCCCAAGATGAGTATTTTGCAGACCCCCCCCGCCCCCCAAGAGGATGGGAAAACAACTCTTGTGTCTGTGAATGGCCAGGAGAGGCTGCCTCATACCAGGTGGCCATTAGCTTGCTGGGAGCTGCGGATTCTTATTTCAAAAGTTCTGCAGAGGCTTACATTGGCATCATGTCAAGAGGGCAACGCCAGAGAAATGAAGTGAAGGCCTCCTGTAGCAAAAATCACAAGCTATTTCCTCAGCGGACTAGACAGGCACACCTACAGTCTCTGTTTTGTTCTTTCTGGGAACTGTGAGGTCCACCAACCGGAACAGGGGCCTGCCAAGAACAGGGGATGCACCCAAACGCAGGCGCCGTCCAAGAATTGATCTTCAAGGCCACAATCCAATCTCATGTGTCCTATGCTGGCACAACTTATGGAAAATAACTCCCAAGTATTCTTTTCCACCAAAGCAGTATGGGGAAGAGCTGGCTAGATGATTCAGTGATTTAGGTCTCTAGCTAGAGAGCCAGAGATATTGAGAGTTCGATCCCTCACTGTGCCTCCAGGGTGAGGAGCCAACCTGCATAGCCTTGGGTAAAGCAAAGCAAACCAAAGTGTTCTGCTTATATACCGCCCCATACCACTACAAGTAGTCTCTGGGCGGTTTACAATTTTAATTACAGTGTGCAGGCTACACATTGCCCCCCCCCCCAGCCAGCTGGGTACTCATTTTACCGACCTCGGAAGGATGGAAGGCTGAGTGAACCTTGAGCCTGCTACCTGGGATTGAACCCCAGGTCGTGAGCACAGTTTTACCTGCAGGACAGGCATTTAACCACTGCGCCACGAGGCTCCATGGGTGAGTGCCAAGATCACAGAAGAAGGGAAAGAGAAACCACTTCTGAGTTTTCTGTACCTAGAAAACCTGGAAAGCATTGCTCTAAGTCAAAATGGACACGGCGGCGTGCAGTTATGATGAATATAGAGAGGAAAAGCTGTCCCATTGCTAGACAACTGGGAGACACACATCTTTGGTGAACACCCAGAGAGCTGTGAGATGTGCATCTCAGTCTTCCTTCTGCCTGCCCTGTTGTGCCAACTTAGAAACCATCCTCAAGTTCACCACTTCCTGTCAGTCCCTGTGTCTCCAGAGACTGAATTGTTCTTCTGACTCCTGACCATTGTGTTGACCTACCTGTGGCATGATTCTTCGCATGCGATCCCATGTGCAACCTAGCCTTTCAAGAAGCAAGAAAGGGGACAAAATGCTAGGAGTGGGGGCAGCTGATCGGTCCTGACCCTGAACACCACCGAGTTGCTTCTGGAAGCTAAGGAGGGTTGGGTCTGGCTTGAACCTGAATGAGAGACATTTAGCGCTGAATCCCAGAGATCTTGTGACTGAGTTGCGGAAGAAACCTACATGGAAGATGCTGGTAGTCCTCGTTGGCAGTAGTGGCTTTGTGGGCCAATAGCCCCATGACAGACTGACACCAGCCACCACTTCCACCCCCGCATATTATCCCATTGACGGTGAAGGGGATGGGGGGGGGCTGCTGGTGCCGCATTTTATGGCGCTCCATTGCTGTGACCATTGATTCTCGCAAGGTTATTCCCCCTTTATATCACCTCTCCTTTTGCTAGCCTTGCCATTTTTAATTGTCACTCTTTGTGGAACAAAGGTTTTATTTATCCTTCCTTTTTTGTGATGGCGTCTCTTTCAATAAAACTATCGACTCGGGGAGAACAAAGGTGGTGCGTGCCAGATGGGCCTTTATCTCTTCCTGTATCTGAGATTCCCCCTTCCCCCCACTTTCCCTGTTGAAGGGGACTGAAACTTTCCCACTAATTTCAGAAGAGAGTTTTTCCAGGGTACTCAGAAGGCGTTTCCTCTCTTGGCTGGCTTGACAAGGCAGCCCCAACTGCCATTGAGCCAGATCCTGGCAAGGCCAGCTACTAGGGCAATGGGGCAGGAACCCAATGAAAGTGGGGGGATTAAAGATATGGGGCATTTCATGTAGGGACCTCAAAAGGTCTAGCAATGTGTTGCCAGAATCACTCGGAAAATAAGATGGTAACAGCAGCCACATAATATGCGACTCACCACATTTAACTGGCCTCTGCTCCAGGAGTGGATTCCGTTTAGAACACTGTCAACGTCAAGATCATCCTTTTAGAACTGCAGAGCTCAAAGGGATCATGGAGTCTGGGTGCTCTCCAGAAGGTCCAGTGAGGAATTGAACTCCACAGAGACTTAAACCTCTAATATTCTATCACCTGCAGAATATCTGACGGAGCGTATCATCCGGAGATCAACGTTGGCCTGGTCTACCAGAACATTTAAGTCCCTTGCGCTCTGGGTTGCCACCCCTCAGGAGGTTCGTAAAACCTCCACCCGGAATCACGCTTTCTCTGTGGTGGCTTCAACACTGTGGAACCACCTTCTGAGTGAAATTAGGACTGTGAAGTCCCTCCCGGCATTTAAGAAGCTGTTAAAACCTTGGCTTTATACAGCCGCGTTCGATGATCAAGAAGGTTGATTTATTTTATAAGTAGGTGTTATGAGTTTGTTTGCCCATTTTTTGCCATTTTGCCTTAGTAATGCTTTGTATTTTTAGCTTTTTAAATGTTGGATCTACTGATTGTTGTTAGGTTTGTTTTTGTTCTTCATGTCATGTGGTGGAACCAATTATTATTTTTCTCTGTATTTTGTTGTACAGTATGCTATTCCTTGTTAACCGCCCTGAGTTCCCGTCTTGGAAAATCTGGCAGTATATAAATAAATAAATAAATAAATACAAAGGTACCTTGTATAAAGGAATTAATTTTTTCCAAATGAAATTATGTTAAGCAAATTTTCCTTTATACAAACAGAGTAATCCCTAATCACAACCATTTTTATGTTGTACGGCTTCACCCCATAGGCGATTCAGTTAAGCAAATTTCCCCTATCTCTGGAATTTTTTATGTTGTACAGATTTTATGTTATACAAACCGTTTGTTATATGAGAGTCCACTGTAAATACATCCAGAAAACCAGTAATAGTTCCCTCCCAAGAGAGCAGAATTTAGTTCTCCACCACCACCACCACCACCACCACCACCTCCTCCTCTTCTCCTCCTCCTCCTCCTCCTCCTCCTCTTCTCCTCCTCCTCCTCCTCCTCCTCCTCCTTCTTCCTGTTAACTTCAAGCAGACTCTGTGACTCTGAATGGTCTGCTGCTGGCCACTGTTCCCCTGCAGCTCCATTTGGGACTTTCACCTCCTCGTCCTTCTCCTCCCCTTCCTCTTCCTCCTCCATCACCCTGTGTCATCAAATTAATTCTGACTGATGGCCAACCCTTCTTCAGGGCTTTCCAGGTGCCGAGTACTCAGAAGTGGTTTCCCCTTCCCTTGGATTGATGCAGCTGGCCCAAGGCCACCCAGGTTGGCTCTTCTCCCAGGAGGCATGGCAAGGAATCAAACTCGCAAACTCTGGATCCGCAGCCAGAGTCCCACATCCCTGAGTTCTTCAGCCAGTCTAAGCATGTGCTGTCAACTCAATTCTGAATTATAGTGACCCAAGGCATATATGATGTTATAGGTAACAACCAGCACTTTGATTTGAGCCCAGAAACTTACTGGCAGCGAGTGAAACTGCTGAGTTACAGGGATTTACATCCTCCCTGTAACCAGCGCCAGTCGGCAGCGTTTTGAACCAGCCAAAGTCTCCAAACACTCTTCAAAAGCAGCCCCAGCTAGAGTGTGTTGAAATAATCCAGGTGAGATTAACAAAGGCAAGTCTCACCATGGCCAGATAGGATATATCAAGGAGTAGGTGAAAGTGATGCAGAGACTGTATCTGTGCCAAATGCACTCCTGCCCACTCCTGGAACCTGTGCAAGAAAGCTTGGGGTTGAGTCCAGGAAACCCCCAAGCGGCAGACCTGACTTTTCAGGGGGAACGTAACCCCATTCAGAAGAGGCTGCATCCCTAGTCCCTGAACAGCCTTGTGACTGATGAGGAGGAGCTCGGTCTTGTCTGGATTTAAGTTCCAGTTTGTTAGACCTCATCCAGTCCATCACTGGTCTAATCACAGAAGAGCTCCCTTGGAATCAGCGATGGACTGGATGAGGGCTAACAAAGTGGAACTTAATCCAGACAAGACTGAGCTCCTCCTGGTCAGTCACAAGGCTAGACATGGAGTGGAGTGTCACTGGTGATGGTATTCCCCCCAAACCCCAGACAACTTCTCCCAGCTGTTTCAGGTAGAAGTTAAATAACATGGGGAACAGGATGTCTGTGGAAATTCTCAGTCATCCAGGTGAGGTTATCCTGAACTTGAGTCATGGCAACAGGACTTCTTTTATTGTGAGATTGAAACGTTTCACTACTCATCCAGTAGCTTCTTCAGTCTGAGGAAAGTTGGTGTGAGGCTTCCAATTTATTCTCCGCCTTGGTTTCATTTCACCTGGTTCTGAAGAGGCTTGTTAGATGGACAACGGCATGCTATGTGTGAAAATCACATCTCTGCAGCCCTTCCCAACCCCATTAAAGATGGGTGGTTTATACATGGCTCCCGCCAACCTTCCTCGGGCTGAAGAAACTACTTGGATGAGCGGCAAAATGTTTCAGTCCTAAAAGGAAAGAAGTCTAGTTACCGTGACTCAACTCTTGGATAGGGAGCAAAACCAAGCCCTGAGGAACAGCACAGGCTAACAGCCAGGGCGACAAACTGGATTCCCTAACACCACAGTGCCTCTGAGTCCCATCACAGAGAGATGACCCCGAAGGACGCTGTAGGCAATGTTACTGGAAGCTGCTGAGAGGTCCAGAAGAGCCCACAGGAACACACTCATTCTGCCCCATTCCTGGTTTAGGACACCCGCCAAGGTGACCAAAGCCGTCTCTGTTCTGTAACCAGGCCTGAAGACTGCTTGGCCAAGAACTGACCCTTCCTGTTCACACCAGAAACTCAGCTCTCTATAAGGAAGTCCTTGGTGTGCTGGTGAACAACTCAATGAAAGTGCCAACACAGTGGGTGGCAGAGGTGAAGAAGGCCAATTCCATATGAGGGATCATTAAAAAGGGGGATTGAAATTAAAACAGCCAATATTGTAATCCTATTGTACAAAACAATCATAAGGCCCCATCTGGAGTATTGTGTACAATTCAGGTCACTGCATCTCAAAAAAGACATAGTGGAACTGGAAAAGGTGCAGAAGAGAGCGGCAAAAATGATTACTGGGCTGGGGGACCTCCCTTATGAGGAAAGGCTAAAACATCTGGGGCTCTTTAGTCTAGAAAAAAGGAGCCTGAGGGGGGATATGACTGAGACTAGAGATGGGCACGAAACGGGAAACAAATCATTCTGTTATTCATTTTGTTACGTAACGAAACAAATAACGAAAATTGTGATGAAATTGGAATGAACAGAACAGAACCACGAAAATTAGGTTCCTTACGTTTCGTTTTTCGTTAATGGCGACGCGCAATGAAATGAGCTTTTTTTAAATGTTAAAAAAAGTCCTGAATATCCGTAAAAACCCAGTGATAATTATTTATTCTGCCTGATAATGCCTACCAGTGGGGTTGGGGTCCTTAAAATGTGCATTTATGTCTTTTCTCAGATCGCTGTATTTTTTTCCTTTAAGGGGAGTTAGGGGACATCGACCCAAAATGGCTCCCAGATGCCTAGTATTGATTTCTTGGGTATTAAAACGCCCTGGACATCCGTAAAAACACAGCGATAATTATTTGAAATTATTACCTACCAGGGGTTGTGGTTCTTAAAACGTTTGTTTTTGTCTTTCTCCCATCGCGATGTATTTTTTCTTTTCCCTTTAAGGATGACACAAAATGGATTCCAGCCACAAGATTGAGGCAAGCCATGTGATGGGATCATGTAAATTCTTGGACAATTTCAACCAATACCATGCCCAGGTTGCAGACTGGGTAGGTGTGGCAGCCACAGAGGGCATAAAAAGCTTTGGCAACCCCCGTCCTCCTTGCAGTCTGTGGTGGGAGTTAGGGTGGCATTGCTGTCTCTGCGACTCGTTACTTTAGGCCAGGCAGGCAGGTGTGTGTCTCTGTGTTCCCGCTGGCTGCAGCCTGGCTCTTAGGGGAGAGAAAGAAGAGATTTCTCTTGCAGCCTCCCTGTGTGCGTGTGTACCTCTCGGTGAGTACCCTCCCCTGCCTTGCAGTGCAGTCACTCTGTGGCTGCGTTACATCCTGGACAACGCCCGCCGCTGCCTTTGCAGCCTCCCTGTGTACCTAGTCTATACTGTGTCTCTGCCAGCATCATTTTTTTAGTGTTTTCCCTCTGGTCTGGGGCGTTGGGGGACGTCCGCACACGGAAATGCTTTAAGTCGCGCAAAAAGCAGGTAAAAATGAAAACACGAAAAAAAATGTTTTCAAAAAATTAACGAAAAACGAAAAACGAACTGAAACGGCCCCACAACAAAAAACCAAAATGTCATTTTTTCGATTTGTGCCCATCTCTAATTGAGACGTACAAAATAATGCAGGGCATGAGTCAAGTGGATAGAGGGACGCTCTTCTCCCTCTCACAAAATACCAGAATTAGGGGACTTACACTCAAATTGTGGACTGGGAGAGTAAGAACAGACAAAAGAAAATATTTTTTCACCCAGCACGTTGTTAGTCTGTGGAACTCCCTGCCACAGGATGTGGTGATGGCATCTGGCCTGGATGCCTTCAAAAGGGGGTTGGACACATTCCTGGAGGAAAAGTCCATCACAGGTTACATGACTGGGATAGGTGTGCTATCTGGGCTTTAAAGGAGGGTACCTTTAAGTGCCAGAATTGCAGGGGAGTGGCATCAGGAGACAGGGATCTAGTTGTCCCATGTGCTCCCAGAGGCATCTGGGAGGGCCACTGGGAGATCCAAAAAGCTGGACTAGATGGGCCCTTGGCCTGATCCATCAGGGCTCCTTTCATCTTATAATAAGCCGTGGTGCGGAGATGTTACCTCCAGGCTTAAAAGGAAAGTACCTCAAAGTGCCAGATGCAGGGGAGAGGTGCCAGGAGGCAGGTACAGTATCTAATTTTCTCATGTGCTCCCAGAGGCATTTGGTGGGGCCACCGGGAGATCCAAGAAGCTGGACTAGAGGGGCCCCTTGGCCTGATCCAGCAGGCTGCCTCTTATGTTCTTATGTAAAGCCCAGAATTTCATGTTCCAGAAGCCTCTTCGAAAGTGTCTGAAATGAATCCAGCCAGGTCTCGTCCCCTAAAGAAACTTTGTAATTATGAGATACCAGTCGGAAGCACCAGTGGATGCTGTCACATTCATTAGCTTCTCCGTTTATTAATTAGTGTCACCTATTACAATCAATAGGATAGATCGAGGCTCCTGCGGGGGCCTCGGGAGATGCTCCCAGCAGGCTCAGTGATAAGATTTCAAAAGCTCTGGCTTCCAGTTACTGGCAATCGCTATATCTATTTTGTTTTAAACTATGTTTGAGCAACTCTTTGCTGAAGGAATGAAGAACCTATCGATCTATCGGGCAGGGCGAACGCGTCTGCCCTGGAATGCAAATCACCATTGATTTGCTTTAACTTTTGAGAATTTCGCTTTGAGAACGGCTTTTGCATCTCACACAACGGGAAATGGGTGGGGAGGGGAGGGCCAACTCCGGCTGGGATCCACTGCCGTGTGTGTGTCGCTGCCCCGGGGCAGTTGTCTTCATTAGGCTTCGGGAAGGGAGGCCTGCATCCCCTGGAGTTGGCTGGCATTCCAGCCGGAGAAGCCCCTTCTGTCCTCCAAAACTGGCAGGTCAACACATTTTGAGCTCCACAAGACTGCAGTACAGTATGTAAGCTATGAGCTGGAGCAGGGGTCCTCAAAGTTTTCAAACAGCGGGCCGGTCCACCACCACCCAGACACCACTGGGGGCCGGATCACAGTCCAAAAGCAGCTGCAGAGGCTGACTTGCTCACAAAACAGGGGGTAGGTGGGGGGTTGCAATTGGTCCCAGGAGCCGGATTCAGGACCTTGGGGGGGGGCGCATCCGGCCCCGGGGCCTTAGGTTGAGGACCCCTGAGCTGGAGGATAAGGGGAGGCTTACAGTGCACACAGTGGGGTGCAGAGGAGAAATGGATGGACTAGGACCCAGGAGCGCGAGGTTCAAATCCCCACTTGGCCGTGGAAACTCATTGGGCGGGTGGTGCTGATAAAACCTTGAAACTAGCCCTACTAGAGTCGCTATTAAGTCAGTTCCACCTTGGTGGCACATAACACAGCAAAGAGCTGAGAGAGAAGGCAGACACCTGAAATATCTCCAATGGAGTAGGAGGTAACACTTGTGCTCCTGAAGCTAGAGCAGATCACAGCTTCAGTTCCAGGAGTTTCTGGATGAGATGGATTATCTAAGTCTATTTCAGTCTGCATTCAGGAGTGGTTATAGGATGGAAATTGCTTTGGTTGCCTTGGTGGATGACCTAGACTAGGGATTGGACAGGGGGAGTGTGTCCATGTTGGTTCTGCTGGACTGCTCAGCAGCTTTCTATACTATGGTCTCCTCCCGGGCCATCACACTAGGATGGAACCCAGAGGCACTCTTTTACAGTGGCTCCAGTCCTTCCTGGAGGAGAGAACTCAGAAGGCGGTGCTCTGGAACTCCTTGGTTGCTGACCTGTGGTGTCCCTCTGGGTTCTGCTCTGCACATTTGCTATTGAACATCTACATGACACTGTTGGGAGAGATTGTCCAGAGGTTTGAGGTTTGATGTCACCAATAGGCCAATGACATCCAACTCTATCTCTGCTTTCCATCTAAATCTGAGGATGTTGTCTGTTCTAGATTAGCGTCTGCTGACAATAATGGACTGGATGAGGGCGAATAAACTGAAGTTTAATTCAGACAGTGCAGAGGTGCTCCTGGTCAGTTGAAAGGCAGATCAAGGAATAGGGTTACAGACGGAGCTGGACTGGGGTTACACTCCTCTTGAAAACACAGGTGCGCAACTCCTGGATTCAACCCTGAGCCTGGATGCCCAGGTTTCAGCTGTGGCCAGGAATGCATTTGTATAATTAAAACTCATGCGCCAGCTGTGCCCGTTTCTTGAGAGGTCTGGCCTGGCCATGGTGACACATGCCTTAGTTACATCTCGGCTGGATTATTGTCACACACTCAATGTAGGGCTGCCTTTGGGAAGTGTCTGGAAACTCCAAGCGGTTCAAAATGTTGCAAAGCGGCCTGGGTCCAAGCTATTCTGCCTCTACGAGGCTGTCTGGGAATTAAGATCCTCAGAAGAGGCTTTTCTCTCACTCCTGCCGTCACAATCGCGCTCTGTGGGGGATGCTGGAAAGGGCCTTCTCTGTGGCTGCTCCCAGACTGTGGAACTCCCTTCCACTAGAGGCCATCTCTGCTGTCCTTCTGAAAGCAGAAGAATAGACCTTTCTCTTCAGGCAGGGTTTCCCCGAGCAACTGGCTGACTGAGTAGGTTTTTGAATCAGTTATTGCAACCTACTCCTCTGAATGCGTTTTAGAGTTGCTTTTATCCATTCATGAATCCATAGACATCTGCAGAGACAAAGACTCACCAGCTGCACATGAGCGCTGCAATATGGCAGCCAAAATACAAACAAGGGAAAAAGAAACCTTGCTGGTCTCAAGCATACCCAGCTCAGACTGAAGATTCATGTGGCTCCAGGACTTTTCTAGAATACTCATGTCCTTATTTAATGCCCCATAATGGGATGCCTGCCTTTCCTCTCTGTCTTTATTTACCTATTTATTTTCATATACAAGTGGTACCTTGTATAAAGGAGTTAATTCGATCCAAATGAAATTATGTTAAGCAAATTTTCCTTTATAGAAATTTTCCACAGGAATGCATTGAAAACAGAGTAATCCCTAATTGTGGCCATTTTATATTGTACGGATTCACCCCATAGATGATTCTGTTAAACAAATTTTCCCTATCTCCGGAATTTTTTATGTTGTACATATTTAAGTTATAGAAACTGTTTTGTTATACGAGGGTCCACTGTACTTATATAGTGCACAGTTAGTGCTGAGCACTGCTGTGGATGGTTTCTGTAAAAAAAAAACCCAGCAACGATCAATATAAATATGTGACAGATAAGTGTAACAAATCATCAAAAAAAGAGAAAACAATAAAATACAAGAAGTAACAATGCTAAACGCCTGGCCACTCCGGGTTGCTTTGGAACGGCATGTAGGGTCTCTTTTTAATGTTTTTACTGTTATGGCTGTTGAAAAGAATTAACAGTAGTTTATCACTTCAACCTTTTATTCTGAAAAACCCCCTGGGGAAAGACTCGGACTCAAAGGCTGGCATAAAAATATTTCAAATAAACAGAACAAATGGAAAGCAAACTGGGTCCTCTGCTGGGGAGGGGCGTTGGATCATTGCTGCCTTCTCTCGTGAAGCACTCTGGGTCTCTCTAGGAATGTCAGCTCTGGATGGTAGCTTTGAAAGTCTGGGATTTTAGGTTGTTTCCTAGTCCTATCTGGAGATACTAGGTTATCCCTGGCAGTCTCAGATCTCTGTGTTAATCAGACCCAAACCCACTGGGCTCTGAGTTATCCGTGACGGATCAGGAAAGAGATCTTGGTGTGTTGGTGGACAGCTCCATGAAGGTGTCTCCTCAATGTGTGGCAGCGGTGAAGAAGGCCAATTCCATGCTAGGGATTATCAAAAAGGGGATTGAAAATAAAACAGCCAACATTATAATGCCGTTATACAAAACAAAAGTAAGGCCGCACCTGGAGTATTGTGTACAATTCTGGTCACCGCATCTCAAAAAAGACACAGTGGAACTGGAAAAGGTGCAAAAGAGAGCAACTAAAATGATTACTGGGCTGGGGCACCTCCCTTATGAGGAAAGGCTAAAACATTTGGGGCTCTTTAGTCTGGAAAAAAGGCGCCTGAGGGGGGATATGATTGAGATGTACAAAATAATGCAGGGCATGAGTAAAGTGGATAGAGGGAAGCTCTTCTTCCTCTCACAAAATACCAGAATTAGGGGACATACACTCAAATTGAGGGCTGGGAGAGTGAGAACAGACCAAAGAAAATATTTTTACCCAGCGCGTTGTTAGTCTGTGGAACTCCCTCCCACAGGATGTGGTGATGGCATCTGGCCTAGATGCCTTCAAAAGGTGATTGGACAGATTCCTGGAGGAAAAGTCCATCTTAGGTTACAAACCATGATGGAGATGTGTCATCTCCAGGCTTAAAACCAGGGTACTTCAAGGGCCAGATGCAGGGGAGTGGCATCAGGAGAGAGAGCTCTAGTCTCATGCGCTCCCAAACGCATCCGGTGGGGCCACTGTGAGATACAGGAAGCTGGACTAGATGGGCCTTTGGCCTGATCCAGCATGATGGCTCTTCTTATGTTCTTATGAGATTCCAGACGGAGATGAAATCAGACTCATTCACAATTTTATGATGATCTGCTGAAAACTGTAATTGAATAGATCTGGAGAATACTAGGTGGGCAAAAGCTGCATTCAGCTCATTGTCAAGTGGGCCTTTTTAGCATTCATGGCTCTCCCAACTTAACGCGGTGTGCGCATGTATTATCAGACAATTGGGGCTGATACTTCAAGTGTGTGTTGAAGTGGGCTCAAGTTCCACAGCCACCTATAGCATAAATCAGGCGATTTATTTATTTAAAAACTATAGCTCCCACAGATCACAGAATTGCAGGGCACGTTACAGAGTTATATTAAGGAATTTAAAAATACAAGTTAATTAAAAATATTCAAAATACAAAACTAAAACACGGTTGAGCCACAAGACTCTAGTTATTTGGCAACAAATCATTTTCGTCTCTTCACGACTGAGGTGGTTGCCCAGAACATAACCTGCATGCCAGGATTATTGCTGAATTTGAACTTTAAATGGCTCCTACAACTGAAGGGGCATGTGAATTCCAATTTGAGACAAAGGCCTGGATAGGGCAATGGCTTACTTGGAAGGGTAGAAGAAGAAAAAATCAAGACAAGATAAAAACAGCTCTGTCAGTATGGCATGTCCTCAGAGCAGCACCTTCTACTGTTACCCAAACTGTGTACTAACTAAAAATTGATGGCGACCAAAACAGAGATGGCAGGACATTGTCAATAAGGACACAGGAATCGCTGGCCTGTGCCCTGAAGACATGGTTGGCTAGGCAAAGTGGGGTTTCGGGATCCAAAAAGGGGACCCGCACACCTTTGGGGGAAAGCTAGGATGAAGGGTAGAAAACCACAAGGCAAGCTTTAAAATTCTCCAGGAAAGAATGATGTAAAATTGAGAAGGCAGTCCAAAACAAGGCTGCCTCTTTTAACCTCCAATTTTATACTGCAGTTGCCAGAGGCACTGTTCTGAAAAACTCCCAAGTTTCCTTGCTGATGACTTTTTACCAGTGTGAAGGTATTACTCTAACCAGAACTTTTGTTTCTATAGATGCCTCACATGCCTTCCCCCCCCCCAGATGCTGTTTAAATGTAGTGGCCCAGTGCAAAAACAGGATGCTACTGCCATCTGCTGGAATGTGCACAATCAGACGTGGGTTGGCTCTCCCTTGCTCTTCTCAACTTCTACCCTTCTTCTCCGTGTACCCTCACCCAGATGTCTAACACAGTACTAGCACTTTGTGGGGGAACCCCATAGATGGCAGGGGGAAAAAAACAGGTTCTGGTGCAGAACAAGATCATGCTGCTGTATTCCTACTGGAATAACTTCTTCGTCCTCCTGTGTATGGTTCTTTCAACAGTTGGGAGTCAGCAGAACGCCACCATCAAGACTGAAGAGGGGTATGAAACCCAGTGCTTAAGCAGCTTTTACAACTGCCCTCCGACTTCCTGGCTCTAAGAAGACTCCTTCCCTGGCGTACATCATCTAGCCAAGATTGTTTAAGAATAACCTCCTGGCAAAGCACATTTTTTGCCATGTTTGAACTCTTGGGACTTGCTTTGAAGAAGTGTGTGTGGCACTCGGAAGCTTGTAATGTTTATTTTTATAAGTGGCCTATAAAGGTATCACTTGCAGCCTAGTTATGCATGTGTGTCCTGTGCTCAAAGTGTTTGCATGGCATGGAAGTTCGGCAAGCAGCAGAAGTCTTATATAACAGCAGCCCCTGTTCCTCTGCTGCTCATAATGGAGTGCTACCAACATTCTCTGTTACATCCCCTGCTTACCCTGTCTCATACGTCTTCACTCCTTGACCTTCATCCTTAGCGCAAAAACTGTATTCCTGCATAAGCTCAAAAAATAAGCCACCAGCACATGGAATTTCTTCACCTTAATAATTTCTCTACTTTTCTTTTTTTCAGAGTGCAACAATGCACGCCCTAGAACGCACGGGTGCTGTGAAGTGTACAATGCACTGAATGTACCTGAGGACTTGTCAAAGGGCTGGAGAAAGCCAAGACAGAAAAAATGTTTGGACCCTAATGGATTGGATGAAGGTGGACCCATCGAAACAAGGCAGAGGGAATATGGATTTCCCCCACTCTTGCTTTGGGTGTACAGGTAGTTACCTATCCCACTCTAAAAACAAAGAAGTTCCAAGCCACTCCTGGGTGCAACCCAGGGAGGGCATGGATGCCTGGTAGGCTTGGCTCAGTGAAAACCTGCCAATGCTTGATCCAGAGACAAGGGCACCTGCCTCTGCTACAACAATGCGGATGAGATGTAACACACTCATGGGGGTTTGCCGTGGGAGACTGCTCATCAGTTTCAGCGGATGCCAAACGCTGCAGCTGGGCTCTTAACCAGAGCTGGATTCCCAACCACACAAACTTCCAGATCATTTCTGAGCCCAGGTTAAGTGATGTTTTTCGATGTACAAAACCTTATCATGGTCTGGCTTTAGGCCAGGCATGTTCAAACTTTGGCCCTCCAGATGTTTTGGACCGCAACTCCCACAACCCTTTGCCACTGGCAATCTAAGCTTAGAATTCTGGGAGCTGTGGTCCAAAACACCAGGAGGGTCAAAGTTTGGACATGCCTTCTTTAGGCTATCGGGGGGAAAATTGTACTTCCACATGAGGTTCAACAAGGGTTCATCCCCACCACCTTCCCAAATTCATGTGGTGAGGACATGAATCCCCCCCCCCAGTGCCTACTTGAAGATTATGAAATTCCTCAGAAGGCTCAACTATCCCCTTATATAATTAATATATTATTATATAATTAATAATAATCATAGCGAATGCCCTTTGCAAGGGTTTTCAGCGACAAACAACACAGACAAAGGTATGTTCAGTCATGGTCCGTTCTATTTCTTTTTGGTTAACAATCATACACACTGATTTATTCTCAAACACTGGTTGACAAAGAGAAGACCACAATCAGATGTCTATCGAGACGCACTGGAGCCACAGAGAAAAACCCGATGCATGCCACGTTTGGCTGATGGTTACAAGGCTTCTGCAGAGAAGGGGGGGAGACAATGCTCAGCAACTAATGCTAACCCTTGCAACTCTCTCAACAAAAGGGGCTAGTAGGAGCAGGCCCCACTCCCTGCCATCCACCAATGCGGTCTGCACAGCAGTCCCAGGCGGAAGGGGACATTAGCTGCCCTTGCACATCCTAAGAACTCCCAACCAACCACACCCATTGGGAGAGCCACTTCCTTGCACCAGGGCGTCTGGACAAAATTATATGACGTTAGTATCCCTGCACGCAACAAGGAAGGTTCCCCGAGGGCATGCCTATACGTCTCTCCCTTGGGAGGCGAAGGAAGGGGGCTTCTGTTTCCCACCAGTCAGCACAGCTGGCAAGGGGTCATTGCAAGAGCAGCTTGGGAGTCCTCTGGCCACGGGGGTCAGCTCTATTCTGCTGCTGCGGATGGGGAGGCTTAGGGTGGCAGGCAGCTGCTGACTGGGACCGCCACCCAGGGGCAGAGTTCTTTTTAGGATTTCCTGCTACACAGGAGCTACTATATTGTGAAGGCTTGTCGTCTCCAAGCATCTGGCTCCACTGGGACTTCTGGGAAGGGGGCACCCGGTCCCTCAGAAAATAAAGTGCCTGGAAGGGATGCAAATCACAGGGATAATAAGGTGGGGAGGGAGCCTGTTGGAGGGCAGCAGTAGCTCATGATGGGGAATCTCCAGCATCGGAAGGACAGAAGATGATGGCCGTCTGATCTCTGCAGGCAAGTGACTTGTAGCACACCACCTTGGGCCACCATGTCTGTGGCTTGTAGCAAAGGAGCCCCAGGAAGGCCAAGCTGAGGTTCTCCAGCCTTTAATACTCTGGGTCTGTCTCCACAACGACAAAAGATTCTGTTTGGAGGGAGATTTGTTCAGCAGAAACCATCATTGAAAGAAGCAAAGAGGTATTTAGGATGGAAACACACCTCAGACTTGCAGTGCTTCAGATCCTTATGAACTGGCGATGTGCCCAGAGAGACCCACAGCATCATGGACCACCTTGTGGGCCAGGAAAAGGTGCAATAGGAGGTTAGCAGGCGAGGCGAAATTTGATGGGAATAAAGAGGCCCCTACTAATGCCAAGCACCAATAAACCCTGACTCTTTTCAAATCAGGATCAGCGCCCCTGCCAAGACACTTCTGGGTCCAGTCTCAACAAGGGAAAATTCAGACTCTTGAGTCCAGCTGTAACAGGAACTCAAGAATGACGGGATTCGAGAGAAGCATAGGCCAGACAAACTGAAGTGTTATGGCGCCTGCCACAGGGCTCAGTCAGAAAGCAGCCCCCGGTACAGTTACCACCAAGCATCCTATCAGATATATTTGACACCAGGAGGTATATACGTAGGTACATGCGTGCATAGCTGAAGAGGCCACCCGAGTAAGGCTCTAAGTTAAGGCGATGAAAGGTGGCTCTCAACACTGTTGGATGAGGTCCTCTTGGAACGTGCAATCCATTTTGGTGAAAGAGAGAAAGTAAGTTCTTTCCACCAGCATTAAAAAGTACAGGGAAGATCGGGCTGCAAACATAAGAGTTAAAATCTAACTACCTGACATGGCAGGCCATGATCCCAATAGCTTAACCGCAATCTCATGTCCTCCCTCAGCGAGGGCCAAGAAAAATACAGCCAGGTCACGCTTGCTTGGCTGGAAAGGCAGCAGGCTGGCCTTTTTCATTACCTACCAACAGAGAGACTGATCTTGCCAGGGGACACCCTGCCAAGCCCTGCCTGCTGAACAAACCCAATGCGACTGGGGGAGGTCAGATCTGCTTTTCTCTCCCCCCCCCCAAAATGCTATGGGAAGTCAGTTATGAGGCCTACAGAGAAAGTGAATTGCAGTATGACACTCAATTTGGGAAATTCAACTAGGCCCAAAGGAATGGGTAGGGAAAACAGTGAATTCTCCAGGAATTCTGTATTATAATCTGTGTAATTCTGTTTATCTTTTTCATCTGTGATACACAGTAATCTATTTTCTGATCTCGCAATTCCACACATTTTGCTTCTGGCTGGACTCCGTTAACATGGGGGGGGGGTTACGTACCAAGCACTATCCCCCCCCACCTGAAAAAGCAGCACCTGTGCATCATTAGAACTTGGGGGGGGGACTGGATTTTGGGGTGTCTCTTAGTGCACATAAACATGCTAAAATGATTTCTCTCTTTCCTCTTCTTCTAGATATCTTGAATGCTTATTATCTATCCTTTGCTTCTGGCCGATGTCCTCACCTCGCAGAGCATGGGAAAAAAAATCAGAGGCCATCTATTTACAAGACTAGATGGAGAGAAAATACATTCTGGCATTGAGACATAAAGAACTATAGGACGCTGCTAGCTGGATCCATCCTTCGTCCACTGGAGCACATGCCATGCGACTACCCTCGTCAGGGTGGACAAGTGTGAGCGCACGAGATGCATCAAGTCCTCTAGAAGAAGACGCGGCCAAGGGGAGGCAGGGAGAGAGAGGCGTTCCTTCAATTCCAAAGGGGGAGGGTGAAAAGAGAGCTGGGGAACAAGGGCTCAGTGGCTCGTGTCACTGAAGTACGTGCTGGCTTCCAGGAGCAGCCCCTTGGCATACACTCGCACCGTGTAGAATAACGTGAGGAAGTCCTGAGTGCTGAAGATTGTATCGGCGAGAGCAAAGGGAAGCGTGGAAGGAATGAAGCCACGGCCGTACTCCACCATCCATGTGCCAGCGCTCCACTGCACTGATGTAGCTTCTCCAGACTGGTGAACAATGGTGTCTCCTGTACACAGACAGACAGAGGGCCCTTAAGAGTCTCCCCTGGCCTCCTCCCTTCTTCTGCACATACCTAGCTCTAGAAGGAGTAGCCAACTCACCTGGGTAATAGATTTCACTTTTTGTTGTTCCCTCTTTCCACTGACGGAATGTCCCTGAAATGATTGTGTCGTGAATATCGGCCCAATATCGCCCTGTAAGGGGAAAAACAACATCAAGAGCCTGGTAAAAGGCAAGTGGGCTGTGTGCCTTTGTAAGAATCAGTGTGGTTTTGGAAGGGGAATGGGACGGAGGGGGATCTGATCTCCAGAGGTTCCTAGTGGAAGGGAACACATGATGTATTATTGTATTACTTGGATTATTACATGAATATTATTGTATTACATGTATTTTGTATTACTTGGATTCTTAAAGGTATTTAAAAGTTTATTTGGGGGGGGGTGTATTTGACTGTGTCCTTTATACTTTAGACAGCTTACTAGACTATGAAGTTCTATCCAGCGTAAGACTGTGCAAACTGTAGCCCACCTGTTGGCTTTAGAGATGTGAAGGCCTGGAATAAAAACAGAAAATTTGGGGGGGGGGGGGGACCCTGCCCCCCATTTTTTTTTTCCTGAAGCCGTTTCGGTTCCCCCCCCCCCAAAAAAACATTGGAAGCATTTTAAAAATAAAAATAAAAAACAATTATTGAATGTTTTATTTTAACTTGATGAATAAAATATTTTAAGACAGGGTGTTCAAATATTTTCCAAATCACTTCTAAAAATACGAATGGTATCAGATTATTCTAATTTCTGTGCACTGAGGACAAGCAAGTCCTAGGTTACAAACTGAACTCTCCAGTGCAAGAACAAGATGCATTTCTTCCTTTAGGAGGTGCTCCTATTGTCACAAGAAAAATGATTCTGATTGGATTTCATGCCCATTCACTGAAACTTAGTCCCACTACCTTCTATACATTTCCCCCCTCTTTTTATGGGAATGAGATTGTTATTTTATTTTTATTTAATATTGTGGTGAGGAAATATGAATAATTGTTAATTCTGGTTTTTTAAACACTGTTTTGAAGGGTTTTGTTTGCCATATAAACTGTTACTAGTAAACAGTTCGGGAGACTTATTCCATTTGTTACAATTACAAATCAATATTATTTAAAAAGCAAATTCTGTTTATAATAATTGTATAGATAACTAAATTTTAATATGCTAGTTGTGATAATTGTATGCCAAGTCAAATTGTCCAGTCATATTTTATGTTCCTAAAGTAACAGAATGACTTTCAAACTGTAAAAGGGGAGAAAGGCTAATGTAGCATTTTTTCAATTACACTGGAACTTTGACTTCCATACTGCTTGACTTGCATCATATTTGACTTGCAGCAAGAAGGGGCCTGTTTGACTGGAGTCGCAGGCTTTGACTTACATCTCGGAGCCCCGGCGCAAGGCACCGGAATCGGGCGGCAGCCACCATCCAGCATCGCGGCTGCCGCCTCCAAACTGCTCCTGCCTTCTTCCCCTCCTCCGGCAGCGGCGGCTTCGGCGAGGCCAGCTCAGAGCACCTGGAGCTGGTCCTCGGCCTGACCGAAGCCGCCGCTGCTGCCGGAGGAGAAGAAGGGCCGGGAGCTCGGGGCTAGCCTCGCTGGTTAGACAGTCGGCTCAGTCTTGTAAAAAATCTGGCTGTAGAAGTCTGGTCCACTATGGAAGCATTTTAGTTGGGGAGCTGTAAAGTTGTGGGACTCTAATGGTAAGCATAGAGTTGTTCAGAACTTGGAACGTCAGGTTAAAAATCAGTAAAACTTAAATGTTAGACATTGTTGCTATGAACATTAAAAAGTGGAGGCATATAACTTGTGGACTATAATTCCACTGCCTCCTCCTCTCTTTGAAGAGACATTTCATTTACATCCCCGGAAGGAATCTCCTATCCCAGTCAAATTTGTGTTAAATTGCTGTTTTTGGGGGTCTTTTTCATCATCTGGAATGGATTAATCCGCTTTCCCATTACTTTCTATGGGAAACGTTCGTTTGACTTAAGACCACTGGAACGGATTAAGGACGTAAATCAAGGTTCCACTGTATTCCAAAAATCCCCCCCCCCGAAAACAACAAAAGGTCCCCCTCCCCCGAGCTTCAAAATTTTACATCTCTAGTTGGCTTTGCATCTGAAGTGTCTCCCAAGTAAGAACAGGGGCGTGACGCCCAATGCTTCAGCAGCTTTTACAACTGACTTCCAACTTCCTGCCTCTAACAAGACTCCTGCTCTGGCTGCAACATCATCTAGCCATGGACTTTTAAGAACATCATCTAACCGAGGACTTTAAAAGTAACCTCCTGGTAAAGCACATCTTTTACCATGTCTGAACTTCTGGGACCTGGGTGATTTACACTCGAAAGCTTGCAATGTTCTTTGTTTTTTATTTTTATTAGTGGCCTATAAAGGTATAGCCTGTAACCTATTTTTGCAATTGTGTTTTGCTGTTTTTTTTTTGCCACGGAGCTTCCCACCAGCTGGAGCTTCTTCTGGCCTACATCAAGGCCACAGGAGAAATGTCCACCCATCAGCTCCCCAGAGGGCTCCATTCCACTTACCCGAGTGTCCCCCCGTGTCCACCGCTGTACCAAAGAGCAGGACATACTCCGAGAGAGAAGCATGGAGCAAGCACATGGAACCCATCCAACCCCCAGCATTGACAAACACCCACTGCAAGTCCTCATCTGGCAGGATGTGTCCTGGATGCTTCTTACGTAATTCCACTATGATCTTGGAAAAGGCCAGTTCATGGTCTAGACCTGCAAAGAGTAGAATGGCGCAAATGAATCAAAAGCTCCACCAGGGTTTTTTCCTTTTCCATTCTAGGAAAACAAAGAATAGAGGCCATCTAAAGAAAACAGGGCCTGAAAGCTCCTCCCACCTCAGAGTACTGTATGACTTTTTCATGCCTTTGTGTGCAGAAGCCCAATGCATGTCTTAAAAGAGCAATCAACACAATACTAAAAGATCAGTCCGTCTCATTACTGTCTGTCAGGGCAGCCAGCCTGTCTTGAATGACACAGGCATTGCCTGATGAATGTCCTTAACAGCTGGCAGTGGTACAATGGCACTGAACACAATGTTCTACTGTCACTGCCAATGCAATTATCTACTGCTGTTACAAAGGCACATTTAAACCTTATTATTAATACATATATCTTCTACAACTAGAACAATTGTGGGGATGTAAGAATACTAGGTGCTGTAGGTGACTGGAGTAGGAACTGGCAAACCACTCCAGGATTCCTGCCAAGAAAACTCCATGGACATGGGGCCACAAACAGTCGGTCACGACTGTAATGACACAACACAACAATCTTTAGATTAGTACCTTGCCGTAGAGCAAAGTAACAATCTTGTAAAGGAGAAGCCTTGAAAATACCAGGAAGGTTTTGTATAACCAAGGTTTCTGCCCTGCCCACAAAAGGAATTTAGTCTTTGTACCTGCATAGAAAAGATTAAGCTTCAAAAAGGCAAACAACGTCATAGTCTTTTCTTTAGTAGAAACCTTTGTTATACAAACCCTGCCCATGTTTCCAGGGCTTTCCAAAGCATCTGACTACTGACACCAGCCAATGGAGAAGAGAGGGTGGAGAATACTTGTTTGTTTTAGAGTATGTTTACCCCACCTTTCTCCTTGGAAAAGGACACAAGGCAGCTTACAGTAATGACGGACAATATATAGTCCAGTACAATTAAGACATGTTCAAATACTGAGAACAGGAAATTGAGCCCAGTTGCCAACTAATGAAAATTTTCAGGGGAAGGACTACGATAGTTGACATGTAGGGAAACTCCTCATTTGGATGACCTGCTTCGGAATTACCAACACAAGAGGCCTCTGGGCTGAAAATCTGTTAATCTTTTGATATAAGACCAAAGGCGCCTGCCAGATGAATTCTCCGTTTGTTCATAAGGTTGCTGTTTTCAACAGGTGTCCTCAAAGCAGAGAAAGAATGACCAAAAGTCACAGCATTAGCAATAAAACACCACAGCCCAAACAAGTTAAGACCAGAGGGTTGGCACTGTAAGAACAGAAACTAATAAAAATCCTGAACGTGAAGACAGTTTGATCAGTGAGATATTTCATTTTTGAATTCAGTTATGTTTGTCATGTCCCATAAGGTTTTAAGCTTTCTCCATGCTTTATGATCATATTGGAACAGTGAGGAAGGTCCCACAGATGGTGTCAATGGGCTAAAGGTCACCCAGCAAACTTCATGACCAAGTAGAGAATTGAACTCGGCTCTCCCAAGTGCTTCTCCAATATTCTACACCAGTGGCTCCCAACTCCGGGTCGCCCAGGTGTTCTTGGACTACAGCTCCCAGAAACCCTGACCAGCACAGGTGGTGGTGGTGGAGGCTCCTGGGAGCTGTAGTAACGTAACGTTGCCTGTTAAT
The DNA here is from genome assembly GCA_037367245.1 of Phrynocephalus guinanensis. Taxonomy (NCBI): domain Eukaryota; kingdom Metazoa; phylum Chordata; class Lepidosauria; order Squamata; family Agamidae; genus Phrynocephalus; species Phrynocephalus guinanensis. The sequence continues at coordinate 122,897,364 of CM074738.1, forward strand.
GCTGTAAGATGTCCCCCAATTCCTTGTCCTCAAATACTTCAACATGCCTTAATTGTATTGGATTGTATATTATCTCCCATTACTATAAGCCGCCTTGTGTCCTTTTCCAAGGAGAAAGGCGGGGTAGACCCAAGAAGGTCTGTGCCGTGCTGGCTGGGAGGCTTTTACCTTGGAAGGGAAGGTAGGGCTACAGCTCCTGCTCGGTCCTTCTGCCTACTTGGTCACATACATACTTTGTGCCACCCCTTAAAAGGAGGCAGTGCCAAGGGACCCACAAGAAGGTACTGCGATGGCTTTGCAAATGAGGCCTTCAAAACACAGCCCAGCAGCAAACTCCTTGCCACAGGATATAGTGATGGCACCTGGCTCAGAAGCCTTTCAAAGGGGACTGGACTCATTTCTAGAGGAAAAGCCCATCCCTGGTGATAAGCCCTGATGGGGATCCATGTTCTCTCCAGGTTTAAAAGGAGGGTACCTCCAAGTGCCAGGCAAAGGGGAGAGGTCCCAGGAGACAAGGATCTAGTAGTCTCATTTGCTCCCCGAGGCATCTGGCAGGGCCACTGGGAGATCAAGGAAGATGGACTGGATGGGCCCCTTGGCTGGATCTACCAAGGCTCACCTTAGGTTCTTATGTTCCCAGGCTGGTGGCCCTTTGGGGCAACCCATCCTGGTCCGGCCTGCCTTATTATTATTATTTTGAGTATTTTCACCCCACCTTTCTCCTTGGAGAAGGACCCAACGCAGCTTAGAGTGAGAGACAAAATACAGCCCATTATATTTGAGATACATTCAGTTTGAGAAAGAGGGAATTGACGGGTGTCTTACAGCATTAGAAGGCAACATTAAGACTCACCATCGATAACCTAGGCCAGTGGTGTCCAAACTTCGGCCCTCCAGATGTTTTGGACCACAACTCCCACAGTCCTTTGCCATTGGCAATACAGGCTTAGAATTCTGGGAGTTGTGGTCCAAAACATCTGGAGTGCCAAAGGTTCACCACCACTGACCTAGGCAGGCATGTCCAAACTTCATCCCTCCTGATGTTTTGAACAACTCCCAGAATTCCAAGCCTGTATTGCCAATGACAAAGGACTGTGGGAGTTGTGATCTAAAACATCTGGAGGGCTGAAGTTTGGACATGCTTGACCTAGTGTCAATGCCATCACACAAGCGGAGATAGAAACACAAAGTTAAAAGCGGTCATAAACACAAAGTCTGTGTAGTCATGTATGGCAGAGTGATATAAAAAGGTTCCCCCCGCACATGCATGGTAGTTGTGTCCGACTTCTAGGGGCGGTCCTCATCTCCTTACTCAAGCTGAAGAGCCAGTGTTGTCCAAGTCCATGTGGCCAGCATGGCTGCCAGGAAAGACTGTTTTACCTTCTTGCTTTTTACGGTACCTATTTATCTATTTGCATTTTAAATGCTTTTTAACTGCTAGGTTGGCAGGAGCTGGGGTGAACAGCAGAAGCTCACTCCACTGCGTGGCACCCGGGATTCGAACTGCCCAGCTGCCGGCTTTGCAGCCGACAGTTTTCAGAAGCCTTAGCCCACTGAGTCACCACACTCCCTATATAAAATATAAAAGACACCTAATGCAGGCATGTCGAAGCTTCGGCCCTCCAGATGGCGTCGTTTAAGAAAAAATTAAAGACCTTAATTTTCTGGGACGCCTTCGGTATTGACTAGGGATTCAGTTTTTTTTTTTTTTGGCCTGGCCCACTTGATCGCTTTGCCACTCCGTGTCTTGGATTCTGATGTTTTAGCTGTTTTATCTCTTCTTGTTGTAAACCGCCCTCAGTTCCCTATGAGGGAAATAGGCATGGTATATAAATGTGAAAATAAATAAATAAATAAATGTTTTGGACCACGACTCCCAGAATTCCGAGCCTGTATTGCCAATGACAAAGGACCGTGGGAGTTGTGGTCCAAAAAGCATCAGGAGGGCCGAAGTTTAGACATGCCTGACCTAATAGGTAGTCCAGTGGCGGCCAAACTTCGGCCCTCCTGAGGTTTTTGGACCTCAACTCCCAGAATTCCAAGCCTGGATTGCCAATGACAAAGGACTTCTGGGAGTTGTGGTCCAAAAAGCATCAGGAGGGCCGAAGCTTGGACCTGCCTGACCTAATTCATAGGTAGTCCATCCTTCAGGGAAAGCGTGCCTTGCCTGACAAGGCTGTTGTGAGGGCGGCAGGGTGGTTTTTTTTGGGGGGGGGGGAGACCTTTATTTATTTATTTATTATATTTATACCCCGCTTATCTTCCTTGCGGAACTCTAAGCGGCTTACAGTGAGCTTTTTTTTTTTTTTGGAGCAGCGCTCCCCTCCTCCCCCCCTAGGCGCCCTTGCACTACAACTCCCAGAAGCCTTTTTCTGGCGGCGCCAGCAGCCTCCTGGGAGTTGTAGTCTTCTGCTCCCGAAGAGGAGCTTGGGGGAGGAGGCGTTCCTTCCAAGAGGGAGAAGAAGCAGGCCAAGGAAGGAACCCTAACCCTTCCCCCCCCCGACCTCCTCAATGGGGGGGGGAGGGGAAGAAGCAGGGCCGCCGCCGCCGCCCCTCCCCCACCTCCTCCCCCACCTCCTCCTGAGGGAGGCCCTATACGGCGCATGCGTAGATGGAAAAGAGGGGCTCGGCCGCGGCCCGGCCTTTTCTGCGCCGACACCCCCCACCCACCTACCACCCCCACTCACCGGCGTGGTGCTTGGCGAGGCGGGCGATCTCCTGCGGGTCGAACTCGAAGCGCCGCGAGGCCACCCAGGCCGGGCCTATCCAGCTCCGCAGCGCCTGGACCAGGAAGGCGGCGGCGGCCACGGCCAGGCCCACCCGCACCCCTCGCCCGGCCCAGCCCGTGCCGGAGCCCGAGCACGGCAGCCACCGCATCGCCTCCCTTCCCTTCCCTTCTGAAGGGAGACGCCTGAGGAGGAGGAGGGAAGAAGAAGAAGCGGGAAGGCCTCGCCTCAACGGTCGCCCCCTCGCGCCCGCCAATGGCAGGGCTCCTTACCTCAGAGCGCCCAGCCAATGCCTCCCCGCGCTCCCCCTCAAGGCCGCCCCGCAGCCAATCGCCTGCCCTTGCATAAAGGAGGTCGCCTCACGCAGCCGGCCAATCCCCGCAGACGCCCGGTGGGGCCGGGGCCAATGAGACCGGCCCTCGCTCTCGCCCCACCCATTCACCCCACCCCTTTCTTTCCCGCCTTGTCACGTGAGGGAAGAGCCGTGGGCGGGGCCTGGGGGACCGGGCCAATGAGACCGGCCCTCGCTCTCGCCCCACCCCACCCCCACCTCCACCCCCACCCCTTTCTTTCCCTCCTGGTCACGTGAGGGAAGAGCCGTGGGCGGGGCCTGGGGGAGGCGAAGGGCACCCGGAGGAGCCATGGAGGAAACGACGGGGGCCGCGTTCCAGCCCAGCGGTGAGTTCTGGCCTGGGTTCCCAGGGAGGGAGGGAGGGAGGGGCGGCGGGGCGTGGCCGTGGAGATCACGTGCGCCGGGAGGGGCGTTCTGATAGGGTGGGCGGCGCTTTTGCGAAGGCGAAGGGGGGAAGCGGGCCGCGGCTGAGGGAGGAGCTTGTGGCCGGGGTGGGAGGGGCTTCGTACCCTGGGGAGGCGGAGCCTGGAGGAGGGCGGGGGGGGAGGTCTCGCTCCTCTCCATTCATTCATTCATTCATTCATTCATTCATTCATTCATTCATTGAGGTTTGGAAGGGTTTCAGCAGGGCAGCCTATGAGTTACTCAAATAGAGTCAGAATTAAAAACAGGATGAGGGCCTCTGAAAAGTGACGAAATATGAAATTTATTTATTTATTTATTTATTTATTTATTTATTTAACAAAGTTTATTTATTATTATTATTATTATACGGGTTAAAATCACTTTACTAGAAAACACCATTATTTAGTCAGCTGGCCTAGAGTGCCAAGCACACAGCAGGCATTCCCTCTTTGGACATTCATTCATTCATTCATTCATTCATTCATTTCTTTATTTATTCATTTACTAATAAATTTCTAGACTTATTATTTTTTTCTTGCAATTGTTGTGTGTTATATCTGTCAACCACCCGGAGTTCCCATTTGGGAAAATCCGGTGGTATACAAATTTAAAAATAAATAAATAAATAAATAAATAAATAAATAAATAAATAAATAAATTCTAGGCAAAAAGAAAAGAAAAAGAAAAGAAAAAAGACACGAAACATGTGGCACCTTAAAGACTAACTTTCATATTTTAATGTGATGTTTTGTGCACATGTGCACTTCTTCAGACATATAGCAGCAATAAATAAGACTGCCCATCTGGCCAGAGGGTCACTCTGGGTGGCCTGTCAAAGGTAAAAGGAGAGGGACAAAACACCTGCAAATGAAAAAGCAGAACAGGGAGCCATATACTTTCAGACTAAAATGTGTTGGGTGACGACAGGATAGAATTAAAAGAATTTGAAATTGAAAGAATTTGAAATTGTCATTGGGGTAAAAAAAATAAAAACAGACTTAGGAAGATTAAACCCTTAAAAACTCTTCCCTTTAAAAAGTTGCTCCCTGGCTGGAGAGCCAGAGGTTGGAAGTTCGTATCCCCGCTGGACCTTTTGGGAGTAGCCTGTGTGGCCTTTGGGCAAGGTGCAGAATCCCAGGATGCCTCCCCACTCCCCGGGAAAGGTAAACCACTTCTGAATACAGTGGACCCTCATATAACAAACGGTTTGTATAACATAAAATCTGTGCAACATAAAGAATTCTGGAGATAGGGGAAGTTTGCTTAACAGAATAGTCAATGGGGCGAATCTGTACAACATAAAAATGGTTGTGATTAGGGATTACTCTGTTTTCAATGCATTCCTATGGGAAATGTGTATAAAGGAAAATTTGCTTAACAGAATTTCATTTGGAATGAATGCATTCCTTTATACAAGGTACCACTATATTTGTAGAACAATAAGTGAGAATTAACTCTATTGCACGCAATGGCATGGAATGGGTTGGGTGGCTCAGTGGTTTAGGTTTCTGGCTAGGGAGCTGAGAAGCCGGGAGTACATTTCCCCCCCACCGTGCCTCTTTTGAGTAGAGCCAGCTTGGGTGGCCTTGGGCAAAAACTGCACCATCTCAGGGCACCCCTGGAAGATGAGGCTGATAAACCACTTCTGTGTCCTTTTTACCAGGAAAGAGGGTTATTATAAGTCACAATGGCACGCAATTATTCCAGCAGCCTGTCTTTAACTTTTCACATCATTTCTTAGGTTTTGCCCGATGTTGATATACCTTAGGATAGTAGTGCAGGCACTGGTGACCTCGAGGATAGACTACTGTAATGCTCTCTACATGGGGTTACCCTTGACCCTTGTTTGGCCACTGCAGCGGGCACAGAATGCGGCGGCGAGGCTGGTGGTTGGTGCGGGCAGGAGTGACCGCATCACCCCCCCGTCCTGGCTCGCCTGCATTGGCTACCCGTTGCCTCCCGGATAAGGTTCAAGGTATTGGCTTTGGTTTACAAAACCCTCCATGGCTTAGTTGGGGCCTGTCTATCTGGTGGAGCGGATCTCCCAGAGATCAGCTTCATCCTGACCGTCCAGAGCTTCGCTGGCCTTCTCCCTCCGGTTGGCCACTCCGAGGGAGGCCTGAAGGGTTTCTTCTACCCGTAATCGGGCCTTCTCGGTGGCTGCCCCAGCACTCTGGAATAACCTGCCACCGGAGATGAGGCTGGGGGAGTCTCTGCCGGCCTTTAGGAGAGCGCTAAAGACCTGGCTTTATGTGGAATCCTTTGGTGATCGCTGAGCATACATCTGTGAGTTGTTGGTTGTCTTATCTTGCCCCTGCTCTTTCTTCTTCCTTCCAGATTCTTTCTTGTGGTATTACAGTGGTACCTTGTATAAAGGGATTAATTCGTTCCAAATGAAAATCTGTTAAGCAAATTTTCCTTTCTACAAATTTCCCGTAGGAATGCATTGAAAACAGAGTAATCCCTAACGGCGACCATTTTTATGTTGTACGGATTTGCCCCATAGGCGATTATGTTAAGCAAATTTCCCCTATCTCTGGAATGTTTTATGTTGTACAGATTTTATGTTATACAGACCGTTTGTTATACGAAGGTCCACTGTATATGTGTTGTTCCGTTTTTAGCATTTTATTTCGATTTGTTATGATGGGGGGGTTAGTTTGGGTTGTCGTTTTTGTTATTTGTTGTATACCGCCCAGAGTTCCTGTGGGAAAATTGGGTAGTTAACAAGTACAAATATAAACATAAATATATTGTTTTCTGTTTCCTGCCAAAATGCAAATAAAAAGGACATCATGACAGCAGACACCAAGGGTCTCTAGCTCTATTATGTTGTTGTTGTTCAGTCGTTCAGTCGTGTCCGACTCTTCGTGACCCCATGGACCAGAGCTCGACAGGCCTTCCTATCCTCCACTGCCTCTCGGAGTTTTGTCAAATCCATATTGGTTGCATCGATGACACCGTCCAACCATCTCATTCTCTGCCGTCCTCTTTTCCTTTGGCCTTCGATTTTTCCCAGCATCAGGGACTTTTCCAAGGACTCCTCTCTCCTCATGAGGTGGCCAAAGTACTGGAGCCTCAGCTTCAAAATCTGTCCTTCCAGTGAACATTCGGGGTTTATTTCTTTCAGGATAGGTTTGATCTCCTTGCAGTCTGGGGGACTCTCAAGACTCTCCTCCAGCACCACAGCTCAAAAGCATCGATTCTGCAGCGATCAGCCTTCTTTATAGTCCAGCTTTCACTTCCATACATCACTACTGGAAAAACCATAGCTTTGACTATCCTGACTTTAGTTGGCAAAGTGCTGTCTCTGCTCTTTAGGATGCTATCTAGGTTTGTCATTGCTTTCCTCCCAAGAAGCAGGCGTCTTTTTATTTCGTTGCTGCAGTCGCCATCTGCAGTGATCAAGGAGCCCAAGAAAATAAACTCTGTCATTGCCTCCATTTCTTCCCCTTCTATTTGCCAGGAGGTGATGGGACCAGTGGCCATGATCTTAGTTTTTTTGATGTTGAGCTTCAGCCCATTTTTTTTCACTCTCCTCTTTCACCCTCATTAAGAGATTCTTTAATTCCTCCTCACTTTCTGCTATCAGAGTAGTATCATCTGCGTATCTGAGGTTGTTGATATTTCTTCCGGCAATCTTAATTCCGGCTTGTGATTCATCCAGACCTGCCTTTCTCATGATGTACTCTGCATATAAGTTAAATAGGCAAGGTGACAGTAGGTAAGGTGACAGCTCTATTATAGTAGGCATTAAGAACCTGCTAATGCCGCTTCAGTTGTCCCTGGAGGGAGAAGCAAGAGGGGAGCCAACCAGTTGAACCTCACATGGCGGCAGCCACTGAGATGGTTTTTAGGCTCCGGTCAGACATCCTTGTAAAGGTGATGAGACCAAGAAGGGGAACTTCCCGGAATACCTGGGAAGGGTTATATGGGAAGAAGTGGCCCGCCAGGTAGCCTGGACCCGTGCTATATAGGAATATTTCCTTCTTACCTTCTCTGACGGCTGTCCCTCTCCCCCCCCCCCGTGCCTTTGATGTAGAGCACCAGCACCTTCGGTACAACCCGCTCCGCAATGATTGGGTTCTGGTTTCCGCCCACCGCATGCGGCGCCCGTGGCAGGGGCAGGTGGAGAAGCCCCCTAATGAAGATGTTCCAAGATGTGACCTGACCAACCCCCTGTGCCCTGGAGCCAAGAGAGCCAATGGCGAGGTACTTCCCTGGCTGCAGAGATGGTGGGTGGAACGATGCCGGGCTTCTTGAAGCCTGTAGCCCGGAGGCGAAGCAGGTCTTTTGCCCGTCCACCCTCAAGCATATGATGTGGACCGAAGCATGTGTTTATTTCTTCCCCATAGAGCCACGCAAATGTTCTTCCTTGCTTGCCTTAGCAAAGTGTCTCCCGAGTAACTAAGAGGCCAAGGGATGGTGGCGAAACATCTGTTGACTGTGAAATGGGTCAGTGGAGAGACGTGTAAAAAATCCTGTTGTCCCGTGCTTTTCCCTGCAACTGAACTTCTAAAATCTCCCAGACAAAACATATAAAATTTATTTATTCATTTATTTATTTATTTATTCAACTTATATGCCGCCCACTACCCAAAGCATGTTCCTGGCATCACCCAGGAGGAGTGTGAGCAGTTCATTTCTGGAGGATTAGAGGAATGTGCATGGAAGTTGGCCCCCTCATCCCCTAGGGATCATAAGAACATAAGAACAGCCTTCCTGGAACAGGCCATCACAGCCCATCTAGTCCAGCATCCTGTCTCATACAGTGGCTCACCATTTGCTTCAGGGTATTCCCAAGCAGATGTCTTCACCTGCTTACGATTCCCCACCAATGGCATTGAGGGATATCCTGCCTCTCTCTCCAACCCAGACTACTGTAATGGTTTAGGGTTAGGGTTAGGGTTTAGGGATGGAAGGGCCCTAAATCGCCAGCTCTTCCATGGCCTTTGCTCCTTACCTCCTTCATCAAAAGTGTTTTGCTGAATCATCAATTAAGCTGCCATTATCTGAGCTGATTTAGCCTATGGGGAGTGGTAGGGGGGAGTTGAACTCAGCCATGTTTGAAAATCATGGGAAGTTAAATGAGTCCGCGGTGTGATTTTAGTGGTCCTTAGCTATGTGGCTAGATAGCAATGACAGGTGTAGAAGGAGTGCGTTGCTGGGATGATGGTTCAGTGGAAAGAGCACTGATAGTCCAGATGCTTTAGATTTGGTTCCAGGGAGGCTCGGGAACCAAATAGAGCCTTTCCAGATTATTAAACTAGGTAGTGGCTGGAATCCTTCCCTTTTCTGCCAAGAGTTCCTCAGTCTCTCAAATCATCCTATTTTCTACTCATGCCCGCCTCTTTGCACCTTCTGCTTCTTGGGGAACTCATACCTTCTCCCTTGCCTTAATGTTTGTAAACCTGGAGGTTCTTTGTAGTGCAGTGGTTCTCAACCGGTGGGTCCCCAGATGTTCCTGGACTGCACCTCCCAGAAGTCACTAGCTGAGCTGACCAGGATTACTGGGAGTTGCAGTCCAGGAACATCCGGGGACCCACCGGTTGAGAACCACTGTTGTAGTGGATTAAAATTTGAGCCAAGGCACTGTTCTCCTCCAGAAGGGTGATGTTATCCTTGGAAGTTGGAAGTCGCGGTTGCCGCTCAGGCCTTGCTCTGTCTTCTCTCACGCAGGTGAACCCCAACTACGGAAGCACATTTGTCTTTGACAACGACTTCCCAGCTCTACAGCCGGATGCCCCAGAGCCTGGTAAGAGAGAGAACCCACCCTCGGTGAGCCACTGGGGGAAACAGGAGCGTGAAGCCGGCGGGCACCGGCTTCTCGGAGAATCAGGCTGAAATTCAGGACAGAAAAGAGAGGCAGCCTGAAGCTTGATTGCCCAGTCACGGTCCATGTTGCTTTTAGCCAGGCCAACTACGAAATGGTCAGAATTGGAGCAGCTGAAGGCACTTAGTTATCCTGGAGGGGTACAAAGATGTGAAAATGCCACTTAAACATTTTCCCCCAAAATTTAGTGCACCAGCTTTCATGAAAGGGCATGCATAGCCCTAGGGTATTTCAGTGGTGGAGAACTAGGATTAAAGGGGAAGGATGAAGAAGCCAGCGTCTGAAGTAGCCGTTTGGCTTCAATTTGTCACGGGGTGTGCGTGTGTGTCTTTCCCCCCCTTTTATTGCTTCTTAGTGATCAAATACGTAGTTTGGCAAATGTGTAGCCATACAGAACTTACTCTATGAGTACGCCTAAAAGTGGTAACAAATGGGTTAGACATATTGTCCCACACCCAGCTATTTTGCTGCTTTTTTCATTCAAGAAGCACAACCCAGGTGAGAACAACTGGGCGGCTGTTGTTGTATCAGGCAAGGCCCTCCCTGCTCTTTGGAGGGCCACCCTTTGCATATGTGAAATAACAGGCGCCACTTAGTCTTCTTTGATGCTTCTTAGAATCCGGACACGCCATGAGCACCAGCTGTCTGTTCCTGATTTGACAGGGCATACCTGTGTAGAGCTTGTGTGTATGCGTAGGGTGGTAGATTAGCCGTGGTTCCTGCTCAAGGCTTTATAATAACTTTGTAAATTGGGTTACTCTAAGGCAGTGGTGTCCAAACTTCGGCCCTCCAGATGTTGTGGACCACGACTTCCACAGTCCTTTGTCATTGACAATACAGGCTTGGAATTCTGGGAGTTGTGGTCCAAAACATCTGGAGGGCCAAAGTTTGGACAGCCCTGCTCTAAGGAGACTTGCCTGGAGCCAATCCAGTTTCCAGAAACCACTAGGCAAAGACCCTCTGCCACATTCCCAAAAAATCACAATTTTACCCCAGGCTCCTTAAAACCCTTGCAGGATGCATATCTCAGTGTCAGCTGGACTCTCCCTTTTGACCCTAGCTTCAACCTGTCTGAATTTCCAAGACAGAAGTTAAACTTGGTTACGTACTTTGAGTTTGCTCACCACCCCTGCAAAGTGCAACAAAATTCCAAAATTACCAAAGTTAACCAAATTACTTCTCCAGTCATGACACTGGTCATCAACCATACTCACTCTTCTTCCCCAAGGACCACACACTGGTAAAATATTTTTTTTAATTAAAAATGGGGAAAATAGTAAAAAAGACAAAAGACATCAAAGTTACAGTAAAACAAGACAAAGCAAGGCAAAAATGGTTCATCTTCAGGTCTAAGCAGTTTCAGAAAAGCAATCCAAGAATATAATAAAAGCTAAGTAACACTAACACTAATGACTACAAAACCCATCATTGCCTCAAAGCTGCACTATCTAATCCCTCCACAATGACGCCATCTTGCAACTCTCTTAACACTAAAAAGCATATTCAGTAGAACCCCCGTATCCACTGATTCATTATCCACTGATTCAGTTATCCACAGTTGGCAAAGGGTAAAATAAATACATAATCCAGGAGCTGCAAAGCAAGCTACTGTCACAAAACAGCAGCCGTAAAGCAAGCTACTGTCACAAAACAGCAGCTGTAAAGCAAGCTACTGTCACAAAATAGCAGCCGTAACTGTCGTAAAACAGCAGTTTGGGGATTTTTTTTGGTGTTCTCTCTTATCCACGGTTTTCATTATCCACGTGAAGGCCCCAGCGGATACTGGGTTTCTACTGTATATTATTAGTAGCTAACTCCTCTTACCCCACCTATCCTCTCAGGTAACCCCCAATCTCCTCACAATATATTTCCATATTCATCATTCTCCTTTCCCTCACCACTTCCCAAGCGTTCTGTCACGAGAGAACGTCCCTTGTCAGCTCCTTTGGAATGTGAGTGAGTGTTTGGTCTCCCACTGGCTGCTGTCTTCGGCTTCAGGCCAAGATGAAAGGGCACCTGTGTAAATGTGGAGAGAGAGCTGGGGAGAGTATTACAAAACCCATGTATTCAATCACTCGACAGTTACCACTTGGCTTGTTTGCAAACACATCTCACTGGATTCGGCCAGGCTCTGAGGCAGGCCCTGGGGCGGGGGGTGGGTGGGGTGGGGGGCTGAACGTCTCTTGGGTTGGTCAAAGGGGGAAAAAGAGTCCCTGGTTGGGATGTTGGGCCAGAACTGATGGTGCACCGTTGGTCTTCTTTGGTTATTCATGTTAGAAGCACCGGCAAATGATATCGATGGATAAGCATACATTACTAAGCAGAATAGAAGTCATAAGATTGGTAGCTATGAAAAGGTACATAAAGCAAATAAGATTATTTATTTATTTATTTATTTATTTATTTATTTATTTATTTATACAGTTTATATACCGCCCGTCTTCCCAAGGGAACTCCGGGCGGTTTACAACAATTATAGAACACAGCAAAATACAAAACAGAAAAATAAATAGTAACAACTAACTAATAAAAGCAAATATAAGCAACAACAACAACAGATGGCGGGACCGGACCGGCAAATAAGATTAAAAAGCAACGACAGCTAGATGACCTTTGCCCAATGCAAAGGCCCCGTCAACATCATTCCCTCTTGGCGACATCTTCCGTTGAAGGGCGTCATAGGCCTTCTAACGTGTGCGAGATGGTTTGTTCTTCTCCGCCTTCACACAAGCTGGCTTCTACAGGGAAGCCCCGTTTTCTCAGGTTACCCTTTGATCTCTCCCCACCCCCCCACCCCACCCCCCGCCCCGGCGCACAGTCTGTTTCATGCTTTCCATATGGGACATGGTTGCTTTTGGCCAAGTCAAGAAGGGACCTCCTTTGGTGGTCCAGGTGGACCACTGGACCGACGCCGTCAGCGTCAAGGGTGGCTGACGATGGAGGCCTTTGCCCAGCTTCCTTGGTCCTCCTCGACACGGTTCTCACTGGCTTTCTTCTCTTTCCCCAGATGCTGATGACCACCCCTTGTTCCGGGCAGCGTCCGCTCAAGGCGTCTGGTAAATCCAGCTTTGCCCTCCCTGGCTGTGTCGCTTAAGACAAACCGCCGGGTTTTAAAGAGCCTCGTGGCGCAGTGGTTAAATGCCTGTCCTGCAGGTAAAACTGTGCTCACGACCTGGGGTTCAATCCCCGGTAGCAGGCTCAAGGTTCACTCAGCCTTCCATCCTTCCGAGGTCGGTAAAATGAGTACCCAGCTCGCGGGGGGGGGGGCAATGTGTAGCCTGCACACTGTAATCAAAATTGTAAACCGCCCAGAGACTACTTGTAGTGGTATGGGGCGGTATATAAGCAGGAAAAAAGGAAAAGGAAAAAGGAAAAAGGACTTCTTAGTACTCTTCTTCTTTTTTTCACCTTGTCCCTGGTTCCTTCGGCATGGAGACCTCCTCATCCTGGCTTCTTTTGCTCTGGTGCTACGTTCCAAAACACGGAGAGCAGCCTTTGTGGAGACGAGGACTTCCCAGATGTCGCTTGCTACGCCTCCGTGTTGTTTTCATTTGGCTTTCCTTTCCACGTTTTTGACATGAACGTGGCCTTAAAGCAACCTAGCAGTTACGGCTGCATTAGAAGGCAATTTCAGCACGGTGACAAATAGTGGGTTTTCATCCGGGTTAGTGGCTCAGCCGCCTCAGAAACTGACAACGTATTCTTGCTGTGTTCATTTCCTCTCCTTTGAAGCTTTGCACTCCTCAGCAGTGCTTAATAGAGTTCTCCATCTCTCAAGGTGCCACAGGGAGGTGGGCACCCATTTTAGGAAAATAACGCTTTCAGGAACATAGCAATCTCCTTCCTGATCACCCCCCCCCCCTTTTTGTGTTCTACTGTGCTCTGTTGTTAATACCTCTGGCAAAAACAAATGAAACAGCTGTATGGCTCTCCTTTGCTTGCCCTCTTGCCATCTTTGCCGTGGTGCAGTGGTTAAATGTCTGTCCTGCAGGTAAAACTCTGCTCACAACCTGGGGTTCAATCCCCGGTAGCAGGCTCAAGGTTCACTCATCCTTCCATCCTTCCAAGGTTGGTAAAGTGAGTACCCAGCTTGCTGCGCCGGGGGGGTGGGTGGAGATGTGTAGTCTGCATTACTGTAATTAAAAAAAATGTAAACCGCCCAGAGACTACTTGAAGTGGTATGGAATGGTATATAAGCAGAACACTTTTTTTTTGCTTTTTAAATGAAAGGTTGATGGTCCAAAGAGAAAACAAGGAATAAAGTAAAGCAAAAAGCGTGCTACTGTACTTATATAACGCCCTGTAGTGCTTAAAGCACTCTCTGGGCAGTTTACAAGTAACTATGCAGGCTACACATCCCCCCCCCTCCAACAATCGATGAGCTGGATATTCATTTTAACAACCTCAGATGGATGGAAGGCTGAGTGAACCTTGAGCTGGCTACCTGGGATTGAACCGTGGGTAGTGAGCACAATTTGGGGTGCAATGCAGCCGTTTTAACCACTGCGCCACGAGGTTCGGAGGAGGCGTGCCTGTTAGCCACACTCACTCTTCCACCCTCCTGCCTGCCGAGGCTAGGCTCATCCCTTTCCTCCTCCTCCTCCCTTCCTTAAGGAGAAGAGGCACCTGAGAAGAGAAAGATTGAGGAGAATGTGGATGAGGAAAGATTAGCCGCGGCAGCTCACAACTTTTGGCCTGGTGCCTTCTCTTGGCATCAAATAGGACACGTACTCGGTTTTCTCTCAGTCCTATGTTTCTTTTGTGTTATCCCTTGTTTCTTGGCCTCTTTCTGTGGTGCACCCTGAGCTTTGCAAGCAATGAGTTGCTGGGAAAAAAGCAATGTGGACACGTAGGAGTGTCAGTGTCTTGTATTGTTTTTATACATGACGTACTAACATGGAACCTGCAAGACGGATGGCGCTTTGGCAGAAGTCAAACCTGTGTTTCACTGTTTTGTGGAGTGCTGTACATAAGAACATCAGAAGAGCCCTGCTGGATCAGGCCAAAGGCCCATCTAGTCCAGCTTCCTGTATCTCACAAGTGGCCCCACCAGATGGATTTGGGAGCGTACGAGACTAGATATCTGTCTCCTGATACCACTCCCCTGCATCTGGCCCTTGAAGTACCCTGGTTTTAAGCCTGGAGATGACATATCTCCATCATGGTTTGTAACCTGTGATGGACTTTTCCTCCAGGAATATGTCCAATTCCCCTTTCAAGGTACCCAGGTCAGAGGCCATCACCACCTCCTGTGGCAGGGAATTCCATAGACTAACAATGCGCTGGGTGAAAAAATATTTTCTTTGGTCTGTTCTTACTCTCGCATCCCTCAATTTGAGTGGATGTCCCCTAGTTCTGGTATTTTGTGAGAGGGAGAAGAGCGTCCCTCTATCCACTTGACTCATGCCCTGCATTGTTTTGTACGTCTCAATCACATCCCCCCTCAGGCGCCTTTTTTCCAGACTAAAGAGCCCCAAATGTTTTAGCCTTTCCTCATAAGGGAGGTGCCCCAGCCCAGTCATCATTTTAGTAGCTGAGGACCTTCCAATGCTTCTCCAGACATTCAGGTGGGGAAGCAGTTTTAGGGCAGGCACGGGCAAAGCAGGTCCTATCGTTTCTCCCCCGCCAGCCTTGCTAGAGAGGGCTGATATGGGGGGGGGGGAGTGAGGGAAGTCCCACAGCCTCTGGAGGGGGCTCTCTTGAGTCAAACAGCTCTGGGGGATGTGTTGTATTGCCTCCCCCCCCCATCCTGCCCCTACCTGGGACTTGCAAGCAGCCCCACGGGCTTCCGTTATGTCAGGCAGGGCCAAACTTCGGCCCTCCAGATGTTTTGGACCACAACCCCCACCGTCCTTTGCCATTGGCAATCTAAGCTTAGAATTCTGGGAGTTGTGGTCCAAAGCTTCAGGAGGGCCAAAGTTTGGACATGCCTGCGTTACGGGATGCTGCTCGAGAGGGACCCATTTCCTCTCCCCATCCTGTCTCTTGTCAGTGAGGCAGAATCTCATGCCCGTATGCCGGCCTGGTTGGGATGCAGGAGGACCGGGGTGGGCATGTGTTTGATTCGGGGCAAGGCTGGACCGGGTTGGCGTCCTGGATCCCTCCGGGCGACAACCGGCATCACCCTTGTCCTGCTTTTTCTTCTTCCCCACCTGCCCCCCCCTTGCAGCAAAGTGATGTGCTTCCACCCGTGGTCTGACCTGACTCTGCCCCTCATGTCGCTGGCCGAGATCCGTGCCGTGATTGACAAGTGGTCCGAGGTCGCGGTGGAACTGGGCACGTCGTACTCCTGGGTGCAGGTCCGTGTCCACCGGCGCCTGCGGGGTGAGCCCTCCCGGTGCCTCCTGGGAGGTGTTGCTTCTTGGGAAGTGAGGGCATTCG
Organism: Phrynocephalus guinanensis; assembly: GCA_037367245.1. Classification (NCBI taxonomy): domain Eukaryota; kingdom Metazoa; phylum Chordata; class Lepidosauria; order Squamata; family Agamidae; genus Phrynocephalus; species Phrynocephalus guinanensis. The sequence goes on from CM074738.1 coordinate 122,913,061, forward strand.
CAAGGAAGCTTTCAGTCTATGCAGAGCTCTTTCTCCTGTCAAGACCTTAGGAGACGGTTAGGAAGAGGAGAGAGTTAGGAAGAGAGTCGGGATCCCAGCGCCCCCCCCCTTTCCAAGCCCAAGCGGGTGGACCTTGGGGGTGTTGAGACAGAATTATGGAACAGAAGACAGAGTATTTGCTTGTGGCTCTCTCCTCTCTGTCTCCAGTCTCTCCATCTGTACAGATGCCTCTATAATTTCAGTTTGGAATCCTTGAAGGGAGAGCTAAGGATTCCATTTGGGGTTCTATCTATCTATCTATCTATCTATCTATCTATCTATCTATCTATCTATCTATCTATCTATCTATCTATCTATCTATCTATCTATCTATCTATCTATCTATCTATTCCTTCCTTCGTTCATTCGTTCGTTTCTTCCTTCTTTCCTTCTTTCCTTCTTTCCTTCCTTCCTTCCTTCCTTCCTTCCTTCCTTCCTTCCTTTCTATCTATCTATCTATCTATCTATCTATCTATCTATCTATCTATCTATCTATCTATCTATCTATCTATCTATCTATCTATCCACCCACCCACCCACCCACCCACCCACCCATCATCCCCCCTCCCCCCTCCCCCTGGAAGGACCCAAGGTAGCTTCTATCATAAAACAGTATTTAAAAAACTAGGTAAAGGTAAAGGTCCCCCCGCACATGCATGCTAGTCACGTCCGAATCTAGGGGTAGTACTCCTCTCCGTTTCCAAGCCGAAGAGCCAGTGTTGTACAAATCCATGGCCACGTGGCCTGCATGGCTGCAAGGAAACACTGTTTCCCTTCCTGCTTTTTATGGTGGTACCTATTTATCTACTTGCATTTCACATGCTTTTGAACTGCCAGGTTGGCAGGAGCTAGGAACAAGATAAATCCAAAGAAGAGTTTCCTGCTTCTGTCCTTGAGCTCCAGGGTGGTTTCAAGAAACGTGAGGGGAAGCCATGCATTCCTGAGGGATCCTTTTCCTCTTTTCTTTCTGCAGATCTTTGAGAACAAAGGAGCCATGATGGGTTGTTCCAACCCCCACCCTCACTGCCAGGTAAGGAGGATCTTCTCAGGGGCCCAGCAGTGAAAGGTTTAGGGCCGGTCTAGTCTAAGGTGGGGCTGATACCAGTTGGGGGTCCAGGAGAGAAAAGGCTTGCCTAGACACAGGTGGAGACTTCTGCGAGCGGAAGTGCTCAGTCGGGTCAGCCTAGGAGCTTCTGTCAGCGTAATCCTCCACTACTTAAGGATCGGGCCCTTCCACCGCTAAGCACTATTCCCAAGCCCAGCATCTGGCTAGAAAACATAAATCAGTTCAGAAAGAACTAAATAAGGGCCTTTTCACACGACCCCTAAGATCTGCTGGCCCCTTAAATTCGGACCAGAGATCTTAGGGGTTCGTCGCTCTTCCTGTGTCCCCACCCCCCTCCACACTTCCTTGCTCCTGTCTGCGTGAGGGGAGGGAGAAAAAGAGAAAGGAAAGCATGCCGCTCACCTCCGTTCTGCCTTTCGTCTCTGTAAAAGTAGCTCTTAAAGGGGCGGGAGCCAAAAAACAACAAACAGAAGCAAGGAGAGCCCCGCACTCACTATCGTTACACCGGATCAAATAATTTTCACCTCCAAAGAGCAGGTACTTGAAAGGTGCGCTGGGACGCGCTAAAGTGGGCGTGGTCGCCCTTAATTTCCTGTTAACTCCGGAGCTGGTGGGGAAACATTTTTAAGCTCCGGAGCTGGGAGCCATTTGCCCCGGAGTTTAGGGGTCGTGTATAAACTCCCTATGTCTTGAAGTAAACAACTCCCTGGACCTGGCTTCTCCCATGATCTGGCATGGGGAGCAAACACTAAAGATTTGATGAAGAAAGCACAGCAGAGATTATACTTCTTGAGAATCCTCAGGAAGAACACTCTTTCAAAAAAAATCTGCTGCTGGCTCTTTGCCACTGTGTCATAGAGAGAGTGCTTGACCTATGGTCTCTGCGTGTGGTTTAGGAGTTGTACAGCCAGAGAAAGAACAATGCTGTCCAAGGTTGGGTGTCCTCTCCCTACTTTAGACCAAATCTATGATTTCAGGTGTTATAAGAAAGCTGTAGAGATTGTGCAGGATCTCACACACCCTGGAAATGATCTCTTTCCGCTTCTGGCGAGACGATACAGGGCCATTAAGACCAGGACTAGCTGCTAGAGGAACAGTTTCTGTCCAAGGGCGGTTTTGGCTTTGAATGCAGCAAAATGCAGCTTCTGAGGGAGCTTCTGTAATTAGTTTTTAGAGGGTTCTTTTAGAGTTTTTAAGTGTGTTGTTAGTGGGTTAAATGTGTGTGTATGTGGGTGGGGGAAAAATATTTATGTCTGGTAGTACTGTTAGGTCAAAGCTGATGTAGATTCTTCAATCTCGTTCTGCACAGGACAATGACAATAAAGATTTATCTATCTATCTATCCCCCTCTTTTCATGAGTTCCATTGATACAGGTCCAGGGATGTTGGTTCCTGATATGCGTAGAAGATGCTCCTTGTAGTTAATATGGCAGTCACATGGTGGCAGTGTAGGCATGCCGATAGCCTGCCGATAGGGTTTTGCAGGTGAAGGCATGAGTTTCCAAGTCAAGCTGATGTGGATTTAGATTTAGATCCCCCCCTCCTCCTCCTCCTCATTGTCAAGGCCGCAGCAGCACCACCACCACCCGAAAGCCCGATCTCTCGTCAGATCTCGGAAGCTAAGCAGGGTCAGGCCCGGTTAATCCTTGGATGGGCGGCTGCCTGGGAATACCAGGTGCGGCTGTGTAGGCCAGCCACACTTCCCAAAAAAGTTGCGTCAGAACAATGGATCCGTCTAGCGGACCCCACCACCAAGTGAAGCTGGAAAGAAGACCCTGAATCATGGAGTCCAGTTCCAGTCTGGGAGGCCTAATTAAGTACGTATTGCTAGAAAAGTGAACATGACTAGAAATGAACACAGGTAGATCTGTTTTTGGTATGTCTCAGCAGACTGCCTTGTAGTTTTGTTATACCTGGATGGAGACTAGTACCTGTGAAAGAGATCTGGGAGACTGGGTGGGCCACAGATTGAACATAAGTCAGCAGTGTGATGCGGCGGCCAGAAAAGCCAATATGATTCTTGGTTGCATCAACAGAACCATCGTGTCTAGATCAAGGGAAGTGATAGTGCCACTCTATTCTGCTCTGGTCAGACCCCACCTGGAGTCCTGTGTCCAGTTCTTCGCACCTCAATTTAAAAAGGATGTTGACAACCTCGAACGGGTCCAGAGGAGGGCGACCAGGACGACTGAGGGTCTGGAAGAAATGTATTACGAGGAGCGGCTTAGGGAGCTGGGAATGTTTAGCCTTTCAAAAAGAAGGCTGAGAGGGGATATGATAGCCATGTTTAAATACAGTATTTGAAAGGATGTCATATTGAAGAGGGAACAGGTTTGTTTTCCATGGCTTCAGAGACTAGGACTCAGGGGGAAATGGTTTCAAACTACTACAGGAAAAGAGATTCCATTTGAACATCAGGAAGAACTTCATGACGGTTAGAGCTGTTTGGCAGTGGAAGAGGCTGCCACAAAGGAGGGTGGTGGAGTCTCCTTCTGTGGAGGTTTTTAAGCAGAGGCTGGATGGCCATCTGTGGGGAGCACTGTGATGTGGGTTCCTGCATGGCAGGGGGTTGGACTGGATGACCCGTGAGGTCTCTTCCAACTCTGATTCCATGAGGCCCAGTAGGGAATTGAACCCCCAATCTGGCTCTGCTGCCAGATTCCTAAACCTGTGACCTATCCAGCAATTCCGGCAGAAGTTTCTGGCCAGGTTTGTCGCATGCGCCACAACCTTTCTTCTCATCTCCTTAGATCTGGGCCAGTAACTTCCTGCCCAATGAAGCATCCCTGGAAGACCGGACGCAGCGGAAGTATCTTGGTGAACACAACATCCCCATGCTGCTAGAATATGCCCAGCTGGAGGCTGAGAGGAAGGTTTTTATTTTATTTTATTTTATTTATTATTGTATTTATATCCTGACCATCTGGCCAGCAGCCTCCGTGGGTGGCTTCCACCATCACTGCTCGTAAGAACCATAAACAACAGCCCAACGAAACATGCTAAAAACAGAGTTAGCACAGAATAAATGATAAAACATAATATCAAAGCATTACGAGGGGAAAAGGAAGAGATCAACAGAGAGTATAAAAATATCACATCGTCATCATCAACAAAATTACGACAGCAGGCTACAGGTAGTTCAGCTGATTGATAGCTGTGTGTGTGTGTGTGGGGGGGGTGTAAGTTGATTGAAAAAGGACTTTGGGGAAAGTGATCCAGGCGGTGGGGAAAGGGTCGCTCTCCAGTGCTGGGTGGAGCGGCTGATCGCTTTTTGGTGATCCTTGGCAGGAGCGGATTGTGGTGGAGAACGCAGACTGGCTGGTGGTTGTCCCGTACTGGGCCGTGTGGCCCTTCCAGACGCTCTTGCTGCCCCGGCGACACGTCTGCCGTCTCCAGGACCTTCGAGGCCACGAAAGAGACAGTAAGTGCTCCACTCTGTCCCACGGGGACCACGCAGCCCTTCCATGGCTGGCTCCAGCACAGAGTTTGGGGTGGGGGGGGAGAGAGAGAGAGAGAGGCGCCAGCAACCGAGGGCAGAGAGAGAGCATTGGATGCCCTTCCCTGTGTGGGAGCAAACCATCAGGATCTTTCCCGGTCTATCAGTGTCTATCTCTGTCTGGCAGGGATGTCGCTCTGCTCGTTCGGGGGGGGGGAGGGAGGAGAGATGAGAGAGTTGTTTTCTTGCTTGCAAGACCAAAATAAGGAGGGAGCCTCCAGCAGGAGGACAGTAAGATCCCTGTATCCACAATCAAACGCGGATGCCGGAATCAAAGAGACCTAATCTCGAACCGTGTTCCGTGCGCAGAAATGCATTCAGCTGTGCTGGCCACATGGCTAGAGACTTGCACAACACTGGCTGTTTGTCTTAGAAACGGATATGAGAGCCCCCTAGAGTCAGACACAACTAGCATGCCTGTGCGGGGGAAGACTTTTACCTTAAATTAGAACATAAAAGGGGGCAGGGCAGAGGCCACCAAGGGGTCCCCGGTGTGTGTGTTGTAGAAAGCTGCACACCACTGAGAAGTGCGACGGCGATGTCGATTCTACAGATATCGGGGTCCTGGAGTGATCATCTGCAATGGGTCTGATGCATGAGGCAAGAGAATGCCCCAATGGGGATTGTGGCTAGCCATGGAGGGACCTGGCCACCGCATGGCTCTTGGAGCCTCGGGTGCCGTGGGCTGGAGGCTTTGTTCCATAGCAAAGCATCGCAAGCAGCGGTTGCTGCTCCCTGGAGGTCAAGGGGACCTGGCTTCCTTTTTCAATTTAAAGAGATTCCATTTGAACATTAGGAAGAACTCCCTGACAGTGACATCATCCCTTTCACAGACTGAATTTTCAAGGCACAACTGGGTTTATTTCAACATCTCACTGCTGTGACGACACCTCCCTTTTACACGTGTAATTGTGTTGGAAATGGTAATGCTGCCACCTTTTATTCACTTGGTAAAGCTGCCACCTTTTAAAATCGTCGCCTCATGAATTGGGACAGACTCAGATGTATAATATAAAAATGATAACAAAGTTTATTGAGAAAATAATAAATATAACAATGTCTGAGGATGGTATGCGTTGCCTTTAACATACAATAGATTTCATCAACTATTCCAGCCTCCCTGTCTTTAACAACTAGTAAACAGTATAGCCTTCACTGCCTGACATAACTCCAACAGAGCAGTGCTCTATCCCCAGCACTCACTCTCAAAACCTCAACTTAACTGAACTCAACTCAACTGCCTCAACTGCCTAGGCTCCACCCTTTTTATATCATACCATTCCCTGCCCTCCTGCTGGGATTGGCTGATGATTTGTATATTCATTACGCCTGTGTCCAGGGTGTTGTCACAATACCTCCCCCCTTATAAAGAAATTTTAAGGGAGTAAACTTACCTCGGTTTGCTCACTTAAAATTCTCTTCTGGAGCCTATTTAACTAATTCATACATCCTTCTGTTTATCAGCTTCAATTATGCATATCAATAAACTGTTTTATAACATGTTCAACCTTATTACTACATCATATCATGAAATGCAATAATTCTTTCTATAACATTACATTTTAAATAGACTATACTCTTATAACATTGGTTAAAATCACAAATTCAAATACCTGTAAATACCTTATCGGTCATCCTAGAATCAATCTATGTTAAGATGCATAAATACATATATGTGGTTTACATTTTAAGCTATTTTACTTACCAATATACATACAATTTTTATCCTTAACTTATATTCTAAATAGCACATAAACATTTTGATTTCTAGTAAGCTCTAATTATACATTACCTTGCATTTTTCATTTACAGTTAACTTACATTAAGTTATGGTTTTCACATTTTATGACATTACATTTCCATACTTTTTTTTAAAAAACAACACCTTCCTCTTACATCAGCAATAAAATAACAATATTACATTATTATTATTTAACCATGGTCCATGTAATCAATGTCTTCCGCCCTTTGCTGCAATGGCTGGACGATGCTACGCCACGGGTGATCCCTTCCTCTGGCACATAAATCCAAAGTCCAGTTCACAGTAAATTGATGCCATTTCTCCTTGGGTTCTTGGAATGTGGATCTCAACTCTTTGACACCACTCCTGGTACAGTTCATTAGAGTCCCCTCAAATGCAGCTTGGTATTCAAGCGACCACTGTATGCCATACGGGTGCTTCGTTTTTGTCAGTTCAGTCAGTGGTGTTGCAATGGTGCTCAAATGTGGACTAAACCTCCTGTGATATCCCGCAAAATTCCTGACATTTAGCCAGCGGCACCATCTTCTGTAACTACGGCCTGGCCTAGGTGAAGATGCACTGATTTCCTATGAAGGGTCTAGGCTGGTAGAATAGAATAGAATAGAATAGAATAGAATAGAATCTTTATTGTCATTGTACATAGTACAACAAAACTGAAAGCTTCCCCAGGTGTGAAAACAAAACAAAACAAAACAAAAAACTAAAATTAGAAAGAAGGAAAAAAATACCTTTAAAAGGTAAAAGGAATTAAAAGCACTCCTATACATCCATCACAACTCCCTGAGGTCACACTATTTGGTTGCAGCATTTAAGATGGCTATGGCTCTGCTCAGCTGATTGATAGCTTAGGAGGAAACCAACCTGACCGTTCTCGGGGGGGGGGGGGGGTTGTCTCTCTTTGCACAGGCTTGGCCTCCATCATGAAGAGGCTTCTCACGAAATATGACAACCTCTTCCAGATCTCCTTCCCGTACTCCATGGGGTGGCACGGTAAGCAGCTGGGACAGGAGCCCGCCTTTGTCCCTTCCCGCCTGCCCTTTCAGGTCACTAGCCCTGCAGATGCTGTTTCCCTGACTCTCCCCCCCCCCCCCCCCAGTTGCAGAGGAGCCCCCCCTTTAGATTATCTCACTCTTTCCCTTGCTGTGGAGCACAAGATTACGGGGCCCACCAGCCACTGTTGCCCTTCAACACCCATCCCCCTTGCCGTGCTCTCTGGGTCACAGATTCCCCACCCCTCATCTGTAGGTTCTGTAGGGTGACACTCCTGGTCTTATAACCACCCTCGTTCTTAGGTCCCAGGGCACAGATTTTAGAAGGAAAAGCATCCCTGCATGGCTACCTTCACAGGCTGGGTTCTTGCCATTGACCTTTCCCATAAGGAGGAGCCCACCTGTTGCTTTGGACCCCATGTCTGCCTCATACAGCATCTTGGCGCAGTGGTTAAATGCCTGTCCTGCAGCTAAAATGGTGGTCATGACATAAGACCATAAGAAGGGTCCTGCTGGATCAGGCCAAAGGCCCATCTAGTCCAGCTTCCTGTATCTCACAGTGGCCCCACCAGATGCCTCTTGGAGTGCATGACACTAGATCTCTGTCTCCTGATACCACTCCTCTGCATCTGGCCCTTGAAGAACCCCGGTTTTAAGCCTGGAGATTACACATCTCCATCATGGTTTGTAACCTGGGATGGACTTTTCCTCCAGGAATCTGTCCAATCCCCTTTTGAAGGCATCCAGGCTAGATGCCATCACCACCTCCTGTGACAGGGAGTTCCACAGACTAACTAATGGGCTCAAGGTACATAAGAACATAAGAAGAGCCATGTTGGATCAGGCCAAAGGCCCATCTAGTCCAACTTCCTGTATCTCACAGTGGCCCCACCAGATGCCTCTGGGAGCACACGAGACTAGATATCTGTCTTCTGATACCACTCCCTTGCATCCAGCCCTTGAAGTACCCCGGTTTTAAGCCTGGACATGACACATCTCCATCATGATTTGTCACCTGGGATGGACCTTAACTCCAGGAATTTGTCCAATCCCTTTTTGAAGTCATCCAGGCCAGATGCCATCACCACATCCTGTGGCAGGGAGTTCCACAGACTAACAACATGCTGGATAGCCCTCTGTTTGAATCTGCTTTGATTTTGTCTCCCTGCCTTGAGCAGGGCACTGGAGCAGATGGCCTTAGAAGGCCCCTCCCAACTCCACAATTCTGTGATTCTTTGAAAAACATCTCAACTGTTAAAGGAGTACAACGATGGAAAAAACGGCCCCAGGAGGCGGTGAGTGCTCCAATGCTGGAGCGGTACAGGAGAAAATTGGACCACCATTGGTCAGCTCTGCTTTGGTTTGGATTCCTGCCTTGAGCAGTGGACTGGAACTCAGTGGCTGAGAGGCCCCCTCCCAACTCCATGATTCTGTCATTCTAGGCCAGAAGAAGGTGGGGGTCATTTCTCCACTCTTGATCCGAGTCCGCATTTTGGAAGAGAGAGCGACTAAAATGATGACTGGGCTGGGGCACCTCCCTTATGAGGAAAGGCTAAAACATTTTGGGCTCTTTAGTCTGGAAAAAAGGCGCCTGAGGGGGGATATGATTGAGACGTACAAAATTATATGGGGCATGAGTCAAGTGGATAGAGGGACACTCTTCTCCCTCTCACAAAATACCAGTACTAGGGAGCATACACTCAAAAATTGTGGGCTGGGAGAGTTAGAACAGACAAAAGAAAATATTTTATTTACCCAGCATGTCGTTAGTCTGTGGAACTCCCTGCCACAGGAGGCGGTGATGGCATCTGGCCTGGATGCCTTCAAAAGGGGATTGGACAGATTCCTGGAGGAAAAGTCCATCACAGGTGACAAACCATGATGGAGATGTGTAACCTTCAGGGTTTAAACCAGGGTACTTCAAGGGCCAGATGCAGGGGAGTGGTATCAGGAGACAGATATCTAGTCTCATGCACTCCCAGAGGCATCTGGTGGGGCCACTGTGAGATACAGAAAGCTGGACTAGATGGGCCTTTGGCCTGATCCAGCAGGGCTCTTCTGTTCTTCTATTTCTCTTTGCTGCTGCTTACTGTGTCCATTTGGGGTCCCTCTCCTAAGGGTTTTTGCCCTTCCCAACAACACCCCAGCTTCTCTTTCTAGCTACGGCCCACCTCTATGCTTTCCCAGTCTTATTATCCACCCTGTTTCCCTGGCAGGGGCGCCTACAGGTTCGTACCTGGACACGGACTGCCACCACTGGCAGCTTCACGCCCATTACTACCCTCCGTTGCTGCGTTCGGCCACCGTGCGCAAATTCATGGTTGGGTATGAGATGCTGGCTCAAGCGCAGAGGGACCTGACTCCAGAGCAGGTGAGGAGAACTGAGGGAGGTGGCCTTGCTGACGGGGAGGGTTCCTGGGGGACCCGCCTCGGGTTGTTTTAAGGAGAAAGGCAGGGTAAAAATATTTTAAATAAGTAAATATGACCCTCCATCGTCTGGAGTGAGAAACTGCCTTTTCTTCCTTCCCGTTTCTTCTGGGAGGACAGTTTTGGGGGGTGTCACACCTTCTTTAATGGCCCCCAAGAGGGGAGGGATTGCAGAGTGGCTTGTAGGGGTGGGCTGGGGGGGCACTGCAGCCTGCCCACCACATTGTGGTCTAGAGCAGGGGATGGGAAGAAGTGGCCTTGTTACTCGGCCATGGCTCCTACCGTTTTGTTAAAAAGTGATCGATAAACCCTTGTACTCCAATGATGTTGCCGTAAGCGTAAGGGATATGCTGGTTCTCACTTAAAGAGGATTGCATTGTCAGATGTGGCGCCGGTGGAGCAATCCAGGGCATAGATTTTGTTGAAACGATGAAAGAGGAGAAATGATGGTTATTTGAGGAAAACAATCACGCTTCTCTTCTTAAGGGGCCGAAGCAACAGTGGACTTTGCTAAGAGACTTATTTCTTTATTTTACTTCGTTTTATTTTCAGTTATATACCACCCTCTGAGTGCAGAGGCAGCATTCGGGTTGGTTTGACAAGTTAAAACATATGTTAAACAGTAAATAAACTGTAAAATTAAAACACTAGGAGCATAAAAACCAAACGGTGCCAGAGAGAGTTTCCCAGTGATAGCAAAACAGGAGGTAAACAACCAGTCACACAGGGTCGGTGTGAAAGGTCTCCCTGGAAAGCAGTGTTTTGAGTTGTCGCCTAAAGGACGACAGCGAGGGAGCTCTTCCGGGTGCTGGTTCCATAAGGGCGGTGTCACTGCAGAGAAGGCCCTGCCTCTTGTAGAAGACTTTCGACTCTCTTCAAGGTGGCTACACAGAGGAGCCTACCCTGGGAAGACCTGGCGGGATGGGCAGAGGACATTGGGGAGAGAGGAAGTGGTGACAGCTGTCAGCCTTGACCGCTTTAAGAAAGGGTTGGACAAGTTCATGGAGAACAAGGGTATCAATGGCTATAATTAGGGATGCCTAAGGACAACCTCTGGGCTGGAGATATAGGCAGGATATCCCTCCATGCCATTGGCGGGGAATCGTAAGCAAGTGAAGACACCTGCTTGGGAATACCCTGAAGCAAATGGTGAGCCACTGTGTGTGACAGAATGCTGGACTGGATGGGCTGTGGCCTGTTCCAGCATGGCTCTTCTTATGTTCTTCTGCTGCAACAAGTAACGGGCCCCCAAACTGTGGACGGCTTTGTGAATGTCACTTGCAGCCTTATTTGAGGGGGGGGAGTTGCCTTGATTCTCTCTTCTTTCACCTGAGTTGCAACCCAACCATCCACCCACCCGCCTGCCCACCCACCCACCCATCCCGCTGTTCTCTCCTTTCTGCAGGCTGCCGAGCGCCTGAGGAACCTGCCTGAGGAACACTATCGGCTGAAAACGGGGGAGTCTTCGTAGTAACAAAACAGAGGAGGGGAAAAAGGGGAAGATCGTTTTGGAACAACCGGAGGATCTTTGTGATTTGGAGATCAGTGGGAAGCTCTTACAGGGCTTGTGGGGGAGGGGTTCTGTTTATCTGTTTGACTTGTTATGCGTCTGGTGGCCAGGGATGGGCTGGGATTCGTCAATGGCACTCAATAGTAGGAGCCCCGTGGCACAGTGGTTAAAATGCCTGTCCTGCAGCTAAAACTGTGCTCACGACCTGGGGTTCAGTCCCAGGTAGCAGGCCCAAGGTTCACTCCGCCTTCCATCCTTCCAAGGTCGGTAAAATGAGCACCCACCTTGCTGGTGTGTGTGTGTGCAATGTGTAGCCTGCAAAATTAAATTGTAAACTGCCCAGAGAGCGCTGTAAGCAGTATGGGGCAGTATTTAAACAGAACACTTTGCTTTTTGCTTTGTGCCCCCTAACCTAGTTTCCTGCTTTACGAAGACATGGTGGAAGGTGGCTAAAAGGTCTCTTGTCAGTTTCATAACATGTGCCTTATTCTGTGCCAAAATGAGAACCCCCTTCACCTGTATTCTAGTAACTGGTGTGCTTCCTACCAACGGCGGGGTGGGGGGTAGCTGTTGTCACTGCTGGAAGTTGCTGGCAGGTCTCTTGGGACAGAGAGCAGGGGGACTGGTTTACCTCCCGTACCTTCAGGGTGGTGGGATCCAGTGTTCCCTGATGCTGTCTTTGGCACTCCTCTGTCCCCTCGCCAGATGTTTGTAATTAAAAAAATATATTTTTTTTCTGGGCACTAGAGGGCATGAGTGGAGTTTTTCTGTTTATAAAACAGTATGTATGTATGTATGTATGTATGTATGTATGTATGTATGTATGTATGTATGTATGGATGGATGGATGGATGGATGGATGGATGGATGGATGGATGGATGGATGGATGGATGGACAGATGGATGGACAGACAGACAGATGGATGGATGGATTGTTAAGTGAGTCAGTAGATAATGAACCTGAGGATAAGGAGGTCCTTATGTTTATATATGGGTGGGTAAATCCATCCATCCATCCATCCATCTCTGGTGGACAGGGCATGGGAGCGGGTGCAGCCTGCCAAAATCTCTGAGGTGGGGGTGAGTGTGGACCTCAAAGCTCTGGATGTAAGCACTGTTTTCCTCTCCCCCCCTACTCTTCCACCTGGCTTAATGGTCCAGATCTACTCAAGAAAAGGCAGCCTGCTTGACTCTATTGAGCTCTTTGTATCTCTTTCTTTCACTCCTTTCTGGCACGAACCCAGGGTGGGAGTCTGTCTTTCCCTGCCCACTTTCTGTGGACACCCCTTTGCCCCCCCCTCAAGTGGTGACCCATTTGTGAGTCAAGATTCACTGTCCTTCCCCCAGTTAAGTTTACTTTTCAGAAAGGGTTGCTTTTCTCCTATCCTGTGTTTTCTTTTTTATTGTATTCCAGTTAAAATGAATATTAATTACACGAGAGTTAGTAAACCAACGTTCAAAGATGTGTAGCATTTCCTGGCAGACTCAAATGCAAAAAACAAACATACAAACAAACAAACACCATTTCTCTTTTTTTGGGGGGGGGGAATCATGCATTTCCTGTAGCAGATGCTCTCATAGAATAGGCATTTCCCTTTGTGGGTGAGAGAAGGGGACGTGCCTCTCCTTATATCATCCTTGTGAGTTTTCTGCTGGAAATTATGGCGCCTGACACTCTGCAGGTGCAAAACTCTGTGGATCTCCAGCAGGGAGCTGTGTGAGCCGGAGCTGGCTGTCCCGAAAACAGTGGGATTTCCACGGACCCTGTGGGGCGGTGAACACCATCTTGGACACGCTCCAGAAAAGCACAACGGCTCAGGCAATGAGCCATTGTAGGCGGAGGAGAACACATATTCAAAAATAAAATAAAAATCTATCGCCTGTTTAATCAGAAACAACTCTTTCTAAGAGTTCAAAATATTTTATATCAGTGCAGCTGATGAGAAAGCATTGTGGTCCTAAAACATTTAAATATATATATATGGATGTCTTTAAGGAGTCTTACTGCGCTCTAAACTAGGCCTGTACAGCTTGACTTATTTAGCTCTTTCAGGCGAGAACAAAACATTTCAAAAGTTTTATTCCTGCTGGGTGAGATTATGAACGTTTGTGGGCTTTTTTCATATCTCAGCATTTGGTAAAATCAATCAGTCGATTTTTTGGACAAAGATCTTCTCGTTTGTGCAAAACAAGTCATCAGTGCAAAGTGCAAAGTTTGGCACAAAACCCATGTTTGTTTTCTTCTGCTAATACTCAGTGGTATCTTTATTATTATTATTTATTTATTTGTTGCATTTGTATACCACCGCATCTTCCTATACGAACTCGGGGCGGTGAACAATAAAAACAAGAAAAGAAATGATAAAAATAAGTAAAAAGCAATAAAAACAGGAGGGGGACCATAACCCCCCCCCACAACAGATGGCAATAGCGGCAAAGAAGAAAGAAGAAGGGGGGGAGGAAAGAAATTAACTAAAAAGGTCGCCAAAAGCCTCGCTGAATAGAATTCCTTTATACCTTGTATAAAGGAATTAATTCATTCCAAATGAAATTCTGTTAAGCAAATTTCCCTTTGTACATATTTCCCATAAGAAGGCATTGAAAATGGAGTAATCCCTAATCGCGATCATTTTTATGTTGTACAGATTCGCCCCATAGGTGATTCTGTTAATCATCTATTCCCCTATCTCCGGAATTTTTTATGTTGTACAGATTTTATGTTATACAAACTGTTTGTTATACGAGGGTCCGTTGTATAGTCCAGAACATTTAAGACATATTCAAGTATTTAAGCGGATTTTCTGTTAAACAAGACGCTTGTTATACGAGGGTCCACTGTACTGTTTGTTGCTAACAAAAGTTGGTTCCTTTATGTCTCTTCTGATTTATGTCGCCCCCATGAATGAGCAATCTCCAAAGTGGTTTGTCCCAAACAGCTCTGCCGAGCTCTTTCAAGCTTAAGCCGGTGGTTTCTTTTATTGAGTCAATCCACTTCATGTTGAGTCTTCCTCTTTCCCTGCTGTCTTCCACCTTTCCTGATATTTTTGGCTTTTCCAGAAAACCCTGCCTTGTCGAGATGTGCCCAAAAAGCAGGACAGTCTCAGTTTCAACATGTTTCCCTCCAAAGATAATTCAGCACTGATGTATTCCGGGACCTACTTGTTTGTTTTTCTGGCCGTCCAGGGTATTTGCAAAGATGCCCTCCAGCACCTCTTTTCAAATGCATCACATTTTCTGGTCATCTTTCTTGACACTCTTGCTTTCGCACATGATGATTTTTATTTTTAGTTTTTTATTATTTTATTTTATTTTATTTTATTTTATTTTATTTTATTTTATTTTATTTTTCTACTAGCAGCCTGTGAAGGTCTCACCCATAGTCTAGTTTTGCTTTTGTTTTAATGGCTGCAGGGCTCCAGACCTCTTTTTTACTGGAATACAAGAGTGTGGGTCAACTAATTTGCACATGGAGGAATGAAAAATCTTGCAGCCGTTAGCTGCTCCCCCCCCAAAATGGGGAAGCTTGCCTTGAGATATGAAGACAGGTGCACTTCATCAAGTATGAGAAAAGTGGTGAGTGTTCATTATACACTTCATTCACACCTGCCTCTACTCGCTTCTGTCCCCTGGCACCTGTTTATTCTTGAGTTCACTCTTTTCGATTCCATGTCCATTTCCCTCTGCTTAGGCTCTGTGCCGTCTTTCTCTAAGGGCCTTTTCACACGACCCCTAAACTCCGCTGCAAATGGCTCCCAGCTCCGGAGCTTAAAATTGTTTCCCCACCAGCTCCGGAGTTTACAGATAATTAACTGCGACCATGCCCACCTAAGCGCATCCCAGCGCACTTTTCAGGTACCTGCTCTCCGGAGGTGAAAATTCCTGATGCGGATATAACGTAGTGACTGCCCGGCTCTCCTTGCTTCTGTTTGTTCTCTCCCCCCCCCCGCCCCTTTAAGAGATCTGAATGCAGTGCCGGGAAGGCAGAACGGAGGTGAGCGGCATTCTTTTCTTCCTTTTTTTCTCCCTCCCCTCACGCAGCCAGCAGCCAGGAGTGTGGAGGGGGTGGGAACGCAGGAACAGCGACAAACCCCTAAGATCTCTGGTCCGAATTTAAGTGGCCAGCGGATCCTAGGGGTCGTGTGAAAAGGCCGTATGACGGCTTTTGTTGCATTGCTATTAGAGATGGGCACGACTCAAAAAAATAATTTTTCGTTTTTCGTTTTTCGTTTAGGGGGGTCCGTTTCGGTTCGTTTTCGTTTTTCGAGGGTTTTCTTGCACATTTTTCGTTTTCGTACGAGACGAAACGAAAAAACATAAACGAAAACGAAAAATTTTCATTTCATTAGCATTCTTTTCAATGCAATGTGTCTGCCGTAACGAAAACGAAAAACACGGCAAATTTTTTCGTTTCGTTTCCGTTGTCGTTTTGCTTCTGAAAATTTTTTCGTTTTCGTTTTCGTTGCGAAACGAAACGAAAAAACGAAAAGGAAAACGAAAATTTCGATGAGTCGTGCCCATCTCTAATTGCTATTGCAACGGTGCGAAGAGATCTTGGAGGGTCCCAGTGCCGGCCTAAACCCCAGTGCCTTCTGCACCAGTCACCCTAGCAGTGTGATCCAGGGCCACACTATGCTTGGAAAATTGGCCATCCGCCTGGCCATGAACATAACAGTGTCACTTAGGGAAAGTGTAGGAGAGGTTCACCCTGAGGACCCACAGAGTGGATAACCTTCCAGAAGGGAGTGTTGAGTTCAGGCGAATCCCAAACTTTTTCTTGTATCAGAATAACTTTAGCCAAAAACTTCTGAGACAAGCAGAGATCTAAATCACCATTCGTTTATTCAGCTGGATAAAGGAAGGGGTTGACCTTCCCACCTGAAGCCGAAGGAAAAAATCGCGACTAACAGAGGCAGGGTACACATTTAAGTACAGAAAGCATGAGATGTCCCTCCCCGATCGACAACATTCCTTAGGCAAGCTTTAACTCCTTGTTAGAAACATCCTAACCCATTCTCCTTGCACCCCCTCCCCATTGATGTCCTTGAACATATAACACAGGCTCTTCTTCTTCCTCTCTTGCCAAGGCACAAACATTCCAGTAAAGTTGAAACAGTTTCAGACAGCTTACAAAGCACAATAAGGTACACAGGTACAAGTGATACAGAGGAATCAACATGGCCTCACTTTGGTTCACTTGAATCTGTTTTTATTAATTCCTGGTCCCAACAGAACAGCCATGAGCCGTTTCAACAACCTTCGTGTTGCGGCAAGTGACGGAGATTCAGGAGCCAGTTGTAGACAGGCATCTAGGATGCCGACTTCCATCTTTTGATGCCAGGTGGTTCAGAAGGGACTCACAGAATTCGGCATTCCCTACCCCCCCCCCCCATTGGTGCCTGCGGCCAGCCTCCTCCTCCTCCTTCAATGCTGTGTGCAATGGCTTGACGCAGGCGAGGTTCCTCCTCCAATGATGTTTGCGTAAGAAGGGACACATCCTCTTCTTGTCCAGTTCCTGGTGTGGGTGTTATCCACCAAGACAACCAAAAAGGCTGTTAAGACTTATTTATTTATTTATTTATTTATTATTGAATTTATATCCCGCCCATCTTCCCAACAGGAACTCTGGGCGGCGAACATAACAAAACAAATCAGGAGATACAAACAATTGGGTACAATAAATCTTAACAGGGGACATAGTCAAAGGAATCAACATGAATTAATAAAAACATATTAAGAAAACTGCAGCAGGGGCGCACCCTTTAATTCAAACCTCACCGCTGCTATGTCAGATATGACCTAATTATCAATTATCAATGGCGGATGGGGGAAAAAAGAGGAAGAATAAGGAAGCTAAGCTAGGTCACCAAAGGCCTCGCGGAATAGGATGGTCTTCACTGCTTTACGAAAGGCCAGCAGGGACTCTGCAGAGCGCACTTCGCTAGGGAGGCTGTTCCATATAGTTGGGGCAGCCACTGAGAAAGCCCGGTTCCGGGTACGGGACTGCCTGGCTTCTCAGAGAGATGGAACCTGAAGCGAGTGCGCCCGCGACTGCCGAACCGGTCGGGCCGATGTTGACCGCTGGGCGATCCGCTCTGCCAGGTACTCTGGGCCCAGGCCATGGAGGGCTTTATAAGCTAAAACCAAGACCTTGAATCTGATCCGGGAGGCAACGGGTAGCCAATGCAGCCGAGCCAGAACCGGGGTGATGCGGTCATAGCGACGCGCACCCACCACCAGTCTGGCCGCTGCATTTTGCACCCGCTGCAATCGCCGGAGGAGAGTCAAGGGCAACCCCATGTAGAGAGCATTACAGTAGTCCAGCCTCGAGATCACCAGCGCCTGGACCACTGTCCTCAGGGAGTCCCCGTCTAGATAGGGGCGAATCTGGGCGATCTGGCAAAGATGAAAAAATGCGGTCCTGGCCACGGCCGCCACCTGAGCGTCCAGGGACAAGGCCGGGTCCAGGATCACGCCCAGATTCCGAACCCTCTCCGCCAGCTGGAGGGAAACACCCTCCAAACTGGGGAGGGGGCCCCCATAACCAGACGGGGAGCTCCCGAAGAACATCACCTCGGTCTTCTCAGGGTTGAGTTTGAGCCTGTTGGCCCTGGTCCAAGCCATGACCGCCTCCAGGCACTGGTCGAGGGACCGGACAGCTTCCACTGCAGAGGTGGAAAAACAGAGATAGAGCTGCGTGTCATCAGTGTACTGATGACATCGCAGCCCAAATCTCCTGATGACCCCCGCCAGCGGCCTTACATAGATGTTAAACAGCATGGGGGAGAGAGACGAGCCCTGCGGAACCCCGCAAGGGAGTGTCCACGGGGCCGACAACTCTCCTCCATGCTGCACATACTGGGGCCGACCCTGAAGGAAGGACCGGAGCCAACTGAGAACAGTGCCCCCAATCCCTACCTCCAGGAGCCGGTCCAGTAGGATACCGTGGTCGACGGTATCGAAGGCCGCTGACAGATCCAGGAGAACCAACAGGGTAGAGCAACCCCTGTCGGCCGCCCGGATGAGGTCATCTTGCAGCGCGACCAGAGCTGTCTCGGTACCCCGGCCAGGCCTAAAGCCAGACTGGCAAGGATCAAGGCACCGCTGTTCCTCCAAGAATGATTGAATCCGCACCGCGGCCACCCTCTCAATAACCTTGCCCATGAAGGGAACATTGGCAATCGGTCGGTAGTTAGACAATTGTTCCGACGCCAATCCCGGTTTTTTCAAAATGGGCTTAATCACCGACTCCTTCAGACGGGAGGGAAAAAACCCCTCGCTGAAGGAGGCGGTGGCGATGGTAGCGGCCCACTCGGGCATGCTCCCTCGGGCAGATTTAATGAGCCAGGATGGGCAAGGGTCGAAGGGGGTGGTCGCGGGACGGCAATGGGCGATGGCCCTGGAGGCGTCCAAAGGAGAAACAGGCCCAAACTCAACCAGTTGAGAAGAGCGGGGGGGTGAGGGAGCTGGGGATGGCGAGGGAGGGCTAGTGTTACTGGAATCAAAGTCGGCACGGATGGCCTCTATTTTGGATCTAAAAAAGACTGCGAAATTCTCACTACTGAAATCAGTAGGAGGAGGCCTAGCCAGACTAGGATTGGTGAGGTCCCGAACCACCCGGAAGAGTTCTGCCTGACGGTTCGAGGCCTCACCAATTCTCAGGGAGTAAAAAGATCTTCTAGCCTCCCTGATCGCTCGCGAGTAGCGCCTAGTCTGGATCGCAACGGCAGTCTTGTTATTTGCCGTCCGGCTCTGTCTCCAGATGCTCTCCAGTCTCCTCCGTTCCCGCTTCATCGCTCGTAACTCCGCCGTGAACCACGGCGAAGTACGAGCTCTGCCACGGAGGAGACGCTTGGGGGCGATTCGGTCGACGGCGTCGGCAGCTGACTCAAACCATTGGTTGGCCAAGGCCTCGGCCGAATCGTCAGCCAGACCACCAGAAAGCTCCCCGAACGCTTCCCGGAACCGAGCCGGATCAAGAAGCCTTCGGGGGCGGGCCCAAACGAGGGGCCGTTGGTCCCCGCGAGGAGGGGCCGCCATTGCCAGGGAAAAAGACAACAGGTAATGATCTGACCATGACACGGGTGTGGGAACAATGTCCCGCACCTCCAGATGGGAATCCCCCGACATGGAGGTAAGTACCAGATCCAGGGTATGCCCACTCCTGTGGGTAGGGCAAGAAACATGCTGGGATAGGCTCATGGACGTCATGGTTTCCATGAATTCCAGAGCTGCGCCGACGAGCTCACCGCCAGCATGCACGTTAAAGTCCCCGACGACCAAAAGCCGAGGGGACTTCAACAGAGCAGCGGCGATGAACTCCGCGAGCTCTGGCAGGGATTGTGCTGGGTTGCGGGGAGCACGGTAGCCCAGCACAATGCCAAATCTATCCCGCTGACCTACCAACAGGTGGAGGCATTCAAGCCCCGGAATCACCAATGTCGAGGCCCTGGTCACTTGAAGCGATTCCCTATATACAATGGCGACTCCTCCACCCTTCTGGCCCTCCAACCTGCCCACTCCATGAACCAGGAACCCGGGGGGGCACAGCTGGGTGAGGGAAGCCCCCCCCTCTGAGCCCACCCAGGTCTCCGTTATGCAGGCCAGGTCGGCCCTGCTGTCGGTGATGGTATCAAAGATGACAGCGGTCTTGTTATGGACCGACCTGGCATTAAGAAGGAGGCAGGACAGGTTGGAGGCTCTGGTTGAATGGCTCCCAGGCACGTGGCAGTGAGTCAGAGGGTCAGAACGCGGGACAGGCACGAGATGCCTGACCCTAGTTCTTCTTATCCGACTAACCCTCTGGTTCCGAGCGTATCGTCCACGACCCAACACGGTTGGTATGTGAGTCCCTGCCAACATGGTGACCTAGCAGGGAGGGGGGGCGAAGGGGAAAAAATAATAATCAAAATGTAACAAATAGAATACAGCTAGCTCAGACTAAACTCAAAGGAAACAAATTACAGCTAATGATACAAAAATTAATACTACAGAGATAACTGCTGCCAGGGGAGGATGTAATACACCTGGGAGAAAGATAGCCAGGTGATCCTGGCTGAGCTGATTAGTGTCAAGGACACATCTATTAGCTGCAGCCAAGCAGAAAGCTAACAAATCCTGAACTAACAACTAAAATAAATTAAAATCATATACAATGTAAGTAAACAGAGCAAAATATATAACAAAGGCAGTAAATAGGGGAGAACTAAATCAAATAAGATAAAATAAAATAGACAGACGAAATAAAGGCAACATAGCCAGGGCGCAGATGGAGAATAACGGGGAGAAAAGGGAGGGGGGGGGAAAGGGGGTAGATGGAAAAAGTAAGGGGGAAACCCCCCAGGGCCAGAAGTTGGAATACAGGCATGTTAAAGATGGACTAGGGGAGGGGGGGCGTGCGAAAGGTGGAAAGACGACAACATCAGATTCCCCCCTCCCTGCCCCAGGCCCTATCCCCCATGGGCGAAGAGTCTCTAAGAGACAGGGAAGTAGGGACGCGAAGATCGAGTCCGTGAGGCGCGGCCATAGATGTAAAAATCGCCGCACAGAGCCCAGGTCCAGAGGGGGGGGAGACGGCCGTTCAGGTCCCGGCGGCGAGCGGCGGCCGCTCCATACAACGGAGACCGATCGGCCACCCGGGCCGGAGCCGGTGGGATGGACGCTGACGGAAGGGAGCAGTTGGTACGCTCCAGGGGAAAGCCTGCGAAACGCCGGCAGCCGAACCACCGCCCGAACAGCCCGCACCAGCAAATCACTGGCGGCCGAACCGCCGCCCGAGCTCCCGAGCCAGCCACTGGCCGAAACCGGCGGCCGGCCCGGCCAGTGGGTCGCCGGCGGCCGAACCACCGCCCGAGCTCCAGGGGTGGGAGATCAAAAAGCAGGCAAGGCGCAGCGAAGGGGAAAGTCGCTGACAAGGTGATTGAACGGGGCGACCGGTCACTGTTCGAACCCCGCGGCAGCGCCCCACCACACCTCCAAGCAGACTGCATGGAGGTAAGCAGGTCCGTCCACAGCCAGATGGATAGGGAGAGCCCCGGCGGACAGCAGATGGTCATGGCTCCGGTATACAGCAGTCCCAGGAGGGAGCCGATGATAGGGGCCGTGAGTCGCAGATCCTCGGGTCCTCGGGAACAGCCAGGGAGGGCGAGCCACAACACGCTTCAAGACTCCCTCATGGCACAGCCGATGGTCGGGCGAGGAGCCGGGTGCTGAAGGTAGAAAATAACGCAGGAGGGGAAGGGGCGCTCAGCGGGACTCGGTCCTCGGCGGTTCAGCGAGCCGGGTGGTTGAATCTCAGATGTAACGGAGATGTTGAGCCGCCCGCTTTCAACCCGCTTTCCACCGCTCGGGTGTTTCAGCCGCTCGGACTCTTTGAGCGGCTCCGTAAGCCCCCTTTAGACCCCCTTCAAGACCCCGGTGGTTAGCCCTGGCAGGGCCGAAAAATTAAGCAAAGAGCATCGCAAACGGCAGCGCTAGGCAGAAAAAATACAAAGACGCAAGGGTGCCTGAACGACTTTCTCAGGGGAAAAAAGAGATCCTAACACATTTCACTGGGGAATCTTTCCTGTCATTCGGGTGACCCGCAAAGAATAGCCTGACCGGCACGGCCTGGGTAATACTCAGAGACAGAGTCTCAACAACTAACGTGAGCAAACTGGAAAAGTGGTGTGTGTGTGTGTGTGTGTGTGTGTGTGTGTGTAACAGGTTAGCTATAACAACGTGTTCGAATGGTGTGTTTATGTGCATCTGTTTGTGGGCTGGATTTGCCAGAAATGCACTCATAAGAACACAAGAAGAGCCCTGCTGGATCAGGCCAACGGCCCATCTAGTCCAGCTTCCTGCATCTCACAGTGGCCCCATCAGATGTGTCCGGGAGCGCATGAGACTAGATCTCTGTCTCCTGATACCACTCCCATGCATCTGGCCCTTGAAGTACCCCGGTTTTAAGCCTGGAGATGACACATCTCCATCATGGTTTATCACCTGTGATGGACTTTTCCTCCAGGAATCTGTCCAATCCCCTTTTGAAGGCCTCCAGGCCAGATGCCATCACCACATCCTGTGGCAGGGAGTTCCACAGACTAACAATGCGCTGGTTGAAAAAATATTTTCTTTTGTCTGTTCTTACTCTCCCAGCCCTCAATTTGAGTGGATGTCCCCTAGTTCTGGTATTTTGAGAGAGGGAGAAGAGCATTCCTCTGTCCACTTTACTCATGCCCTGCATTATTTTGTACTCCTAATCTCACATTGGACCGCTGCCTTGATGACCTCCAAGGTGAGGATAGAACCGTAGAATCAGCATCATGGAGTTGAAAAAGGCTCCTTGAGGCCATCGTCCAACCCCCACCCCACCCCCACTCAAGGCAGAAACAAATTGAAGCAGAGGGGTGGTCTGATTTTTATCTATTGATTAATTTATAATATTTGTACTCTGCCCTCCTCTTCTTGAATCCTTGACTGTATTGTTGTACTGCTGTAAAACTTGAAAATGCACTCCTGTCTCCCCTCGGTCTTATGTTTTCGAGGCTAAATATGCCCTGTTCTTTCAGTCTTTCCTTGTAAGACTTGGTTTCCAGCCCACCAAACCATCCTTCATGTCTTGCTCTAAACTAGTTCCACTTCATCAGCATCCTTCTTGAAATGCAGAGTCCAGAAATGGACACAGTACTTAAGACGAGGCCGAACCAGTGCCGTCCAGAGAGGAACTGGTCCCTTGCTGAAGACGAGGCTTCTGTTAATCTAAAATAGCATTTACCTTCCCTCCCCCCCACGCTGCTACATCACACTGTTGTCTCATATTCAGCCTATGATCTACTATGATACAGCAGTCTCCTGCCCTTTCTCAGTTCATATACTGCAGTCCTGATATATCACAGGACCGCAGTACAGTGGTACCCCAAAAGGGCTTGAGGGAAGTGGAAAAACGTTTTAAAAGCCCAGGCTTTTTAACCCTCCCCCTTCCCCAGGCTCCAGCTGATTGGTGCTGGGTGGGCAAACAAAAGGTTTTTCTCCTCCACCCCAGCGCCAATCAGCTGGAGCCCGGGGTTTGCCTCCATGGAGGCATTGCATGCCACTCCCCCGCACCCTGGGGGGGAGTTGGGAGAAGCGGCGCACAATGTTTAAAATGTCTTTAAGCAATGGAGCCCAACCCGACCTGCATCTGCATGCCGTGCATTTTCAATGATTGCAGGTCGGGTCGGGTCCCTAACCCCCGCGATAGACGGGGATTACTGTAACATGATCCTTCTTACTCACAGTCTTCTTGGCTCCAGGGTCCCCCATCTTGTAACTGTGCACTTGTTTCTTCTCCCTAGGCGTAGAACTTTGCATTTATCCCTGTTCAGTTTCATTCTTTTCTTTTCACCCCAGTTCTGGAGCCCATCAGGATCTTTTTGACGTTTGTTCCTATCTTCCAAGGTATCAGCTGTTCCACCAAGAGGCTCTTGGCTGATAAACCCAGGAGGGAGGTGGCTTCCGGAAGTGATCCAGAAAGCTTTTTCTCCATTGCTTTCTTGGGACAAGCCGATGGCCTCAATGGCCTGACCTGTGTGCAGCCACCACCACCCTGTCTCCTCTAGCCACCTTTGCTTTCATGCCCACGGCAGCTGGTGCTTCCATTTGGAAGGTTGTTAACGCTGTGTATTTAGAAGTCATTTTGTTCCTAATGGGCATCACGGCTTTATTCCTCCTTCCCTCCCTTCCGCGTCCCTCTGCATCTAAATTGTCAAATTTATTTCTAAAGGCTCATTTGTAATTAATCTTCACACTGCCTGAAGGAATTGAGATTCCCTTCCTGCCTTGGACCTACTGCTTTCGAGCAGAAACAGATGCTTGGTGCTAAGAGACCCCCAGCGTGCAGGAAGGCTTCGAACGCTGAGCGCTTAAAACAGCCAAGGGGGGGGGTTGAGAACGGAGAAGCAGAACCGATTCATTTGACCTTGGAGAAGTCCTAGATTCGTTGCGGTGATGCCAAGGAGAATGTGCCTCCAGGAACAGCCTACGTCGGGCCAGGTGACGGAAACCCTGGCCAACCCATTTGAAAAGACATGCAAAACCTGAAAAGGCCCTCCCCGCTGGCATGTCATTGGCGTCGATGCCCGCTTGTGATGGCTGTAGTGTAAAGGAGGAGCCAAGGGTTGCATAAATACCAAATAGTACATAAAAGGTGCAAATTGCAAAATATCAAACCTTAAAATCAGGAATTGAAAGAATATGGAAGCGAGACTAGGTCCTTTCCCGCATCACCATACTAATATCAGTCACGGGAGTGATTGGCTACCAGTTTAAATCAGGAGCCAATGACTGCAAATTTGCTTTGTGAAAGAAAGAAAGGAAGGAAGGAAGGAAGAAAGAAAGTTAGTTAGTTAGTTAGTTAGTTAGTTAGTTAGTTAGTTAGTTAGTTAGTTAGTTAGTTAGTTAGATAGATAGATAGATAGATAGATAGATAGATAGATAGATAGATAGATAGAAAGAAAGAAAGAAAGAAAGAAAGAAAGAAAGAGAAAAAAGAAAGAAAGAAAGAAAGAAAGAAAGAAAGAAAAATCTGTGATTTTGCAAACATGTCATCTCCCTGGCAAATTAATAGGACTTTATCCTTTGGTTTGCTTGCAAGCATCAGCAGCTGCCCTGAGAAATAATAAGTGAATTATTATAGCGATAATAGCAACTGGTTATGCTTCCACAGCCTAAAAAACACAGAGGATCTGATCCAGGGTTTAAAGCACAGCCGAGCAGGGACTGGCATGGAGGCTGTGCGTTGGCTGTTGAGAGGTACACATAGGAAGTAGTTCCCCAAACAGTTGTGCAGGACACACAGCCCGGGGGCTGCATTCCTCTGCATGTGTAAGGTATTCTACTCTCCGCACACAGCAGGTCGGGTCCACAACGACAGCCAAGAAACCTTTTGCATCAAAGTGGAAAACTCTTGCCGGCCAGATGTTTTTTGATGGTAGTCCCCCCCCCCATACCCCCTCACCTGGGGCTCAAAAGCAGCAACATATGGGGAGGCCAAATTCCCCCCACCCCCCACCCCCACCCCCAGGTGCCTTGGGATGGATAGATCAAGCGAAGATAGAAAGCTGGCCCTATAACAGGGTTGGGAATCTTTCAGAGATTTGAAGGACCCACCTATCCACCTCTGGAGGGCGGAGGGCTGCTTGTAACTGCCCTCGTATTTTTATACAAAAGCCGGCTTTTAAACTGGGGGAACGTGCCCCTTTGTTCGCTCTAGTGGCCAACCCCTTTAAAATAATAAATAAATAAATAAATTTGAGCTGGAGTCTGGGTGGTTCTCCACTGGGTCTCATCTAGAATGGAGCTCCCTGGGACGAGACCCCGAAACGTCTGCAGGCAAAGCTACCTGGAGCGACGGCCAGTGGCTGCTCTTGACCTGGTTCTTTCGAAAGCTTCCCTTGTCCTACCTTGCAGGGTTGGCCTGCAGTCCCAACGTACACAAGCAAGTTAACTTGTTGTCTTTTGAAAGTGAGACAGATTTAAACTAGGGTTAGAAGAATCCTGCTGGCACTCAGAGATGCCACTCTGGGGTTTTAATAAGCCTGAGAGGACCTTTGCTTAGTGAAGGGCAGCCTTGGCATGGACCATTCATCCTTCTTGTTTTGTTTTTGACTCCGGTGTTAAGTAAGTCCTTTATCTGCTCGGCAGAAGTGCCAGTGAGTTTTTAAGGCCATTTCCAACCAACACCCACGCCTCTCGAGTGCAGCCGGGCATCTGGACCTCTGGCCCTTCAGCTCTTTTGCACATCATGCCTTACAGCCCCAGACAATATTGCAACCCAGCAAGGATGATGGGAGTTGTAGTAAAAAAAAAGCCTCCTGCCAGCCAAAACTATGCCACCCACCCGAGGGGTAGAATTCCCCATGTCCCACCCAGCTGGAGCCTCCACCTCCTGTCTATTATTCAGATTGGAAAAGAACAGGTTCTGATCCTTGCAGGAAGGCTGCTGTGCTTCCCTCCTCCACCCGTTTCGTTTTGTAAAACCCCTCTTGCAATGTTCTCCATCCTCACCCTTGAACTGCTGCTGTGCCATTCTTCTCTCCGCGGCTGCGCGTTGTGTTGCTGTTTTGTAGAAACCAGAGGTCCGTATTTCCTCCTCTGTGCTGCTCTGACCCACCAGGCACCTTCTTCTTTCTGTTTGTGTTTTTCTGAAAGATAAACAACCACTGCTTCTTCAGAAGCTCTTGGGAGGAAGGCCTTCCCCAGGTATCTTTTTCCACCATGGAGGAGAGAATGCACAGTGATTTTTCAAGATTAGCTGCCTGGAAAAAACAGCACACACTCTCAGCAGAAGAGTCACAGAATTGCCTGGCCAGAAGGGTCCCCCAAGCACATACAAGAGGGGCAGGATGCGTGGTGGAGAGCAGTTTGATACAGTGAGCTGCACAAATGGCTAATTTATTTATTTATTTATTTAAGAGTATTCTTACCCTACCTTTCTCCTTGGAAAAGGACCCAAGGTGGCTTACCATAGTGAGGAAGAATATACAGTGGTACCTTGTATAAAGGAATTAATTCATTCCAAATGAAGTTCTGTTAAGCAAATTTTCCTTTATACAAATTTCCCATAGGAATGCATTGAAAATGGAGTAATCCCTAATCGCAACCATTTTTATGTTGTACGGATTTGCCCCATAGGAGATTCTGTTAATCACCTATTCCCCTATCTCCAGAATTTTTATGTTGTACAGATTTTATGGTATACAAACTGTTTGTTATACGAGGGTCCATTGTATAGTCCAGAACATTTAAGACATATTCAAGTATTGAGAACAGGGAATTGAGGGACATCTTACAGCATTAAAAGACAACATTACAATTAGAGCTACAAGAGAACATGAGCAGTTAAAAAGAGAGTAAAATTCCATGTAAAAGTTATGAGTGATGGAACTAACATTGGAAACATAGTGTCAATGCAATCACACAAGTGGTTATAAACACAAAGTTTATGTGATCATATAGATTCATATAACATACACATAGTAGGTAGTCCCTCATTCAGGGAAAGCTTGCCTGAAGAGAAAGGTCTTTGCCTGTTTCCAGAACAACATCAGAGATGGGACCAGTCTGGCCTCTAGTGGGAGGGAGTTCCAGAGTCTGGGGGCTGCATCCGAGAAGGCCCTTTCATGGGTTCCCACGAGACGTACCTGTGAGGGTGGCGGGATGGAGAGAAAGGCCTCCCCTGATGACCTTAACACCCAAGCCGGTTCATACTCTGAGATTCAATCTTTGAAGTAGCTAGTACACAGGCCATACAGTGCTTTGGAAGTTAAGGTCATCACTTTGAATTGTGCCCGATAGCTGTGATAGATTAGTCACTAAGTTGTAAAAACTGCACTGTCATGCGTCAATTGAAAGGCTAATAATAAGCTTTATTAGTGAGCACAGGAGGTTAACATAAAACAAAACACACTAGATGCATATAGTAATGATAGCAGTAGAGATGGGCACGACTCAAAAAAATGGTGTTTCGTTTGTCGTTTATGGGGTCCGTTTTGGTTCGTTTTTGTTTTTCGTGAATTTTTTGCAAAATTTTTTGTTTTCGTTTCGTTATGTAATGAAACGAAAAAACAAAAACGAAAACAAAAAATTGCTGTTTCGTTAGCATTCATTACAGTTCAATGTACTTGCCGCAACGAAAACGAAACACACGACAAAATTTCTGTTGTTTCGTTTCATTTTGGAGACAAAATTCGTTTTTCATTTCATTACGTAACAAAACGAAAAAAAACAAAAACGAAAACGAAAAATTGCTCATTTTGTGCCCATCTCTAGATAGCAGGGTGATAGCAAACATTTTGGACAACCAAATGACCCCCAGCACTCTCTTAAATACCATTTTGGGGCTGCTCCCAGCTTCCAGAGGCTTCTGCAAAGGCCCTCTTCTATAGGTACCGGTCGAAACCTGTTTGATGTTGTCTCATTGTACTTCCTCTTTTTGGGGTACCTGATGCGAACCCTGCACTTCTGTACATTTCTATAATTATACATTTTGGTGGTAAAGCATCCTGCAAGATGTTGCCTAACATGTTCTATAGCCCAGTAACAGAAAACCAAATGTGTTGCTAGTCCTTAGTGTGTTTGTTACCAGAAAATGCAGAAGTAATATGTATCAAGCTAATGCCTTTGTGCATGTAAAACTTTAATGATTAATATGTGCTTTAATAATCTAAAACTGCAATCTTATCAGCAGCCAGTGGAGCTATTTTAATAGGGGTTTAATCACCTCCTGGCAAATAGAAGGGGAAGAAATGGAGGCAATGACAGAGTTTATTTGGGTTCCTTGATCACTGCAGATGGCGACTGCAGCAACGAAATTAAAAGACGCCTGCTTCTTGGGAGGAAAGCGATGGCAAACTTAGGCAGCATCCTAAAGAGCAGAGACATCACTTTGCTGACAAAGGTCCGGATAGTCAAAGCGATGGTTTTTCCAGTAGTGATGTATGGAAGTGAGAGCTGGACTATAAAGAAGGCTGATCGCCGCAGAATCGATGCTTTGGAGCTGTGGTGCTGGAGGAGACTCTAGAGCAGTGATGGCGAACCTATGGCATGGGTGACAAAGGTGGCACTCGGAGCCCTTTCTGTGGGCTCCCGACATTGCCCCTTCATAGCCGTCTGTATACAGGTTAAATTACTGAATTGGCACTTTGCAAAATAAAATAAAATAGTGGGTTTTGAATTGCAGTTTGGGCACTTGGTCTCTAAAAGGTTCACCACCACTGCTCTAGGGAGTCCCCTGGACTGCAAGGAGATCAAACCTATCCATCCTGAAAGAAATCAACCCCGAATGTTCACTGGAAGGACAGATTTTGAAGCTGAGGCTCCAATATTTTGTCCGCCTCATGAGGAGAGAGGACTCCTTGGAAAAGTCCCTCCCTGATGTTGGGAAAGATTGAAGGCAAAAGGAAAAGGGGACGACAGAGAATGAGATAGTTGGATGGTGTCATCGATGCAATCAATATGGATTTGACCAATCTCTGGGAGGCAGTGGAAGACAGGAGGGCCTGGCGTGCTCTGGTCCATGGGGTCACAAACAGTCGGACACGACTGAACGACTGGACAACAACAAATGTGATCTCTGTACCCCACCCCAGTCAGCAATCTGGCTGCCGCATTTTAGACCCATTGAAGTTTCCTAAGGGTAGTTCTGGGCTTCATCAAGAGATGCAGGAAAATAAAAGCCCCATCTTCATTCTGCTGTGGTCACACCTCACCTGGAATGCCTTCTCCAGCTCTTGACAGCCTAAGTGGGAGACTCTGAAAAAACTGGAAACACCAAGAAAACAAGAATAATGACAACGGCACAGAACGTGGAAGGCAGTGTTAGGATCAACAAGGTAATTGAAGCAGCAAAGTAGTTTAACTTCCATGGCTCTGAAATTAATCAAAATGGTGACTGCGGCTCAGAGACCAGAAGATATATAGCGCTTAGAAGAACAGCAGGAATAACATCTGGAGGAATAAAGACATCAGTCTCCCGCTCCAATGCAGAGTTTTTTAATTCAACTCTATTTCTGATAGCTTATGATTGTGAAACTTTGAGGAAGACAGATGGGGGGGAAGGAATCCTAGAATCCTAGAGTTGGAAGAGACCTCAAGGAGGGCCATCTAGTCCAACCCCCTGCCATGCAGGAACCCCCATCACAGTATTTCCGACAGATGGCCATCCAGCCTCTGCTTAAAAACCTCTAAAGAAGGAGACTCCACCACCCTCCTTTGTGGCAGCATCTTCCACTGCCAATGCCAAACAGCTCTAACAGTCATGAAGTTCTTCCTAATGTTCAAATGAAATCTCTTTTCCTGTAGTTTGAAACCATTGCCCCGAGTCCTAGTCTCTGAAGCCATGGAAAACAAACATTGGAAATGTGATGGAGACAATCATTATATATCCCACGGACGGCGAGGAAGACCACCAAGGAAGTCCTAGACAGAGTCAAACCAAACCTATCTCTGGAAACCAAGAGCACCAAACAAAAATGGTCTTTCTTCAGTCATGTTATGCCAGCTGACTTCCCGGGATGTGGTCAGTGGCAAAAGAAGAAGGGGCCGCCCAAGGGCCCACTGGCCTGACACCATCAGAAGGAACACAGGGTAGCAAGCTGCAGGGCCACTTAGGGTGAAAGAACTTCTTAGTGGTGGCTTCCTTCGGCAGTTAGACATCTTGTTCTCCAGCTTTTCGTCTTTCAGCCACCAGTTTAGGACAATTCCGTTTGCACTGGCTTAGGTGAAAGAGGCAAGAACCGGCTTTGTCTTTTATTACTGCTTGTTTCATTGTGTTGTGCTGTGCTTGAGCAGATATTTGCAGTTCACGATTTAGATATTACGAATTTTTGTTTTTCACTGGATGATTTTGTTTGGATTATTAGTGCTTCCTCTGACTTCTTACAAGGGAGGCTGGGGCGTAACTTGTATA
Organism: Phrynocephalus guinanensis; assembly: GCA_037367245.1. Classification (NCBI taxonomy): domain Eukaryota; kingdom Metazoa; phylum Chordata; class Lepidosauria; order Squamata; family Agamidae; genus Phrynocephalus; species Phrynocephalus guinanensis. Next base: position 122,943,773 of record CM074738.1, read on the forward strand.
ATTGAAGACGATGGTAATGACGATGGTTCAAAAGAGAAAAGGCCAGCATGAAACCTTGAAAGGTGGAACTCTCTTAAATATGGTTTTTTAAACCCCTTGGAGAAAAGTAGAAGTGTGCAGATTTATGGGGTTGGTCTACAACTTCCAGAATTCTGCAGACAGCACAGCTTGCAGGGGAATTCTGGGATTTGTAGTCCCAAGAACACAGAACTGCACACCTCAAAGAAAAAATACTGTCCCTGAGCAAATAACAAATTCGCCTCCTAGAGTGTCGCATAACCAGTCTTTTAGGGCATTTATACACGACCCCTAAGCTCCGCTGCAAATGGCTCCCAGCTCCGGAGCTTAAAAATGTTTCCCCACCAGCTCCGGAGCTAACAGAAAATTAAGTGCGACTTCCACTGGCAACTTCCACCGGCACTCCGGAGGTAAGAGTGCATTCTTTTCTCCCTTTTTTTCTCCCTCCCCTCACACAGACAGAACAAGGAAGTGCGGAGGGGGTGGGAACGCAGGGAGAGCGACAAACCCTCAAGATCTCTGGTCCGAATTTAAGGGACCAGCGGATCTTAGGGGTCATTTAAAAAGGCCCTTAGTGTCTCCCCAGCAGTTCTCTAAAGAATGAAAGGGGGAATCAGCCCCACAAAGTAACATGTGGGGTAAATGGTTAGGCTTCTATCTGCAATGTAAAGGCCTGATAATAAGCACATAGTCATAGCTATGAAACCCGGGGGACTGCTCTCGTACATGTTGTTGTCATTGTTGTTATTTGCCATCAAACTACTTTTGACTTAGAGTTGTTCTGTGAATTGCTAACCTCTAAAAGGTCCAATTGTCAACAGCTCTTTTAAAATAAGCTTGTGGCTTCCTAGGGAGTTGGTCCATCTCATATTCAGAAGAACAAGCCTTGCTGAGGGAAAATCAGCATGTCTTCTCTAAAGGTAAGCCTTGCCTGACAAAACTTTTAGAATTCTTTGAAAAGGTCAACAGACATGTGGATTTGGGTGAACCGGTGGATATTGTCTATCTGGATTTTCAGAAGGCTTTTGACACAGTCCCTCACCAAAGGCTGCTGAGAAAATTGCACAGTCAGGGGATAAGAGGGCAGGTCCTCTTATGGATTGAGAAATGGTTCAGATCCAAGAAACAAAGAGTAGTTGTCAATGGGAAATTTTCACAATAGAGAGAGGTGAAAAGCAGTGTGCCCCAGGAATCTGTCCTGGGACCGGTGCTTTTCAATCTGTTCATCAATGACCTGGAGAGAGGGAGTTTATCCGTGGAACTCCCTGCCACAAGATGTGATGGTGGCATCTAGCCTGGATGCCTTCAAAAGGGGATTGGACAGATTCCTGGAGGAAAAGTCCATCACAAGTTACAAACCATGATGGAGATGTGTACATCCTCATCTTTGAAAGAGTGCCCTTTGTCCTTCAAATGGAGGTGTACTGCTGATTCTGGTCCTGAGCTGTTACCTCTCCTATGTTGGGCCATTCTTCTGTTTAATGGCTGTTTAGTTTCTCCAATGTAGAGGTCTGAACACTCTTCACTGCATTGGACTGCATATACTATATTGCTCCTTTTATGGTTTGGTATTGGATCCTTTGGGTGGACAAGTCTCTGCCTTAGTGTGTGGATTCGAAATAAACAGGGATGTGGTGTTTGCCAAAAATCCTTTTAAGCTCCTCCGACACTCCAGCCATGTAAGGAATGACCAGGTTCTTCTGTCGGGTCTGGGTCTCAGACTGATCCCTTGTTCTTCTGGGATGGCCCGCTGCTTTGTTGAAGGCCCACTTTGGATATCCACATATTAGACAAAGAAGAGAGGTGGTTTGAAAGAGGAGTAAGGGAGGCCATTCAAGTGAGCATTGAAAACCCCTCCCTCAACAGAGGTGGTGGACTCCGGCATAGTCTATCTGCTACTTATCATAGCTAAGGACCCATTCTTGATAGGTTTCAGCACCTTAGGCCATTGTTCACCTTAAGGCTAAGGATAGTATTGTCTCCCTAACGAGCCTATTTAGGCCACTGTTCATCTTATGAGCCTAATTCAGGCCAGGGTGACAAGAGGTCAAAGCTGCCTATAAGATGGAGGATTTGCACTAGCTGTATTCAGACCGATGAAGCTGTTTGGATGAACAGCGAAACGTTTCTATCTCAAAAAAGAAGTCCAGTAGCTATGACTCAACTTCCAGATAAACTCACCTGGATGACTGAGAATCTTCACAGATATAAAAACCAGAAGGATCTCTCCAAACTGGGGGAATGGGCTACCAAATGGCAAATGTGTTTCAATGTAGGAAAATGTAAAGTAATGCATATTGGGGCAAAAAAACAAAACTTTATCTATCAACTAATGGGCTCTGTGATGGACCAGGAAAGAGATCTTGGTGTGTTGGTGGACAGCTCCATGAAGGTGTCTCCCCAATGTGAGGCAGCGGTGAAGAAGGCCAATTCCATGCTAGGGATAATCAAAAAGGGGATTGAAAATAAAACAGCCAACATTATAATGCCATTGTACAAAACAATAGTAAGGCCGCACCTGGAGTATTGTGTACAATTCTGGTCAAGAAAGACATAGTGGAACTGGAAAAGGTGCAGAAGAGAGCGACTAAAATGATTACTGGGCTGGGGAACCTCCCTTATGAGGAAAGGCTAAAACATTTGGGGCTCTTTAGTCTGGAAAAAAGGGTGCCTGAGGGGGGATATGATTGAGGCGTACAAAATTATGCAGAGCATGAGTAAAGCGGCTAGAGGGACACTTTTCTCTTTCTCACAAACACCAGAACTAGTGGACATCGACTCAAATTGAGGGTTGGGAGAGTGAGAACAGACAAAAGAAAATATTTTATTTCACCCAGCGCATTGTTTGTCTGTGGAACTCCCTGCCACAGGATGTGGTGAAGCCATCTGGCCTGGATGCCTTCAAAAGGGGATTGGACAGATTCCTGGAGGAGAAGTCCATCACAGGTTACAAACCATGATGGAGATGTGTAATCTCCAGTCTTAAAACCAAGGTACTCCAAGGGCCAGATGCAGGGGAGTGGTATCAGGAGACAGATATCTAGTCTCATGCGCTCCCAGACGCATCTGGTGGGGCCACTGTGAGATACAGGAAGCTGGACTAGATGGGCCTTTGGCTGATCCAGCAGGGCTCTTCTTATGTTCTTATGTTTTTATCCATCCATCCTCCTTTCCTGTTGCCTTCAGCATTTCCCAACATTATTGTTTTCCTTCCCCAGAGAATCCTTCTTTCTCGTGATGTGCTGAAAGTAGGACATCCTCTGTTTCATCGTTTCTGCCTTGAGAGCAAGAGCTGACGCTTGGTTTGGTCTCATTTCTTCATGGCTTCCCTTCCGAGTCTCAGTCTCTTTCCGATTTCATGGCTGTCGTCTCCCTTTGTATCGATGACTCGGCCGAGGAATGCAAAACCTCTAATGATTTCAATCTCTTCTTTGTCAATGCCAACGTTGCGTAGTTCTTCTACAGTCATTATTGTCTTCTTAAGATTCGACTGCGGGTCCTCTCCTTTGGTGCTTTCTTCAAACTCAAGGTTTGGATCCTGCCCTGGGCACCATCACTCCAGAAGAGCGTTGAGGACCAATTTATCAAAGTTCCTAAGACGAAAAAGAGATGCCACAGAAGGGGGAGCAGGAATGACGGAGAAAACGATAATGAGTTTCACTCGAAAGCAAAGCACCAATAAACTACAAAGAGAAAATGATAATTCTCCAGCTGGGGGCCTTTGCCAAGCTCATTCAAGGCAGAAGCAAAGAATAACCTTAATTTCCCAGTGGTGTATTTGTAAATATACCTCATAATGAGATGGTGTGACTTATGTCAAAAATAAATTCAATAGTTATACAAGGGTCTCGCGAGGACTGTGGACTTATTGGAATGGAGGTCTTGCATGTGCAATCCCCAGAAGCGTTCACCAGTTGATGTCCTGGCCAGGATTTCTGGGAGATATAGTTCAAGAACACCTGAGGAGGATTCACGGTTGGGAGTCACATAGGGGCATAGTGACCGTTGCCTCGTGGCGCAGTGGTTAAATGCCTGTACTACAAGGAAAACTGTGCTTACGACCTGGGTTCAATCCCCGGTAGCAGGCTCAAGGTTCACTCAGCCTTCCATCCTTCCGAGGTCAGTAAAATGAGTACCCAGCTTGCTGGGGGGGGGCAATGTGTAGCCTGCACTCTGTAATTAAAATTGTAAACTGCCCAGATACTACTTGTAGTAGTATGGGGCGGTATATAAACAGAACACTTTCACTTATCCATATATTTGGGTCAAACTGGTTTGGGAACTCACAGGATGCCAAAGCGTCCTATACCTGCTAGAGTGCAGGTGTTCGCAGAAGGTCTACCACAGTGGTGGCAAACCTTCGGCACTCCAGAGGTTTTGGACCACGACTCCCAGAATTCCAAGCCTGTATTGCCAATGGCAAAGGACTGTGGGAGTTGTGGGAGTGCCAAAGGTTCACCACCACTGGTCTACCATCCTGAGCAAATGAGCATACATGGCCCTTGCGGTTGCTGGCGGGCTCTTGCGTCACCTGCCACCTTATATAGGCCTTGGCTGGCCCGGGGCTAGAAGAGTGGCATGAGTTGCCAGAGCAATCAGGATCAATTGAAAACGTATAGATCAAATTTTAACGTGGCCAGCCTGCGCTGCCTCCCCCGGGGTGCGTTCCAAGTGCTGCTACAGAAGGCGCGCTTTTCATCTCTTCATTCTACATCTGTCATCAAGGAAGCGCTCACCTGTTCCTTAGCCAGAATGGCATTCTTGTGCCTAATTGGTCTCTTGGAGTCTAGGAGTTTTCTCTGAGGGCTCAAACTGCAGGGCCACTATGAAGCCATTTGCTTCCCTCTTTAAAAAAAAAAAAGAGGATTGCAAATCATTCTTTTCTTCCCCCCCCCCCACCTCACTTTCTAACTGGTTTCCAAGGAAGGACTCAAAATATGAATTTTGGGACAGGAGGTCTTTGTGGTTCTTCCACACTTTTGGGTGCTGATGCAAAGTCCGATTTCTGCGACATTCAAGAGTTACTCATTTATTTTATGTATTGATTAAACTGGAAAGGGACTAATCAGACACCACGGATTACAAGACTATAGACTTGTAGAGTGCCTTGCACCAATTCATAGTGAAGGCATCACCAACTGATGGCCATCCAATCTCTGTTTTAAAAGGAACAAGAGTTCCTCTACCTTTTATCAGCATTCCATTATCCACAGCCTCATCTGGGGATAATAGAAGTTCAGAAGAGGACCTCCTCTGATGAGCTTAAGTGCTGAAAATGCTGAAAGTGCTGAAAATGCTGAAAAACCTGTACTCTTGCTGGAGGCAACAGTGTTGAAGCTGAGGGTGTCCGACTTTGGGTTCCTCATGAGAAGGCAAGATTCTCTGGAAAAGACCATCAAGCTGAGAAAGGTGGAAGGAAGCAGGATAAGAGGAAGACCAGATACGAGATGGGTTGACTGCATAAGGAAGCCACGGGGTTGATTTAGCCAGAGCTAAGCATCTCTGCTGAGGACAGGCCCATTTTGGAGAGCACTCTTTCATGGGTCACTATAGGCTATACGTGACTTGATGGCACATCATAACAAGTAAGATGTCTTGGTTGGTCTCATGGTTTCGCTGCCTTTCTTCTTATACCCACACTCTATAATCCCTTCCCAAACCTTGCATTACTTGCCATCCTGACTTGTAAGAGAAAAAATAAACACCATCTCTACCAATAAAATGAGGACTGAAAAGGGGAGTACTGTATCAATGACCAATGGTGGAAATCCTGTAGTAAGCCACAACTAGAGTTGGTTACAGGGGATAACTTTATAGGCTACTATTAAAAATAAAAAAAGGAACATTGTAAGCTTTCGAGTGTAAATCACCCTTCTTCAAAGCAGGTCCCAGAAGTTCAGACATGGTAAAATATGTGCTTTACCAGGAGGTTACTTTTAAAGTCCTTGGTTAGATGATGTTCCAGCCAGGCTAGGAGTCTTGTTAGAGGCAAGAAGGGCAGTTATAAAAAGCTGCGTCTTAAGTCACACCCATATTCTTCAAACAAAGGAACATGGGTCCTATACTAGCCCCCAATACCTTACCCAGCTCCATTTGGCACTACGGGACATACAAATCCCTTTTGGCTTGGTGTGGTGGTGGTGGTGGGAGGAAAGGGTTGATACCAACCAAGGACCCATGTGCTTCATTCTTGGATTGGGGTAAAAAAAAATTGTAAGTCCACTAGGTTTGCCAGTTGGAACCGGATTGAATTAAAGTTATATTACCTAGTGGAAGCAGTCGTGCCCTTTGATGTTGAGAGTTCTTGTGCCTCATTCCAGGTCTCTGGGGAATGCCGGCTCCTTCTTGGTGTCTTCACAATTCCATCAAAGCAAAAAGGAGTTGGCCAGTTGAACTACAGGAACTTAAGTATGTGTTGACTCACAAACCTCCCAAATCTTCAGAAGGCCCACTCTAGTTGTGACTTATGATTGGCTTTCAGACACCAAGTCGATGGTCAAATCTAATCAGGCATCTCTGAGCATGCACAGAGCGTCCCTCACCCCACCTCCTTGAGTGACTGGACACTGTCACCCCATTTTAAGCTTAGTTCTCCAACAAGTTGTGGGATTTAGAGATGGTCAGAAATTAGAAAAAAATAGTGATTTGTTTTGAAACGCGATTCATCAAGTCCGACAAGTCACAAAAACGAATTATGATTTTTTTTCTGATGAATTGACAATTCGATTAGTAAATTCATTTTTTTTTACTATTTAAAACCCTATCATAAGGCCTCCAAGGCACCTAGAGACGTCAAATTGGCAGGGAAGCTTCCCATAACTCTCCTCTGCAACTCCTGGTAAAGATTACAAATTGCCCCCCTCCCCCCAGGAAAATACCATTTAGTAACTGGTTTGGAGAAACTCAGTCTTGATCAAACTTGGAGAGGTTGCAGAGGAAAGTCAGAGGAAGCTTCTCTATAGCTATGCTGTCTCTAGGTACCTGGGAGAAACATTCCAGGGGGGGGATTATTGGATTACTATAACTTGGATGCCATAAATACAAACTTCTACAAAATTGAAGGGTTCGTAGAGAAGAGTCAGGAGAAGGATTTCTGACAATTTGATGCCTTTGGGTGACTTGGGGCTCTTTTTATAGTTCCAAAACATCAATGACTCAAAAGTAGCTCAAAATTCATCAATTCTTATTTGTTGGGGGCATCAATTCATACGAATACGAATTGACAACTTAGTGATTTTTGAATGAATTTTGTAATTTTTAAAGCAATTTTTAACATCTGTCTCCATCTCTAGTTCGGTTCTCGTGGGGCGTGAAATTTGGGGGCAGCTGTTCAGGTTCCTGTTATGTCTTGGCGACGAAGGTGGGATCATTCGTCGTGAGCTGTTTTTGAGCTATTGAAACCATGGATTCCAGCCGGGAGACCAGCTTGCGTGTTACACCTCCCACCTTCGTCGCCAGCGTAATGTATGGGCTTACCAGAAAAATGCCAGGCTTCAAGCTGTATGACGATAACTTTATTGCATAAAAGATGGCTGCAACTCCAGCGAGAGACGGTGGCTTACAACCCACACACACTAAAATACACCTGCTCCCACCAACCAATTACCCATCCAATCTATGCTTAAAGGGGACTCAGCCAAGACATAACAGTTCCCCCATCCAAAACCCAACACTTTTGTAATTTTAAAGCAAATTTTAACATCTGTCCCCATCTCTAGTTGGGTTCCCTTGGGGGTGTGCCCTTTGGGGGCAGCTGTTCAGGTTCCCCCACCCAAAAGCCAACAGATTCACAGGACTCTGTTGAGTTGGGTCCAGGGAAGAAGAGCTCCCTTTGATTGGTCAGGTGTCAAGGGAAAGGCAGAGAAACGGGGGCCGTGCCTCAGGCTCTCCCGGTCTCTTTCCAGATGCCAATTCAAAGCCTGCCCTGTTTTAGATTGCGTTAAATTGCTTTCAGGCTTTTTTTTTTTTTTTTTGGGCGTGTTTCAGATTTTTCTCTCTTGTTTGCCTTCTGCACCCTGCTGGGAGAGCTTTTCATATTCGTTGGAATACAAATATTTATGTTCATAAAGCAAATGCTGGTTATGACCTGCAAATGTTATGATGTGAGGAGGATCTTCAGGAGAGACCCCCCCTCCCTCCGTAAGCCAACCTGTGCTGTGGATCATCTGACAGGCCCAGGAAAATGGATTGCCCCCGTTTGGCCCCAACCCGTGGAATGCACCACCTCCAAACTGCCATTACCCTTCCCGCTTTTGGAAAAGGGTGAACAGTCAAAAGACCTATCTCATTAGACTGGCTCATGATAGTGTTTAATATTTTAAAGCAAATACAGATGTGTTGAATCTCTCTTTACTGTTTTTCTTATTACTTGTTATGATTGTAAGACACCTTGAACACCACCTACTATTTGAAAGGCAGGGGGTAAATATTGTTGTTGTTGTTGTTGTTGTTGTTGTTAATGATCTGACTGCAGACTCAACTTGGTTGTTGATTTTTAAGTGGTTCAGGCTACTGTTAAGTGTTATTTTTAAGTGGTTCATAGTGCTACTTTTCATAGCACTATTGTTAGGTGGATTTGTAATTGGTTGACCGACCGCACCCAAAGGGTGATCATAAATAGCCTCTCTTCAGCTTGGAGAGATGTGATCAGTCGGTGTACCAGGGTTCTGTTCTGGGTCCAGTGCTGTTCAATATCTTTATTAATGACTTTGGAGGAAGGAATAGAGAGTATGCTGATTAAATTTGCAGATGATACTAAATTGGGTGGGGTTGCTAATTCCCTAGAGAATAGAATGATAATCCAAGAGGACCTTGACAGATTAGAATGCTGGGCCAAAGCTAACGGAATGGATTTCAACAGAGGGAAATGTAGGGTGCTGCATCTAGGTAAAAAGAATGAATTGCACAGATATAGGATGGGAGATACCTGACTGGAAAATAGTACCTGTGAAAGGGATCTGGGACTCTAGTCAGACTCCTGCCTGGAGTCATGTGTCCAGTTCTGTGCGCCTCAATTTAAAAAGGATGTTGACAACCTTGAACGGTCCAGAGGAGGGCGACCAGGATGGTTGACGGTCTGAAAGAAATGTCTTATGAGGAGCGGCTTAGGGCGTTTATACACTACCCCTAAGCTCTGCCGCAAATGGCTGCAAGGTCCGGACCTTAAAAATGTTTACCCACCAGCTCCGGACTTTGCAGACAATTAAGTGCGACCCCGCCCACATTAGCGCGACCAAACAGCAGTTTTCTTGTACCTGCTTTTTGAATGTGACAAATATTTGATCCGGTGTAAGGATAGTGAGTGCGGGGCTCTCCTGGCTTCTGTTTGTTCTTTTTTTGCGCCCCGCCCCTTTAAGAGATCTGAATGCTGCCCGGAACAAAACGGAGGTAAGAAGGCATTCTTTTCTTTCTTTTTTCTCCCTCCCTCAGGCAGCCAGCAACCAGGAAGTGCGGAGGGGGGTGGGGACAGAGGAAGAGCGAGGAACCCCTAAGATCTCTGGTCCGAATTTAAGTGGCCAGCGGATCTTAGGGGTCGTGTAAAAAGGCCCTTAGGGAGCTGGGAATGTTCAGGCTTTCATAAAGAAGGCTTCAGAGACTAGGACTTGGGGCAATGGTTTCAAACTACAGGGAAAGAGATTTCCTGAGGGTTTGAAATTGTGCTTTTAACAGGGACTCAGACTTGGGACTTAGTTCCAAAGACTTGGACTTGGACTCAATGATTTCCTAGCACCCTTATCATAATGTCTGAAGCGGCTCCACTGCTTTGGTTTGATGATGTAAAGAGTCACCTTCTTCTGTTTCAGGACCTTCTCCTGGATCCACTACTCTCTCAAGGAAGACCAATTTGCTTTGTCTTAGGTATGGAATTCCAGGTGCGCTTATAACATTTTAACAGCCTTTCTATTTTCAACTGAATTTTGTTATTCTTAGCTGCCCCAAATGCTGTTTTTGACAATAAGGCAACAATAAGGTGGCAGGAGGTTGGACCTGATGGCCTTGTAGGCTTCTTCCAACTCCACTCTTTTTGGATTCTATGATTCTGTGTAAAACTAGGGACAGAAACATGTGGGGCAGCAATGGCGCAGCCAGGTGCTAAAACATCCCTCAACACCCAGGTCTCCATCATTTCCCTGCTTCTCTGGCTACACCACCAGCTTGCCACTCAATCTAATCACTAATTGGTTAGGAGAAACAGGATAATTTCAACTTCCAAAGGAGCCTCGTGGTGCAGTGGTTAAATGCCTGTACTGCTTCTAAAACTCTGCTCATGACCTGGGGTTCAATGCCAGGTAGTAGGCTCAAGGTTCACGCAGCCTTCCATCCTTCTGAGGTCGGAAAAATGAGTACCCAGCTTGCGGGGGGGGGGGCATGTGTATCCTGCATACTGGAATTAAAACTGTAAACCACCCAGAAGACTACTTGAAGTGGTATTGGGCAGTATATAAGCAGCACACTTTGCTTTAGAGACTAAATTTTGCCTCAAGGTCTGTTGCAAGACACCCTAGCCCCACAAATGAATGTTTTCAACAACGTTTTAGAATCCATTTTGGATTTTTTGGGGGTAGGGATGAGTTCTTTTTAGGAAAGAACTCAGAGCACACACTCCTGTTTCTGGAGGCCTCCTGGCATGGGAGAATGGATTTCAAACCCTCTCACCCACCCATGTCTGGTCGCCTTGTGGGCTACCTCCATGTCCTTTGCAGGCCACATGTGTTAAGTGAGTGGCATGCTACTCACCTCCACCCTAGTATGAGAGACAGCGTGGGACAGGAGGGGCATCACATTTTGTCCCCAAGGCAATGTTATTAAGCAAGACACGCTTGATGTTCCAGCTGGATTCTGAAAAGGAAGAGGCACTGGAGATTGTATTGCAAATATATTGCAAATCGCTGCTGGCTAGTGGAACACGCCAAAGAATTTCAGGAGAATATTAGTCTGTTTCATAGACGATGAGAAATTATGGGTTGTGCTGAAAGAAATAACATTGCTCATTCATAGGCCCACCATGAGCTGGAGGTGACTCAACAAGTAACAACAGCAACCAGCTTAACTCCCACCCACGCTGATTTTAGCCCCCCCCCTCTCTCTCTCTCTCTCTGTGTGTGTGTGTGTGTGTGTGTGTGTGTGTGTAACCTGCCAATACATCCTGATGTCCATACATGTTTCACTTCAGGACATGGTGATTCAGATGAGGGCATGGCAGGGGTGGTTGGGTCACTGAGGATGTGGACAACCTCGAGTGGGTCCAGAGGAGGGCGACCAGGATGGTTGAAGATCTGGAAGAAATGTCTTATGAGGAGCGGTTTAGGGAGCTGGGAATGTTTAGCCTTTCAAAAAGAAGGCTGAGAGGGGATGATAGCTATGTTTAAATATTTGAAAGGTTGTCTTATTGAAGAGGGAACAGGTTTGTTTTCCATGGCTTCAGAGACTAGGACTCGGGGCAATGGTCTGAAACTACAGAAAAAGAGATTCCACTTGAATATTCGGAAGAACTTCCTGATGGTTAGAGCTGTCCGGCAGCGGAATAATCTGCCACAAAGGAGGGTGGTGGAGTCTCCTTCTTTGGAGGTTTTTAAGTCAGAGGCTGGATGGCCATCAGTCGGAAATACTGTGATGGGGGTTCCTGCATGGCAGGGGGTTGGACTGGATGGCCCTTGAGGTCTCTTCCAACTCTATGATTCTAGGATTCTAGGATTCTACAGTATCTCCTCTTCTGCCGAGTTTGATGTTGGGGAGTTCCAGACACCCCATTGCCCTAAAGTTTGTCCTTATTCTTGGACATTTTATTTCCTAGAGATGGGTGTGAAGCGAGCCTGTGCTGAGTGGTCAAAAGTGTGTACATGTGACACAACTCGCTTCGTGCCCAAGGGCAAGAAAACTAAGGAAAGGGAAAGAGACCGCTAAAAGGATTCCCACAGGGACTGGATGTCCATCTGTTGGAAATATTGTGATGGGGGTTCCTGCATGGCAGGGGGTTGGACTGGATGGCCCTTGAGGTCTCTTCCAACTCTAGGATTCTAGGATTCTATTGCTCAGAGCCGATAGTCAGGCCTCCTGTTTATTGGAAGGAGAGTTTGTAAAAACTTCTGATTCCTGGAGGATTCTGGGACTTGTTATTCTGGGAAAATATAATATTTCCAAGCCTTGATTCTTAATCACGCCCTGATTTCCAATTCACACCAGGAACAGGTGCTGAAAAACTAACAATATGATGATGACTCGCTTAGCTGGAGAACGCGTCTGATCAAAGACAAGCCTTCTCTAATGGGTACGATGACACATATTTCTATCAGCGTATTGGGACTGGGAATTGTGTGCTTTGATACTCTACCCTGCAACGGTTTGATATTATGCCATAATCTGTGCCAAGCAGTGCGGGTTATAATACGCGTGGGAAGTCAGCATCATGCAGGTGACAAATCCACCATGCCATTTGGGGGGGGGTGCAGGCAGGGGTGAAATGCATGTAAAAATTGAGGTCTATCACTGGCAAAGTCAAGGGAGGGAGGCGAGGAAAGGGTACGGTTGTTGGACTGTGGTGAGGAGCTTTTAAAAGATCCATCCCGCTAAGCCACAGAGAGCTGTAGGTTTTCTTTGAGGAGAGCTGGTGGAGGATGACCTTAAAGACTCAAATTCCCAGAATGCCCCAGCTGTTCTTCCTTTGAGACACATGGATTAGATTTCCTGTTCATTATTTAGGAGGGAAAGGCAGTACAGTACAGTAGGACCCTCATATCCACTGATACATTAACCACTGATTCAGTTATCCACGGTTGGCAGAGAGAAAAATTAAATAAATAATTCAGCAGCCGCAAAGCAAGCTACTGTCACAACCAGCAGCCGTAATGCAATGTACTGTCCCATAACAGCAGCTGCAAAGCAAGCTACTGTCACAAGCCAGCAGTCATAAAGCAAGCTACTGTTGAAAAAGAGCAGTTTTAGGTTTTTTGGAGTTCTTTCTTATCCACTGTTTTCGTTATCCATGGGAAGGCCTGGAACCAATCCCCGGTAGTTGCCATTCATTTATTTTCAGTATTTACACCTGTTGTTTTATGAGGAGATTTAAGTCAATGGACTGTGACATTGCAAAACTCCCAGATAAAACTTTAACTGTAATCTTTAGAAGCTCTCGATAATCCCCCAAGTTAAAAACAGTGATCAAATTCTTTCTCCCCCCCCCCCAGCATGACCCTTAAAGTCTTTGTTTCCTGCTGAGCGGTGAGCAAGAATGTAGCTGTTCCTCTTGCAAAGGCGGTCCAACTTCAGGTTTCAGCTTAAATAAACCAACTAAAGGTGTATCTGGGAGTTGAGTCACGGCTACTGGACTTCTTTTTTGAGAGATAGAAACGTTTCGCTGTTCATCCAAACAGCTTCATCGGTCTGAATACAGCTAGTGCAAGAGACCTTCTTATAGTCAGCTTGACCTCTTGTCCCCTTGTCTGATTGGCTCATAAGATGAACAAAGCCTGAATAGGCTCGTTAGGGAGACATTAGTGTCCATGGCCTTAAGGTAAACAATGGCCTAAGGTGCTGAAACCCATCAAGAATGGGTCGTTAGCTGTCAAGAATGGGTCGTTAGCTGTGACCTGGTGGTGAAGGCTCCTTGATTTGCCTGGGTATTTTGGAAAGTACAGCCTGATAAGTAGCAGATAGACTATGCCGGAGCCCCCCACCTCTGTTGAGGGAGGGATTTTCAATGCTGACATGAATGGCTTCCCTTACTCCTCTCTCAAACCACCTCTCTTCTTTGTCTAATATGTGTACATCCTCATCTTTGAAAGAGTGGCCTTTCTCCTTCAAATGGAGGTGTACTGCTGATTCTGGACCTGAGCTGTTACCCCTCCTATGTTGGGCCATCCTTCTGTTTAATGGCTGTTTGGTTTCCCCAATGTAGAGGTCTGAACACTCTTCACTGCATTGGACTGCATATACTATATTGCTCCTTTTATGGTTTGGTATCGGATCCTTTGGGTGGACAAGTCTCTGCCTTAGTGTGTTCATGGGTTTGAAATAAACAGGGATGTGGTGTTTGCCAAAAATCCTTTTAAGCTTCTCCGACACTCCCGCCATGTAGGGAATGACCAGGTTCTTCCGTCGGGTCTGGGTCTCAGACTGATCCCTTGTTCTTCTGGGATGGCCCACTGCTTTGTTGAAGGCCCACCTTGGATATCCACAGGCCTTAAGGGCTGTCTTCAGGTGCCTGTCTTCCTTCTTCTTGGCTTCTGAGGAGGTGGGGATGCTCTCTGCTCTGTGGCTTAGGGTCCTGATGACTCCTAGTTGGTGTTGTAATCCCCAGACAAGGGGACAAGAGGTCAAGCTGACTATAAGAAGGTCTCTTGCACTAGCTGTATTCAGACCGATGAAGCTGTTTGGATGAACAGCGAAACGTTTCTATCTCTCAAAAAAGAAGTCCAGTAGCCATGACTCAACTCCCAGATAAACACACCTGGATGACTGAGAATCTTCACAGACGTATAACTAAAGGTGTAAGAGCTGCCTCTTTAAAAGTGCCCGCAGGAAGCCTTTCGAGAAGGATATCACAAATCATCCTGGCTTAGCTTTCTACTTCAGGGCTGAGGCTGGTTTTGCCACAAAGCTGAGGTTTCCAAAATGCTTCCAAAAGTCATCGATGGGAGAATGGAAGCCAGTGGATTTCACCTGGGGAAATGTCCTTTGGAAGTGATGGATTGGGGTAGAAACTGGTTGCCGTGATGCCCGGATAGTAAGACTGGAAGGTTGATCTTGTATTTTAGATTAGACTTTCATTCATTCATTCATTCATTCATTCATTCATTCATTCATTCATTCATTCATTCATTCATTCAAGAAACCTTTAATGGCATAAAATAGATTACAAACAAAGGTGTCAAACTGTGGAACAAAAGACTAAAAGATAGATAAACAAAGAGATGAAAGAGGTCAGATTAGTGGCCATCCTTGGTCCTGGTCTTGTTATTTGTATATAATACAGTAGCCAAGTATTCAGCCACTGAGACTTTCAGAGGTAGCTTTTGGAGTGTCCTGCTGAAGATGTGCATTTGCAAGTGATCTAAAACATCAATGGCTCCCCATATAGCTAGTTTTCATTTCTACAGGTATCTCTTCTTTGGGATGTGGAAATAATTTGGTGCTTTATTACAAAGAGCTCTCCCAAACCTAGTAATGTTCAGATTTTAGACCACGCTGCCAAATCAGAGTATCTGAAGTCTGAATAGTTCCTCAAGAGCCTTATAGAACTTTATAGGCCTTTGGGGGTGGGGGTGGGCAATCAGAAGCCTGGATTCATTACAGAATACATTTCTCCCAATTAAGGGTTAAATCCAGTATGAAACCAGACAGTCATTTCCATTCATACTGTATAAAATTCCTCTGGGTATCAAGGTATAATTATTTTCATTGTTGCAATAATTCCAGTCAACATTTGCTTCTCTAATTCTACCCGTTTTATTTATCTATGTTGCTTCTATGTTCCATATGCATTTCATAAGGAAGGTGTTATGTATAAAACCCCTTTTCAGTCATTAAAACTACTGCAGGTGCAAATGCTTAAACATAAACTGTCATCCAAAAATCTCACAACTATGAAAACATGCAAACAAAAGTGCCTTCAGAACAAAACATAAGTTGCAGGCAGAAATTAAACCATGTTATAATTATGTTTCAAAATTTGGGGAACTTTAATTCTAAAAATGTAATCTTAGAGCCTAAAAGGTCACACTTAAAAATGGAGACTACATATCTAAACCACCAAGTTGTTTAACCAAGTTGTTAAACTTGTGTGTGTGCGTTGTGTCGTTACAAAGGCTACTAAAGTAAAATACATTAATTAGCCATATCTTAGATACACATGGAAATTATTCTTAATGCTCACCCAGCCAAACTAGTTTGATGTATGTATGTATGTATGTATGTATGTATGTATGTATGTATGTATGTATGTATGTATGTATGTATGTATGTATGTATCCAACTGCCAATGCCACTCTGGGTTCACAACAGAAAACAGAAGAGTAACCAACAAGAGTAACAGTAGAATAACTTCAAAGTAATATAAAAGTACAAACATACACTAAACAATAATCAACAATAAAAATAAAATGATTTCAAAGTAATATATAAGTACAAAAATGCATTAAATTAACAACATTATAAACTAAAAACTTATGTTAATGATCTACTGCCCTTGTTGCTGCTACATTATAGTTGTTCTTTAATGTCTGGTGCCTAAAGTGATATGACAATGAATCCTGAATGCCCGTATTATGCATGTGTATTATCTTCACGTATTTCTAATTCATTGAGCTCTTTGCCTTTTTCTTCAAACTAAACAATAAACATTTACTCAGGACTTGGAGGTACAAAAGTTTATTGATCCACGAATAAGTTTTCAATGGGAAATTGCATTATTCTTGCCCTTTCTGTAATTCCAAGTCAGCCTGTTTCTGAATTTACATCTAAGAAACCTGCCTGGCAAAAATCCACTCACCGTGAACATTTAGGACTCTGAATTCTTTGCCCCAAATGACAAGACATCAGTGCAAGCTTGATGGTGGGCTCTGGTTCATTTCCAGAGGTTTTGTAACTTGAAATCTGGCAAGTTGCCACTATCCTAATAAAGTTATTGTTATAACTTAAATTTTACAAAGCCTGGAGGATTAATGGCCATTTGCATTGATTATCTAGACCCCCCAAATGTGGAAAACCAGAACATTAAAGCATTAAAAGCTATGAATTAAAAAACCTGCATCCTTTATTTATTTATTTATTTATTTATTTATTTATTTATTTATTTATTTATTTATTTATTTATCATTTGCAAAGCAATTTTAAGGAAATTATATGTTATTTCATGTTATTTTACTCTTATTTTCATTAATTTTATTTTCATTGTATTTACTGTATTTATATGTCTTTTATTTTATTGTGTTGACTACGTGTTTCACTTATATTGTATTGTATCGATTAATTGTTAACCGCCCAGAGTAGCCTCTCTGCCAGATGGGTGGTAAAAAAATATATCCAATAAATAAATAAATAAATAAATAAAGTTCAACTGGCAGGATTGCCATGACACCGTGACCTTGCTCAGCTGGAGCTAGTAATTGTTCTGAAATTATTATAGTAAACTAGTATTGAAGCCTCAGTTATAAAAGCACCCTCATTTTCAAGGATGACCTTTTGTATATTAAACTTAATTATTTTTACACTCTAGTCTATACAAAAAAAAAATTCAAACTTAGATACCACCACCCTTGGGTAATAATTACAGTATGGGATTTGTAGTTTATTAAACATTTTCCAGAGTGAAACTGCTAGAGATACAGCCATTTTAAATGTAGTGAAGGAGGACATTTGAAGGGATTTATAACAAATGTGCCACTGGAGTCAGTGGGGGGACAACCCACATGTTATTCTCTTAAGTTCTCCCATTTATTTCAATAGTGACAAATTCATTAATGAATTAACAAACAATCTGTCCACTGGATCCAGAAAAAAGCCATAAATTCAGAACTGTGTTAGCTTGAGTCAAACCACTTTGAATGAAGTCCAGATCAAAACAGATTTAAGAGCCGAACTGAGTTCCAGGACAAAGTAATGCAAATGTACAATATATTTTGTATCTGGATTAAATTAGACTAGGCACAAATTATATTTTTCTTCTTGTTTCTCTTCCTCCTTTCTTTTCTCCCTCACTTCTATTTTAAAAGAACATTCCTTGTATATAAATTGCTGAAGGTAGCTGTCTGAAATTTATCAGGTTTATTCCCCAAGTTAGGAATTATCTTGTCTCCCAATTTCATGTTTGCTAATGATTTTTTTTAAAAAAAGGTTAGAGCCCTTCTGGTTTTCTGATGCAAATAAATGGGTATAGAAATTGGTTCAGGTCTGGGCTACGAATGAGACTTCTCCGGAACGAATGCATTCCAAAGCCCTGATTTAGTCTCCAAATCAAATTGGTGAACCTGTGTGCAATTCTACCTGGCAGTAATCCACAAAGCATTAAGAGGTTCAACTTTTGACAGGACACCGTATGAATGATTCCCACTGAATTAATGCTCATGCCTTGTATTGCAGCTCGGGATGTCAAATAGCAGTCTTGATAAGGAACTCACCGCTCTCTTCGACATCCATATGAATGCACCTCAGAAGATGGTGTGGCCAAAGATCTTGAAGGTTCTGTTACTCCAATGGTGGGATGTGCCCACATGTTGGCAGCTCATAAAGCCATAAAAATACAGAGCTGGAATGGCAGGTAAAAGGTAAAGGTAAAGGTAAAGGTTCCCCCCACACATGCGTGCTAGTCGTGTCTGACTCCAGGGGCAATGCTCATCTCCGTATTCAAGCCGAAAGAGCCAGTGATGTGCAAGTCCATGGCCACCTGGCCGGCATGGCTGCAAGGAAACACTGTTTTACCTTCCCACTTTTTATGGCGGTGCCTATTTATTTACTTGCATTTACATGCTTTCGAACTGCTAGGCTGGCAGGAGCTGGGGTCAACAGCGGGAGCTCACTCTGCTGCGTGGGGCCTGGGATTCGAACTGCCAAGCTGCCAACATTGCAGTCAGCAGTTTTCGGAAGCCTTAGTCCGCTAAGCCACCATGCCCCCTGGAATGGCAGAGTGGACTTCAAATGTCATGTAGTCCAGCCCTCTGCCTGTGCTGGAATCCTAGAAATTGTATAAATAAATATCCTGGAATAGCTGCGCTTCTCCTTTTTCCTTTAAAGCCTCCTTTCTTGGTGCAACTTTGAAAAGGAAAAAAATTGCATTTCCTTCCGTCCTTCCTTCCTTCCTTCCTTCCTTCCTTCCTTCCTTCCTTCCTTCCTTCCTCCTCCTCCTCCTCCCCCTCCTCCTCCTCCTCCTCCCCGTAGCAGGGGACACATTTCCTTCATTCTACTCTGTTTTTTCTCTTGCATCTAGTTCTTAGAATGTATGCTCCTTGGGAGCAGGGATGCACCCTCTCCTCCTCTGCAGAGCATCCTACGGTACCACCCTATTTACTGGGATAACAGAGGCAGGTGAGGTGCCCTGGAGCGCTTCTACCGCCACCGACTAAAGAATGCCCAGGAGAAGACGCAGCTGCCCTCACAGACCTTCCAGGTGCTTCTTCTAGGGAAGTCCACAGAGCAGGCTTCAGGCATATTGCCTTGTTTTGTTGTTAACAAATTACACGGCCACTGGAGGATGTTAAAAACAAGTCTCCGAAGCTGACTTGCCTCTGGACAGTAATTGAGTTCGGCTCCTGGCGAGGCATCTCGATTTAATTAGACCTGGAGAACTGACAAAGGAGTTAATATATTGCAGATCAACTTATTTTATTAAGCAGCCAATTAACAGTGGTGTCCATAATACAAAACCTTCTGTGGGTCTGTTCCAAATGCCTTTGTTCTGCAATACAGCAGCCCAATTATGCTGCTTCCCCTTAACCCAAAAAAGCATTTTAAATCTGTCTAAAATCTCGAGTCCTTTTGATGTTTGACAACCTCAGCTGAGAATGCTTTGGTTGCCCTGGCTTTTTTAAAATCTAGGAAAGCTACTATTTCATAGCATTTATAGTCTCTGGGCTTGTCTATTTGAGTCCTTTCGGAGCAGGCTAAATGGAGTCACTTGGGGTTGGTTTGAAGTGCAATATACACCATTTGGTGGGATGCTCCCATTCAAATGGGACACTGGAGCTCAGGTGATGCTGTTTGGTCTGGCTCTTTTCGATTGTGTGAAGTGTCTTAAATTTAATGAGAAAGTTGCTTCAGGATACACTGGTCCTCTGCCCTTTCGCGGTTCCTATACTGCGGTCCCGCTATATCGTGAGTAGAGATGGGCATGAAACGAGCAATTTTTTCTTTTCGTTTTTTCATTTCGTTACGTAATGAAATGAAAAATGAATTTTGTCTACAAAATGAAACGAAACGAACCGAAACAACAGAAATTTTGTCGTGCATTTCGTTTTCGTTGCGGCAAATACATTGAACTGTAATGAATGCTAACGAAACAGCAATTTTTCATTTTTGTTTTTTTGTTTCGTTACGTAATGAAATGAAAACAAAATTTTTTGCAAAAAATTCACGAAAAATGAAAACGAACAAACGGACCCCCTAAACGACAAACGACAAATGAAACACCATTTTTTGAGTCGTGCCCATCTCTAATCGTGAGTAGAGATGGGCACGGAACGAACATTTTTTCGTTTCCGTTACCGTTTGTCGTTTCCGTTACGTAACGAAACGACAAACGAAAATTGTGATGAAAATGAAATGAAATGAACAGAACCACGAAAAATTGTGGTCGTTACATTTCATTTCCATTAATGGCGACGCGCAATGAAATGAGCTGTTTTAAATGTTAAAAAACGCCCTGGACATCCGTAAAAACGCAGTGATAATTATTTATATTGTCTGATAATACCTACCGGGGGGGGTTTGGGGTCCTTAAAACGTTTGTTTTTGTGTTCTCCGATCATGATGTATTTTTCTTTCCCCTTTAAAATGGATGTCACACCAGCCACAAAATGGAGGCAAGCCATGTGATGGGATCATGTTCAACCAATAGCATGCCCAGGTTGCAGACTGGGCGGGCAGGTCTGTCAGCCACAGAGGGCATAAAAAGGTCTGGCAGCCCCTGTCCTCCTTGCAGTCTCTGGTGGGAGTTAGGGTGGGATTGCTGTCTCTGCTGCGACTCTAGCTTCAGTCCTGCAGCCTCCCTGTGCGCGTGCGTGGTGCGTACCTCTCGGTGAGTACCCTCCCTTGCCCCGTAGTGCAGTCACTCTGCGGCTGCCTTGCACCCTGGGCAACGCCCACCGCTGCCTTTGCAGCCTCCCTGCATACCTAGTCTATACTATCGCGCAAAAAGCGGGTAGAAACGACAAACAAAAAAACGAAAAACGGTAACAAAATTTTTCAAAAAATTCACGACAAATGGAAACGAACCGAAACAGCCCTCTCAACGACAAACGAAAAACCAAAACACCATTTTTCTGTTTCGTGCCCATCTCTAATTGTGAGACCGCAGTACATGCCGGGGCTCCAGCTGATTAGCACGGGGGGGGGGAAGAGAATAAGCTGGAGCCTGGGGCATGGGGAACGGGGGGGGGCAGGTTTTAAAAGCCAGGGCTTCTAAAACCTATTTTCACCTTCCCCAGCTCCAGTTCGGTGGTGGGTCAGATCTACCACCGCCACTTGCACAGGCTGCTTGAATGTTTAAAATGCCTTTAAGCAATGGAGCCAAGCGCTTGGCTCCATTACTTTAAGGCATTTTAAACTTCACGTGGCGCCCCCCAGGCCCCACCTGACCTGTATCTGGATATCGTGGATTTTCAATCATCGTGGGTCGGGTGGGTCCCTAACGCCTGCGATAGACAAGGGGTTACTGCATTGGCACACTTGACACTTCCTTTGCTCTTCAGCAGAGGAGCAGAAGAAGTGAAAAAAAGATTCGTAGACCATCACTGATGCGCTGTATCACTTACGGAAAAAAAGTTTTCATTGCCTTGACTCAAGGGCCCTGGGTGGAATCACTGGACCTGCCCAGACCATGGCCAATTATCCTGTCCCAGGAGTCAGCAGGGGGCGAGGCAGAGATAGCCAACTGTGATCAGAGCTCCAACAGCAGAAGCTGCTTTGATAATAATGATGTGTCCATTTCCACCAGGACCTCCCATTCCCTTTGCCCTTTTAAACAACCCCCCCCAAATCTTGGCTGCTAGAGATCACCAGTGTGCTCCACTGAGGGGGTCTAGTACCCCACCACACACACATGCATTAGTGCCTCTTTGTATTGAACCAGGAGATCACACGGCATGAAGCAGAGAAAAATGGTGCCCGGAAATTGGAGCAAAGTTAAACCACCTCTGCCAGCTGGGGGAATAAAAAGGCAGCTCACAATTCACAAGTAGTGATGGGCACGAACCGAAAAAATGGTAATTCACTTAGGTTCGGTTTGTTTTCCGGTTCGTTTTGGTTTGTTTTAAATGAATTATATGGGAATATTTGTTTTGTTAGTTCGTTTTGATTCATTATTTGAGTTTTTAAATAATTATTTTAAAAAGCCGCCCTTACGGGGCTTTTTAAATTTTTTTTTTACAGCTGACAGGTGTTAGTGCCTCGGTTTATTTTATTTTATTTTTTAAATTTCCCCTCCCTCACTGGCCCGTGGACCAATCCAGGTGGCCAGAAGCATTCAGAGGGATTTTTTTTTAAAAAAATACATTATTTCAAAAAGCCCCCCTTACAGGGCTTTTTATTTTTATTTTTTATCTTAACAGCTGAGAGGCGCTAGTGCCTCAGTTTTTAAATTTCATTTTTCATTTTGATTTCCCCTCCCCCGCTGTACCGTGGGCTAGAAGCAGGTGGAGGGATGTTATTATTATTATTATTTTTATGTTTAAAAGCCCCCCTTGTGGGGCTTTTCTATTTTCTATTTTCAGCTGAGAGGCACTAGTGCTTCGGAGTTTTATTTTATTTTTGTAAGTCGGCCGGCTGGTGCCATTTTTTATTTTATTTTATTTTATTTAAATTTTACAGCACCGACCATGCAGCCCCAGGGGCCAGGTTCGTGCTTTATTAACTTTATAATTTTTAATTTCTATTTTACAGCACCAACCATGTGGCTCCTGGGCCAGGTCGGCACTTTATTTATTCATTTATTTTTTATTTTTTTAAGCCCCTGGATGCTGGGCGTTTTTTGCCTCACCTCTCAGCTGTAGGGTGGGCTTTTCCCCACCCTGGCTGCTGGAGTTCCAGGACCAGGACGGAGGATTGCGGCGAGGACAAGGTAGGAGGGGGGTAACAAAAAACAAAGTGTTTTGTTTCATTTTTCTTTGATGGTTTGGTTTGTTATTCATTTCGTTAGCTAACGAAATGAATAACGAATAACAAAAAGAACAAAAAGTTCATTTTGTGCCCATCTCTATTCACAAGTAATAATTGCATAGCCAGCTTCCCTGAATTGAACTTTATTTCATGGATTTACCAGTTTTTGATTCCCATTCCATCTGCACCTAATCTATGTTCAAGGTTTTAACACTCCCATATAAAGTTCTCCACAGGTTGGGTCCATCTTAGTTGTCATAGCACCTTTGCCCAGTGCCATCAACCCAACCCACTAGATCAGATGTGGGGAACCTCTGGCCCTCCAGATGTTTTGGATCACAACTCCCACAGCCCTTTATTACTGGAAGTATAGGCTCAGAATTTTGGGAGTTGCGGTCCAAAACATTTGGAGGGCCGAAGATTCCCCACCCTGCCCTAGATCATTACAGGTGTGGCTCACCCCAAGGGGAGCCCCATCTATCAGAGGAAGGGCCTTATTGCAGGTGGCTCTGACGTTGTGAAACCAGTTCCCACAGGAGCTTCACCTGGATCCTTCCCTGTGGTGGTTCCAGAGGCTGTCTACATTTTGTCCACCACTGTCCAGCCTTTCGGTTCTTCCAGCCATCTGTTTTTATTGGTTAGTTGTTAAACTGGTTTCAATTTATTTTAGTATTCTCTTGTTTTGTTTATTATTGTAACCTGCCCGGAATGGTGATTCAGCACTAATGGGGAGTGGCATAGAAATCTAACAAGCAAGCAAGCAAGCAAATGGTGAGCGTATCCACCCCTTAGGCCCCTATTCCACGTCCCTTTAAATGCAGATTAAATTTGTAGATAAACCATGTCCAAAAATGCCGTCCCCATGGCCACCAGGCTTTATGGGGGGGAAAAAAAAGAAAGAAAACCGGTAATGCCCCCTTAAGCAAGGTTTCCAAGACTTACTGGAGAGGTAGGGAATTTTTTTGCCTCACTTAAAAAATCCACCTTTTAAGGAGGCAGAAATCGTGGGACCATGCAGATGATCTAGTTTTCTTTTTGTTTCTCATAGCACCGACTGGCTGATCCTGGGACCAATCGGGCACTTTTTTTAAACTTCCCCCTCCCCTAGTGCCAGTCAGCTGGCCCTCTGGCTGGTCTGGCACTGTTTTTTTAAAATTGTTTTTAATCCTCCCCCATCCTCCTAGCTCCAGGCAGCTGGTCCTTTTTTTTAAATCTTAGCACCACCTGCTGGCCATGGGGCTGAACTGCGCTTAAAATAAACCTTTGTCCGTGGGAACTGCTATCCCACATATTCAGTCACGTGACGGGAGGAAGAGGAAAAGCCGGACCTTCCGAAGAGCAGTATCTTCCCAGGTGAGATAGCAGCCTAAGACAGCTACTCCCTAGGTTTCTTTTCTGAATAGGAATTGCTTCTCAGTTGAGTAATGTCCTAAGAACAACCTCGTGCAAGTGGGTTGCTGCTAGCTGGATGGGGTTCCTCCCCCTTTCCCCTCCCAGTGCCCCTCTGCACTGCCTCTCTCACTGGATGGGTTCTCAGTTCCCTGGAACAAGTTTTGGGGAGCCACGGAGGGTCCTTCCTTCCCAGTTGCCCTGAAAGAAGCAGATCCCTCAACAGAGCTCCTCTGTTGGATGGGTGCATATAAATGGATCATCATGACCATGGGGGCGGCGGCGGGGGGGGGGGGGAAGCATTGTGGCATCACACACCATCAAGTGCTGCACAGAACCTCCATTTGAATCTTCCACTTGGATGTAATTAGAGGGAAAAGTTGCCTTGGACATTCCGGAATGCACTAGCTAATGTGGAAGCCACCTCCGGCATGGAAGGCTTGTTTCTCTGCGGCATGAAAATGCCCGGGTTTTTTTTTTTTTTTGGCCTGGTGGTAGTGCTGGACAAAGGCGAGCAAGAAAGGAAGTTGAGGAACACTCTGCCCTTTCCTCCGGAGAGGGAAGAGAGGCACGGAGCATGCCAGGTTTCCCCCAGGAGACAGCTTAATTTGAGGTTTCACTGAGCTCTGAGCTGAAGCATCCACCGGTGCAGCATGTGTCTGTTGGCACAAAAGCAGTGTCGGTGAGACACCTCCCTAGCCTTTTTAGAGAGCGCAGGAGAAGCAGCCGGGTTGGATTTGCACGAGCGTCTAAATCCAGATCATAAGAATCACCCAGCATACCAACTGTAATGAAGCTCATCAGCTCTTTCTCTATGGGCAGTTAGCGTTGATTTAATGGGGCAATGGCGCTTTGCTTTGGATTGGGTGGTGTCAGCATCTGGGAGAGCGCTAAATGAAAGTTGCAATAAGTCAAGCGGTATTAAACTTTATAGCGGCCGTATTTTAAAAAATAGACACTTTCCCCCAATCAATCAGAAGGAGTGGAATTGTAAATATCAAGACAGGATCCATATTGCTTAATTAAACGGCAGCTAACGAGCGCCGTGGTTGTTGGGCTGTGATTTAGGACAAGGGTGGTGCAGATGGTGGGTGCCGAGGAATTCGGCAGGAAAGTAGTTGAGCACGGAGGGGACAGTGGTCTCCTCTCGCAGGCAACTAACTCAATGTGTCAAACGCTTTCCAGAGCAAAACCCGAGCTGGAATCCTCCCGGATGCCACCTGAATTCAGAATTTGGGGGGGGGGATGGGATTCCATTCTGAGTTCGTAACTTTTTCTTGTGTGTTTGTGTGTGTGTGTGTTGGTGCAGAGGTAGGATGCAAAGCCTCCCCACTCAGCCGAAGGGAGGTCAGCTGTGGTGGTGGTGGGGAGAGACAGGGAAACATCAACTGGGCTCCTTCTGTGATTGACATGATGATGATGATGATGAGGAGGAGGAGGACGGAGCCTTCGGCCACGCAGAGCCCGGTAAGTGACCAGGCCAGTTCTGCAGGAAGAGGTTGTGCCACTCCGGGGATACGAATACAAAGTGCCCATCTCTCTTGCTGAACAACAGATGCCAAGGCTTGATTCAGTTGGTGAATGCATCATTGAGTGATAACTGGCATAGGTAAATTTACTTGCTGGGGTTTTTTGTTTTTTGTTTTACTGCACAATCCAAAATAGCCCAGGACAAGCGGAGCTCATCCTTCAGCCACTGAAGCTGCGCTGAATCCAAACCCATCCCATCGCAGGGATGCTGGAAATGACTTGTGTGTGTTACGTTGTTTCATTCATGACCAACTCTTCGTGACATGGCATTTTCTGGGCAGGAATACTGGAGTGGTTTGCCAGTTCCTACTCTAGGCACCTACCGTACCTGGTATTCCCTGGTGGTCTCCCATCCAAGTACTAAGCAGGGCCGACCCTGCTTAGATGGTTGCCCTCATCTTGGCTTAACTTGGTGCCACCTTTGGGGTGGTGTCTTTGGATTGAGCCTTTGTGTGATATAAGAGAGTTCTTCTCCTAACCCTCTGCTTTTCCCATCACTCCCCACTAGAGATGGGCACAAAACAGAAAAATGGTGTTTTGGTTTTTTGTTTGTCGTTGAGAGGTCTGTTTCGGTTTGTTTCCGTTTGTCGTGAAATTTTTGAAAAATTTTGTTACCGTTTTTTGTTTTTTTGTTTGTCGTTTCTACCCGCTTTTTGCGCGATTTTTAAAGCATTTCCGTGCGCAGGCATCCCCCAACGCCCCAGATCAGAGGGAAAACACTAAAAAAAAAGGATGCTGGCAGAGACACAGTATAGACTAGGTATGCAGGGAGGCTGCAAAGGCAGCGGCGGGCGTTGCCCAGGGTGCAAGGCAGCCGCAGAGTGACTGCACTGTGGGGCAGGGGAGGGTACTCATCGAGACGTACGCAGCACGCACGCACACAGGGAGGCAGCAGGACTGAAGCTAGAGGCGCAGCAGAGACAGCAATCCCACCCTAACTCCCACCAGAGACTGCAAGGAGGACGGGGGCTACCAGAGCTTTTTATGCCCTCTGTGGCTGCCAGACCTGCCCGCCCAGTCTGCAACCTGGGCATGCTATTGTTTGAACATGATCCCATCACATGGCTTGCCTCCATTTTGTGGCTAGTGGCGACATCCATTTTAAAGGGAAAATAATAATACATCGCGATGGGAGAAGACAAAAACAAACGTTTTAAGGACCCCCCCCCGGTAGGTATTATCAGACAATATAAATAATTATTGCTGCGTTTTTATGGATGTCCAGGGCGTTTTTTAACATTTAAAACAGCTCATTTCATTGCGCGTCGCCATTAACGGAAACGAAACGTAACGACCACAATTTTTGTGGTTCTGTTCGTTTCATTGCATTTTCATCACAGTTTTCGTTTGTCGTTTTGTTGCGTAACGGAAACGACAAACGGTCACGGAAACGAAAAAATGTTCATTCCGTGCCCATCTCTACTCCCCACCGTTGTCTGCTGGCAGATCTTAGGGCCTCATCAGATGGACCCTTTGAATGACATCTCTTGTCAAGTTTTTATACTTGAACAAAGTTATAAAAACATAAATAAAATACTGAAACACACCTTACTCAGAAGAGTACAGCAACTCAGAGTTTGTGTGTGGGTAAAACACACACAGCTGTTAAGATTCTAAGGAAATCTTTGAAGCTGCAGCAGCCTCCGGCAGGTGCTACTAATTGTAGCCGCAGTTTGTATAAATGGGATCACAGAGGAATCACAAGTTACTGGTAGTTGCTTAAAAGCCAGTCACACTGTTCCTGTGTAAGGCTGGTTGCTCTGTTTTTGTTTTATGAAGGAGTTTTTGCTGGCCAAGGTACTGCTTTTGTTATTAGGCATGTTTTTATGCATCACATTTGTTTTTTGCTGAAGACAAGCTCTCTTAAGTTGAATGTTTAAATATAAAATTATTTTTCTAATACAAGCTGTTTGCAAAGTTTTTTTGGTATCCTGAAAAGCACTGGGTTTCTGCTGGGTCTCAAGTCTGTTTTCCAGTATGCAATGTTTTATTAAGACTATATGTTATAGTCTATCAAGTTTTTGTGGGGGGAAATGCTGTGCATATCCACTGTACTATTTTTTTTCCAAAAAAATAATTATTCAACATCTTTTCCCTCTTTTTATGTATTGATATATTGGATATCTCAGTGGTTTTGGACATCTGGCTATCAATATTATGTGTATGCATAGTCACGTGATATGTACACCACTGGGCCCATTTGCATGCCCATCAGCTCAATTGGCACATTTCTTGCCATTTGTAATGATTCTGTAGGCTCCACACACCATCTCATATACTGTTCTTATTCAGTCGTTCAGTTGTATCCAACTCTTCGTGACCCCATGGACCAGATTTGTCAGGGTATATACTGTACATAGATTCATTTTTCTGCCCTCTTTCTGGGTCCCTGTTGCCCTATTTTTTTAAAAAAAATTGAGCAACGCATTAGTAAAGCAACATATATATATTCATGTTTAATTATGTCAAACTGTGGCAGGCAGGATTGGAATTTTAATCAAAAGAAACACAAAAGTGTGGATGACGGTTACAATAGGGAAGACATTGACTAAGTGATACATCAGTAAACTGTTATGGGTAAAAAAAATCAAAGATAAAAGCAAGCAATTCAGTGGTAAGTATTTTAAAAATAATTTTAAAAAGGGCACAAGCACAGTGACCATTCAGTGTCCATAGTGCCCCAAACCTGATCCCTTTGCTACATCAATAAACCAGCAGCAAATTTCACACATGCTGAAACATTAAGTATGGAAGCAGTACAGGGACTGGATCATTTTAAAAAGAGCATGTTGGAGAGGTGGAAAAAACGCCATTGCCTGGCCAAATGAATTGACGTTCCCATGTGCTGTGTGAATGGAAGTTTATCAGATGATTTAAATTATGGCCGGATCTATATAACCGAGGCTTTTTCGGCACACGTGAGTGAGTTAACGCAGAAGATGCTGAGAGACTGCTGTATCTGTATATCTCTGAGATACCCTCTGTGAGCAAACAGGAGTAGTGCTTTTCAGCATCATGCATATTGTCTGCACGATGGACTTCTAGATGGTCAGCCACTCGTCCTGTGCACGATCAACTCAGCCTATGTTGGGCCCTAAGGAAAAATCAGGTTTTCAGACAACATGAAGTGTGTTCTGTTCCCATCGTAACTGTGGAAACTGAAAGGAACTGCATACCACCTTCCCGCCACGTTCATAGGAGCCTTCTCTGTGGCTGCTCCCAGCCTTTGGAACTCCCTCCCACTGGAGGCCTGCCTGCCCCCTTTGCTGTCCTTCCTCAAGCAGACAAAGACCTTTCTCCTTTTTAAATTGAGGCGCACAGAACTGGACACAGGATTCCAGGTGGGGTCTGACCAGAGCAGAATAGAGTGGTACTATCCCTTCCCTTGATCTTCTAGTCACTATGGTTCTGTTGATGCAACCAAGAATCGCATTGGCTTCCCTGGCCGCCGCATCACACTGCTGACTCATGTTCAATTTGTGGTCCACCAAGACTCCCAGATCACTTTCACAGGTACTATTTTCCAGCCAGGTATCTCCCATCCTATATCGGTGCAATTCATTCTTTTTACCTAGATGTAGCACCCTACATTTCCCTCTGTTGAAACCCGTCCCGTTAGCTTTGGCCCAGCTCTCTAATCTGTTAAAGTCCTCTTGGATTTTCATCCTATCCTCTAAGGAATTAGCAACCCCTCCCAATTTGGTATCATCTGCAAATTTAATTAGCATATTCTCTATTCCTTCATCCAATAAAGATATTGATCATGTTTCCATAATACAGGAAAGCATTGCACTACACTGCCCATGTTCCACCCCTTTATAGAGTTACTGGAGGCACAAATGTCGGTTGTTGTGAAGTGATCTGTACCCAGATCCAACAGGCAGGTCTCTGAAAGTATAAGGGACTGTTCAGCTAGTAGTCCCCACTGGAGTAGATCCACTGAATAATTGGGACTTACATACGTGTTAATTCTATTGCAGAGTTTTGAATTTCTCATTGATTTCTTTTAAACTGTGCAGCAGATTGCAGAGATTTATGGAGCAGAATAGCTTTAAATCTCACAGACTAGTTCACCCTTTTTGCTGTTAACTGGCATTTGCCAGAACTCATTCTGAGACCTTAGTAAGAGAAAGGATAAAAGTTTCATTGCTTACGATTGAACAGATCAAACAGCAACCTGACAAGCATGACTGCTTTCTGCCGAGAGACTTTGAACAGACCCACTGACTTTCAACAGACTCTCGAGAAGGGGAAATTATTGAGCAGAGAAGTGGGGATCTCATTGAATTCTAAGGCAGGAAGGAACAATGGTTAGTGGCTGGATAAATTGGCCATCAACCCAGCACAGAAAGGTTCCTGCACATGCTGCCTTTAGTAGGTATGGCTAAGAGAGACCTTTCTGGGCTGCAGAGACTGTCTTTCCAGCACTAACCAATCATTCCTTAACTGCCTCTAAATTCAAAGAGAAGCCCGCCTCTCTGCTCAACACCTTTTGCCCCCTCTTTTGTCTGTTGGCATCAGTAGTCCGTTGAAGTCTGTTCCTGACAGCACTCATGTTTATCAGTTTGCTGTTTGATCTATTCAATTGTAAGTAATGGAAACTTGTCTTGTTTCTCCTATTAATGTCTCAGCATGATTTATTGTGACTGTAAGTGTCAGTTAATGAAAAAAAAAGGTTTGAGGTACTCCGAGGAACATTGAACTATTCTTCTCTGTGAATCGCTGTTATCTTCTGTTGTAAAATTAGAGGAATTTAACTAGAAATCCAAGACAGTCGGCAACAGTTTCCCGCTCATCTGTTTATGAATGTTATTGGGGGGGGGGGAGAGAACTTATGCGCTGCAAGGCCCACAGCAATGGGAACCTTATGCACAAAACTATGCAAATTGTTGGCAATGGATCATTATTGGTGGGCAGTCAGAAGAGAACGCTTGTGCAGAAATTTGCTGTAACTGCAAGAACAAGACGAGAGCACCTCTGGTATTAAGTTTAATTATGATGAATCGGAAGCCGTGGTTGGGTTTCGGTTCAGGATGCTCCAGATGCTGTTAGCCTGCAAATTTTCTGGTTGGTGGACTGACTCTTTAGGGGGCCCTGTTTGGAATTCATAATTCTTTCAAATCTGAGATCGGAGAGAACGCGTCCCATCTGTGGGGTTTTTTTTTAGCCACGCAAGGAGATATATAAACGCTGTGGGGAAACCTGGTGCTTCTTTGACAGGACGGTGAAAACTGGAATAAATCTCCTGTACCCGGGATCTTATTTCTGTAAATGCCATTAACAGGCTCCAAGCTCAGACTGAACGAGAGGCAAAAGGCTGCATCGGATTCGGAGCCCATAAAAAGCTAGAACAACACGGGCCCTTTGGAGATGTTCAGTCTAGGTGGAATAAGCAGGTACAGGTCAGGAGCGGAACCCGGTAAAGCTGTGTTCATTGCTATTCCCATGCCACCCTTTCATTCTGCTGCGGCTGGAGGTTTGAGAAAGGAAAAAAACAACATGAGTGCGAAACACAGCAGATGTGGCACAGGTAGCAAACAAGCCCAGGTTTTTTTGGGAAAAATCCCTGTGCAAAGAAGTAATACTGTCTTTCTTTTCTGGACTTGACATTTATTGAAGACACTGCTGTCAGCTAGGCACACCAGAGTGCAAGTCTATATAGATATGCCTATAGATACAAGTATGGCTATTAAGCTGAAATGACACCAGAAAAATTAGATGTTGTTATATGCCCTAACGTACCTCTGACGTATACGGAAGTTGAGTCACGGGAAATGGACTTCTTTTCTTGTGACGTCGAAATGTTTCACACTACTCATCCAAGTAGCTTCTTCAGTCTGAGGAAGGTTGGTGGGAGGCTTCCAATTTATTCTTCACCTAGGTTTCACCCCATCCCGGTCTGAATAGGTTCATTAGGTGGGACTTTCACCCACCCCAGGCCGTTGTCCACCTAACGAGCCTATTCAGGCAATTGTCCCCCTAACGAGCCTATTCAGGTCTTTGTCCAACTTATGTGCCTATTCTTCTGGATGCCATCTGGGCCAGGTGACTTGTTAATCCTCAGTTTATCATGCTTTCACAATGATGTGAAAGCATGGTGAACTATAAATTGGAGGATATGTATGTGAAGATTCTCAGTCTTCCAGGTGAGTTTATCTGGAAATTGAGTCATGGCAACTGGACTTCTTTTTCTTGAGAGACTGAAAGTTTTTGCTGTTCAGTTAAAGCAATAACAGGCATGACAAATCCACAATTAATAAACAGTTGAGAAAACAGTAACAAACCAAAAATCAAAAAGTAAGGTAGAAGGGAAGGCAAGAAACAGAGGCTAAAGGGTTATATCAACCCTTTTTGTTTTGTAGCTTTGCTTGGCCTCTTTCCCCCCCCATGAAAACTGGCTTACTGTGAATTCTGCTTGTTGATGGATCGCCAGCTAGGATTCTGTGCAGCATTATCCAGTCGTGTAATAGTCTTGATGCAAGATTTGTAAAGTACAGCATTGTGGAAATAAGTTTATTAGAATATGGAAAATCTTTAAAGTGAGTGGGGGTGGGGGTGGCGAGAGAAGAGCGAGAAAGGAACGTATTTTCCTTCAGATGTAGAAGGGATTGGCCCAATCGGCAATTTCGTTCAGTAATTCTGCCCTGCATGATGTATTTCTCTATATCCTTGCAAAATAGGATTTGCTATGTGTGGAATAGTTGAAGCAAAGCCTCCTTCTGCCCCCCTCTCTCTAGCAAGACATAACCACTGTGGAAATGAATTAATATCTCACTTTATGTAACCCAAACCCGAGTCCTGGCTCAGATAGATTACCCCACCCAGGTTCGCGCTCAGTTCTTAGATTATTGTTTTTAATGTTGGCAAGGAAATGGGTCTGTGGCAGATTGCTAGGCAGCCGCGGTGTTCTCTGCAAAATATTCGGCTTATGATGAGGTTGCTGCCTTTTGTGGTTTTAAAAAGTGATGCATTCCTTAAAGGAAATGAATCGGCTCCGAAAACAACAGAAAGGGTCATTCCATCTTCATTCTAAATCCAGAAGAAGGACATGGAAAAATACTCCTTACAGGAGATGGTCTATCCCTGCCTCAACCCGCCACCAACTTGTCCGCCACAGGCCAACTTCTGTTCTTGCAGGAGCAAGGGGCGGAGTTTTAGCTTTAAATACTTGCTCCCAGCAGCACGCACCTGACGGCGCGTGCAAACTACAAAAAAAAAACAAACCCTTATAATTTCTTCTGGTTATAATTGAGTTCCTAAAGCCAAGCTACTCCTGAGGAAGTCCTACACACATTAGCAAGTTAGCACTGGAAACTTCCTGACGTGATTGCAGTTGCAGTACAGGTGCTTTAGCAGCCCCTACACAGTTAGATTTTCAATAAACAACAAAAGAAGTAAAGAGTCTTACTAGATTAAAAAATTAGTGCAAGTTTACATTTTTGAGACCTTCAATACATTTTATTGCACTTGTTAAAATGGAGTTGCAGGGAGCAGCTGTAGTTACCTGCAGTACTTGTGCCATGTTTGTTATCTTGACAGAGCGTGTGCAGAACTACATCTGCTGCAAGTGCAAGCTGGTGGCGCTATTGGAAGAGAAGGTCCAGCAGCTGGAGGCTCGCATATCCGACCAGCAACATATTAAGGAGCTTGAGCGGTTCCTGGACAGAGCGGAACAGACTACTCAGGTCCAAGAGGAGACAGGGCAAACTTCAGAGGAGGAAGTCACTCCCGCAACTCAGGAGGTGGATGGGTGGAGGAATGTGACTCAAAGGATTAGAAGGCCAAGGCA
Source organism: Phrynocephalus guinanensis (assembly GCA_037367245.1). Taxonomy (NCBI): domain Eukaryota; kingdom Metazoa; phylum Chordata; class Lepidosauria; order Squamata; family Agamidae; genus Phrynocephalus; species Phrynocephalus guinanensis. Next base: position 122,977,302 of record CM074738.1, read on the forward strand.
TCACTCAGAGAGTCTCATCTTGCACAATCAGTTTGAAGCTCTTTCCCTCAGCACACCTCATGAGGCACACATAGAGGAAGAATTGGTTCCACCGGAGGATCTCTCCCTCATCACTATTGATGAGATACAAGATCAGGTACATGTTGATGACCAGGCTGCAGGAGAGAAGCTCATTGTACTAGGGGATTCTATAATTAGAAATATGGAGGGATGGATTTGTGAGGAGCATGATAACCGTATGGTCACTTGCCTGCCGGGTGCAAAGGTTGCAGACATCACCAGAAATATAGATAGCTTGTTAGAGAGAACTGGGAAGGAGCCAGTGGTCATGGTACACGTCGGTACCAATGATGTCGGGAAGGCCAAGCGGTCAGTCTTGGAAGCCAAATTCAGGTTGCTAGGTAGAAGATTGAAGACCCGGGCTTCCAAGGTAGCATTTTCAGAAGTGCTACCTGTTCCTCGTGCAGGACCCGCCAGACAGGCAGAACTCAGAAGCCTCAATGCGTGGATGAGGCGGTGTCGAGAGGAGGGCTTTAGATTTGTCAGGAACTGGAGAACATTTTGGGACAAGCCAAACCTGTTCAGGAGGGATGGGTTGCGCTTGAATCATGATGGGACTAGATTGCTGGCACTCAACCTCAAAAAGGCAGCAGAGCAGCTTTTAAACTGATAACTGGGGGAAAGCCGACAGGAGCTGAGTGGCATCCGGTTCGGAACACCTCATCCTCGGGGAATGAGGTTGGAGAGGGTAGAGAATCACATAGAGAAGACATAGCAGGTATAGGTATTAGCACCGGGAGAATAACGGAATGTGACAGTTCATCTAATGAAAATAAAAGCTGTGGGGCGAATAGAACAAGGCATCAGCTGTTGTTGCGGGACCCACTGTACAGGTGCTTCTACGCCAATGCTCGAAGCTTCCGAGCAAAGATGGGAGAACTTGAACATTTGGCAGCTAGGCATAACATAGATATAATAGCCATAACAGAAACCTGGTGGAATGCGGAGAACCAGTGGGATACAGCAATCCCAGGCTATAAACTCTATAGAAGAGATAGAAGGGGGCGGGTTGGAGGAGGAGTGGCCATCTATGTCAAAGAAGGGGTAAAATCCAGCAGAATGGAGATGGATAGAGGGTCTGACTCCACCATAGAATCACTGTGGGTTAAACTACCAGGTCCAAGGAGTGATGTGATCGTTGGAGTATTCTATCGTCCACCAGATCAGAAACTTGAGGGGGACCTTGAAATGAGGAGAGAAATCATGGAAGTGGCTAAAAGGGATAGGATAGTAATCATGGGGGACTTCAATTATCCACACATTGACTGGGCCAATGCGAGCTCCGGGCATGAAAGAGAAACTGGGTTTCTCGACTTGCTGAATGACTGTGCCTTAGAGCAACTTGTCACGGAGCCCACCCGAGAACAGGCAACTCTGGATCTAATATTGTGTGATACTCAGGACCTGGTCAGAGGTGTGAATGTCACTGAGCCTCTGGGGAACAGTGACCATGCTGCTATTACCTTTGCCATGCATGTCGGAGGAAGAGTGTAAACCAAATCAGACATAAAAACCCTTTATTTTTCGAAGGGCAAACTTCCCTCAGATGAGGAAACTAGTTAGAGAGAAACTGAAGGGGAAGGTTAGAAGAATCCAATCTCTTCAGAGTGCATGGAGCCTGTTTAAAACAACAATAATAGAAGCCCAGCACAAGTGCATACCACAAAGAAAGAAGAGCTCATTTAAGTCCAAGAGGACACCGGCATGGTTAACGAGTGGAGTTAGAGAGGCTCTAAAGCGCAAGGAGAGGTCCTTCTGTAAATGGAAATCCTCCCCAAATGAGGAAAATAAAAAGGATCACAAACTCTGGCAAAAGAAATGTAAGAAGATGATAAGGGAGGCAAAGAAAGACTTTGAGGAACGAATGGCTAGCAATATAAAGGGTAATAATAAAAGCTTCTTTAAATATGTTAGAAATAGAAAACCTGCCAGAGAACCAGTTGGCCCTCTGGATGGTGAGGGAGGAAAAGGGGAGGTTAAGGAAGACTTGGACATTGCAGAGAAATTGAATGAGTTCTTTGCGTCTGTCTTCACGACAGAGGACCTTGAGCGGATTCGGCTGCCTGAGCCGCCCCTCTTGACTAAAGAATTAAATCAAATACAGGTTAAAAGAGAGGAGGTTTTAGGACTAATTGATAAATTGAGGATTAACAAGTCACCTGGCCCAGATGGCATCCACCCAAGGGTTATTAGGGAACTGAGAAATGAAATTGCAGATCTCTTAACGGTTATATGGAACTTGTCTCTTAAAACGGCCACAGTGCCGGAGGACTAGAGGATAGCAGATGTCACACCAATTTTTAAAAAAGGAAGGAGGGGGGACCTGGGAAACTACAGGCCGGTTAGCCTTCCATCTGTCCCAGGGAAGATGGTGGAAAGCCTCATCAAAGAGAAAATCTTAAAACACATAAAAGAACAAACCTTGCTGAGAGAAAATCAGCATGGCTTCTGTAAGGGTAAATCTTGTCTGACAAACCTCTTAGAATTTTTTGAAAAGGTCAACAGGCACGTGGATTTGGGTGAACCGGTTGATATAGTCTATCTGGATTTTCAAAAGGCTTTTGACACAGTCCCTCACCAAAGGCTGCTGAGAAAATTGCACAGTCAGGGGATAAGAGGGCAGGTCCTCTTATGGATTGAGAACTGGTTGAGATCCCGGAAACAAAGAGTAGGTGTCAATGGGAAATTTTCACAATGGAGAGAAGTGAAAAGCGGTGTGCCCCCAGGGCTCTGTCCTGGGACCGGTGCTTTTCAATCTGTTCATAAATGACCTGGAGACAGGGATAAACAGTGAGGTGGCCAAGTTTGCAGATGACACAAAACTTTTCCGTGTGGTAAAAACCAGAGAAGATTGTGAAGAGCTCCAGAAGGATCTCTCCAAACTGGGGGAATGGGCTGAGAAATGGCAAATGCGTTTTAATGTAACCAAATGTAAAGTAATGCATATTGGGGCAAAAAAAATCCAAACTTCATCTATCAACTCATGGGCTCTGAGTTATCCGTGACGGATCAGGAAAGAGATCTTGGTGTGTTGGTGGACAGCTCCATGAAGGTGTCTCCCCAATGTGTGGCAGCGGTGAAGAAGGCCAATTCCATGCTAGGGATTATCAAAAAGGGGATTGAAAATAAAACAGCCAACATTATAATGCCATTACACAAAACAATGGTAAGGCCCCACCTGGAGTATTGTGTACAATTCTGGTCACCGCATCTCAAGAAAGACATAGTGGAACTGGAAAAGGTGCAGAAGAGAGCGACTAAAATGATTACTGGGCTGGAGCACCTCCCTTATGAAGAAAGGCTAAAACATTTGGGCCTCTTTAGTCTGGAAAAAAGGCGATTGAGGGGGGATATGATTGAGACATACAAAATAATGAAGGGTATGAGTAAAGTGGATAGAGGGAAGCTCTTCTCCCTCTCCCAAAATACCAGAACTAGGGGACATCCACTCAAATTGAGGGCTGGGAGAGTAAGAACTGACAAAAGAAAATATTTTTTCACCCAGCGCGTTGTAAGTCTATGGAACTCCCTGCCACACAATGTGGTGATGGCATCTGACCTGGATGCCTTCAAAAGGGGATTGGACAGATTCCTGGAGGAAAAGTCCATCACAGGTTACAAACCATGATGGAGATGTGTAGCCTCCAGGGTTTAAACCAGGGTACTTCAAGGGCCAGATGCAGGGGAGTGGTATCAGGAGACAGATATCTAGTCTCATGCGCTCCCAAACACATATGGTGGGGCCGCTGTGAGATACAGGAAGCTGGACTAGATGGGCCTTTGGCCTGATCCAGCATGGCTCTTCTTATGTTCTTATGTTCAACAAGAGACTGTACAAATGCAGATGGCACAGGGAGAACACACAGTACGGGGGTCCAGGGTCTCCTGGTTGCCTGGCAATTCAACCGTTCCTTCACTTCCCAGGCAAGCCAAAATGTTTTTCATCTCCAGAAGTTTAAATTGACCCATTTGTGACAAGGAGGTTATTAAGCCGCTAAGGCTTTTCTGCCTACTGAGGGCTTCCCATACGCCTGCCACCAGCCACAGCACCCAGGGCTAGTCCCTTTGGCCAAGGGCGTATCGAGGGGGGTGGCGGAAGGGTGCATCTGCCCCTGGTGCAGCAATCTGGGGGTGCCTGGAGGGGGAGCAAGAGAAGGAAGCCATGAACCCTTCCGCCAGCAGCCCTCCTCCCCACCACCTAAGGCTTAGCAACAGGACCCACTCCACTGCAACTGCTTCTGCCGCTGCCGCACGCTAAGCGAGCGACGAAGCAAGCAGGCTGGCAGGTGTGCGGGGAGCGCAGTGGCTGTGTCCTCCTCCTCCTCCTCCTCTTCTTTGCCTTGCTCACCACGGGAGATGGAAGGTGCACGTGCTACTGCACCTGCACACATGTGCACATACACAAACGACCACCCACCCGTGCGCGTGCCCGTCCATCCAACCCATGCCCGCAGGATTGCCCCCACCTTTCTGGATGGATGCGATGAGTTTGGGGAGAACCGGAGGGGTGCAGAAACAACTTTGTCCCCAGGCGCCCCCAAACCTTGCTACGCCTCTGCCTTTGGCTCATGGTAATCCCCACCCCAGCACCTTCCCTTTCACTGAAATATTTCCAGCTGGCTCTTAACAGCGGCTGGAAATGTTTTGCCCACCAATCCACCCTGATGGGAGGGGTGGATGGAGGGTCCTGGTCATTGTAGTCCAAAAGTCAGATTTCTAAGCTCTGGCTCTTAGATTGCTGAGTCCAGCTCATGGGAGATCCCAGCTGGAGACCCCAGCGGTGGCAGCTGGTTTGCAAAGGAGCCAAACGGCCTTGCAAGTGTGCTCGCTCCTGTGAGCCCCCAGGCCCGGCTGCTTGGCACCTGACCGACCCCTGTTGTGAACAGGAATGTTGCTGAGGGGAGAAGACATTTGAGGGCTGAAGCCCCCTTTCTGGTACAAGTTGCAGTCCCAAAGCTAAACTGAGCTAAACTGCCATTGTTGCTGCTTTCGTTTCAATGTCTTTTTGAGTAGAGATGGGCACGAAATGAACAATTTTTCGTTTCTGTTTTCATTTTTTCGTTTCGTTATGTAATGAAATGACAAACGAATTTTATCTCTGAAATGTAACGAAACGAACAGAAACACCGGAAATTTTGGTGTGCGTTTCGTTTCCGTTACTGCACTATGAGTGAATTGCTTAAAACCCTTTTAAAATCACAAAAAATGAAATAAATAGTAACGAAACGGTAACAAAACGAACGAAAACGAAAACAATTTTTTTCCAAAAATTCACGAAAAACAGAAACAAACTGAAACGGACCCTCCAAACGACAAACGACAAACGAAATGCAATTTTTTTGATTCGTGCCCATCTCTAGTTTTGAGTGTGACCTGAGACCCTCTTGATGTTGCAAGCATTCCAGGCAAAGTCAAAGAAAAACAGAACAAAACAAAAGACCAAAAAACAAACAAACCCCCACACCCCCCACATGGCACCTTAAGGACTAACTTTCATATTTTAATGTAACGTTTTGTGGACACGTCCGCTTCTTCAGACATGTAGCAGCAGAATGAAGTGTGCAATATAATATGTGATGGAACACATACGTTTCATGCCGAATATTCAGTGGCTGTTGTAGGTAGGTATATTTGCATGCAAGCTCTGTTGCAAAAATCCCTACAGAGACAGAAACCAGATCTGGGCGAGGGTAAATCTGATGTTGCAGTTGCCATAGCGGGCGGTGAGGTAGCCAGGGGGATACAGTCTGATGACCCTTGGAAGATCCTCCATTGCTCCACCTGACCTCCTGAGCATGGGAAAGTGACTTCTTGGACTATGCCTGCAAATCAGCCCGGGGATTCTGGAATTTGTAGTCCAAGAAGTAGCTTTTCCTAAGCTGTGTTCCCTGGCTCTCTCCTCGCCCCCCCCATGAAAGGATGTGCGTGAAGAGTTCAAATGAGCAAGCAGCTTTGCGAGAGAGACTCTTGGTGATGCAGATAAATGTTGATCACCTTAAACTCCCTCGTAGCCCAGGAGCATCATGAATTATGGATGTTTTGCCACATCTCACTCCCCCCCCCCCCAATTGCTTGCTTTTCTCCTGCTTTGGTCTAGTGCTCACGGTCCAGGTAACCTATTAGAAACGGTCTATCTGAGCCCTCTTGAAGCCATTAGCTCCGTCATTGCTCAACGATCAGCAAATATTCTCGGCTGATAGTTGCAAGCTTGTGGTGAGCGGGAATTGTACACATCCTCTGTCGCCACAAACTGACGACACACAAAACACCCCTTGTAGGAAAATGAGATTCCCTGCATCGCTGGCAGCAAGATAAGAAACAACTCCAAACTTCACGATTATATTCCAGGCTCCTGCTTGCACGCACAGTCCCTCTGGGATTTTCTCTCTCTCTCTTGATCCTCCGAATGGATCCCAGCCAACTTCCAACGTCTAGAGATCCCTGGTGAGCTTGTTTGGTGTATGGAAGTGGAATACCTGGGTTCAAATCCGCACACAGACAGGGAATTTCACTGGGGTTCCGTGGACGTCTTTCACAGCTTGAAGATTAGGGGTAATTTGTTTGTTTTATTTATTTAGAGGGTTGCCACAGATTGCCCTTCTCCTCTTCTGTGACAAACAGGAAGTTTGGAGGAGGGTCCCTCTTTAGACTAGGCCTGCAACCCAGTGTGCTCAGCAGGAGAGAACTCCCGTCTCCACCACTTTGGCCCATGCCAAAATGGCCCCCCATGCCTGCTTTTGATGAGACGGTCACAAAACCGCAGGTGCCCTGTGGCGCATGGGTTAAACGGCAGTACTTAGACATGGGCACGACCAGAAAAAATGACGTTTTGAGCTTTCGTTTGTCGGAACGGGTCCATTTGGGTTGTTTCCGTTTGTCGCGAATTTTTTCAAAAATTTGTCGTTTCGTTTGTCGTTTGTACCACAATTTAGCGCGATTTGACTTCCCAGAGCATAGGGGAATCCCGCAATCAGGGCCGGCGCTAGGTGTTTTTGCGCCCTAGGCAGCGGGCTGGACGGGGGCGGGCGGCGGGGGGAGGTGCGGGCGGGCGGCGGTGGCGGGGGGCCATGGGCGGGTGGCGACAGCGGCAGGGGGGAGGCGCGGGCGGGCGAGCGGGCGGGTGGCGGCCACGGGCGGGCGAGTGGGCGGGTGGCGGCGCGGGCCGCAGGCGGACGGGTGAGTGGGCAGTTAGGATATCACTTAGGATAGAGGTTCTGTTCTTGGCTTGCACCCCAAATGTGTGTGTGTGCAAGCAAATTGAAGTTGGGAAAATAGAAAATAAATGGTAGTATATAATATATTTTTAAAATAAATCCACACCTCCCACTCCCAGTCGAACCTCCCCCTTTATCCAATATCAGAAAAAAATCCTCACAAACTGCCAGAGAAGAAATAAAGAATAAACAGCTATTCCCTTCAGCAGACAAAGCTGCAGGGAATCAAAGAAATTATTTTCTAAATTCAATTCCCTCCCTGCCTACCTAACTTAAATCCTAAAGCCTCCAGCCTCCCTCCTCAATCTCGATCGGATCACACCAGCACCAGCAGCCAGCCCTCCTCCCTCAACCACATCCATACACCCGACTGCGATTTCTGGAAGGTGCCTCGGCTTTTTATGCCCTCCGAGACATCCAGAAGTGTCAGTCAAAAACCTGGTGATGCCATTGGTGGAATGGTTCAAAAATTTGCATGGTCCCATCCCATGCCCAGCCCAAATGGGCAGGTCTAAAAAAATAAAAAATAAAATAAAATAAAATCAATACATTTTATTGCTATAAAAAACCCCACTGCTGCTACTATTAAAATTCAGGCATTTAAAATAAATAAATTTCACATGTTTCTGTGGTGATTTGGCGTGTTTTTTGACCACGATTTCAAAAGAAAAATTGCGGTCGCCATTTTGGATCCCCCCCACCGCATGGCATGGCGAGACGACGAGGATGACCCCCCCCAGCCTGGTGCAAGCAGCCCAGGACAGGAGAAGAGGGGGGAAGGCCGGGGACCCCCCAGAAACCACCCCTCTGGTAGGTGGCAAAGCCTCAGGCAGGCGTATTTTCGCCTGCTTTTTTGGCCAGGAGTCAGGTTTTTTTAAAAAAACCTTTAAAACTTTTTCTGTGCTTTGCATTGCACGATCGCCGCGATGCCACAAACGAAAATGAAAAACCCGACCAAATTTTTCTTTTTTCAGTTCGAGTTCGAGTTCTGACGGCTTAATTATCGTTACCGTTTCTGTTAAGTAACGGAAACGAAAAACGAAAACGGAAACGAAAATTTTGCCGAGTCGTGCCCATGTCTAGCAGTACTGCAGTCAAACCTCTGCTCATGACCTGAGCTCAATCCTGATGGGCTCAGGTAGCAGGCTAGAGGTTGACTCAGCCTTCCATCCTTCCAAGACTGGTAAAATGAGTACCCAGATCATAAGGGGTGCAATGTGCTTTCTGCATTATCAAATTGTGTACCCCCAGAGAGTGCGACGGGGTGGTATATAAGACACAACAACAAGAAGACCATGCTGGCTCTCAGTTGTGGAACTTTTGTGCAGTTTCTCCCTCTCACAAAATACTAGAACTAGGGAACATCCACTCAAACTGAGGGTTGGGAGAGTGAGAACAGACAAAGAATTTTTTTTTACCCAGTGTGTTTTAGTCTGTGGAACTCCCTGCCACAGGATGTGGTGATGGCATCTGTCCTGGATGCCTTCAAAAGGGGATTGGACAGATTCCTGGAGGAAAAGTCCATCACAGTTTACAAACCATGATGGAGATGTGTCATCTCCAGGCTTAAAAAACCAGGGTACTTCAAGGGCCAGATGCAGGGGAGTGGTATCAGGAGACAGATATCTAGTCTCGTGCGATCCCAGAGGCATCTTGTGGGGCCACTGTGAGATACAGGAAACTGGACTAGATGGACCTTTGGCCTGATCCAGCAGGGCTCTTCTTATTTTCCTATGTTTAAATTCTCCCCCTTTCTCAACAAGTCTTTCTCTGCAGTCTAGCTGGAACACACTCAGAGTTCCTGGCAGCTGCAGAACAACTCATGTTACCAAACAATGCCTCCAATCTCAAGCTGCTTTTATTATAGCTGACAGAAGGTCTTATCTATTGACACAGACTCCAGCCTCCATCATTACTTGTAAGCACATCGGGCAAGGTAGACTGGAAATGTCTAGTTTTAGGTCAGACTCACAGCAGCCAGGTTGGGAGGTCAGGCATCGAATAAAACCAGAGGTAAAGAAGAGGGAGGATGTACGGCTGCTCCCTGTTGCTCTTTAGAAAGAATAGTTGCCAGGAAGGCAGCAAGGATCGATAACTCTACGGCGCCTCGCCCTCTTTCTTCCCTGTCCTCGTTCTTTCAGCGGGCTTTCTCAGGCAGCCCTTGGCTAGCAAACTGGCCCCCTCCTGGCACGGGCAGCTTGATCAGCAAATGACCGCCAGCGTGCAGTTTCTTACGCCTCAACGAAGATCTCCTTTTACCGGTCCACAAGTGAAAGCATCCTCACCTATTGCATTACTGTTTGGTATGCTGGATTGACAGCTGCTGAGAGGAAGACACTACAGAGGGTGGTAAGCACAGCTCAATATATCACAGGCTGTCCCCTAAGTGCACTGGACAACATCGCTAGGGATCGTTGGCTTCAGGAGGGTTGAAAAAATTCTTAAGGATGATTCACACCCTGGTCAGCACCTCTTCACCTTACCATCAGGCAGAAGAACCGTTTTTATCCATGGGCTGTCAGACTGCTGAATGGGAAATAATCCCAGGACAAGTATAGAAGAACTGACCTGTGGGCTGGCGCATTCTGTGTCAAGTACACAGGGTGCAATAAGACTGAGTGGTTGCTAGTGGGATGGGGGTGGGATGGTGGTGGGGGTGGGCAAGGGAGACTCAGCCAATTTCATTGTGCACATGTTGTACATTGACAATAAAGGTATTAATATTAGGAACCCGCCCCCCCTCCGTGGCACTGCCCTTCTTTTCTTCATAGGGTGGCCAAAATGGGGGGACTGTCCCAAAATTCCATACGCCATTTCGAATGCACAAATGCAAAACTGGAAATAGTCATAATCATAAAATCATATTCATAGACTATTGTTATTATTGTCATGTTAACAGAATGATAACTCATCTTGCTTTCGTGGGAATATGGTGCCGCCGCTGACAAAAATTATGAATGGAAGGCAGTCTTGAGAGGTCAGAAAATATTTTCACTGTAGACTTGATTCTAAGAAGAGCCAGCTCAACGTGTTTCCGCTGTGGGCTTCTTCAGGAGCTAAACATAAGACAAAGGAATATACGCAGATAAATATGCACATTGTTAATATATGCTGTTTACTATATAGATATGAGGAAAAATGAGCTGTAAGTGTCCCTGGCCAGTTGCTAAATGATTTTAAAATGTTATATATTAGAGATGGGCATCTCTAATGGGCACGAATAAAAAAAATGGCATTTCGTTTGTCGCTTGTTGTTTGGAGGGTCCGTTTCGGTTCGTTTCCATTTTTTGTGAATTTTTGCAAAAATTTGTTTTTGTTTTTGTTCATTTTGTTACCATTAATTTCGATTTTTTGTTTTTTTTTTAGCATTTTTAACAATTCACTCATATTGCAGTAACGGAAACGAAATGCACAACAAAATTTCTGGTGTTTCTGTTCGTTTCGTTTCATTTTAGAGACAAAATTCGTTTGTCATTTCGTTACATAACGAAACAAAAAAACAAAAACGGAAACAAAAAATTGTTCATTTTGTGCCCATCTCTACTATATATATAATATGACAGTCAGCCTTCTGGGGGCGCAAGTGCTTCCTTGAGGCAGGGGACAATGTCTTGCGTGATAATTTAAAAGAAAGAAATGAATCCACCCACAGATATTGCTGGTTTTCATGCAATAGACCAGTTTAGGACAGCATTGCATTTCACAATCGCACCACTGAAGGTCTGTTGCATAAATTTATTTATTTATTTATTTATTTATTTATTTATTTATTTATTTATTTATTTATTTACAGAATTATTTTACCTGCCCCATTACCAAGCGCTCTCTGGGCGGCAAGCGGTCCCTAAATGTTTCCCCCTCTCTGGAAGTGGCAGGGTTGATGATGATGCAACCCAGTTGCACAGCCTGCCCGAACACCAGTGAGGTGGAGGGATGCTTATGTAGTGAGGGATTTCCCCCTGTCCTTTGGTGATCTCCTTGTTCTGTACCATAAAACCATCCTCATTCTCCTCATCATCATCAAAGGAACAAATATAAGGTAACACTTGGAAAAGTGTGACCTCAATATCTCTCTCTTTCCAGTCCTGACGGAACAAACCTCTCTCAACCCTTCATGTTCCCTTCTTAGCTGCTCCCCTGGAGAAAAAAGGCAGTAATTGGCCAGAAAATTGTGTGAGCTTATCAGGGTTAGTGAAAGCTCTAACTGTAAATTAATCATTTAATTAACACTTACAAGAAAAGATTATGGCTGCACCCACAAAGAATCAGGGGGTATTTCCCTGTGGGGGGGTCCCTTCATTATCAGAAGGAGATTCTGAGTAGAGATGGGCACGACTTAGCGGTATTCCCGTTTCCGTTACTCGGTTCCGTTACTCTACGGAAACGGTAACGGGAATTACTCCGCCAGACTTCGAGCTCGAACCGACGAACGAACAATTTTGGTCTGATTTGTCGTGCTCGTTCCTTGCATCGCGCGATTGCGCGATGCCACGCGGCACAGAAAAAAAGTTTTTAAAAGTTAAAAAAACCCGGTTCCCGGCCAAAAAGCAGGCGGAAAAATGCCTGCCGTGCCTCAGGGCACCTACCAGAGGGGTTGTTTCTGGAGGTCCCTGGCCTCCCCCCTCATCCCCCGTCCTGGGCTGCTCTGGTGGGACTCGCCGCAGGCTCGCAGCCAGCAAAAAGCCCAGTCTCGCCGCCGGCCGCCGCAATTAAAGCGCAAGCAAGCGGCACGGACGGCACAGGAAAAAACTTTTAAACTCTCCCCCCACCCATTCCCGGGCCAAAAAAGCAGGCGGAAAAATGCCTGCTTGACTAAGGGCGCAGGGCACCTACCGGAGGGGTGGTTTCTGGAGGGGGGGGTCCCGCCTCCCCCCCGTCCTGGGCAGCCGGACTCGAGTTGCCATTTCGCCATGCCATGCGGTGCGGGCGGGGGATCCAAAATGGGGCGGCAAACGCAATATTGTTTTTGAAATCGTGGTCCAAAAACACACAAGCACAACAGAAACACACGAAAATTTATAAACTGCCAGATTTTTCACAGTAGCAGTGGGTTTTTTCTTGCAACAAAATGTCTCTCCTCTCCTCCTCTGTCCTCCATTGATTTTATTTTTTTTTTATTTTTTTTTTACACCTGCGCAGTGCGCAATGATGGGCTGGCCGAGTGGCCAGCCATGTGGGAGTGGACAACCATGCAAATTTTTGGAGCCATCCCACCAGTCGCATGGCCACTTGGCCATGGAGACTTCTGGGATGTGCCAAAAAGCCCCCTAAAACCTGCCCTAGCCCTAACCCTAACCCTTGACTCCGTACCCATACGTCACAGACTGTCTTCTTAGTGGGTCAGAGAGGCACCCAGAGGTGCAACCCACTAGCCCACCGTAACCTTACCCGTCACTAGCCTAACCCTAGCCATTGCACTAAGCCACCTTAAAGCCAGATCTAGTTGCTTGCATTGCACTACACGCAGCAAGTACAATTCCCTTCTGTGTGAGACATGGTGGTGCGAGAGCCTTGTGAAGGGCGGGCATGACGCTATCACTCTCACTGGTCTCACTGTCTGCACATTATGTTATGCAATATCCATATGGCTATTGCATAGCATTTTGCAGCAGCAGCAGGTGAGCAGGGGAGACCCCCATGTAGAGGGGTCTCTCTTGGAGCCTGCTTCCCCTTCCTAGTGGCAGGAGGCACCCACGGGTGCCTCCAGGAGCCCACTTTCCCTTTATAGCGGGCCAGAGGAGGCACCCACCCCACAGAGGTGCCTCCAGGAGCCCGCTCCCCCCCCCAAAACCAGTACTAATGACAACGAAAAAACGAAAAAAACGAACCGACTAATTTTTGCGAATTTTCGCGAAAACCGGAAACGAGCCGAAACGGGACCGGCCCGACTAACGACAACTCGAAAAAAATTTTTTTCAAGTCGTGCCCATCTTTAATTCTGAGATCACTTTTAGTGTTATTGGCAGGTAAGAGCCAGGATATTGGCTGACACCGTGTTCACGCGGCCACACCACAAAAGGCTGATGATGTCGAGAGGGGAGTCCGCAATCATCCTCCCCCCTTTGCAAAGTTCCCAAGGCTTCTGTTGAATCTTCTTCAATACAGGAGAGATGTTGGGGGCCACAGGATGGGGGGGGGAAGGTTCTTTAACTTCCTAAAATTGTAGTACGTCATTAAATTATCCTGGAGGTGGTGATTTACAGACAACAGGTTCCTCATAGCAAAAAGGGATCTCACAGAAGCTTTGGATTATTATTATTATTATTATTATTATTATTATTATTATTATTATTATTATTATTATTATTATTATTATTATTAAACCACACAGATAACTACGCTGGATTTTGTAATACACATCACTATTCGAACGCTTCCCAAGCGTTTAGGACTATGTGATGTACCGGCGAATTATGCGAGCAGATCCCATTAAGGCAGCTTTCTGCAGATGACTGATGGTGACTTTGTCAACTCTTTCTTCTAAAAATTTGCTTAGCTCTTTAGGCACCGCACCCAGCGTGCCGATTACCACTGGGACCACCTGTACCAGTTTATGCCAGAGTCTCTGAAGTTCAATTTTCAGATCCTGATATCGGGTAATTTTTTCAAGTTGTTTCTCGGTGACTCTGCTATCACCTGATATAGCAACATCAATGGTCCACACTTTTTTTCTTCCCCACAATCACAATATCCGGGGTATTATGCTCCAAAACCCTGTCTGTTTGTATTTGGAAGTCCCAAAGTAATTTTGCATGCTCATTTTCAATCGCTTTTTTAGGCTTATGATCCCACCAGTTCTTTGCTACGGGCAGATGATAGTTGTGATACAAATTCCAGTGGACCATTTGAGCAACAACATTATGGCACTATCTGTAATCAGTCTGAGCAATTTTCTTACAACTTAATATATGGGCGATAGTTTCATCTGCCTCTTTACAGAGTCTACATGTGGGGGACTCAGCTGATTTTTCTATTCTAGCCTTAACTGCATTTCTTCTGATAGCTTGTTCTTGAGCTGCAAAAATCAGGGCTTCTGTCTCTTTTTTCAGTGTTCCATTAGTGAGCCATAACCAGGTCTTTTCCTCATCTACTTTTCCTTTGATTTTTTTCAAGGAACTGCCCATGCAGCACTTTATTATGCCAGCTATCAGCTCGTATTTGCTTCGTTGTTATTTACCCTTTGCTTTACTTTAAACACCTCCCTGCTCTTAACCTCCAATAATGCTGGCTCTGTACTATTTTTTACATAATCTGCCAACTCTCCTTCAACTGTCTGCTTCACTTGCAGAAGACCTCTACCACCTAATTTTCTAGATAAATCAGCCTGTCAACATCACTGCGTGGATGTAATGCATACTGAATGGTCATAAGTTTTCTTGTTTTCCTATCTAGACTATCTAGCTCCATCTGTGTCCAGTTTATAATGCCAGCTGTATACCTGATGACCGGTATGGCCCAGCTATTAATGGCCTTGATGGTGTTACCACCATTCATCTTACTTTTTAATACTTTTCTAACCCTTTGGATATATTCTTTACTGACCACATTTTTCACTTGCCCATGCTTGATATTACCTAATTCCAGTATGCCCAGATATTTATAGGCTTCAGACTGATGATACTTAATGGCGTGCCCATTTGGCATTTCAATTCCTTCACTCTCAGTGATTTTTCCTTTTCTCAGTGCCACTGTGGCTCATTTGTTTAGTCCAAACTCAATACTAACATCGGTGCTGAAAATTCGGGCTGTGTTGGTCAGTGAGTGTATTTCGGTTTCTGATTTTCCATACAACTTTAAGTCATCCATATACAATAGATGAGACATTTTCCCTGAATTTTTAGCAGTTTTGGACCCTAAACTTGTCTTTTGCAAATTTATTATTATTATTATTATTATTATTATTATTATTATTATTATTATTATTATTATTATTATTATTATTATTGGGCGGAGAAATTTACCCTGAAGCAAATGGTGAGCCGCTGTGTGGACAGAATGCTTCACTGGATGGGCTGTGGCCTCTTCCATCAAGGCTGTTCTTATGTTCTTAACCCTGTCGCGCCTTGCCTGTCAGTTTCCTGGAGCAAAATCCTGGCCATATTGGCAATATTGTATTGGCAAAAAGAGGCCCACGTGAAAAGTCCCAACCAGATGTTGCCCTTTGTCACCATTAGTAAAAAAGGCAAAGATTTTCCCCGCATGTGTCCAACTCTAGGGGAGGGGCTCATCTCCGTAGTCAAGCTGAAGAGCCAGTGTTGTGCAAGTCCCTGGCCTCGTGGCCGGCATGGCTGCAAGGAAACACTGTTTTGCCTTCCCGCTTTTTACAGCAGTATCTATTTATCTATTTGCATTGGCAGGCTTTCAAACTGCTAGGTTGGCAGGAGCGGGGATGATCACTGGGAGCCCTTTCTGCTGTGCGGCACCCGGGATGCGAACTGCTGAGCTGCCGACTTTGCAGCCGACAGTTTTCAATTTTCAGTTTTGAGCCATCACGCCTCATTGGGGAGCATTTAATTTAATGCTGCTTTTTATGTTTCAGCATCAGTGATAACCTCTTACCCAGGAATGGGATCTCAAAGGGGGCTCGCCATCAAGTCGGACTTCAGTCACAACAACTCAACTCAGAGTTTACTTGGGTCCCCCCTCCCCCAGTGATTTGGACTCAACTCACAACTGAGAAGCCACCCCCTTTTTTCTGGGGAGAAGAGCTTTTTTTTCCTAGTGACTCAGACTTGGGGCTTGAGACTCTGGACTTGGTACCAAGGACTTGGGCTTGGCCCTTGGTACCAAAGGCTCAGGGTCAGACTTGGGACTTGGGTCCAGGTCAACCCTCAGTCATTCTCCATGCATGAAGATAGACCTTGATTTGGGTTCCTGCCTTGGACTCAGTGGCCTCATGATTCAATGATTCTGTGACCCACAGACTTCCTAACACCCCTGATCTTACCCACAATAGCTATGCTTAAATATTTGAATGGATATCACATTGAAGAAGGGAATGGTTTATTTTCCATGGATTCAGAGGCTAGAACTTGGGGCAATGGTTTCCAACTACAGGAAAAGAGATTCCATTTGAACATTAGGAAGAGCTTCATAACAGTTAGAGCTATTCGGCAGTGGAATATGCTGCCACAAAGGGTGGTGGAGTCTCCTTCTTTGGAGGTTTTTAAGCAGACGCTGGATGGTCATCTGTCGGGAGTCCTGTGATGGGGGTTCCTGCATGGCAGGGGGTTGGACTGGATGGCCCTTGAGGTCTCTTCCAAATCTAGGATTCTAGGATTCACAAGAGCGAGAGTCCCAGCCAATCCCGTTGGCATCAGGACTGTGTTCTGCTTCTGCCTAAGTAACTTGCTTAAGTTTTCCGTGACTGAAGGCTTAGTTACTTTCCATGGCTGCTATTATTTCCTCTTTCCATGTGTCTGACCCCTTCCATGACCTATGCATCTGAAACCTTTGAAACCTACCTGCGTGGCAAAATAACTGATTCAGTACAGCTTGCTAATGGGTAAAGAGATGGAGCACCTCTGACTGGATGATTGGTGAGGTTAGGAACTACCCTCCTTTTCTTTGCTAAAAGATACTACGATGAAGGATGTGTGAATGCTCCATGTCTTTGTACTTCTCAATTCTCCTGGGTTAGGGTTAGAGTTACCCTGCCTAACTCGACACTGGTTGGTAACAAATTTGTTTTGCTGCCTTGCTCACTGCCTGATTATTTGGCCTTCAAGACCCCACCGAGAGAACAAACTTTTTGGCGTGCAACTGACCCACAAGAGTCACCACCAGAGCTTGGAAACATTACTGTTTTGGACGATAAATCTCATAATCCCTTAGCCAATTTGGCAGTTGCCATGTAAACTGGAGAACGCTACAAACCAGTTATTCTACTTTAAAGGGATCATGTGCATGGTCTAGATAGACTGCTAGAATCAGTTCAGCAATGTTCAACTGAATGCAAGCAGTGAGAAGATCAAATAGCCAGGAGGGACTGGTTTTCTTTAAGAGGTAGTGTGCTGATTCTGCCTGTAGATTACATTCCCCTTAGATTGCTTTCATCTCTTCAAGCAAATAGCTTTGCTCCTTGCTTTTCTTCCACCATGGATGGCCAGCCTTTAAAATTCCTACATGGAGAAGCCCCAGTAGGGTGCTTGATCCCCTGCCTCTCTTCTAAGAGATAAGCTCCCCTGGTTTCAGTGGAACCTACTTCCACATAAATGAGCACACGAGGAGTCTAGGTCAGGCATGTCCAAAGTCAGGCCCGGGGGCCAAATGCGGCCCGTTTTCAAATTGAGAGCGGCCCGAGGCTTCTTCTCCCCACCAGCTCAGCCAGTCACGCATCCCCCCCCCAGCTGGCCTCTCCCCATACCAGATGTAGATGTCGGCTTCCAGTTTTACGGTTTGCCTGCCCTCCCTGGCTCTGTCCATCCCCCCCCCTTGGGCACCTGCCCAGCCTACCTACCCCTGGCTCCATTGCTGCAGCATTCTCCCTGCCTCCTTGCATGTCCTAGAGACTTGCCCAAAGTCCAGCCCAGGAGCCAAATGCGGCTGAATGGTCGGCCCTCACAAATTTTAACCTCACCAAATCTGGCCCTCCTTGCAAAAAGTTTAGACACCCCTGGTCTAGGTGATGAGAATTACAGCGACTTTCTACCACAGCTACCCTTCTATGCTTCGTATCTTCTCACTCTGGCTTCTCAGTTGGGCAATGTCAACCATCAGTGGAGGCGGGATCGGCCCATCTGTTGCAGTTTTATTTATTCTCCAAAGAGCAAGAGGGCGTCTTTTTTTGTTCCCCGCATCACCAGGCCAGATGGTGCCAGCGGAACAGCTTTGGAGCAGATCAACTCAGCCACAGCCAAGGTGGCATCCAACCGGATGGCACCTTGGCAGCCAAGGACTCGTTTCGGCTGCGAAAAGGGAAGGAAGCGAGATTCGGAGTGAAATGGAGCCTTGCTTGGCATAAGGCAGCAAAGTAGCGAGCGATGTCTGGGGTGCCATTTCAATTAAAACATTTCTGGGACAGTTCCCAGAAACCTTTCGGAAAAAAGCGTGATGTACAGTGCTAATAAAAAAAAGCGCAGCGGCAACAAACAAAGACTGGAACAAAGGGTGCAATTAAAACAGTTCTGCAACAGGTCAACAGTTGAAAGCCTGAGGAAATAGAAAGGAGCCTCGTGGTGCAGTGGTTAAAATGCCTGTCCTGCAGCCAGGGCCGGCACTTCCATTAAGGCGAACTAGGCAGTTGCCTAGGGCGCCAAAATGGAGAGAGGGCGCTGGACAGCCTGCCTCCCCCATCCCCCCCACCGCTGGCCACCGCTGTCTGTCCCCCCTGCCCGCCAGCCGTCCATCGCCGCCTGCCCACCGCTACCCGCCTGCCGCCCCCCGCGCCCATCACCGCCCACCCCCGCGCCTGTCGCCGTCCCCCACCATCCGCTACCACCCCCGCCACCCCCTGCCACCCACTGCCCCGCCCCGCCCCGCCCCCCACCCTGCCCACCCACTGCCCCTGGCCCACCCGCCCCCTGCCCCTCGCCTAGGACGCAAAAAAACCTAGCACCGGCCCTGCCTGCAGCTACAACTGTGCTCACGACCTGGGGTTCAATCCCAGGTTCCTGGCTCATGGTTGACTCAGCCTTCCATCCTTCCGAGGTCGGTAAAACGACTACCCAGTTTGCTAGGCGGGGGGGGGATGTGTAGCCTGCATAATTAAATTGTAAACCACCCAGAGAGTGCTTGAAGCGCTATGGGGTGGGCTAGATAAGCAGAATACTTTGCTTTTCTCTCATGCTAGAAAAGTGTCAGAGCGGACAGGGGTTGAATGTCCCTCAGGAGAGCCGTCCTTCCATGAGGAATCACGACTGATAATGCTTGGTATATAAAAGCAATTAAGGGGGCCAGTGTCACACTTAGCTCCTTACAGGCACTGCCCTCTGGGGCTCTGGGGTGTCTCTTAAATGAGTCTATCACTGCAAGGACTACCAGGCTGAGTCCTTCCTCGGCAGCAGCAGCACCACCCCATTGGTGAAAGTTATGCCACTGACGTTACGGTTGTAGCCAAAGGAACAGGATCCTAGCTGGGAAGTTTAGAAGCATGTGCTTCTGAGAAAAATAAATGAGTTAACAAATTGAATAAAGAGGCCTAAAAACAAAGAGAATGCGAAGTTGCATTTGTGGCCCCTGGCAGGGTCTCACTCCCCTGCCCAGTCTGGCCCTGGCTGAGTGATCGGTCAAGCCGTTGGTTGCCTTTGTGACAGCAAGCTCGATGGGGTGGAGCAGGAGCCCACTTGGGTCTTTCATAGGAGAAAAGCAGGGCAAAAAGGTTTTAAACACACACACACACACACACACACACACACACACACACACACACACACACACACACACACACACACACACACACACACACATGGCCGGCATGGCTGAATCCATTTCTGCGCATGGAACACTGTTTACCTTCCTGCTTTTTACGGCGTTACCTATTTATCTACTTGCATTTCCATGCTTTCGAACTGCTAGGTTGGCAGGAGCTGGGGTGAACAGCGGGAGCTCACTCTGCTGCGTGGCACCTGGGATTTCAACTGCCCAGCTGCCGACTTTGCAGCCAACAGTTTCAACATTCTAGCCCGCTGAGCCACCACACCTTTATTCCATCCATCCATCCATCCATCCATCCATCCATCCATCCATCCATCCATTCATACGTATGTATGTGTTATTGTTCAGTCGTTCAGTCATGTCCGACTCTTCGTGACCCCATGGACCAGAGCTCCCCAGGTCTTCCTATCCTCCACTGCCTCCCGGAGTTTTGTCAAATCCATATTTGTTGCATCGATGACACCGTCCAACCATCCCCTTTTCCTTTTCTCTTTGCCTTCAGTCTTTCCCAACATCAGGGACTTTTCCAAGGATGTATGTATGTATGATTATACATACATACATACATACATACATACATACATACATACATACATACGTATGTATGATTATCTTAATGCCTAGACATGCTTGTAGACAGAGATGTGATCCTCAGAAGAGCTTGGTCCGAAGCCATCTAAAGCTTTTGCAGGTTAAAACCAACAACACTTTGAATTGTGCCCAGTAATGGACCAGCAGCCAGTGGAGCTGCTCTAAGAACGGATTTCTGTGACTTCTGTGACCAGAGATTAACATGGAAACAGAACGGGACAGATTTATGAATGAGTGACAAACACTACCACTAAACTGACTTGGAATCGTAGAATAGTGGCGTTGGAAGGGGTCTGCAAGGCCATTGAGTCCAATCCCCTGCTCAAGGCAGAAATCCCAGTCATAGGTTATCTGCCAGGTGGTTGTCCAAAATGTCTCTTCAATGCCTCCAGTGTTGGAGCAGTCACCACCTCTTGAGGTCATGGGTTCTGTTGCCATACTGCTCTAACAGTCAGGACGTTTTTCCAGATATTCAGCCAAGAGATGGGCACAAAACGCCAAAATGGCATTTCGTGGTCGTTTTTCGGGTCCTGGGGGCCTCTTTATTTTCGTTTTCGTTGTTCGGGGCCCCAGGCCCCGCTTTGTTTTCATTTAATCATTTTTCGGGCGTGCTGGCAAGCCTGCCGGGGAGCATTCCTGCGGCCGCGGGAAGCCCTCCCAGGGCCATGCGCCGCCAGTGCCAGCGGCATGCCGACCGGGAGAGCGTTCCCACGGCTGCTGTGAGCCCTCCCGTGGCCGTGCGCTGCCCGGGCGTGGAGGGAAGAGTGAGCTACCCTTCTGGGACCCCTGGGATCTCTGGACACCTCCCACCCTGAGCTCTCCGGGGAGGTGGTGGTGGTGGTCCTCGCATCCTGGGGGGGGGGGCAGGTGGTTGCGCTGTCAAGGGGCGCCGGTGGGGCAGGGGCAGTGGGGCAGGGGGGCAGCGGTGTGGGGGAGCAGCGGGAGCAGGCGGGGAGCAGATCATTGAGCTCCCTGGTGTGTGTGGTGGTGGTGGGGTCATCCCCGGTGCTCGCCACCCACCTGGCGGCGGCGTCTCCTCCTAAGGCGCTGCTGCTGCTGCTTCCCAGCCGGCTGGGGCAGCTCGGCGGGTCGGTCGGTCAGTGCGGTGGTGCTCCGCCCCATGGGCATGCTGGCTGGCTGGCTGGCTGGCTGGCTGGTTGGCTGGAGCCTGGCGGGTCGGGGCAGAGCGAGCGAGCGAGGGGGCATGGTGCTTCCACACCACGCCCTGTCCGCCACCCCGGAGGAGGCTCCTTGGAGGCACTCCACCTCCGCGAGTGTGAATGGCGAGGAGCCCGCCCCGCACGCCTGAACGCCAGCCCTCCGGGGAAGCGCCCCCTTTGGAGCACGAGACAGTCATGGCGGGGGGTTGCTGGACTTTGTAGTCCCTAGAGGAGAACATTTTTGGGGGGGTTCCCATGCTCTGTGTGCACCCCTTCCCCTACCCCCCCCACACCGCGTTCGGTCGGGGGGACGCCGGAGCCCTCGAGGCACGTCCTTCGCCGGCGGCTGTATTTTATTTTTTATTGCTGACCACGTGGCCCACGCTACAGCTGTAGCGCGGGCCATCTTTTTTTTTTTGTTCCCTGAAGCCAGGAAGACTGGACCAGGAAGGCCAGCAGCAGGTAGGTCATTCATCGCATGGCCATTAACAAAAATGAACAGAACTGAAAAAAAATTTCTTGGTTCTGTTCGATTCGAGCCTGCCCCATTGCAATGGTCATTATTCGTTCCGTTACATAACGGAACGAATAACGGATAACGGTAACAAAACATGGTTGTTTTGTGCCCATCTCTAGCTCTTAACTTGAGACCATTGTTGCACATCCTGCACTCTGGTATGATCGAGAACGGACCCTGCCCCTCCTCTGTAGGACAGCCCTCCAACTCTCAGTCTCCTTTTTTTAGGCTAAACATCCCCAATTCTGTCTGTCTTTCCTCACGGGGCTTGGCTTCCAGCTCCCTGATCATTCTTGTCACCCTTCTCTAAACTTGTTCGAATTTGTCAGCATCCTAATGGAACCTGTC
The DNA here is from genome assembly GCA_037367245.1 of Phrynocephalus guinanensis. NCBI lineage: Eukaryota > Metazoa > Chordata > Lepidosauria > Squamata > Agamidae > Phrynocephalus > Phrynocephalus guinanensis. The sequence continues at coordinate 122,999,567 of CM074738.1, forward strand.
TGCTCCACACACTGTCATAGATGCTGAAAAGGTGCAGAGGATTGACTGTGACCACCATTTGTAATGCCAACTGAGATGTCACCAAGAAAGTCCCATCGCTGTCCAAGTGGTGAGAGCATCACTGTTGTACAGACAGTGAACCATGTAAAAGCAAAGCAAAGCAAAGTGTTCTGCTTCTATATTGCCCCATACAACTTCAAGTAGTCTGTGGGCTGTTTACAGTTTTAATTACAGTAATCCAGGCTACACATTGCCCCACCTCTCATTTTACCAAGCTCGGAAGGATGGAAGGCTGAGTCAACCATGAGCCGGCCACCTGGGATTGAACCCCAGGTCGTGAGCACAGTTTTAGCTGCAGTGCAGGCATCTAACCGCTGCACCACGGTGTAATACACCGATCTGGTGTGGTTGCCATCTGATAAGTGTAAATTTCACCAGCCTCACCTCTTTTAAAGCGAGATGCTCTCAGCCACAGAGGCGCTGATCAGAGGATGAAAGAGAACCATGTTTTTCCACCGTGGGCGAAAGCAAGCAAATGGCTTTACTCTCGTTTTCTTCAAAGCTTAGAGGCGCCTTCCAAAACCCATTTGCTTTTGAATTCCATTTCCTCAAAGCAACCCCAGAATCTTTTTCATCTGAGTTTCTGGGACCTGAGGGGGCCTGGAGTCCCCCACCCGATCTGTGGATGTGTGAGGGATAAGGTGGAAGAATAGAAATCATTATGGCCAGTAACACCATGTGGCTGATTTCCTTTAGGACCTAGGGCACAACTTTCTTCTAAGAATAATAATTGTGCCTCTCCTCATGAAGTGAACAGCTTGCTTCCATCACCACCCATCCAGATTCCCTACCGAGAACAGACAACTCTTCCTTTTAAATGGTATTTTTGTGAAGAGGTTCAAAATCCCACCATCCCCTCAAAGCTGACAGTGTTGTATCGAATCTCCTTTAACTCTTTGTTGTGTCTCTTCATTTGAATTCAGCTCACAGAAGGCCTCAAGAGAGAAATCAAAGTAAAATATAGTAGAAACCATGCCAAACCATCATTAGCTGCAAAACAACAGCAGGGGAAAATATATATACTTAGAGATGGGCACGACTAAAAAAATAATTTTTCATTTTTTGTTTTTCGTTCAGGGGTCCGTTTCAGTTCGTTTTCATTTTTCGGGTTTTTTTTGCACATTTTTCGTTTTCGTTACGAAATGAAACGAAAAAACAAAAACAAAAACAAAAAAATTCGTTTCATTACCATTCTTTTCAATGCAATGTGTCTGCCGTAACGAAAACGAAAAACACGGCAAAATTTTTCGTTTCGTTTCCGTTGTCGTTTTGCTTCTGAAAAAATTTTCATTTTCGTTTTCGTTGCGAAACGAAACGAAAAAACGAAAACAAAAACGAAAATTTCGCTGAGTCGTGCCCATCTCTATACTGTATATATATCTGGAAACCTCTTCCCAGCAGAGAAGCTGGTTTGTTTGTAGACATATGTTGACATAATTACGTAACTTGTGGGAGGGAGAAGGGGCAGAGATGTAGTGTAGGCCAGTGGTTCCCAAGCTTGGGTCCCCAGATGTTCTTGGACTACAACTCCCAGAAATCCTGGCCAGCACAGGTCATGCAGAAGGGTTCTGGGTGTTTTAGTCCAAGAACATCTGAGGACCCAAGCCTCCAACCACTGCTATAGACCTCTAGAGTGCTCCCATAAGTCAAGGCCAGATTCACAAGAAGCAGTTTGGGAAGATCAGGAAGTCACGGAATCTCATGTGCCAGGTTGTACTTCTACCTTCTTTGGAAATTCATAGAATCATCGAATCATAGAGTTGGAAGAGACCTCAAGGGCCATCCAGTTCAATCCCCTGCCCTGCAGGAACTCCCATCACAGATGGGCCATCCAAGCCCCTGCTTAAAAACCTCCAAAGAAGGAGACTCCACCACCCTCCATGGCTGAGTCATGGCAACTGGACTTCTTTTCTTAAGAGATTGAAACATTTCGCTGCTCATCTAAACAGCTTTGTCAGTCATTCTGTTTGGATGAGCAGCAAAACATTTCAGTCTCTCAAGAAAAGAAGTCCAGTTGCCATGACTCAACTTCCAGATAAATTCACCTGGATGACAGAGAATCTTCACAGACATATTCTACCTTCTTTTAAAGCTAATGGCCAGCATCGAGGCTGACCAAAGCAGAGGGCAATGGGTCCTGTGACTCCCACGCTCTTGTATTTCGAAGTGCCATGCCCAGGTGTGAAGGCTGGACAGTGAAGAAAGATAATGGGGTGAGTGGGAAATGGATTTGTTTGAAAAATGGTGCTGGAGGAGTCACAGGATTTCCAGAAAGGTGAACAAGTGAGTCCCAGATCAAATCATGCCTGGACTCTCTCTGGAGGCAAAAGTATTGAAACGGAGGCTGCCTTACTTTGGGTACATAATGAGAAGGAAGAAAAAGACAATAAGGCTGAGAAAGGCAGAAGGTAGCAGGGAAAGATGAAGTCCAAGCAACTCCCCAGAAGAACCCACAGGCTTCGATCTACAGGAGCCCAGCAGGCCCATTAAGGACATTTTGTGCACTCATAGTTGGCTGTAAGTTGGAATCAACTTGGCTGCATCCAACAACATCAACAATAACCTGGGCGCATCGAAGGTTCACATGATACAACCTAGAACAGTGGGGATGAACCTTTGGCACTCCAGATGTTTTAGACCACAACTCCTAGAATTTTGAGGCTAGACTGCCAATAACAAAGGACTGTGGGAGTTGTGGTCCAAAACATCTGGAGTGCCAAAAGTTCACCACCACTGGCCTAGAATTGCATGAGAACTTTCAGGGATGAAATGAGACACCAGGGATGCCTCGTGCAGAGAAGCAGAGCTGCCTTGAGAAGTAAAGGATGTTTATTATCCTCCAGTGGGTTTTTGTGGCTCAAAAGATTCCGAATTAGCTTGTTTTCTGCGCTGGAAGGGATGGCTGCAAATAGCCGATTACATCTGAGCTGCAAGTGTGGCACCTGGGAAGAAGGGACATTGGCTAATAAGATGCAGAGCGGCTGCCACCTCAGCTGGCTGATGGAGTCTGATCCATGGGATGGGGCCTAGAGTAGAGGACAGTAGAGGCCATTTCATGAGAGGGAAGACCCTCCTGATGGTACTCTGCTTCAATCCACATGTTGCAGACCCCAGACCTTGGATCTAAACCAGCCTGGGTTACCTATTATTTACCTTTAATTTACTTCAGCCTGTTTACTCACTCTGACTTGGCTCTGCTCATCTTCCATCTATTTACTCTTAGTTACTTGGGATAATGACACTTCCTAATCCTGCTTGCTTTTCATTTCCCTTTACCTATTCTTGTCTACTTCTCATTAACTCACCTCCCATCTGTAAACAGCAAGGACATGTGTTATTGTAATCAATAACTGTGCAAGCATGCTCTGTTCACGAGGCGATCCCCTATACAGCAGCCAACCAGCATATACCAACCTTTCCCTTGTAATCATTTACTAATGCTGTGCATAATCTGGGATGTAAATGATATGTAATAAAATGTGCGAATGGCAAGGGGCATGATCGCTCCGCTGGTTGGACAACTGGACTCGAGTCTTATTCCTTCAGGATCCTCCCACAACTGGCCTGCCCCATCGCTCTGCACCCCTCATGCTTAGCTTGTAGTCTGCAAAACCTGACAGATTGTTTCTGCGTGGACTGATGTTGATTGACTCCCAGCATGGCACACCTCCTTGCCTCCATCGCGAGATGAAGAAAAATGGTGAAGGGCTTCCAGGCACTGAAAATGGACTTCCTTCTCCTGCTCTTACCCAAAGAGCCAAATCAGCGGCAAGAATTTGTACTGAGTGTCCCAGAAGCCCCTTTCCCTGCCTTGATTGCCCTCCATACTCATGGCAGGGCGAATTCCTCCCACTCCAGCTCAGAAGCTCCATGGCAAAGGGGAAAGCTGCCTTCTAGGTGCCAAGGGTGTCCAGCTGGACCCAAAGTTATTATGTCAGCTGGTGGCATAAGGCTGGGGTCTCCTACAGTGGGAGGGGGCAGACAGCCTCATACACACCCCTGGAAGGGGGTGAGATCTCTCTTAAATGGATCTCTGGGCACAGCAGGACTGATGCCAGGCAGGATCAATCACTTCTGGCTGTGGCAGTGTCTCAGCAAGTAGCTTCAAGTTTATGGGCTACTTTTCACTCCACCCCGGCTGGGCTGGAGGTCACCCTTCCTCTCATTAAGATGCAGTCATAAGAACATAAGAGCAGAAGAACAGCCATGCTGGATAAGGCCAAAGGCCCATCTAGTCCACCTCAATGTATCTCACACCAGCCCTGCCAAATGCCTCTGGGAGCACACAAGACTAGGACGGTTATTTCACGTCCTTCCTCGTTCCGAGATGAAGTTCGTTGCATGATAACATTGTTTTTGGTCACGTAGTCTTGTACCGGTGCTGTCCCTCTTTCCTTGTACCCACGGGCGTGATTGATGATACCAGGACGACTGTTACTGCACGTCCTTGTTTCGTGATAAGATCTGAAATTCTCTGCCTTCGTTCTCCTCTTTTTTTTGGTCCAACCTTCCGTTTTTCAATGTTTCGAATCTCCTCAGCCTTGCCTTCAATGCGTTATGGAGCAAAGTTCAAGGCATTTGTCTTTTAATCTCTCTGCACTTAGGGAATTTACTGGTGAATGGTACTTTGCACTCCTGCCACTAGATGGATACTGCAAAAATCGGCACTCGTTCCGCGACGAGCATGACTTCACAGGCTTTTGTCTCAGAACGACAACAGAGATAAGCAGATTCCTGAGGCCAGAGAGGGGTATGGCTCATCACAATTTAATCTCAGTTCAGGGGGCGTGGTCGGGACGAACTCCCGTCGTCATGCAATGGAGGTGCAATAAGATTTCTTCATACTGGTCCCAAGCAGAATGGTGAACAGTGATAAGAGGGACGTGCGGTAACAGCCTAGATATCTGTCTCCCGATACCACTCCCCTGCATCTGGCCCCTAAAGTACCCCGGTTTTAAGCCTGGAGAGGACACATCTCCATCACTGCCAAGCGTTCACATTGCCCGATGACTCATAGCTCATGGGCTCTGAGCTATCCGTGACGGATCAGGAAAGAGATCTTGGTGTGTTGGTGGACAGCTCCATGAAGGTGTCCCCCCAATGTGTGGCAGCGGTGAAGAAGGCCAATTCCATGCTAGGGATTATCAAAAAGGGGATTGAAAATAAAACAGCCAACATTATAATGCCATTATACAAAACAATAGTAAGGCCACACCTGGAGTATTGTGTGCAATTCTGGTCACCACACCTCAAAAAAAACAAACATAGTGGAACTGGAAAAGGTGCAGAAGAGAGCAACTAAAATGATGACTGGGCTGGGGCACCTCCCTTATGAGAAAAGGCTAAAACATTTGGGGCTCTTTAGTCTGGAAAAAGGCGCCTGAGGGGGATATGATTGAGACATACAAAATAATGCAGGGCATGAGTAAAGTGGATAGAGGGAAGCTCTTCTCCCTCTCACAAAATATCAAAACTAGGGGACATCCACTCAAATTGAGGGCTGGGAGAGTGAGAACAGACAAAAGAAAATATTTTTTTCACCCAGTGCGTTGTTTGTCTGTGGAACTCCCTGCCACAGGAGGTGGTGATGGCATCTGGCCTGGATGCCTTCAAAAGGGGATTGGACAGATTCCTGGAGGAAAAGTCCATCATAGGTTACAAACCATGATGGAGATGTGTAATCTCCAGGTTTAAAACCAGGGTACTTCAAGGGCCAGAGGCAGGGGAGTGGTATCAGGAGACAGATATCTATTCTCGTGCGCTCCCAGAGGCATCTGGTGGGGCCACTGTGAGATACAGGAAGCTGGACTAGATGGGCCTTTGGCCTGATCCAGCATGGCCCTTCTTATGTTATGTTCTTATCTTCTCCAAACCAGTATGTTTGGAGACAAAAGCCAGGCCTGTGGTAAATCAGGAGGAACAGAGTATGCTGCTCTCCATTCCCCAGGGCATTACAAATCCCCTGTGTAAATAAATTGTTGTGCCCCAGCAGGGGTGTCATGGTCTGCAACTAATGGAGCATGATCCTGCCTCTTTTGCAGAGGCAAGATGAGTGCCAGGAATGCTGGAAAGAAGAAATGGGGTGCGGGGGTGGGGGGGAGAGCGCAGCATCAGGCCTGAGTGGAAAGATTGCCCGTGGCGGCTGCCAATCTCAGTGCTCTGACCCATTAGGAACACATTAAAATCCCATCAGTGTGTTTCCTTTTGCCAGGGCATGCTAATAAACCTCCCTTGAAGAGGAGGGCTGGAGCACTCCAGTGACAGGCAGTGTTGCTGGGTCAGCAAACAGCCCTCCCCCCCAAGGTGCATGACAACCGAATGTTATTAACACACCAAGAGGGGGGAAGAGATGAAAAGGAATTTTGAGGTGCCCGGAGGAGAGCAGGGAGAGAAGACGGGCAGGTCTCCCTCCTGGCCTGCTTGCTTGCCTCCCGCCCCCCCCCCCGGTCATTCAGTAAATGTCGGCACTACAACAAAGCTAAAGGAAAACCACAATAAGAGGAGGAGAAATGTTGATTTTTTTGGACTATAGAATCCAAAATCTCAGAACTAGCATGGTCAGGGAATCTTTCTCAGCCCAGAGAAGAACCCTGTTGGATCAAGTGGGTAGCGTTTGTCAAGGCTGAAGCTAACCACAATCTCTAGAAACATAGAAGGCTTCTCAACATCTATAAGAACATAAGAACATAAGAAGAGCCATGCTGGATCAGGACAAAGGCCCATCTCATCCAGCTTCCTTGATCTCACAGTGGCCCCACCAGATGTGTTTGGGAGCGCACGAGACTAGTTCTCTGTCTCCTGATACCACTCCCCTGCATTTAGTCCTTGAAGTACCCTGCTTTTTTAAAACATGGAGATGACACATCTCCATCATGGTTTGTAACCTGTGATGGACGTTTCCTCCAGGAATATGTCCAATCATCTTTTGAAGGAAACCAGGCCAGATGCCATCACCACCTCCTGTGGCAGGGAGTTCCACAGAATAACAACGCGCTGGGAGAAAAAAATATTTTCTTTTGTCCGTTCTCACCCTTCCAGCCCTTATTTGAGTGTATGTCCCCTAATTCTGTTATTTTGTGAGAGGGAGGAGAGCATCCCTTTATCCACTTTACTCATGCCCTGCATTATTTTGTACGTCTCAATCATATCCCCCTTCAGGCGCCTTTTTTCCAGACTAAAGAGCCCCAAATGTTTTAGCCTTTCCTCATAAGGGAGGTGCCCCAGCCCAGTAATCATTTTAGTCGTTCTCTTCTGCACCTTTTCCAGTTCCACTATGTCTTTCTTGAGATGCGGTGACCAGAATTTTACACAATACTCCAGGTGTGGCCTTACTATCGTTTTGTACAATGGCATTGTAATGTTGGCTGTAGACATGGGCACGACTCAGCAAAATTGTCATTTTCGTTTTCGATTATAGTTTCCGTTATGTAATGGAAACGGTAACGATAATTAAGCCGTCAGAACTCGAACTTGAACCGAAAAAAGAAAAATTTGGTCGGGTTTTTCGTTTCCGTTTGTGGCATCGCCGCGACCGCATGATGCGAAGCACAGAAAAAGTTTTTAAAAGTTTTTTTTAAAACCCCCCGAATCCCGGCCAAAAAAGCAGGTGAAAATATGCCTGCCTGAGGCTTTGCCACCTACCAGAGGGGTGGTTTTTGGGGGGTCTCCGGCCTTTCCCCCCATCTTCTCCTGTCCTGGGCTGCTTGCACTAGGCTGGGGGGGGGGTCATCCTTGTCGTCTGTCTCGCTGCATGCCATGCGGTGGGGGGGATCCAAAATGGCGACCACAATTTTTCTTTTGAAATTGTGGTCAAAAAACACACCAAATCACCACAGAAACATGTGAAATTTATTTATTTTAAATGCCTGAATTTTTATAGTAGCAGCAGTGGTTTTTTTATAGCAATAAAACGTTGTATTGATTTTATTTTATTTTTTATTTTTTTAGACCTGCCCATTTGGGCTGGGCATGGGATGGAACCATGCAAATTGTTTGAACCATTCCACCAATGGCATCACCAGGTTTTTGACTGACACTTCTGGATGTCTCGGAGGGCATAAAAAGCCGAGGCACCTTCCAGAAATCACAGTCAGGTGTATGGAAGTGGTTGAGGGAGGAGGGCTGGCTGCTGGTGCTGGTGCGCTCCGATCGAGATTGAGGAGGGAGGCTGGAGGCTTTAGGGTTTCAGTTAGGCAGGCAGGGAGGGAATTGAATTTAGAAAATAATTTCTTTGATTCCCTGCAGCTTTGTCTGCTGAAGGGAATTGCAGTTTATTCTTTATTGCTTCTCTGGCAGTTTGTGAGGATTTTTTTCTGATATTGGATAAAGGGGGAGGCTCGACGGGGAGTGGGAGGTGTGGATTTATTTTAAAAATATATTATATACTACCATTTATTTTCTATTTTCCCAACTTCAATTTGCTTGCACACACACACATTTGGGGGGAAGCCAAGAACAGAACCTCTATCCTTCCTAAGTGATATCCTAACTGCCCACTCACCCGTCCACCCGCGCCACCACCCACCTGTGGCCTGCCCCGCCGCCCACCCACTCGCCTGCCTGCGGCCACCGCCCACCCATGGCCCCCTGCCAACACCGCCCACCGCCCCCACCCACCGCCCCGCCCACAGCCTTGGGTGCAAAAACACCTAGCGCCGGCCCTGATTGCAGGACGCCCCGATGCTCTGGGAAGTCAAATCGTGCTAAATCGCAGTGGAAACGACAAACAATAACGACAAACGGAAACAACAAATTTTTGAAAACTTTCGCGACAAACGGAAACGACCCGAAACGGACCCGTTCCGACAAACGAAAACTCGAAACATCATTTTTTCTGGTCGTGCCCATGTCTAATCCCCACATTGACTGGGCCAATGCGAGATCTGGGCAAGAAAGAGAAACTGGGTTTCTCGACTTGCTGAATGACTGTGCCTTAGAGCAACTTGTCATGGAGCCCACCCGATCTAATACTGTGTGATACTCTGGACCTGGTCAGGGATGTGAATGTCACTGAGCCTCTGGGGAACAGTAACCATGCTGCAATTTCCTTTGCCATGCATGTCGGAGGAAGAGTGTCAACCAAATCAGACATAAAAACCCTTGATTTTCGAAGGGCAAACTTCCCTCAGATGAGGAAACTAGTTAGACAGAAACTAAAGGGGAAGGTTAGAAGAATCCAATCTCTTCAGAGTGCATGGAGCCTCTTTAAAACAACAATAATAGAGGCCCAGCACAAGTGCATACCACAAAGAAAGTAGAGCTCATTTAAGTCCAAGAGAACACCGGCATGGTTAACGAGTGGAGTTAGAGAGGCTCTAAAATGGAAGGAGAGGTCTTTCTGTAAATGGAAATCCTCCCCAAATGTGGAAAATAAAAAGGAACACAAACTCTGGCAAAAGAAATGTAAGAAGATGATAAGAGAGGCAAAGAAAGATTTTGAGGAAGGCAAAGGTCAACAGGCATGTGGATTTGGATGAATCGGTGGATATAGTCTATCTGGATTTTCAAAAGGCTTTTGACACAGTCCCTCACCAAAGGCTGCTGAGAAAATTGCACAGTCAGGGGATAAGAGGGCAGGTCCTCTTATGGATTGAGAACTGGTTGAGATCCCGGAAACAAAGAGTAGGTGTCAATGGGAAATTTTCACAATGGAGAGAAGTGAAAAGCGGTGTGCCCCAGGGCTCTGTCCTGGGACCGGTGCTTTTCAATCTGTTCATAAATGACCTGGAGACAGGGATAAACAGTGAGGTGGCCAAGTTTGCAGATGACACAAAACTTTTCCGTGTGGTAAAAACCAGAGAAGATTGTGAAGAGCTCCAGAAGGATCTCTCCAAACTGGGGGAATGGGCTGAGAAATGGCAAATGCGTTTTAATCTAGCCAAATGTAAAGTAATGCATATTGGGGCAAAAAAAATCCAAACTTTATCTATCAACTCATGGGCTCTGAGCTATCCGTGACGGATCAGGAAAGAGATCTTGGTGTGTTGGTGGACAGCTCCATGAAGGTGTCTCCCCAATGTGTGGCAGCGGTGAAGAAGGCCAATTCCATGCTAGGGATTATCAAAAAGGGGATTGAAAATAAAACAGCTGACATTATAATGCCATTATACAAAACAATAGTAAGGCCGCCCCTGGAGTATTGTGTACAATTCTGGTCACCGCATCTCAAGAAAGACATAGTGGAACTGGAAAAGGTGCAGAAGAGAGCGACCAAAATGATTACTGGGCTGGGGCACCTCCCTTATGAGGAAAGGCTAAAACATTTGGGGGTCTTTAGTCTGGAAAAAAGGCGCTTGAGGGGGGATATGATTGAGACATACAAAATAATGCAGGGTATGAGTAAAGTGGATAGAGGGAAGCTCTTTTCCCTCTCCCAAAATACCAGAACTAGGGGACATACACTCCAATTGAGGGCTGGGAGAGTAAGAACTGACAAAAGAAAATATTTTTTCACCCAGCGCGTTGTTATTCTGTGGAACTCCCTGCCACAGGAGGTGGTGATGGCATCTGGCCTGGATGCCTTCAAAAGGGGATTGGACAGATTCCTGGTGGAAAACTACATCACAGGTTACAAACCATGATGGAGATGTGTCATCTCCAGTCTTAAAACAAGGGTACTTCAAGGGCCAGATGCAGGGGAGTGGTATCAGGAGACAGATACCTAGTCTCATGCGCTCCCAAACGCATCTGGTGGAGCCGCTGTGAGATATAGGAAGCTGGACTAGATGGGCCTTTGGCCTGATCCAGCATGGCTCTTCTTATGTTCTTATGTTCTTATTCCATCAGCTGTGACAGACATATGACTGTGACACGTTTTGTACTGAAGAAACACCTAGAGACGGCCAGCATCCCCCAAAATATCTGGCGTGAGAATCGCAGCTGGGAGACAACACATACAGTATGGAATTGCTACATTAGTCAATCCTGACCTCTAGACATCATTAAATGCTGTCCCAGAACAGCATGATATAGAGATAATAACAATGGAGCTAAGTGATTGCACAATATCCTCCATGGAAAAAAACCCCAATGTGATCTTTTCATTTAGAACCCTAGACATTTTTTGTAAGCAAAAAAGTAAAATTTATAACTGGAGATTTCAGTTGCCATAGCAGCGTCTGGGGACATTCATTTGATGGTAACAGTGCAGAAGAGGTGCTAAAATAGGTAGAGATGTGCCATCTAGCCCTTATTCATGGAAGCAAACACCCCCATCCCATCATTCAATAGTGGAAGATGGCCATGTGGCTATAACCCAGACTTGATTCCTGGATGAGGCAGATTGCTGCCTGGATCCAGACTGTGCTATGGGATGGAGACACAAGAACTTAAGAACAACCTTGCTGGAACAGGCTGCAGCCCATCCAGTCCAGCATTCTGTCTCACACAGCGGCTCAATCGCAGTGTGGGAGAGAACACTCTCAGGATGCTGATAGGAAATTTATTAAAAGTTTATTAAAATAGCCCAACGCGTTTCGGCCCAAATGGCCTTCTTCAGGGACTTTTTCACTATAAAAAAGTGACATTTAAAAGACATAGAGTCAGAGAATTTTACATATGAACAACAAACAGAAGCACTAATAATCAAATGCATGATAAACACTTAAAATGCTGAAACAGTAAGTTTTGTGGGGATACTTTGTGAGCCGACTGACTTGCTGTCTCAGACCACTAACTATCTACACACATATCATTCTAGGCTTTTATTCAAATAGCTTTAAAAGGAAGGGTGATATTGACAGGTACATGAACCTTTTAGCTGTTTGTCTCATTGTTTTACATATGAAATAGCATGCATATGCTTGTATGTGTGTGGGTGTTATTCACAACTACTTCTAAACATACAGAAACACTTCATATCAAATACAGAAGAAACTTAGGATGCTGAAACAATATATATGATGGTCAATATGCAAATCACTAAGTGTTACAGGTATACTTTAAAAGCAGTCTGGCCTGCTGTCTCAAACTCCTAACTAACTTACATAATAACATTCTGGAGAACAACCATATAAGGCGTGGTATGCATGTGTATACAGTCTCAAAAATATAGCTTCAAAAGAGAAGTGATGATAGCAGATACATGGCTATTTTACTGTTTACCCCACTATTTCCATATATAGGGTATCATACATCTGCTTGCATGTATGTGGGTGTTGTCCACAACTATTTCCAAACATCTTATCTGAAGCGGAATTTGTGGCCATTTATCTCTGTGTTCCACTTGTTGCCAAACATGCTCTTATCTTTCTTAGTATTATCACTTCATTGTTTAGTAGGGTAAAAGAACTATTTTTATTCAACATAACTGCAATATTATACTACAATACACACCACTAACCTGTGCTCAAAGAAACTCTGGAGACGGTTCAATGTTCTCCATGAACTGGTCCAATTCTTTCTTAAAGCTGTCAAGGCTGACAGCTGTCACCACTTCCTCTGGCAGGGAGTTCCACAGACCAGTGATCCTCTTCCGGGTGAAAAAATCTTATTTGTTTGAGATCTAGCTCCCAAATGTTTCATGGAGTGCCCCCTAGTTCTAGTATTGTGCGATAGAGAAAACAGCTTTTCCTTATCTGCTTTGTCCACTCACATCATGTATGATTTTATTTTATTTTATTTTATTTTATTTTATTTATTGATTTATGTATTTTAGAGTATTAACTTATTACTTGTCACATTTATATCCCCGTTTTCCTCAAGGGAGGTCAGCATGGCATACCTGACTGCTTTCATAATCACTATACAGCTGACACCACTTCTTCTGGCACCTTTGGACACCTTAATGGATTGATGAGCCAGCTACCAGGAATTGAATCACAGGTCGCGAGCACAGTTTTACCTGCAGTACAGGCATTTAACCCCTGCGCCTTGTGGCACAGTGGTTAAATGCCTGTCCTGCAGGTAAAACTGTGCTCACGACCTGGGGTTCAATCCTCGGTAGCAGGCTCATTGTTGACTCAGCCTTCCATCCTTCCGAGGTCGGTAAAATGAGTACCCAGCTTGCTGGGGGAGGGGGGCAATGTGTAGCCTGCATAATGTATGGGGCGGTATATAAGCAGAGCACTTTGCTTTTTTTTGGTCCTATGTTGTGTGAAGTGGATAGATCCCTGGTAGTCCTGCTGGGCCCCACAGAGGCCATCAATGCCATGGTATCCTTCTGGGTCATCTTCCTGGAATGGGACTTGGGATGCAGTGTTCAATTACGACCAGGTTCCTTTCCCTGTGAGAGAACTAAGAAGGTGGTGCTCGGCTGGGGTAGTGGTGAGGACTCCTGTCTGATGCCCTGGCCGTGGTCCTGCAGGGCCCCTCAGGGTTCTGTTGTCCCCCCCCCCCCGTGCTATTTAAAGTCTTACACGAACTCTCTGGGAGAAGTTGTCTGGAGTTGCAGTGTTCAATGTCACCAGGACGAGGAGGCCAGAAAAATGAATTTATTTTTTATTGCATTGCACAGAATCCTAAGGGAAATGCCAGCATCAAGCACAGACACCGGCATCCTATTTTATGGGAGAAATTGAAAAGAATCCCAAGGGTCTGCCCTCGTGTTGAGTGTTTTTTTCTTCTTGGTGGTTTTCCAGTAGACTTCTCTGCCATCATCAGAGGAAATATTTATTTCTCTGCCTGGCTCCACCTAGATCGCCTCCATATCTTGTGGCCTCAGGTATCTACACGGTACTATGTGGAGAGCTTGTGGGCATAGGATGAGTGCATTCAAGACCCAGCTGCTGTCTTTGGGGGTTTAACAGGAACACCTGGCTATCGTCAAAGACAGCATCATGACAAGCACATTGCAATATTTCTCTCTTGATCAGCTGAGCATTCTCCAGAAATCTGCTGGCCACAGAAACTGTTCTTTGCCCCTTGGAGGGCTGCACCCACTCCTATTACCACAACCCATCACCTGCAAAAAAAACAAACAAAAAAAAGTTTTCCTTTAAACTTTTTTGAAAAAGCCCCTAGCACCATCTAGTGGCCAATATGTATATATTTAAATCAGGAACACTTTGATGTGGGACAAAATTCTATTTTCATCCCACATCCCTTAGACTTGCAGGCACAAGAGGTCAGTCCAACCCCAAACTTAATTATTGTGATGTTGTACTTATTTACTTATTGTTGTATTGTGTTTTCCTTTGTTGTGAACCGCTTGGAGTTCCTTTTGGAAGACGGGTGGTATATAAGCACTAAAATAGATAGATAGATAAATAAATAAATAAATAAATAAATAAATAGGTTTTGGATTAAAAACCTTTTGGAAGTTATGAGGACGTTGGTGGGCTGCACAGGCATTGGGCCCATTGCGCTGCGTGCAGCCCATGGACTGCATGTTGCCCTCCCCTGCTCTGGATGAGACAAAGTTTTGGAACACCTGGGTTATGCTTCTGTGGCCCCATGCCCTATTTAACAGAAAATAATCCTGCATCTGAAGCTTGGCCAGAGGGCAGGCATGATTTTGGGAAATGTCCCTTGTTTGAACGGCTGTCCAGAGCTATTCTGACCTAGAGGCCTAAAAAGAAGGGGGGGCAGAGATGTCAATGTCACTCTTCACTGCCAGTGAGCAGCGCCTGGTCAAGCAAATGCTGTAGAAGGCACCTAGGTCCCTTGGCCAGAGTCTTCCCCACTCAGGTGAGATGCCTTCTCAGCCTGTTTTCAGTTATAATTTCCTTCTGTACTAAAAGCCGGTATGAAATATTTGAAAGGCTGCCATACAGAGGAGGGACAGGATCTAATCTCGTTCGTCCCAGAGAGCAGGATATGTGACCGTGGGCTAAATTACAAGAACCCAGCTTTCGGCTGAACATCAGGGAAAACTTCCTAACTGTTAGAGCAGTATAGCAATGGAAACCACAACCTCAAAAGGTGGCAAGAGCTCCAACACTAGAGGCCTTCAAAAGAAGACGGTTACTTCACGTCCATTCTCATCCCAGGAGGAAGTTCGTTGCGCGTTGATGTTGGTCACGGTCACGTGGTCTTCTTCCGGTTCTGTCCCTGTTCCCGTGTACACACGGCATGATGGATGATACCGGCATGACTGTTACCGCACGTCCTTGTTCTGTGATGAGATGTGAAATTCCATGCTGTTATTCTCTGGTTTTCTTCTGGCCCGACCTTCCGCTTTTCGATGTTTTGATTCTCCAAAGCCTTGCCTTCCATGCGTTACGGAGTTAAGTTTGAGGCATTTGTCTTTTAATCTCTCTGCACTGCATTGCTGACTCCATAGGGAATGTACTGGCGAATGGCACTTCACATTCCTGCCACTAGATGGAGAATGGCCAGTTGCGTGACGAGCCTTACCTCATGGCCACTCGTCTCGGAACAAGAAGTGAGACGAGGAGATTCCTGAGGCCAGGGAGGGGAATCTCTCATCTCGCTTAAATCGCAGTTCAGGGGATGTGGTCGAGACGAACTCCCCTCATCCCGCAATGGACGTGCGGTTAGATTACTTCGTACCAGTCCCAAGCAGGACTGTGAACAGCGATGAGATGGACGTGAAGTATCAGCCTTGGAAACTTGGGCAACCACCTGGCAGATATCCTTTGATTTGTATTCCTGCATGGCGCAGGGGGTTGGAACCTGATGGCCTTGTGGACTCCTTCCAACTTAAATATTCCAGGATTCTATGATCTATGATCTTTTCGGGTGGCATCTTTCTATCTGTGGCCACTGGCCAATCTCCTCCGATGGAGCTCTCCCAGCCCTCCCTGGAACAGCACATGTGAACCTTGCTGGCTGCTCCATCTCTTCCCTGCCTCCTGCCACCTTCACCATGGGGGTTGCCCTTCAGTTGCATCGGATGAAAAATATCACGGCAAGAGCTGGCCGGGAGATCGCCGCCCGAGGCATCGAAACGGCACCAGATCTTGCCTCTCTTTCGACACTCCAACCTGCCTCCACCAGGCAAATGGGAATCCGCATCTGGAAACCTGTCGTGCTATCCCTTAGTCTTGCCAATTATTTTCTGGTGGGGATAACCGCCCGCGCTGGCCTTTGTTCTCTGCCTGTAAGCTGGCCTTGTAAAGCCTCTTGGTTTCCTTGGATTTATGAAGGAAGTTTGGACAGTCAAGGAGCAGCCTTCCAGTTTCCAGCGGAAGGGGAAGACAGAGCAATAACTGTTTAGGGAGAGAGAAAAGTGGCCTTTAAAAAAAACACAATGAAAAACCCCCAAGAGGCTTTAAAGTTTATGCTGGTTCTGTTTAAAAGTCTCATAGCTTAGATTCATGGCTCTCTCTTACACCCATTGCCTTGTAGATTGGGAAATCAAAGAGCGGCTGTTTAAAAAAAGAGAGCAAAACCAGCCTCCCCTTTAAGGAAGGGTTAGTTATCACAGGGGAGTTTGAGGATGGTTTAAGAGCAGGTTTTAGTAGTGGCTTCCTGTAGAATGTGGCTGCCTAGGATGCATGCAGCCCCGCTTATTAAAAAAAATGGTATATTGCCATCAGGATGGAGGAGAGGATGAGAAAGCCATCGCAAGGCAGGGGTGACAGTTGGGTGCAAGGTAGGCAGTGGGGATGGGCACATGGAGGAATGCTGATCAGGATCCATGCTTCTCATGGTGCCCCCTCCTGAGAGTGTAACTACATGACAGGTGTGTGTGTGTGTGTGTGTGTGTGTGTGTGTGTGTGTGTGTGTGAAGAGTGATTTGCACTAGTAGAAATTGGGTTTCCCTGGGTGAAATTGGCTATATTATAATTCACAGGTGTCAGCAGGGGCAGAGGTAGAGAACTTCGTTGGTGTGGGTCTCCAGCAGTAGAGGCCACTATAAGGTATGTCCGGATAGTCAAAGCTATGGTTTTTCCAGTAGTGATGTATGGAAGTGAGAACTGGACCATAAAGAAGGCTGATCGCAACAGAATCAATGCTTTTGAACTGTGGTGATGGAGGAGAGTCTTGAGAGTCCCCTGGACTGCAAGGAGATCAAACCTATCCATCCAGAAAGAAATCAACCCCAAATGTTCACTTGAAGGACAGACTTTGAAGCTGAGGCTCCAGTACTTTGGCCACCTCACGAGGAGAGAGGACTCCTTGGAAAAGTCCCTGATGTTGGGAAAGATGGAAGGCAAGAGGAAAAGGGGATGGCAGAGAATGAGATGGTTGGACGGTGTCATTGATGCAACCAACATGGATTTGACCAAACTCTGGGAGGCAGTGGAAGACAGAAAGGGCTGGTGTCCTCTGGTCCATGGGGTCATGAAGAGTCGGATATGATTGAACAACCAAGAAGAAGAAGAAGAAGAAGGAGAAGAAGAAGAAGAAGAAGAAGAAGAAGAAGAAGGTGCTATGTCAACATCCTCACTTCTCTGTGTTTTTTAAATTGGTCCCCCCCAAGTACGTTGGCTATAGTACAGTGGTGGTGAGACTTCAGCACTCCAGATATTATGGACCACAACTCCCAGCATTCCAAACCTTTTGCTTGCCAATGGCAAAAGAATGTGCAGGTTGTGGTCCAAAACATCTGGAGTGCTGAAGGTTCACCACCACCACTGATATAGGGTGTCTCAGCACGGAGCTGAACCTTTAAAAATAATTTTAAAAGGGAAATTATTTAGAAATAAGAGGCCCTCATATAAGGGGAACTGACCTTCCAGACTTGACATCCCCTCCCCTTACCGTATACAACGTATGTATTGGTTGAAACAGAGAAGTTTTTGGCATACTGCAGGTTTGTTGATCTTTCTTCTTTAATCTCATTTTAATCCTTTCCGATCCCGTCTGGCCACTTGCCAAATAATGGGGCGGGGTGAGGGAGTTTTCCATGAACCAGGCCAACCAACCCACTAGTTCATGTGAGTAAAGAAGGCGCTGTTTCAGCTACCTTTGTCAAGCAATTTGGAGATGTAGGTGTTTGTCGTGAAAAATCCCCATAACTGTTATCCACCCCACATAAAATCAGCCAATGAAGAGCAGGTCTTTTGTAAAGTCATTGGATCCTAATGCCCCCTTCTAGACCTACATGCTTTCCTGCACAACAGGGCTAGCTTGCAACAACCTACTGCTCCTGGGAAATGCATTTCTGTTCCAGCTGAAAAGATTTCAGCTAAGCGTAAAGGGTTTTATGCAAAGCCTTTCTTTACTCAAATAGGTATCAAAAGTAGAGGGAATTCTACTATTTTGTAGGGCAGCAGCTGCAAATGTACAAGGTATAAACTTTCCCTAGAAAAGGAGACTAATTTATCAAGCTTTGGGGAGAGCTAGGGAAAAAAACTGGAACAAAATAAAATGATTTGCTGTCCCGAGAATGCCATATACCATCTTTTAGTAACTGGAGGCTTTGTGTTTTTAAAGCTTACGCGGTGGTGTGTTTGTGTGAGCACGCTGCAGGTGCAGAGAAGCGGAGGGCGCGAGTAACCAGTTTTCCATGTTTCAAGGCGTGCAGGGGCCAAAGAGAACCATAAACGCAGATGGGCGATCGCTCACGGGTGTCTGAGGGGCTTTCACGAAGGAGGAAGGAGCCCGCTCGCCAAGCAGCCATTTCTGCATTCTGAGAACTTTATGGCGCTCATTCCCCTTGCCCTGCTCTCTCCTTCTGCTTTTGATTGAGCAGAACTTTCGCGAACCAAAAGTGCTGAGTTGCCCAGATCAAAGTTGGGACTTGGCGCCTCGCCTCGGTGGCCAGGGAAAGAAAGAAAAGGGGGGGGGGAGTCTGAACAGAGCTCCCACGCCAGGCCTCATCTGCTGCTCACAGAAACACAGTGTCTTGCCAAGCCGGGTCCGGACGAGTGGCCACAATGAGCAAAGAGAGAGAGAGAGAGAGAGAGAGAGAGAGAGAGAGAGAGAGAGAGAGAGAGAGAGAGAGAGAGAGAGAGAGAGAGAGAGAGAGAGAGAGAGAGAGAGAGAGAGAGAGAGAGAGAGAGCAATTCGGGATGATGATTCTATGATTCTAAGCCTGTTGGCACGTGTTTTTAAATGCTTCCAGGAGGGCACATGAGGAAAACCACAGAGAGAGCCTTGCGGCACCTTTAAGAGAAGCAAATTTATGACCGTCGATGTGTTTTTGGCATCCCAGCCAGGAGGTCTTTATGACTTCTCAGGAGTCGTTATTTTGAAATATTCTTCCTTGTCTTGAGACCAAGGGACCAGAGAAGTTAAAAAATAATAAATTTGCGAGCAGGAAAAACGTGGCTTGCTTGGGTGTGGATTGAGAGGTGACAATGATGTGCTTTCAATTCAGGTTTAACGTCTGGCGTCCTTGGGGCTTGCTAGGTATAATAAAGGACTCAGTCGACATTTCTCAGGCCGCTTTTCTGGTGGATTTTCTTGGGGTTTGTCCAGGGCCACAGAGGCAGCAGGTCATGCAATCCCATCAGCCCTACATGCTCCAGGGGATCTCAGTGGACCCCTCTCCCAGGAGGAGAAGTGGGCATTCTGATCCCTCTACCTCTGCAGCCAAGCGCTGCAACCAATTGGCAAGACAGAAGCGGAAGGTGCATTGAATGTTTTTTTTTCCTCTTGGAAGTTGCCCAGCCAACAAGCCAGGTAACAAGAGCCACCCGTGAGCTCTTGTATACCTTGTGATCCATGGCTCCGAATACTAGAACTAGGAGACTGGAGTCTGGCGCTAGAGAAAGCCTTCGGCTATAAAAAGGTGATAAAGTTTTGGATTTCTGGTTAAAATTCCCTTTCTACAGAGCAGAGGTACAGAGAGTCACAGAGGAGAATAGCTACACATTTCCCAGATTGTTCACCCCTTTCTCATTAACTTGCCTGTAAGTTATGAACGCAGCAATTAAAATTAAAAAAATAATGCTCCTTTGCTTACAACTGGGAACAGATCAGCAGCAAACTAGCAACCAAACTACAGCTTCCAACTGACTCAAGAGAGGGAAAGAGCAGCCCTGAGCAGAGAGGTGGGGTTCTCTTTGAATTCAGAGGTGGGAAGGAATGATGGGTTAGTGCTGGTTAGATGGGCAGCAACCCCAGCTTAGAAAGGTCCCTCCCAGCCACACAAATTGGGGGCAGAATGTGAGTTTGTCAAAACGTCCACCAGAAGACTTCCAGCCAAAACAGGAGCCATGCTTTCCACCTCATTCATAGGCATCCTTCAGTCTCGAAAGACTATGGTATCATGCCTGGAGTAGAGATCCTAAGAACAACACCTAGTGTGACTAAATAGACCAATTCGGGAATGGCAGTCTCTACCGCAGTGGGGGCAGATGTATTCTGTTTCTTGCCCACTCCTCAAGTTTCGTTCTTTCCATGCCTGCCTCTTTTCCTCTGCCTGTTGGACAAATGCCTCTTCAAATTTATGTAGACCATGCTTTATCTCTTGCCTCCAGACAGTGCGATCGGAGGTCAGGGTTTCCCATCTGTTGAGGTCCATTCCCAAGGCCTTCAGGTCCCTCTTACAGATATCCTAATACCGCAGCTGTGGTCTCCCTCTGGGGCGCTTTCCCTTCATTAGTTCTCCGTATAGAAGATCTTTTGGGATCCGGCCATCATCCATTCTCACAACGTGTCCAAGCCAGCGTAGGTGTCGCTGTTTCAATAAAGTGTACATGCTATGGATTCCAGCTCGATTCAGGACTATGCTATTTGGAACTTTGTCGTGCCAGGTAATGTTGAATATTTGCCTAAGACAGTGCATATGGAAGGTATTAATCTTTCTTTCCTGTCAGGCATGGATGGTCCAAGCCTCGCTGCAATACAAAAGTGTGCTCAGTACGCAAGCTTTATAGACCTGTATCTTTGTATGTTCTGTCAGCTTCTTATTGAGCCATAATCTCTTTGTTAGTCTGGAAAACATAGTAGCTGCTTTACCTATACGTTTATTCAGCTCAGACTCTAGTGAGAGTGTATCTGAGATAGTTGAGCCAAGATACACAAAGTCATGGACAGCTTCCAGTTCTTTTGCAGAAATTGTAATGCGAGGAGGAGAGTCCACATTCTGGCCCATTATTTGTGGGGGGTTTTTCAGGCTGATTTCTAGCCTAAAATCTTTGCAAGCTTTACTAAAATGATTCATGAGTTGTTGGAGATCTTCGGCAGAGTGAGCAGTAATGGCGGCATCATCAGCGAAGAGGAGATCCCGCAAACATTTCACCTGTACCTTAGACTTTGCTCTCAATCTAGAGAGGTTGAAGAGTTTTCCATCTGATCTGGTCCGGAGATAGATACCCTCTGTTGAAGTTCCAAAAGCATACTTCAGCATGATAGCAAAGATCCCAAACAAGGTTGGCGCAAGGACACAGCCCTGCTTCACTCCACTTAGGATGTCAAAGGGATCTGACACTAGGCCATCAAAGACTACATTGCCCTTCATATCCTCGTGAAAAAACCTAATGTTGTTAAGGAGCTTGGGTGGGCATCCAACCCGGAGGAGTATTTTAAAGAGTCCGTCCCTACTAACCATATCAAATGCCTTCGTAAGATCTATGAAGGCTACAAAAAGTGGCTGTCCTTGTTCCCTTCATTTCTCCTGCAACTGCCTGAGGGAAAATACCATATCAGTAGTGGACCTGTTGGTTCGAAAGCCACACTGTGATTCTGGGTAGACTCTCTCTGCAAGTATCTGGAGCCTCTTCAGTATAACACATGCAAACAGCTTCCCGACAACACTAAGAAGAGAGATACCGCCATAGTTGTTACAGTTGCTCCTGTCACCTTTGTTCTTATAAAGTGTAACAATATTAGCGTCCTTCATATCCTGTGGTACTCCCCCTTCCCTCCAGCAAAGGCAGAGGATTTCGTACAGTTCAGTGGCAATGATCTCTTTGCAGCACTTCAGAACTTCAGCAGGAATGTTATCTTTCCCAGGTGCCTTGCCAGAGGCAAGTGAATCCAGAGCCACATTTAGTTCTTTTAGTGTTGGTTCATTGTCAAGCTCCTCCACCTGTAGCATTATTAATTACGCATACACAGAGTTTTGGGGTACAACAATCTCCTGGTCCCAGGCTGCATCTCTCTCTCTGTGTGGGTTTCTGTCTCTCTCTCTCTGTGTGTGTGTGAGAATGAGTGTGTGGGAGTGACTCTGAGCTGCTCCTGGGACCCAACGTTCTTCATTGGTAACAGTAAACAAGTACACAAGGGGTGGAGAGAAGCATTGACAATAGGACAGAGGAAGACAGAGGAAGGATGGTCTTTGGTCATGCCTGCATTCCATTGGTGGGGGGAGTATGCACCTTCATCAAGGAGGAAATGCTGGCTAGTGGGGACTCATTGATAAGGGAGGGAGGAAGGAGCTTTGGGCTGGTCACAGACCAGATGTGCCTGATATCTGATATCCAGCTTGCCATCTGTTTCCCTGGCCTCTTGAGCTATGCCAGGTCCAGGTCAGCTTAACCACACACTGGGTTTCCTGCTTGCTCTCTGGAAATGCCTGTCCAGGACCTAAGGCTGCCTCAGTGCTGCCAAGTTATTTCGGGGTTCAGAGCCTTTTGGGGTATGGAATCCCCACATCCACCAAGGGCGATGGAGAGGTCACTGTAGCACAAAGCTGGATACACATTTCAGGTATTCTGTGAAATGGGTACAGAAAAAATCAAGACAGGGTTCCCACCCTCTTTCATTTCTTTCCTGTAATTCCCAATCTCTCCATGTAATGTTGGATCATGTTATTAAAATACTGCTTCACTCTGGTATTTTCATGGCTTTTGTGAGATTCTCGGTGGTGGCCCTGATTCACAGGATAATCAAAGGAGCCTCTGATCCTCCTGGAAGTCCCACAAAGCTTAAGCAGCTCTGGTCTTGAAAAGAAAGACACATGGCTACATCTGCCGAAATCAAGGGACACCTGATACCACCACCACATCCCAGTGGTTGTTCTGTTTTGCAGCTGGAATCGTGGAACTTCTCCTTATGGATTCTTGCAGCTCCAATTTTGAGCAGGATGTTTCTTGCCCCCCCCCTCCAAGTGCTCTGCGCTGCCTAGCCCACTGACGGATCTGGCAGGACTTGAAAGGCTGGTGTTACAGGAAATGGTGGGGGTTCCAATAAAGTGAAAATGAAGACCTCCCATTGCTTCCAATAGGATTGTGTGGGTTCTGGTTCCTTCCTTCCCCGTGGGCCACAGTTGTCTAGCAGTCCCAAGGTGAGCTGCATATAAAGATCATAAGTAACCACCATGGCAGTCACCACCAGGGTTAGATGTCTGGGAAGATTCTCAGTCATCCAAGTGAGGCTATCTGGAAGTTGAGTCTTGTGAGATCGAAGCATTCCACTACTTATCCAAGCATTCTCTCAAGAAAAGAAGTCCAGTTGTCATGACTGAACTTTCACACTTGGGTTAGAGTAAAGAGGTAATTTTTGGCCACCCCTAATTCAGAATTATTGCACATGGAGCAGATGGTTGGGTATCTTTTTTGCCCGCTGTGGATAGCTGGTGGTCAGTCTCTAAAATATATTAAGAGTTGCCTGTCCGTGAAGCTTCTCAGTTATCCAGGTGAGGATATCCGGAGATTGAGTCATGGCAATTGGACTTCTTTTCTTGTGGGACAAAAATTTTTCACTACCCCTTAGGTGGACAATGGCCAGTGGTGTAATTTTCAGTGAAGATTTACAAACCTTAGACAGAGATGATAGGTGATTCAAGGGGTGTTTGTGACAGGGAGGCCATTCATGTGTGCATAGAAAATCCATCCCTCAACCGGGGTTAGGACTTAGGCACAATCTGTCCCCCATTCATTATGCTGCCCTTTCGTCAGTCCCCACAAAAATCAGGACCACTTCATGCCAGGAAGGCCAATGCCAACAACCCACACTTAACAGGTTTTGGGAAGGGCTGGAGAGGTGTGACTTTCACACAATCCTGATCATTGTCCATGAATGTGTTGTGTTGTGTCATTACAGTCGTGACCGACTCTTCATGACTCCATGCCCATGGAGTTTTCTTGGCAGGAATACTGGAGTGGTTTGCCAGTTCCTACTCCAGGCACCTCCAGCACCTGGTATTCCCTGGTGGCCTCCCATCCAAGTACTAACCAGGGCCGACCCTGCTTAGCTTCCGAAATCAGGCAAGATCGGATATGGGCATCTAGACCGCTTTGTCCATGAATACCTCATAATAAAAATAATAATAATGGTGTGCCCTCAAGTCCGTTCTGACTTAGGGTGACCCTTTCCAGGATTTTGTAGGCAGAGACACCTCAGAAATGGATCCCCATATTCTCTTCTCTGGGGGCACCTCTGGGACTCTGATGCCATTCCAAGGCGACACAGGCTGGCTTGTTGGGAATTGAACTCCCAAGCTCTAAGCTCACTCACCTATCCAGCCAGCAGATGGCTACTACGGAGTCCTTAAGAACATAAGAACATCAGAAGAGCCATGCTGGATCAGGCCAAAGGCTCATCTAGTCCAGCTTCCTGTATCTCACAGTGGCCCCATCAGATGCGTCTGGGAACGCACGAGACTAGATGTCTGTCTCCTGATCCCACTCCCCTGCATCTGGCCCTTGAAGTACCCTGTTTTGAAGCCTGGAGATGACACATCTCCATCATGGTTTGTCTCCTGTGATGGACTTTTCCTCCAGGAATCTGTCCAATCCCCTTTTGAAGGCATCCAAGCCAGATGCCATCACCACCTCCTGTGGCAGGGAGTTCCACAAACTAACAACATGCCTTGGAAAAAGACTGATCTGGGAGTTTGCTGGGATATTTCACAGCAAGAGTTGGACTTTCCCCCAAACTCGAGTATTTGACCTCTGTTCACTTTTGGCAAATTTCGGTTGCATCCGTAATACTAATGTGAGTTTTAAAAAGGTGAGGTACGTGGCACCGAGGTCCTGCCTCTCTCTCCTGCTCCGGTCTTCCCAACACCTGCCAGAAGTGGATTTTGATTTTAACCTTGTATCAACAATCACCCTGCTCTTTTGTTCCTCTCCTTTTCACCTTGGGGGACTCGGCACAAGCGCAGAGGTGATACATAATTCATGCCAGCCAGCTGTCAAAACAATCAGCGAGAGTTTGCGGCTTCTTGGCATGGCACGGCGGCTGCAGCTGATCGTAAGCAGCCAGAGACCCACCGCGGATTGTTTGGCACTTGGCAGAAGCTAGGTTGGGGGAGAGAGGGAGGGGGGAGCAGAATGCCGCCACCGGACAGTCTTATGCTGTCCCAGTCAACAAGATGGGGGTCTGGGCTGACCCGTTGGTCTGCTGGGTGTGGGGTTCTGCGGGTCCTTTGGCTATATATCCAGACGCCTTGTCTTAATCATTATTATTATTTATTATTTGAGATTATTTTTACCCCACCTTTCTCCTTGGAAAAGGACCCAAGGCAGCTTACAGTAATGAGTCCCGTACAATTAAGACATGTTCAAGTATTTGAACAAGGAATTGAGGGACATCTTACAGCACTGATATACAACATTACATTAAAGCCACAAGGTTATAAGTAGTTATAAACACAAAGTCTATGTGAACCTATAGATTCATATAAAAGACACATGGTAGTCCATCATTCAGGGAAAGCTTGACTGAAGAGAAAGGTCTTTGCCAAGAAATCCATAAAAAAACCCCTCTCAAATCTTCAATGGCTTTCATGACCGGGTCCCCCCATGTCTTTACAGAGACATCCAACTCCTAGGCTACTGTGGTTTTATTTCTGTTTTGTTCGTTGCCCCATATATTTTCCTCAGACAAGGCCAGCTCAAGACTACGTGGAGGATCCCCACCATATATTGGCCCTCAAAAGAGGAGGTTGCCCAGAGGGGAAGAACTTAAGAATCATAGAATCACAGAATCCTAGAGTTGGGAGAGACCTCAAGGGCCATCCAGTCCAACCCCCTGCCATGCAGGAATCCCCATCACAGGACCCCTGACAGATGTCCATCCAGCCTCTGCTTAAAAACCTCCAAAGAAGGAGACTCCACCACCCTCCTTTGCGGCAGCATCTTCCACTGCCGAACAGTTCCAGTAGTTCACCACTGGGGGAGCAAAATGCCGGACCAGATGCCTTGGTCTTTGGTCTTGCTGCCACCCAGAGTTTGCAGGGTAGAGGTGAGCGGATTGAGGCCTCCTGCCCCAAGTGGCCGGCAGTTCCCTAGGGGGTCCTGCTCATCCCTGTCTCTTGGAGAGCCTAGCCACCTCGCTCTGGTGTGCCTCTATGATGGGCAGCCCAGTTTCCTCGGTTGCCATGGTGAGCCAGAGGTGGGTGCGTGGGTGGGTATCAAGATGCTTTTTCTTTGTGCGAGCTGCCGTGGTGCTCAACGGGAGTGTTATCCCGGATAAATGCTACCTGTCTGGTTGAGGCCCAAATTGCGTAGCGGAGGTAGCAACCAGCCTTCCTGAATGACGGCTCCGCCTGCCTGTAATTGGTACATTAGTTCCCTAGAGGGGTGAAGGTGCAGCACAGAGGAAGGGATGGAGAGTACCTGAAGGAAAGCATCACATGTAGGCGTTCGGGAAGTCCACCTTCCCAATGGACCCCGGGGGGGGGTTGGCTCAACCTGAGGAAAGAAGAAAAGACATGGCAGCATGCAAGATTCACTCTCGGAGCTCAGGAAGCACCTCCTGTTTGCTTGCGAAGGGAACTTGGCAGCTACTCAGACACACAGAGAGAAACACTACCTGCTCAGGTGGCTCACAAAAGCTCGATTTTGCCTGGCTGTCCATGTAAATAGCATTAGCTCTCTGGATTACAAATCGAGAACCTGAGGAGCAGAAGACAAGGCTGGATTCCTGGGTGGGTGGGAGATAACACCACCACCACCACACACAGAACAGCTTTGGGACTTGTGCTGCTTACTTAAATTCATTTAAGCTGCACATTCTCATAACAAACAGCCTTTCCTGGCATTGCAACCAACAGAGACGTCCAACAGAGGGGCTCGGAGTGGTAGAAAGTGTTGGGTCTGGGTGTTCCTCTGGGGGTTGAGCCACTGTGCATGTATCCCAAGGCTCTGAAAAAGTTACTTTTTAGGGCCTGTCCCTTTAGCTCCTGCCCCATCAGCTGCTATTGGAAGTGAGAGGCGTGTGGTGTCCAGCTGGAACCAAGTTATGGTGACCCACCTAGTAGGGCTTTCAAGGCAATTGAAATATCTAAAGAGTGATTCTAATAAAGAATGGGCACGAAACGGAAACATTGTGTTTTGTTTCGCCCCCCCCCCGTGATTTATTTCATTTCATTAGAAATGATTTTTTTTAAAAAACAATTGTACCAAATGAACAGTCTGTATAGATTCTCAGTCATCCAGGTGAGTTTATCTGGAAGTTGAATCATGATGGCTACTGGACTTCTTTTTCTTGAGAGATAGAAATGTTTCGCTGCTCATCCAAAGAGCTTCATCAGTCTGAATACAGCTAGTGTGAGTCCTCCATCTTATAGCCCACTTTGACCTCTTGTCACCCTGGTCTGAAATAGGCTCATAAGATGAACAATGGCCTGAATAGGCTTGTTAGGGAGACAACCAGTATCCATAGCCTTAAGGTGAACAATAAGGTGCTGAAACCTATAAAGTATGAGTCATTTAGGTATGGCCTTGGTGGTGAAGGCTTTTTGATTTGTCTGGGTATTGTTGAAAGCACAGTCTGATAAGTAGCAGATAGACTATCCCTGAGGCCCCCACCTCTGTTGAAGTTGAATAGCTCAGCCCCTGAACACCAAACCTCTCCAAATTTGCAGGGCTTAAAGGGGAGAGTCCAAGGAAAGTACCCACCAAACAGACCCAGGGGAGCCATTTTACAGAAAAACAAATTGGTTCTTTTAAATGAAAACAACAACAACACTGGTTTATTTTGTTACTAACGAAACACTGCTTCCCCAGTTCATTTCATTTCATTTTGTTATGTAATGAAACAATGAATCAGCATTAAATTTTTCATTTGGTGAAGTTTTATGGCCAAGCAGGGATTTGAAGTCAGGAATTCTAGTCTATCACTCAAACTACTACACCATGGCTGGGTTGCAGTTATACTCAGCTCCTGCAGAGATGGGCCACCAACATCATATCAGGAATCTCCAAAGTACTGGCTATCGTACATAGGGTACTTTGATTTTGCAAGGCTAGGGAGCCAGAGGTCAGGGGCTCAATTCCCCGCGGTGCCTCGTTCACAGGGGCTGGACTCGATCATCCAGAGGGTCCCTTCTAGCTTTTCAGGTCTCAGATTTCTAAGATTTACCTAGACAGAAGATATCCTCTAACCTCCTGTGCCTTTGCCAACTCCCGATAAAGAGGAACTGATCCAGAATAGAAGTCATATAAATGTGGAATTTTTCTGGTTCTGCTTGGAGATGCTGCGCTGCGGCTTTAAGGTGGCACCTTCCACGCAAGAAGGAAGTGCTCTTCCTACTGTTACTGTGCAGTCATTCAGTCATGTCCAACTCTTCATGACCCCAGGGGCCAGAGCTCGCCAGGCCCTCCTGTCCTCCACTGCCTCCCAGAGTTTGGTCAAATCCATGCTGGTTGTATCAATGACGCCGTCCAACTATCTCATTCTCTGCCATCCCCTTTTCCTTTGCCTTCAATCTTTCCCAACATCAGGGACTTTTCCAAGGACTCTTCTCTCCTCATCAGGTGGCCAAAGGACTGGAGCCTCAGCTTCAAAATCTGTCCTTCCAGTGAACATTCGGGGTTGATTTCTTTCAGGATGGATAGGTTTGATCTCCTTGCAGTCCAGGGGACTCTCAAGACTCTCCTCCAGCACCACAGCTCAAAAGCATCAATTTATAGTACAGATCTCACTTCCATACATCACTACTGGAAAAACCATAGTTTTGACTATCCAGACCTTTGTCGGCAAAGTGATGTTTCTGCTCTTTAAGATGCTGCCTAGGTTTGCCATCACCTTTCTCCCAAGAAGCAGGTGTCTTTTAATTTCATTGCTGCAGTCGCCATCTGCAGTGATCAAGGAGCCCAAGAAAATAAACTCTGTCATTGCCTCCATTTCTTCCCCTTTTATTTGCCAGGAGGTGATGGGAACGGTGGCCATGATCTTAGGTTTTTTTATGCTGAGCTTCAGCCTATTTTTTCGTTCCCCTCTTTCACCCTCATTAAAAGGTTCTTTAATTCCTGTCTGCTATCAGAGTAGTATCATCTGCGTATCTGAGGTTGTTGATATTTCTTCCAGCAATCTTAATTCCAGTTTATGATTAATCCAGTCCTGCCTTTCGCATGATATACTCTGCATATGAATTAAAAAGGCAAGGTGACAGTACACAACCTTGTTGTACTCTTTTCCCAATTTTAAACCAGTCAGTTGTTCCATATCCAGCTCCTCCTCTACCCCCTCTAAAATGTAACTTGTAGGCATCTTTTAGTAGGTAGCCCAAGATTGCACCAAGACCAGTTTTGTTTCTTCTTCTGGCTCTCTGGAAGCCCAAGCAGAGAGAGTCTCCGTCTGCTGCCACCCAAACCTGGTGGTAAGTGAGATGTCACGGATCTGGCCTGTTTGCTACAAATCACACCTTCCTGTTCCTGTTTTCTGTTCCATTGCTTCCCCTGGCAAAGAAAAGGCCCGTCTCTCAGAATGATTATAAATGAAAGAACACTGAGAGGATTGTGTGTTGTTGGTTGTGACAATGCTTTCCCTTCAGGCACACCGTTCCTCCAAATCTTTGTACCTAAGCAGGTAGGCTTGCAAATGATGCCCACGCTTACGTCTTCCTAACCAATAATCAACCACCAGCAAGCCAGCTGCGTCATGTGAAGCAAACTTGGGCTTGGACAAGCAGGCTCCTTCGGAGATTCCTGGTGTAATTGATATGCTCATTCTGTCATGCACTTTGACTATTTCCTTGGCATATTAGGAGTCACCAGCTATAATCAGAGGTGATGTGTATGTCAAACTATCACTGCATGTTCATGGCATCCTGGTACTGTACATGAACCCTTCTAGAAAGAGAGGGAGAGCCCCATAGCAGCTACCCCATTAGCTGTGGAGCAAGTCTTAGGGTCCTAGCTGAAGTCTGAGCCTGAGTTGTTAGCACCAAATCCCAAGTCCCTACAAAAACAGGCTTTTGCCCAGAAAAGAAAAGGGTTGGGTGGGTGGGTTTCTGAGCTTTGAGTTGAGCCCAAGTTAATGAAAAATAAATAAATTTATAAATAAATAAAAATATAAATAAACAGACGCCTTGTGGCGCAGTGGTTAAATGCCTGAACTGCAGCTAAAACTGTGCTCATGACCTGGGGTTCAATCCCAGGTAGCCGGCTCAAGGTTCATTCAGCCTTCCAACCTTCCGAGGTCAGTAGAATGAGTACCCAGCTTGCTGTGTGTGTGTGTATGGGGGGGATCTGTAGCCTGCATAGTTAAATTTTAAACTGTCAAGAGAGTGCTGTAAGCACTATGTGGCAGTATATAAGAACACTTTGCTTTGCTTTAAATAAAATGAGTCAAATCAGAGCTGAGTTGTTGATGTGTGTTAAGTCTGATTTGACAGGGAATCTTGCAGCTTGGGCGTGGTGGCTTAGTGGACTAAGGCTTCTGGAAACTGCTGGCTGCAAAGTTGGCAGCTTGGCGGTTCGAATCCTGGGTGCCACACAGCAGGGCGAGCTGATAACCTGAGCTCCTGCCAACCTAGCAGTTCGAAAGCATGTAAATGCAATTAGATAAATAGGTACTGCCATAAAAAGTGGGAAGGTAAATCTGTTTCCTTGCAGCCATGCCAGCCACATGGCCACGGACTTGCACAACACTGGCTCTTCGGCTTGAATGCGGAGATGAGCACCGACCCTAGAGTCAGACATGACTAGCACGCATGTGGGAGGGGAACCTTTACCCTTACCTTTTCACCTCGCAACTTGAGTCTCCGTCCTTGCTGTGCAGGGCTGCATGGAATATGCATGAAGTCCAGCACTGGGCTGGACTTGGAGGGTTTGCATAGCATGAACTTTCCTTGACAGTCACTTCTGGGGTTTGTAGAGCATGTATCAGCAAGGGCAGGAGCTCATTAAACCCTATCATCCAGAATTGAACAGATCCATCAGGATCCAGCGAGCCTGCTGAGCCAACCACGGAAGGATCAAAGAGGGCACAACCCTCTGGGGCAGAAATATCCGTGGACCTATCTGGCTGAATGCGAGACCCTTTCCCTGGCCTTGATGTCGTTAACAAGCCCATAACGGACAAGGTTGGGTTTGATACATGTCATGCATTTCACACTCAGCTGCTTGAGAGGAGGCGGTTTAGAAGTTCCCTGTACAGCTCATGCATCATGCATGCTGCTTGAGCTGCTGACAGGTGGGCTGAAGACTCACCGTGCTTACTCCACCGGCTACTTGTTTCCTAAGGCTTCTCAGATAATGAACTGGTCAGAAATGCTCTCAAGGAGGTTGCAATGTGTATTTCAAAAATGCTTATTTATTTTGTACCTTGCTTCTTCTTTGCAATGCTCAACAAGATGCATAACGTTTCTCTCTCTCTCTTTCTCCCCCCCCTCCCGATTTTTAATTGCACAGCAGTCTCCCTGTGAGGAAGGTGAGTTGGGGAGATGGAAAGTGGACAAGATCATGCCTCAGCGTCACGTCTGAGTGGAGAGTTGTCTCAGGTTTCTTTAATCCAAGCTTGACACTTCAACTAGCACATCTTACCTCTCCTTCCCTTCCCTTCTGAAACATGTGATGTGGCTTAGCTACCAACAGTATCAGAACGTCATGTGCCCTGAAAGTAACACACACCCACACCCATTCTTGAGCTAAACTGTGGCCTGGAATTGGAGGCCAGAGAAGGAGCTGATACATTGTAGGTAGGGATGTTGACAAGTCCTTTGGGTTTGAGTCCCAAGTGTCAAGTTTGAGTCTCTATGGGCGTTTATACACGACCCCTAAGCTCCGCCGCAAATGGCTGCAAGGTCCGGACCTTAAAAATGTTTACCCACCAGCTCCGGACTTTGCAGACAATTAAGTGTGACCCTGCCGACTTTAGCGCAACCAAACAGCAGTTTTCTTGTACCTGGTCTTTGATGGTGACAAATATTTGATCCGGTGTAAGGATAGTGAGTGCGGGGCTCTCCTGACTTCTGTTTGTTCTTTTTTTGCGCCCCGTCCCTTTAAGAGATCTGAATGCTGCCAGGAACAAAACGGAGGTAAACGGGAATTCTTTTCTTTCTTTTTTCTCCCTCCCTCAGGCAGCCAGCAACCAGGAAGTGCCGAGGGGGGTGGGGACAGAGGAAGAGTGAGGAACCCCTAAGATCTCTGGTCCAAATTTAAGTGGCCAGTGGATCTTAGGGGTTGTGTAAAAAGGCCCTATTTCCTCAGAAAAAAGGGAGGGAGGGATGGGTTCCAAGTTGTAAGCTGGGTCCAAGTCATTGGGGGGGGAAACAAAAAAAACCCCAAGTCCAACTACCAGTGCAACTTAAGTCCGACCTGAGTCTCCATCTCTGATAGATGGACATTTTCGCCATTCCTTTGGGGGGTTGGAATAAGTGACCTTTGATGGACCCTGTGCTCTGTTTTTCCCCCTTCATATCCACTTTCAGCAAGACAGCAGTGTGTTTTATTCATTCGTTTCCCGCAGTGTTGAGAGCTTATGCTATCGCCCGCAATTTTAAAATGCAGAGGAGGTCAGTCAAAAACATGCCGGTGTTATCCATTCAGGGGAAATCCATTATGAACCAGTGAAAACAATGCAGAAAAGAACAGTTTTGAGTGCGTTTGTAAACAAAGACGTCCTTGCTGAGTTCGGATGTGGCTGGAGGCTTGCCGAGCTAAATGGTTCCGGTGCTTTTTCCAAGTTGTATTCAGGCCAAAGCGTTGACCTGACCTCTGAAACAAATGGTATTCAGGATCATACCTGTCAAGTTTTGGAATTGAAAATAAGGGAATTTTTCGAACACCTGAATACAGTGGACCCTCGTATAACAAATGGTTTGTATAACATAAAATCCGTACAACATAAAAAATTTCGGAGATAGGGGAAATTTGCTTAACAGAATTGCCTGTGGGGCGAATCCGTACAACATAAAAATGATCATGATTAGGGATTACTCTGTTTTCAATGCATTCCTATGAAAATTTGTATAAAGGAAAATTTGCTTAACAGAATTTCATTTGGAACAAATTAATTTCTTTATACAAGGTAGGACTGTATATGCAACTTAAACTCCAAAATGTTTATCATCATCATCATCATCATCATCATCATCATCATCAATGAAAACTTTCCAATTTTGCCGGCAAGCACGGCCAGCAAGCAGACAAATGAGGGGGTGAGGTGGGGGGTGGGGGAAGTGGTGCAGTGCCACCCCAACAGAGAGGAGACAAATGAGGTGCAGGGGGGGGGGGAGGCGGCATGATGCCGCAGGTGGCCCACCAGCTGCTGTGAGGGAAATGGAGGGGAGAGAGGCAGCGCCATGCCACAGAAGACCCACCAGGCACTGTGAGCGGGCGGGCACAGCGAGGGAACAAGGAGGTTGGGTGATGGGCGGCCACAAACCAGCCTGCTATGGAGAACAGAATGGGCTCCCCCCCCCTTAGCCGAAGAGAAAAGTGGCCATGTGATTTGAAGGGCCCTGCTTTAAAGGCTGCCCCTTCGCCCCACCCCACTCGCACACGTCAGGATGTTTGGGGTGGCGGCCAGTATGGCAGTGCTTTGCCTGAGGGGGGCAAAACTGTCCCGCGTCTGGAGCAGCCGGTGTGGAATGTGCTCATTGGCTCACCACTGGCCAGAGTGACAAATACAGGACATTTCTGGGAATAGAATAATAGAATCATAGAATCCTAGAATCCTAGAGTTGGAAGAGACCTCAAGGGCCATCCAGTCCAACCCCCCTGCCATGCAGGAACCCCCATCACAATATTTCCGACCGATGGCCATCCAGCCTCTGCTTAAAAACCTCCAAAGAAGGAGACTCAACCACCCTCCATGGCAGCATATTCCACTGCCGAATAGCTCTGTCATAAAGTTCTTCCTAAAGTTCAAATGGAATCTCTTTTCCTGTAGTTTGAAACCATTGCCCCGAGTCCTAGTCTTTGAAGCCATGGAAAACAAACCTGTTCCCTCTTCAATATGACACCCTTTCAAATATTTAAACATAGCTATCATATCCCCTCTCAGTCTTCTTTTATAGAGGCTAAACATTCCCAGTTCCCTAAGTCATTCCTCATATGACATTTCCTCCAGACCCTCAACCATCCTGGTATCCCTCCTCTGCACCCGCTCGAGGTTGGGAAGATGGTGGGAAAGAGGGGTAAAATATGTGAGTTTCCTGGGCAAAGCAGGAGACTGGACAGGTCTGTTCGGCCTTTAATTATCCTTAAAGGCTGTTTTTTGAGGCAGATTGGGTTTTAAACAGCAGCTCACAATGGCTGCAAAATAAGAATTTAGGGCTGGCCTTTTGGAAGGGCCCTTACCTCCCTGTGCCACTATAAAATCTCTCTTTAGTCATATATACCAGAGGCAGGTGCTTAGAGGGCCCCATAAAGGTTTTTATGCGCAAAAGTACTGCCGACAAGGGCCAACATCAATCCACTCGTTTCTTCTTAGCCCCGAATAACCACTCTCTTCTGACACAATCAAACAATATAGCAATTTGAGAAGAGGAGTTTTCAGACCCTTGTATTTATAGGTACAATCTTCAGGTCTCATCCAGCGCATTGGTTGCAGCCTTCCATGACAGGGAGCGTGCAGTCACAAAGAATGCCGTTAGTTCATCGCAATCAAAAGAGCATTGAATTCCATGTTTCTTACATTTTTTTCCTTTCTTTCCCTGCCTGCCATTTTGCTTCTGGTGAACTTGGAGGCTTCTGTTGTTTTCTAGTACAGTAATACCTTGGATAAAGAATGACTCAGATAACAATTTTTTCGGATAATAAATGGAAATGTCTAGGTATAGGGCTGCTTTGGATAGCGAATGTTCCCTATGGGCTGCCTCGGATAACAAATGTTTCATAATGCCTTGCAAAAAACGTGTACCCTGCATGCATTGCAGGATGTATAGTTTGTGGAGGGGTGGGAGGAGTTAGAGCGTCCCCCCTTCATGGTGTTTTGGAGCCATTCTGGACATGTTTTGGTGAGGGATTTGGACCTTTTGAACTTGGTGGGTAGGGAGCTAGCTTTTATTAATATATGCACTACTTTTCTTTGCATTTTTGGCTGGAAGAGGCTGGGACAGTCTTGCTGGTTTCATTTCTCTGTGTTTGCATTATTTTTCAATGCTCTGCACTGCAGGGGGATGTTTTGGGTGTGTGGGGGTGTGTTCCAGCACTGCAAGCCTTTAAAGTACATTTCATAAAGACGTCTGGACCCCCCCCCAGCTTTTTTGCCTTCTTTCAGACCTCCGGAACAGATTAATCAGTTTCCTATTCATTTCAATGGGAAACCACGTTTCGGATAACAAATGTTTCGGATAACAAATTGCCTCTGAGAACGAATTAAATTCATTATCAGAGGTACCACTGTATTTTTAATGTCACCCTTCTGGAAAGCCTGCCCAGCTCAATGTCATTCGTGTCTGTCATCCAAAGGCAGGCTCTGAAAAAAGAGGCAGGAGGCTGAAAAATAGGCACCAATGCACTTCAAGATGACTGGTAGCCCCCTCCACTTGAAATTTAGATCTCAATATTTTAAAGTATGTGTACAAATGTTTGTTTGTTTAAATGAAACACACACACACACACACACACACACACACACACACACACACACACACACACACACACACACACACACACACACACACACCGTGAGCTATGGGAGAAATGGAATAGCTCCAGCCTGAGATTAGGATGGAACTCCATGCAATCAATTACGGCTCAGCCCCCAGTGTGCAGGTCAAACATTCACCAGCTCTCTCCCTCCTTACCCTCCTTCCTTCCTGCCATGGGCTGTGCAAGGTACTTGTCACTCAGCATTCATCCTTTCCAAGGGCACCACTGGCACGGGCTGGGAGATAATAGCGCAACTGTTGACCCCACTTTGATCCTCTGAAGCAAAAGGTGCTGTTCTAGATTTTGGACTCCAGAAGCCCAGAAGCCACAACATGTGTACTTCGGAGAGACCCAGTTTGATTTGGCTCCTGATCCAGATCAGTTCGAAAAATGGACAAAAACACCCCTCTTAGCTTTTCCCATGAATACATGCCAAGCCGTCAGGACGTTGTTAAACTAAAATTGAGGGGGTTGTCTTATACATGGAAGTAAGCCTAGGAGAGAACCACGTGGCTGCAAAAGAGCAATTCTGGGTTGGAAAAGTAGGGTTAGTCTTATACATAGGGCGTCTTATAGATGGAAAAATACGGTACCTCCTTGATGGTATTGTGCACTAGCGTGATGTAAGGCTTTCCCCCCAACTACGAGGTTTAAAAGAAGGAAGTGTGGGACCGACTACAAAGGCTTTGCCCATACATAGTGCGAGTTCCAATGTGCAATGCATAAATAACAGAAATGCTTGAATAAATAATACATGGCGAGGTGCCAAGGAAGCCAATCTGTGTCTGGAGCGGTCAGTGGCCATGATGGCCGGCAGAGCATGCCTGACCTTGCAGTGACATAAGGCTGCCACTGATTCTCTGCCCTGATGATGCAAGATGTATTTATTTCTTTATTTAGAATATTTTTACCCTGTTCTTCTCCTTTGAAAACCTGGACAAAACGGGGAAGAGAACAGCAGTGGGTGCTGCCTGGAATTCACTGCAAAAAACAGAGGCAGATAAAGGCCATAAACAGACAAATGAAGCTGTGCATACCCTCATGCATATACTTTGCATTGATGGCGCTTAAATGAGTCTTATTATTCAGCCTTTGTAGTTATATGCCTAAGATGTCACCCAGCTCATTTCTCACTCCCCCCCCAAAGGGACAAGGTGGCTGGTAAATATTAAGAAGCTTTGAAATTGAAACACTTTTTATGGCTCGTCTGGCTGTGCCCTTTTATCCGGCGGCTGCTCTTAATTTGGTTTTTACAGAGTGAAGTGCGCTATTTGTGGCCGCTGCTTTTCGTCTTCGTTTTCTATTCTGCTCCTCCTGTCACTGTTTCATTGTCTTGCTGTTGGATTTTAGAGGAGATTATATTTGTAACCGATTGTCTGCTGCCCAGAGAACTCTAGTTAGTGTGTGGTTTTAAACTGTACAGAAAAACTCATTTATAAAACCCGGAGTCTACCTACATACAGGAATGCACATATAAATGGTTATATGGCCAGAGACATGTTGCTTTCCGTGGTGCTGAAATCCACACCCCAAAGTACGTTGTTAATCAAACACAAAATGAAAAGCCGATTTAGGCCCTTTTCACATGACCCCTAAGATCCGCTGGCCACTTAAATTCGGACCAGAGATCTTAGGGGTTTGTCGCTGTTCCTGCGTTCCCACCCCCTCCGCACTCCTGGCTGCTGGCTGCGTGAGGGGAGGGAGGAAAAAAAGGAAGAAAAGAATGCCGCTCACCTCCGTTCTGCCGGTCTCGCTCTGTTCCCGGCAGCATTCAGATCTCTTAAAGGGGCGGGGGGCAAAAAAACAACAAACAGAAGCCAGGAGAGCCGGGCAGTCACTACCTTATATCCGCATCAGGAATTTTCACCTCCAGAGAGCAGGTACCTGAAAAGTGCGCTGGGACGCGCTTAAGTAGGCGTGGTCACACTTAATTATCTGTAAACTCCGGAGATGGTGGGGAAACAATTTTAAGCTCCGGAGCTGGGAGCCATTTGCGGCGGAGTTTAGGGGTCATGTACAAAGGGCCTAAGAAAGTGTTCTGCTTATATACCACCCCACACCATTTCAAGTAGTCTCTGGGCGGTTTACAGGTTTTAATTACAGTATGCAGGCTACACATTGCCCCCTCCCCCCCAGCAAGCTGGGTCCTCATTTTACGGACCTCAGAAGGATGGAAGGCTGAGTCCATCATGAGCCTGCTACCTGGGGTTGAACCCCAGGTCGTGAGAACAGTTTTACCTGCAGTAGGGGCATTTAACCACTGCACCGCGGGGTGATGGGTGTCATCTCTCTGGGCCTTCTTCCCAACCTCCCCAGCCTGTATGGCTGCATCTGCACCATAATCCACTTTTCTTACAATATTATGTCAAACAGAAAGGACAGTATTTGTGGAAGAGAATGAAAGATGCCAGAACTGGGGGGGGGCAGGAGCCATGGAAAGCCACAGTGGAAGGGCCTCAGACCCCTGGCCAAAAGGGACCTGCAATCTTGGCTTCTGAGAGAAGCCATCTGGATCGTTATGACTTTGAACAATGTTCTGGGAAGTGAGGAAAGGAAGTCTATGTTTCCTGTACTAATGGCACCGTATAACTCCCTTCTCAGTGTACATGGAGGTGTAGTCATGTTGGTTCTTTTTATTTTTTATTATTATTTTGAGAGAAGCAAATAAAAAAATCCACAACACAGGGTGGTGGTGGTGGTTTTGGTGGATTTGGTGGTGGAGGAGGAGGAGGAAGAGGAAGAGGAGGAGGAAATGGATTATCTATTCTTGATATTATATAAGAACATAAGAACATAAGAAGAGCCATGCTGGATCAGGCCAAAGGCCCATCTAGTCCAGCTTCCTGTATCTCACAGCGGCTCCACCAGATGCGTTTGGGAGCGCATGAGACTAGATATCTGTCTCCTGATACCCCTCCCTTGCATCTGGCCCTTGAAGTACCCTGGTTTAAAGCCTGGAGATTACACATCTCCATCATGGTTTGTATCCTGTGATGGACTTTTCCTCCAGGAATCTGTCCAATCCCCTTTTGAAGGCATCCAGGCCAGATGCCATCACCGCATCCTGTGGCAGGGAGTTCCATAGACTAACAACGCGCTGGGTGAAAAAATATTTTCTTTTGTCAGTTCTTACTCTCCCAGCCCTCAATTGGAGTGTATGTCCCCTAGTTCTGGCATTTTGGGAGAGAGAGAAGAGCTTCCCTCTATCCACTTTACTCATACCCTGCATAATTTTGTATGTCTCAATCATATCCCCCCTCAAGCGCCTTTTTTCCAGACTAAAGGGGCCCAAATGTTTTAGCCTTTCTTCATAAGGGAGGTGCCCCAGCCCAGTAATCATTTTAGTCGCTCTCTTCTGCACCTTCTCCAGTTCCACTATGTCTTTCTTGAGATGCGGTGACCAGAATTGTACACAATACTCCAGGGGGGCCTTACTATTGTTTTGTATAAAGGCATTATAATGTTCGCTGTTTTATTTTCAATCCCCTTTTTGATAATCCCTAGCATGAAATTGGCCTTCTTCACCGCTGCCACACATTGGGGAGACACCTTCATGGAGCTGTCCACCAACACACCAAGATCTCTTTCCTGATCCGTCACGGATAACTCAGAGCCCATGAGTTGATAGATGAAGTTTGGATTTTTTGCCCCAATATGCATTACTTTACATTTAGTTACATTAAAACGCATTTGCCATTTCTCAGCGCATTCCCCCAGTTTGGAGAGATCCTTTTGGAGCTCTTCACAATCTTCTCTGGTTTTTACCACACGGAAAAGTTTTGTGTCATCGGCAAACTTGGCCACCTCACTGTTTATCCCTGTCTCCAGGTCATTTATGAACAGATTGAAAAGCACCGGTCCCAGGACCGAGCCCTGGGGCACACCGCTTTTCACTTCTCTCCATTGTGAAAATTTCCCATTGACACCTACTCTTTGTTTCCGGGATCTCAACCAGTTCTCAATCCATAAGAGGACCTGTCCTCTTATCCCCTGACTGTGCAATTTTCTCAGGAGCCTTTGCTGAGGGACTGTGTCAAAAGCCTTTTGAAAATCCAGATAGACTATATCCACCGGTTCACCCAAATCCATGTGCCTGTTGACCTTTTCAAAAAATTCTAAAAGGTTTGTCAGACAAGATTTACCCTTACAGAAGCCATGCTGATTTTCTCTCAGCAAGGTTTGTTCTTTTATTTGTTTTAAGATTTTCTCTTGGATGAGGCTTTCCACCATCTTCCCTGGGACAGATGGAAGGCTAACTGGCCTGTAGTTTCCCGGGTCCCCCCTCCTTCCTTTTTTTTAAAATTGGTGTGACATCTGCTATCCTCCAGTCCTCCGGCACTGTGGCCGTTTTAAGAGACAAGTTGCATATAACCGTTAAGAGATCTGCAATTTCGTTTCTCAGTTCCCTAATAACCCTTGGGTGGATGCCATCTGGGCCCGGTGACTTGTTAATCCTCAATTTATCAATTAGTCCTAAAACCTCCTCTCTTTTAACCTGTATTTGATTTAATTCTTTAGTCAAGAGGGGTGGCTCAGGCAGCGGAATCCGCTCAAAGTCCTCTGTCGTGAAGACAGACGCAAAGAAGTCATTCAATTTCTCTGCAATGTCCAAGTCCTCCTTAACCTCCCCTTTTCCTCCCTCACCATCCAGAGGGCCAACTGGTTCTCTGGCAGGTTTTCTACTTCTAACATATTTAAAGAAGCTTTTATTATTACCCTTTATATTGCTAGCCATTCGTTCCTCAAAGTCTTTCTTTGCCTCCCTTATCATCTTCTTACATTTCTTTTGCCAGAGTTTGTGTTCCTTTTTATTTTCCTCATTTGGGGAGGATTTCCATTTACAGAAGGACCTCTCCTTGCGCTTTAGAGCCTCTCTAACTCCACTCGTTAACCATGCCGGTGTCCTCTTGGACTTAAATGAGCTCTTCTTTCTTTGTGGTATGCACTTGTGCTGGGCCTCTATTATTGTTGTTTTAAACAGACTCCATCCACTCTGAAGAGATTGGATTCTTCTAACCTTCCCCTTCAATTTCTCTCTAACTAGTTTCCTCATCTGAGGGAAGTTTGCCCTTCGAAAATCAAGGGTTTTTATGTCTGATTTGGTTGACACTCTTCCTCCGACATGCATGGCAAAGGTAATAGCAGCATGGTCACTGTTCCCCAGAGGCTCAGTGACATTCACATCCCTGACCAGGTCCAGAGTATCACACAGTATTAGATCGGGTGGGCTCCATGACAAGTTGCTCTAAGGCACAGTCATTCAGCAAGTCGAGAAACCCAGTTTCTCTTTCTTGCCCGGAGCTCGCATTGACCCAGTCAATGTGTGGATAATTGAAGTCCCCCATGATTACTATCCTATCCCTCTTAGCCACCTCCATGATTTCTCTCCTCATTTCAAGGTCCTCCTCAAGTTTTTGATCTGGTGGACGATAGAATACTCCAACTATCACATCACTCCTTGGACCTGGTAGTTTAACCCACAGTGATTCTATGGTGGAGTCAGACCCTCTGTCAATCTCCATTCTGCTGGATTTTACCCCTTCTTTGACATAGATGGCCACTCCTCCTCCAACCCGCCCCTCTCTATCTCTTCTATAGAGTTTATAGCCCGGGATTGCTGTATCCCACTGGTTCTCCTCATTCCACCAGGTTTCTGTTATGGCTATTATATCAATGTTATCCCTAGCTGCCAAATGTTCAAGTTCTCCCATCTTTGCTCGGAGGCTTCGAGCATTGGAGTAGAAGCACCTGTACAGTGGGTCCCGCAACAAGAGCTGCTGCCTTGTTCTTTTTCCCTGACAGCTTTTATTTTCAGTAGACAAACTGTCACATTCCGTTATTCTCCCAGTGCTAATACCTGCTATGTCTTCTCTATGTGATTCTCTACCCTCTCCAACCTCATTCCCCGAGGATGAGGTGTTCCGAACCGGATGCCAGCTATTAGGAAAGCTGCGGATCAAAAGGCCATTGAAAGGGAAGTCTCAGCAGCTGCTGGCTTGGTAGACTTTCCCCAAACCATGCAAAGGTTATTCAGCATCTTCTCGTGATGGCAGGAGTAGAGCGCTTCTGGTCCTTGTCATGTTTAGGACTACACATCCCACTCTGCCTTTTCATTGGCCTTGGTACCCAGGGCTTCTGGGTGATGAGGTCCAAATCCTCTGAAAGGCTAGAATGTTCTGCACTGCTTAGCAACAGTCAGGGATTGTTCCCTCTTTGCTTTTCAGCACCTGAGAAAGGATGGTTTCCAATGTTGTCCCTCTGACTAGGCTTCCTGCTGCCCAGGAATTCCTCAGCCAAGCATGAACTGGTGGACTTGTTTTTTCTCTCTGAAAGACACCTCAGGTCCCTGTTGTGGTTGGTTCCCCTCAAACACGAGGGAGAGGTTGAGTTCTTCAAGACAGAGGCCAAGAATGCAGCTAAGCCCCAGTGGCTGTCCTGGAAGGCCCAGTTTAAAAGAGTAACTCTTCCAAGCGGTAAGAGATCCCGGTTGTGTTTCTGATCACTTCCATACTCATGGCTAGAGATGGGCACGAAACGAGCGATTTTTTGTTTTTGTTTTCATTTTTTCATTTCGTTATGCAACGAAAACGAAATGAATTTTTTAAAAAACAAAACGAAAACGAAAACAAAAACGAAACGACCAAATTTGCCGTGTTTTTTGTTTTCATTGCAGCAGATGCATTGAACTAAAAAGAATGCTAACGAAACAGCAATTTTTTGTTTTTGTTTTTGTTTTTTCATTTCATTACCTAACGAAACAAAAACGAATTTTTTTGCAAAAAACGTCACAAAAACGAAAACGAAAATGAACTGAAACGGACCCCTAAACGACCAAACGACAAACGAAACACCATTTTTTTGAGTTGTGCCCATCTCTACTCATAGCAGAGTATGGCAGTTACACCTGTAGAATGGCCGGAGAGTTCCGTGCTTTCGGCATCTGGCTGTGGACCCAGAGGTCTCGGTGCCGCCTTGACAGGGTCTGGGCATGATGATCGATAAGGTTCCTTCCAGTTCTGTGATCTGAAAATGATGATGATGAGGAGGATGATGATGATGATGATGATGATGATGATGATGTGAAACGTCCAAAGTACGGTTCAGTGATTTAGCTGGCTTGAAAGTTCAGTGCTTTCAGTATCTGGCTGGGAGTTCAATTCCCTATCAGTGCCTCCTTTACAGCAGCTGGACTCCATGATCCACTGGGTCCTTTTGAGCTCTACCGTTCTAAGACAAAGATGATAAAAACTCCATGCGTCTGAACTAGAGATGGGCACGACTTAGCGGTATTCCCGTTTCCGTTTCTGTTACTCGGTTCCGTTACTCTACGGAAACGGTAACGGGAATTACTCCGCCAGACTTCGAGCTCGAACCGACGAACG
Source organism: Phrynocephalus guinanensis (assembly GCA_037367245.1). NCBI lineage: Eukaryota > Metazoa > Chordata > Lepidosauria > Squamata > Agamidae > Phrynocephalus > Phrynocephalus guinanensis. The sequence continues at coordinate 123,042,519 of CM074738.1, forward strand.
AACAATTTTGGTCTGATTTGTCGTGCTCGTTCCTTGCATCGCGCAATTGCGCGATGCCACGCGGCACAGAAAAAAAGTTTTTAAAAGTTAAAAAAACCCGGTTCCCGGCTGAAAAGCAGGCGGAAAAATGCCTGCCGTGCCTCAGGGCACCTACCAGAGGGGTTGTTTCTGGAGGTCCCCGGCCTCCCGCCTCATCCCCCGTCCTGGGCTGCTCTGGTGGGACTCGCCGCAGGCTCGCAGCCAGCAAAAAGCCCAGTCTCGCCGCTGGCCGCCCGCAATTAAAGCGCAAGCAAGCGGCACGGACGGCACAGGAAAAAACTTTTAAACCCTCCCCCCACCCATTCCCGGGCCAAAAAAGCAGGCGGAAAAATGCCTGCTTGACTAAGGGCGCAGGGCACCTACCGGAGGGGTGGTTTCTGGAGGGGGGGTCCCGCCTCCCCCCCCCGTCCTGGGCAGCCGGACTCGAGTTGCCATTTCGCCATGCCATGCGGTGCGGGCGGGGGATCCAAAATGGGGCGGCAAACGCAATATTGTTTTGGAAATCGTGGTCCAAAAACACACAAGCACAACAGAAACACGCGAAAATTTATAAACTGCCAGATTTTTCACAATAGCAGTGGGTTTTTTCTTGCAACAAAATGTCTCTCCTCTCCTCCTCTGTCCTCCATTGATTTTATTTTTTTTATTTTTTTTACACCTGCACAGTGCGCAATGATGGGCTGGCCGAGTGGCCAGCCATGTGGGAGTGGACAACCATGCAAATTTTTGGAGCCATCCCACCAGTCGCATGGCCACTTGGCCATGGAGACTTCTGGGATGTGCCAAAAAGCCCCCTAAAACCTGCCCTAGCCCTAACCCTAACCCTTGACTCCGTACCCATACGTCACAGACTGTCTTCTTAGTGGGTCAGAGAGGCACCCAGAGGTGCAACCCACTAGCCCACCGTAACCTTACCCGTCACTAGCCTAACCCTAGCCATTGCACTAAGCCACCTTAAAGCCAGATCTACTTGCTTGCATTGCACTACACGCAGCAAGTACAATTCCCTTCTGTGTGAGACATGGTGGTGCCAGAGCCTTGTGCAGGGAAGGCATGACGCTATCACTCTCACACTGGTCTCACTGTCTGCACATTATGTTATGCAATATCCATATGGCTATTGCATAGCATTTTGCAGCAGCAGCAGGTGAGGAGGGGAGACCCCCATGTAGAGGGGTCTCTCTTGGAGCCTGCTTCCCCTTCCTAGTGGGTGAGGATAGGAGGCACCCACGGGTGCCTCCAGGAGCCCACTTTCCCTTTATAGCGGGCCAGAGGAGGCACCCACCCCACAGAGGTGCCTCCAGGAGCCCACTCCCCCCCCAAAAAACCAGTACTAACGACAACGAAAAAACGAAAAAACAAACCGACTAATTTTTGCGAATTTTCGCGAAAACCGGAAACGACCCGAAACGGGACCGGCCCGACTAACGACAACTCGAAAAAATTTTTTTTCAAGTCGTGCCCATCTCTACTCTGAACTGTAACTTTCAAAGAGGCCCTTACGTTTTTCTCTCTCTAAGGATGAGGGAAAGGTAAGGCATCAGTGGCCCAGTGATGGCTTGGGAAACTCAAATCATTCCAGAGAATGCAAGAAACTAAACAGGCAAATTCTCTGAGGTGTATCGCTGTGTTAGGAGGTATCCACCATTTCACACATGCCTCCCTCTGTTGCATTCCTGTACCAACTTCTGAATTGGGACGAGGCGAATGTCGGAAAAGAGGAAATGGAGGAGTGTGATGAGTAGGAAATGCTTGGAAAAAGGTGACGGCGGGACAGGGGAGTCTTAGGAAGGATTTTATATTAAAGCAATCCGAACGAAAGAGAGCGAGGCCAAGATGAGCGGAGGTTAGATGAGGTTTGATTTGGGAACACAGACCGGTAATAGAAGACCCCATTTGGAAGCAAATATTATTAGGCAGTTCATTTTTGGAGGTCTCTTTAAAGCATATGAGAGACCTCTCTCTCTCTCTCTCTCTCTCTCTCTCTCTCTCTCTCTCTCTCTCTCTCACACACACACACACACACACACACACACACACACACACACACATAAAGAAAAGAAGAAAATAACCACAGCCTCCTGAATAACAGGATCATGCTTTCAAAGCTCCCAATAAAATTACACATCTGAAGGGGATCTGAAGGCATGCCGTGGAGTGGAGGCATGACCCAGGGTGTATCAGCTGCATATTCTGGAAATCCGTATGCATTCAGAATCCAAGGTGACAACAAGCATTTTTAATGTTGTCATTTTCTGAGCTCCAAGGATCATTGCTCAACATGCAATGTTGGAGCCTAAGTTTTGCCCACCTCAATTTAAAAAGGATGTTGAATGGGTCCAGAGGAGGGCGACCAGGATGATTGAGGGTCTGGAAGAAATGTCTTACGAGGAGCGGCTTAGGTTGCTGGGAATGTTTAGCCTTTCAAAAAGAAGACTGAGAGGGGATATGATAGCTATGTTTAAATATTTGAAAGGATGTCACATTGAAGAGGGAACAGGTTTGTTTTCCATGGCTTCAGAGACTAGGACACGGGGAAATGGTCTCAAACGGAAGGAAAAGAGATTCCATGTGAACATTAGGGAGAACTTCATGACAATTAGAGCTGTTCAGCAGTGCAATATGCTGCCACAAAGCGTGGTGGAGTCTCCTTCTTTGGAGGTTTTTAAGCAGAGGCTGGATGGCCATTTGTTGGAAATATTGTGATGGGGGTTCCTGCATGGCAGGGGGTTGGACTAGATGGCCCTTGAGGTCTCTTCCAACTCTATGATTCTATGATTCTATGATTCTATGATATTGCCTGCATGGAATATTATGGCTGAGCTAGGGTTTGGAACAGAAATGTTTTTCAGACTACAAATCCCAGAATCCCCTCGCCAACATGTCCTGGTGGCCATTGATGGTGCCTGAATGTGCCAGAGAGCCAGAGAGCATCTCCCTTCTCTGCAAGCCCCACAGAGATGAAAGGGGCTCAATGTGTCCTACCAGGCAGCCTGTTTCAAGGGAATCTATCACCAGCAGCATTGCCTTTGTGCGGCTGGTCTCTCTCTCTCTCCATATAAATTGCTTTTCTCTATTAAAACCAGATCCAAAACAATGTAAACAAGGAATAACATAAACATTAGAGTGCAGTCTAATAAAAGAAGACCAAGGGATTTCCTGAAAGTAAAATCTATACAAAGCATAACAGCTGCGTTATGACTTAATAATGGAAAACACTGGACACCAAGTAACCGCAAGTCTTTTTGAAATTTCCACCAACCGGAAGAGGTTTTACGGAGAGGCTTCCTTGCCAGCAGACGTTTGGGGCCGGGGAATTCTACAGTGTTCCTGAATCAGAGAAGAACATCTACTTTTGGACCAAACAGATCTTAGCAAACTGTTAGACATCCATAGATGGGTGGAAATAACTGTGCAGTAGAGATTGGGGAGGAATCAGGGGGGAAATGGTGATTCATTTTGATTCCTGATTTGTCAAGGTCAGCAAATCACAGAAAAATGAAAGTATGAATTTGTAACTTCATTTTTTTTACTCTAAAACTCTATAAAATGGCCTCCGAGGCACCCATAGACCTCAATTCAATGCTTCCCCTGACTCCCCTTTACAATTCCTCCAAGTTTGGTAAAGTTTGGGTTCCAGATGTCTGATTTATGCACACCTAAATAGGGAGCACACAGGAAAGTGGCCCCCAAAATGACTCTTCTCTCTGAGCCCTTCAAGTTTTATGAAGATTGTGTTTCAGGCATCTGAGTTATATACCCACAAGTTCCTCTCCCAACTGGGAAAATGCCCTTCAGCCAAAGGCATGGGGGAACCCAATCTTTACCAAACATGGAGGGATTGTAGAGGAAAATCAGGGGACGCTTGCCTGCAGATTTGGTGTCTCCAGACACCTTGGAGATTGAGACGTACAAAATAATGCAGAGCATGAATAAAGTGGATAGAGGGACACTCTTCTCCCTCTCACAAAAGAAAATACTTATTTACCCAGCGTGTTGTGAGTCTGTGGAACTCCCTGCCACAGGAGGTGGTGATGGCATCTGGCCTGGATGCCTTCAAAGGGGGATTGGACAGATTCCTGGAGGAAAAGTCCATCACAGGTTAAAAGTCATGTGGTGATGTGTAATCTCCAGGCTTAAAACCAGGGTACTTCAAGGGCCAGATGCAGGGGAGTGGTTGCAGGAGACACAGATCTAGTCTCGTACGCTCCCAGAGGCATTTGGTGGGGCCACTGTGAGATACAGGAAGCTGGACTAGATGGGCCTTTGGCCTGATCCAGCAGGACTCTTCTTAGGTTCTTATGTTGTGGGCCATTTTCTATTCAGAGGAACGGACAAATTAAAAATTGCTTTAAAGCCACCACCAATTAGTTATTTTTTGTGGGTATCAGTTTGTATAAATATGAATTGTAGACATGGGCACGACCAGAAAAAATGACGTTTCGAGTTTTTGTTTGTCGGAAACGGGTCAGTTTCGTGTTGTTTCTGTTTGTCGTGAAATTTTTCAAAAATGTGTCATTTCGTTTGTCGTTTGTCGTTTGTCATTTCCACCGCGATTTAGCGCGATTTGACTTCCCAGAGCATAGGGGCGTCCCGCAATCAGGGCCGGCGCTAGGTGTTTTTGCGCCCTAGGCGGCAGGCGGCGCGGGCGGACGGGCGAGTGGGCAGTTAGGATATCACTTAGGATAGAGGTTCTGTTCTTGGCTTGCACCCCAAATGTGTGTGTGTGAAAGCAAATTGAAGTTGGGAAAATAGAAAATAAATGGTAGTATATAATATATTTTTAAAATAAATCCACAGCTCCCACTCCCAGTCGAACCTCCCCCTTTATCCAATATCAGAAAAAAATCCTCGCAAACTGCCAGAGAAGAAATAAAGAATAAACGGCTATTCCCTTCAGCAGACAAAGCTGCAGGGAATCAAAGAAATTATTTTCTAAATTCAATTCCCTCCCTGCCTGCCTAACTTAAATCCTAAAGCCTCCAGCCTCCCTCCTCAATCTCGATCGGATCACACCAGCACCAGCAGCCAGCCCTCCTCCCTCAACCACATCCATACACCCGACTGCGATTTCTGGAAGGTGCCTTGGCTTTTTATGCCCTTTGAGACATCCAGAAGTGTCAGTCAAAAACCTGGCGATGCCATTGGTGGAATGGTTCAAAAAATTGCATGGTCCCATCCCATGCCCAGCCCAAATGGGCAGGTCTAAAATAAAATAAAATAAAATAAAATAAAATAAAATAAAATAAAATCAATACGATGTTTTATTGCTATAAAAACCCACTGCTGCTACTATTAAAATTCAGGCATTTAAAATAAATAAATTTCACATGTTTCTGTGGTGATTTGGTGTGTTTTTTGACCACGATTTCAAAAGAAAAATTGCAGTCGCCATTTTGGATCCCCCCCACCGCATGGCATGGCGAGACGACGAGGATGAACCCCCCCCCAGCCTGGTGCAAGCAGCCCAGGACAGGAGAGGAGTGGGGAAAAGGCCGGGGACCCCCCAGAAACCACCCCTCTGGTAGGTGGCAAAGCCTCAGGCAGGCATATTTTCGCCTGCTTTTTTGGCCGGGAGTCGGGATTTTTTAGAAAAACTTTTAAAAACTTTTTCTGTGCTTCGCATTGCGCGATCGCCGCGATGCCACAAACGGAAACGAAAAACCCGACCAATTTTTTCTTTTTTCGGTTCGAGTTCGAGTTCTGACGGCTTAATTATCGTTACCGTTTCCGTTACGTAACGGAAACGATAACCGAAAACAGAAACGACAATTTCGCCGAGTCGTGCCCATGCCTAATGAATTGAAAAATCAGTAATTTTTGAAAGAATTTTGAAATTCATTTTTTAATTCGTGCACATCTCTACTGTGATTTTTTTGTGACTTTTGCAAACGGCATCTTAAAAAGGGGCCAGAAACAACCTATGGCTTCCCTTATTGAGTCATTCCATCTCATGTTCAGTCTTATTTTCTTATCGTTTTCACTATTCCCAGCCTTTTCTGGCAAGGTTTGACTTCCAGTGGTATGTTCAAAATACAATACATTCTAATCCTAGAATCATAGAAGTGCTCTGTTTAGTTGTTTTTCATTCTAGTGAGAGTTCAGGCTTGAGGTGATAGAGCAGGCATGTCCAAACTTCGGCCCTCCTGATGTTTTGGACCACAACTCCCAGGATTCCAAGCCTGGATTGCCAATGACAAAGGACTGTGGGAGTTGTGATCCAAAACATCTGGAGGGCCAAAGTTTGGAAATGCCTGTGATAGAGCATCCTTTGTGGATTAAGCCCTCCAGTGTTGTACAAGGCTCACACAAAAGTAGGTGTGAGTAGACACAACACTTTACTTGGAGGTCAGTCTTCCATGTCATCTCGGGAAAATCGCTTGAGTTTGGGATCCTTCGCTTTCTGTTTTAAAAGAAATGCAGTGGAGAAATCCAGCCAAGTATGCCTGTGATCTGATCACCGCTGAGCATAAATTGCAGGTGTATTTGTTTTCACAGCATGGCATTTGGCGCTATTATCTGAGCAGCTTTGCTGAGAGTTAGACACAGCATGCCTGGCGGTTTGCTTGGAAACAAGACCGTCTGTGTTCAACGGGGCTCACTCCCAAATCATTGTGAATCCCGCCCATGGGATTGCGGGGAAATGGCTTAGGCTTGGAGGCCCTTCTTCTATAGTAGGTCCCCTGGTGACCTTGAAGAAGGCCTCTTGCAAAATGCCCACATGCATTTGGCTGGACCGGATCTTATAGTTCTTCAAGGGAATTAAACTCCCTGGAGAAATGGGTTGAAATCCATGATCCCTTCCTTCTTGAAAACCTGTGAATCTTTGTTCCTGGAGTGATTCCGCATTTATACAGTTTACAGGCAGAGTCCGAAGACAGAAAGAAGCATCTGTGAAAAATAATTAAGAGAATTCCTGCGGCTTACGATGTTTGAACTTCAGTAAATTGCAATGGAAGAAAAGGACGGGTGCCCAGATTCCTGTCAGAAGCACAGAGATTCAAAAGCTTATTTGTGGTGGAGGCTGACATTTGCTGACATGGTGCCAGAACTGCCTTTGTTAGATTTCCCCATAACATCACTCCTGTGAATTTTCCTCCTAGGGGGGAGGGCTGATCCAACAGGGCTCTTCTCCTGTTCCTTCTCCACCAGCATCAAATGCATGAGGTGTTTGTGTTGGAGATCTTTGCTGGATTGGTGATTGCAGATGATTTTTAGTTGCTTTAATGAGAGAGACACCTCTTGTGTTACTATGTGAAAAAACTATTTATTTAACAAGAAGGGAAGGGTACATGGGAGGTTTCTAACTATAACTATTCTAACAGCCATCTTGCTAATCCAGGAACATGCTTCTCTTCTCTACTTTCTAAGAATACAAGGCACACACTAACTAGACTTCTACCAGAACATTCCAAGTGGTGTGATCTCAACAACCAATAGGCTTTGCTCTTCACATTAAATCCAGCCCATAATACTCTACATTCACATTAACCCTGTAATGGCTGAAATGTAAATCTTGCCAAATATTCCATCAGTTTGCCATCATTATCAATCATCATCGCCATCAAACTGCTGTTATGCTATGAGCCAAAATGTCTTCTCTTAGATCAGGGTGGTGGAGGTGGTGGGTGGGGTGGGTGGGGAGGAGAATGGCTTCCCACATGCCATTGGACTAGAACTTCTGTTAGCCACCCTAGGCAACAGTGAAGAATGATGGGGCTTGTAGTTCAACTACATCAAGGTCCAGCCTTGGTCTGCCCTGGCCTTCAGGAGGTTGCTGTCTAAAGGTGTCCAGGCTAGTTGGTTGGGAGGTGATGCGCTGAGAATCCTTTGCCCTTGTTGAACGAATTACTGTACCACCAAAAGTTGACTATGGGGGTCCTTTTTCTGCTGAGGGAGCCAAGAGATGCCAGAAAAGAGACTGAATATTTTGAACACATCATGACCTTGAGGGAGGGAACACACACACAGAGAGAGAGAATCAGGAAGATAGCTCCCTCAAGACTGCAGGATGCATCTCTGGAAATCTGAGTACTGATAGGTTTAAATTTGGTGCAAAATAAGCACTTCTACACCATGATGTCTGGAGCAAGTGAAGCTTTATTACAAATTACAAATAGAAAGCAAAGATAATGCAAAGAGAGTAAAACACTTGACAAGACAGAGACACACAAGAACTAAATGCATTTAGGGTCACGCTAACAGTGGTCACAGAGATTCTGGACCCCCAAATGGTCCAGAACTAGAGATGGGCACGACTTGAAAAATTTTTTTTTCGAGTTGTCATTAGTCGGGCCGGTCCCGTTTCGGGTCGTCTCCGTTTTTCGCGAAAATTCACAAAAATTAGTCGGTTCGTTTTTTCGTTTCCGTTAGTACTGGGTTTTTTTGGGGGGGAGCGGGCTCCTGGAGGCACCTCTGTGGGGTGGGTGCCTCCTCTGGCCCGCTATAAAGGGAAAGTGGGCTCCTGGAGGCACCCGTGGGTGCCTCCTGCCACTAGGAAGGGGAAGCAGGCTCCAAGAGAGACCCCTCTACATGGGGGTCTCCCCTCCTCACCTGCTGCTGCTGCAAAATGCTATGCAATAGCCATATGGATATTGCATAACAGAATGTGCAGACAGTGACTGTGAAGACTAGTGGATGGCACTGAACCCAGAGCCATAGTGAGATGCCTAACTAAGGCTCTCGCACCACCATGTCTCACACAGAAGGGAATTGTACTTGCTGCGTGTAGTGCAATGCAAGCAAGTAGATCTGGCTTTAAGGTGGCTTAGTGCAAGGGCTAGGGTTAGGCTAGTGATGGGTAAGGTTACGGTGGGCTAGTGGGTTGCACCTCTGGGTGCCTCTCTGACCCACTAAGAAGACAGTCTGTGACGTATGGGTACGGAGTCAAGGGTTAGGGTTAGGGTTAGGGGGGCTAGGGCAGGTTCTAGGGGGCTTTTTGGCACATCCCAGAAGTCTCCATGGCCAAGTGGCCATGCGATTGGTGGGATGGCTCCAAAAATTTGCATGGTCGTCCACTCCCACATGGCTGGCCACTCGGCCAGCCCATCATTGCGCAGGTGTAAAAAAAAAATCAATGGAGGACAGAGGAGGAGAGGAGAGACATTTTGTTGCAAGAAAAAACCCACTGCTACTCTGAAAAATCTGGCAGTTTATAAATTTTCGCGTGTTTCTGTTGTGCTTGTGTGTTTTTGGACCACGATTTCAAAAACAATATTGCGTTCGCCGCCCCATTTTGGATCCCCCGCCCGCACCGCATGGCATGGTGATGGCGACTCGCGAGTCCGGCTGCCCAGGACGGGGGGGAGGCGGGACCCCCCCTCCAGAAACCACCCCTCCGGTAGGTGCCCTGCGGCCTTAGTCAAGCAGGCATTTTTCCGCCTGCTTTTTTGGCCCGGGAATGGGTGGGGGGAGAGTTTAAAAGTTTTTTCCTGTGCTGTCCGTGCCGCTTGCTTGCGCTTTAATTGTGGCGGCCGGTGGCCGGCGGCTGGCGAGACTGGGCTTTTTGCTGGCTGGCTGCGAGCCTGCGGCGAGTCCCACAGAGCAGCCCACAAGGACGGGGGATGGGGGGGGAGGCCGGGGACCTCCAGAAACAACCCCTCTGGTAGGTGCCCTGAGGCACGGCAGGCATTTTTCCGCCTGCTTTTCGGCCGTGAACCGGGGTTTTTTAACTTTTAAAAACTTTTTTTCTGTGCCGCGTGGCATCGCGCGATTGCGCGATGCAAGTAACGAGCACGACAAATCAGACCAAAATTGTTCGTTTGTCGGTTCGAGCTCGAAGTCTGGCGGAGTAATTCCCGTTACCGTTTCCGTAGAGTAACGGAAACGAGTAACGGAAACGGAAACGGGAATACCGCTAAGTCGTGCCCATCTCTATCCAGAACATTTCCTTAAACATCTTTTAGCCTGCTACACCCAGAGTCCAAAATCTTCCACAGTAGTTCCGCTTTTACGAGAACTAGCTCGAACCAGCTTGCTGTTATGCTAATAGTTGTCCCCTTTTCTTTACCTACTATGACCTGGTGTTCCTCTGTGCATGTATAAAGTTCTACTTCTAAAGTGACACTGCTTTGCTGATTCAACATCTTGTCACATAAGCATTACTGTAATTTCACAATTTTGCTGTTTTGCATCCTGGAAGATATTTCAGTCTTAGAGAATGCAGAAGGTGTCAGCAAGTCACTTCTGCTGGTTTAAGAATGCTCTGATAGTTAACCCACTTAGAAAACACCTAAAATTTCAGACTATCAGAACCAAAATCTACACGCCTTCAACACTGCTGCAGAAGCCCAGATATCCCTTCAAAGATGTGATTCTGGTGACCTTGCATGTCTGAATAATCAGACTTGGAAATGAAGCCTGTGTTTACATCCAGAAGACAGATCACAAAACCTGATCTCCAGATGGCGGGTCAGGTGAAAATCTCATGCAGTGATGGCGAGATATCTTTCATCACTCCAGAAATCTCTTCCCCCCCCCACACACACATGATGCAAGCTTTGTAAATGTTAATGTAATGTAATCTAATGTACCTTGAGGTACAGTAAAGGATTGTGTCTGACAGCTTTTCTGTTTCTGTTTATAACCACTCATTTCTAAGTCAATTTAATAATCACCTTTGAATGCCACCTTATGGACCATCAGGTCTAGCCCATCTCAAGGAGTCATCATGGGGGAAATCTCACTCCCAGCCTCTGGGTCTGCCAGAAACTTAATCAACTGAGACCTTTTGTCCCATTTTCGGTTCTCCTTTTTTGGTGTAGCTTTCCACTTTTTCTAGCATGGTTTCCTTTCCCAGGGAGTCTGGTCTCTCTGTGACCGGCCCAAAACACGATAGGCTGAACAGTCATTGAGGCTTCTAAAGAGTTTATTTATTTATTTATTTGATTTTTATACTGCCCATCTAGCCCTAGGACAGTGATGGCGAACCTTCTAGAGACCGAGTGCCCAAACTGCGATTCAAAACCCACTAATTGTTCGCAAAGTGCCCATGCAGCCATTTAACTTGTATACAGGTGGCTGTGAAGGGGCAATGTCGGGTGCCCACAGAAAGGGCTCCGAGGGCCACCTTTGGCACTCATGCTGTAAGTTCGCCAATACTGCCCTAGGGCTACTCTGGGCAGTTTACACCATGGGATCACATAACAAGCTAACAAGGGAATACATAATAAACGATAAATTGTCTTGTAGTTTAAAAGTTAAACGAGGAGAAATGAAGTAAGACTTTTTTACGATATCTGGGGAAAATTTATAGACTATGTATTAGTTGAAGGGAAGGGGAAAGAGCCAACGAATATTTCACGACAATTCTGGAGAAGAGGACTTTAAGAAGACTACTAGAACAACAGAAGACGGAGTAACAAAGAAGAACTCATGGATGGTCCCGGGGGGTGGGGGTACACTTGTATTGTTAATTGTTCCTTGTTATTTTCTTTTTATTTTGTTTGTATGTAGTTTAAAATTTAATAAAAAAAATTTAAAAAAGGAATACATAATAAAAAAACCCAAAACATAAGGAGCATAATCAAACAAAATAAACATAAATCCACAGCAATAAACTAAAATTAGGCTAAAACAAAGATAAAAATAGCAGGGGATTAATATAACGGGGTGGGGTGGGGGAGAGAGAAGATAAGCGGTAAAAAGAATAGTGTCTTACTGGATGTTTGAGAAATCAGAAAAGGTAATTGTAGGGTCACTATAAAAATAAAAATAAAATATTTTCCTAAATGCTTTTGGGGTCCCCAACACCCCCTAACCGCGCCCCACACCATGCACAAGCACTACACGAAAAGCCTTCCTGAGACTCAACACCATTCTATAGAACCAGGTCTTCAATAGTTTTTTGAAAAATTGAAGCGAGGGCGCCAGCTGAATTTCAGGGGGTAGATGGTTCCATAACTGGGGAACAACCACCGAGAAGGCCCTACTCATTGTTACAACTTTCCGGGCCTCCCTCGGGGTTGGGACTCCCTCCCAGGGGTCCTGCCTGGCTGGCACGGCTGATCCGGGCAGATCTTCTTGGGAGGAGCCGCTCTGTCAGATACTGAGGTCCCAAACTCTTTAGGGCTTTCTCTATCTTAACATCAAAACCTTGAAGTCAATGTGGTAGCGTACCGGCAAACAGTGCAGAGCTGCCAGCATGGGGGTAATTTGTTGATGCCTTTTTTGCCCCATCAGAAGTCTGGCAGCTATAGTCTGCACTAGCTGCAATCTCCGCATTAACCTCAAGGGCAGCCCCATGTAGAGAGCACTACAGTAGTCTATTCTCGAGATTACAAGTGCATGAACCCTAGGGTTGCCCTAGGACCCACTTCTTTGTCTTTGGCCTTGGCGCCCAATGGGTCACCTTTGCTCCTTCCTAAGCAACAATTCTAGCCTGACAAGACCGTTTGGCATCGCAACACCTTCTTTCTCATTCTTCTCTTTGGCTGCACAAGAGCGGAACTTTCGGATAAGAAGTGCGAGAGGGGCCTCCAGACCATGCACACAAAAAAACAACCCCCCCCCAAACCACAAGTTAAAACTTCAAAAGTGTCTCAAATCAATGTAAAATTCGCCTGTTGAAAACATGACAAAAACTCAGGGTGATCAAAGACTTTCAGCTGTGAGGAGGACCGCGGCCTAAGCTTTTAGGCAACCATCTTCTGTATGCATCCTTTCCCCATTGACATGTTATCAAAGCATTCCAAGGCTAATTGGGAGATATTTATCCTACATGTCGGCACAGAGCCCAGCAAACTCCATATGTGCTGATTTCCATCCGCCTTGGGCCCCCCTCCCCACCCCTCAAATCAGTAATTATCTGCGGAAGGGAAGATCGAAATCCTAATGCCATATGTTCATTACAGATTCTACTAATGAAAATATATCTTCCTGTCAGGTCCCGTGATGAATGGACCCCATGGCCTGCAAAGCTTTTGAAAACCCAGATGAAACAAACATGCTCCCTACGTGTGTATCTCCACTCTTCCCAGCAATGTCGTGAAAAAGTCCCTAAAGCATGGGGAAGAAAATACAATTTCCTGTTGGCTTGTCTTTGCCACAGCACAGGATCTGATCCTTTCCCATGTCTGTATCTGTGCTCGTGTCCATGGCTGCATCCCATTCCTGTAAGATGGTTACTTCATGTCCTTCCTTGTTCCGCAACTAGTTTTTTTACCATGACAGCGTTGGCCGCGATCACGTGGTTTTGTCCCTGTTTAGTCCCTGTTTCCGTTTTCTCACGGTCGTGATAACTTGTCTTGTGACAACTGTTACTTCACGGTCTTGTTCCGTGACAAATTCTGCATTTGTCTTGCTTTCTTAACTCCTTTTAAATATCGTAAATAATTTTTTTCCGATATTTCGATTTACTGGTCTTCTGGGATTTACACATCATTGCTACAGAATTTTCAGTACTTTCCTTAATAAATATTTGCACTGCATGGTGTTTCCCATAGGGAAACTAATGTTGAATGCCGTTTCAGCCGCTGACCACTAGGTGGACACTGTTGTGGCGTGACAGTTGTTACCACATGGTCCCTTGTCTCGGAACAGGAACTGGGAACAAATCGTGACATTAGAATACCCCAACCCAGCACCAGGTACAATATTGTCACATTCTGATCCTGCTCCGGGGGGGGGGGGACGTGGTCGAGACAAATTTCAGCTGTTGCGCGACATACGTAAAGTAAGATTTTTTTGTACTGGTCCGAAGCGCAACACTTACAGAGACAAAACAGACATGAAGTAACCGCCTTTGTGACCAACTTCAGGGAACAATACTAGTAATCTCTGAAGAACCTGGTGAGAACCATCTTTGTTTCTCCTGGTGCTGAATTTGTTGCAACAACAACAAGTGCTTCCTATTTAAAAAGCAGCACTGTCCTCCTTAAAACAAGGTGCAGGCGAGGTGTGCTTTTTGTGTTCATGTAGATTCATCCTTCTGAGAGATGCTGGGGAGGGTGAACAGGTTGTTGAACGACCTGCAAGGCAAGTATACATCTTTTTTGAAATGGAAAACGTTGATTTAAAAGGAAAACACATTTTCTCCATTGTTAGGTTAGCAAATTTACCACTTGGATGCCAGTGGAAGCATGACAGGAACAAACAGGGCTCCCCATTGGGCATGAGCAAAAAAACAAATCATAAACCATGGTGGTTCATACATAATCACAAACCCCAAATGACCACAAACCACTGATTTTTAGGTTTATGCCTAAATAATAGTGGTTCCACCAAAACGCAGCAGGGTGGATAAAAGTGTGTTTTTTAAATTTCTAAAGGGATCACACTTACCTCTCTCTCTTGTTTTGCTTTTGGTCTCATCAATTTAAAGATGACGTTTTTAATTATCCGTCCCTTCCCAAGCATCTCCCCCATCTTTTCTCTTCTTTCACCCTAGTTCTTTGTTTCAAGAGAATCAAGCCTTTTGTTAGCTCAGAAGATCAAATTTTAAATGCTACTTCAAGAAACTTTTAGCTTCTTCACACTTCCAGCCAGTTGTCCCTGCTGAGCCAAAAAGATAGTCAAAAGTGTGCATCTCTCAGAAGTGGTTTTAAAATTATTCTGTCGTTAATTAAAGTTACCCTCTAAAATGAGCCAGATCTATTCTGTGAGTTAAAAGCAATCTGTAATGGAATTTACTCTGCTCTTAATCTAGTCTTGGAAGTTTGGGGAGAAACTTTGTCTCCTAAAACAAACAAAATATAACATAAAATATAATTGGAAAAACCAACTATATTCCATCTGTTTCCTTGGGCCATAGCCCATGTATGTATGTATGTATGTATGTATGTATGTATGTATGTATGTATGTATGTATGTATGTATGTATGTATGTATGTATGTATGTATGTATGTATGTATGTGCTGAACTTGAATTCTTATTTTTAAATGAAGTCAATTTACTTTTTAATTTTGGTTTCTTGTATCCTTACTGTCCATTTGTATTTTGTGCTTTGAATTGTTATTTCCTATCCATTGTTGGAAACCACGCAGAATGGCATTTGTTGCCAGAACAGAAATCTACTAACTAGACATGGGCACGACTCGAACTCGAACCGAAAAAAGAAAAATTTGGTCGGGTTTTCCGTTTCCGTTTGTGGCATCGCGGCGATCGCGCGATGCAAAGCACAGAAAAAGTTTTTTAAAAAAACCCGACTCCCGTCCAAAAAAGCAGGCGAAAATATGCCTGCCTGAGGCTTTGCTACCTACAAGAGGGGTGGTTTCTGGGGGGTCCCCAGCCTCCCCCCCCTTCTCCTGTCCTGGGCTGCTTGCACCAGGCTGGGGGGGGGTCATCCTCGTCGTCTGTCTCGCTGCATGCCATGCGGTGGGGGGGGGGATCCAAAATGGCGACCACAATTTTTCTTTTGAAATCGTGGTCAAAAAACACACCAAATCACCACAGAAACTTGTGAAATTTATTTATTTTAAATGCCTGGTTTTTTATAGTAGCAGCAGTGGTTTTTTTATAGCAATAAAAAAAATAGCCCATCGGCCCCAGGAACAGCCGGTCGGTGCTATGAAAAAAGAAAGAAAGAGAAACCCGGATCATCTGCGTGGTCCCATGGTGTCTGCCTCCTTAAAAGTTGGTTTTTCAAAGCAAGGCAAAAAATTCCCTACCTCTTGGGTGAGTCACAGAAACCTCGCTTAAAGAGGCATTACCAGGTTTTCCTTTTTCTTTTTTTTCAAAAAGCCCGGTGGCCGTGGGGACAGCATTTTTAGACACGGTTTATCTAGTAATTTAAACTGCTTTTAAAGGGACGTGGGACCTAGCCCTTAAAGCACTCTCCAAGTTTGAAGGTCAGAACATTTCATTTTTTTTTTTTAAAAAAGAGCTGTTTTAGAAGTTGACAGATATGGCTTGGGATTTCAGGAGATGTAACCCCCCAAAGATCACGTTCCCTCCACAATTCTGTGGTGAAGCTTGTCTATCATCTGGCTCAAGGTGAAATCTCAATGGGTGGCAATATTCTCATATATTCTCCTTGTCTCTTCCACCTATGGCTTGGCTTGCGTGCAGGACATGACACTACAAAACCCATATGTTGGCATTCAGTAAATGGCACTGCACCTGGCACAGAGCGAACATCCCAGTCCTTATGGACGCTTCTAATCTACAGAGAAAGGCTGACTTCCATCCTCAAGATGTTGGATCTGAGCCAGCTTGGATTGAGATGTCTTCTTGTGTATCTCTGCAGGAAAAAAAACAAGAACCGTGAAAGGAGATGAAGTTGTTATTGACCCTGTGGAGGAAAACCTTTTGCTTTTGTATGCTGTCTCTCTTCCGGACCCTTAACCATGCTCCTGTGAGGCATTCTTCCAGGAAAAATTGCTTCCAATGAGCAAAAACAAAACAAAACAAAACAAAACAAAACAAAAAACGAGGGGTAACACCCCCAACCCCACTGAACTACCCAATCTCTTGATTGAGGCTGCAATCCTGAATCCATTTACTTGAGAGTAAACTGAGCAGCCCCGACGTTTAAGCACACACTAATGGGGTTGTGTTCTGGATTTCTACGCTTGCACGAAGCACTCAGCTTGGAGGTGGTCAAAGTCACAAAGGGGGTGCTCAGACAAGGCCTCAGAGACTCTTGAGGCAGGTTGAAAGGTTGTTTTTATTTTTTAAAAAAATCTGGGTTAATTTATTCATGGCTTTAATCCAGAAACATGGCACGGTCCATAGTCAGAACCGATAAAACAGACGACAGCCTCCAAGGCTTCCCTCAGTATGCCATGGAAAGCTGTCAAGGCAGCGCCCTTTGGCAGGGATGTCAGCAAGTCTATGGGTCTGAATCTCAAGTCTAAGTCTGTTTTTTTTAATTTGCTACCAAGTCCCTAGTCCCTATTAAACACAAGAGAAAAGGAAAGCGCCTGGGTGGTTTTCAGGTTGAGAGTCATGGGGTGGTGGGAAGGCATGGTTCATCGGAGCTGAGTCCCCGGTGTGAATTAATTCCGCCTTGACAGTCCCGCGAGGCAAGTTCTCATTTCCTGGCCTTTGACTACCCTCTCTGTGAGTGAAAGGGGATTAACAGCAATCCTGATGGGGATGAACCCAGGTGCTGAACACAAGCCAAGGAGATCCGTCCATCCAGCAGCTCTGAAGCATTTTTTTTTGGCTTGCACAATCCAGAATGCCTCATCCGGAACCTTCCCTCAGAGTCCCCAGAGGGAAGGCTTCCAAGAACTACCACCCCCAAAGTAAGGGTTGGCCGACTGTGACCTACACCCCTCCCCCTGTTTCCGAAAGGGGCGGGCAAAGGCCGCAAGCAGAGCAGGGCGTTATGGAGGTGTGGTAGTCCAGCAGGGAACATTTCCAAACCAGGACACTTGGCGGAGCAGTATGTGAACCATCTGACCAGCAGAGCAGATGGTGACCACCACCACACCTGCCAGGGCTTGCCAAGATCGGTATAGACGGTTACTTCATATCCACTCTCATCCCGGGAGGAAGTTTGTTGTGTGTTGATGCCGGTTGCGGTCACATGGTCTTCTTGCGGTTCTGTGCCTGTTCCCTTGTACCCATGGGCATGATTGATGATACTGACATGACTGTTTCCGCACGTCCTCATTCCGTCATGAGATGTGAAATTCCATGCCTTTGTTCTCCATGACCTTGCTTCGATTTTCTGAAGCCTTGCCTTCAATGCGTTACGGAGCTAAATTTGAGGCATTTGTCTTTTAATCTCTCTGCACTGCGTTGCTGACTCCATAGGGAATGTACTAGTGAATAGCACTTTGCACTCCTGCCACTAGATGGAGAATGGCATGTTGCGTGACAAGCCTTACCTCACGGGCACTCATCTCGGAACGAGAAGCGTGAGGAGCAGATTCCCGAGAACAGGGAGGGGAATCTCTCATCCCACTTAAATCCCAGTTCAGGGGGCATGGTCGGGATGAACTCCCGTCGTCCCGCAATGGACGTGCAGTTAGATTTCTTCGTACCAGTCCCCAGTGGGACAGCGAACAGCGATGAGATGGACTTGAAGTATCACATCTTGGTTTGCCTGTAGACCTCCTGGTGTGGCTAGGTGGAGGTCTCGGAAATCAGCCCAGCTTGGCCACTGTCTGGAGTGAAACAGGTCTCTGTGCCTGTCTGTGTCATCTGATGGCACTGGCAGGCACAAGGGAGGGAAGCAACAGCCTGCCCAGTTCTCAGAGGGAAGGTTGGAGGAGTCAAGAGCTCTATCCAATGCGGACAGCCAACTTAAGACTTGGGCCTCGAAAGGGAACATGAATTGTTGCAGGAGGCTGGCCTGGGTGGACAGCAGCTTCTCACCCCCCTCCCTTGAATATTCGGGCCCAGGAGGCATCGCTCCCACCAGGAAGCCTGTTGCAGGCCCTCCATCCCCCACACGATGGAAGTGACCTCATTGAAGTCAAGTGAATGCCAGCCTCCGTTCTGCGGATATGCCGAAAATTATGCAAACAGCAAGCACACATTATTATGCAAAAGCTTTTAGGGCTAAACAGCTGGGAGATGCTATGATTATTCTACTACCACTCTTGCAAATTCCAGGGCTGGCATCCAGCGCTCTGCCCTTATTCGCACCTGAAGCAAAAAGTCAACATTATGCTTCCCCACTACCACCACCCCTCCCCACAACAGTGTGTTGGAGAGGTCACACATACTCACACACTCACTGGCCACGCTGGCAGACTTCTCTGCAGGTTTGCAGATTCCCTGCATGGAAATGACATTCAGAGAGGAAATCATTAAGGCTGAAGCGAAGCACGGAGTCCTTCGAAGCCACTGGGTCTCTTCACCACCCAGTAGCAGATGAACAGGAAAGGCCGTTTTTGTGTAAACAAAGGGGCTCCCGGTTAAAGTTGGATTCATGCCTCTTGGGCCGCTATCTCCCCTGGGGGAAGATCTGGATATTGTGAAAGTCTGGCTTTTCTTCTTCCTTGGTCACACGACTGAAGATGTGGGATCTCCGTTCCCACATACAAAGATTTTTTTTAAAAAAGGCCATTCAGTCCCCATGGCCAGCAGATGGCGCTAGGAAAAAATGGAAAAACCCCCCAGCGCTGACAGCCAGAAGGCCAGCTGATCAGTGCTGGGGGGGGGAGGAATTTAATTTTTTTAAAAAAAAGAGCCGACCAGCCACAGGAGCTGGTGGGGCTAGGAAAAAAATGAAAACAAACAAAAAAATGCTGACAGACCGAAGGCCAGCTGATCAGCGCTGGGTGGAGGGGAAATTTTAAAAACAAATTTAAAAAGCACCAACCAGCCCCAGGATGAGCTGGTTGGGGCTGGGGGGGGCAGACAACTAGATCATATGCGATCTCCCACGGACTTCTGGCTCACATTTTTTACTGGAGCAAAAAAATTCCCAACTTCTCTGTTAGATCTTGGAAAACTCGCTAAAGGGGCCATAACCAGGGTTTTTTTTTAAAGCGCGGTGGCTGTGGGGACAATATTTTTGGAAATGCTTTATCTTGAAATCTAATCAGCATTTTAAAGGATGTGTGATAATGCCCAAACTTGGATGAGAAGCTGGGCTTTGTTTAATCTGTTTTGTTCACAGTTTCATTAAAGCCAGACTTCAGTGCCAATTAGTTCAACCAGTTCATTTTAGGCTGAACTAATGAAACGGCAGCAATTGAAGCTGATCTTTGGGATTCTGATTAAAACATGTGAATTAATGCAATGCAATCCAATCCAGCCCCCCCCCAAATGGGCCCCTTTGCTTTTAGTTTGCTTAGAATTCCTTCCTTCTTTCCTTCCTTCCTTCCTTGTATGTGACAATGCATAAGGAAGGAGATTCTCAGCTACTTGATTAGCTTTCTCACATGCTGTGTTACACAGATAAAGAGAACTCTGGTTTGCTGAAAAACAAGTGAATTCTTAGTGTTTGCATTCAAAAATAATAACAACCACCCGGGTTAGGTGTCTCTTGCTGGAATATTTACAGACTTCAAAAGAATGTAGTACCAGGTCCTAAATTACAGCATGGCTGAAATACAATTGTACACCATGACTGCCTCTTAGACCCTGTTTTATGGTGTGATTTCTGTACTCCAACCCCTATGGCTGAAGAAGTGGCTGAAGAAGGTCCAAGAAATCTTACATTAAAGTTAGAGATGGGCACGACTTAGCGGTATTCCCGTTTCCGTTTCCGTTACTCGGTTCCGTTACTCTACGGAAACGGTAACGGGAATTACTCCGCCAGACTTCGAGCTCGAACCGACGAATGAACAATTTTGGTCTGATTTGTCGTGCTCGTTCCTTGCATCGCGCAATTGCGCGATGCCACGCGGCACAGAAAAAAAAAGTTTTTAAAAAGTTAAAAAAAAAACCGGTTCCCGGCCAAAAAGCAGGCGGAAAAATGCCTGCCGTGCCTCAGGGCACCTACCAGAGGGGTTGTTTCTGGAGGTCCCCTGCTTCCCCCCTCATCCCCCGTCCTGGGCTGCTCTGGTGGGACTCGCCGCAGGCTCGCAGCCAGCAAAAAGCCCAGTCTCGCCGCCGGCCGCCCGCAATTAAAGCGCAAGCAAGCGGCACGGACGGCACAGGAAAAAACTTTTAAACTCTCCCCCCACCCATTCCCGGGCCAAAAAAGCAGGCGGAAAAATGCCTGCTTGACTAAGGGCGCAGGGCACCTACCGGAGGGGTGGTTTCTGGAGGGGGGGTCCCGCCTCCCCCCCCGTCCTGGGCAGCCGGACTCGAGTTGCCATTTCGCCATGCCATGCGGTGCGGGCGGGGGATCCAAAATGGGGCGGCAAACGCAATATTGTTTTTGAAATCGTGGTCCAAAAACACACAAGCACAACAGAAACACACGAAAATTTATAAACTGCCAGATTTTTCACAGTAGCAGTGGGTTTTTTCTTGCAACAAAATGTCTCTCCTCTCCTCCTCTGTCCTCCATTGATTTTATTTTATTTTATTTTATTTATACCTGCGCAATGATGGGCTGGCCGAGTGGCCAGCCATGTGGGAGTGGACGACCATGCAAATTTTTGGAGCCATCCCACCAGTCGCATGGCCACTTGGCCATGGAGACTTCTGGGATGTGCCAAAAAGCCCCCTAAAACCTGCCCTAGCCCCCCTAACCCTAACCCTAACCCTTGACTCCGTACCCATACGTCACAGACTGTCTTCTTAGTGGGTCAGAGAGGCACCCAGAGGTGCAACCCACTAACCCACCGTAACCTTACCCGTCACTAGCCTAACCCTAGCGCTTGCACTAAGCCACCTTAAAGCCAGATCTACTTGCTTGCATTGCACTACACGCAGCAAGTACAATTCCCTTCTGTGTGAGACATGGTGGTGCGAGAGCCTTGTGCAGGGCGGGCATGACGCTATCACTCTCACTGGTCTCACTGTCTGCACATTCTGTTATGCAATATCCATATGGCTATTGCATAGCATTTTGCAGCAGCAGCAGGTGAGGAGGGGAGACCCCCATGTCGAGGGGTCTCTTGGAGCCTGCTTCCCCTTCCTAGTGGGTGAGGATAGGAGGCACCCACGGGTGCCTCCAGGAGCCCACTTTCCCTTTATAGCGGGCCAGAGGAGGCACCCACCCCACAGAGGTGCCTCCAGGAGCCCGCTCCCCCCCAAAACCAGTACTAACAACAACGAAAAAACGAAAAAACGAACCGACTTTTTGCGAATTTTCGCGAAAACCGGAAACGAGCCGAAACGGGACCGGCCCGACTAACGACAACTCGAAAAAAATTTTTTCAAGTCGTGCCCATCTCTAATTAAAGTACAGGTATAACACTTTGTCTTTAAGGTCTTGCAACGTTTTTGTCTTTTTTTTTTATATCTGTGTGATAGGCAGTCATTTTATGTGTTTGTGAATAATTGTCTTTTTAAAAATTCCCAAACTGATGCCTGGTCACTAGATGAGTGGGATAGAAATGTAACATAAATAAATGCGCACATTTCAGAATTGAGGGACATTGTGTACATATGCAGCCTCATTGTCCTGCATTGACTGTAGATCGCAGCACGTGCTGGTATCTGTCATGTTGGTGGTTTTGAAACTCCCTTCTCGAGCCAAGGAGACTCGATGGAAGAGCCCTGGATTCTGTTCTGGAGAGGAGGCAGTTCTAGACTTACCCTGGAATTGAAGCCGAATTCAAAATTCATGAAAGATATGAATTAGCTGTCCCATCTAACTGGGATGAAAAAATCAAAATACATATATAATGTCATCAAGTTCTTTGTGTCAAACAGTTAAAAAAAGAATTGGTGAGGTTGGAAAATTTAATTTATTCATGAATTTGCATTGTGGACTAAGCAAATGCTCCTCCCACCCTTCTAGCACCTATAATTGGATGTGGAGTCAAAAAGGTGATGTTGGAGAGGTTGTAGGATGCTCCGAAATCCCTGGGCCTCGTGAAGATGCCCATTTATTTATTTATTTATTTATTGTGGGACTTATATACCGCCCGTCTTCCTGGTGGGGAACTCCGGGCGGTTTACAGCATATTAAAAGACAACAGAAACACAATGTAATAAAAAACTAAACAGATAAAACAGCAAAGTGCAGGAAATGGCGATGGCGGGAGAGGGAAAAAAAATCAACCAAATGCCTCCCGGAAGAGAAGGGTTTTAAGAGCCTTCCGGAAGGCAGGCAGGGACTCTGCTAGGCGCACTTCTGCTGGTAGGTGGTTCCACAGCGTCGGGCCAGCCACAGAGAAGGCTCGGGAGCGGGTGGAAGTTCTCCAAGCCTCCCTGGGCGTGGCCACGCGCAGCATGTGCGCCCGCGACAACCTAGTTGGACGGGCCGAAGTTGACCGCTGGTCGATCCGCTCTGTCAGGTAGCCAGGTCCTAGGCCATGGAGTGTTTTGTAAACCAAAACCAGGACCTTGAATCTGATTCGGGCCGCAACGGGTAACCAGTGCAGGCGAGCCAGAACTGGGGTGATGTGCTCGAATCGACGCACACCCGCCACCAGTCTGGCCGCCGCATTTTGGACCCGCTGCAGAGGCCGAATGAGAGTCAAGGGCAACCCCATGTAGAGTGCGTTGCAATAGTCCAGTCTCGAGATCACCAGCGCCTGGACCACTGTTCTAAGGGAGTCCCCATCCAGGTACGGACGAATCTGGGCAATTCTACGAAGGTGGAAAAAGGCAGCCCTGGACACGGCGGACACCTGGGCCTCCATGGTGAGCGCCGGGGTCCAGGACAACTCCCAGATTCCGGACTGAGTCCGATGGCCTGAGGGAAACACCCTCCAAGGTGGGAAACGGGCCACCATAGCTGGATGGGGTAGCCCCGAAGAACATAACCTCGGTCTTATCGGGGTTGAGTTTGAGCCTGTTAATTCTGGTCCATTCCATAACTGCACCCAAGCACCGATCGAGGGTCCGGACAGCCTCATCTGCAGCGGTGGAAAAGGAGACATAGAGCTGCGTGTCATCAGCGTACTGATGACAGCAGACTCCATGTCCCCTAATGACCTCTGCCAGTGGCCTGATGTAAATGTTGAACAGCATGGGAGAGAGAGACGACCCCTGTGGAACCCCACAAGGGAATATCCAAGGAGCCGACATCTCGCCCCCATGCTGTACCTGCTGGGGGCGGTCTCCGAGGAAGGATCGGAACCAACTGTGAACAGTGCCTCCAATCCCAGCCCCGGAGAGCCGATCCAGCAGGATACCGTGGTCGACGGTATCAAAGGCCGCTGACAAGTCCAGAAGGACCAACAAGGAGGAACACCCCCTGTCGGCCCCCCGGAGGAGGTCATCTTGCAGAGTGACCAAGACTGTCTCGGTCCCCCAACCGGGCCTGAACCCAGACTGGAATGGACCCAGGATATGCTGACCCTCCAGATGTGTTTGAAGCCGGATCGCGGCCATTGTTGCTATCGGTATGTAGGATCAGTGCAAAAAACAGGCACCATCATGCTTAAGGTCTTGGCTGGTGGAGGGAGGGATCTCAGGGTCATGGATCCACCTGTTTGGATGGAGCGCCCACCGTTCTGGGCAAGGGTTGAGGTGGTGGCTTAGCAGGCTAGAGCGCTGAAACTGTCGGCTGCAAAGTCAGCAGCTCGGCGGGTCGAATCCCGGCTGCCACGCCGCGGAGCGATCTCCCGCTGTTCACCCCAGCTCCTGCCAACCTAGCAGTTCGAAAGCATGTAAATGCAAGTAGATAAATAGGTACCACTATAAAAAGTGGGAAGGTAAACAGTGTTCCATGCACAGAAATGTGTTCAACCATGCTGACCACATGACCACAGGGTTGCATGACACAGGCTCTTTGGTTTGGAAACGGAGATGAGTGCCACCCCTAGAGTTGGACACAACTAGCATGCAGGGGAGGGGGGACCTTTACCTTTTACCCTCCATTTTGGAGCACCGGCCATGCAGGCTGGGGCTGAAGGCTGTAGAAACAGCCCCAATGCCTGGAGTGCCACAGGTCTGTTCCTTGCCAGGGCTACCAAAGGTTGAGTGAAGGAGCTCTAGTGGAAGGAAGGCCATGCAGAGATTGGGGTTGTGTCCATGATCAAATGGAGAAAGGTTTTATTGGCCAACTGGTGCACACCACACTTGAGATGGACATGAATTTTTTTAAAACTGCAAAACCCATTCAAAAATTGCTAATTCATGAATTTGTATTGTATGGATCCCTAACCCTGACAAATACAATTAAAAAATATTTTATTGAATTTTTTAAACACAACAAGTTAAAACAGAGACATTGCTTGTGTGTTTCTGTGTCGCATAGTTCAACATGCTTTGAGAAAGAGGACTTGTGTTCTCGAAAGCTCAGCAACTTTTTATTTATTTTTCTACTAGCAACCTATGAAGGCATCACCTATAGTCTAGTTTTGACTTTGTTTGTTTTAATGGTTGCACGGATCCAAAAATCCTTTTTACTGCAATGGAACACAGATACCACGAAGGGAGCTGCCTCCAGCATGAAGAAGGCAAGGGGAACATCTACAGCAACAGGTCATTAACACTAGGTACTGTGATACAGTATCATTTTCCTTCTATTCGGCCTGTATTTTGTGGTTTTTCCATCAACCTCCTGCTTCTAACTCGTCTCTGGCCAACCAGGAGCCTTGTGCTTCGAAGAGCCAATAGAGATGATGGCTATAAGCAGAGAGGAGGGGCCCACACCATGCAGCTCTTTCAGTCTGCTTAGTCCAGCACCAATGGACCATGGACCACGCTGCTGTGTGCCTTCCATGAAGATAACCTGTCATCCATCTTGCCAGATGAACTTTTAAGAACTTTCTCCTGGCAAATTACATCCCTTGCCATGTTTGGACTTTTATAACCGCTTTGAGAAAGAGGGCTTGTGCTCTCAAAAGCTCAGCAACTTTTTTTTTATTTTTCTACTAGCAACCTATGAAGGCATCACCCATAGTCTAGTTTTGACTTTGTTTTAATGGTTGCACGGCTCCAAAATCCTTTTTACTGCAAATATTTTCCCAATATTTCAGCCCAAGTGTTTGGAATATTCCACATTTACATGCTTCTTTTCCATCATTGTATTTATCATTACTTATCCCCGTCTTCATCTAGTACAAAAAGTGAAAATAACGAAGTACAGTATTAAGCTAGCCTATTTAATCTTAGTTCTTCATTTTACTAGGCACTTTAAAGTCTATTTGTCTAGCTCAGTATATGACAGGCACACATTTATATCTGTTTTCATCTAGCACAGAGGGTGAAGACAGTAAGTTTGACTTAAGATATCCTATCTGATTTCAAATGTATCAATATGGCTGAGACTAATACTTAACGGGCTAATAAAAAAGAGAGCTATATCTTGGTCTCTCAGTTTCATAGTGCGTTTAGAAATGTTCTATTCTTGGCTAGTATATTCCTCTTGGAGGTCAGACAGATTAACATTTCAGGCTGGTAATCTCACTCCCTTTTCCATTTTCACATCTTAATATTTGTTTAATGTTTTAAGTATGGTCCAGATGCAAAAAGCCGATTTCTGCATTAGAGTGACAAGTCTGGTTTGGCAAATACTGTATAAGGTTGGCTTGGCAATAGTCTTGAACTAGTCTATTACAATACGTATTTCAATTCACTGGTTTTCATTGCAATCCATTATAGTCCATTAATAACCAATAATAAGTAATAGGTAATAGGTGGTGTGTCTCCAATATACCAGACATACAGGGCTTCAAAGGCACACCATCATTGGGAATATTGACCTTCTGATGAACAAGTTTGTTGTTGTTGTTGTTGTTGTTGTTGTTGTTGTTGTTGTTGTTGTTGTTGTTGTTGTTGTTGTTGTTGTTGTTGTTGTTGTTGTTGTTGTTGTTGTTATGTCATTACAGTCATGACTGACTCTCTTCATGACCCCATGTCTCTGGAGTTTTCTTGGCAGGAATACCGGAGTAGTTTGCCAGTTCTTTATGCACCCATAAAAAGCACCCCCCCGAACATTTTCTCCGGGCCCCTAGAGACTCCAAATTTGCAGAGAAGCTCCTCTGTCTCTCCTAAAATCTCTCCAAATTTGGTGAATATGGATTTCCCCCAACGCAGTTCCTAAAAGGCACTTTTCTAGGGAGGCCCACTTTGTGGGTGTATAAGTCAGATTTTTGAAACCCAGTCTTCACCAAAGGGTGAAGGAATTGTAGAGGAGAGTTGGGAGAATATTCTATACAGTTTTGGGGCCTCCAGGTGTCTGGAGGGGTACTTTTCTGGGGGACTCCTTGGGAGGTGCATAAGAACCCATCTAGAGAGTCAGAGGAAGCCTTCCTCTAATTCTGGCACCTTGGGGTCCCCTTTATAGGCTTTTAGTGCAATAAATAAATTGCCAGGCTGATCCCTCTATTTGTCAGAAATCATAAATGTTTTGTTTGTGAATTGCAAACCTTGATTAGTCACGAATTGAAACGAATTACCATTTTTACATCACACCCTTCTTTCCCCCACCACAGCTTCTTGCAATCAAAGAGGGGCTGCAGGGTTCTTCTCTCATGAACACCGGACAATCCTGGATGGAAGCAGGAAGATGAGACACAGGCAGCCCTGGCTGCTTCAAATGACCTGCAAGGGGTTGGGCACGACTGGCACCTGCTTCCTTCCTTGAGTTCTTTTTTCCACTTCTGGCCACTAAGAAGAGCTCTCTTTGTCCAGAAAGAAGCAGAGCTGCAGCCACTGGAGGGGGGGGCATGCCTCCATGGTGTCTTATGGAAGAGAAAAAGGAAGCATCCCACAGAACTCTTTAAAAGTAACCGAAATTTGAAGTTACACCACATTTTCTATTTTCAGATCTACATCTCAACAGAGAGTCAGCCTCTTTCCACTCCTTCCCTTGGGTTGTTGTTGTGTGTCTCTTTTTTAAAAAAGAACCTGCCCTGAGTTTCTGGATAAAAAGTTCTGATATTAAAATCTGTAGAGATGCTTGTGAAGTGTCCCTTCCTCTCCATTCCAGCATCCATCCACTGTCACTCTTGCCTGCCAGCTGATTCATCTCGGCTGAGCATGGAGGCCGTGGCTTGCCAGGCCCTTGGTGCCAGAAAGGCCATGTGGAGAATTGAATGATGGAGATGTGTAATCTCCAGGCTTAAAACCGGGGTACTTCAAGGGCCAGAGGCAGGGGAGTGGTATCAGGAGATAGATATCTAGTCTTGTGTGCTCCCAGAGGCATTCGGTGGGGCCACCGTGAGATACAGGAAGCTGGACTTTGGCCTGATCCAGCAGCGCTCTTCTTCTGTTCTTAGGTTCTCTCTTTATAGGTTGATGGGCTGGAAACCTCAAGCCAGGGATCTGAATCTCTAAGCCTTCTGTAAAGGCTACATGCAGGGCCGGATTAAGACCCTTAGAGGCCCTAAGCACTTAAAAGATTTTGGTTCCCTCCCCTCATATTTATGTAATTTAAAATATAAACAGTAATAAACTATAAACTCATTTATTTAATTTAATTTAAACAAAATTTATAATAAGTTGGATTATTTTTGTATACTTTCACTTTATACTTGAAAACTTTTCTCCTACTTTTTTTAATTTGCAAAGGCTTTGATCAGATCCCCAAAACTAATCTTATGCAACACATCTGCTTCCCTACTTAATAGATATAAGGCATCCAGCCTGCCTTGTTACATAATTGTTCTGATGGGATCATTTATTTATTTATTTATTTATTTATTTATTTATTTATTTATTTATTTATTTGAAAGCTACACCCCGGTTACCTTTGCCGCTATTACGGGAGCCGAGAGTTGAAAGAACACGCCAAGGTTCAAAGACACGGAGAAAAAGCTTTAATTCGCTGCAGCGAGGCGCCCAGCCGAATTCAGTCGGAAAACTGGGGCAATGGACAAAGAAACTCTATAGACTTTATAGGAAACATTCTCCTAGCACCCCTCCCCTTATCAGAATAAACAAGGATGCATCTGGGTGCCATAAAACACCCGCGAACAACAAAGAAACTTCAAAAGACACATAGTTATCACATCGTTACAAATCAATTATCAAGGGAAACACACACAGGATACTATTAATTTTGCCCTTTGGCGCCACCTGTCATGCAATTCTCGGAACTCTCCGCTTTGCTGCCAGAAGCTTTTGACAGCTCTTGCGATATATTGATATTTCGACGGATGTCTGGCTTATCTCTCTTGTTGACTCCCTTTACCAGTGGTCTTCCCACACAGATAAGTGTTTGTCCAGTAATTTTATGACCTGGTATCTCATGACACAGGCTTGGGGGAGAGTGTAGTGCTTTGAGTCACAGTTCAGTGAGGGGGAGAGAGGTGAATTAAAGGACGCAGAGCTGAATTAAAGATGGAACCAAAGTACTGTCATTTTATCTACAATGACAGCTTATAGACTATAGACTATATTAAAAACCACTTCTATCAATTTATTTAAGAGTATTTTTACCCTGCCTTTCTCCTTGGAAAAGGACCCAAGGCATCTTACTGTATTGAGGGACAATATATAGTCCAGTACAATTAAGACATGTCCAGGTATTGAGAACAGGGAATTGAGGGACATCTTACTGTATTTTTCATTCCGCAATATGCACCGGGCCATAAGACGCACCTAATTTTAAAGATATGTATGTGTGAAAAAAAATATTCAGGATAGGACAGAGTTGCACAGAATCATAAGAATTGCGGAGAGTATTGTGGGCTGTTTACTCCCCACACTAGAACTAATTTATGCTACCAGGTGCCACTGTAAAGCATTAGATATATTAAGAGATCCATCACATCCTGGTCATTGCCTCTTCGAGTTGCTGCCATCGGGACGGAGATATAGAGTGCTGAGAGCAAGAACAAACTGTCTCAAAAATAACTTCTTTTTAAAAGCAATATTGGCCTTAAACGAAAATTCTGGACTTTGAAGTCAGCTTATCTTATATGTCATATTTTATGTGTTGTGGCTGTTTTTAAATCTATGTGGAATGTTTTATATGAGTTGAATATAGCAACCGTGAAATTTCGTTGTTCCTGTAAGAGGGCAATGACAATAAAGATTCGTAGTCCTAGTCCTAGTCCTAGTCCTATATAATGCGTTGGCCCAGAGGTCTCTGGAGCAGCCACCAGGCGCTTCCACAGCTGGGTTCCGAGCAGCAAGGATCCTTTTAAAACAGCCAACCCCGAAAAGGTGGGTGTTTTAAAAGGATCCTTGCTGCTCGGCAGGATCATTTCAAAACGCCCGCTTTTGAATGGGACAGGCGGGTTTTTTCAAGCAAATCGGGTGCTATACTTTGGCAAAGCAAGGGCCCAAGAACAGGCTTTTGAATTCCCTCAAACGCTTGCCCCTTGCCTCCTTGCTTTATGTCCTGCTACATCCAGCCTCTTGGCTACTCTGGGCATGGCTTATTAAGCAACAGAAGTTCAGCCTTTGGGTTTTAAGACTACAGTACAGTGATACTTCTTAAAACAAATTTAATTCGTTCTACAGGTCAATTTGTTTTAAGAAAATTTTGTCTTACAGAATGTGGTTTGCCATCGGAATGCATTGAAAATGGATCAATCTGTTCCGGAGGCTATGGGTTGCTTTGTTTTACAAAAAGTTTGCCTTATGAAATGTGGTCTCCCATAGGAATGCATTGGGAAGGGATTAATCCGTTCCAGAAGGCAGAATAAAGACAAACTGGATTTTTGTTTTCATCTTGTGAAGCATCCCGTAGGGATCTGGAAGTTGAGTCATGGCTACTGGACTTCTTTTTCTTCAGAGACAGAAACGTTTCACTGCTCATCCAAACAGCCTCCTCAGTCTGAATACAGAGGGAATACCCACAGGGAATTCTTTTGCCCACCCACTCCCCAAATCTGTGCATTTAATGCACATGCACAATACAGTATTTAAACACTGTACCAATGGAGAGAAGAAATCTGAGCCCATGGGGTGGGTGAGTGTCGGAGGGGAGGGCTGACAGCCTTCATGCCTTTCCCAGACCGGCTCCTCTTCACATTCCGGTCAGCTCCTCTTTCACACCTGCAGAGTTTTTTTCTGGAGGGTATTTATTCATTTATTATTTATTTGTTATATTTCTAGATCACCCATCTTCCGAACGGAACTCTGGGCGGTTTACAATTAGAACAAGACAACAAAGGAAAAAAAATACAAAGGAGGAAAGTACTAATAAAATAAGGAGGGACAATGTCCTCCATGAAAGATGGTGCGGGCGGCGGGGGGGGGAGGAGGAATTAAATAAAAAGGTCGCCATATGCCTCTTTGAAAAGGTGGGTTTTCAGGGCCTTTTTAAAGGTGGGCACGGACTGTGCTAGGCGCAGCTCACTAGGGAGATGATTCCAAAGCGTGGGGCCAACCCCAGAGAAGGAGCGGTTACGCGTGAGCGATTTCCGTGCCCCCCTGGGTGTGGCCACCCTAAGTGAGCGCGCCTGCGCCATTCTCGTGGGCCTGACCCCAGTTGACCTCTGGGAGATATGCTCCGACAGGTAGTCTGGTCCCAAGCCGTGGAGGGAGCCGACAAGTCATCCCCCAGCTGAACCCGCTGAGACCGGTCCCCGAGGAAGGAATGGAGCCAGCAGAGAGCAGAGCCCCCGATTCCAGCCTCAGCGAGCCGGTCCAGAAGGTTGCCAGGTGTGGGGGTCTGTGCTCTTGGGCAGCTTTTGGGTT
This sequence comes from Phrynocephalus guinanensis, assembly GCA_037367245.1. Lineage (NCBI taxonomy): Eukaryota > Metazoa > Chordata > Lepidosauria > Squamata > Agamidae > Phrynocephalus > Phrynocephalus guinanensis. The sequence continues at coordinate 123,073,567 of CM074738.1, forward strand.
GCATCACAACCTGCCTTCTGTGCCTTTTTCTCTTCTCTTTTCCACCAGCTCTGGATGAAGGCTGTTTTGGAAGGAAATAATTTTACGGTTATTATGGCTGTGCAGGGGTGGGGGTGGCAGTGGAGTGTGTGTGGGGGGGTGGCACCTAGCCAGCTAGCAGAAATGGCTGGCACTGGGATGGAGGAAGTTTCTCTGCAAATGGAGAACGGAGAGCCGGGAGCCGGGAGCCGGGAGTGCTAATGCATCGACAATTAATATAGAAAGAGCTGTCTGCCACCCCCCCACCCTCCCCCGCATGTACTTGATTGTCAGTGAGGGAAAGGATGGCAGGCATCCCGAGACCCCAAAGAAAACGAGGACCCCACACTGTTCCTAATCAACCGCATCCCCATTAGCTCGGATTCAATTAGGGATGGCCTCTAATGAGATTTGCTTGAGGACACAGCCCAGGCATCGGGGGGAAACGGTTGGCTCCATTCCGCTTTCCACAAATGGGCCATCGGGGGTCCCTGCAGATTCTAGAAGAACCACGCCGTCTTTCCTGATTTGGTCCAAGGGAGGCGCTCGGCATATCTAAACCAGATCATGGGGGTGTGATCATAGGAAAGCTCTCGTCCCGTCTGTATATTTCCCTAACTCTGGTTTGAATCAACACTGCTCAGGAGGGCTCTTGCAGGGGTTCCATATCAATCAACAGATGTGCGCGTGGGCTTAAACCCTTTATGCTGTTTGGTGTGGCCCGGAGAGCACCAGGATAATTTTTATTAGATTTTTATACCACCCATCTGGCAGTGAGCCCACCGTGGGCGATAACGTCACACATGAGTCCTAGTGCAGCTGCCACCAGCTTGACCGCAGGATAGGACCAGGGACATTTTCCTCGGGGGTTATTCATCTCCAAATCTCAGGGGGTACTAGTCACCCTCTGTTTGGCACTAGTTAGACCTCTCCTTGAAAAGGAAAGGGGCATATCTGGGGGGGGGGCAGAAGGGTACATCTGCCCCGGGCGCAGCAATCTGGGGGCACCTGGAGGGGGAGCAGGAGGAGGAAGCCGTGCACCCTCCCAGCGCCCACCAGTCCTCCTTTCTTTAAGGCTGATACTTCACATCCATCTCATCGTTGTTTGCGGTCCCGCTTGGGACCGGTACAAAGTAAGCTAATAACACGTCCATTGCAGGACAAGGGGAGTTCATCCTGACCACACACCCCTGAACTGCAATTTAAGCGGGATGAGAGATTGGTCACACCAATTTTTAAAAAATGAAGGAGGGGGGACCCAGGAAACTACAGGCCGGTTAGCCTTACATCTGTCCCAGGGAAGATGGTGGAAGGCCTCATCCAAGAGAAAATCTTAAAACACATAAAAGAACAAACCTTGCTGAGAGAAAATCAGCATGGCTTCTGTAAGGGTAAATCTTGTCTGACAAACCTCTTAGAATTTTTTGAAAAGGTCAACAGGCACATGGATTTGGGTGAACCGGTGGATATAGTCTATCTGGATTTTCAAAAGGCTTTTGACACAGTCCCTCACCAAAGGCTGCTGAGAAAATTGCATAGTCAGGGGATAAGAGGGCAGGTCCTCTTATGGATTGAGAACTGGTTGAGATCCAGGAAACAAAGAGTAGGTGTCAATGGGACATTTTCACAATGGAGAGAAGTGAAAAGCGGTGTGCCCCAGGGCTCGGTCCTGGGACCGGTGCTTTTCAATCTGTTCATGAATGACCTGGAGACAGGGATAAACAGTGAGGTGGCCAAGTTTGCAGATGACACAAAACTTTTCCATGTGGTAAAAACCAGAGAAGATTGTGAAGAGCTCCAGAAGGATCTCTCCAAACTGGGGGAGTGGGCTGAGAAATGGCAAATGCGTTTTAATGTAACCAAATGTAAAGTAATGCATATTGGGGCAAAAAATCCAAACTTCATCTATCAACTCATGGGCTCTGAGTTATCCGTGACGGATCAGGAAAGAGATCTTGGTGTGTTGGTGGACAGCTCCATGAAGGTGTCTCCCCAATGTGTGGCAGCAGTGAAGAAGGCCAATTCCATGCTAGGGATTATCAAAAAGGGGATTGAAAATAAAACAGCCAACATTATAATGCCGTTATATAAAACAATAGTAAGGCCCCACCTGGAGTATTGTGTACAATTCTGGTCACCGCATCTCAAGAAAGACATAGTGGAACTGGAAAAGGTGCAGAAGAGAGCGACTAAAATGATTACTGGGCTGGGGCACCTCCCTTATGAAGAAAGGCTAAAACAATTGGGCCTCTTTAGTCTGGAAAAAAGGCGCTTGAGGGGGGATATGATTGAGACATACAAAATAATGCAGGGTATGAGTAAAGTGGATAGAGGGAAGCTCTTCTCCCTCTCTCAAAATACCAGAACTAGGGGACATACACTCAAATTGAGTGCTGGGAGAGTAAGAACTGACAAAAGAAAATATTTTTTCACCCAGCGTGTTGTAAGTCTATGGAACTCCCTGCCACAGGATGTGGTGATGGCATCTGGCCTGGATGCCTTCAAAAGGGGATTGGACAGATTCCTAGAGGAAAAGTCCATCACGGGTTACAAACCATGATGGAGATGTGTAATCTCTAGGCTTTAAACCAGGGTACTTCAAGGGCCAGATGCAGGGGAGTGGTATCAGGAGACAGATATCTAGTCTCATGCGCTCCCAAACGCATCTGGTGGGGCCGCTGTGAGATACAGGAAGCTGGACTAGATGGGCCTTTGGCCTGATCCAGCATGGCTCTTCTTATGTTCTTATGTTCTTATGTTCTTATTCTCCTCCCTGGCCTTGGAAATCTGCTTGTCATGTTTCTCGTTCCGAGACGAGTGCCCGGCTTGGCAACAGTACCCCCTCTGCTGCCTCTGCCTCCACACAGCAGGGGAGCGGCAAAGCAGGCAGGCAGGAGCACGGTGGCCAGTGCCCTCCTCCTCCTCTTCCTCGTCTTGGTGGGAGAGGTGTCTGCACACACGCACAGACCCACCCTATGCCCGGAGGGGTTGGCACCCCCCCCCATTGCTAGGTGGGTGCGATGTGGGGGACAGCAGGAAGGCCACAAAAAAGAAATTTGTCCCCAGGTGCTCCAAATCCTGGGCTACACTTCTGGAGCACGGTGTCCAGTCCTGGACACTGCGCTTGAAGAAGGATGCTGACCAACTGGAGCAAATCCAGAGGAGGGCGACAGGGATGATCGGGAGGCTGGAAATCAAATTTTATGAGGAAAGACAAAGAACTGGAGAAAAGGAGGCTGGAGGGAGAGAGGATGGCGTTTTTTCAAATACTTGAAAGGCTGTCCTGCAGGCGAAGGACAGGATCTGCTCTTGATCAACCCTGAGTGCAGGACACACAACAAGCCCAGATTTCAGCTGGATATCAGGAAAAACCTCCTAACCGTTAGAGCAGCACAACAACGGAAGCCATGAGCTCAGAGGGTGATGAGCGCTCCAGTGTTGGAGGCCTTCAAGAGAAAATTGGACCACAATCTGCGAGTTCTGCTTTGGTTTGAATTCCTGCTTTGAGCAGGGGAAGGACTCGATGGCCTTGGAGTCCCCTTCCAATGCCACTAATCTAGGGTTCTATGCATGCTGGATTTTGGGGTCCTTGAGAGAACAGCTGCACCCAAACAGCGTGCTTTGTCACCCGACCCAAAAATGCCTCTGCTTTGTGGCCCTGGGTTATCATATTTCCTTATCAAGCCAGGCTGTGCATGGATTCCGAATCTTGTCCCTGAATTTTCCTTGTGTTCATTCCCACAGTCAGCTGGCCCAGAAGCCTGTGACCGGATCCCAATCACTGGCTTCCCCCCATCTCCTCTGACATAAATGACCTTCCCATTGGCATCAGAGCTCCTCCACCCATTTGGTCCTTAGGTTTCAGGAAATGGCAAGGTGCTCACCTGGCAACCCTACCCTCCGCCTCTCACTTGGGGGGCCATGGCCCTTCTTAGACTTTTGGTTCCCTGGGACCTTTTCCTTCCACTCTCCTTTCATTGGCTCCAACCCCCAACTTATTCCTTTTTCTTTCCACCTTCCTATTTTCCACCTTTCAGTTTTCTTTCATCCCTCCATCCTTCTTCCTGTTCAGATTCCATTCCTTTAAGTACTACTACTACTACTACTACTACTACTACTACTACTACTACTACTACTAATCTGAAAATTGAACTTCAGAGACTCTGGCATAAACCAGTACAGGTGATCCCAGTGATAATCGGCATGCTGGGCGCGGTGCCTAAATAGGTAAGCAAGTATTTAGACCAGTGGTTCCCAACCTGTCGGTCCCCAGATGTTTCTGGACTGCAACTCCCAGAAATCCTGGCCAGCTCAGCTAGTGATGAAGACTTCTGGGAGTTGCAGTACAGGAACACCCAGGGACCCACAGGTTGAGAACCACTGATTTAGAAGAAATGGGCATTGACAAAGGCTGATACTTCACATCCATCTCATCACTGTTCGTGGTCCCGCTGGGGACCAGTACGAAGAAATCTAACCGCACGTCCATTGCAGGACGAGGGGAGTTCGTCCCAACCATGCCCCCTGAACTGCGATCTAAGCGGCCTTGGGAATCTGCTCATCACGCTTCTCATTCCGAGATGAGTGGCCATGAGGAAAGCCTCTTCACGCAACATGCCATTCTCCATCTAGTGGCAGGAGTGTGAAGTGCCATTCACCAGTACATTCCCTATGGAGTCAGCAATGCAGTGCAGAGAGATTAAAAGACAAATGCCTCAAATTTAGCTCCGTAACGCATTGAAGGCAAGGCTTTGGAGAATTGAAACATCAAAAAACAGAAGGTTGGGCTGAAAAAAAAAAGGAGAACAAAGGCATGGAATTTCACATCCCATCACAGAACGAAGACGTGCAGTAACAGTCATGCCGGTATCGTCCCTCACGCCCGTGAGTACACGGGAACAGGGACAGAACCGCAAGAAGACCACATGACTGCCCCCGACATTAACACGCAACGAACTTCTTCCCGGGATGAGAGTGAATGTGAAGTAACTCTCAAGGTTACCATCAGTCAGCTGCAGAAAGCCACCTTACTGGGATCTGCTCTCATAATTCACCAATACATCTCGTAGTCCTAAACGTTTGGGAAGTGTGCGACTAATGATTTCTAATACAAAATCCAGCGTAGTTATCCTGTCTGCTGTGTGATGATGATGATGATGATGATGATGATGATGATGATGATGATGAAAGGCAACATCAGGGTGAATGATAGCTCTGTCAGGCTACCAGCAGCCCATTTCCTGAGGAGCCAGAATAGAGGCCAGTGGGTGAACCCTTTTGGGTGGGCAGGGCAGGTTTTTTTTGGGAGTGGGGGTGGGGTGGAGATCCACAGCTGTATTCTGGCCCAGCAGAATGAGTCCTGAGAGGAAGCCCTAAGCCAAACCCGAAGGCTGGATGAAACCCAACTAACCAGGCACTGTAGCAATGGAGATCTGGGGTGAGGTGGGGGTGGGGAAATAAAAGATTCCTCATTGCATGTTTAGACAGGTGCAAAGCGCACCCGGCAGCTGCAGCACAGCACTGCCACCATTCGTGCTGTAAGCAAGCCGAACACGTGAGGCGTTTTATGCTCCTGGTTAGCCCCAGAGTGTGTTTTTCCTCCAGGTCCTATGTATCTGCTGCCAGGGGTTGTATAATAAGAGAAGTATCCTGAGTCATAATGCTGTCCTCCCATTCAATGGCTTTCCCTGAACGGCAGGATGGGATCATATGCACATGCCGTTGGCTTCCCTCCACATGCAGTACCCTTGCTTGTTGTGGCTTTTTGATGTGTTTGCACTAACACCCATAAAAACACGTTCATTCCGAGCCTGTGAGGCCACCTGTGAATGGGTTGAGACCGGTGCCCAGCCCTTAAAGCCAAGCATCTCACCTCAATGGACACACACACACACACACACACACACACACACACACACACACACACACACACACACACACACACACACACACACACACACTGTACCACCACCAACCACCACCACCAATAACAACAACCCAGATGCTTTCTCTCCCTCTCTCCAGTGCTGCTTTCCCTGACACCTGGAGAACCACACCACTTACCTCCTGAGATTTGGCTAAAGCATTTGGGGCTCTTTAGTCTGGAAAAAAGGCACCTGATGGGGGATATGATTGAGATGTACAAAATGATGCAGGGCATGAGTCAAGTGGATAGAGGGACACTCTTCTCCCTCTCACAAAATACCAGAACTAGGGAGCTTGAGGTTTGGAAGAATGAGAACAGACAAAAGAATATTTTTACCAAGTATGTTGCTAGTCTGTGGAACTCTCTGCCACGGGATGTGGTGATGGCATCTGGCCTGGATGCCTTCAAAAGGGGATTGGACAGATTCCTGGAGGAAAAGTCCATCACAGGTTACACACCATGATGGAGATGTGTAATCTCCAGGCTTAACACCAGGGTACTTCAAGGACCAAATGCAGGGGAGTGATATCAGGAGACAGATACCTAGTCTCGTGCACTCCCAGAGGCATCTGGTGGGGCCACTGTGAGATCCAGGAAGCTGGACTAGATGGGCCTTTGGCCTGATCCAGCATGGCTCTTCCTATGTTCTTATATTCCTGAGACATCATCTGGTAGGGCAAGCACCTGAAGAGTAGCAAACCAACATACCACCCTATAAGGCTAGGTTGGTGCTGAAAGGTCTGTGCCTGTGGTGGCACCCTGGTTATGACGTTCCCTGTGGAGGGAAGGAAGGAGGGCTTCATTTTTGTGGTACTTCCAACTGGCCACCCAGTATTCCCAAAGGCCTCTCGTCTTTCATGCTGGCTTTAAAACTTGGTTTTAATTTTGTTTTTAACCCATTTTAAAAGAATATCTTAATCTGTTTCCTTATGCATTACTTTAGAAGTTCTGCTGGGTGGAAAAGCAATAAATTTCAGAAATGGTTAGGACCAGAGAGTGACCAGCAAGGAAGAACGTGAGCAAATGAAGGAAGCCTGCAGAACCTTTAAACACACAAAATGGAGGAAAATAATATACTCGGGCTACTGAATGAGAAACAAACAGTGTGGATTGTTACAACTGATCATTCAAGAAGATCATTCAAAAAGAAATGGAGAAAACCATGCATGGAGGGGGAAAAACTGACTGCCTTAGAAAAGTGGGAGGCTGGTTTGGATACAACACTACCTCTTCGGATAGAGGTAAAATAACCACACCCAGACTCTACTAGGACAGAAAGGAAGAAAAATGAATACAGTCGATGAATACCAATATGTTACGATGCACTGGGGTACAATTTCCAGTCCACAGATATAACATTGAAACTGCAACCACTGCTTCTTGCATCTCTCCTGGTTTACTTCTAAGAAAGATGTGCATGGTGAAATACATTTGGACTTTAATTTCTTCACACTGTTACAAGCCTGATGAAGTGGTGTTTGATCCACGTAAGGTCACGTATCGTATGATTTTTTTTAAGTGGTCTTTAAAGGTGTTGCCTAACCTTGCATTTGTATTTTATTGTGTAAGGAAGGACCACATGGCTCTCCTTTATTCCAATGGATTTCCCAGAAGTCTTTGGACCAGGATATATAATCAGTTTGTTCATCTATTGAAAGCATTGGTTGATAGTCATCTCCCCACCAGAGCTTCCGAAGGGATATCTCAAAGAATCGTCTCCTGCTACATGAACCTTTCTATTCGGATTATTTAATGGGATACTTCGTAATTTTAGTTGGCATGAGAACGTGCCTCTAGGCCTTTATTATCCTGTGAAACACCTCCTCTTGGGACCAAGATATACAGTTTCCATCTGTATGGACCCTCTCAGCTGCTTAAATATGCTTAATAACACTGGTGACTTTCCTATTATGGTGCTTTTATATTTTTATACCTTGTTTTATGGTAATCGTTTAATTTGCTTTTATTGTTCCAGGACTGGGATCCTAGCCACGTAATAAAAATCAGAAGAGAGATCACCCGGAGGAGCTTCATTAAGAACACAAAGTGAAGCAAAAAGTTAACACGGGTTTTGAGAATGTGCGTTGACACAAGCTGATATATATATCATGGAATCGTGAACTTGAGCACAAGCATGAAAACATTTGCAAGGTGGGTTTTTCACCGCATGTTTAGAATTTTCTGAGCTGAGAGGGAGAGCAACAAAGAATCCCTAAAGAGAATGGCATACTAAAGAAACAAAGAAGCCTGATAGCAAACGAAACACTAAAGAGGCAGTTCCCTACCGCATAAAATCCATACCTCCAATCAGGGCCGGCGCGTCCCTTAAGGCGAACTAGGCAGTTGCCTACGGCGCCAAAATGGAGAGGGGGCGCTGGCCAGCCTGCTGCCCCCCCACCCCCGCCCCTGGCCACTGCTGCCCATCCCCCCGCTGCCCTTCGCCGTCCGCCCCTGCCCCCCGCGCCCATCGCCCCCCCCGTGCCCGTCACCATCCGCCCCCCACGTCCGTCGCTGTCCCCCGTCATCTGCCGCCCCCTGCTGCCCCGCCCCCTGCTGTTTTCCCGAAAATAAGACATCCCCTGAAAATAAGACCTACTTACAGGTCACGACAGAAGACCTCAAGCAGATTCCACTGCCTGAACATCCCCTCTTGACTAAAGAATTAAATCAAATACAGGTTAAAAGAGAGGATGTTTTAGGACTAATTGATAAATTGAAGATTAACAAGTCACCGGGCCCAGATGGCATCCACCCAAGGGTTATTAGGGAACTGAGAAATGAAATTGCAGATCTCTTAACGGTTATATGCAACTTGTCTCTTAAAACGGCCACAGTGCCGGGGGACTGGAGGATAGCAGATGTCACACCAATTTTTAAAAAAGGAAGGAGGGGGGACCCGGGAAACTACAGGCCAGTTAGCCTTACATCTGTCCCAGGGAAGATGGTGGAAAGCCTCATCCAAGAGAAAATCTTAAAACACATAGAAGAACAAACCTTGCTGAGAGAAAATCAGCATGGCTTCTGCAAGGGTAAGTCTTGTCTGACAAATCTTTTAGAATTTTTTGAAAAGGTCAACAGGCATGTAGATTTGGGTGAACTGGTGGATATAGTCTATCTGGGTTTTCAAAAGGCTTTTGACACAGTCCCTCAGCAAAGGCTGCTGAGAAAATTGCACAGTCAGGGGATAAGAGGGCAGGTCCTCTTATGGATTGAGAACTGGTTGAGATCCAGGAAACAAAGAGTAGGTGTCAATGGGACATTTTCACAAAGGAGAGAGGTGAAAAGTGGTGTGCCCCAGGGCTCTGTCCTGGGACCGGTGCTTTTCAATCTGTTCATAAATGACCTGGAGACAGGGATAAGCAGTGAGGTGGCCAAGTTTGCAGATGACACAAAACTTTTCCGTGTGATAAAAACCAGAGAAGATTGTGAAGAGCTGCAGAAGGATCTCTCCAAACTGGGGGAATGGGCTGAGAAATGGCAAATGCGATTTAATGTAGCCAAATGTAAAGTAATGCATATTGGAGCAAAAAATCAAAACTTTATCTATCAACTCATGGGCTCTGAGTTATCCGTGATGGATCAGGGTACTTCAAGGGCCAGATGCAAGGAAGGGGTATCAGGAGACAGTAATCTAGTCTCATGCGCTCCCAAACGCATCTGGTGGGGCCGCTGTGAGATACAGGAAGCTGGACTAGATGGGCCCTTGGCCTGATCCAACATGGCTCTTCTTATGTTCTTATGTACATTAGTGTTGATTTACCGTTCAGTGAGTGAGTCAAGGGCTTCGCTCGTAGCTGGGAACAGGAAAGGAGATTCTGGCCATGGTCGCCAACTCGCAGAGGTAAAGGGGTTTTTTTAATCAAAACCAGAGAAAGCCTTAATGAAGACATCCTCCCCTCCCCCTCCCCCACACCCCTAACCCACCCTAGTTCCCCAAGCTCACACTGACCTACTGCTACCCGAAGAAGATTCCCCAGAGGGACAATTTGAGGCTGGAAAGAGAAAAATGATGAAGGAGATGCGTACAAGGCACCCTGGGGCGTTGGTGTAATTTGGGCTGTCTAAATGTTAATCAGAATAATGACGCCTGTTGAGACAGCTGTTTTAAAAGAAGGCTGCGGTGTTGGAGTAAAGATTGCAATAAAAGTCTATTAGACCTTTCCCATTAAGCTAATGGTATTCACCACTGAAGGCCTACCCCCCCCTTCCCCATACCAGACATCCGTATTAATGGACTTATTACAGGAAATAAAATTCACAGATGAGCATTACGGCATGGGCTGATTAATTCGGTAAGGTAATTCTCCTTCTCTTCTCTGTTTTTAAAATCTAATTTTATTTAATGAATGCATTATTTGACACGCCACCAATTTTGCTTGCTTTGGTCCCCCCCCCTTTAAATAAAACGTGCATGCCTGTGACGATTTCCGCTGGTTATTTAATTAACAAACGTTAATTCCTGCCTCATATTGTCTGTTAAATGGAGAGAATATAAATCCACATTCAAGAAGAGAAGATGAAAGGAAGGCACCTGGGAAAGCTCTCACATCAAACCTTGTTTAGAAATTGATGGGCGTGCAGGAGTCAATAGAGTTCAAGGCCACAGCTGTCTCCTCTATGTGGTAGGTTGCGAAGCCTGTGTTTTTACCTCCAAAGGACCAATCACTAAACAAAACTGAACTGGCTTGTAACAGGAGGAGTCGATGGAGGCTCATGCTGGGTTAAGCAAATGTCTTTTTACCAGTTAAGGGAGCTCCGTTCTTAATGACATGATAACTGCATTGTGAGGCTTGGCCTCAGCATGGTATGTCTCATGGGGATGGCTCATGTGATGTCACAGAGATGGGGCAGGCAAGACATTTATTTATTTATTTATTTATTCAAACATGATATCCTGTGTGTCAACTGAGTTCCGTTGGAAGATGGGCAGTATAGAAATAAATAAATAAATAAATAAATAAGATAGCATTTAAGGCACCTAGAGCTGGAAGCAAGCAGACACTGCACATGTATAACCCCCCATGCTGATCCCACGAGCCTCGGCATGAATACAGATGGGAGCCCCCCCCTTCTTTCTGAAGCCCTGCTTTCCCCCCCCCCCCCGACACACACACACAGACTTCTTCCTGAAGCACTGTTTACCCTCAGATTGGTCTTCCTTTGAAACCTGGCAACAGCTGCTGTTTTCCGTTAACAGAATAATTAACAGCTAGCCTGTGCAAATAGCATCTGCCTTGATTCAGTCCAAATTATTGATCTGACAAATAGCAGCTGATTCGCTTTCATCCGATTGGTGGCTTATCTGGTTTGGTTTGTGCTCAAATATTCAAAAGTATTTTGTACATAATTGTGCCGGTCTCTAAATGACGGAAAATACGGGTGAATGAGATGGGGGGGGGACCCTGAATCTCCATGCTATCAACAACACGTTGACTTCCGGCATTCAGGTGAAGTACCCTCCTCTCCTGAAAGCCATTCAATTTATTCAAATTTAGTCAACCAAAATATTTATTGGTGGGGTCATGAAGAGTCCAGTAGGTAGAGCACGTCATCCCTTGTCTTGTGTGTCTGGAGCACAGGCAGAGTGGGGAAACAGAAACCAAAGGGCTGCAAAAGTGGCGGTACCAGGCATTTCTAAAAGTACAAAATGGACTTGACTTTTGCTGCCAGAGGTTAAGTTTTTCCCTCTGCCTTCTTGCTTTATTGATCAATAAACCTTGCAAAATCTAACTCTCTCGCATCAGATCTTTATTTGGTGACTTGGATCTGGTGACCAAGGGGAGACTAGCTCCTCAGGACTCAACACTAGAGATGGGCACAAATCGGAAAAATGATGTTTTGGTTTTTCGTTTTTCATTGCGGCTCCGTTTTGGTTCGTTTCCGTTTTTTGTGTATTTTTGAAAAAATTTGTTAAGTTTTTCATTTTTCATTTTTACCTGCTTTTTGCGCAATTTAAAGCCTTTCCATGTGCAGACGTCCCCCAATGCCCCAGACCAGAAGGAAAACACTAAAAAATGATGCTGGCAGAGACACAGTATAGACTAGGTACGCAGGGAGGTTGCAAAGGCAGCAGCGGGCATTGCCCAGGGCGTAAGGCAGCCGCAGAGTGACTGCACTGCGAGGCAGGGGAGGATACTCACCGAGAGGTACGCACGCACACAGGGAGGCTGCAAGAGAAATCTGTTCTTTCTCTCCCCTAAGAGCCAGGCTACAGCCAGCAGGAACACAGAGACACACACCTGCCTGGCTGGCCTAAAGTAACAAGTCACATAGACAGCAATCCCACGCTAACTCCCACCGCAGACTGCAAGGAGGACGGGGGCTGCTAGAGCTTTTTATGCCCTCTGTGGCTGCCACACATACCCAGTCTGCAACCTGGGCATGTATTAGTTGAAATTGTCCAAGAATTTACATGACCCCATTACATGGCTTGCATCCATCTTGTGGCTGGATTTTGTGTCATCCTTAAAGGGAAAAGATAAAAATACATTGTGAATATGGGAGAAAGACAAAAATAAACAAACGTTTTAAGGACCGCAACCCCTGGTAGGTAATAATTTCAAATAATTATCACTGTGTTTTTACGGATGTCCAGGGCGTTTTAATACCCAAGAAATCAATATTAGGCATCTGGGAGCCATTTTGGGTCTATGTCCCCTAACTCCCCTTAAAGGAAAAAAATACAGTGATCGGGAGAAAAGACATAAATGCATGTTTTAAGGACCCCAAGCCCCCTGGTAGGTATTATCAGGCAGAATAAATAATTATCGCTGGGTTTTTACGGATATTCAGGATGTTTTTTAACATTTAAAAACAGCTCATTTCATTGCGCGTCGCCATTAATGAAAAACGAAATGTAATGAACCTAATTTTCATGGTTCTGTTTGGTTCATTCCAATTTCATCACAATTTTCGTTATTCGTTTTGTTACGTAATGAAACGAATAACAAATAACGGAATGAATTTTTTTTTGTTTCGTGCCCATCTCTACTCAACACTTTGACCTTGACAAAACATGAATAAAAACAAATGACAATTTTTCTGGTTCACGCCCACCTCGAGTCCTGATTCTAGAAACCCTTCAAGAAGGATCACTCTTTTTGTGAAGGGCACTCCTCCCATCAGCTGTGGCTGAAGGGATGATGATTGGACTGGTCGTGCAGTATCACTGGCATGCCACTACACATCCCTGGCTCTGCCAGGTGCCAAATCTACGTGGAGAACCATGGAGAACTGTACTCAAACCATCAATTCCAGATCAGACCCATGTGAGTCCAAAGCCTGTGTCCTCTGTGTTTATGTTTTGGTGGGTGATGGTAGTGGAGTGAGCGAAAGACCCTTCAAGAGTGCTCTAACAGGCAGGAGAACTGATCTTGTCACGCAAAACATCCCCTGCAAGTACTGCCAGGTAATTTACATCTTGGAATGCCAACGCCTGTGACAGCTTATTCAATGCATAAGTAAGTACAAGAACTGACCTGCACACATTTCAGAAACCATAAATCCACCATCTTGACAAAAAAATGGAATGACAGTTGTGCAAAACACCTCAGTTCTGTTTATTACCTAGCGCTTTTTTCCATCTGCCATTTCCTGCAGTTAAAATGGCACCATGGCAGCATCTGGTTCACAGACTCTGGAAGCAAGGCAGATGTAAATCTGACACCTTAACACCTGCTGGGTGATAAATCTGATGACATTTGTCTAAAGCCAACACCATTATTCAGAATATGTCATAGACCCACACCCTAGAGCCCGCAAGAAGGGAAACCAAAAGGCCATCCAATCCAACGATCTGGCAAAGCAGGGGAGTCGCTTCCTCACAGTTCTATAATGGCCACCCTTGTGTACAGCCATGTTGTTGCGATTCACAGCAGCCACAACATTTTAATTTCAGACTTTAATCATATTTGTCAATGTGATCCAGAGGCGGGGAGTCATCTGTGAAGAGCTTGAAAAGGTTGCTTGTTTTTTCATTTCCAGAATTTCTTAATCAGGAATACTAGCAGCAGCAGAAGCAGCAGAAGCAGCACTACTACTACTACTACTACTACTACTACTACTACTACTACTACTACTACTACTACAACTACATTTATTTATTATTTTATGCTTTTACTGTGACTTTGACGCTATTTTAGTATTATATTGTTGTGAACCATCCGGAGTTCCATTGGAAGACAGGCGGTATAGAAATATAAAAATAAATAAATATAAATACTACTACTACTACTACTACTACTACTACTACTACTACTACTACTACTACTACTACTACTACTACTACTACTAATAATAATAATAATAATAATAATAATAATAATAATAATAATAATAATAGAGAGCCAAAATTAGTGCACTGGTTATTCTTATGCAAAAAAATATGACTTGCCAGCTTAAAAAACAAAAACAAAAAACACCAAACCCATGGGAACATCAGGTGGATGTGGTGTTAGAAAATAATGACATCGAGATCTTGTGTGATTTCTGCCCCCAAACCAATAGACACCTTGAACGCAACACACCAGACATAGTAGTAGTAACAGAACAAAGAAATGTCTGGATCATTGCAATTCCAGATGATGCCAGATCTGAAGCTAAAGAATCGAAAAAAAACTAAGAAAATACAGTTCAGAGACTTGGCAATTGAAACCTCTTGCTTGTGGATGAAACATACTTCTATGGTCCCTGTAGTCACCGGAGCAATGTTAAGAAATTTCACACAATATTCCAAGTAGCTGCAGATCTCAGAAATAACAACATTGGAGCTACAAAGAAGGACAATACTATGAACAGCACACATACAGCACCAATAAGTAACTTCTACTTAGGTTTTTAGTTGAAACTAAAAACATCAGGAGAGGCCTTCCTCTCTATCCCCCCACCCTCACAGGTATGTCTTGTGGGAACCCATGAAAGGGTCTTCTCGGTTGCTGCGCCCAGACTCTGGAACTCCCTCCCACTAGAGTCCAGGACTGCCTCATCTCTGTTGTCCTTCCAGAAACAGGCAAAGACTTTTCTCTTCAGGCAAGCTTTCCCTGAACGATGGACTACCTATCATGTCACTTTTATATGAATGTACCATACATGATCACATAGGCTTTGTGCTTATAGACTTTGTGATTGAATTAATGTAATGTTATCTTTTAATGCTTAGTGTTTATAGACTTTGTGATTGCATTAATGTTAATGTTGTCTGTTAATGCTGTAAGATGTCCCTCAATTCCCTGCTCTCAATACTTGAATATGTCTTAATTGTACTGGACTGTATATTGTCCCTCATTAGTGTAAGCCACTTTGAGTCCTTTTTCAAGGAGAAAGGCGGGGTAAAAAATATGCAAAAATATATAATAAAAATAATAACTTCTATCTGTTACCTAATACCAGTCAATTTTTTTTTACAATTTTGACTAAGTTTGGTATTTTTGAACAACAACAAACAAACAACACTATTCCTGCATCAGGTATACAGTAGTTTGTGCATCAGGTATATACAGTGGTACCTTGTATAAAGGAATTAATTCGTTCCAGATGAAATTATGTTAAGCAAATTTTCCTTTATACAAATTTCCCATAGGGATGCATTGAAAACAGAGTGATCGCTAATCTTGATCATTTTTATGTTGTATGGATTCGCCCCATAGGCGATTATGTTAAGCAGATTTCCTCTATCTCTGGAATTTTTATGTTGTACAAATTTTATGTTATACAAGCTGTTTGTTATACAAGGGTCCACTGCAGTACTTTGGTCTTGTACTGCAGCTGGGTGAAAAGAACCCGGTAACTCACATGTTAGTAAAGGCAAATGTGTCCTCCTCCCGCCCCCCGCACACATGCATTCTAGTCGTGTCCAACTCTCGGGGAGGTGCTCATCTCCATTTCTAAGCCAAAGAGCCAGTGTTGTGCAAGTTTGTGGCCATGAGGCTGGCGCGGCTTGTTATATTTTGCACTTTTAGACCTCACTGTCTCTTCCTCCCCACCCCCTTTTAAAAAAAAGAATCTTCTGCTGGAAGCTGGTGACTTTGCTTTTACAAGGGTTTGGAAACGGGCTCTCTGCATCTCAGACCATTGCAGTCCCCAAGGTGTTTTTCTGCTTCTTTTCTGCCTTAAATACCCATTTGATTTACTTCTTTCTTGGCAGGTTTTAATTACCACTCCGCTTCCCATTGTCTGGAATAAAGAATCAGACAAGAGATCCATCATTGTAAAACTCCGAGACAATGGAGGGAAGAATAAATATTAACGGACTATAGGAAGAGGGGGAAGGGGAGTCTATATTTCGTTTGATTGTGGCTTTAAAGCATGGCACGATGCTCACTCCTTGTACAAATGTCCTAGAGGCCATTCCGAGTGTCGGGCTCAGCTCTTGAGTAACCTCACATCAAGGTCAGAGATGCCCCATAAGCAGCTGGGCTGGGACACTTTGACTCAACAGTCCATTTACGACTGCAGCTGAAAGTCTGGCTAGGGCGGTGGAAGGGTGCCAAGGACAGGAAAACGGCACCTCCAGTGACCACCCTCGCTTTGGTTCTTTTATGATGGCAGGCTGTGCATGGCGTCCCTTAAGGCCCAGTTCAAACTCAGCTGGCTTGGCTTTCTTAACTCAAAAGTTGAAGAGCTGGAAAATGGAATTTGCAGAAAGTTATTTTAAAAAGTGTGGCTGAATCAAATTGTGTTCTCTTGAAGACTTAGGATGGAACCACACGGTGAGAAGAATGGGGATTCACTCAATGGAAGTTGCACTGGGGATTTGGGTATCCTGGATAACTTCCAGCTCTGTGGCTGTCAACGTTCACCCCAATCCTCCTTGAAAGAAAACATTGGTAAGATCATGCTCTGATCATAACCCCATTTTATGGTCTTTAAAGGGTCTTTATAAGGTTAGACACTGGAAAATCAATCACACGCTCTGGTCTGACAAAACGTTTCTTAGTAAGGCAGAGAGGGACTTAAAGACATATTTTGAGTTAAACTCTACGGAGGGTATGCAATCTAAAACTATTTGGGATGCCTCTAAGGCTTACTTCAGAGGCACAGTGATACAATACATGGCCAAGAAAAATAGAGAAAGGAAATCAAAGACTGCAGAGATTTTGAGTAAAATGGAAGAATTAGAGAATAAACTGATATTAGACCCTGGAAATAAACAATATCTTAATGAGTTATTACAAGGTAGACACCAATTGAATTTGATCCTATCTGCAGACGTTGCACACAAACTCAGACTAGCAAGGCTAAACCATTTTGAAAATGCCAACAAACCAGGGAAATGGTTGGCTTATAGACTCAAGAAACAGCAAACCCAAAGAACAATTATAAATTTAAAAGATAGTCAGGGACTTAACCAAACTGATCAAGCTTCAATTATGAAAATAGTTGAAGCATATTACCAAACCCTATTTAAAGGAAAACAGATAGACCCCAACTTAATATATAATTATTTAGAGAAACATAACTTTCCACAACTTAATGAAGACCAAAGAAATTTAACTAATGCCACAATTTCCTTAACAGAGGTGGTTGATGCAATTCAAAGACAAAAACCCAATAGAACACCTGGCCCGGACGCTTTGCCAGCTCAATACTATCAGAAATTTTTAAATATTTTAGCCCCAAGATTACTTCATCTTTTCAATTCAATTTTGGAAGGAGAAGATATTCCAGATACTTGGAAATCTGCCAACATAGTTTTGATCCCCAAGGACGGAAAACCAAAAGAGGCTATAGAGAATTATAGGCCTATAGCCCTTCTAAATGGGGATTATAAAATCTTTGCATCTATCTTGGCTACTAGATGGCGGAAAATTCTTACCACGCTAATTCACCCAGATCAGAGAGGATTCTTGCCAAATCGATATCTCCAGTCAAACATTAGAACTTTACTTAATTCCTTAGAGTATTACGAAATACACTCCCAAAAGCAGGCAGCCTTTATCTTTTTGGATGCTGAGAAAGCCTTTGATAATGTCTCTTGGTCCCTATTGAAATCTCAAATGGATTACTTACAATGTGGTCACAGAATGCTTAGAGCGATAGAACAGATATATACTACTCAGAATGCCAGGATTATTGTGAATGGGTTCTCTTCCGACAAGATTCTTATACAGAAGGGCACAAGGCAAGGATGCCCCCTTTCACCGTTGCTTTTTATTTTATCCTTAGAGATTTTACTGCACGTGATTAGAAACTCAGCATCGATACAAGGTTTGAATAATCGGGGGGAAACCTATAAAATACAAGCTTTTGCTGACGATTTATTATTAATTTTGGAAGACCCTACACGGTCCATGCCAGAACTCCTAAGAACCCTAAAGGAATATTCAGAAATATCTGGCTTTTTGATTAACAAAACAAAAACTGTAATGTTGACCAAAAATATTTCTGTGACTAATATTCAAGGATTAGTGGACCTATCAGGATTCATGCATGTGAATAAGGCGAAATATTTAGGCATAACGGTATCCAATAAATGTTCTACCCTCATTGATAATAATTATATCCCTCTGATCAAATCTGTAAAGGTAGATCTTGCTACCTGGGCCAAACTCCAGTTGTCACTAATGGGTAGGATAGCGGTTATCAAGATGTCCGTTTTACCAAAGCTGCTCTTTTTATTTCAATGCTTACCTGTGTTATCCAATTTTAAGATCTTGTCCGACTTAGAGAAGCATATTCGTATATTCATTTGGCAAAAGAAAAAAGCTAGAATCAAGAATGCTTATCTGCAAGACAGGACTACTTCTGGGGGTTTTGCATTGCCTAATTTGTTCCTGTACTATAGAGCAGCAGCACTGACATGGATACGTGATTGGATTTCTATGACAAACGAAAGAATTTTAGGCTTAGAAGGTCACGATCTAGACAAAGGGTGGCATCATTACTTATGGTATAGAGGTAATATTCCATCCCTGTTTAAAAAAGACATTGGATACGGAATGCCCTAATTAAAAATTGGTTGTCTGTTAAAGACTTATTTTACCCCAAGGCTCCTAAATGGTTATCTCCAATGGAAGCAATTAGAGGACCAGGCTCAAAGGTAGTTAGTAACACCTTAACATATAAACAACTTCTGTATGAGGACCAGACTCTTAAACCTCCAAATCAGTTATCCCTTGAAGGGGTAAACATAGACTGGTGGACTTATCAACAAATATACTCGCATTATAAACTAGTGCAGAAGGAAAGTGGATTTATGGTAAATGACAATGTCTTTGATAAAATACTGTCAGCAGGTGAGAAGAAACTGTTGAGTAAGTTTTATAATATGCTGTTACTTGAAAGAACAAGTGACTCACAGGTTAAAGAATGTATGATAAGGTGGGCGGAAAACTGTGGGCACTCCATCCACTTAGATAAATGGTATATGTTATGGCAAACGATTAAGATGTTCAAATCCACCTCATATAAAGAGAATTGTTATAAAATGTTTTACAGATGGCATCTTAGTCCTCATAGATTATCCAAGATGTACAACTGTTCACCCAGATGCTGGAAGTGCGAGCAAGAAATCGGCTCTTTCTACCATATGTGGTGGACTTGCAAAAAAGCCAAACTATTCTGGAATATGGTTAAGAACTTACTAGACATACTGTGGGAGGTTAGGTTAAAATATACACCAGAACTATTCTTGTTAAATATTATAGAAACTGAGGTAACATATGATCAAAAATATGTAATTAATTATATAATAGTAACAGCCAGAATTTTGTACGCTCAACTCTGGAAGAACTCTGCAACACCTTCAAAAGACGACTTGAAAGGAAAACTATACTCGGCTATTGAAATGGACAGAATTTCCGGCCACCTGAAAGGAGAAGATGAAGAAGTTTTGTCAAGAAGATGGCAAGAGCTAATATCTGCGTTAAAAACCTTATAAATGATGTTTGCGCTCTGAGATTGTTATCAATGTAAAGCGATCCCTTTTTCTTTTTCCTTTCTCTTTTTTTAACAATAAATAAAAATATTATAAAAAAAAAAAAGAAAGAAAAATATCCTCCAGAGTGGTACCCAATGAAGTGTCCTGTGCTTGTGCACCTGTGCACCTAAGAAGGAGTGTTGGTAGCTATACAGGAGAGAGGAGCCAATGGATTTTGCAGCCTTAGTTGCAGCTTGTTAAGACAACTCTCTGCTTTGAAGAACGAACTTAATAAACTGTAAACAAGGGCTTGAGTGACCATTTCCTCCTCTCATGTCCATCTCCATTTCTTTCTCTTTTCTTTTTTGTATCTATGTGCCCCAGCACAACAGCGCCAACACCAAGGTTGTTGATGGCTGTATCAATGTCTTGCTATGTTGTCTAGAGTTATGGTGGTGCCAGTCAATTCTGGACCAGCTGGTGGTCACTTAAGATCTTCTGTGTGGCACCCAGTGCTGGGAATACAGAATGTCTGGGGGAATTTCTCATTCCTGGGGCCTTTTTAGAGTTTTTAGAATTTTTTAGAGTTTTTAGAGTTTTTAAGTGTGTTAGTGGGTTAAATGTGTATATGTGGGGAGGGGGATAGATATTTATGTCTGGTTCTACTGTGAGGTCCTGTAAAAGCTGGTGTAGATTCTTTCAATCTCGTTGTTCTGCACAGGGCAATGACAATAAAGATTTATCTATCTATCTATCTATCTATCTATCTATCTATCTATCTATCTATCTATCTATCTATCTATCTATCTATCTATCTATCTATCATCTACATACATACATACATACATACATACATACATACAGCGTTCCTGTGCCGGGAGACTCCAACAACATCTGCCACCCCCACACCTTTTGGGTGAGAGCCAGAAGGGGCTGCTTGCAACTTTTCCCTGCGGGTGCTGTTTGGCCTTGGAGTCCCTGTTGCCATCAAGTATAAGAGATAGGACCCACAATAGAACTAAGGGAACAGGAAGGGGGGAGAGCAATGGATGGGGCAGCCATTGGAATTGTGCTGGGTAGGGGAAAGTATGGTGCTAGGAGTGGAACATGCCCGCCTAGGAGAAGAGAGTTTAGATACCTTACATCTATCCCCTCTTGACAATAAAGATCTATCTATCTATCTATCTATCTAGCTAGCTAGCTAGCTATTTAGCTATCTAGCTATCTAGCTATCTAGCTATCTAGCTATGTGGGATAGGTCGCAAATTCAGGAGAGGCAGAAGATTTCTGAGTCAGTTACAAGAATACTCTGACTTGAGGATACAGATTTACCAGAAATTAGAGAGAAACAGGCAACCGGCTTCCTTAAGGGCCGGTTTATCCTTTATTTTTTGGTTGATATACCGCACCGATTTTCCCAAGAGAACTCTGGGCAGTGTACATGCAAAGCCAACAACAATTAAAAACACCCCAATATAAATCAAAAAGAAAGATACCAAAAGTAAAAAAAAAAGAGAGGAAAAGAATCCGGCAAGAGGCACAAACAAATGCTAACAGAAAACAAACAAATCGCAAGGGGCACAACACGTTGTTGTGACTCGCATCTTGGCGTGGCTTCTCTCGCAGAAGGCCTGCAATGTGATGTGACTTTGTGACACCAAGATCACAGAATCACAACTGAATTGGGTTGGAAGGGGCCCATTTCAAGTCCAACCCACCTGCTCAGCGTCGGAATCCAAATCAAAGCAGATCAGACAGATGCCCACCTGTAGTAGAATGGAAGGGCAAAGCCTACCTGGGGCTTTGCTGGATTAGGCCTCAGTTTTTCCTCTCGACTTGGTGCCCACGGGGGGGGGGGGCTGGGGATCTTGAGTGGCAGCCATTCTGACTTTTAGTGTGGAAACACTTTTTTCTCCTTCTCGCTCTGCTTGCATTGAATCTGCCCATGGGCAGATGCATGGACCTGCATGAGGCGGGCAAGATGAAAGGGACTCCGGATCAGTCAACACATTCCCCCCCCACTCCTTCTAGCCTGCATCCCATTTTCTTGGCAAAGGACAAGAAAAGAATGCACAATTCTCTTTTCGTTGCTTGTTTCTTTGAATATTTGCGCTGAGGCTGAATTCCCAGATGGTTGGAACGCACACTTCTTCCCCCCCCCCACCACCTCCACCGCTGCCCCATCACCAGCCTGCACAAGGCCCAAATTCTAACAGCGGAGAGTGTATGGAGTTGGGGGAACAGTGTGTGTGTGTGTGTGTGTGTGTGTGTGTGTGTGTGTGTGTGTGTGTGTGTGTGTGTGTGTGTGTGTGTGTGTGTGTGTGTGTTGTGTGCCATAGCCTTGTTGCTCCCT
Organism: Phrynocephalus guinanensis; assembly: GCA_037367245.1. NCBI lineage: Eukaryota > Metazoa > Chordata > Lepidosauria > Squamata > Agamidae > Phrynocephalus > Phrynocephalus guinanensis. Next base: position 123,095,719 of record CM074738.1, read on the forward strand.
TTCTTCCTAATCTTGAGTTGCTGGAGAGCTCAGTGGTTTAGGGTTCGGGCTGGGAGTTCAATTCTGCAGTCGTGCCTTCGTGAGAAGGGTCGGGCTCAGTGATCCAGGGCGGTCCCTTCCGGCCCGTTTGATTAGTGAATGGAGTTTTAATGAGTGGCACCGTTTATTTATAGAGGTGGGCGCAAAATGCCAAAATGGTGTTTTGTTTTGCTTCTCATTTCATTTATCTTTGTTTTGTTTTGTTTGAAATGAATTCCCATTTCATTTTTCGTGTTTCGTTTTTCATTTTTATGCGTTTTATGTGCACGTTTTATGTAACTACTGTGTGTGTGCTTATATGTTTTTAATGTTTTTACCTTTGTTATTATGTGTTTTGGGGGTGGGCGGGAAGGACGGGCTTTTAAAACTTTTTATTAGTCCCTGAAGCAAGCACCGATCAGCTGGCATGAGGGGCTTGCTCCAGGGAGTAAAAAAAGTTTTAAAAGCTGCACTTTCCCCCACCCGATTGGTCGTATTGGGCAGGGGGGGAGTGGTGGCTTTTAAAACTTTTTTAGCCCCCTAACCAAGCCCCGCACACCAGCTGATTGATGCTTCCTTTGGAGACTAAAAAAAAGTTTTAAAAGCCCGCACTTTCCCCCACCCGATCGGGCACGTAGGGGGGAATGGCATAAGCTTTTTAAACTTTTTTTTTTTTGCTGCCGAAGCAAGCACCAATCAGCTGGCGTGTGGGGCTTCGGTGGCAAAACAAAAAAGTTTCAAAACCCTACGCCATTCCCCCACCTGAATGGGAACATGGGGGGGGGGAATGGCACAGGGTTTTTAAAGCAGTTTCCCATCGGAATGCATTGCTTCAAAATTTCATTTTGTTTTGTTTCATTTTTCTTTAGGGAATGAAACAAAAATGAAAAATGAAATAAAAAAATCATTTTGTGCCCATCTCTAATTGTTTACATTTTAATCAATCATTAATGGTGTTTTCAGTTTTACTTGTTCTAAAATTGTGAGCTGCCTTAAGTCCCTTCACCAGGAGAAAGGTGGATTGGGTGTGAAACTGAATGATTGAACACATGACTGACTGACTGACTGAGCCACCGAGCTACTGACCCACCGACTGGCCAAACAATCAAAGGACTGACCAAATGAAGAATCAAACAAACAGTTGGAGGGCAGGTAGTTTTGGGGTACAACTCTTCAAGGTTCTCTCGGCAACAGAGAGGGGAAAGACTTCCAGAAAAGTTGGAATAAGAAGAGCCACAGTCCTCTTTGCCATTTGATGCCACCTTTTCTGAAAGACTCCACCTTGCATAATCCGGACTCCAGGTCTTGTTCCAGGACTCCTGCCACAGATATTTTTATCTGAGTTCTGCAGCCTTCCTTGCTGTCTTTTAAGCAGCTCACCAAGCTCAAACTTTCGTGGATTTTAATGTTGCTGGACAACCTTTGGGTTGCCGTGTCTGCTGCTGTATGTATGTACCAAACTCACACTGTTTACCTGTGCTAATGAATAGAGATGGGCACGACTTGAAAAAATTTTTTTTCGAGTTGTCGTTAGTCGGGCCGGTTCCGTTTCGGCTCGTTTCCGTTTTTCGCGAAAATTTGCAAAAATTAGTCGGTTTGTTTTTTCGTTTTTTCGTTGTCGTTAGTACTGGTTTGGGGAGGGGGTAGCGGGCTCCTGGAGGGAGCTGCAGGAGTCAGCCAGAGCCACAAGTGACGGACTGGCAGACTCTTTGCACCCGCTGTGTCTCACGTACTTGCATGTAGTGCAATGCAAGTAGATCTGGCTTAGGGTTAAGACAGCTTAGCACAACGGCTAGGGTTAGGCTAGTTACGGGTGAGGTTACGGTGAGTATTGGGGTGCACCTCTGGGTGCCTCTCTGACCCACTTAGAAGGACAGTGTACTGGCGTATGGGTTAGGCTTAGGGTTTGGGTTTGGGCTACGATTACTGGGCTGTTTATGCCCGATTGGCACATCCCAGAAGTCTCTGTGGTCAACCTGGCCAAGTGGCCATGCGATTGGTGGAAAATTTGCATGGTCTACTCCCATGGGAGAGCCCATCATTGCAAATGTGCAGGTGTAAAAAAATAAAATAAAATAAATAGCTAATTTTCGCATGTTTCTGTGGTGCTTTGGTGGGGTTTTGGGCAACAATTTCAAAAAAAATATTGTGGTCGCCATTTTGGATCCCCCCCCCACCGCATGGCAAATGGATGCGCCCTCCCAGCCTGGTACAGTCAGCAAAACCTGGCCATGCGATTGGTGGAATGGCTCCAAAACTTTGCATGGTCCACTCCCATGGGCGAGCCCATCATTGTGAATGCGCAGGTGTAAAAAAATAAAATAAAATAAAATAAAATAAAATCAACGGAGACTTTTTTTGCAAGAAAAACCCACTGCTGCTACTGTAAAAATTCAAGCATTTAAAATAGCTAATTTTCGCATGTTTCTGTGGTGCTTTGGTGGGGTTTTGGGCAACAATTTCAAAAAAAATATTGCGGTCGCCATTTTGGATCCCCCGCACTACATGGCAAATGGATGCGCCCTCCCAGCCTGGTACCAGCAGCGCAGCAGTAGCAATAGCCAAGGAGAGGGGGGCGGGGAACCCCCCCCCCAAATAAAACACCCTTCTGGCCTGGTAGGTGCCCTCAGACAGTTTTCACCTACTTTTAGGGCCGGGAATCGGTTTTTTTTTTTAACTTTTAAAAACTTTTTTTCTGTGCCGCTTGGCATTGCGCGATGCAAGTAACGAGCACGACAAATCAGACCAAATTGTTCGTTCGTCGGTTCGAGCTCGAAGTCTGGGGCAGTGATTCCCGTTACCGTTTCCGTAGAGTAACGGAAACGAGTAACGGAAACGGAAACGGGAATACCGCTAAGTCGTGCCCATCTCTACTAATGAAACATCACTGGTAGCTCTGATGTACATTAAAGAAATCCCAACTGGAGGAATATCTTGTTAGGGTGACCCAAAAGGCAAAATCTTGTGCACAGGCTTGCAAGATATCTCATCCTGTCCCTCAGGCATGATGCCAGAAAAGTATGCGTGTGTCAGAGAGAGATTTTAAAGTCATGTAACATTGGATATAAAAGGAAGCCGCTGTAGATGGGTCAGTGGGCCTTCTCAGGGACTGTGGTGCTAGATTTAAGCCGGGAAAAATATATAGGCTTACTGAGTGTCATAGGAGTCAAAAGGCTGGCAGACGAGACGTTGGAAGTGACAAGAATGTGCATGGCCGTGCTTACACTACAAAAATTAAAAACAAAGCAAGTAGTGGGACTGGAAAGATGAAGAGGTTTATTTCAATCTGAGCTTCATGAATTTGCCCTCTTGAAGTTTTGGTACGGAGGAAAGATCAGTTGGTGAGAAACACAACAGTTGCTTCCGAGAGAGGACCTTACTGGGATCTGCTCACATAATTCACCAATACATCACGTAGTCCTAAACGCTTGGGAAGTGTTTGACTGATGATGATGATGATGATGATGATGATGATGATGATGATGATGATGATGATGATGATAATAATAATAATAATAATAATAATAATAATAATAATAATAATAATAATAATAATAATAATAATAAAATGAGCATGCAAAATTACTTTGGGACTTCCGAAAACAGACAGACAGTGTTTTGGAGCATAATACCCCGGATATTGTGATTGTAGAGAAGAAAAAAGTGTGGATCATTGATGTTGTTATACCAGGTTATAGTAGAGTCACTGAGAAAAAACTTGAAAAAATTACCCAATATCATGATCTGAAAATTGAACTTCAGAGACTCTGGCATAAACCGGTACAGGTAGTCCCAGTGGTAATCTGCACGCTGGGTGCGGTGCCCAACGAGCTAAGCAAGAATTTAGAATAGACATGGGCACGACTTGGCGAAATTGTCGTTTCCGTTTTCGGTTATCGTTTCCGTTATGTAACGGAAACGGTAACGATAATTAAGCTGTCAGAAGTCGAACTCGAACTGAAAAAAGAAAAATTTGGTCGGGTTTTTCATTTCCGTTTGTGGCATCGCCGCGATCGCGCAATGCGAAGCACAGAAAAAGTTTTTAAAAAACTTTTTTTAAAAAAAACCCTGACTCCCGGCCAAAAAAGCAGGCGAAAATATGCTTGCCTGAGGCTTTGCCACCTACCAGAGGGGTGGTTTCTGGGGCGTCCCCGGCCTTTCCCTCCCCCTCTTCTCCTGTCCTGGGCTGCTTGCACCAGGCTGGGGGGGGTCATCCTCGTCATCTCGCCATGCCATGTGGTGGTGGTGGGATCCAGAATGGCAACCGCAAATTTTTTTTTGAAATCGTGGTCAAAAAACACACCAAATCACCACAGAAACATGTGAAATTTATTTATTTTAAATGCCTGAATTTTAATAGTAGCAGCAGTGGTTTTTTTTAATAGCAATAAAAAGTCGTATTGATTTTATTTTATTTTATTTTAATTTTATTTTTTTAGACCTGCCCATTTGGGCTGGGCATGGGATGGAACCATGCAAATTTTTTGAACCATTCCACCAATGGCATCGCCAGGTTTTTGACTGACACTTCTGGATGTCTCGGAGGGCATAAAAGCTGAGGCACCTTCCAGAAATCGCAGTCGGTTGTATGGATGTGATTGAGGGAGGAGGGCTGGCTGCTGGTGCTGGTGTGATCCGATCGAGATTGAGGAGGGAGGCTGGAGGCTTTAGGATTTAAGTTAGGCAGGCAGGGAGGGAATTGAATTTAGAAAATAATTTCTTTGATTCCCTGCAGCTTTGTCTGCTGAAGGGAATAGCAGTTTATTCTTTATTTCTTCTCTGGCAGTTTGTGAGGATTTTTTTCTGATATTGGATAAAGGGGGAGGTTCGACTGGGAGTGGGAGGTGTGGATTTATTTTAAATATATATTATATACTACCATTTATTTTCTATTTTCCCAACTTCAGTTTGCTTGCACACACACACATTTGGGGTGCAAGCCAAGAACAGAACCTCTATCCTAAGTGCCCACTTGCCCGTCCGCCTGCGCCGCCACCCGCCTGCGGCCCGCCCCGCCGCCCACCCCCGCCCCTCCGCCACCTAGGGCACAAAAACACCTAGCGCCAGCCCTGATTGCGGGACGCCCCTATGCTCTGGGAAGTCAAATCGCGCTAAATCGCGGTGGAAACAACAAACGACAAACGGAAACGACAAATTTTTGAAAAATTCCACGACAAACGGAAACGACCCGAAACGGACCCGTTCCGACAAACGAAAACTTGAAACGTCATTTTTTCTGGCCGTGCCCATGTCTAATTTAGAAGAAATTGGAGTTGACAAAGTCACCATCAGTCAGCAGCAGAAAGCCGCCTTACTGGGATCTGCTCGCATAATTCGCCGATTCATCACTCAGTGATTTGTAATACAAAATCCAGTGTAGTCTGCTGTGTGTTGATGACGATGACGATGACGATGACGATGACGATGACAATAATAATAATAATAATAATAATAATAATAATAATAATAATAATAATAATAATAATAATAATAATAATAATAATAAACTTTATTTTTACACCTCCTTTCTCCCTGAGCGGACCCAGGTAAGGTAAACTGAGTACTCAGCTCACTTGGGGGAGGGAAGGCAATGTGTCACCTGCATAATTATATTGTAAACCTCCCAGAGAGTGCTTTAAGTGCTAGGGGGTAATATATAAGTAGCATGCTTTGCTCCCTCCACCCCCTTGAATATCCTTGAATGTCTGTAACCTTTAAAGAGGTGAAGGGCTTAGCAAAATAATTTCAGCTTGTGATAGCCACCCACATTTTAGGAGAGTGCTGACGAAAAGTGCTGTTTTTGCGGGCATTTGGAGCAGTTTGAACACAAGCTGCCTCTTAAGGAAGCTCCTGGATGGATGGGCTATCTGCTCTTCCTGGGGTTCTGATACAGAATCAGCGGCTCCATCTCTAAAGAGAAGTGTCTATTTGTTCTGCTTGCACATCCTAGTTTAAATGTACCACACAGAATGGTAAGTCCAGTCCTACTTTGTCCGTCATAGACAACTCCTGAAATTGATTGGCAGCCGAGACAAAACCCTCCAAAAGGAAGTCCTTTGCTTCACAAATGCATAGCGCATGCACAGCTGTTTGGCACCAGGAGATGGGGAGGCTGGTGGGGAACCAATCACAGGCGTAGCCAGGATTGGGAGCGCCTGGGACAAAGTTTGTTTTAGTACCCTTCCTGCTGCCCCCCCACATTGCACCCACCTAGCAACGGGGGACTGAACCCTGCGGGTGGATGGGCATGTGGGTGAGGAAGAGGAGGAGGAGGATGCCATGGCCACTGCGCTCCTGCCTGCCTGCCTGCCTACCTGCCTGCTTTGCTGCTTGCCTGGCAAACGTGGTGGCGGCAGAGGGGGTGCCATCGCCAAGCCTTAGGGCAGGGATGGTAAAACTGTGACACATGTGCCAAAGATGGCACACAGAGGGGTTTCATCTGACACGCCGCCATCCCTGCCACCACCACCGATAACCCTGCCCCCGCTGCCGCCTCTGCCCCCCGCTGCCACCAATCCTGCCACACCGTCCCCCTCGCCATGGCCGCAATCATCCCACCCCCTGCCACTGCCGACCCCCGCTCCCACCTCTACCGCCCCTGCCTCTGCTGCCATCCCTGCTGCCATCCCTGCCCCCTCTGCCAATGACCCCGACCCCACCTCTGCCGCCATCACCCCTGCCATCCCTGCCCCCTCCGCCGATGACCACGACCCGACCTCTGCCGCCATCACCGCTGCCATCCCTGCCCCCTCCGCCGATGACCACGACCCCACCTCTGCCGCCATCACCCCTGCCATCCCTGTCCCCTCCGCCGATGACCACGACCCGACCTCTGCCGCCATCACCGCTGCCATCCCTGCCCCCTCCGCCGATGACCGCGACCCGACCTCTGCCGCCATCACCGCTGCCATCCCTGCCCCCTCCGCCGATGACCGCGACCCGACCTCTGCCGCCATCACCGCTGCCATCCCTGCCCCCGCTGCTGCCGATGACCGCGACCCGACCTCTGCCGCCATCACCGCTGCCATCCCTGCCCCTGCTGCTGCCGATGACCGCGACCCCACCTCTGCTGCCATCACCGCTGCCATCCCTGCCCCCGCTGCTGCCGATGACCAACCCTGCCGCCGACCCCGTTGACCTTGCTGCCCCCTGCCACCAATCCTGATCCCCCTACTGCCGCCACCGTCCCCATCTCCATTGCCATTGCCGCCCCTGCTGCTGCCACCCCTGACCCCACCTCTGCCACCATCCCTGCCCCCTGCTGCCGTGGATGTCCCTGATCCTGCTGCCCCCATTGCCCTTGCTGCCCTCGCCCCTACCCCTGCCCCCCCGCTGCCACCGATCCTGACCACCACCACCACCCCCGCCGGCACTCGGTGTCAAAAAGGTTTGCTATCCCTGCCTTAGGGGAAAGGAGGACTGTTGGGCAGCTGGAGGGTGCAAGGCTTCCTCCTCCTGTTCCCCCTCCAAGCACCCCCAGATTGCTGCGCCCGGGCAGATGTACCCATCTAATCCCCCTCCCGCCAGATATGCCCCTGGAACCAACGGCAGTGTGGTCCTAGGCCATCATGGCCATATCCCGCTCTTCTAGGTGGGATCAGGTTAGGAGGAACTGGGGCCAGGGGCCATTTCAAGCCAGTGTCAAGTGTCTCTTTGTTAACATAGCACTGGTTGAAGAAGCAGGAAGCCTGTTAACCACTGCAAAACCTGAAATGGATGCATTCACCAATTTCCCTGTGGCTCCGCAATGAGTTCTGTCTACAGATTCTGAATTTCACTAGCTCTGTCCTACGAATATCACATTATCCACTACCTTAAGGAAAGCACAAAAGCATTAGCATGAAATGGCTACCCATCCAAGCACAATGCCAAGTGCTGGTTTCAACCCGTAAAGCCCTCAACAGGTTTGGGTCCAAAATACAGTGGTACCTTGTATAAAAGAATTAATTCATTTCGAATGAAATTTTGTTAAGCAAATTTTTCTTTGTACAGATTTCCCATAGGAATGCATTGAAAACGGATTAACCCCTAATCGCGACCGTTTTACTGTTGTACAGATTCGCCCCATAGGCAATTCTGTTAAGCAAATTTCCCCAATCTCTGGAGTTTTTTTCTTTAAGCGGATTTTCTGTTAAACAAACCACTTGTTAGAGGAGTCCACTGTATTTCTAAAGCAGGCGAAAGCTGTATGGGAATTATCCTTGGCTGCCCACATGCCTTTCGCAATGACTTGACCATGGGACCAGGGACACAGGGTGCCCACGTGGGTGCTTTCTTCCAAGGGAAGAGCTGTATTTGTCTTCACCAGGCGTTTAATTCTGCCATGAATTGATTCATCTCTTCTGTTATTTTACCACATGAAGGGGACTTGGTACGATGAGAAGCTGACACCATGTAAGAGCTGGGGAAATGTCTACGGCTCGCCAGCCCTTCCATCTGTTGTACAGAATAAAATGTTTTGACTACGGTTGAGTTTCTTGAGTGGAGCCCATGTTTCCCCCCCTGCAAATTTGTATTCCGGCATTAGCATTCTTCTCTTGTCACCCAAATGACGACTGGAGGCTAATGGGAGTCAAACTACTTTTATTTGTCTTGGCTATAAAATTGATATCTCCATATTAACTTTGCAGGGCCATAGCTGTTTATGTAGCACAATAAAACAGATGGTGGATTTCACAACCTTGTTAACCATATCTCTCTCTTTTTTGATGGTAGGGTTACCTTGCCAGAAAGAAACCCAAGTGCAGGGCACAGCCACGCAACCTCCAGGCAGATCGATGGACAAGGGATCTCTCGGCTGTGGCAGAGCCCCCAAGTTAGAACGGGCAAGGGGGAGAGGATGTTTGCCCCCCCCCCGAGTAAAAGATAATGGATTGTTAAAATCTACGTCTGTTAACAAAGGCTTGTCCAACATGGTTTGCAAAACATCATAAGGATCAGAACTCATAGAGGTCTACTTTTTGGATGTTTCACTTCAAGAACCTCCCAGCCAAGCGACCCCTTGACCTTGTCAGCTGGAGGATTGTGGGAGATGTAGTCAAATAAAGGCAACATGTTCAAACTGTGCCAAGGATGGGAGAAAGTGTCTGACTACTTGGCGTGCTGCAAAGCAAGCTGGCCCACAGGTTCACTGGTTGTGGGCTTGGGTTAGGGTTAGGGCTTGGGGGTTACAAAGAAATAAGTCGAGATCTGCCAACAGAGATTCATTACAGAGTCAGGAAAGCCAACGTAGGGGGAGATCCTAAGCCAAAGTCCGAGAACAACTCAGGAGCACGGCAGGGAGAGTTGGAGGAACATGGTCAAGTTGCCCAGCAGTCATTCACAGCAATGGCTCTGCAGGAAGGGTCCAGAATATACCACAGGCAGGATCTAGAGGAAGAAGAGACATTGTCTCAGTAAAACAAAATGAAATGAAGCAAAGCAAAGTGAACCAAAGCAAAGCAAAGATAAAATAAACTCAACGCAACCCAACGCAACCCAACCCAACTCAACTCAACTCAACTCAACTCAACCCAACTAAACTAAACTCAACCCAACTCAACCCATATCCACCCAACTCAGCCCATCCACCCAGATGGAACAGTTCTCCCTGAAGATGACTGCTGGCAAAAGATTACTGTTAAGGAGGCCTGCCTGCCTTCGAATTCTTTTCCTGTAGCTGAGTGTTTAGTCATGGAGCTGGTTTAGCTGGTCTTGTGTCATTCATCCTGCTGCACCCCAGCTTCTGACCATCTTGTCTGATCTGCTTTGATTTGGATTCCTTCCCTAAGCAGGGAAAATCCTTGTAGGTCCTTTACAAGTCTCTGTGATTCTATGATTCAGTGATAAGAACATAAGAACATAAGAACATAAGAAGAGCCATGCTGGATCAGGCCAAAGGCCCATCTAGTCCAGCTTCCTGTATCTCACAGCGGCCCCACCAGATGCGTTTGGGAGCGCATGAGACTAGATATCTGTCTCCTGATACCACTCCCCTGCATCTGGCCCTTGAAGTACCCTGGTTTAAAGCCTAGAGATTACATATCTCCATCATGGTTTGTAACCCGTGATGGACTTTTCCTCTAGGAATCTGTCCAATCCCCTTTTGAAGGCATCCAGGCCAGATGCCATCACCACATCCTGTGGCAGGGAGTTCCATAGACTTACAACGCGCTGGGTGAAAAAATATTTTCTTTTGTCAGTTCTTACTCTCCCAGCACTCAATTTGAGTGTATGTCCCCTAGTTCTGGTATTTTGAGAGAGGGAGAAGAGCTTCCCTCTATCCACTTTACTCATACCCTGCATTATTTTGTATGTCTCAATCATATCCCCCCTCAAGCGCCTTTTTTCCAGACTAAAGAGGCCCAATTGTTTTAGCCTTTCTTCATAAGGGAGGTGCCCCAGCCCAGTAATCATTTTAGTCGCTCTCTTCTGCACCTTTTCCAGTTCCACTATGTCTTTCTTGAGATGCGGTGACCAGAATTGTACACAAAACTCCAGGTGGGGCCTTACTATTGTTTTGTATAACGGCATTATAATGTTGGCTGTTTTATTTTCAATCCCCTTTTTGATAATCCCTAGCATGGAATTGGCCTTCTTTACTGCTGCCACACATTGGGGAGACACCTTCATGGAGCTGTCCACCAACACACCAAGATCTCTTTCCTGATCCGTCACGGATAACTCAGAGCCCATGTGTTGATAGATGAAGTTTGGATTTTTTGCCCCAATATGCATTACTTTACATTTGGTTACATTAAAACGCATTTGCCATTTCTCAGCCCACTCCCCCAGTTTGGAGAGATCCTTCTGGAGCTCTTCACAATCTTCTCTGGTTTTTACCAGATGGAAAAGTTTTGTGTCATCTGCAAACTTGGCCACCTCACTGTTTATCCCTGTCTCCAGGTCATTTATGAACAGATTGAAAAGCACCGGTCCCAGGACCGAGCCCTGGGGCACACCGCTTTTCACTTCTCTCCATTGTGAAAATTTCCCATTGACACCTACTCTTTGTTTCCGGGATCTCAACCAGTTCTCAATCCATAAGAGGACCTGCCCTCTTATCCCCTGACTATGCAATTTTCTCAGCAGCCTTTGGTGAGGGACTGTGTCAAAAGCCTTTTGAAAATCCAGATAGACTATATCCACCGATTCACCCAAATCCACCTGCCTGTTGACCTTTTCAAAAAATTCTAAAAGGTTTGTAAGACAAGATTTACCCTTACAGAAGCCATGCTGATTTTCTCTCAGCAAGGTTTGTTCTTTTATGTGTTTTAAGATTTTCTCTTGGATGAGGCCTTCCACTATCTTCCCTGGGACAGATGTAAGGCTAACCGGCCTGTAGTTTCCTGGGTCCCCCCTCCTTCCTTTTTTAAAAATTGGTGTGACATCTGCTATCCTCCAGTCCTCCGGCACTGTGGCCGTTTTAAGAGACAAGTTGCATATAACCGTTAAGAGATCTGCAATTTCATTTCTCAGTTCCCTAATAACCCTTGGGTGGATGCCATCTGGGCCCGGTGACTTGTTAATCCTCAATTTATCAATTAGTCCTAAAACCTCCTCTCTTTTAACCTGTGATTCCTCTGACTCAGGGACTGAGCTCTCTTGTTCTGAGATTTAGGTCCCTGGGCCCCACTGAGGCTCCTGGACATGCAGGGTTTGGCATTTCCTTTCATCAGTCAGGTTTGCAGGGGGTTGTGGCTCAACCTCACTGGCAGACTCGGCTTGCAGAGAAAAGCCAAGAAGGATCCCTGCGTTACCCTTTTAAGAAAGAATTGGAGAGAGGCTCATTGCCCTTTGAAGGTCTCTCCCTCACTCCCTCCTGGCAGCTGCTGCAGGAGTCTGCTGTACTCAGTGGTGAGATTGCCAGGAGTCATGTATGGAGAGAAACCTTCTTCTCTCCTTGTTCACTTCTGTCTTCATGGGTAGAGAAGGAGTTCTGCAGAATCCTCCAGCCTTTGACATTGTTCCCCAAATAAGCCATGGAACGGTGAACTCAACTGGCAGCCCTCATTCCCCTGTGTTGTTTTTTTTGGGATATAAGAACTAGAGATGGGCACGAAACAGAAAAATAGCGTTTCGGTTTTTCGTTTGTCGTTGAGAGGTCTGTTTCGGTTCATTTCCGTTTGTCGGGAATTTTTTGAAAAATTTTGTTACCGTTTTTCGTTTTTTCGTTTGTCATTTCTACCCACTTTTTGCACGATTTTTAAAGCATTTCCGTACGCAGGCATCCCCCAACGCCCCAGACCAGAGGGAAAACACTAAAAAAATGGATGCTGGAAGAGACACAGTATAGACTAGGTACGCAGGGAGGCTGCAAAGGCAGCGGCTGGCGTTGCCCAGGGTGCAAGACAGCCGCAGAGTGACTGCACTGTGGGGCAGGGGAGGGTAGTCACCAAGAGGTACGCAGCATGCACACACACAGGGAGGCTGCAGGACTGAAGCTAGAGTCGCAGAGACAGCAATCCCACCCTAATTCCCACCAGAGACTGCAAGGAGGATGGGGGCTGCCAGAGCTTTTTATGCCCTCTATGGCTGCCAGACCTGCCCGCCCAGTCTGCAACCTGGGCATGCTATTGGTTGAACATGATCCAATCACATGGCTTGCCTCCATTTTGTGGCTGGTGCGACATCCATTTTAAAGGGAGAAGAAAAATACATCGCGATGGGAGAAGACAAAAACAAATGTTTTAAGGACCCCAACCCCCCTGGTAGGTATTATCAGACAATATAAATAATTATCGCTGTGTTTTTACGGATGTCCAGGGTGTTTTTTAACATTTAAAACAGCTCATTTCATTGCGCGTTGCCATTAACGGAAACGAAACGTAACGACCACAATTTTCATGGTTCTGTTCATTTCGTTTCATTTTCATCACAATTTTAGTTTGTCGTTTCGTTACATAACGGAAACGACAAACGGTAACGGAAATGAAAAAATGTTCATTCCGTGCCCATCTCTAATAAGAACCAAGAAGATGAACTGAACCTGACTTGAGTGCCTGTATTCAATGTTTTGGGAATGCAGGCTGTTTTCATTTGGGGTAAAAAAAAAAACCAAAGCTCAGATCTCTTATAGTCGACTGGAACTTGAGCTGGGTCTGCGAGCCAAACCCACAAGCAAACGCTCGGGGCTTGTTGGCCACCATTGGAAGCTCAGCAGGATTTGTCCCCAATGGTTTTCTGGGTGGAAAAATGCAACCACGGAAGTGGATGCCCCATGGTGGGCTAAATAATTTGAAAGGAGGTCATATTGAAGAGGGAACAGGTTTGTTTTCCATGGCTTCAGAGACTAGGACTCGGGGCAATGGTTTCAAACTACAGGAAAAGAGATTCCATTTGAACATTAGAAAGAACTTCATGACAGTTAGAGCTGTTCGGCAGTGGAAGACGCTGCCACAAAGGAGGGTGGTGGAGTCTCCTTCTTTGGAGGTTTTTAAACAGAGGCTGGATGGCCATCTGTTGGAAATACTGTGATGGGGGTTCCTGCATAGCAGGGGGTTGGACTAGATGGCCCTTGAGGTCTCTTCTAACTTTATGATTCTATGATTCACAAGAGCGAGATGTTGACAACCTCGAGTGGGTGCAGAGGAGGGCGACCAGGATGTTTGAGGGTCTGGAGGAAATGTCTTATGAGGAACGGCTTAGGGAACTGGGAATGTTTAGCCTTACAAAAAGAAGGCCGAGGGGGCATATGATAGCTATGTTTAAATATTTGAAAGGATGTCATATTGAAGAGGGAACAGGTTTGTTTTCCATGGCTTCAGAGACGAGGACTCGGGGCAATGGTTTCAAACTACAGGAAAAGAGATTCCATTTGAACATTAGGAGGAATTTCATGACAGTGAGAGCTGTTTGGCAGTGGAAGATGCTGCCACCAAGGAGGGTGGTGGAGTCTCCTTCTGTGGAGGTTTTTATGCAGAGGCTGGATGGCCATCTGTCAGGAGTCCTGTGATGGGGGTTCCTGCATGGCAGGGGGTTGGACTGGATGGCCCTCCTTGAGGTCTCTTCCAACTCTAGGATTCTATGATTCTATGAAATAAAGAGTTAGGAAAGTGTATCTGTTTATGAAGCGGGTGGGGTTGGACATCATAAAAATCCTGGGATGTCGCAGTCAGCATCCATGCTAATTATATGGAATCCTGGGAACTGTAGTCCTCCAAATGTCTAAAACTTTCTCCATCTTTGGCTAAATGTGATTGTTGGAAATGAGTGGGATTCTTGCTGTTTCTATCGCAGCATGGCACAATTTATAGCAATGGAAAAATATGAAATATCAATAAAACTATTACACAAATTAGAATGTTAAGAATATTTTTGCCCAGAAGTGAGCTAATTCAGCACTGTTATCTCAGCCGTTTGCTAGATATTCCCTTGCACACGTGAAAGGGCATAAAATAGCATGCAGAGAAGTGGCTACATTGATTGAATTTCTCCACAGTCACAGAACATTTGTTCTGTATCCAAGTAGCCAGTTTTACTTGATTGTTCTTTGCTCTTACTACTTCACTTCAAAGTGTACTAAATGGTTTCCAGATGGTCCAGCCTGAGTTTTGTCCTGACCGGAGATACTCTTCTTCATTCCTCCATTTGGTGAGGTGTGTTGTTTTTGTTCTATGCAGGATTAGCCTAGCCTCTTATGAATCAATATTTAGAGCTTGAGAGGTGTGCAGAAAATATTTATTTGATTTCAAGATTGGCATCCATGAAGTGGATAGATTTGGTGCAGCATTACCTTATTTCATCAGTCATTTGCTAGCACTTCTTAGCATACTTCTGAAAAATAATAGAATTTTTCAAGGCGAGTAGGTTTCAGGTGGGATGGGGGAGGGGTTTAGGAAGGCAACCAAGCCACAGAATCATGCTCTGTAGAATAGAATAGAATAGAATAGAATAGAATAGAATAGAGTTTTTATTGTCATTATGCATATGCAAGATATGCACAACGAAATTAGAGTGCTGTTCCACAACACACTCTAAACAAGGAACCATACAAAACACATAAAACACATAAAACACCGTACAAGATATTAAAAACTCTTAAAATCGCTTACATAATTAAAAACACTACTTAAAAATTGATTAGGATGATGCTAAAACTGCCGCGTTTAACTTGGATACTGCTCTGGGATAAAAACTGTTCTTTAGTCTATTTGTCCTTGACCTAAGAGTCCTATATCTCCTGCCAGACGGCAACAGTTCAAAAAATTGGTGGCCAGGATGCGAAGGGTCTCTCAGAATTCTAGATGTCTTCCTCAAGCATCTGGAGTTGTATAGTTCTTCCAAAGGAGGAAGAGGAAAGCCCACTATCTGCTCAGCAGAGTTTATAACCCTCTGGAGCACCCTTCTATCTGCCACTGTGCAACTGGCGAACGAGACACAGAGGCAGTAAGTGATAGTGCTTTCTATAAAGCCCCGGTAGAAGGTTACCAACAGTTTCTTAGACAGTTGTTCCCTCCTGAGGAGTCTCAGAAGATATAATCTCTGCTGGGCCTTCTTAACCAGTGCTTCAGTGTTGGCACTCCAGGTCAAATCCTCCTGTAGAATGACTCCTAAGAACCTACTGTCCGTCACTCGTGTTAGAAATACAACAATGTGTTCAAGTTCTTTCCCCCAGAATTTTGAAAGCTATATTTTCAGAGTGTAATGCCCAGAACTCCCCAGAATGTTTAAGGATGCTGGCACTTGTAGTTCAAAATTCCTCCCATCCCCCAAGTTCTAGTTTCCTCCTGTACTGAGGAAACAGCTGCCTAGATCATTCTCATTTAATTACTTCACGCATCACAAGATGCTACAAGTTGTTGCATGTTTTGTTTTTTGCATATTGCAAAGTGGGGAACTCGGATCAAAATATTTCGGAGCAAGAAAGTCTGAAAAAACCCCTCCCTCCCTTCCCGCCTCCCATTCCTCCTTTGAAAAAGTGAAAGAAAACAGATTGCCAGATATTTATGAAGCACAGCATAATGAGAAAGCGGGTATGAAAAGAAAGCCCTGTTTGCTTCCAGCGGAGAGAGACATCGTGCACATCCCTGATGGGAGACGTAGCGCTGCAAAGCACTACACGTGCACTATGTGCCCGAAACCTCTGACACCGTTGAGGAAACCAGCACACCTTCATGAGAAACAAGGCGCGTGCCAAAAGATCAACGCACACCGATACAGTTGTGTGTGTTTCCACACAACTCGGAATCGAAAGCCAGGGTGAATCGTTTATTTCCCCCCACCTGCCTCTCCACCAGCGAGAATCCCTCCTTCTATCGCACCATCTGTTTGTAAAATCAAAGGCAGCTTTGCATAATTTTGGGAAACAAAGCAAACAACTTATCGCTGCACTAAGCCCTTTGGGAAGTCGGGGGAAGGAAGCAGCAGCACCAGAGAAGCCATGGTTCCCCCTCCCATTCTGGGCTGCGGTTTGGAAGGTCAACGAACTGAGGAACACAGTGGCGTAGAGAGGGGGCAGTCGCTCCGGGCACAGAATTCTAGGGGTTGCAGCATTTTAGCCTTGCCACAAAGCCATCTTGTGAGGCAGAGTATGAAACGGGCAAGAAAGCCGGCAACCCCGCCTTGGCAAAAATAAAGCAGGTGGCGGGGGGGGGGGTTCCGGCCAAGTGGCAAAGGCCCACGTGCAGGAAGGGGGCTGTGCCAGAACCAAGCTCCATCCCCTAAAGCTTCTCAAGGTGACCTAAAAGTGGTGTCAATTGCCAGTATATATATATATATATATATATATATATATATATATATATATATATATATATATATATATATATATATATATATATATATATATATATATATATATATATATATATATATATATATATATATATATATATATATATATATATATATATATATATATATATATATATGTTTTCGTAGATTTTCACGGGTATAGGTATGCATGTTAGGGTGGATTCGGGTTTCTTCCCGTGTAGAAATCTGGTTGTTTTGGCGACGTTTCGACGAGGTCTCACTCGTCATCTTCAGGCTGGTGTTCTGGCTTCTTTCTTCTTGAAGCAAAGCGTGATCTCAGTTGAAGTCCTTCTATAAATACTGCTGGGGGTGTGTGGTTTGCTTGCTCTGTTGCTGATTGTAGGTTCGTTTGTTCTTTTGTGATCTGCTGTGTGGCTGAGGCGATCGTTAAGGGCTTAACTGCTGGTGGGTTAGATGGCTGTTTAGAGACATCCTGTGTGGGTGAGGTGCTGGATGTGTGTCTATTAGCCTTTTGTTTCTTAACGACCTTGGTGATGGGCGTTCTGGCAGCATCCTGGGCTTTGGTGGAGTGGGGTCCTGTGTCTTGTGAATTCATTTTGGTCTGGCTACGTGTCTGTGGTCTCCCAATGTTTTTTTGGCGTGTGTAAGTGTGCTCCATGTGGTGACTGGAGTGGGGTGTAGCGGTAGGTGGTGCAGTCGTGGTTTTGTTATTGGATGGTGGTTTCGTTTCATCTGTGGGAAGGGTCTGGGTTTGTGTTTGGTGTGGATGGAAGGTGGTGGCATCTTGTGTCCTTTTGGACCTGGTGTCAGTCTTTGTGACAGAGGCTCGTCTGTTGACCAGGGCTAGTTTCCAGATGTCAGGCAAGCGGAGGTGTCATCACGTTTATTCATGTTGTTTGGGTGTTTCTCTATGATTATTCGACTGTTGAAGTGTTCAGTTTTGGAGATGAGTTTGGTTCTTTCAAAATCAATTTCATGACCTGTTGTTTTTATGTGCTGGAAGAGAGAGGAAGATTTTTTTGAAACCACCATCCAATAACAAAACCACGACTGCACCATCTACCGCTACACCCCACTCCAGTCACCACATGGAGCACACTTACACACGCCAAAAAAACATTGGGAGACCACAGACCCGTAGCCAGACCAAAATGAATTCACAAGACACAGGACCCCACTCCACCAAAGCCCAGGATGCTGCCAGAACGCCCATCACCAAGGTCGTTAAGAAACAAAAGGCTAATAGACACACATCCAGCACCTCACCCACACAGGATGTCTCTAAACAGCCATCTAACCCACCAGCAGTTAATCCCTTAACGATCGCCTCAGCCACACAGCAGATCACAAAAGAACAAACGAGCAAGCAAACCACACCCCCCAGCAGTATTTATAGAAGGACTTCAACTGAGATCACGCTTTGCTTCAAGAAGAAAGAAGCCAGAACACCAGCCTGAAGATGACGAGTGAGACCTCGTCGAAACGTCGCCAAAACAACCAGATTTCTACACGGGAAGAAACCCGAATCCACCCTAACATGCATACCTATACCCGTGAACATCTACGAAAACATATATATATATATATATATATATATATATATATATATATATATATATATATATATATATATATATATATATATATATGTGTGTGTGTGTGTGTGTGTGTGTGTGTGTGTGTGTGTGTAATTTCTCCCTCCCTGTTGGGGACAACCTGGCTTAGGTCTAAGGTAGTCTTTGGGCCACTGCTATTTGGGGTGGAGATGAAAAGAGGAGAATCATGCTGCATATGCTCCATCGCCAGGGAGCACACTTTTTGGCCTAAGGTCAGACCTACCACCACCCCTGGCAGGCTGCCTGCCTGAGACCAACTGGGGGGCATACTCCTCTTTCTCACCCTTATTTCTTCACTGGATGGCCTTTGGCACCCTGGACAGTGGTGGGGAGGCATCCTGGGGCCAGCCCAGCCATGACACAGTGGTACCATCACTTACCCCCCCCCCAAAGTGGTGCTTACCCTTCCCACTCCTGCAACAGTGAGGAGGCAATTGGGAGAAACAGGGGGCACCCAAAGGATGGGGGCACAATACTTGGCTTGCCCCAGGTGCCGGTGACCCATGCAATGCCACTAGATGGATGTTCTTCAGATTTTCTCACTTTTTCGCCTCTAGAAAGTGGTTGGATCTTCGATCTGCTCTGGTCTCACTACTGTTGAACCACATTCTAATCTTAAATACAATCTGTTAAAATTGGCCAGGAAGAACTTCCTGATGATGAGAGATGTTCAGCAGTGGAATAATATGCTGCCCCAAAGGAGGGTGGTGGAGTCTCCTTCTTTGGAGGTTTTGAAGCAGAGGCTGGATGGCCATCTGTCAGGAGTCCTATAATGGGGTTCCTGCATGGCAGGGGGTCGGACTAGATGGTCCTCCTTGAGCTCTCTTCCAACTCTGTGATTCTATGAGTGTCCATAATAAGAACATATAGAACATAAGAAGAGCCATGCTGGATCAGGCCAAAGGCCCATCTAGTCCAGCTTCCTGTATCTCACAGCGGCCCCACCAGATGTGTTTGGGAGCGCATGAGACTAGATATCTGTCTCCTGATACCACTCCCCTGCATCTGGCCCTTGAAGTACCCTGGTTTAAAGCCTAGAGATTACACATCTCCATCATGGTTTGTAACCCGTGATGGACTTTTCCTCTAGGAATCTGTCCAATCCCCTTTTGAAGGCATCCAGGCCAGATGCCATCACCACATCCTGTGGCAGGGAGTTCCATAGACTTACAACACGCTGGGTGAAAAAATATTTTCTTTTGTCAGTTCTTACTCTCCCAGCACTCAATTTGAGTGTATGTCCCCTAGTTCTGGTATTTTGGGAGAGGGAGAAGAGCTTTCCTCTATCCACTTTACTCATACCCTGCATTATTTTGTATGTCTCAATCATATCCCCCCTCAAGCGCCTTTCTTCCAGACTAAAGAGGCCCAATTGTTTTAGCCTTTCTTCATAAGGGAGGTGCCCCAGCCCAGTAATCATTTTAGTCGCTCTCTTCTGCACCTTTTCCAGTTCCACTATGTCTTTCTTGAGATGCGGTGACCAGAATTGTACACAATACTCCAGGTGGGGCCTTATTATTGTTTTATATAACGGCATTATAATGTTGGCTGTTTTATTTTCAATCCCCTTTTTGATAATCCCTAGCATGGAATTGGCCTTCTTCACTGCTGCCACACATTGGGGAGACACCTTCATGGAGCTGTCCACCAACACACCAAGATCTCTTTCCTGATCCGTCACGGATAACTCAGAGCCCATGAGTTGATAGATGAAGTTTGGATTTTTTGCCCCCAATATGCATTACTTTACATTTGGTTACATTAAAACGCATTTGCCATTTCTCAGCCCACTCCCCCAGTTTGGAGAGATCCTTCTGGAGCTCTTCACAATCTTCTCTGGTTTTTACCAGATGGAAAAGTTTTGTGTCATCTGCAAACTTGGCCACCTCACTGTTTATCCCTGTCTCCAGGTCATTTATGAACAGATTGAAAAGCACCGGTCCCAGGACAGAGCCCTGGGGCACACCGCTTTTCACTTCTCTCCACTGTGAAAATTTCCCATTGACACCTACTCTTTGTTTCCGGGATCTCAACCAGTTCTCAATCCATAAGAGGACCTGCCCTCTTATCCCCTGACTATGCAATTTTCTCAGCAGCCTTTGGTGAGGGACTGTGTCAAAAGCCTTTTGAAAATCCAGATAGACTATATCCACCGGTTCACCCAAATCCACGTGCCTGTTGACCTTTTCAAAAAATTCTAAAAGGTTTGTAAGACAAGATTTACCCTTACAGAAGCCATGCTGATTTTCTCTCAGCAAGGTTTGTTCTTTTATGTGTTTTAAGATTTTCTCTTGGATGAGGCTTTCCACCATCTTCCCTGGGACAGATGTAAGGCTAACCGGCCTGTAGTTTCCTGGGTCCCCCCTCCTTCCTTTTTAAAAAATTGGTGTGACATCTGCTATCCTCCAGTCCTCCGGCACTGTGGCCGTTTTAAGAGACAAGTTGCATATAACCGTTAAGAGATCTGCAATTTCATTTCTCAGTTCCCTAATAACCCTTGGGTGGATGCCATCTGGGCCCGGTGACTTGTTAATCCTCAATTTATCAATTAGTCCTAAAATCTCCTCTCTTTTAACCTGTATTTGATTTAATTCTTTAGTCAAGAGGGGCGGCTCAGGCAGCGGAATCCGCTCAATGTCCTCTGTCGTGAAGACAGACGCAAAGAACTCGTTCAATTTCTCTGCAATGTCCAAGTCCTCCTTAACCTCCCCTTTTCCTCCCTCACCATCCAGAGGCCCAATTGGTTCTCTGGCAGGTTTTCTACTTCTAACATATTTAAAGAAGCTTTTATTATTACCCTTTATATTGCTAGCCATGCGTTCCTCAAAGTCTTTCTTTGCCTCCCTTATCATCTTTTTACATTTCTTTTGCCAGAGTTTGTGTTCCTTTTTATTTTCCTCATTTGGGGAGGATTTCCATTTACAGAAGGACCTCTCCTTGTGCTTTAGAGCCTCTCTAACTCTCTAAAGAGACGGTGCTTTCCATTCTGGTTCTGGTTGTGACCTTCCCATAGACTTCTGTCTGGGCAGTGTGGGAACAGTATTGGATCTACTATTTGGGCCTTTGGGGGGATCCCATTGGATTTTTATTTTTTCATGCTGGCTTCTTTCATATCAGGCAAAAACAAAAGAAAAATATTAAAAAATAAGACAAAATCATTGTGATTCCTTAAAGACTAACTGCTATATTTTAATGCAAGCTTCTGTGGAGAAATCCAGTTCCTTAGATGTCACAGTGGGCCTACCTCGGAAAAAATATATACAGTGGTACCTTGCATAAAGGAATTAATTTGTTCCAAATGAAATTCTGTTAAGCAAATTTTCCTTTACACAAATTCCCCATAGGAAGGCATCGAAAACAGAGTAATCCCATTTTCATGTTGTCCGAATTCACCCCATAGGCAATTCTGTTAAGCAAATTTTCCCTATCTCCGGAATGTTTTATGTTGTACAGATTTTATGTTATACAAACCGTTTGTTATACGAAGGCCCACTGTATTTATAAATGCCCCCAAACCTGAGACTGCATCTGGGAACACATAGTGGACCTGTAAGGACCTTTCTTTTGACAATTCTCTGGACAAAGGAATGTTTCAAGCTTAAGGCTCAGCATGATACATTCCCATAATTAGAAACCATGTTTTCGTGTCACATCCGAATGCAGCCCCCCCCCCCTCTTTCTGAGGGCACAATTACACTGCTGAATTAAATTGGGAACCACTTCAAATTTTTGGAAACCACTTTAATGTCATGTGGCTTTTGTGTTGCTGTGTGTGTCCTCACAGAACAACTTTGAGTGTGCTTGTAAGCAGGGTGGCCAAATGGCACTTTGGTTTTCCTGGTTTTTCTTCTATACTGGGAAATAATTCCTCCCCTCAACCGTATCTTGTGCCATTCTTGAGGTGGAGCTTGTCTGCCCAGAGATAGCTTATATTCAGCAGAGCGACCATCAACATGTGGCATATATATGTTTGGAAGTAGCATAGTGCTAGCTTGCTGTAGCACTAAAACAGAAACAGACAGGAGAAAAGGAAGAGTTTGGATTACAGGGTATCCTGGGCCTCTATCACATGCACACTAAATGTGCATGTTCATTTGATGCGTACTTTCTCCAAGACTGGTCATGTGACATTTGATGCACACTTTCCGTCCCCACAGTAGCATTTTTGATGCTCTATTCACACATCCCCATGGGCTGAAAGCACATCAAACTGCTGTTTTGAAAAGTTGTTTTCTCCATCTATCTATCTATCTATCTATCTATCTATCTATCTATCTATCTATCTATCTATCTATCTATCTATCTATCTATCTATCTATCTATCATCTACATACATACATACATACATACATACATACATACATACATACATACATACATACATACATACATACATAATTAATTAATATGCTTTGATTATTGACATGCTGGGTTTCTAGTTTTACTGCTGGAGGACATGCCAATTTTTTTATGTTTTCCTGTACCAATAATTCACTTTTTATTTTAAAGAGCAAATAAATGTAAGAATATATAAATAAATTGAGCAGAATAACAAAAAATGCACACTAACAATGCCCCCACTCACTTTTGATGCACACTTCTATTCTCTGAAAATGCGGATTGAAAAATTAGTACCGGAGGGGCAAGGATCAGGAAAATGCGGTGGGGTCACACTTTAGGAGGCATGGCAGAGGCATGTATTTTTTGAAGCGCATCACGGTGGGAACCAGTACTCCAGATGCGAATTTAAAAAATAAAAAATGTGCTTTTTATGTGTAGTGTGATCAGAGCCGGCGCTAGGTTTTTTTGCACCCTAGGCGAGGGGGTGGGTGGGTGGCAGCGGCGGCGGTGGGGGTGCGGGGAGTGGGGGTGGGGTGCGGGGGAGACGGCAGTAGCGGCAGTGGGGTAGTGGTGGTGGCGGCAGCGGCGGGGCAGGGCGGCGGCAGGGGTGGCAGGGTGGC
Source organism: Phrynocephalus guinanensis (assembly GCA_037367245.1). Lineage (NCBI taxonomy): Eukaryota > Metazoa > Chordata > Lepidosauria > Squamata > Agamidae > Phrynocephalus > Phrynocephalus guinanensis. The sequence goes on from CM074738.1 coordinate 123,119,009, forward strand.
AGGGGGTGACAGATGGCGGGGCATGGCAACGGGCGTGGGGGTGGATGGCAACGAGCGGTGGGGGGACAGACGGCGGTGGCAGCCGCCAGTGGGAGGCGGGGGGCAGTAGGCTGGCCAGCACCCTCTGTCCATTTTGGCACCCTAGGCAACTGCCTAATTTGCCTTAATGGACGCGCCGGCCCTGAGTGTGATAGAGGCCCTGCTTTCCAAAACCTGTTGTACTTGCACCCAAAGCTCAACCAAACTCGCAGACCTTCAAATACACTATTTACAGATGATCACCCATGCCAAATGAGTAAAAATGAATCAAGACTAGAATCAATTGAAAGTAAACAACCCCCCACATGAGTGTTTGAAAATCCGGCTTCTGGACTGGGGGGGGGAGGGGAGAACAGTTAGCTGTTATGTTATGTCATATAGCTGGAGGTTTTTAATTTGATTTCAAGTATGCTAAGCCGAATGCTGTACCAGGAGTAGTCTGACATAGAGTCAATATTGAGACTAGATTGACAACAGCATGTTTGTATATTTGAGGGATGTACATTGTGTGCAATGTGAGGGGAAAGATGAGAAAAGGGGGTTAGAGATATTTTGTCTGTGTGCGCGCGCGTGCATGTGACACACAGTTGAAGAGTATTGTGCCTCTCCACTCCTCACCCAGAAAAATCCAGGGGGGAAGATTCTAATTAAAAGAATGTAAATGTTTGCAAGCAAATTCAAATAAGGAGTGCATGGCACTCATCAAAAACTGCTCTGATTCTGTGCCATTCACCTGAACGTCTGTGGAAAAATGCGAACCCAGTGAGATGTTTGCAGTTTGCCAAAGGTTCTTCAGACGACTGTTCAAAAAAGCATTTGAAAGGAGAGAACGCGTCCCACGCCATATGTCTCTGCCTCCCCATCCCGAGACAGAAGGGATTGTTTCTCTTTCTTCTCTGTGCTTTGGCTTATTCTCTAGGAGAGGCAAGTGCAGGTTTTGAGCCTTTTTGCAAAGATTATATCGGGCGGTGCACTCAGGATGAGAGGCAACGGGGCTGGCTCCCACCTCTGCTTGCGTGATCGACCAAAAACTCACAGGTGTGCAACACATGAGCAGGTAATGAGGATGATGGAAGATCTGCCATTTCCAGCCGGCGAGATGTGTGGGTACACGCTGGGGCTGAGGCCTGGTTGCTAGCCAGCCGGCAAGCAAACACAGATGCTGTGGTAGACCCTGCTGGAAAACATGACAGAGTCACGGTCTCTCCTTCTGGAACAAATATGCCTTAGAGATGTAGATGCTCCCTCAGTTCTGAGCCCCACTTCACTTTCAAGCAGAAAGAGATCATTCACGACTAGAGATGGGCACGAATTAAAAAAATGGTGTTTCGTTTGTCGTTTGTCGTTTAGGGGGTCCGTTTTGGTTCGTTTCCTTTTTTTGCGAATTTTTGCAAAAAAATCGTTTTTGTTTTTGTTTGTTTCGTTACCGTTTTGTTACCATTTATTTCAATTTTTGTGATTTTTTAAAAGCATTTAAAGCAGTTCAATGTATTGAGTAACGAAAACAAAACGGACGACAATTTCCGGTGTTTCTGTTTGTTTCATTTCATTTTTAGAGACAAAATTCGTTTGTCGTTTCATTACGTAACAAAACAAAAAACGAAAACGAAAACAAAAATTGTTCATTTCGTGCCCATCTCTATTCACGACCCCTCTTAGGAGCTGGCATAAAATCCACAGCAACTCCTTCTGAGTAACTAGATTATGCCGGAAGATTGACTCCACTGACCTTCTAAGTGTGGGGATTTTTCTCTGAGCCACCAAAGATTGGTGAAACGAGGTCCAGCATGACTCCATCTGTGTGTGACATGGAGCCGGGCAGCAAAGCCAAGTGCTGAACAACACAAATACTCATGAAATACAAGAGGGCTACAGTGATCCCCCACCTATCACGGGAGTTAGGGACCCAACCCAACCCACAAAAATTGAAAATCCGTGTTATGAAAATGCAGGTTGGGCCGGGCCTGGAGGGGGGGCTAGCTGGGGACTCTTGTACTAACCTCCAGCCTGACGCTGCCCTGAACGGACCTACAAGGGCCTTCCCGGTCTTTCTGGAGACCCCAAATGGGCCTCCCTGCAAACCCGAAGTGAATTCCAGATTGCCTAAAATCATTTCTGAGGCCTTTGACAGGCCTAGAAAGGCCCTCAGAGGCCTCAGAAATGATTTCTGGCAATCCAGAAGTCACTTCCAGTTTATCGGAAGTCACTTCCGGTTTGCAGAGAGGCTTTTTTGGGGCCTCAAGAAGGCCCAGGAAGGCCCTCGCAGACCCGTTCAGGGCAGCGGCAGTCCTGAGGGTAAATACAGGAGGCCCGAAACAGGCATTTCCCCCTTACCCCAGGGGTCCTTTTTCATATACTGCGGTCCCATGATATAGCGGGACCGCAGTATATGAACCGCGAAAGGGCGGGGGACCACTGAACCAGGAGCAGAACAGGATCCGGCCCCAGCAGGATTGAATGAGTTTCATGTCTGTGTCGTTGTGCGTCAGGTGCCGTTCCTTCAGTCACGGACCAATGTTTGAAATCCTATTGCTCGGCTTAGTGGGTCAAACTAAAGGGGACTGATTGAACCACTAGGTGTTTGGTGAGTCCAATCCTCTGTTGATTCAAATGGGTTGCCTACTCGGGTTGCAATTTACTGCAGTGTATCTGGAAGCTGAGTCATGGCAACTGGACTTGTTTTCTCGAGAGATCGATACGGGGGGTTGTATTGATCTCTCAAGAAAAGAAGTCCAGTTGCCATGATGACTCAACGTCCAGATAAACTGGAAGGAAGGGGAAGGCTATGTGCCTACCCACACCTCTCCATTTGACCTTTGTCCAAAAGAGGTCCATTCCTGGTTGAGGGTGGGGTTGTTGGCACAGAGATCCAGGACCAAAATACTTGTGTTGCCACACAGCTGTGAATATCCCATCTCATTTACAGACAGCATTCACAATTCAGGGGTTTTCCCACTCCCCACTATCCCTACAAAATTAGGAACTTGTGTTGCCATTAGTAGCCACCAGTCATCAGAAGTCACTGAAGATTGGCTCCTTCTTAAATACTGCAGGGGCAACCATGTCTAGCTATGAATTAATTATATGTGAACAAAGGATAAGCAACCCCCCCCCCCAAATCTCATTTTGAACATTAAGAATGAAGCTCGCCAAGCCAGCGGGGTGTATAATTAAGGAGCACCAAAACTCTCTGCCTTGTGGGTAAACATTGTGGGAAAAGTTTAAGGTGCCTGTTGCTCAGCACCCCCAGTTCACTTTCCTGTCGTCCCATTGGTTCCTTTGCTTATCTCTTGGAACACTCCAGTTTCAGACCCAGCAGGTGCACAAACAGGAGCCGGCGTTCGTCCGAATCTTCTCTCCTCTTTTCGTTCATTATTCCGGAGATTCTCCAAGGCTTTCCGTGCCAAGTTTCTGTCAAACTTCTGGGCAAACAAGCCAGCCTCCCAAAGCAGGCCACTGCCTGCCCAGGATGCGATCTGTCACCTAGGCACCGTTTAAGAGATAAGCCGGAGGGATTTAAGCTGGATTTAAGCTTAAGCGTTTATCGGTGGCCAGCGGACACATTGTGTGCCTTGCGTTAGATTTGCTGGAGAATGAGACAGAAACAGAATTAAAGAATGAAAAGAAAAGAAAAACAGGAAAAAGAGGCCACTTGTTGCCAAAGCAACGGCAAAGAAAGATGGCGGCATTTGGGCCGTCATGAGTGTGGCAGTGCCAAACTGCAAGGCATCCACCATCATTCCAGCAAGGTCCCCGGGGAGGCCGGGAGATAAACAAGGCTTCCATCTCCGTTGGGAAGAGAATTCCAAGCAAAAATCGCAGAAAAGCAAAAGAAAACAAAAGACACAAAACATATGGCACCTTAAAGACTAACTTTCATATTTTAATGTAACATTTCATGGACTACACATGCACTTCTTCAGTACAGCAGCAGAATAAGGTGTGCAATATAATATGTGATGATGTGACATTTCATACCAAATATTCGTTGGCTGTAGTATCTGTATTTGCATGTCAGCCTGGTCAGAAGTTCCTATAGAGACAGTGGATAGGGGAGGGGGAAGTGTAAGGGGGGGTTGTAAAAATGATGGGGAGGAGGATTTGCCCAGGGTTTCGTGGTTTTTATTGATGTGGTAGGTGTTGTTTTATGGCTCTGTGGTAAATTCCTCAAGAGATGGAAACCAGACATCAGATCAGAAAGGGGGGGGGTAGGAAGAGAGGGGGAAGAGGATGGGAATTTTGTTTTACTTTAGAGTAAAACTTTTCCCATCCTCTTCCCCCTCTCTTCCTACCCCCCCCCCCCTCTGATCTGATGTCTGGTTTCTGTCTCTTTACCACAGAGCAATAAAGGCCATTTCAATGTTGCCTACGAAACCGTTTTCTGAGTGATCCTGTCAAGCTGTCAATGACTGGATCCCTTTAAACCTGGCCCAGTTGGCACCAGGGGCACCCACAGGTACCGACTAGGCCAGGTTTAAAGGGGTCCAGCCATTAACAGCTTGGCAGGATCCCTCAGAAAACGGTTGGGTAGGCAACGTTGAAATGCTACTTCCTTGTTTTGTTTTGTTTTGTTTTGTTTTGTTTTGTTACGTAATGAAATAATGAAACAGCATTTCATTTTTCATTTCCTGCCCATCCCTAATGGCTATCATTATGGATGCCTAAGGATGACCTCTAGGTTGGAGAGAGAGGCAGGATATCTCTCAATGCCATTTGCAGGGAATCATAAGCAGGTGAAGACATCTGCTTGGGAATACCCTGAAGCAAATGGTGAGTCGCTGTGTGAGACAGAATGCTGGACTGGATGGGCTGTGACCTGTTCCAGCAAGGCTGTTCTTATGTTCTACTTTTATTCTATTTTGAACTGAATTCTGATTTCAGTGTTTGCCTGCGACCTAAATGTCATTCTTATATGTTTTTAAAGTATTTGTGCCTACAGTTTTTCCATAGCTGTAAGACATTTTGATGTTTTGAGTGTTTAGGATTTTATTTTGTGCTTATGGAACATAGAAGCAATGTAAAGAAACAAAGCTCGTAGAGTTAAACAAGCTGATGTTGCCTAGAACCATTGCAACAATGAAAAGGTTTGTAGCTTGCTTCCCAAATGAATTCTGACATGATTGAAAATGATGGTCAGATTTCATTATGGAATTATCTCTTAATTGGATGCCAGGTGTGACAATCATAGGCTTCTGATTTTTCCTAGAGGTCTATAAAATTCCATACAGCTTTTAAGGAGTGGTTCAGATATCTAAATTAGAGATGGCTACAAACTGAAAAATGAATCACTTTTTTGATGAATTTCGACAATTTATCAAAATTCATCAATTTGTATTTGTTATAAATTGAGTCCTCGACAAACTGATGATTCCCCCCCCCAATTTTTGATTCATGAATAAATCAAGGTATAAAATGACCTTAAAGACACCTAGAGAGAGACAATTCAAATATGGTATTTCATCCAGGATAGTGGGACAGATTCAAAGATCAAAAGATTAACTGCCCAGAGTGACCTCGCTGCCAGATGGGCAGTATAAAAACCCTATATATATATATATATATATATATATATATATATATATATATATATATATATATATATATATATATATATATATATATATATATATATATATATATATATATATATATATATATATATATATATATATATATATATATATATAGGGTTTTTATACTGCCCATTTATTTATTTATTTATTTATTATTAATATGTGGGTCAGATCATTTTATCAGAAGCACACCTCTAATAATGGGGAAAAGTGCAACCAGAAAGAGGACACTGCCAGCTAGCCTAATGGTTAGTATAAAATTATTTTTCATTCATATGCTCACAAATGCCTCTGTGCCATTTTACTAGTTGAAGGGACCCAGTGAACTTGCTATTTATCTCCTAAGGCAAAGTTCTACAAGAAGAGATCTGTCTCTCTGAGTGCTTGGTGGACAGTTAATGGGACAACAATGACCTTGGGTTTGGTCCAGTTTCTAGGCTTTTGTTATGACTGGAAATATTTTATGCCACAATAGCAACCCTGGTCCATCTCCCACAGGCTCCAGCGGGGTTTCAAAGAAAGAGATGAATCCAGCTCAAAGCCATTCGGAATTCCAAAAACACACGGCATAACACAAAATAAGAACAAAAGCAAAAGTACTATAGCACTTAAAAGACAACACTCAAACTCCCGTGGGTTCTTACCCCCTAAAAGCAAAAAGAGGTGTGCTGCTTATATGCCACCCTACAGAGCTTAAAGCACTTTTTACTATATGCTGGCTGCCAACTGAACCACTACCACCAGCAGAAAGCAGGATATTTTGTATATATTTTATTTTGTTTAGACAAATATAAAAGTGGAACAGGTGATACCTTTAGGCAACTATAAAAATAACAAAACATTGCTAATATTTCGGGGGCAAAGCCCCCTTCCTCAAGAGCAGTACCAATAGGTAACAACATGGCAAAAGATGGATTTGCCAGGAATTATTTCTTAGGTGTTAAGTCCATGGCAAGATGGAAAAAGCCAGGCCGTTTAGTTCAGGCTTGGAGCTTGGATGTTCTCTGGGCTGCCCTTGAAGTCAAAGGAGGGAGGGAGGTATTTTTATTGTCCCAGGCGGACATGTCACGTGAGCCATGACATGTCTTTGGAAGGACATGTCTTTGGAAAATTACCAGGCAGAGGGAGAAGGAAGGAAGGAAGGAAGGAAGGAAGGAAAGAGGAAGGAAAGCTGGTGGCAGAAGGAAGGGAGGGAGGGAGGGAGGGAGGAAAGCTGGTGAAGGAAGGAAGGAAGGAAGGAAGGAAAGAGGAAGGAAAGCTGGTGGCAGAAGGAAGGGAGGGAGGGAGGGAGGGAGGAAAGCTGGTGATGGAAGGAAGGAAGGAAGGAAGGAAAGAAAGAAAGAAAGAAAGAAAGAAAGAAAGAAAGAAAGAAAGAAAGAAAGAAAGAAAGAAAGAAAGAAAGAAAGAAAAAAACTGCTGACAGAATGAATGAATGAATGAATGAATGAATGAATGAAGGAAGGAAGGAAGGAAGGAAGGAAGGAAGGAAGGAAGGAAGGAAAGCGCAAGAAAATATGACCTAGGAAGGGCTATTAATTGCAAAAGGGCTTCCTCCCTCCCTCCCTCCCTCCGGAACTCTCAGTTTATGTTCATCTTTGACTCCATTTGTTATTTAGTGCAGCCAACCAGAGGAAGGATGTCATTTCTGGTCCAGATATGGTCCTCTTAGGTTTCAAAAGAGACCATCAGATTGGCCCTGGCAGGAACCTGGGCCACTGCCGGCTGGAACAGATCTCCCACTCAGCTGTTAAATATAGTGTTGCATTTAGAGCAGCCGTTCCCAACCTCTCCTGTCCCATATATACTGAAACACAACTCCCAGACTCCTATTAAGCAGGGATCACGGTGCTCTGAAATCACCCAGGGTAAATCCTGAGCAGAATTTGGGAATGTTGCTGCTACTGCTGCTGCTGATGATGATAATGATGACGTGACGACGACGACGACAACAACAACAGAATCCCCTAACCTGCCAGCATGGTTAGGGGATTCTGGAAGGTGCAGTTCATTAAAAACGGACTGTTCCAGCCTCTGATCCTGTGCTCTTTTCTCTACCAGGCACTCAGATAATTGCTTTTTGTAGAACTAACATTTTCAGGCTTGCAACCGATAACACAAATGCTTGACAGTCCTGTTGGCAAGCTCATTAAAATGACCTATTCCATTTCTTTTATTTCATGTTTTGGTGAAAATCAAAGGTTTTTTTTTCTTTAAGCAAAGACACTTTGCCATTTCGGTTTGTAACCCGAAGGGTTTCCAGTTGAAAAAAAGCAAAACGAAAACCCATAGGGTTCTTTAACAAAATCCAAAACAAAAGGCAGGTAAACCTTTGTTGTGCAGAACTTGACTAGCAAGCTTTTCAAAGAAGAAAAGACACCAGAAACCAGTCAGATCCCCTTGGAGTGAAACACCCTTGTCATGAGCACGGTTGCCACATCTTTCTCCTGCATCGCTCATGGTGGGCACCATCCATCCCAGGAGCTGGTAATGGATGCTTATCCCTCCCCTCCCCACCTTTACATTAATAAGATTAGCAGCTGATGCATTTAGAAGCTGCCAGATGGTCTCTGAGCTCTGGGAATATCCCTGGAGTTTGATGACTTTCTTGTCTTCAGAGGCATGGGAGATGCAGCGGCTTTGATAACAGCCTGGCAAAGCTGTCGCCAGCTTTGCAGCCTAATCTACAAAGTCCTCCCGAATGGAGACATACGAGCGGTTCCATCCCTGGCCCTCCCCGTGGCCTGTTAATCTGAGTTTGGGAACAGAAGAGACACCAGGCAGAAAACACTTCTTGTGTATCAGGTGTTAATGAGGCTCCTGCACAATTGAGAGGCCCTCACAAGACAATTGCAGCTTGGAGCCCCTCTGGGGCCCAGCAACCAAGGGTCTCAGCAAGGATTCCTGAGATTAATGTAGAAGAGGAGCCACGGAGCACAGTGGTTAAACTGCAGTAAAGACTCTGCGCATGACCGGAGTTTGATTCAGGGCTTATGAAGCTCGCTTAAGAATGACCCAACCTTCCACCCTTCTGAGGTTGATAAATTGAGTACCCAAGTTAGCGGGGCAAGGTGTAGCCTGCATAATTAAATAGCAAACCACCCAGAGAGTGCTTTAGTCACTATGGTAGGGTATATAAGCAACACACTTTGCTTTTGTTTTGCTTTAGAATGGGTATGAGGGAATGTAGCATTATTAATTATGCATACACAGAGTTTTGGGGTACAATCATCTCCTGGTCCCAGGCTGCGTCTCTCTGTGCATGGGTGTCTCTCTGTGCATGGGTGTCTCTCTGTGCACACATGGGTGTGTGTGAGTGAGTATGTGGGAGTGTCTCTGAGCTGCGCCGGGGACCCAGGGCTCTTTATTGGTAACAGTAAACAAGTACACAGGGGGTGGAGAGAAGCATTGACAATAGGACAGGAAGACAGAAGGATGGTCTTTGGTCACGTATGCATTCCATTGGTGGAGGGGAGTATGCACCCTTATCTAGGAGGAAATGCTGGCTAGTGGGGACTCATTGATAAGGGAGGGAGGAAGGAGCTTTGGGCTGGTTAAAGACCAGATGTGCCTGATATCCTGATATCTAAAATTGCCATCTGTTTCCCAGCCTCCTGACATGCCAGGTCCAGGTCAGCTTAACCACACACTGGGTTTTCCTGCTTGCTGTCTGGAAATGCCTGTCCAGGGCCTAAGGCTGCCTCAGTGCTGCCAGATTATTTCAGGGTTCAGAGCATATTGGGGTATGGAATCCCCACAAGGGAACAACATGGAAAATTCTTCTATGGTTTTTTTTACTACGTAGTCTCATTACTGGATTGGCTTTGAAATTTTCAGATGATCTAGGAAAAGGACTATTGGTTGGTTAATCACAAATGCTGTACATTCTGCACTGACGTTAGATTGAAAGTATTTTGGAAAGTAACAGAAGAATGCTGATTCAAAGATGTGGGCAGACCCCCTTCCATCTGCTGGTTGACCTCAAAGACTTGCCAGCAGAAAGAGCAGCTGATGCAATATCTGTGTTGACTGAGATCAAGCCAGGAGAAGACCATATGGGGCCCAAGAAGAGTAGGTAGTGAGAACAGCTGAGTAAGGCAGGATCCAGACCTCTTCCAGATCTATTCCTCTATATGGTGAGCAAGTTTAAAGTAAACAAAACATAATACGATCTCATGAAAATAACTACAAACAATATTAAACATTAACAAAAAATCAATAACATCAGTGATAAAAAAGAAAGATACCAGAAAAATAAAGGACAATTCAAAAGTCAAAACCAGAGAGGTCAATTCGGAGGTGAATTATCAAAGTGTCATCCGTTATCAACATGATCAGGAAACACCAATCTAAATAACCTGGCCTTTATTTATTTATTTATTTATTTATTTATTTATTTATTTATTTATTTATTTATGAGGGTTTTTTACCCCACCTTTCTCCTTGGAAAGGCGGCTTACAGTAATGAGGGACAACATACAACCCAGTACAATTAAGACATGTTCAAGTATTGAGAACAGGGAGTTGAGGGACATCTTAAAGCATTAATAGACAAACATTAAAGCTACAAGAGAACGTGAGCAGTTAAAGAGAAGAGTAAAAATTCCATGTAATCATGCACGGTAGTCCATATAAAAGTTAGGGGAATGGAGACTAGATATTGTTTAAATATCTGCCGTGTGGGAGCTGGACAAATTTTGACAGATACATAGTTGGTTGCATAGCTGCAGGGTGATCACTGAAAAGGCCCAGTTCCTTGTAGTCGTCTTCCAAGTGTTTCTCGGTATTGGCACCCACAGGTGGTCTGCCTGAGATGAACAAGTGACGTGGGTATTACATTTCGGGAGGAGCTGTTCTGCCAGATAGAGATTGGCAATCATCAGCCATTTTTTTTCCTGGAGAAATGCAGGGAACCTAAGTTTACATACTGGGGAGTGTGGAGAGCGAGACCGCCAGGGAGATCATGGAGGAGGCTGGTACTTTTGGGGTTGCAGGAAGCAGCAGATCTGCTTCAAGTATCACTCAGAACTTGACTGGAGCTGTCCAGGGTGCTGAGTTTATCACCGGAACAGGGACGACTTTGCACTGTCGGCAGATCCTGTTGCTTCAGATGAAAACCTGGAATGGATTTGCCATCCTTGTGAAAACCAGAGGCACCTCCCCTGAAGACTCTTCCCTCCAAGGCTGCATTAGGCAAATGGTGGGGTCCTACCAAATTCTGCATGGGTCCTAACTGTTCTACATGGAGCAGCACTACTCTTGTACCAAAAGCTCTATGCCAGGGGTGTCCAAACTTCAGCCCTCCAGATGTTTTGGACCACAACTCTCAGAATTTCAAGCCTGTATTGCCAATGACAAAGGACCGTGGGAGTTGTGGTCCAAAACATCTGGAGGACCAACATTTGTACACCACTGCTCTATGCCTAGAGGGAGCAACATCTGTACAGGCAGAGAGAATGAGGGCAACTGATGCATCTCCTTTGTCTTTCTCAGTTTGTCCCCTATTAAGCTAGACTGATACTGTTAGGTTGCTGGACTAATGCTTAGCAATGTAGTTTTAAGGTAGACATAGTGGCTTTTTGTCTCTTACGCCTCATTTAAGTTAGGAAGAGAAATCATATTATTATTTTTTAGTAAGAGAATATTCTTGTGTAATTCTTGTTAGCCGAATAAATGCCTTTATATTCTGATTCAAGTGAAGGTGCCTGTTGAATAATTATTCTGGTAAGTGAAATAGCTATCACAGCCAGGCTGGGAGACGTAAAGAATCCACGTGGGCTTGTGTTCTCCAGATTCCTGCTTTCAGCAGCTGAGGATGATTGACTGTAGATGGGATCTGGGTGGAGGAACAGCCCATATTCCGGTGCAGCCCTGCACACCCTTTGAGGTTTACTGAACTGCTGGATAGCTCAGTGTCTGAGGACCAGCTGGAGCGCCAAAGGTTGGGCGTTTGATTCCCCACTGGTCTTCGTTGAGAAGAGCTGGACTTCACGATCCAGAGGGTCCCTTCCAGCCTGACACTCCTAAGATGAGGATGAAGAAGAAGAGCCTTAATGAACTACAGGATACTTTGTCTATTTTGATCAGGATGTTTGTTATTGCTTATCTGCTGTTATATTTAGCTTATCATCTTGCATTACCTGGAAGCCGCCCAGAGTTCCGCTCCGGAAGATGGGTGGGGAAAAAAATTCAATAAATAAATAAATAAATAAATAAATAAATAAATAAATAAATAAATAAATATGTTATATTGCTTTGTTTGATTACTATGCCATCTTTCTTGTATTCATTAGTGTTCACTGGCCAGAGTAGTCCAGTAGCTAGATGCGCAGTATATAAATATAACAAATAACATAAAACAAATAAGAATAGCTCAGTGGCTTAGATTTTGGGCTGGGGAGCCATAGAATCATAGAATCATAGAATCATAGAGTTGGAAGAGACCTCAAGAGCCATCCAGTCCAATCCCCTGCCATACAGGAACCCCCATCACAATATTTCTGACAGATGGCCATCCAGCCTCTGCTTAAAAACCTCCAAAGAAGGAGACTCCACCACCCTCCTTTTTGGCAGCATCTTCCACTGCCGAACAGCTCTAACTGTCATGAAGTTTATCCTAATGTTCAAATGGAATCTCTTTTCCTGTCGTTTGAAACCATTGCCCCAGGTCCCAGTCTCTGAAGCCATGGAAAACAAACCTGTTCCCTCTTCAATATGACATCCTTTCAAATATTTAAACATAGCTATCATATCCCCCCTCAGCCTTCTTTTTGAAAGGCTAAACATTCCCAGTTCCCTAAGCCATTCCTCGTAAGACGTTTCTTCCAGACCTTCAGCCCTCCGGACCGCCCTCCTCTGTACCCGCTCAAGGTTGTCAACATCCTTTTTAAATTGAGGCATACAGAACTGGACACAGGACTCCAGGTGGGGTCTGACCAGAGCAGAACAGAGTGGTACTATCACTCCCCTTGATCTAGACATGATGGTTCTGTTGATGCAACCAAGAGTCACATTGGCTTTCCTGGCGGCCGCATCACACTGCTGACTCATGTTCAATTTGTGGTCCACCAAGACTCCCAGATCCCTTCCACAGGTACTATTCTCCAGCCTAGTATCCCCCATCCTATATCTGTGCAATTCATTCTTTTTACCTAAATGCAGCACCCTACATTTCCCTCTGTTGAAATCCATTCCATTCCGTCAGGAGTTTGATTTCCCCTTTGAAAGGGGCTAGACTTGATGGTCTCTAGGGCCCCTTCTAGTTTTGGAGTTCAAAGATGCTGATGCTGATGCTGACAAGCAGAAAAACTTTGTTTCAGCAGAAAGTGAAAGAAGAAATGGAGAGGGGGAGGGGGGAGGAGGAGGAGGAGGAGGAGGAGGAGGAGGAGGAGGAGGAGGAGAGGCGGGAGAGGGATGCTGCTTTTCCGTGAGCATCACCCTGGTTTACTAGGATCCCTCTGTGCAAATATTGAGAAAGAACAAATAAAAACCCACACATGATTGCCTTGCTTCTGTTGGCCCATCAGTGTAGCGAAGCACTGCCTCCCTGCCACTCAATAAGTCAGCCTGCCAAGATTTGATGGGTTTGGGGTGGAGGGTGGGGGTGGGGGGGGGGGGGGTGGGGGGAAAATGCATCAGCCCTTCTTCAATGTTCTCCCTCTTTCAGCCACCAGTGAACTAGCAGACCCACCTCATAACCGTTTTCACACCTGCTGGTTGTGGCAGACACACTAGATGCGTCTTTTGTGGCTGCGGCCTCCTTCTTCAACGCCCCGCCCTGACACCGTACGGAAAAGAGGTTTCCATCTGCGGCCTCCTTGAGGATCAACCCGTTGCTCTATGACAAACACTCCTGGCATACAGTATCAAGCTTGCAATGCACGTTCCGTTGTTGATGATTACCAGTGCCTTGTTTATGAGGCCACTTAGTATGCAGGAGGAGTTTACACCCGAGCAGCTTCACCAGAAAGACAAGATAGTGATGGAGAGATGTCTGGCACTGGAAGGCAACGAGGCGGCCAGTTCAGAAGAGCAACCCGAAAGCGTGGCGATGGATTTCTTTGGACCCCTCTGGACCCCCCTGCATCCCGAGTTCTCAATATATTCTTACACCGGTCACTCCCTTTCCACCAGCTTGCTGCCAATTATCTCAGCTGGGTGCAAGCAGTCTGGTGGAGACTTTGCAGCCATGCATGCTGCTTTTAGTAGGGCCGCCATCTCACCAGCGTGTTCTGCGTATCTTAATTTGATGTGTAGGTTTTTTTCCAGGTGATCATGTGGTATTTGATGTGCATTTAGTGTCCTGTCGTCAGGGTCATATTTTTCTACTCTGGTCCCATCTCTACTTGCATACTGCACATCTTTCCCCCTTTTTCAGGGTCGATTTTCTAAGTCTACATCACATATTAAAAAAAATGTTTTTAGTGCATATTTTCTGTGTCCTGTCGTGGTTACAGAAGCCGTTATTCATTTCGTTATCTAACAAAACAAATAACGAATAACGGAACGAAAAAAAATCGTTTCATGCCCATCTCTACTTTTAATGCATTCAATCGGATTTGTGAAGGTACAGTAAAGATTGATTGACTCAAAAGGCATGATCTAAAATACAGAATAGGGATGGGAAGGAAACGAAAAATGAAATGCTGTTTCATTGTTTCATTGTGTTACAGGAGCGTGATCGGCTGGGACCAGAATTTACTTATCTTCCCGGTTAGAACATGATCTTTTACTGTGCAGTTAGCCAAAGGGAAACTACGGAGAAAACGCAGGTATGACCGTGGCCTTGGTTTGGCTGGGATGGACGTCTCTGGGCTGGGTTGACCGCCAATCTATCCAGCACTAACCCATTGTCCCTTCTTCCTTTGAAAATCAAGAGCGACCTGCTTGCCCTTGATCTCTTTCCTTCCATCTGAGAGCAGTCTGTTAGTTTGCTGTTTGATCTGCTCACAACCGGAAGCAATAAAACATGTTTACCCTTTCTACTATCAATATCTCAGAGTGAGCTATGGAGACTGTAAGTGAGGAAAGGGGTGGACTAATTTGGAGGACCTGGTGCTATTCTGCTTTGCGGCTCTCTGTACTTCTGCTGCATAGCTAGAGGAATGTCACAAAAATGCCAAAACTCTGCAGACGTAGCCAGTGGAAACGTATATCCTGTAGTTGATCCTACTGATGTTGGCGGTAAAACCATACTGACCCATAAGAAAAAAGCTATTCTCTCTTATCATGTGGAAGTGTTGTAGCAAGCAGGGTTTCTACTTTCCCCTTCATTCAATTGTATCTCATCTCCCCCCACATTTGGGACTTAAGGCATCTTATAACAATATAACACAAATACAGTTAAATGTATAAAATATATGTCTGCGAAGATTCTCAGCCACCCGGGTGAGGTTATTTAAAAGATGAGCCATGGCGACTGGACTTCTTTTCTTATGAGATCGAAACATTTCACTACTCATACAAGTAGCTCCGTCAGTCTGAGGGACGTTGGTGTGAGGTTTCCAGTTTATATGTCTGTGAAGATTCTCAGGCATCCAGGTGAGGTTATCCAGAAGTAGTGCAATGAGTGAGGAGTGTGCAGGGCTCTACAATGGAGGAGTCAGGGGGTGCCATGGTCTACAGTGTCGAAAGCAAAGCAAAGTGTTCTGCTTATATTTATATATTTATTCATTTATTTTTAAGGCTATCTTCCGGACGGAACTCCGGGCGGTTTACAACAAAAACATAGACAATAAACCAATTAAATACAGCATCAATATAAAATCAGTAGGATCAGTAGAATATAAAAGGGAAGGGGGAAAAATAGCAAGGAAACAAGTGGCGGACAAAAATAAAATAATAATAATAATACCACCCCATACACTTCAAGCGCTCTCTGGGCAGTTTACAATTTCATTATGCAGGCTTTACATTACCCCCACCCCCACCCCAGCAAGCTGGGTACTCATTCTACAGACCCCGGAAGAACAGAAGTCTGAGTCAACCATGAGTTGGCAACCTGGGATTGAACCCCAGGTTGTGAGCCCTGTTTTAGCTGCAGGACAGGCATTTAACCACTGCGCCACGGGGCTCTTACAGAAATAGAAGCAGCCTTAAAGTGCTAAAAAGGTGCTAATTGGCAATTTCCACCTCTTTGTCTTTTCTCCTAAGTGTGTTGAAAACAGATAGATAGATAGATAGATAGATAGATAGATAGATAGATAGATAGATAGATAGATAGATAGAAGGCAATTGACACACTCACCAGAAGCCCTCCTTTGCCACACTGAGCAGAAAGCAGATAAAAGAGAATGGTCGGCAGTGGTCATAGCAGTGGTGGTGATCCTGACGGGTCTTTCAGACTAGGTGATCTTTGGAGTTTGCTGATGGCAGGAGATATATTTAAGGATAATTTTAAGTGAAACTTTTTCTGAAGAAACAAAGTTTGGCAGTGAAGCAGAAAAAGGTTACGTGGATAATGGTAACAAAGCAAGAGAGTTAATGAGAATGGCCTGCTCAGCTTATCAATGGGTGTAAGGAATGTCAACATGTAATTACCTTGATGTAACGGAAGGGGCCAGGGCTCAGTTGTGCGCCGCAGGGCTGGCATACTGGAGCCAGTGTCCAATTTCCATCCCATGGATCCAGTTAAATGAGTCTTGGAGTCTCTCTCTCTCTCTCTCTCTCTCTCTCTCTGAGTGTGTGTGTGTGTGTGTGTGTGTGTGTGTGTGTGTGTGTGTGTGTGTGTGTGTGCGTGTGTAGGTCCACTTCTGAGACTTGGGAGAATGGATCCTGGCAGCCCAAATTCACTGCTTTTGCCTGGAGAGTTTCAAAACTTCATATAAAAAGTAGAATTTGTGGCAGGGGGCATAAAAAGAGATAGGGGTAGAAGGAAAGGCTGAAACCTTTCAGGTTTGACAACATCTCATTGTTCTGCAATTCTATCATCATCATCATCATCATCGTTGTTGTTGTTGTTGTCATCGCCATCGTTGCTGTTGTTGTTGTTGCCGTCGTCATCGTCGTCGTCATCATCATCATCATTTGCTCCCTGCTTTCTCCATTTATTTTGTCAACAAGTGTCAGGCCCCTGCCAGAACCTATTCCAGAGACTAAAGAGTTAATGCCTGAAGAAGCCCCAGATTGGGTTTTTGAGCTGTCAGTTCCTCCAGCAGCTGCACAGGAGAGTGACTCAGCATCTTTAGGAGAGTCTCCACCTCCACAGAAGGCTGCTTGTCGAAGGCAGCAAAGGCTTACAAACAGGAGAAGCAGAGACAAGCTTTATCTGAGCCACCGAGGTCTGCATTCAGGGAGTCCTGAGTTTTGACAGGGTTAGTTTCCGGGGAAGTTATGTTGCTCTCTGGAGACATAAATTAAGCATTCAGGGCTGAGGCAAACTGTGGGAGCAATGCGTTGTTACTACAACTTTCTACTGCCTTCCTGCTCGATCCTTGTTCCTACTTGGCATGACCCTGGACCTCGTCTCTGGACTTTCTCAGTGGACCTGGCGTAAGCTACGTTTGGCATTCTGGCTTTGACCTTTGGACTGCTTATCTTGGACTCTGCTTTGCTCTCTGAATAGGCGTGACCTTGCTATAGTTCTCCTGGACTCTGATTTGCTTCTGATTTACTGTATTGGGGTTTGGCTCTGAGTTTCCAGTAAAAAGCCTGAACTTACCTGTGTGTGTGTCTGTGGGTCATGACAACAAGCTGTGGTAGACATACTGGCTACCTCTTTGGAAAGGGACAGAATTCAAGTTATTTTATGCGTGCAGTGTTTTTTGAATTGCTTTCCAAAATTACTTCCCAGAGACTATTTGGGAGAATGGCTGATACTTCACATCCATCTCATAACTGTTTGTGGTCCCGCTTGGGACCACTACAAAGTACAGTGACCTCCTGCCATTTTGCGGTTCAGGTCCCGCGGTCCCGCTACACCACGGGATTGCAGTACCTGCACCGCTGGGGGGTGGGGGGCAATCGGATCGCTCCCCACCCCCCACCCCCGGGGAGCCATCGCGTTGCTCCCCGCCATCCCTCCACATGCCTCCCAGGCTTCCAGAGGGGGCGGGGGGTGGCGGGGAGCCATCGCATGGCTCCCTGCCACCCCCCGCCCCCTCTGTGAAGTCTCGGGGCCGTGCGGGGAGGCAGGGGGCGGGGCCACAATCTCCATTGAAAAGCATTGCCAATGCGTTTCAATGGAGAAGGGACAAGAAGTCTCGAGCGGCACGGGCCTCCTGGGTGCGTGGGAGGGCAGCGCCGAGCGATCAGATTGCTCGGCGCTGCCCCCCCAAAGCCACCCATGTCCGTGGGAGGGCAGCTCCGAGCGATCCGATCGCTCAGCGCTGACCCCCCACCCGCTCTAGAAGCCTCCTGGGTCCGTGGGAGGGCAGTGCCAAGTGATGGGGTCGCTCCGTGCCGCCCCCACGCTCTGCCACAGGCATGCGATCGCCCCCCACCCCAGCCCCCCACCCGCTTCCACATATTGCGGTTTTTCACATATCGCGGGTGGGGTGGGTCCCTAACCCTCGCGATTGGCGGGGGTTTACTGTAATCTAACCGCACGTCCATTGCAGGATGAGGGGAGTTCGTCCCGAACACGCCCCCTGAACTGCAATTTAAGTGGGATGAGAGATTCCCCTCCCTGACCTCGGGAATCTGTCCTTATGCTTCTCGTTCTGAGATGAGTGCTCGTGAGGTAAGGCTTGTCATGCAATGTGCTATTCTCCATCTAGTGGCAGGAGTGCAAAGTGCCATTCACCAGTACATTCCCTATGGAGTCAGCAACGCAGTGCAGAGAGATTAAAAGACAAATGCCTCAAACTAAGCTCCATTACGCATTGAAGACAAGGCTTCAGAGAATCAAACATCAAAAAACGGAAGGTCGGGCAGAAATAAAACGGAGAACAAAGGCATGGAATTTCACATCTCATCACGGAACGAGGGCGTGCAGCAACAGTCATGCTGGTATCATCCACCACGCTGTGTGTACACGGGAACAGGGACAGAACCGGAAGAAGACCACGTGACCGCAATCAAGATCAACACGCAACAAACTTCCTCCCAGGATGAGAATGGACGTGAAGTAACCATCAATGTTTCTGTATTAGGGATGGGCATGAAACAAAAAAAATTATGTTTTATTTCGTTTTATTTCATGCTCACCCCGTTTTGTTTCGTTTCATTTCTTGCAAATTTTTCTTTAAAAATCATACAAAACAAAACGAAATGAAATGAAATGGCTCCTCTGGGTCATAGAGGCACCAGATTTGGTGCCCACGACTCCAGGAGCCATTTTTAAAGGGCTCCTGCTGAGCTGTTATCGGCTGGACACCTTTAAAACTGGCCCATCGGCACCAGGGGGATTCCCTCGTGCCGACTTGGCCAGGTTTAAAGGGGTCCAGCTATTGACAGCTCGGCAGGAGCCCTCAGAAAATGATGGAATGAAACAGTTCATTTCAATGTAAACACGACCGTTTCATCTATGATGAAATTCTGCTTCCTCATTTCATTTTGTTTCATTTTGTTTCATTACATAATGAAACGACGAAACAGCATTTCATTTTTCGCTTCCTGCCCATCCCTAGTCTGTATTTTAGATGACGCCTTTTGAGTTAATCAATCTTTACTGTACCTTCACAGATCCGATTGAATGTATTAAAAGCAATTGAAAACAGTATGATAAGAACTAAAATATATATATATTATTTAACAAAGGCAAGATCTATCTTATGCATTCTTTGTACAGAGACAAGAAACTTGCCCACTAGTTCTGTACTGGATTTCTTCATATCAGCTAAAAGATATTTTAGGTAACAATCCTGAGTCCTGCCTGGGAAATCTCTCAGAACAAGGTTGAGGAACCTGGCACAGTCATCTGTAAAAATATGAAAAGGACACACTCCAGTGTTTTGATTTCTTTGTCACTACAAGGGAAAAATCGATTTTCATAGCGTCCAGCTAAAACTACAGACGGAAGTCTCATTCTTTTGGTAAAGCATCAGAAGGTAGCAACACAAAGCAAGGTTACACGCTACTTTTGCAATAATAGGAAAGGTAACAGCAACAAGTATGCTGTGGAATAATAGGAATGAATTTCTTCTTAAAAGGAACCTCCCAACAACTATCTGACCCATAAGCGTAGGGGAGCACAATCGGTTTGGAGGTTCCCTCTTTCAGAATTTTAGAACATCTGGGTTTTTTTTGTTTTTTCGGTTTTAGGGCCAACAGTTTCTGTCTGTTGACCAGACAAAAGCATTCATGGGCTTGTACACACACAAGCTTTCAGAGGTTACAAGCTATGGGTTACAGATAAGGTTATGCAGCTATCTCAAGTCCATTTTGTGACTTGTGTGTGTTGTGTCGTTACAGTCGTGAACGACTCTTCATGACTCCATGCCCATGGAGTTTTCTTGGCAGGAATACTGGAGTGGTTTGCCAGTTCCTACTGCAGGCGCCTACAACACCTGGTATTCCCTGGTGGTCTCCCATCCAAGTACTAACCAGGGCCGACCCTGCTTACCTTCCAAAATCAGGCGCGATTGGATCAAAGGTTGCTAAACCTGTTGTCAGGTTACATTTTTATATAAACTTAAAGGGAGAGGATGCTCCTCTTAGCTGACCAGTATCAGGCCTGAAAAATGTACACGGAACAATGATGGGATACTAACTGATGGTGTGATTAGTTTGATCTCGAATGATAAAGCCATGAACATATCTAGTGGAGTGGAAATTTTCGAGCGACTAGGAGACATTCGTAGAAAATAGGAAGAAACAAGTTAAGACCCACTGGGTGGTGCTGGGGTTTAGGCAAGTGCTTGCGGAACCAAAGTTTGGGAGTATGATGATGATGATGATGATGATGATGATCATGATGATGATCATGATGATGATCATGATGATGATGATGATGATCCACAAGGATAGTTACTGCTTGTTATGGACATGGAAGGCCTGGATAATAACAGCCAATCATTACACATCTATAGCATAATAGAACGTAACTGAGGTCATTTTACTCATAGAAGTTGGAGCCGATGGGAGATGTAAGATACGGGTGAGGAAATGTTTGGGTGTCATTTTCTGCTTCCTGGTTGACCTTCCTGGGATGGAGGAACACTTGCTTATCTAATTGCATAAGTCTTTTATCTCGATGTGAAGGCTGAAATGGAACCTTTATTTCTTGTAGTCCCTGGTCTTCTTTTCTGTTTGGATCCAAACATGCTTAACTTAATGGAAATCTTGTCTGCGGGATCTTGAACAGGGGAACAGACTGTCCATCCCTTTTAAATAAGTGGTGGGAGGCTTCGTAGGAATCAGAATGTCTTCCATTGAGCCAGTAATTCAGACAAGCCACTAGGACTGGTTGGAACCAGGCTGAAAACAGATGCAGTCTTAAAATCTCTTGCAAAAATCCCGAGTCCCTCAGAACTGGGTGAAGGAGAATGCTCACTTTACTTGCACCAGGTCCCCAAATCCATCCCCGTATACACTGCCAGACGTCTTGCGTGGTCTGGGCAGGGGGGGGGAAGGGTGCATACTTGATTGCAGCATTTCATGACGGACAGTTTCCATGTCATGTGCCGGTTTAGGTCCACTGGACTTCCCATGCATTAGGCACATCACTTACAACTGAAAGGGCAACCCCTTACCTGTTTATTCAAATGTAAAACCATCTAACAAATAATCTGCTTGGAAGGGGGAATAGGTAGGTAAACAGGTAGTTTCCCCTCTTATCTTTTCCAGATCCACATGGAGATTGGTGTTCACCAGCTTCATCCCTCCTTTTCTCTGAGGTCATTCCTCTTTCATTTTCTCAGACCTGCGCAGTAAAAAATTGTGTGATAACCAGGAAGAGAAGCAAATTCTGTTCCTGGCTGACCATGCCCCTTGAACAGCTGTTTCAGCGAAGTTTCCTAAACCACCGCCAGGGGCTGGATTTAGAAACTTCGCTCGAAAATGCTTACTTATTTGCTTCTGTCGCCACAACAGAAGGACACAGAAAATAATGCAGTAAAAACAGTTTTTGCCACGGAGGATTGGAAACTGGAGCCGGAAAATAGGACAAAATGCGTAGTATACAGGTTAGGACCGAACCAGAATAGGAAAGTACGACGCAGAGGAGAGGACACCAACTGCTCATTAAAAACCACGTGACCACCCAGAAAAAAAATACGCAGGAAATTTAAATACGCAGAAAACCCAGGTATGACCACGGCCTTAGAGAGACAAAGGCTGATCTGCAAGCATGGAAGTTAGCTCTAGTGGCTTCAGGAACAAAGGTTACTGGATCTTTCCTTCCTGCATTGTCCCCAAAGGGATGCCCTGGATAACAAGCAAACAATAAGGTTTATCCAGCTTGTGTCTTCCCACCGGCACCCAGAGTGTTCACTCCCTTCAGTTGTGGCAAGTTCAGTGCTAAGCCAGTAAAAAGAATGCTGATTACTCCCAGAGGCATAGCTAGAGTTTTGAGCGCCCGGGGACAAAATAAGTTTTGGTGCCCTCTCCCCCCACCTTGTCTCACCCACCCAGCATGGCCCCTGCACTCTTGCTTGGTTGCTCAGTTGGTCATTCTCCAGGGGCCCAGGGTGCGCACCGGGCTCCCCGGTGGGACGGGTCTGCCTTCGCTCCACCCACCGATCTCCTCTCCCTTCGGACAGGGCCACCAGCTCCAAATAGGCGGCCCAGAGCCCCATGGCTAGCAGCCTGACGATCAACCAGTGGCGGAACCTCCTCCTCCTCAGCACTTGGCCCAGATGGCACAGGCGGCACCTCATCCTGCCTCAGGCAAAGGGCGACTGCATGCTGTGAGAGCCGCCACCTTCCTTCTTGTTTCTCCCATCCAGTTTCTCTCAGCCGGCCCTGCTCGTTTCTCTTCTCCAGCTGAGTTGGGGGGCCTCTGTGGTTGCTCTTTTTTCCTTTCCTTTTCTTTTCTTCTCCTAATCCCAGCTCGTTCCCATCAGAGGCAGTCTCGGCTGTTGCCGTGCTGCCAGAGCCTGGGCGCTTGTGACTAGAGATGGGCACGAAACGCACATTTTTTCGTTTCCGTTACCGTTGGTCGTTTCCGTTACGTAACGAAACGACAAACGAAAATTGTGATGAAAATGAAACGAAACGAACAGAACCACGAAGATTTTGTTCGTACGTTTCGTTTCCGTTACTGGCGGCGTGCAATGAAATTGAGCTGTTTTAAATGTTAAAAAACGCCCTGGACATCCATAAAAACGCAGCGATAATTATTTATACTGCCTGATAATACCTAAAGGGTGTTTGGGGGCCTTAAAACATGCATTTATGTCTTTTCTCAGATCGCTGTATTTTTTTCCTTTAAGGAGAGTTAGGGGACATCGACCCAAAATGGCTTCCAGATGCCTAATATTGATTTCTTGGGTATTAAAACGCCCTGGACATCCATAAAAATGCAGCGATAATGTGATAATTATTTGAAATTATTACCTACCAGGGGGTTGCGGTCCTTAAAATGTTTGTTTTTGTCTTCTCCCATCGCGATGTATTTTGCTTTTCCCTTTAAGGATGACAAAATGGATGTTGCCACTCCAGCCACAACATGGAGGCAAGCCATGTGATGGGATCATGTAAATTACCAGACAACTTCAACCAATAGCATGCCCAGGTTGCAGACTGGGCAGGTCTGGCAGCCACAGAGGGAATAAAAAGCTCTGGCAGTCCCCGGAAATGCTTTAAAAATTGCGCAAAAAGCGGGTAGAAATGACAAACGACAAACGAAAAACAAAAACGAAATTTTTTCAAAACATTCGCGAAAAGCAGAAACGAACCGAAACAGACCTCTCAACAACAAACGACAAACGAAACACCATTTTTTTTTATTCGTGCCCATCTCTACTTGTGACATGTCCACCTCCCTCATGGATGAGGGACCTCAGTTCCCTCCATTAAAAAAAAAGTGCCCACCGTTTCCTGCTGGCTCCTCTCGTGTGGGCTCCAGGTCCCAGGCAATTGGGGAGCTGTCTCCCCAAGATTACTGCATCTGGGGCAGATGTACCCTTCTGCCCCCCTAGATACGCCCCTGATTACTCCTAACAAGTGAGATGGCTTTCTAGCCAACTGAAAGAAATACAACATTGCAGTAAAAAAGCCTTGTGGGCGGGGGGGGGGGGGGGGGGAGACACAATCAAAATTGAGGAGGTAACATATAAAAACCCAGCTGCTAATTTGTACCATAGGGGGCAGTGCTAGGAAGGCCTCTGCTGATAGCTGGAGGGGACGAGGAGGTGAAGGAACGCTTTTCTCCCTCTCACAAAATACCAGAACTAGGGGACCTACACTCAAATTGAGAGCTGGGAGAGTGAGAATAGACAAAAGAAAACATTTTTTTTTACCCAGCATGTTGTTAGTCTGTGGAACTCCCTGCAACAGGAGGTGGTGATGGCATCTGGCCTGGATGCCTTCAAAAGGGGATTGGACAGATTCCTGGAGGAAAAGTCCATCACAGGTGACAAACCATGATGGAGATGTGTAATCTCCAGGCTTAAAACCAGGGTACTTCAAGGGCCAGATGCAGGGGAGTGGTATCGGGAGACAGATATCTAGTCTTGTGCGCTCCCAGACGCATCTGGTGGGGCCACTGGGAGATACAGGAAGGTGGACTCGATAGGCCTTTGGCCTGATCCAGCATGGCTCTTCTTATGAATGGGTGGCTTCAGATCACAGTTCCACCCATCCACCTTGGCACAAGACTGATGCAACCAGCTAGTACCTTAACTCCAACTCCAAATAAACATTACAGCAAGATCCCACGACCCACACACCTCCTTCCATGTCACTCAAGGAGCCGTTGGACAGAGAGGAAATGAAACTTTGAATAGTATGTCAGCATCTCTGAAGGCAGATTCCCAGTGAAGTCCTCTCTGGTTATGTAATCTTTACTAGCCCATGTCTTGTGTTTTACTGCGCTTAGTCCTGAGTGGTTCCCCCGCTTTAAAGAACCAAAGAATGGAGTTCACCTTATGTATTGAGATGAGAGCTAAGGTATAAGAAAAAGGTCTCCATGTGTTTGATGACAGAGGCTGAATATAGGGAGGAGGTGTGTTCTGTGGTCTTAATTTCCGCCTCACAGTTTCCACCTCACATTTCTGTTTTAAACCAACACCTGTTTTTTCTTTTTAGAGAAACTTGCCTGCATTTCAGAAGGCAGGCCCCCATAAAAATGAATGGTAGCTAGAAAATGAAAGGAAAAAATACTGTATCGGAAAGCAAAGAGTGAGCAGCAGCACAAGACCTTGTGCTCACTGAACAAAGCATAACAACCTCCTCATAAGAACAAACATAAGACAGCCACCACAGGCCATCCAGTCCAGCATTCTGTCTCACCATTTGCTTCAGGGTATTTCCAAGCAGATGTCTTCACCTGGTTATGATTCCCTACAAATGGCATGGAGCGATATCCTGCCTCTCTCTCCAACCAGGAGGTTATTCTTAGGCATCCATCATGAGAGCCATGGATACCCTTGTTCTCCATGAACTTGTCCAATTCTTTCTTAAAGCTGTCAAGGCAGCTGTCACCATTTCTTCTAGCTGGGAGTACCAGAGACCAGTGATCCTGTGAGTGAAAAAGTACTTTCTCTTATTGGTTTGAGATCTAGCACCCAAAAGTTGCAGGGAGTGCCCCCCAGTTCTAGTATTGTGCGATAGGGAAAACAGCTATTCCTTATCTACTTTGTCCACACCGTGTATGATTTTATAAACTTCAATCAGGTCACCTCTTGGGTGCCGTTGTTCAAGAGTGAACAAAACCTCTAGATGGATCTCTAAGGAAATGCAACCATTTGGAAAGAGGGAGCCGTGTTCTACCACTTGTTGCGGGGGGGGGGCAGTTGGCTAGGAAGTAGAGATGGGCACGACTTGAAAAAAAATTTTTTTCGAGTTGTCGTTAGTCGGGCCAGTCCCGTTTCGGGTCGTTTCCGGTTTTCGCGAAAATTCGCAAAAATTAGTCGGTCGTTTTTTTTTTTTTTTTTTTTTTCGTTGTCGTTAGTACTGGTTTTGGGGGGGGGAGCGGGCTCCTGGAGGCACCTCTGTGGGGTGGGTGCCTGCTCTGGCCCGCTATAAAGGGAAAGTGGGCTCCTCACCCACTAGGAAGGGGAAGCAGGCTCCAAGAGACCCCTCTACATGGGGGTCTCCCTTCCTCACCTGCTGCTGCTGCAAAATGCTATGCAATAGCCATATGGATATTGCATAACAGAATGTGCAGACAGTGAGACCAGTGAGAGTGATAGCATCATGCCCGCCCTTCACAAGGCTCCCGCACCACCATGTCTCACACAGAAGGGAATTGTACTTGCTGTGTGTAGTGCAATGCAAGCAAGTAGATCTGGCTTTAAGGTGGCTTAGTGCAATGGCTAGGGTTAGGCTAGTGACGGGTAAGGTTACGGTGGGCTAGTGGGCTGCACCTCTGGGTGCCTCTCTGACCCACTAAGAAGACAGTCTGTGACATATGGGTACGGAGTCAAGGGTTAGGGTTAGGGCTAGGGCAGGTTTTAGGGGGCTTTTTGGCACATCCCAGAAGTCTCCATGGCCAAGTGGCCATGCGATTGGTGGGATGGCTCCAAAAATTTGCATGGTCGTCCACTCCCACATGGCTGGCCACTCGGCCAGCCCATCATTGCGCAGGTGTAAATAAAATAAAATAAAATAAAATCAATGGAGGACAGAGGAGGAGAGGAGAGACATTTTGTTGCAAGAAAAAACCCACTGCTACTGTGAAAAATCTGGCAGTTTATAAATTTCCGCGTGTTTCTGTTGTGCTTGTGTGTTTTTGGACCATGATTTCAAAAACAATATTGCGTTCGCCGGCCCATTTTGGATCCCCCACCCGCACCGCATGGCATGGCGAGTCCGGCTGCCCAGGACAGGGGGGAGGTGGGACCCCCCCTCCAGAAACCACCCCTCCGGTAGGTGCCCTGCGCCCTTAGTCAAGCAGGCATTTTTCCGCCTGCTTTTTTGGCCCGGGAATGGGTGGGGGAGAGTTTAAAAGTTTTTTCCTGTGCCGTCCGTGCTGCTTGCTTGCGCTTTAATTGCGGCGGCCGGCGGCCGGCGAGACTGGGCTTTTTGCTGGCTGGCTGCGAGCCTGCGGCGAGTCCCACAGAGCAGCCCACTAGGACGGGGGATGGGGGGGAGGCCGGGGACCTCCAGAAACAACCCCTCTGGTAGGTGCCCTGAGGCACAGCAGGCATTTTTCCGCCTGCTTTTTGGCCGGGAACTGGGTTTTTTTAACTTTTAAAAACTTTTTTTCTGTGCCGCGTGGCATCGCGCGATGCAAGGAACGAGCACGACAAATCAGACCAAAATTGTTCGTTCGTCGGTTCGAGCTTGAAGTCTCGCGGAGTAATTCCCGTTACCGTTTCCGTAGAGTAACGGAACCGAGTAACGGAACCGGAAACGGGAATACCGCTAAGTCGTGCCCATCTCTACTAGGAAGGGACCGTCCTACAGTGAAATCTTGAACAAAAGAGACAAATGGAGATGCTCAGGTTTCCGAAGACGAGCTCAGAATAATGCATCAGTGAATAACAGTTGTGAGAAAAAGGTTGCTGAAGAAGAAGAAGAAGAAGAAGAAGAAGAAGGAGGAGGAGGAGGAGGAGGAGGAGGAGGAGGAGGAGGAGGAGGAGGAGGAGGAGGAGGAGGAGAAAGAAGAAGAAGAAGAAGAAGAAGAAGAAGAGGAGGAGGAGGAGAAAGAAGAAGAAGAAGAAGAAGAAGAAGAAGAAGAAGAAGAAGAAGAAGAAGAAGAAGAAGAAGAAGAAGAAGAAGAAGAAGAAGGCTCCACTCTCTTTTCCATGGAGAGGTAACATGGCAACCTGTCATCATCCTCCACAGTTTGCTGGCTAAACCCCCCATCTAATGAGGCAAGCTTCTGTTCTCCTCTAAAGGGCTCCCCCTTGCCTAATGAGCGAGGATACTGAATGAGCTCCGTTTAACCCATGCCTGCTTCCACCAGTTCTTCGGGAAGCAATATAGTGGCCAGTGTTGAAATGGAGCCTCTGATACTAGCCTGTAGGCAATGATGAGACAGGATGGCAGCCATTTAGGGTCAGGAAAAAAGGATGAAGGGAGATCTGCAGAAATCTAAGAGTGTGGGAGTCAAGGGGACAGCCTGCGGACAATGTTCCCCCTCCTTTCCCCCCTTTTTTCTTTCCTTTTTGGACTTAGGCAGAGCTTTTGAAGAAAGTGTGTGAGTGACACCCTCCATAATGTAACAGGCTGGGCCAAGACCCCATGTCAGCCACACTGGCTCCAGAGCATGGAAAGGCTGCTACAGAACAATGTTTCGCCTCCTGTTTGTGCCAAAACCTGACAGATGAATGGAAACGGCTCGGTATTAATTAAACATCTGGAGAACTTGGCAAATGGCCCACTTAATTATGCGTGGGGTTTGAAGCCCCCCCCCCGTCTTCCTTGTCCTACAGCTTCAGTGTGAGGACTCATTTCCGCCTTCAAAGCCAGGTAAGACCTCCGGTTCCCAGGCTCTGTATGCATGGGGGTGGGGAGGGGGGGGGGGGGGGGGGAGAAAAAGTGAAAAAGGCAAGCCAACTTCTTTACTGGAGGATGCTGACAACGTTGGCCGTCCATTACTCCGTAGGTCCCACTCACCCCTCAGGGTCAGCTCCTCTGTCAACGCACTTCGCTTGTGGGTTTCAGCTTTAGGGACAAAAACTGGGCTGAATGTCCAACCATTTGATTTTTTTTTGGGGGGGGGGAGGCAAAATCGCTCTCCATCTTAGGTGAACGTTTGCCTTTCCGTCTCACTTGCATTGCTTTCCCATTCTGCGGTTGCCCCAGAGCTGATGGCCTCCCCGCCTCTGATGCGGAGGCAAGGAGCCCCGAGGCAGGGATGAAGGAACTCGCACCTTCCCCCGGGTGCTCGCGAAAGAGCCACGTAGGTTTACAGGCAACCAGAAAAAATCTCTCTGAAAGGACTCAAGGCATCCAAGCATGGACTGGACCCTTCAAAACGTTTGGAGCCACTTCGGAGAGACGTAGGAGGCCAATTTCGGATGTCCACGCAATCCGCGGGGCTGTGACCTGCCAATAAATGGTCCTCTGTAATGCCCATCGCCTCCCAGTGTTGTGAGCACTAGGATCAGTGATTTCCCTTTGAAAAGCACCCACCCCCTACCCTAATCTTAATTTTCTACCTTTCTGGTTTCTCCAAATCACCTTGCACTTAGTGGCTGTCCCATGAACTTAAACTGGGCAAAGGACATGGGATGCTACTAATTCTTTTGCTGACATTCACTTGGCTGGGAGTAACAGGTCTGCACCACCAACACCCCTGGTCATCCCTACCCCCTGCCTTCCCCCCAACCCTTCATACAGAACATCAGGAAGAACTTCATGACAGTTAGAGCTGTTCGGCAATGGAATATACTGCCACAAAGGAGGGTGGTGGAGTCTCCTTCTTTGGAGGTTTTTAAGCAGAGGCTGGATGGCCATCTGTCGGAAATACTCTGAGGGGGGTTCCTGCATGGCAGGGGGTTGGACTGGATGGCCCTTGAGGTCTCTTCCAACTCTAGGATTCTAGGATTCTCTGATTCTACCCTGTCTCTGGCAGCAATTCAACGGGTGGCTGCCACTGCGTCTGGGAGTGCGTTGCATAACGGAGGTGTTACCTGCTTCTCCCTTGCTCCTCAAGTTTAAATTATGCCGGCAAAATATGGGAAACAATTAGAATGCAATTAATACACGGGAGATACGTCGGGATAATTAGCCATGAGTTTAACGGGATGGATGCGACAACCACATTCCCCACTAATTGATGTTTAGTTAATTTGCCAGTGGCTGTCTCGTTAAGTGGTTATGAATGGGCTACGAAAGCCATGGCAAAGAGAAGCATACAGAAGCGGCTGCAATTACATGCACCGAGGTTCCCCGTTGTTGGCTCGCTGGTTCTATGTGGAGGCGCTGCAGCTGCCTCCCACTTTGGTTATGCTTCTGCATCCATTTCCATTCATGGATTCCCTTCGTTTTGGGCACAAAATGAAAAACAACATACTGTTCCATCCTGTCGTAAGGGTATATAAGAACATACGACCATAAGAAGATCTGCCAGGCCAAAGGCCCATCTAGTCCAGCTTCCTGTATCTCCCAGTGGCCCCAACAAATGTGTCCGGGAGCACACGAGACAACTAGATATCTCTCTCCTGATGCCACTCCCCTGCATCTGGTCCTTGAAGTGCCCTGGTTTTAAGCCTGGAGATTACACATCCTCATCATGGTTTGTAACCTGTGATTGACTTTTCCGCCAGGAATCTGTCCAATCCCCCTTTGAAGGCATCCAGGTCAGATGCCATCACCACATCATGTGGCAAGGAGATCCACAGACTAACAAGACGCTGGGTAAAAAAAAAATCTTTTGTCTCCATTTGAGTGAATGTCCCCTAGTTCGTGTATATTGTGTGTGAGAGAAGAGCTTCCCTCTATCCACTTTACTCATTCCCTGCATTATTTTGTACGTCTCAATCATATCCCCCCTCAGGTGCCTTTTTTCCAAACTAAAGAGTCCCAAATGTTTTAGCCTTTCCTCATAAGGTTACAAAATGTTTCATAAAATACCAAATTAGCAGGCAGCGTTTTGTTACAAAATGAAACAAAATGCCATTTTAAAAAAAACTGTTGAATTGAAATGATTCGTTCTCCCTTGATGGCTCGCCACCCAGGTGGGCTTTTTTGACAGCTCAGGCTGTGGGGAGAGGGGGTGGTGGTGGCAGGGGGCAGCAGATGGCAGAGGATGGAGACGGTGACGGGTGCAGGGGGTGGGCGGTGGGGGCAGTGGGCAGGCGGCAGTGGGCGGCTGGCGGGCCGTGAGGGGACGGACGGCGGTGACCAGCAGTGGGGGGGGCAGGGGGCGGCAGGCTGTCCAGTGCCCCCTCTCCATTTTTTTGCCTAGTTTGCCTTAATGGAAACGCCAGCCCTGGCCCCACCAGATGCGTCTGGGATCACACGAGACTAGATATCTGTCTCCTGATACCACTCCCCTGCATTTGGTCCTTGAAGTACCCCAGTTTTAAGCCTGGAGATAACACACATGGTTTGTAACCTGTGATGGACTTCTCTTCCAGGAATCTGTCCAATCCCCTGACCTTGTTTTGGTCATCGACTCATAGGATTGCCACAAGTCAGAGGCAAACGTGATGGCCCATAATGATGATGACGACGACGACGACGACAACAACAACAACAACAACAACAACAACAACAACAGGGCCTGGTTAGCACTTGGAGGAGAGATTTCCATCAACGCTCACAGGTCTTCAGAGGGGTTCGGAATGAAGCTTGCCTGGATCCCTGGAATCCATGGGATGCTGCTGCTGCTGCTGCCTGCTTCCCTCCACTCCGCTGAGAGCCAGCCACCTCGCGCCCTGCTACCCCGGCAGCCAGCACACTTTGATGCTGCTTCTCCTAATAGGAAAGTGCTGTCGGCGGGCAGGCGTCAGTTTTCCACACATTTTCCCCACCCTGGGACCTCGGAGGCCGCAAGGCAGCTTTGGCGGCACATCACGGCGGTTTTGTAGCTCGTTAGATGAAAAGTGAAGAGTGAAGACAAGCCAATGAATCATTCCTGTTTGGTTTGGCTGGAGCAAAAGGATGTGTTTAGAAATCTTTGATTCCTTTCTTCATTTCAAAGGCATCCTTCTTTCACTCCCGACTGCTTTTTAAAAAACTTTCTGCTCTCTCTCTCTCTCTCTCTCTCGCTACTCTCTCTCCTAGATTATCCTGAATTATTCCAAGATGGTAAAACAGGCAAACTCATCTTTTTCTTGGAGCTGGCTTCCCTCGCAGCAGATGTGAAAGCTGGACGGGGGTGGGGGTGGGTTGAGAGAGGGAAGTCTGGGTTTTGAACAGCAAATCTACAGTGACAACTAGAAGAAGCTGGTCTGGCCCATCTATGGGAGGAAGAAGAACAGCCATCGATGGTTGGTCCTGATGGCCTTCTCTTCCCTTCCACATAGTAGAAGAAGAAGGAGAAGAAAAAGTCTTCACTTTGACATTATCTATCAGGGATTTTAAGATAGCTTAGTGCAGGGATGGCAAACCTATGGCACATGTGCCAAAGGTGGCACGGAAAGAGCTTTAGCCTGGCACGCGACATGCTCCCTGACCCCCCCCCCCACTTCCCTCTCCGCTGGACCAGCCATGAGGCATTTATGGAGGGGGAAGTGGGGGGGCAGGGAGCATGTCAGGTGCCAGGCCAACCCTACCATCACCATTGCCCGCCCTTGCCGCCGCCCCCTGCTGCCCCTGACCCCGCCTCTGCCAATCCCGCTGCCAAGACCAACGCCATCCCTGCCCCTCCCACCGCCGCCGATGATGACCCTGACCCCGCCCCCTCTGTCACCCTTGCTGCCTTCGCCCCCTCCCCCCCCCGCGCGCTGCTGCCAATCTCGACTGCCGCCGCCACCAAGTTTGGGCACTCGGTGGCAAAAAGGTTCACCATCCCTGGCTTAGTGGCTTTGGTCTCTGGCTGTGGAGCCAGAGGTTGGGAGTTTGATTCCCCATTATTATTATTATTATTATTATTATTATTATTATTATTATTATTATTATTATTATTATTATTATTATTATTATTATTAAACCACACAGCTAACTACGCTGGATTTTGTAATACACATCACTATTCGAACGCTTCCCAAGCGTTTAGGACTCAGTGATGTATCGGCGAATTATGCGAGCAGATCCTAGTAAGGTGGCTTTCTGCAGCTGACTGATGGTGACTTTGTCCACTCCAATTTCTTCTAAAAATTTGCTTAGCTCTTTAGGCACCGCACCCAGTGTGCCAATTACCACTGGGACCACCTGTACTGGTTTATGCCAGAGTCTCTGAAGTTCAATTTTCAGATCCTGATATTGGGTAATTTTTTCAAGTTGTTTCTCAGTGACTCTACCATCTCCTGGTATAGCAACATCAATGATCCACACTTTTTTCTTCTCCACAATCACAATATCCGGGGTATTATGCTCCAAAACACTGTCTGTCTGTATTCGGAAGTCCCAAAGTAATCTTGCATGCTCATTTTCAGTTGCTTTTTATTTATTTTATTTATTTATTTATTTATATAGCTTGTATGCCGTACACTACCCAAAGGTCTCTGGGCGGTTCACAATCAAAGTTAACAATTTAGACAATTAAAACATCAAATTGCAATAAAATTTAAACAATAAAACATTTAAATACAATAAATACAATCTATTAAAACACTGCACTAAAATCGCCATCAGGACCCACAATAATCAATTAAAAGGACTTCTTCAGGCTTATGATCCCACCAGTTCTTTGCTACGGGCAGATGATAGTTCTGACACAAATTCCAGTGGACCATTTGAGCCACTACATTATGACGCTGGACAAACAGCCCATTATTATTATTATTATTATTATTATTATTATTATTATTATTATTATTATTATTATTATTATTATTAAACTGGGTATGTTTAGCCTTGAGAAAAGGAGCCCGAGAGGGCATAGGAGAGAACTTTTCAAAGACTTGAAAGGTTGTCCTACAGAGAAGGGGCAGGATTTGTCCTTGTACATCCCAAAATGCAGCTTGCTTGCTTGCTTGCTTGCTTATTTATTTATTTATTTATTTATTTATTTATTTATTTATTTATTTATTTATTTGATTCCTGAAACAATGGGTTCCCGTTACAGGAACCCAGATTTTGCCTGAATATAAGGAGGAACCTCTTAACTGTTAGAGCACCACAACAATGGAACCAATGGTTTCAGGAAGTGGTGGGTGCTCCTCCAACACTTGAGGTATTCAAGGAAATTTGAACAACCACCTGGCAGATATCCTGTGATTTGTATTCGTGCCTTGAGCACTCGATGACCTTGTAGGCCCCTTCCAACTTCATGATTATATGAATCTATGGCTTTAGGAGGAGTGGGTGTTACTAGGGAATGGGTGCACATTTGATGTAATGTGTTGCTATTAGCTGCTATCGATATATCACTCGGGTGCAATGCCTCTTAGGTAGCTGATTTAATCAATCAATGCATGCTTATTTTCCATTTTACATATTTGCCCTCATCTGTTCCTTCCCTGCCACCCATTATGCATCATC
The DNA here is from genome assembly GCA_037367245.1 of Phrynocephalus guinanensis. Classification (NCBI taxonomy): domain Eukaryota; kingdom Metazoa; phylum Chordata; class Lepidosauria; order Squamata; family Agamidae; genus Phrynocephalus; species Phrynocephalus guinanensis. The sequence continues at coordinate 123,152,701 of CM074738.1, forward strand.
TGAACTTCAGGAAGAGAGGGGTTCAGCATACAAAAAAATCCCACAGCCAGAACTGGCTTTTAATAAAAGGCACTTTCCCTTTGGCAATGGTCACATGATTAAAGAGGTGCTTCCTGTGTCCGCATAAACTCTGTTTCATTAACCACATTTTTTGTGTCCCCACAACGGGCAGCCTAAGTTTAGCAGTATAACAATGCTCCGGAAATGCCAGACCCTTTCTGCCTAATTGATATACCAACCAGAAAGTTTCAAAAAACAAACAAAAAAGAGTAAAATGGGGGCTAAAAGAAGAAAAAGTGGATTTTAGTGTCCCCACTGACGTTTGCTTCGGCTAAAAAGGCACATCCAAACTGAGACAAAAAATTACTACCTCCGGAGCAGGTACAAGGAAAACTCGTTGGGTTTCGCTTAAGTGGGCGTGGCCACCTTTTTTTAAAAAGCCGGTTGCTAGTGGGAACACAATTTTTGAGCTGATTTTTCCTGAAGGTAGAACTGGATTTTAGCAGTAGTTGGATAGAGCCCAGGGATTCAGCCCTTGGACTTCAAACTCTGCTGCATTTTCGCCCGGCCTCCCATAGTCACAGGGCTGCTGGCCTCTTCTCTGAAGAAACTACTCATGTGAAGCACCGTGTGTATATGATTGTGATAAAAAAATCCTCATAATTGTCTTGGTTATGAAGTTGTCTGTCAAGGAAACTCCAACTTTACAAAGATTCTGGCCTCCGGCATGAGATTTGAGCTACATGCAATACTTCTTTGTTGTGATGGCCACATTTTATGCAAAACGACTGAGTGAAAACTCAGGACCTTTTTTGTGACGCTAAGCACACCGATACAACAAACAGAAATGACAAACTGATTGGTCAGGAAGACACAAACAACTCATCCAGGGCTCATTGATTCACCGGTTCATGCAAAAAAGCACATTTTACAAAAATTGAACTCTGTGCTTTAGGTTTAATAATAACTGTTTTAGAGCTGCAGAGCTCCAAGGAACCTTCTGGATTACTGAGGCCAATGCCTGTCAAGGAGGTCCAGCGGGGAATTGAACTCCTGACCTCCATTGCCTGCCTAAACCCCAGAGTTCGTGAGAGCTCGTAGTTGCTGACAAGCTTCCTGTCTTCCACAAACTTGTTGAATATTCTTTTAGAACCAGTGAAGATGACGGTTATCACCACATCTTGTGCTGTGATCTCCAGAGATTAATTATGGTTCGTGTGAAGAAGTACCTCTGTTTCCTCAGCTGAGCCCAAGCGCTTGGCATGTAAGAGAAGGAAGGAAGTGTCCTCTCCATCTCCTTCCTCCACCCAGCGGATAATTAATTTCATCAACCTCTATCATCCGTGTCTCCCTGACTCTCTTTATTATTATTATTTTAAAGCCCCAGATGCTCTAACTCAGCCATTCTGAACTCTTTTTTGGGCCACGGCTAGAAACACAGGATGAACAACAGACACGCCGCATCAGGATTGTGTAAGTCACATAATAAACCTTGTAAGGTGGTGGTGAGTGAAGAACTGGTTCCAGGCTGTGCCCCCCTTCCTATGGAGCAGGGGCTGCTGCTGCGGGCAGTGGGAGGCATATGGCCCCTGTTGAGAATGGCTGATGATGGACACTTTTAGGACTTCTTCTGCACAGTCTCTGATGTTAATCACAGAGGTGTCTCCTTAAGGTCTGCTGTGGTCATGATCCACACATAGTCAATCACTCACTTCAGCCCAGACTTCCACAGGGTCCTAGAGGCCTCGCACATCTGGTACCTGAGATTGGATTCCTCTTGCCTCTCATTTCCCTTATCCCCATTTTTAAAGAAGCGGAACAACGGGAAAGAAAAGTTGATAGAGGGAATGGGGAGAGGCCAAGAGGGGAGGGCTGGGATCCAGAATTTGTTGGAGTTTTTGCCACCTTGTATTCTGAATTTATTTATTTATTTATTTATTTATTTATTTATTTATTTATTAGATTTCTGTTCTGCCCTTCTAGCAACAAGGTTACTCTGGGCGGTTTACACAAAATAAGGCACAAAATAAGAAGTAGATAAAGCAACACAATGTAAAACTAGGGAACTAACAATGCAAAGACAAATAATTTATAATAAACATTATATACAAAATATAAGCTAATCAAAACAAAACAAGTGCAGAGGAGGGAAACCAGAATGATTAGAGGACTGGAACACCTTCCTTACCATCTGAGCCTGCAACGGCTGGGCCTCTTCACTCTTGAACGACAACACCTAAGAGGTGACCTGATTGAAGGTTATAAAATCATACACGGTGTGGACCAAGTAGATAAGGAAAAACTATTTTCCCTATCGCACAACACTACAACAAACGGGAACTCCATGAAACTTTGGAGAGAAAGTACCTTTTCACCCAGAGGATCACTGGTCTGTGGAACTGCCTGCCAGAAGAAGTGGTGACAGCTGTCAACCTTGACAGCTTTAACAAAGGATTAGACAAGTTCATGGAGAACAAGGGTATCAATAGCTATCACAAAACTCCGGGAAGCAGTGGAGGATAGGAAGGCCTAGTGAGCTCTTGTCTATGGGGTCACAAAGAGTCGGACATAACTGAACGACTGAACAACAACAATATGTATGCCTAAGGTGAACCTCCAGGTTGGAAAGATAGGCAGGATATCTCTTAATGTAAACCACCCAGAGTAGCTTTTTTGTTAGATGGTTGTGGTGTATAAATAAATAAATAAATAAATAAATAAATAAATAAATAAATAAATAAATGCAATTTGCAGGGAATGGTAAGCAGGTGAAGACATTGGCTTGGGAATACCCTGAAGCAACTGGTGAGCCGCTGTTTGAGACAGAATGCTGGACTGGATGGGCTGCAGCCTCTTCCAGCAAGGCTGTTCTTATGTTCTTATGTCAGGAACATTTGGTTCCATAAACAAGGGGCAATCACTGAGAAGACCCAGTTCTTGTTTTTTCTTTCCAGACCTCCCTTGGTGGTGGAGACCTCCATTGCTCAGCTTTAGAGGAATGCGTGGCTTGGGCTGTTCTTGGCAGGGGATGGCACTCTGGCAGATAGGTTTGGATGGGAGGGACCTTATTGGGCAGGGGTGACTGTCAATCTATCCAGAAGTAACCAATCGGTCCTTCTCTGCCTTTGATTCCAAAGAGAGCCCCACCTCTCTGAGTGCTTTCCCCCTTTCTTGAGTCTGTTGACGTCTGTTGCTTGCCCATTGACTGTTGGTCTAATGTCTCAGAGTGACATTGGGACTGTAAGTGCCAGTTAGTGAGAAAAGGGATGGACTATTCACAATCTCAATAACTCACTCTGAGACATAGAAAAATAAAAGGTTTCATTATGTTAAATTGATCCAATCAAACAGCTAAATGACAAACATGACTGCTTTCAGCAATAGATTTCAACAGACTTTGGGGTGGGGGGGTGGGGGGAACACACACTCAAAATCGGAGAAGTGGGGCTTTCTTTGAATTCAGAGCCAGGGAAGAAATGATTGGTTAGTGGCTGGATAGCCTGACAGTCACCCCAATCCCAACTATAGGCAGCATGCGAGGTTGCAAAACTCCAACAAAAGCCTCACGCACCAGTGTCCTCTCCCAATGCATCTAAAGGCCTCTGACAGAGAATGTGATCGGAACTGTATACCTCGTTAAATGGCAAAAAAAAATCATGTGGGGTTATAATAATGAAGTTAGTAATGAGATTATAATAGCTGGGATAAGAACTGAGGCTTGGTTTGAGCAAAATAATAATAATAATAATAATAATAATAATAATAATAATAATAATAATAATAATAAAAGTGATTAAGAATCGGAGCAGAGCACCTTTCCCAGCTGGGCTTGTCACCTGGCATTGCAAATGATCTGTCATGCGATGATCAGTTTGCGGCTGAATGGGCAGAAGATGGCAACAGAACATCCAGGGTGAGAAATCTGGAGGCATCGTTCAAGAAAGGATCTGCTCCAAGCTTTGCTCAGAATCAAATATCCAAATCCTAACTTCAGATGTAGACCAAAGAACCACAAGGCAGGTGGTATGTGAGTGGCATGTGGGTTGAATCCCGAGAGGCCCCAGTTCAAATCTCCACTCAGCAAGGACACAATACACAATCTTCCTCTAGCCAGCCTCTTTCAACCTGACCTATCTCTGTCGGCCAAAGGATGCCTGGAACTGTAGGCCAAACAGATGCCATCTCAGGTTCTGGCACTTTCTCGGCCTTGGTATTAGGTTCTTTCCCACCATAAAGTGTTAGTGAAGAATGAGCTGCTCTTCTGTAATCACTATTTTTTGTCTTCAACCAAAGTCCTGTTCTGGCACTTTTTTCCCTTTCACTTTCACCAGATGTCACTGTTGCTTTCTACCACTGCAGATTTATTTCTTCCGAGTGCTTTAAGGGTAGCCTTCACTTCACTTTCTAGAACTGCTGGTCCTTCATCATAGGATTCCTCTTCAAATGAATACTTTTATCTATTCTAGATCTTTGGGATACTGTTGTCACTTTCTTTTTATGGGCTCCTTATAAAATAGTGTGCTTTTCTCATGGCTATTCAGCATTCCTAATCAAGGGTTAATTTCCCCTTTAATTTCTTGGATCTTCTGGAAAAGATGTCTTGTTTCCCCCATATAATATATTGATTTCCTCAAGGGATTTGAAAGCACATACAGGACATGCTTCGCCTCCATATTTGCATCTTTGAATGAACCTTGCAAGGTAGGTTGGTCTGAAAGAGAAAGCAACCATCTCAAGGTCACCCGGTGGGAACTCAACTGACAGCCCAACCACAACCACACAGGCACCTTCTGGATCTTATTGCCTGGCCCATAGCTCTGTGTTCTAGCCCTGGTGGGAACCATAGTGGTCACGATCTTTATACGCAGCTCACCCTGGGAATGCTAGACAATTCCCACCCATGGGGAAGGATCCAGAACCCACACAAGTAGTGTACTGTAAGCAACATGGGAGCTCTCCATTTTCGGTTGACATGCTGGAAAGGTACTCGGGAGAGTTACTTTTTAGCACTACAACTCTCCTAATACCCCACGTGATATGACAATGGTCATGCTAGTAGTACGGTGTGTGTGTGATGGGTCCAGCAGGCTAGACCTTGCATTTCCAAGCTCTGGGTTTGTAGAGGGGGAACTTTCACTGGATCTCACCAGTCCCACTTCACGTGTCTTCCAGATGCCTTTTTCAATCTCCCTCTCCTGGTTTGTTGCCATCTCGTTTGACATCCTCTCCTCTTTTGACTTCCTGAATATTACAGAGGCAGTCTTAAATGGAAAACCATCTCACTCGAGTGCAGCACAAATAGACAGAGCCTCCGATCACACATTTTACCAGAGGACGCTTAATGCAGCCTAATTAAAACCAAACAATGGTAGGCCCCCCTGGCAGAGGAGATATTTTATAAAGGCTAATAGCGATCAGAGAACTCTTCATGGATGCCAGGCTGGAGGGTAGGATGAAGGGGGATTTCCTATTGTAGCTGATTCTGGAGGGATGGGAAGGCACCCTAAAGGCAGCCAGATCGAAGAAGAAGGCTCCATGTGGGTCCACCTGGAGCCACAATCTAGCCAAACAAGCCCCGATGCCCAGGCCTTCTGTGTTGCCAACAGGAGCTTTCAGTGCATGTGCAGAGGCCCCTCCATGGGAAATTAGAGTGGTGCACGCCTCAGCATCTCTCTGAGGAATGTGGTGTATATAAAACGTTTCCAGTGTTTTGTTTTTAATATTTGCTGGCATATACTTATAATTATTTGATAGATTCAGTCTCTGCACCTTGAAGTAGTTCTATCACCATTCCATCTCCCCCTAGTGATTTATTTCTTGCTAGTGCTTTCAGACTAACTTTCACTTCACTTTCTAGAACTCCAGGTTCTTCACCATAGAATTCCTCTTCAAAGGACTCTACACAGGAATGTCTGTATAAGGCAATTACAAATTAGGATCTACCTGCCATGAACTCCCCCCCCCCTCTGGTTTTGTGCTGTGATTTCAGACTTTCCAAATCTCTGTCAATATCCAAAATGGAGAAATGGAAAAGTCTACTACATAAGGTGGTGTTTGGGCTATGGAGTGGCCTCCGTTTCAGAAACGGAACAGGCCTTAAATTTGGAAAACATTGTGTTGTTTTGAGACATGTACCTTCTCAGATGTGGGGATTGGTTGCTTGTTGGAAACAATAAAACAATCCAAAACAAAGCCTTATTATTCAGAAGCAACAAAACTTTTATTATTCAAAAAGAACCAAGGGCTCAGCTACATTATTGAAATCAGTTGGAAGCTGGATCAGCTGGGGGTGGGTGACAGCTTCCCCAGGTGCCTTACATTCTACACTGTTTTGAACAGGGAACTGGCATAGCGCTAGATTGGAAATAACAATGGACAGGAAAAAGAAAGGGAGAGTTTGGATTGCAAGGTATCTGCAGTCCAAAAGCTATTGGATTTGGCACCCTACACTAGAGGAAGCCCCATCCTACACTGTTTAGTCCAGCAGAGGCATTCTCACATGCCAAATGATTCAAAATAAGAACAATAATCACCTTCACTATTGGGCTACAACAAACAACCTCCTAGCAGCTGTTTCAGCTTTTCTGTGTGGAAAAAAAATGTGTGCTTAGCTGTTAATCGTGTAATCATAAAAATTTCAAGTCATCTAAACCCAAAGCAAAACCAGGACTATTAAATTATTACAACATGTAACCCTAATCTTTAAAAAGTCGATGCTAAATGGTATAACGTTAGTCAGGTTAAGATGGCTGCTCTACAGCACACTTAAAATTGGGAAGAACTTACAGGCTGTGAGTTTTCCTCATGTATTTTGCAAAATCTATGACTCATATGCTCACATTCCTTACAAGACCTGGATGTACTCGTTATTTGAGAGCAAATTCCAAATTATTAAATACAACGTGCAAAGTGGCAAATCGGCAAGCCAGCAACACTGCTGCTCCAACCGGCCGGCTGATTCAGCCTTCATGTTGATACCTAGTCATGTCATAACCCAGCAGAAGGCAGATGAAGCACCAGCGATCTCTCTAGAGTTTCCAGTAAACAATGAAGCAATTATTATGCAGATTAAATCAAGTCAGGTATGCAGGGAGGTAAGCTGCTCTCTGAGAATCTTAAGAGTTGCCTACGTGCAAATTAGAAGAGAGGAATTCTTAGGACCTCAGAAGGATGAGCAGACAACTGTTTTCAGTTACATTTCTTGAAGAACTAAATCTAGTGTTTTCTTTTGAAATAAATCTTGAGTACCATAGACACTTGCCCTGATGCAGGCTTGGCAGTCAAGATGCATGCCTCGTTTAAGCCCCCTAAGTGTTAATCTAGGACGCCACGGCCTTCAATCTACAAGACCAGAGCAGGAACATTAATTACAAGACTCTCTGGAGGCTACACATTCAGAAGCTTGCCATAAATCAGAAGTAGCTTGACAAATGGCAGATAACAAGAAGAATTACATATTTGTTTCTCCACCAAGGAGCCAAGGAGCCGTTACTTCCTTGGTAATCTTAAGGATTGCCTGTTGCAATGCTCTGTATGTGGGGCTGCCCTTGATGGCAGTTCAGAGGCTGCTGCAAGTACAAAATTCAGCAGCCAGGTTGGGGCGCTTTTACACGACCCCTAAGATCTGCTGGCCATCTTGGGGGTTCGTTGCTCTTCCTCTGTTCCCACCCCCTCCACACTTCCTTGCTCCTGTCTGCGTGAGGGGAGGGAGGAAAAAAAGGGATAAAAAACTCAGGCTCACCTCCGTCTGCCGGTGGAAGCCGTCCCGAGCCCCGCCGTCGTCATGATTCCTGTCTCTTAAAGGGGCGGCGGGGACAAAAAAACAAACACAAGGTGAGGAGAGCCAGGCACTCACTACTTTACATCTGCATCAGAAATGTTTCAGCTCCGCAGATCAGGTACTCGAAAAGTGCGCTGGGACGCTCTTAGGTGGGCATGGTCGCACTTAATTTTTTGTAAACTCCGGAGCTGGTGGGGAAACAATTTTAAGCTCTGGATCTGGGAGCCATTTGCCGCGGATTTTAGGGGTCGTGTGAAAAGGCACTTGGTCACTGATGCATCTACATGTGACCATATTTCTCCTGTCCTGGCCCACTTGCATTGGCTTCCAGGATGCTTCTGGGCCACATTCAAGATATTGATATTAAGTTCTAAAGCTCTTTATGGTTTAGGACCTCTTCTTCTTCTTCTTCTTCTTCTTCTTCTTCTTCTTCTTCTTCTTCTTCTTCTTCTTCTTCTTCTTCTTCTTCGTACCATGTCCTAATAGAACGTTGGCAATCAATAGCCTGAACTGGTTTCTATCTAAAGCGATTTGAAACAGAGCAGCTGTGTAAGTCCCGGTTTGTTAAGACTTTCCCCATTTTCTGGAAGGAATTTCTAGCTTATTCAATTCTGCAACAAATTTCACATGAAGGATCCCAGTTATCTTTGACAAAGCATCGATTACATCTCTGCCAATTTTGAGAAGGCTCTGCGAACAATTTTGTTTTTTTCCCTGATAACCATCCATTTTGTCTTCTTCACGTTAAGTCACAATCCCACGGCGCTGCTTTCTGCACCAACAGAATCCAATAATCCTTGCAAATCTGCCAGACTTGTTGCAAGTAGGACAGTGTCATCAGCGTATCTTAAGCTATTCACAAGAACTCCATTCACCTTCACACCTTGGTTCTTTCCTTCGAGAGCATCCCGGAAAATTCTTTCTGAAGAGCTATTAAAAAGTAGAGGTGAGAGAATACAACCTTGATGAACACCTTTCGTAATTGACACCTCTTCTGATATCTGACCATCTATCCGGACACCAGCACACTGATTCAAATACAAATTCCCAATTAATCTGATATCACGACTGTCCAAGACCAGTTCTTTAAGAATATTAATAAGTTTATCACGTTTAACTAAGTCAGATGCTTTTTCATAATCAATGAAGCAAACAAAAGCATCAACATTGAACTGCTGAACTAGTATTTGAAGACTCAATAATGCCTCCTGAGTTCCAAATCCATTCCCGAATCCAAATTGGGTATTTCCAATGCTCTCTTCACACTTCCGATATATTCTTAAATGCAGGACTTTTAAAAACAAGTTCAGGATGTGACTCATCAAACTGATTGTCCAATATTCATTACAACTTTTTGCATTAGGTTTCTTTAGAAGTGGCATAAATGTGGATTTAAGCCAGTCCTGTGGGATGGTTCCACTTCTTTATATGCTGTTGTATAAATTGATCAGAAGGGAAAGTCATTGTTCTTCCTTAGCAATTTCAAAACCTACATATATATTTCATCAGGGGCCTGGGGCTTTGCCATATTTCGATAATTTAATAGCATGTTCTACCTCTTCCCTCACGATATCTACATCATCATCTAACTTTACACCATGGTCAATACTTCTGTTATCCTTAAAGAGATGTTCTATATATTCCTTCCACTCCTGTAGTTTCTCCTCAGTGCTTGTCAAGGTATTACCGTTCTTGCCAATTATGAGCAATTTGACTTAAGAGCGAAAACCGTTGGCATTTTAACTGCCGTCTTACAAATTTTAGATGCGGTTTGCTCTATTTAAGAATTTTTTAAAAAATTTTATATTTTATATTTTTTGAAAAATATTGGCTGAAGGTGAGACATGTTCAATGTGCCTGCCTGCCTTTGAAGTGCACATAAATGATCTGCATCAGTTCCAAAAACTGTAATGTATGAGGTTTGAAAATGTTGGCTGAGAGTGAGGCATGCTAAGTGTGCCTGCCTGCCTTTAAAGTGCACTGAACTGTTTTGTATCATTTTTTAAAAAATGATATGTGTTGTTGGAAATGGTTATTCTTAAAAAAGTAATGTTGCTGTGCAGTGTGCATGTGTTTAAAGTGCACTTTATAAAGAGTTTTGCACAAAAAACCTGGTGTCTGTGTCTTTTTCCAAGCCTCCGGAACAAATTAATCTGTTTCCAATGCATTTTCTATGGGAAACCACTGCTCATTCGGAATGGATTAAACTCGTAAGTAGAGGTACTACTGTATTTCTTTTTCCAGTTGTTTATATATTACAGGATCTCTATTTTGTCCTCTCTTCTGCGATCTATGGGGTCCAGAATTTCAAGGTTTGATCATCTTTCTCTCTACCATCCTTAATTGATCTTGGCATGCCTCATTCACAGCAGCTTTAATTTGGCTCCAGGTGCTTTCAGCTTCATTTACATCTGCTGTCTCCTTGATTGTTTTGAATTTTGTACTCTGGATTAGACATGGGTATGACCAGAAAAAATGACGTTTCGAGTTTTCATTTGTCGGAACGGGTCCGTTTTGGGTCGTTTCCGTTTGTCGCGAAATTTTTCAAAACTTTGTCGTTTCGTTTGTCGTTTGTCGTTTCCACCGCGATTTAGCACGATTTGACTTCCCCTAGAGCATAGGGGCGTCCCACAATCAGGGCCGGCGCTAGGTGTTTTTGCGCCCTAGGCGGCCGGCGGGGCGGGGGGCGGGGGGAGAGGTGCGGGCAGGTGAGTGGACGGGCGGCTGCGGGCGGGCGAGTGGGCAGGCGGCGGCGCAGGCGGACGGGCGAGTGGGCAGTTAGGATATCACTTAGGATAGAGGTTCTGTTCTTGGCTTGCACCCAAAATGTGTGTGTGTGTGTGTGCAAGCAAATTGAAGTTGGGAAAATAGAAAATAAATGGTAGTATATAATATATTTTTAATATAAATCCACACCTCCCACTCCCAGTCGAACCTCCCCCTTTATCCAATATCAGAAAAAAAAATCCTCAAACTGCCAGAGAAGAAATAAAGAATAAACTGCTATAAACTGCAGGGAATCAAAGAAATTATTTTCTAAAATTCCCTCCCTGCCTGCCTAACTTAAATCCTAAAGCCTCCAGCCTCCCTCCTCAATCTCGATCGGATCACACCAGCACCAGCAGCCAGCCCTCCTCCCTCAACCACATCCATACACCCGACTGCGATTTCTGGAAGGTGCCTCAGCTTTTTATGCCCTCCAAGACATCCAGAAGTGTCAGTCAAAAACCTGGCAATGCCATTGGTGGAATGGTTCAAAAAAATTGCATGGTCCCACCCCATGCCCAGCCCAAATGGGGAGGTCTAAAAAAATAAAAAATAAAATAAAATAAAATAAAATCAATACAACGTTTTATTGCTATAAAAAAAACCACTGCTGCTACTATTAAAAATCAGGCATTTAAAATAAATAAATTTCACATGTTTCTGTGGTGATTTGGTGTGTTTTTTGACCACAATTTCAAAAGAAAAATTGCGGTCACCATTTTGGATCCCCCCCCACCGCATGGCATGCAGCGAGACAGACGACGAGGATGACCCCCCCAGCCTGGTGCAAGCAGCCCAGGACAGGAGAAGAGGGGGGGAAAGGCCGGAGACCCCCCAGAAACCACCCCTCTGGTAGGTGTCCTCAGGCAGGCATATTTTCGCCTGCTTTTTTGGCCGGGAGTCGGGTTTTTTTTTTTTTTACTTTTTTAACTTTTTTTCTGTGCTGCTTGGCATTGCACAATCGCTGCGATGCCATTAACGACAACAAAAAACCCGACCCAATTTTTCTTTTTTCGGGTCGGGTTCGAGCTGGAGCGGCGTAATTATCGTTACCGTTTCCGTTACGTAACAGAAACGATAACCGAAAACGGAAATGATAATTTCGCTGCTCCGTGCCCATGTCAACTCTGGATCGATTGAACTTCAGTTCTTACTGCTGGGTCTTGAAGCTTAGAAATTGCAGTTCGACTATTGATCACTTTTGACTGACATTTCTTCCAACTTAAGGTTCACTGTTGCTAACAAAAGATTATGATCTGAATTAATATCTGTACTAGGGTATGTTTTTCACACATTTAATTGAATTCTTAAAATGTTTATGAACCAAGACGTAATCAATCTGATTCCGGATATTCCTGTCAGCATTTGAAGTTCGTGTATAAAGGCGGCGCAGTAGCATCTGGAAATACATACTTGCTATTATAAATTTCTCTTCTTAAAATAACTGAATTAGTTGTTTACCTTGCTCATTGCCAATTCCTAATCTATATTTACCTACTACCTCAGCCCGTTGGCCTTGTACTACCTTTGCACTGAAATCACCCATAACTATGCTGACTTCCATTGATTTGGTAAATGATAAAGCAGTCTTTAAGTGAGTATAAAATTCTTCTATATCATCATCTGATGCATCACAAGTTGGTGCATAACCTGGATAAGATTTAACAAGACAGGTTGTGCATTGAGTTGAAGAAAAAATGACTCTGTCTGCACAAACTTTCTGACAGTCTTACTGGATGTTTGGATGGACTATGACTCCCACTCCGTTAAAGTGATGGGGTTTGTTGTTACCAGCATAGTATACATCAGGCCTGCCCAACAGGTAGACCGTGGGCTACTGGTAGCCCGCGAAGGGTTCAAAAGTAGCCCACTGGCCAGCAATTTTAAAAGTGAGGGGATAAGTTCTCAACCCCCCCTCCCCTATCCCAAGGACCACCACTGCCCCAGCAAAGTTCTGGGTCTGCCAGCCCACTGTCTCAGCTGATCGGGGCAGTTCAAGGGCCATGGCACAGTCCCCTCCCCCCCCCACTGGCCAGATGATCGGTGTGCCACTGTCTTGTGACCAGCTGAGTCACTGGTGCAGAGTGGAGGGGGGAGAGGGGAGAAGAGGGGCGAGAGGTGGGGTTGCAGGTGTGCCCATCTCCTTTGTGCAGTGGCATCTCCCTTCTTCTTCCCCACTGGCGAATTCCCTCTATAATGGATTAATCGATTTTCAATGCATTCCTATGGGAAACTGCTGCTTTACTTACATTTATTTTTTACTTATGACCATGTGCTCAGAAAGAATGGATAAAATTTGTAAGTAGAGGTTTTAGTGTAGCAGCCCTCAGGCACTTTGGGCCAGAAAAAGTAGACCTCGGCTTGTTCAAAGTTGGACAGCCCTGGTATACATGATATCCATCTACTACACACTCTTCCGAATTAGGTCAACACATCTCATTAATACCAAGGTTATCAATATTAAGTCTTTCCATTTCTCTGATGGCGTTGTGGGTTTTTCCACTTGGAAATAAGCTGCAAACTTTCCAGGTCGTGCTCCTTCTCATGGCTGGCACAGAGATTTTTAGCACCCCAGGCTTCCGTGGACTGGGGTCCATGGCTTGAGGTTTTCTAGTCATGCTAAAGATTTGCCTGGGGAAGTTAGCTTAAGTGAAGTGGTTTCCCTCTTGCCTACTTCATTGGCATTACTGGCCATTATATCAGCCGCCCATTATGGATCAGCTGCTGTTTGAAACCACCCACTCTGGATCAGATGCTTCAGGGGTGGACCTTAATACTAAATGTCAAAGTGCCCCACCACAAGCCATCCTCCTGTCCCACCCATACCTCCCTATCTTTGAGGCTGCACGGGCCACTCCAAAAGAGACCCACAAGTCATCAACTGGAGGCGGGGCCTAATTTATTTATTTATTTTCATTTATATACCACAGCCAATTTCCCCCAAAGTAAAAAAACTGGTAGTGGCCATCCACTCTGGAACTCCCTTCCTGTGGAAGTGCGTTTGGCCTCCACTCTCCTGGGATTTCAGAGGCAAGTTAAAACCTGGTTTTTAACCCAGGCTTTTACAAACCTCACCTCTTTGATATTAATTTTATATTAATTTTACCTTGTCCCACAGTTCAAGTGTTGGAATATTTGCTAGACTGGAAGATTTGGGGGGGGGGTTATGTATTTATAATCTCTAGTTTGCATATTTATGTTATTTTCTTGGAAGTTGTGCAGTTATGGAGTGTCCACTAGATGGCCAGGGTATAAGGTTAAATACACAAAAACATATATAATCCTTTGGATCTGCTGCTTTCAGCAATGATGGAGATGTTTCCTAAGTAGAGATGGGCACAAAATTAAACTTTTTCATTTCATTTTTCCCTTTTTGTTTCATTACGGAACAAAACAAAAAAATGAAGTGATCTTTAAAAAAAACAAAACGGAACGAAACAGAAATTTTCATTTCATTCCATTACATTTTTTTTTTTTGACAAGCGCTGATCTAGGCACTTGAAAAAATAAATAATAAAAATAAGCATTGACCAGCTGGTCGACACAAAACTAAAAAAAAGAAAAAGAAAAGAAAAGAAAGAAAGCCGACTCTGGTTGGTGCTAGGGAAAAAAGGGGGGGTAAGTGCTGACAGTGGTGGTGGTGGTAAAGCAAAAAAGAAAAAAAAAGGCCAACTGGCAGGGCTGGTCAGCTATAAAAAATTTAAAAATGAAACAAAACAAAGAACAAAATGAATTAAAAATACAAACAAAATTAATAAAAAACAAAACGATAAATGAAACAAAACACCATTTTGGCATTTCATGCCCATCTGTATTCTTAAGTGTGGCTGTATGTGACTTATTCCTTGTAGTCTCTTTCTTTCTTTCTTTCTTTCTTTCTTTCTTTCTTTCTTTCTTTCTTTCTTTCTTTCTTTTTCTTTCAAAATATATTTTATGTTCTCCTTAAAAAGACCCGAGATGCACTTAATGGATGTTTGAGCAGATAGCCAGAGAATGGCTGTAATCCAGCTGAAACATTCTGCAAATATCAGCTGCCACAAGTTAACACAGGTTAAGCAGTCATCCCTGGCACAGATTGGAGAGTGTTGAGTCACGTGACGGGTATGACAGCACATGCCAAAGAAAAGGTGGAAACTTGCAGGTGACATTTATGCCAATGGAGTTAAGATGGCAGGGATCACTATCTATCTAGGGCTTCGGTTTTTGTTTTTTTTAAGGACTGAATTTCCTGGCTTTTAAAAATGGAACTTGATGTACACACACAGCACACACAAATTCCCAACACAATCTTAGAACTAACCAGTGCTAGAGGATCCCAGAAGATGGATCTGTACTGAGCTTCCTGGAAGAAGACAGAAGCAAGAACTGTTTGGATGGATGGATATAGATCTATCTATCTATCTATCTATCTATCTATCTATCTATCTATCTATCTATCTATCTATCTATCTATCTATCTCTTCCCTCCTCTCTTCTTCTATCTATCTATCTATCTATCTATCTATCTATCTATCTATCTATCTATCTATCTATCTATCTATCTATCTATCTATCTATCTATCTATCTATCTATCTGTTCCTTCTTTCCTTCTTTCCTTCATTTAATGTCAGGTCTTGTACATTTACTAAGGTATAGAAGTTTTCCAATAAATTCTATCTATCTATCTATCTATCTATCTATCTATCTATCTATCTATCTATCTATCTATCTATCTATCTATCTATCTATCTATCTATCTATCTATCTATCTATCTATCTTACCCAACACGGTCAAAAGGCCCAGTAAGACCAGAGAGAAGGATTGTCCAAGAGCTTTCCCTCATGGCGTCACCTTGCTTCTTGCTTCTTCTAGGTATCTTCAGTAACCAGTGCAAGATCTAGAAAAGTTACTTTTTTGAGGAGCCACAAGACTTTTCTGAAATACGTATCCATTCCAAGGGCACACCTGTGCAGTGGACTCTGCATGTTCTATTCGGAACACCGCATATCAAATTTTCAGAAAAACGAAGATTAATTTCAGCTCTTGGGTAATCAAAGTCCTGTGTGAGGTACGTTTGCAGATGATCCTGTGCTTTAAGCAAGGAGGCCAGGTAAACATCAAAAGCACCAGCAATATCTCTCAGGTATGTAAATCCTGTTGAAACAAACAAAGAAAGGTTGGTCGAGGCCCCTGTTCTTTCTGACGGAGGAGGAGGTGCGGGAGAAATGCCCAGGTTCACAGCAGGTCTTGCTTGTGCTTCCCACACAGCATTAAAAATAAAACCCCAATGTTTGGCGTGAGGAGAGAGATTGCACGAAGACACTTGCCCTTCACCGGCGGTGGGGGATACAAGCCTGCTGGATGTTTGGCTTTCTGTCCATGCTCCAGAGACCTAGGCTGCGGTCTCACTAAAGTTTTTTGCGCATCTTACTTGATGTGTAGTTTTTTGGGGGCGGTTACGTGGTATTTGATGCGCAGTTAGTGTCCTGTCAACAGAGTAGTATTTTACTGCTCTGTGCCCATCTCTACTTGCTTACTGTGCATCTTTTCCCTTTTTCCCGGGTTGATTTTCTAAGTCTCCGTTGCATTTAAAATATATATAATTCCCCGGGTAATTGCCAGTAGGAAATGGGGTACGAAGCTAATTACTGCATATTTTCTGGGGTCGCACCTTGTTAGAGTAGCAAAGAACTGTGCATCTTTAAGGGAAGTTTTTTAATCCAACCCCTAGCAGTGGTTTAAAATACTTCGGTGAAAGTGTGCTTCCCGGGGTCATGGTTGGTCGGGGCACCAAATTACTTCCCTTTGCGGTTAGGACGCAATCTTTTACTGCGCAGTTCTCCGCAGCAAAAAATGCGCAGAAAACGGTGGTGAGACCGCGGCCCAAGGCAGAGGAAGTGAAAGAGATGTCTTATGGTCAGCAGAGAGCATTACCTGTCATCACCACAAGAGGGAAAGCACGGATGTGTGACTAGTGTTTTTGCCTCTCATCCAGCCAAAGTGTCTTCCATTTAAGTGGTGAGCTCTCTCTCTCTCTCTCTCTCTCTCTCTCTCTCTCTCTCTCTCTCTCTCTCTCTCTCTTTCTTTCTTTCTCCCCCCCCCATTTCCTCCCCCCCCCCCGTTTCTTCACACCAAGACAACCCCAAGAAAGAGTGCTGATGTATGGAATTAGTTCCGCCTGGCATGATTCCTCCTGCCATAGCCCTTTGTTCTCCCACCCGGCACTCTTAGGAGTGACGAAAGACATATCCAGACCCCACTGCGTAGGGAGACTTTCGAACAAAAAAAAACCCCACAACGCAACAGCTAAGATCTGGCAGGTTTCTGCTCCCCACCCTTGCCCCGCAGTTCTTTAAGTCCTGCTTCACTCAAGTGGAGACATCTTTTATTAATTTTTCGCACACAAACGCACACGCGCAAACACGCATCAAAGGCGTGGATGGAACTTTAAAAATTGCGGTTGTGTCGCTGCCTTCAAGAAAAAAAAGAGAGAGGGATGAAACAGGCTGGGCAGCAAACATGGGTGTTTGGGAACACAGGGCTGGCTTCTCACGAGCCCCATCTTGCATGCCCTGGCTGTTCCCAGGATGGCTAAGCAAAGGGGTTGCTAGAGGCCATCTATCCTGACCACGCTGAGGGCAGAAGGAAGATGGTGGCTACTTACAGAAAAGAGCCACAGAAAAGGAAGATCTGTTGTGTAGACTCACCATGTCCCAATCTACATGTGAGGCTTCACATGGGAGTTAGTTTTCCTGCTGTCTCTCTGGAGGCGGCAGCTCTGTGGGCATTTCTAAAGACGGCCTCCTTCCTTTGAGTGTGGAGGGTCATTTTGGGGTTTGAGCAAAGAATCAGAGCAAAGTTGGCCTCTCCTGGGATCAGCCTTATGGTTGACATAGAAGAGGCATGATCTAATTTGTAACAGCACACATTAATAAATGCAGCATGTGTGCACTCTTTGAGCAGTGCGATTCCAACATTAAGTGTCACATGGCTTTTTTTTTCTTTTTTCTTTTTGGGTGATATTACAACCTCCCAGCCTTGTAAATGGAGGTAGGTGCCACATATTAAATTAACATAAGAACATAAGAAGAGCCCTGCTGGATCAGGCCAAAGGCCCATCTAGTCCAGCTTCCTGTATCTCACAGTGGCCCCGCCAGATGCCTCTGGGAGTGCACGAGATTAGATCTCTGTCTCCTGATACCACTCCCCTGCATCTGGCCCTTGAAGTATCCCGGTTTTAAACCTGAAGATTACACATCTCCATCATGGTTTGTAACTTGGGATGGACTTTTCCTCCAGGAATATGTCCAATTCCCCTTTCAAGGTACCCAGGTCAGAGGCCATCACCACCTCCTGTGGCAGGGAGTTCCACAGACTAACAATGCGCTGAGTGAAAAAAATATTTTCTTTTGTCTGTTCTTATTCTCGCAGCCTGTGATTGGAATGGATGTCCCCTAGTTCTGGTATTTTGTGAGAGGGAGAAGAGCGTCCCTCTCTCCACTTTACTTACGCCCTGCATTATTTTGTACGTCTCAATCAAATTTTGTACACGGAAATCTCGTTACCAAGAGAATGAGAATCTCATGATCTTCGGAGACCTTTCTGAGGATTGGATTTAATTGTTCCACAGGTGTAGAATTCTGCAGCAGATCAAGTTGCTTACATGGTTATGAAAAGGATCCCCTCTGTCTTGGCATTAAAAGGAATCAGAAAATGACAATTGAGTTATAAGAATCCAAAAGAACCCAAAATGGATCAGGCGATTTGGACTGCTTGCTTGTGTTAAAGAGAAACCCTTTTCTTATTCTCTTAGAGAAACAAAATTAATGCTTCTGGTTCAGAATTTGGTGGGAATGGATTGAATTCACAGCTGCCAAACCTACAAATCCACTGGCATAGCCTTGCACACCAACGTTTGTCCTGGTAAAAAAATCTGATGATCCGGTTTGTGAGCCTGCATACTGTAATTAAAAACTGTAAACCGCCCAGAGACTACTTGAAGTGGTATGGGGCGGTATATAAACAAAACACACTTTGATCCATAACCCTTTTGCAGTAAAAAGTACATCTATGGGGGAAGTGCACTAAGCAGTCCACATATTTATTTTATCTATGTATTTAAAAATATTTTCACCTCACCTTTTTCTTTAAAAAGGACTCAAGATGGTTTATATCATTATAAGACAATATTTGAAGCTAAAGCAGTAAGCATACAAATGCAGTACTAAAAGGATCAAGCAAATGCCATTTTAAGAAAGGGTAAACAAATGCCACACCAAATAAACACATTCAATGCAGTAAGGAACAACTAGCCATTAAAAAAACCCGACTCCATCAGCCAGTCACTCAGAGAAAGCTTGCCTGAAGAGAATGGCTTTGGCAACGACGGGGCCAAATGGGCCTCCAGTGGTAGGGAGTTCCAGAGTCTGGGAGCAGCCACAGAGAAGGCCCTCTCCCATCATGGCCCCACCACCAAATGTCCCTGCGAAGTTGGTGGGACCGAGAGAAAGGCTTCACTGATCTGAACATTCAAGGTGGCTCATAATGCAGTCTCTCAGACAGGTTGGGCTTGATTTGTTTAGGGTTTTGTAAGTTAGCATCAGAGTGTGCGTATCCTCAAAAATGCTTTATAATGGCAAACATTGGAAGGACTGTGCATTTTATATGTACTAAAAGAACAGAATACAAACATGCTTACAGTAGGGTCAGATGGATGGATTTTTGTTTAGACGTGTTGCTTAGTGATGAACAGAAGGAATTTGGCTGAACTCTTGGACCGACAGTAACATAAGATGAAATAAATGTACGGTCCAAGAACGGAGGGTGGTGGAGTCTCTTTCTTTGGAGGTTTTTAAGCAGAGGCTGGATGGCCATCTGTCGAGAGTCCTGTGATGGGGGTTCCTGCATGGCAGGGGGTTGGACTGGATGGCCCTGGAGGTATCTTCCAACACTGTGATTCTATGATTCATTTGGTGAAACCAACCTTTTTTTGATTTCCCAGTTCCGACATCCTATCATTCCACAATACCAAACTTTGCAACCGACACACTCCCTTCCTTAGTGTCTCATTTGTTTTTCAGCATCACCTGCGAGGTCTGTCTCCCCCCCCCAAAAAAAACTGGAGTTGTCTCGTCATTGTCCATTTCTGCCCTTAATGAGGAATTGGGGGGGGGGGTTCTGAACGGTCTTCCTTTCAACATCTCCCCAAAACACTTGCATTGTCATTTTCCCTCTTGAAGGCTGTCTCTGGCAGCCGTGGTGCTGGTCCCCCCCCCCCCCGTGCTCCTTCAACATCCTTCTGCTGCATGCCTTCACTTGGTGTGTCACCGGCTGTGATGCAACTCGGGCAGCTGGATGCAGAGGTATGAATGCCTGTCTTCCATCCAAGCCTTTGCCAATGCTTGTTGTGCCAGTTCTGTGTCTCTCCTCCTCCCATTCATTTGCAGACTGGATGCGTTCATTTTACCAGCCAGAGGCAGAAAACTGCTGGTAAAATGTATTTCAATGACACTTCCTTTGTAAATAGACCCACCTGGGCTTTTCAAGGTGGCTTGCTTGCTGTCCTTAATAGAGACATTACCTGGACATCACACATCCAGTTAGAGAGCTCACTTGTTCGGGAAACATCTCCAGATCCTATCAGTGTCTCCCCATAGATGTCAACCTCCCTCCCTCCTTCCCCTTCTCTCTCTCTCTCTCTCTCTCTCTCTCTCTCTCTCTCTCTCTCTCTCTCTCTCTCTCTCTCTCTCTCTCTCTCTCTCCTTCAGTAAAAGCAGATACTTGTAAATTTTATGGCCATTGTAAAACGCGCTTCTGCCTGCCTGGCATATTACCTTTCCAAAGTGCTGACACACACTCCTCCCTCTTGGATGAACCCTTCTCCCCTTCTGCAGTAACACTTCCAGGAGGGCCAGAGGGGGCAGACCGAGTGCTTGTGACCATAGACTGACATGGTCCTTTCAACCTTTAAAAAAACCTGTAGGTAGAGGGGGGCACCAGGTAGGTGTTTTTTTTTTGGGGGGGGAGATTCATAATCATAACTAAAGGAAAGTGAACTGATTTTCGTCTTTCATCCCTTCAAAACTGTGGCACACACAGCGATCAGCCCCAAGGAGTTTTACGCACAGGGAGGGACAATCTCTTTCCTATGCCTCGCATCAATATTTGACTGTTGATATTTAAAGAACCTTGATAGCTGTCACACAATGGCATTTAGCAGCTGACAACTATTGTTTGAAGTCTGAGGGCGTCTGAAGAGCGATAGCTAATGTCGGTTGCTCTTTGACATCTGATATTTGATACATGACAGCGGCGGAGATGTGATTTGGTCTTTGATATGCATGCATGCATTCAATATTCTCCTACAAATATTATTTATTGAAAGCATTCGTGCACTGCTCTTCAGCCGAAAAGACTCCCTGAGATTCGATACCCCCTTTTCATGGTTCAATATACTACATTTGTGGTAAAAAAAAGCTATGGGAACAGAAGCAAATGGAAGTACGCCCAATCCTGTCTGAGACACAGACTGTGAATTTGAGATCACGATAAAGCCCAGAGCCTCAAAACATTCCTTTCAAGGTAGCAGTCAGATATGAGAGGGTGGGCTCCAGTTACCATATTTATCGGCGTATAACACGCACAGGCGTATAACACGCACCCTCATTTTAAGAGGGAAATTTTAGGGGAAAAAATTTTTTTGGCGCCCACCTCCCCGGGTCCCTATCTAACCCTCCCCCTAACCCACCTCCCACCCACAGAGTCCCTGAGGCAACCTGGCAGCTCCATCCGTGCAACCGAGGATCGGGGCCTTGTCTGGCGAGGCGGGCGGCGGCCGCGGCGGCCTGCCCGTGACCGGCAGCAGCAGCGGCGGAGGCTTGCGGCCTCGCTGCACTCTGGCCGGTCTTTTCTTTATTTGACAGGCCACCGATCAGCTGGGCTCCCCGATCGGAGCCCTGATAAGGGCTCAGGCAGCGGGAGAGCTCGGCGGCGGCGGCAGCGCAACCAGGACGGGACTTCTTTGACAGCCCGTGTTCATCCGGGCCATCTGGTCTGGCTAGGGATCTCGCGCCGGGGGGGTAGATTTAGGGGGTGGGTTAGTTAGGGTCCCGGGGGGCAGGCTCCCTGCTCCAGGGGGGGGGAGATAGTTAGGCTTTAGGGAGGGGGGTTAGGGCGTGCGTGGGATCCTTGTTTCTCTGGCCTGCCCCGTCAGCTCGCAGTGTGCGAGCACTGGCTATGGGACGGCAGTCGTTGTTTTTGCCAAGCACACTGGTCGCCTCATATTATATCGGCGTATAACACGCATACATAATTTGCCCCCTATTTTCAGGGGGGGGAAGTGCGTGTTATACGCCAATAAATACGGTACTTTCCGTCCCAGCAATGCACTTTGCACATGTTTAGAATTGAGCTTACAAAGAGGTATTCAGTTACCAAAAACCAGTAAACAAACAAAAAACACCCTCCAGTTTATGAATGTGGGATAGCTGTTATTCACAATTCAAAAAGCCAGGGCATGGCCCCATATTGCTGCATCATATTGTGGTGGTGTTGCCAGGAGACGGAAGGACGCCAAGTCGTACATAGCAAAGGGCAGCCTGAATGCAGTGAGTCCAGATGACCTACAGGATAACCAGCTGATGTTCACTACTATTCACACTTGTTTAAAAAGAACCCCCAAAACTGCTTTGTGTTCAGGTGAGTAGTAGTTAACTGGCAAGAGTTAGCTTCTGTGATTGTCCCTTGCATGGCGTCATACAAAGACTGCCTGGTAGTGAGGACAAGAGGGTATCTGGTATCTTGACTGTATCAGAACATTTTGAATCGTGGATGCAGAAGCACAATCTCCCATAGTCCTAATCCCAAAGGCTTCGGTTTTTGTTTTTTTAAGGACTGAATTTCCTGGCTTTTAAAAATGGAAGTTGATGTACACACACAGCACACACAAATTCCCAACACAATCTTAGAACTAACCAGTGCTAGAGGATCCCAGAAGATGGATCTGTACTGAGCTTCCTGGAAGAAGACAGATGCAAGAACTGTTTGGATGGATGGATATAGATCTATCTATCTATCTATCTATCTATCTATCTATCTATCTATCTATCTATCTATCTATCTATCTATCTATCTATCTATCTATCTATCTATCTATCTATCGAGATCTTTATTTTCTTTGTCCTATACAGTACAACAAACTTGTAGTCCCTCTGTGCCAAAAATGTGTTGAGGGACTGTTTTGGACTGGATATGGTGAAGCAAAGGTATGACACATACCAAGAAGACTTAACCTTTAACTTATCGGGTAAACTAATGTTGCCATGCCCACTGTGCAGACTGCAGACTAAAAAGGTATGTTCCAGTTTCCAAACACTTTCCTTGGGTAGGCCACTTTAGGAAGAAAAGTTTTTAAAGTTAATTGATACGTTTGATTCCACTTTTTGCATCTGTCTTGAAGTGTGGTCAGTGTCCAGAACCACTTAGACACTGCTTAGCATTTTGAAAAGCCCTTTTTGAGGATCAAAATTTCAGCCCCTGCAATCAGGATTCCTTTCATTTAAAAAACTGTTTATTTGCATAACAACACCACTGCACCGTGGAGTAACTATAAGCAAAGTAATTTCTCCTTAGGCGAAACTCTAAATAAAAGCTGGTGTTCATCCACATGGGTGGATTCATCTTGCCCAGAAGCATCAAACAAACAAACAAAAACAAAGGCTGTTCAGAGTTCAAATGAAATTTTAAACAACCTGAAATAAAGCCAGTTTGCAGGAGAACAATAAAAAGATGCAAGAAAGACATGTTCATTTTCCTTCCCATGGCAAGTTCAGGATCAACAACATCATCAGACACTGCCAGGACGTACGTGTGTGTGTGTGTGTGTGTGTGTGTGTGTGTGTGTGTGTGTGTGTGTGTGTGTGCAGGCACATGTGCTTGTCAAACCCCATGTGAAACTGGGCAGGGGAGCAAGTTGGCCATGGCAGAACTTGGGCTGATACAGAAGTATGTAATAGAGCTCAGAGGCTGCTTAGATGTGCTCTCTGTCTGTCTGTCTGTCTGTCTGTCTGTCTGTCTGTCTGTCTGTCTGTCTCTCTCTCTCTCTCTCTCTCTCTCTCTCTCTCTCTCTCTCTCTCTCTCTCCTGTTGG
Source organism: Phrynocephalus guinanensis (assembly GCA_037367245.1). Classification (NCBI taxonomy): domain Eukaryota; kingdom Metazoa; phylum Chordata; class Lepidosauria; order Squamata; family Agamidae; genus Phrynocephalus; species Phrynocephalus guinanensis. The sequence goes on from CM074738.1 coordinate 123,176,374, forward strand.
GTCAACTAGGTTGATATCTAGGGCTGCTATCTCACCTGGGGAAGATCCTGATCTTCTGAAGGTCCGGCTTTTCCTCTTCCTCCCGTTATGTGACTGAAAATGTGGGATAGCATTTCCCGCGTATAAAGGTGTTTTTTTAAGTGCAGTTCAGCCCCATGGCCAGCAGGTGGCACTAGGATTAAAAAAAGGACTAGCTGGCTGGTTGTTGGGCTTGGGGAAGTTAAAACAAACAGCACCAGATCCAGCTTACTATCCCTAGGAGGGTGGGGGAAAATTAAAATAAAAAAGTAAAAAAACCAGTGCCGATCAGCCCCAGGAACAGCCAGTTGGTGCTATGAGAAAAACAGAAGAAAGAAAACAGGATCATCTATGAGGTCCCACAACATCTGCCTCCTTAAAGATTGGATTTTTTAAGCGAGGCAAAAAATTCCCTACCTCTCCGGTAAGTCTTGGAAACCTCGTTAAGGGTGCGTTACCGGGGTTTCTTTCTTTCTTTCTTCAAAAAAGCCCTGTGGCCGTGGGGACGGCATTTTTGGACATGGTTTATCTACACATTTAAACTGCATTTAAAGGGATGTGGGATAGGGGCCTAGGTTTAGCTCCTGGTACCTTTTATCATTGCAGGGCCTTTTTGGTGGCCACTTCCAGACCGTGGGACTCCCTGCAGAGAGGAAGGCTAGCTGGTCCACTCCCCGGATGTCTGTTCCCTCTGTTTTAATAACACAACGGTTTCCATTATGTTTTAATGTCTGCCATGCATTGATATCTCTTCTGCACATAGGGGTTTAAAATGATCATTTAATCTGTCCTTGGCTCCCGTTTTTGCAGAAGTGAAAAACAGAAATCAAATAAACTATTAGGCAATGCTGCCATTTTATGGGGAAACGGCCACCCTCGCAAAAAAGCAGGACAGGGATAAACCTCTTCTGAAGTGGGAGCAAGGAAAAATTTAAAGTGTCGGGCCACTTACAGCAATTTCATCACATTAGTCCCTTCCCGCAGTTGTCAAGTTTTCCTCCCCTCCGTCTGTCTGCCAGCTGTGAAGAAATGTTTGAAAAGTGCAGCTCACGTGTTTTGTGGCTGGAAAACAAAATAACAGGGTGAGAAATATAATCATCATTACCCAAGGTACGGCACTGACTTATACTGAGTGGGGTTATTGACTGCTTGACATGCAGGGTGACCTGTAGTGCAAGCAGCCATCAGCATCCTTTGTGGGACCCGGGTCTTCTCCCATCCCTTGAATGGGTAGGGGCTGGGCGGGGGCCTCCCAAGGTGTGCATTAACCCACAGAGGGGCCCCTAGTTTTTCACCCTACTACAGCCGACAGCCTGAGCCTGGCAATGTGAGTTCTAGACCACAGGAAAAAGCCCTAGATCCATTTTGAGGGGCTCCTGAAGAATTTCATTCACAGTTGGTGGGCCCCTAAGTCCCTGCGGGGCCCCTTGGCCTCAGCCTAGTCCACCTTAAGAAGAGTATGGCCTTGGGCCTCCCTGTGGAAAAAGCTCCGATTAGTCAATGGGCTGGTGCTAGAGATGGGCACGAATCAGAAAAATGGCATTTTGTTTGTCGTTTGTCGTTTGGAGGGTCTGTTTCATTTCGTTTCCATTTTTTGTGAATTTTTGCAAAAAAAATCGTTTTTGTTTTCGTTCGTTTGTTACCATTTCGTTACCATTTATTTCAATTTTTGTGATTTTTTAAAGGATTTTAAGCAATATTGCAGTAACGGAAATGAAACGCACGACAAAAATTCCGGTGTTTCTGTTCGATTCGTTTCATTTTAGAGACAAAATTCGTTTGTCATTTTGTTACGTAACGAAATGAAAAAATGAAAACGGAAATGAAAAATTGTTCGTTTCGTGCCCATCTCTAGCTGGTGCTTTGGGGCAGGGAGGGTGCAAGTCTAGAGCTGGGTGGGGGCACCTGTTTGCCCCAAGCGGTGGGAGGGGTGCCCCAGAGCTACGGGGAGGCTGGGGTGGGTTTGCCCGACATTCTCCAGGAGGCTTGGTTGAAGCAGAGCTTCTGTGATGTGCAAAGCTCCACATGTTTTACCACCGCCACCCACGTGTGGGGGCCTCGCTGTGTGAGCGCATGCACGCACACATGCACGCACACACGCGTGCACACACACACACACACACCCCATCCGTGTCTCTCTCGATTCCGGCAGTGCCCAGCCTTTGCCAAAAGGAGTCTTACATTTTGCTGGGAGCCCCCACCCCCCGCCTTGCGTTCCGACTCAAGGATGCCAATTAAGTAAATTTGTACAAAATTGCATAAGTCACTTAGGATGGAAGCATTCGCTAGGAAATTGCCGGGGGGGGGTGAAATTGGGATGTAGGCAATGTTTAGCAAGATGGCAGAGACATGTATTTGCTCTCAGGGATAAATGTTCCATTTCTGAAAGGCAAAGAAAGGAAGTGGGGGTGTGAGTGCCTTGCCTGCACTTGCAACGCAAACCCTCCCCCACCCTCCGCCAACACTGCCGCCAAGGTCTGTGAGCTTTCCCTTTGACATAAAAGCAATGTGTTCTCCTTGTATTCCACCCCATGGTGCTTAAAGCACTCTCTGGGCAGTTTAGAATTTAATTATGCAGGCTACACATTCCCCCTCCCCCCCCACACACAGCAAGCTGGGTACAGTACTCATTTTACTGACCTCAGAAGGATGGAAGGCTGAGTCAACCATGAGCCTGCTACCTGGTATTGAACCCAAGGTTGTGAACACAGTTTTGGCTGCAGGATGGGCATTTAAGCACAATTATCTGTTCCTCTGCTTCTTGTTCTTTGCCTTTTCTGATACAATTAAAGGTGAACATGGATCATATTGTTGGTGGTGGGGATTCTCAGAGGTGCAACACCCAAAAGCAGAGTCCCCAGGCTCTAGCTGTTGCCTTTGAAGTAGAGTTGTTGTTGTTGTTGTTGTTCAGTCATTCAGTCATGTCCGACTCTTCATGACCCCATGGACCAGAGCACGCCAGGCCCTCCTGTCTTCCACTGCCTCCCAGAGTTTCGTCAAATCCATATTGCTTCCATCAATGACACCGTCCAACCATCTCATTCTCTGTCTTCCTCTTTTCCTTTTGCCTTCAATCTTTCCCAACATCAGGGACTTTTCCAAGGACTCTTCTCTCCTCATGAGGCGGACAAAGTACTAGAGCCTCAGCTTCAAAATCTGTCCTTCCACTGAACATTTGGGGTTGATTTCTTTCAGAATGGATAGGTTTGATCTCCTTGCAGTCCAGGGGACTCTCAAGACTCTCCTCCAGCACCACAGCTCAAAAGCATCAATTCTGCGGCGATCAGCCTTCTTTATAGTCCAGCTCTCACTTCCATACATCACTACTGGAAAAACCATAGCTTTGACTATCCGGACCTTAGTTGGCAAAGTGATGTCTCTGCTCTTTAGGATGCTATCTAGGTTTGCCATTGCTTTCCTCCCAAGAAGCAGGTGTCTTTTAATTTTGTTGCTGCAGTCGCCATCTGCAGTGATCAAGGAGCCCAAGAAAATAAACTCGGTCATTGCCTCCATTTCTTCCCGTTCTATTTGCCAGGAGGTGATGGGACTGGTGGCCACGATCTTAGGTTTTTTTATGCTGAGCTTCAGCCCATTTTTCACTCTCCTCTTTCACCCTCATTAAGAGGCTCTTTAATTCCTCCTCACTTTCTGCTATCAGAGTAGTATCATCTGCGTATCTGAGGTTGTTGATATTTCTTCAGGCAATCTTAATTCTGGCTTGTGATTCATCCAGACCTGCCTTTCGCATGATGTACTCTGCATATAAGTTAAATAGGCAAGGTGACAGTATACAGCCTTGTCGTACTCCTTTCCCAATTCTAAACCAGTCAGTTGGTCCATATCCAGTTCTGACGGTTGCTGCTTGTCCCACATATAGATTTCTTAGGAGACAGATAAGGTGGTCAGGCACTCCCATTCCTTTAAGGACTTGCCATAGTTTGTTGTGGTCCACACAGTCAAAGGTTTTGGCATAGTCGATGAAGCAGAAGTAGATGTTTTTATGGAACTCTCTGGCTTTCTCCATAATCCAGTGAATGTTGGTGATTTGATCTCTAGTTCCTCTGCCCCTTCGAAATCCAGCTTGCACTTCTGGAAGTTCTCTGTCCACATACTGCTGAAGCCTCCCTTGTAGAATTCTGAGCATAACCTTGTTAGCGTGTGAAATGAGTGCAATTGTGCAATAGTTGGGGCATTCTTTGGCATTGCCTTTCTTTGGGACTGGGATGTAGACCGATCTTTTCCAGTCCTCTGGCCACTGCTGAGTTTTCCAAATTTGCTGGCATATCACGTGCAGCACCTTTACAGCACCCTCATTTAAGAGTTTAAAGAGTTCAATTGGAATGCTGTCACCTCCACTGGCCTTGTTGTTTGCAATGCTTTCTAAGGCCCACTTGACTTCACTTTCCAGGATGTCTGGCTCCAGGTCAGCAACTACACTATCTTGGTCATCAGGGATATCCAGATCTTTCTGATATAATTCCTCTGTGTATTCTTGTCATCTCTTTTTGACCTCTTCTGCTTCAGTTAGGTCCTTATCATTTTTGTCCTTTATCATATCCATCTTTGCACGAAATGCCCCTTTAATATCTCAAATTTTCTTGAATAGATCTCTGGTTTTTCCTTTTCTGTTGTTTTCCTCTATTTCTTTGCACTGTTCATTCAAGAAGGCAGTCCTGTCTCTCCTCGCTATTCTTTGGCAGTCTGCATTCAATTTTCTGTACCTTTCCCTTTCTCCCTTGCATTTTGCGTCCCTTCTCTCCTCCGCTACTTGTAGGGCCTCATTGGACAACCACTTTGCTTTCTTGCATTTTCTTTTCTTTGGAATATTTTTCATTGCAGCCTCCTGTACAATGTTACAAGCCTCCATCCATAGTTCTTCAGGTGTTCTGTCTACCAAATTTAGTTCCTTAAATCTATTCTTCTCTTCCACTGTGTATTCATAAGGGATTTGACTTAGATTATACCTGACTGGCCCAGTGGTCTTCCCTACTTTCTTCAGTTTAAGTTTGAATTTTGAAATAAGAAGCTGATGATCTGAGCCACAGTCAGCACCAGGTCTTGTTTTTGCTGACTGTATAGAGCTCCTCCATCTTTGGCTGCAGAGAACATAATCAATCTGATTCCGGTATTGTCCATGTGGTGCTGTCCATGTGTAGAGTCGCCTTTTGTGTTGTTGGAAAAGAGTGTTTGCAATGACCAGCTTGTTCTCTTGACAAAACTCAATTAACCTTTGCCCTGCTTCATTCGGAACTCCAAGGCCAAACTTGCCAGTTATTCCTTTTATCACTTGACTCCCTACTTTAGCATTCCAATCCCCTATGATGGGAAGAACATCTTTCTTTGGTGTCAGTTCTAGAAGTTCTTGTAAGTCTTCATAAAATTGTTCAATCTCAGACTCTTCAGTAGACATGGGCACGACCAGAAAAAATGATGTTTCAAGTTTTCGTTTGTCGGAACGGGTCCGTTTTGGGTCGTTTCCGTTTGTCGCGAAATTTTTCAAAAATTTGTCATTTCCGTTTGTTGTTTGTCGATTCCACCACGATTTAGCACGATTTAGGGCTGGTGCTAGGTGTTTTTGCGCCCTAGGCGGCGGACGGGGCGGTGGGGGGGCGGTGGGTGGGAGGTGCAGGCGGGCGGCGGTGGCGGGGGGCCATGGGTGGGCGGTGGCCGCGGGCGGGCGAGTGGGCGGGCGGTGGCGCGGGCCGCAGGTGGGTGGCAGCGCGGGCGGACGGGCGAGTGGGCAGTTAGGATATCACTTAGGATAGAGGTTCTGTTCTTGGTTTGCACCCCAAATGTGTGTGTGTGCAAGCAAATTGAAGTTGGGAAAATAGAAAATAAATGGTAGTATATAATATATTTTTAAAATAAATCCACACCTCCCACTCCCAGTCGAACCTCCCCCTTTATCCAATATCAGAAAAAATCCTCAAACTGCCAGAGAAGAAATAAAGAATAAACTGCTATTCCCTTCAGCAGACAAAGCTGCAGGGAATCAAAGAAATTATTTTCTAAATTCAATTCCCTCCCTGCCTGCCTAACTTAAATCCTAAAGCCTCCAGCCTCCCTCCTCAATCTCGATCGGATCACACCAGCACCAGCAGCCAGGCCTCCTCCCTCAACCACATCCATACACCCGACTGCGATTTCTGGAAGGTGCCTCGGCTTTTTATGCCCTCCGAGACCCCCCCCCAGCCTGATGCAAGCAGCCCAGGACAGGAGAAGAGGGGGGGGAGGCCAGGGACCTCCCAGAAACCACCCCTCTGGTAGGTGGCAAAGTCTCAGGCAGGCAAGTAGTAGGGGAAGGGGTGCTCCTGTCAAAGGGGCAATAAAACCATCAAACACCGGAAGTCCCGCCCCCTTACCGGAAGTCCCGCCCCTTACCGGAAGTCCCTACCCCCTTACCGGAAGTCCCTACCTTCTGCCCCGCCCCCTTACCCGGAACCGGAACCTTCCTGGGCCCTTTGACCTGGAAGTGACGTCCTCTTCCGCCTGACCCGGATGGGGAGCCTTGCCTCCTCCCCCCGGCACGTCACGGGGTCCCCCTACCCCACCCACAGGCATGCCCGGGCATGCCTGCCCCTAGGGCGCTGCCGCTGGCTATGTGTTGCCTGGGCCTGTCTTGCTGCGTGTGCGCATGCCTGAGAGGCCTTATAAGAAGAGGGGAGTGTTCTGCGGTGCCCACCGCCGCCTTTTCCGCTGTTCCTGAAACCGACTGGCCCATGGTCCCCGCCGTCCCGTTTATGTGGAGAAAGATGGCGTCTTCAAGCAAGATCGGGCTTTCCTCCAGCTTGCCGAAGGACACCCCGGACTCACCGCCGAAAGCAGAGAGCGTGGACTCCCCTCCGAAGCCCGAGAGCCCGGACTCTCCGCCAAAATCCTGGACCCCGAAGATAGAGAGGCAGCGGTTGAAACCAAAAAGGCGGCTGCACCCCCACATGCACCACGGGCCTACGGGATTTTCCATGCCCCTCTGCCCCCTAAACACCCCATCGCGGAAGCCCATCTCTGCGCCCAAAAAGCCGCCCAAGCCTGCCCTTCACGCTGAGGAGACCCTGTTTTGGTCCGATCTTGAGTGTGATTGTCCTCATGGAGTAAGAGCAGGATGGCAGAAACCAAAAGAGAAATCGGGGAGTTGAATGCTCAGATGGTTTCGAACCTGGGCCTCTAGAGGAGCCACAAGAGGATATTTGGACTTCTGCAGATGAGGGTTATGAGAGCGGTTCAGCGGCCGAGGTGAGTTTTTTCATTAAATTGTTTATAACTCTCGTTCGGGGTTGTAGGGGGGGCTGCAAAATTTAAAACTAAGAGGCTGTTTAATGCTCTCTCAACAGGACACTCTGCTGGAGAAAAAGAATCTGCCGAGAAGTCATAGCATGTGAAAAAAAAAAATTCTGGCGCTTCAAGTGGTTTCAACATATACTCTGAGAATATAACAGCTTATTCAATAATGTCTGTCTTTATGTTTAAACTTAGAAAATAGCCTTTTCCGTCCTATTATTTGCAAATATTAAACACATTATAAGTCTGGTAAAGTCTTGAAATCTTAAAAGTGCTCCAGCCTTATTCTCTTGTGAATAAAGTTTATTTAACCCCTTAATCTGTGTTCATATGTCTGTGGGCTGCTAAGATGCCTGACCACGGGGATGTTCTAAAAATATATATTATACACCGGATTCTGTAGGAAGTTTTGGAGGTGTGACCCCTCTATTTAGTGAGGCAAAAAAGCGTATCAAATCATTAAGGGTCAAGGATGTTTCTCGATGGCTTTCTGATCAGGATGCCTATACACTCCATAAGCCCGCCCGGATACATTTTAAAAGAAACAAGACTATTGTCTCTGGAGTCGATGCACAATGGCAGGCGGATTTGGTAGATATGCAGCAATTTTCAGATTACAACAGGGGCTACAAGTACATATTAACATGCATTGATATTTTATCTAAATATGCCTGGGCTGTGGCTCTCAAAGACAAGATGGGGCGGGAGGTGTCCAAAGCTTTAGCAGCCATTTTCAAACAAAACCATAGACGTCCCGAGAAGCTTCAAACAGATCGAGGCGCGGAGTTCCTAAATAAGCCTGTAAGCCTGCTGTTAAGGAAACATGGGATACACCACTTTGTCACCAATAATGAGGTCAAGGCTGGTGTTGTGGAAAGGTTTAACAGAACTTTAAAAACAAAAATGTGGCGGTATTTCACAGCCAATAACACGTACAAATATATGGATGTATTACCTCAGCTCCTAAGAAGCTATAATCACAGCATGCACAGAACTATCAAGGCTAGGCCTGTAGATGTGACCCCTCACAACTCTTTGGCCATCTGGAAAACAATCTATGGGACCTCTGCTAAAACGAAAGAGGAGAGGCCACTGTTCAGAAAAGGAGACCATGTCAGGGTTTCAAAAATAAAGGGGGTGTTCGATAAGGGTTATGAACAGAATTTCACTACAGAGATATTTATAGTGGATCAGGTTATCAAAAAAGCAAAGAGACCCGTATACCTGTTAACAGATTACCATGGTGATGCTATTGTGGGGACATTCTATCCCGAAGAACTACAGAAAGTGAACCCCCGAGAAGACCGGGTGTATAGAATTGAAAAGGTATTGGCCACAAAAGGCCGTGGCTCAAGAAAACTTCACTTAGTGAAATGGAAGGGTTGGCCCAGTAAGTTCAACAGTTGGGTGGCTGCCTCTGAAATTTGTGACCCTGTATAGAAGAGTTGGAAATGGGAGATAACGGATTTTACATCACACTCCCCAGCAACGCATGCAAGGAAATATTTCCTCAAAATACAAATGCTAATTTTACAACACTGCTACCACAACCCTTAGATCTGAGCGGTGCATGGGAAGTTGGTCTGGCTGAAATTCAGTACCCCCGCAGCTGGTACACACTGACTAAAAATGCCATGTTTTACATTTATCAGGATGCAACTAAATGGGGCTTTCTACTACACAGAGGTTATTACAAGAGCATTCAATCTGTTTTGGATGAAATGAATGGCAATATAAAAGTAGCCATAGATCCGCCTAAAATACGTTTTGTCTACGACCCTGTAAAGGGTAAAGTTAGATTCATAGGGGAAAACACATACAAATTCTCGGCCACTGGGGGGTTAGCCCACATATTGGGCCTACCACCCGATGTTCCTGTCGATAAAATAGACCATGCTGCAGACATTACCGGAGGGGTCAGCGCATTGTACCTGTATACGGATATCATAGAGCACCAAATTGTAGGAGACAGCTCTGTACCCCTGTTACGGTGCATACCCGTCAGAGGAGAAACTTATGAATGTGTCACCATAACTTACGATAAGCCGCATTATATGTTAATGAGCAAGAGCCACATCAACACAATAAGCATTGAAATAAAGACTGACCAGAACCAACATGTGCCATTCAACTGGGGGAAAGTTGTCGTGAGGTTACACGTTCGACCCAGAAGAGGTTATTTTTAGAGCGTGCAAAAGAGAGCTGCATGAGCCAAAAAAAGATTATGGAAATGTTGATGCCTATAGGGCCTACTACAAAGCCCAGGCAGGCCGTGGTCTACCTGGTTTCCATGGAGCTGTAAACATGTATGGAGCAGGTCTGGGGGGCATTTTTCGTGGACTTTTCAGAAGGGCTGTTCCTCTTTTGAGGAGGGGGTTTCAGATTATTAAACCTCATGTTAAGACAGCCATGCACAACATAGCTGGAGACGTAGTGAGTCATGTTATGAAAAAGGTGAGAACCCAAGAAGGCTCGGGTCTCATGTACCTAAAAAGAAGGGGAGGAGTTAAACGAAAAGCATCTCACCAACATATTGGAGCACCTCAGCCCCTAAAAAGAAGGGGTATCCGTGGTAGAAAAAATCAGAAGCTGCAGGTCAGGAAGAGGAGAGGAGGCCGCAAGACAAAGATACTAAATCAAAGCGGAAGAGACATATTTTAAAATGGCATTCATTCATAACTCCTCTGAAGAATGTACCAAATCCGAGCTGGATCTTTTTCAAATATCACCAACACAAACCTGCGTGGAAAGCAGTATGTACGTTGAAGTCCCGCCTCTGTCAGCCCTAAGCCCTAATGCACCTGTGGAATTTTATATAACAGGGGCGAGTGAATTTTATTTAGACCTCAGTCATTCGCTTCTTTTTCTGTGTTGCAAAATAACAAAAGCAGATGGTTCAAACATGGCTGATGCCGCCAAAACGGGGTTGGTCAATTACCCCATTGCCTCGCTGTTTAGCCAGCTGGATGTTACCCTCGGCGATAGGCTGATCAGTCAGAGTCACAACTGTTATCCCTACCGAGCCATTTTAGAACTGCTTCTGAACTACAGCACCGATGCCTTGAGTACACAATTTGCAGCAGGTGGTTTTTATAAAGATGCCTATCAAACGATGGAATCTACAAGCCTAGCAGCTGGTGAGGGAAACTGGGGCTTTAAATCTAGAGCACATCAGACAGCAGGTAGCCGGACCTGGGATCTGATGGGCCCATTACACAGCGATATATTTTTCCAGGACAAAATGCTGCTGAATGGTGTAGATGTGAAGACCAAACTCACACGCAGCAAGAATGCGTTCTGTTTGATGAGTGGAGATGACAATGCAAATTATACAGTACATATTTTAAATGCAGCTTTGTTTGTTAAAAGAGTGAAAGTATCCCCCGGTGTGCGTCTAGGGCACAGTGAAGCGCTTCTTACCTCTAATGCAAAGTATCCTGTTGAGCGGATCGGAATGAAAGTTTTCAGCATAGCTGCGGGGAGTCTTGTCTGCAACCAAGAAAATATTTTTTTGGGGCAACTGCCTAAGAAACTGGTCATAGGCTTTGTTGACAATGAGGCATTCAGCGGTCAATACACACGAAACCCCTTCAACTTTAAACACTACAACGTCAATTTTGTGGCGTTGTATGTGGATGGAGTTCAGACATCATCAAAGCCTCTACAGCCTAATTTTCGAGACAACCTATGCGTACGTGAATACATGCAATTGGCCAAAGCCACGGGGAGAAGCATGAAAGATTTGGACATACCTATTAACTGTCACGAATTTTTGCAGGGGTACACACTGTATGTTTTTGACCTCACCCCTGATCAGGCCTGCTCTGATCACTATTCTCTGATCAGAACAGGTAACCTCAGAGCCGAGATCCGCTTTGCTGTCCCCCTTCCCAACACTATAAATATGATTTTATATGGGGTATTTGACAACGTGATTGAAATTAATCACAGCAGAAACGTCCTCTTTGATTACATGTGAAGATGAACACAGTCCAGATATTGAATTTATTACATAAAAACAAAAACTTTGCAGGTGTTTATCCCAGTGATATGCTACCCCGGACGATTATTACCAAGCGGCCAGCTGGGATCGTGGTCAACACCCATCCTCACACACTGCCTGGCGAACACTGGCTGGCCGCTTGGTAATAATCGTCCGGGGTAGCATATCACTGGGATAAACACCTGCAAAGTTTTTGTTTTTATGTAATAAATTCAATATCTGGACTGTGTTCATCTTCACATGTAATCAAAGAGGACGTTTCTGCTGTGATTAATTTCAATCACGTTGTCAAATACCCCATATAAAATCATATTTATAGTGTTGGGAAGGGGGACAGCAAAGCGGATCTCGGCTCTGAGGTTACCTGTTCTGATCAGAGAATAGTGATCAGAGCAGGCCTGATCAGGGGTGAGGTCAAAAACATACAGTGTGTACCCCTGCAAAAATTCGTGACAGTTAATAGGTATGTCCAAATCTTTCATGCTTCTCCCCGTGGCTTTGGCCAATTGCATGTATTCACGTACGCATAGGTTGTCTCGAAAATTAGGCTGTAGAGGCTTTGACATACAACGCCACAAAATTGACGTTGTAGTGTTTAAAGTTGAAGGGGTTTCGTGTGTATTGACCGCTGAATGCCTCATTGTCAACAAAGCCTATGACCAGTTTCTTAGGCAGTTGCCCCCAAAAAATATTTTCTTGGTTGCAGACAAGACTCCCCGCAGCTATGCTGAAAACTTTCATTCCGATCCGCTCAACAGGATACTTTGCATTAGAGGTAAGAAGCGCTTCACTGTGCCCTAGACGCACACCGGGGGATACTTTCACTCTTTTAACAAACAAAGCTGCATTTAAAATATGTACTGTATAATTTGCATTGTCATCTCCACTCATCAAACAGAACGCATCCTTGCTGCGTGTGAGTTTGATCTTCACAGGTCAAAGGGCCCAGGAAGGTTCCGGTTCCGGGTAAGGGGGCGGGGCAGAAGGTAGGGACTTCCGGTAAGGGGGTAGGGACTTCCGGTAAGGGGGGGGGACTTCCGGTTAGGGGGCGGGACATCCGGTGTTTGATGGTTTTATTGCCCCTTTGACAGGAGCACCCCTTCCCCTACTACTCAGGCATATTTTCGCCTGCTTTTTTGGCCGGGAGTCGGGGGTTTTAAAAAAACTTTTAAAAACCTTTTCTGTGCTTCGTATCGCACGATCACCGCGATGCCACAAACGGAAACGAAAAATCCAACCAAATTTTTCTTTTTTCGGTTCGAGTTCGAGTTCTGACGGCTTAATTATTGTTACCATTTCCGTTACGTAATGGAAACGATAACTGAAAACGGAAACGAAAATTTCGCCGAGTCGTGCCCATACCTACTCTTCAGCACTGGTAGTTGGTGCATAAACTTGGATTACTGTGATGTTGAAAGGGCTGCCTTGGAATCATACCGAAATCACTGTATCATTTTTAGGTTGTATCCCAGCACTGCTTTTCTCACTCTATTGTTGACTATGAGGGCTACTCCATTTCTTCTATGGGATTCTTGCCCACAGTAGTAGATGTGATAGTCACCTGAACTGAATTCACCCATTCCTGTCCATTTAAGTTCGCTGATGCTCAAGATGTCAATGTTTATTCTTTCCATCTCACGTTTGACCACATTCAGCTTACCCTGGTTCATAGATCTCACATTCCAGGTTCTTATGCAGTATATTTCTTTGCAACATTGGACTTTCCTTTCTCTTCCAGGCACGTCTGCAGCTGAGTGTCCTTTCGGCTTTGGCCCAGCCACTCCATTAGCTCTGGAGCTACTTGTACTTGTCCTCCGCTCTTCCTTAGTAGCATGTTGGACGCCTTCCGACCTGAGGGGCTCATCTTCCAGTGTCATATCTTTTAGCCTTTTGTTTCTCTCCATGGAATTTTCTTGGCAGGGATACTGGGGTGGCTTGCCAGTTCCTACCCCAGGAAGTAGAGGTGTGCACAGAATAAAAAATGTTTCATTTCATTTTTCATTTTGTTATAGACTAAAATGAAAAAGAAGTGCCTGTTAAAAAAAGAAATTAAATGGAAATTTTCATACTGTTCTGTTTTGTTTTCGTTTATTATTTATTTTGAAAAGTGTCAATCTTGGTGCTTGTCAAAATAAATAATAAAAATAAGCACCAGCTGGCCCGTGGGCTAGCTGGTTGGTGCTAGGTTAAAAAAGAAGAAGCGCCAAGCAGCCAGGCAGGTCGGCTGTAAAAAAAAAAGTCATGAATTTTTAAAAAAACATTTCGTTTCATTCCAAATGAAAGAAAACGAAGAAACGAAATGAAAAACGAAATGAAATGCCATTTTGGCATTTCGTGCCCATCTCTAAGGTGTGTTGATGACCCAAAGGCAACATCTGTTGGAGGACAGTCCTTAAAGTGCTGCAGTTGCAGCCTGGCACAACTGGGTAGTTCCTTTTCCCTCTGTGTCACCTCTCCTTCCTCCTCTCATAAGAACATAAGAAGAGCCATGCTGGATCAGGCCAAAGGCCCATCTAGTCCAGCTTCATGTATCTCACAGCGGCCCCACCAGATGCGTTTGGGAGCGCATGAGACTAGATGTCTGTCTCCTGATTTATTTTATTTATTTTTATTTATTCTTGTATTTATATCCCGCTTATCTACTACATGTAGTACTCTAAGCGGCTAACAAAAGCAATACATACCAAATCAACAACAATAGAATACATCAGATATAAAGCATAAACAACATAGAACTATTAAAACAACAAAACATATAAAAATCCTCCTGCGTCCCGGCATGCGGAGGAGCAAATTCTAGCAGAATTAAAAATAGATATGGCAAAACAGACTAATTTGGAAGTGGTGACGAAGGCGGGGAGGAAAAACAAACAAACCTTGGTTCTGTCTTCAGACCAAATGAAGATTTCAGCCAAGAAATTTAGAGTCGATTAAGAATTGGAAGTGCAGCAAGGATGGAACGCTGTTGCTGCCGCCCGCCATCTTGCAATTCATCCGGTCTAAAAAGCCCTCCAAGGGGGCAGAAGCTGGAGGCTCTTCAAGGACCGGGCACACCTCTCAGCCGACACAAACCCCAGGTGGAACAAAGGGAGGGAGAGGGTCCTCTGTGAAGAGTCCAGCCGGTCTAAAAAGCCCTCCAAGGGGGCAGAAGCTGAAGGCTCTTCAAGGGCCAGGCACACCTCTCAGCCGACACAAACCCCAGGTGGAACGAAGGGAGGGAGAGGGTCCTCTGTGAAGAGTCCAGCCGGTCTAAAAAGCCCTCCAAGGGGGCAGAAGCTGAAGGCTCTTCAAGGGCCAGGCACACCTCTCAGCCGACACAAACCCCAGGTGGAACAAAGGGAGGGAGAGGGTCCTCTGTGAAGAGTCCAGCCGGTCTAAAAAAGCCCTCCAAGGGGGCAGAAGCTGAAGGCTCTTCAAGGGCCAGGCACACCTCTCAGCCGACACAGACCCCAGGTGGAACGAAGGGAGGGAGAGGGTCCTCTGTGAAGAGTCCAGCCGGTCTAAAAAGCCCTCCAAGGGAGCAGAAGCTGAAGGCTCTTCAAGGGCCAGGCACACCTCTCAGCCAACACAAACCCCAGGTGGAACGAAGGGAGGGAGAGGGTCCTCTGTGAAGAGTCCAGCCGGTCTAAAAAGCCCTCCAAGGGGGCAGAAGCTGAAGGCTCTTCAAGGGCCAGGCACACCTCTCAGCCGACACAAACCCCAGGTGGAACAAAGGGAGGGAGAGGGTCCTCTGTGAAGAGTCCAGCCGGTCTAAAAGCCCTCCAAGGGGGCAGAAGCTGAAGGCTCTTCAAGGGCCAGGCACACCTCTCAGCCGACACAAACCCCAGGTGGAACAAAGGGAGGGAGAGGGTCCTCTGTGAAGAGTCCAGCCGGTCTAAAAAGCCCTCCAAGGGGGCAGAAGCTGAAGGCTCTTCAAGGGCCAGGCACACCTCTCAGCCGACACAAACCCCAGGTGGGGTGCATCTGGCCCTTGAAGTACACTGGTTTCTCCATCATGGTTTGTAACCTGTGATGGACTTTTCCTCCAGGAATCTGTCCAATCCCCTTTTGAAGGCATCCAGGCCAGATGCCATCACCACATCCTGTGGCAGGTAGTTCCACAGACTTACAACACGCTGGGTGAAAAAACATTTTCTTTTGTCAGTTCTTACTCTCCCAGCCCTCAATTTGAGTGTATGTCCCCTAGTTCTGGTACTTTGGGAGAGAGAGAAGAGCTTCCCTCTATCCACTTTACTCATACCCTGCATTATTTTGTATGTCTCAATCATATCCCCCCTTAAGCGCCTTTAAATGTTTTAGCCTTTCTTCATAAGGGAGGTGCCCCAGCCCAGTAATCATTTTAGTCACTCTCTTCTGCACCTTTTCCAGTTCCACTATGTCTTTCTTGAGATGCGGTGACCAGAATTGTACACAATACTCCAGGTGGGGCCTTACTATTGTTTTGTATAATGGCATTATAATGTTGGCTGTTTTATTTTCAATCCCCTTTTTGATAATCCCTAGCATGGAATTGGCCTTCTTCACTGCTGCCACACATTGGGGAGACACCTTCATGGAACTGTCCACCAACACAACAAGATCTCTTTCCTGATCCGTCACGGATAACTCAGAGCCCATGAGTTGATAGATGAAGTTTGGATTTTTTGCCCCAATATGCATTACTTTACATTTGGTTACATTAAAACACATTTGCCATTTCTCAGCCCATTCCCCCAGTTTGGAGAGATCCTTCTGGAGCTCTTCACAATCTTCTCTGGTTTTCACCACACGGAAAAGTTTTGTGTCATCTGCAAAACTTGGCCACCTCACTGTTTATCCCTGTCTCCAGGTCATTTATGAACAGATTGAAAAGCACCGGTCCCAGGACAGAGCCCTGGGGCACACCGCTTTTCACTTCTCTCCATTGTGAAAATTTCCCATTGACACCTACTCTTTGTTTCCGGGATCTCAACCAGTTCTCAATCCATAAGAGGACCTGTCCTCTTATCCCCTGACTGTGCAATTTTCTCAGCAGCCTATGGTGAGGGACTGTGTCAAAAGCCTTTTGAAAATCCAGATAGACTATATCCACTGGTTCACCCAAATCCACGTGCCTGTTGACCTTTTCAAAAAATTCTAAAAGATTTGTCAGACAAGACTTACCCTTGCAGAAGCCATGCTGATTTTCTCTCAGCAAAGTTTGTTCTTCTATGTGTTTTAAGATTTTCTCTTGGATGAGGCTTTCCACCATCTTCCCTGGCACAGATGTAAGGCTAACTGGCCTGTAGTTTCCTGGGTCCCCCCTCCTTCCTTTTTTAAAAATTGGTGTGACATCCGCCATCCTCCAGTCCTCCGGCACTGTGGCCGTTTTAAGAGACAAGTTGCATATAACCGTTAAGAGATCTGCAATTTCATTTCTCAGTTCCCTAATAACCCTTGGGTGGATGCCATCTGGGCCTGGTGATTTGTTAATTTTCACTTTATCGATTAGTCCTAAAACCTCCTCTCTTTTAACCTGTATTTGATTTAATTCTTTAGTCAAGAGGGGCGGCTCAGGCAGCGGAATCCGCTCAAGGTCCTCTGTCGTGAAGACAGACGCAAAGAACTCATTCAGTTTCTCTGCAATGTCCAAGTCCTCCTTAACCTACCCTTTTCCTCCCTCACCATCCAGAGGGCCAACTGGTTCTCTGGCAGGTTTTCTACTTCTGACATATTTAAAGAAGCTTTTATTATTACCCTTTATATTGCTAGCCATGCGTTCCTCAAAATCTTTCTTTGCCTCCCTTATCATCTTCTTACATTTCTTTTGCCAGAGTTTGTGTTCCTTTTTATTTTCCTCATTTGGGGAGGATTTCCATTTACAGAAAGACCTCTCCTTGTGTTTTAGAGCCTCTCTAACTCCACTCGTTAACCATGCCGGTGTCCTCTTGGACTTAAATGAGCTCTTCTTTCTTTGTGGTATGCACTTGTGCTGGGCCTCTATTATTGTTGTTTTAAACAGGCTCCATCCACTCTGAAGAGATTGGATTCTTCTAACATTCCCCTTCAATTTCTCTCTAACTAGTTTCCTCATCTGAGGGAAGTTTGCCCTTCAAAAATCAAGGGTTTTTATGTCTGATTTGCTTGACACTCTTCCTCCGACATGCATGGCAAAGGAGATTGCAGCATGGTCACTGTTCCCCAGAGGCTCAGTGACATTCACATCCCTGACCAGGTCCAAAGTATCACACAGTATTAGATCCAGAGTTGCCTGTTCTCGGGTGGGCTCCATGACAAGTTGCTCTAAGGCACAGTTATTCAGCAAGTCGAGAAACCCACTTTCTCTTTCTTGCCCGGAGCTCGCATTGGCCCAGTCAATGTGGGGATAATTGAAGTCCCCATGATTACTATCCTATCCCTCTTAGCCACCTCCATGATTTCTCTCCTCATTTCAAGGTCCCCCTCAAGTTTTTGATCTGGTGGACGATAGAATACTCCAACTATCACATCACTCCTGGGACCTGGTAGTTTAACCCACAGTGATTCTATGGTGGAGTCAGACCCTCTGTCCATCTCCATTCTGCTGGATTTCACCCCTTCTTTGATATAGATGGCCACTCCTCCTCCAACCCGCCCCTCTCTATCCCTTCTATAGAGTTTATAGCCTGGGATTGCTGTATCCCACTGGTTCTCCGCATTCCACCAGGTTTCTGTTATGGCTATTATATCTATGTTATCCCTAGCTGCCAAATGTTCAAGTTCTCCCATCTTTGCTCGGAGGCTTCGAGCATTGGCATAGAAGCACCTGTACAGTGGGTCCCGCAACAACAGCTGCTGCCTTGTTCTTTCCCCCTCACAGCTTTTATTTTCAGTAGACAAACTTTCACAGTCCATTATTCTCCCAGTGCTAACGCCTGCTATGTCATCTCTATGTGATTCTCTACCCTCTCCAACCTCGTTCTCCGAGGATGAGGTGTTCTGAACCGGATGCCACACAGCTCCTGTCGGCTTTCCCCCAGTTATGAGTTTAAAAGCTGCTCTGCTGCCTTTTTGAGGTTGAGTGCCAGCAATCTGGTCCCATCATGATTCAAGTGCAACCCATCCCTCCTGAACAGGTTTGGCTTGTCCTAACATGTTCTCCAGTTCCTGACAAATCTAAAGCCCTCCTCTCGACACCATCGCCTCATCCACGCATTGAGGCTTCTGAGCTCTGCCTGCCTTGCAGGTCCTGCACGAGGAACAGGTAGCACTTCTGAAAATGCTACCTTGGAAGCCCGGGACTTCAATCTTCTACCTAACAACCTGAATTTGGCTTCCAAGACTGACCGCTTGGCCTTCCCGACATCATTGGTACCAACGTGTACCATGACCACTGGCTCCTTCCCAGTTCTCTCTAACAAGCTATCTATATTTCTGGTGATGTCTGCAACCTTTGCACCCGGCAGGCAAGTGACCATACGGTTATCATGCTCCTCACAAATCCATCCCTCCGTATTTCTAATTATAGAATCCCCTAGTACAATGAGCTTCTCTCCTGCAGCCTGCTCATCTACATATACCTGATCTTGTATCTCATCAATAGTGATGAGGGAGAGATCCTCAGGTGGAACCAATTCTTCCTCGGTGTGTGCCTCATGAGGTGTGCTGAGGGAAAGAGCCTCAAATTGATTGTGCAATATGAGACTCTCTGAGCGATCCCTTGGCCTTCTACTCCTTTGAGTCACATTCCTCCACCCATCTACCTCCTGGTTTGGGGAAGTGATTACATCCTCAGAAGTGTGCCCTGTCTCTTCTTGGACCTGGATAGTCCGTTCCGCTCTGTCCAAGAACTGCTCAAGCTCCTTAATATGTTGCTGGTCCGATATGCGAGCCTGTAGCTGCTGGACCTTCTCTTCCAATAGCACAACCAACTTGCACTTGCAGCAAATGTAGTTCTGCACACGCTCTGTCAAGATGACAAACATGGCACAAGTACTGCAGGTAACTACAGTTACTCCCTCCAACTCCATTTTAGCGAGTGCAATAAAATGTATTCAAGGTCTCAAAAATGTAAACTTAAACTAAATTTTTTTATCTAGTAAGACTATTTACTTCTTTTGTTGTTTATTCAAGATCTAACAGTGTAGGGGCCACTAAAGCACTTGTTAATGTGCGTAGGATCTCCTGAGGAGTAGATTGCCTTGGGAACTCAAATATACCCAGAAGAATTTTTTTTAAATTTTTTTAATTTTTTTTTAGTTTGCACGCGCCGTCAGGCACGTGCTGCTGGGAGCAGCTATTTAAAGATAAAACTCCGCCCCTTACCTCCTGCAAGGACAGGAAGTAAGCTCTATCCCCTCTGACCGTGTGCTTCCTCTCACAGCCTGCTTCCTCTCTGCTTCTCTGCAAGAAAAGGCAGATAATCCACGTCTCCCATGTCTCCTCCCTTTCACTCATATTTTTGCTCATGCCTCACCACCACTGTGGGGAATGAGGTTGTTCCTTACATGTAGATTCTTGATGTGAACACAAACCAGTTTTCCAACACCCTTGCTTGTGGACAGAGCCTACTTAAGAACTTTTAGGAAAGGCAGTTTTTCCTTTAAACAATTTCAAGAGAACAATCCTTTCCACAAGGAAAGATATATGGAATCTTGAAGTTATTCATGGATGGTTAGCAGCACCAAGAGAGCAGAACAGACGGAATGCAGAGTGTTATGTTCCCCACTGCAGTGTGATGTCTTGCAGTGGCCAAATTATTTGGACAATTCTAATTTTGCACCCTAGAGTAGGAACTGGCAAACCACTCCAATATTCCTGCCAAGAAAACTCCATGGACATGGGGTCACAAAGAGTCAGTCATGACTGTAATGACACAACATTGTGCGCCTCAATTTAAAAAGGATGTTGACAACCGTGAGCGGGTACAGAGGAGGGCGACCAGGATGGTTGAAGGTCTGGAAGAAATGTCTTATGAGGAACGGCTTAGGGAACTGGGAATGTTTAGCCTTTCAAAAGGAAGACTGAGAGGGGATATGATACCTATGTTTAAATATTTGAAAGGATGTCATATTGAAGAGGGAACAGGTTTGTTTTCCATGGCTTCAGAGACTAGGACTCGGGGCAATGGTTTCAAACTACAGGAAAAGAGATTCCATTTGAACATTAGAAGAACTTCATGATGGTTAGAGCTGTCCGGCAGTGGAATATTATGCTGCCCCAAAGGAGGGTGGTGGAGTCTCCTTCTTTGGGTTTTTTTTTTTTTAAATCAGAGGCTGGATGACCATCTGTCGGAATATTATGATGGGGTTCCTGCATGGCTGGACTGGATGGCCATTGAGGTCTCTTCCAACTCTGTGATTCTATGATTCTAACACACACACACAAGCAGACTTTGGCATATATAAGTTTATGTCCCCCTTTGCCCTCCTTCTGGGTGATCTGCAAAGTGGTCACTCTTCCTCGCTGACCTTGTGGTCTACAGTACAGTTTGTATTCTTCCTGCTCTCTTCCCTGGGTTTTTGCAAATATGACCCCGTGGCAGAATGAATTGCCATGTCAAAAACTTTCCTCGGGATATTTTGTTTGCCTTTCCCCCCTCTCCACCCCACTCCCAGTTCGTCTGATTTATATTCATGCCCAGGCTTCTAGCAGATATGGGTCGCAAGGTATGAGGGGCCAGACAGAAAGTGGCCAGGGGGAAAACAAATGAAATTAAATGTGCTCCTTGAGTACTTGAGAAAGGAATGGAGCCTGACCCCGAAGGCAAGCATTCTTCCATGCAGTTCAACATGCAAACGGGATGGGATTTCTCCCATTGCTGTAACCTACCTGGGACAGAATATTAGATAGACCCATTTTCTGCAATGGAAGGGAATGGCTGGCGTGCCAAAGATGTCCTCTGCATTGTCTGCGGGGCCTTTGGTGGCCTCTTGGGTTTTTCTCTGTTCAACTGACTTGGTGGCCTCATCCTAGGCATGGTTAGCCAGAGATCAGACTACTGATTTCACTGATGAAAGCCAGCGATGCATTTGCATTGCCTTCCTGTTAGGAGGGTGTCCAAGATAAACAGTCGGGGGGAGCAAATAAATCCCAGTGTTAGGAGGGGGATAAGTTTACGGACTCCAGAGTGTTCCTCCAGCCTCCCTCAACCATGTGCTTCACCTGTTAAATAGATTCCATCCTAGGGATTATCAAAAAGGGGGTTGAAAATGAAACAGCCAACATTATAATGCCATTATACAAAACAATAGTAAGGCCCCACCTGGAGTATTGTGTACAATTCTGGTCTCCGCATCTCAAAAAAGACAGAATCGAACTGGAAAAGATGCAGAATAGAGCAACTAAAATGATTACTGGGTTGGGGCACCTCCCTTATGAGGAAAGGCTAAAACATTTGGGGCTCTTTAGTCTGGAAAAAAGGTGCCTGAGGGGGGATATGATTGAGACGTACAAAATAATGCAGGGCATGAGTAAAGTGGATAGAGGGACGCTCTTCTCCCTCTCACAAAATACCAGAACTAGGGGACATCCACTCAAATTGAGGGCTGGGAGAGTAAGAACAGACAAAAGAAAATATTTTTTTCACTCAGCGCATTGTTAGTCTGTGGAACTCCCTGCCACAGGAGGTGGTGATGGCATCTGGCCTGGATGCCTTCCAAAGGGGATTGGACCGATTCCTGGAGGAAAAGTCCATCCCAGGTTACAAACCATGAGGGAGCTGTGTCATCTCCAAGCTTAAAACCGGGATACCTCAAGGACCAGATGCAGCGGAGTGGTATCAGGAGACAGAGATCTAGTCTCATGCGGTCCCAAACGCATCTGGTGGGGCCACTGTGAGATACAGGAAGCTGGACTAGATGGGCCTTTGGCCTGATTTAGCAGGGCTCTTATGTTCTTGTGTTCTTATTAGTGAATTTGATTTGTGTTAGAGATGGACATGAAATGAATTTTTATTCATTTCGTTATTCGTTGTTAATTTTGTTACGGAATGAAATGAATAACGAACGGGCCCATCGGAGAAAAACAAAACAAAATGACATGGAAATTTCCGTTTTGTTCGCTTTGTTTTTCATTTTCCATAGGGGAAAAGTCTGAGGTCCCCCTTCACACGCCCGATCGGTGAGGGGAGATGCGGGCTTTTTGTTTTCCGCCAAAGCCACTGCCGATCAGCTGGAGCGGGGGGCTTCAGCGGGGGGGGGGGCAGTTTTAAAAGCCCACCCTTTCCCCACCCAATGGTGCGCTGGGAAGGGGTGGGATTTTAAAACTGGGTCCCCCCCTCCCCCAAGCCCTGGGCAGCAGCTGACTGGCACTGGGGTAGGGAAAAATGTTTTTCTCCCCCACCCCAGTGCCAATCAGCTGGAGCTCAGGGCTTGGGATGGGAAAAGGGGTTTTAAATTCCTGGGTTTTTAAAACCTTTCCCCCCTCCCCCAAGCTCCAGGAAAAAAAAGCTCTCCCCCCCAGCACCAATCAGCTGGCACGTAGGGCTTGGGGGAGGGAAACAAGTTAAACAAGCACTACATACACAAAAATATTGTTCAAGCACCCCAAGCACAGTACACACACATGCACATGTAAAAAACAAACAAAAAAGGAAACAAAATGAAAACAAAATGAAAACAAAATGAAAACAATTTTACAAAAATTGTAATTTTTTTTTAAAAATTGTTTAAAATGCAATGAAACAGAATGGAAAGAAATGAAACGAAATGCTATTTTAATGTTTTGTGCCCATCTCTAGTTTGCATATATTTTCTGTGTGACTCCAACCACGACTTCCACAAAACAAAAGCACGCTTGCTCCTGGTTCTCCTGGATGAAGCTGGTTTGGCCTGAAGAGCAGAAATCTAGACGGCCTGGTCTGTATGGGAGACAATGCATAATGCGGGATCCAAGACCGTGTGACGGCCACCTGCAGCTCCATCAGCACTTGCGTTAAAAACAATTAACATTTTAAGACACCCACATGGATGGCAGTCCTCGTCAGGGGCAGCTTTCCAGCTATTTAAAAGGTTCTGATTTCTGCACCAGCAGATTTAACACTGTCGCATTAATAGGGACTGATAAATCTTTATTTGTCACTTCTTCCAAGGTAGGAAATGTAACCTCTCCAGAATATGGAAAAAGTTACCTTTTCAGAGCAGCACTTCCAGAAATTTCCCAGCCAGCAGGGCTGCTGGCCAACCTGACTCAGGGATTTTGGACATTAAGGTCTATGAAAAAGTAACGTTGCCAAGATTATGTCTGTCCACAATTTATCTTCCTAACAGGAGAGTATATCTAGTCCGACATCACTGAGTCTGCTTCCTGCGAAACAGATCTATATGCGCCTGGCTTCCCAGCAAGGCACCCTTCCTAGCTTTCCCCTTTTCACCAAGGAACCACAACATTGAGCTCCTTTCTTCTGAGACCTATTGTTTTTCCGTTCTCTTGCCAGGAGAAGAAAATACAAACAAGTCGGGCCAATAAAATTATGGGCAAATAAAACAATGAGCGATGTAATGTGAAGCATGTCAATTGCACACAAAGGCAGGAGCACCTACCTATTTTGCACAGATGTGTAAGGCCTGGAAGCATACACAGTAGAGTGGAACCCCAACATACGAGATTAATCCGTTCCGAGCTCATGCTCGTAAGTCAGTTAGCTGGTAAGTCGGGGAGCGGTTTCCCATAGGAATGCATTGAAAGTCAATTAATCAGTTCTGGAGAGACTGATTTCAATGCATCCCTATGGGAAACTGCTTTAAATAACCTGCAGCTAACCCACCACCACCGCTTCCCTCAAAGACATTTTTACAAACCTGCTCCTTCCCCCCCCCCAATTGGGGAGGAGGGCTGCAGGAGAAGGAGTGCGTTTCTAAAAATGTCTTTGAGCAACAGAGGCAAGCGGCGGTCGCAGCCACCTCTGCTTGTCTCGGGTGCTCAAAGACATTAAGGTAGGGTTGTTGTTGTTTTTTGGTAAGTCAAAGGAACCCTATCTTTCACTTGTAACATGCCAAGAAAAATGCAACTGGATTTCCACTCATAAGTTGGTTTTCTCGTACGTCAGGCGCATCGTAAGTCGGGGTACCACTGTATTTTTTGAACCTTTTGAAACCATCAGGTAGCCATGCTGGGCACAAGTCTTTTGCTTCTGAAAGGGGAAAAAAAGCCACTAGTTTTAAGGTACCACATTTTGCACAAATTGCAGAGACTTGGATGATTTTAAAAAAAGTGCTCCTTGGCCAAAGTCCTGTTGAAAAGCGACTCCCATGAAACAGGAATCAACGCAAAAGTAAAGTGTGCTGCTCTTATGCTACTCCATAGGGCCTAAAGATCTCTCTGGGAATTTACAATTTAATTGTGTAGACTATGCATTGTACACACACACACACACACACACACACACACACACACACACACACACACACACACACATGAAGTGGGTGCTCTATTTAACTGATCTTAGAAAAACAGAAGACCTGGAGTTGACTACCTGAAACAGACGTACCTGAAACCTTCTGGGTAAAATTCAGGCTGAGTGAGCAGAGTCTTAATTGCAGTACTGCCATTTAACTAACCACTGCACCATGAGCCTCAGACTGCAACTGATGATGGAGTTCCTTTTGTAAGTCCAGAGTGTGCAAGACTCGCATGCAATGAGACAACGTCATGTAGCGCAGTGGTTAAACAGCGGTACTGCAGCTAAAACTGTGCTCACGACCTGGGCTTCGATCAGTCAATGAGTCAGCTCATGGTTGACTCAGCCTTCAGTCCTTCCGAGGTCAGTAAAATGAATACCCAGGTTGCTGGGGGGAGGGGACAATGTGTAGCCTGCATAATTGAATTATAAACTGCCCAGAGAGCGCTTTAAGCCCTATAGGGCAGTATATAAGTAGAACACTTTGCTTAGCTTTATGTCCACCCTGGAATTGTACAAAAGGAAGCCATTAATCACTAAAAATGGCCATATTCCTCTTCTACAGTACGTCTGTGAAGATTCTCAGTCATCCAGGTGCGTTTATCTGGGAGTTGAGTCATGGCTACTGGACTTCTTTTTTGAGAGATAGAAACGTTTCGCTGTTCATCCAAACAGCTTCATCGGTCAGACCGATGAAGCTGTTTGGATGAACAGCGAAACGTTTCTATCTCTCAAAAAAGAAGTCCAGTAGCCATGACTCAACTCCCAGATACTCTTCTACAGTAGAACTCCCCTTTCACCCCCACAAGGTTTTGACCCCTCTCTTATTTTCTGAAGCCAAAAATTCTTGTTGAGGGGAGCAGGGGAACCTTGCAAAATCTTTGCCAAGGTGACTCCTAGAGTCAAGGCACACAAAGACTCTGCAAATAATTCTTCCCATCCTTGCTGCTTACCTCAAATAGAAATTCAATTCTGAATAATATAGTTGGGTATTAACTGAAGCTATGCTATCCCTCTCAGATGGTAAATATGGGGCATTTCTCTCTGGCAAGGTCGGAGGTGGAATAATGTTCCTTTGGTACCTCCCGTATGAGGCAGTCTCTGAAGTCCCAAGGTCACCTTGTGTCCAGAAATGCCCACCTGTCTCTCCAAGCTTTCAAGTGGCCGCTGCCCTGCTAGCTGTTGTTTGCTCAACTCCGGTCACCACATTGGCTTATTTATTAGCTTGTGCAATCTCTCAGTTGTGCATTATTGTTTGGCATGTGGCGTCTTTCAATCCCTTTCAATGAGTTTGTGCCCTCCACTTGCACGCACAGGCCCAAATGCATTCCTTGGCAACGGCCAGATTTGCTGAAAGTGTTTGCAACAAAAGAGAGCTTGGCATTGCTTAGGCGTGCTTCCTTCTGGTCCTCCTTCTGTATTAATTGGCTTTCTGGGAGTGAAAACTGCTCGGCAACTTTTGTTGGATTCCAAGGCTATTGTTGGTTTCAACCAAAAGGTCAGACCTTCAGCCGCAGTGCAGGGGAAAATTTTGCAGCGGGTGTGTTACCAGTTGCAGATCTCCCATGAAACGGCATTTGGAACCATTTGAAAAATTGACAGAAGTTTCCCTAAACTTTAAGAACCTTGTGAACAAATAAATTGGTATTAGAGATGGGCATGAAATGAAAAACGAAATGCTGTTTTGTCATTTCATTAGGTAATGAAACAAAATGAAACAAGGAAGCAGCATTCCGTTACAGACAGAACAAAACAGAGTTGTTTTTTCTGTTGAAACAAACTGTTTCGTTCTATCTGTAAAAGGGGTTCCTTACCTGCTGGGCTCGCAAATGAGCTGCCACCACCGCAGTTTAAAAATAAACCTCCTGTTCTCAAGGCGGCCGGATCAAGAGGCTAGGATGAATCTTTTTATTTCCGAAACAAAAAATGGTGTTTCGTTTCATTTCTTGACAACACAGGGCCTTTTCACATGACCCCTAAGATCCACTGGCCACTTAAATTTGGACCAGAGATCTTAGGGGTTTGTCGCTGTTCCTGCGTTCCCACCCCTCCGCACCCCTGGCTGCTGGCTGCGTGAGGGGAGGGAGAAAAAAAGGAAGAAAAGAATGCCGCTCACCTCCGTTCTGCCGGTCTCGCTCTGTTCCTGGCACCATTCAGATGTCTGAAAGGGGCGGGGGGGCAAAAAAAGAACAAACAGAAGCAAGGAGAGCCGGGCAGTCACTACGTTATATCCGCATCAGGAATTTTCACCTCCAGAGAGCAGGTACCTGAAAAGTGCGCTGGGACGCGCTTAGGTGGGCGTGGTCGCACATAATTATCTGTAAACTCTGGAGCTGGTGGGGAAACAATTTTAAGCTCCAGAGCTGGGAGCCATTAGCGGCGGAGTTTAGGGGTCGTGTACAAAGGGCCTTAGTGTTTTGTTTCATTTTGTAAGGTTTCGTAAGTTTACAAGACAACAAAACAGTGTGTCATGTTTCATAAGGTGCCCATCCCTAATAGATTTGGAGACTTCCCTTCCCCGTAAAAAGCCCCCTGAAGCCCTACTGTTTTCATTTAAAAGAGGCAAGTCCTCTGCCTGAAAGACACCATCTGAAGGTGTCCCTTTGAAGGCTTCTGAAGTCCAGTTCTGACATCAAGATAGACAACTGTGTCAAGAGAGGTGGATCCTGCACCTCGACACTGTCCGCCTACATTTATTGGCAGCCCTTGGAGAGGAATCTCTTTGGAAAATCGCTTCCTGATGATGGCGGTGGGCTTTTCTGCACTTTGGAGGCTGCAAGGGCAGGAGAAGAGGGATGGAATTGGTCTTCCTGGCCCTCCCCTTTGACGTGCGGGGCAAGGGCTTGGTCAATGACTCTGCCGGCTCTCCTCCTACCTGCATGCCTCCTCCCTGAGCGCTGTTTCTGATGGTGTGTCAAGAAATGACAACCATAAACACCGCCCAGGGTTCAGCGTGGCCTTAGAAAGACATGCTAAGCCTGAACCTCGGCCCCGATCAAGCTGCGCCTGAGGGGCCAGCAGAACCAATTGGGGGAAGTAAATGGAGCCTGTTATCCCCCCCCCCCAAGTGGAACGTATTAAGAGGCAGAGGAGACGGTCTGCTCAAGCCCAGAATCTCATTATCAGTCCATGCTGTTCATTCACAAAGCTGGCACGCGAGCAAGCTGGCCTTGGTGTTGACCGGCTCGTCAGCCAAAACCTCTTTTCTTGAATTCAGAGATCTGAGTTTTAATTAACAGAAAAGCGGTGGCCATTCTGCTCAACACAGCACTCTTAAAAAGTTCAATGGCTGATTGAGGCGAGAGCCATTTCTCACCAGGTAGAGAAAATGAGACGTGGATCGGAACATAAAAGATTGTTTTAATTAAACCTGGCGTTTCCCAGGCTTCTGCTGACAGGAGGATAATAGTGTAACGGGGGAGTTCAAAAAACGGATTAGACAAATTTATGGGGAATAAAGACATCAGTGGCAATTAGCCAAGACGGGGCTGCCGAGGGATGCCAGAATGGTTCTCCTCCCTGGAAAACAAGTTGAAAAAAATAAAACAAAATAAACCCCGTCTTTCTCCTGATGCTCGGTGGTAATTTCCTAATTTGAAGCAAAGGGATGCGCCACCCTGACAGGAAGGCAAGCTTGATTTCTGTTTGCTCCGTGATGTGCTGTGATGTCTCCTTACCACACGAATTGTGCTGATAAAAACTGCCTGATAGTGTGGAAGGCACACCCTTCAGAGAGGGTTTGGGGAGGCTCTTGTGCTCTGTTTGGTGCTGGAACCTTCCATGGATCAATATGTCTGTGAAGATTCTCAGTCCCCCAGGTGAGTTGATCTAGAAGTTGAGTCATTATGGCAACTGGACTTCTTTTCTTGAGAAATCAAAACGTCTCGCTGCTTATCCAAACAGCTTCGTCAGCCTGAGGAAATCTAGTGGCGAGTCCTCCATTTGAACTCCAAAGTGAACTATAAAATGGAGGCATCGCCACTAGCTTTCCTCAGACTGCCGAAGCTGTTTGGATGAACAGCGAAACGTTTCAGTCTCTCAAGAAAAGAAGTCCAGTTGCCATGACTCAACTTCCAGACTTCCATGGAGCATGTTGGCAGCCCCTGTGGCCCCCTCAATGGTGACACAGAGAGAGTAATTGCTGGACCAGGCTCTTTCTTGGAGCAACAACATTTTTAAACGACCAACCATTCCAAGTCACAACACTTGAGAACTTAGGGTTTCACTCCCACAGTCCTTGGGGCTGTGCCCCGCTAAAGTCTTTCACTGAGAGGAATGCATTGGCAACTTCTCTTGCTTTCCCTCACGATTAGAGATGGGCACGAAATGAACTTTTGGTTCATTTTGTTATTCATTATTTGTTTAGTTACATAAAGAAACAAATAACAAACTGCCGACTCTAAGAGAAATGAAAAAAAAAACGAAACGGAAATTTCCATTTCATTTCACTTCGTTTTGTTTGCCAGTGTCTCCTACCTGGGTTCTGGAGGGGTCCTTTAATTGGTCTGGTCCTCCTGGCTGCAGGTAGGGGGCTCCAGGGGAAAAAAGCCGACCGGCCGCGCTACAGCTGGTAGGCAGACGTGGTCGGCAGTAAAAATAAAATAAAATAAAATAAAATAAAATACAAAAGGACCGCTGACCTGGCCCCAGGGGTGGCGGGGGGGGGCGCTCTAAAATAAAGGAAAAAATAATAAAAAAGAAGCCTTGACCAGGCCCCAGGGGCCACGCGGTCGGTGCTTGAAGGGAAAAAACAAATAACGAATCAAAACGAACCAACGAAAGGAATATTTTTAAAAAAAAAAATTAAAAACGAAATGAAATGAACCGAACCTTAAAATGAATTGAACCAAAACAAATGGCCATTTTTTGATTCGTGCCCATCTCAACTCACGCTCGCCACCAACAGCCGCTGTTGCAAAGGTAGGGGGGGTCATCTCAAGAGACATGGCCAAACTCTACTTGGGCTTGGCTGGAGTCTCCAGTGGGACAAGCCATCCCTACCTCCTCCTATTGTGCTTCTCAGAACCACCATCACATACAGTACTTCAGTGGCCTGGCTGTTTACCTTGACACCAAAGCAGGGTGGGAATTGTGGACCCCTTGATTACAATAGAAGCCATCAGCCTTCTGTGTTCGGTGGGATCCCAGTCCGGCCTTGACTGGCGGTTAGGAAAATGTATCTTCTCTATGTTGCTGACTGAGGCTGCAGGGCAGGACGCTTTGGACAGGGATGGTGGGAAAAAGAGTATTTACCATAAGCATTTTGACTAGCATAAGAATGAGACTAGGATTCTGGCTGGCCTGTCCTCCATTCAACAGAGAGTACAGCATAAATCAAAGGGTCTAGAGAAAATTCAGCCTTCTCTAGATGCCTCATTCTTGTTGCTTTAGGCCACTTGGACAGAAGAAGGAGCCATTTTGCAGACCTACAAGATTCCTTGCCTCCAGCAGAAGGGCCAGAGAAGACCTTCCAGAAAGGTCTCTGCAGTTTGTAGGAAAGGCTTCTGTGCACAACTAGGATGTCTTGGCAAACATCCTGTGTGTGTCTTG